>OY725345.1:20072166-22591166 GCA_963243735.1 Neocrepidodera transversa | reverse complement strand
GGGCGTACATCAATTTGGGTGGCACAGTGGCGTGATGCGCCACTATGCGGCGGGGATATTTGGGATGTTGTTTAGAGCCATTGATATAAATTGATAAATTTTGTCTATACCGATTATCAGCAAAATTTGCCGATATGCCGATAGGATAACGAAACATCGGTATCGGCCGATCACTAATAAACATAATCAAATATTTTTTCAAATTCCAGTACTGAAATACTTGAGTTTAATATTAAACCGGCATTGAAAGTGTTAAAGAATAAAAAATATTTCAGTATACTTATAATGACAATTTTCATTAAAACCAATACAAATCAAGATAATATTTATCTTTCCGATTATGTTACTACTTGTTAAATGCTTTAAAAAGTCTCAACTCTTGTATAGTCGTTAAATGGAATTACATTATTATTCACTGTAATTGAAAAATAATCGGTATTTCAAATCTAGCATGCAATGTTTGAATAACCAACCATGGCACTTAAAGATCTTTTTATTTTTTTACTTAATCCAAATCAAAAAAATGTAGTGAATGGGGTTTCTGTCAAGAAACGGAACTCGGAAAATGTTCAAAGTGTCTAGCGAAAAGTTATAAGATCTTAATAGAAGCTTGATTATAAGATCCTTGAAATTGACCCCAGTATTTCGAAAGTAATTTATTTTATTTTTAATGTCACTTATATACAATTACTATGCGAAAATTAATTAAAAATCCGTTTTAAATCGCAGGTTCCAATTTATTTTTAATTACATATGGGATTTTATTAATAGTGTTAAAATGGTTGTTATTGTTTCTTCATGTCATTTTTGGCTTTCCCTTTTTGTATTTTAATAACATGTATTGTTAATTATTGATAATTATTTGAAATAATTTATTTCGAAGATCAAAATTTAAACTAACATTCAGGACCAATTAGTTAATTAATCTTCCAAAATACCCTGCACAGTTCGTATGGAAAAAGAGTCCCAGTCGAACTGGCTGAAAATTTAGTATATTAATGTCTCCATGGGCAAAACGAGATCTAATGGACAGTTTTTGAGATAGAGGGTGTTAAACATGCGGAATTGTTGTTCTTTACCTTTAGAAAATAGTGTGGCGATTAGTTTGTTACCACAAGATACGGATTATAATTATAGTATTAATATTCTCTCTTGGAGAAAACCTAGCCACAATATATAAAGATGGATCAACGAATGACAGAAGTACAAACTCAGCAATTTTTGTTTAAAACATCAATCATATTGAAAGTCACAGAATAACGGAAGTTTGTTCTATTTTTACTGCTGAGGCATTTGCTATTTATAAGGCCTTAAATTGGTGTATGATTAATCCGTGCGACAACGCGGCAGTGTTACCAATCTGCGGGTAATTACCCGATTTTCGGGTATTTTGCTGCTTTTCGGCTATTCTTGTGCGTATTTCAATTTTGCTTGTAAAATTCGGGTATTTCTTTCTACATTCAGCTCATGTCAATTATTCACTGTTTTGATGTTTTGTGGGAGTGAGGCCACTACCACTAAACCTAAAAATCTTATTGCTCAAAAAATAAATAAAAATAGCAACTGGTTTGCATTGAACACACTTTTCAACACTTACACATAATTCACGTCAGATGTCAAATAGTACAATAGAAAATAGCCCTGGCAGCTGAGGCCTCATAAAAAGGAAAAACAGTGAGGGTATTATTTGTTCTTTATTCTGCTTATTAAATTGTAAAAAAACCACTTAAAAAACCGCGAGTTTTTTAAAGTGGATTTTATCCAAAAAATACCCACTCGGTTTTATTGAGTTAACCACTGGGCAGCCAACCCTGCTCGTATGTAACTTGATCAGTACAATTCGAAAAACATCAAACATACAGGGTGTACCATTTGAAAAATCGAAGTTGTTGACAGTTCTGGCTAAACTCGAAGTCGGCCATTTTATTTTTACATATACATGAATAAAATTTCAGTAAAATCTGCTGATAAGTGGCCCTAGTCCACGGGGAAGGATTGTCGCTGGAAGAATTATCCGGGAAGAATTATTCGGGAAGGATTGTCCGAGAAAGGATTGTCATGGATTCCTGATCGTATACAGATTTATTAATTAAGTCATTTACAATAAATAAAATTAAAATATGAAACATCATTGATATTCATTTGATTAAGAAGCAAATTTTATACAAAATAACACCTGCTGTCTAGACTACTTTTTTAAATAGCAAAAAATAATGTTTTTTAATTTTATTAAAAAACCACAAGGCATTGACTTTTAACAATTACAATATTTTTTTTGTGAAACGGAATTTTAAGTTTTAAATATGTTTATGTTGATTATGAGTAAATTGTCTTCGGGAAGGATTGTGTGGGAAAGGATTGTCGTGAATAAGAAGGATTGTGGCAGGGAAGGATTGTCGTGGGAAATGATTATTGGGGAAGAATTTTCCGGGAAGGATTGTCGGTCACTTAAAATATGCCTGCCGGGAGAAATAAAAACCGATACGCACTGATTATTCTTAAATCTATGTAAAAGTTAATCCAAAATAAACACAATACTGTTTATAGATGGATAAAATACTGTAAAAAGTAATATTAGTATACAACAACAAAATTATGTAGTATATCCAAAGTTAAAATTAGTTATGTATAGATTAAATAATAAATAATATTTGTTTTCGGTAGATATAGAGTGTGAATTGACCTAAAATATGATTTTTTTTAAATAAAACTAAATTTCTGAAAAAAAATATTTAGAATATGTGTGGGTTACCTGGCAATATAAAAAATATGATAAAATTAGTGCTCAGGGCAAATTTGTAATAAAAAAATAAGAACTTTTATTTAATCCAAACAATAAATGTTAACTACTTACAAATCAAAATTATTTATTTTTAAAGTTCTTATGGTTTTTGAATAATTATAAAGAAATAATAACAGTTAAATAATTTATAATATAATTTTACTGTCTTAAATGTAGCTGTTATTACTTGTAACTGAAATAACGTTTTGCCTTATATTTCATAATTTTTGGTATATTTTTAAATAAAATGAATAAAATATGAATTTAGCGGAAGTTAACCTACTGATGATAAGTCTTCAACGCTCAATAAATTTTCTTAATTTTCATTAAAACCATGTGGGTGGCCACTTAGAAATGTCACGTTATTGTTACTCTCACCTTGTCATAATTAATATCGCATTAATTATCATTTAGATATTTATATCGCCCATATTCTTTAATATACAACCTTCGGTATATCATTTTTTTATGTATTTTTGGAATTAGCACTGACAAATATTTAACCATTGTTCAATTGTTTTCATCTGTATAGATTTTATTATTTTTCTTTGAAATGAAAAAATCAATAATCAAAAAGTTTAAAAAAAAATCATTTGTGGAAAATATATGTATGTATATGTGCGTGTCCAAATTTTTCAAAAAGTATTGAACTACTAAACCGATTTTAACCAAATTTTCAACTTTTAACTTAGAACTGATTAGTTTTTGATGGTTACCGAAAAACGTAAACAGTGATTTTAATGCTGGCTAGTTTAAAAAAAATTGAATTGATCATGTTTTAATAAAAAGTTTTTGTTACATTGGCCATATGGTATATTAGTATACTATGTTGTATTGAAAATATTATCTTCATTGCTAGTAAATTCGAGTACAAATAACAAAGGTGCTTAATCGAGAAAAGGCCTTAGAATGCTGGAAGAAGAAAGGACATTTTTTGTCACTAAGCTGTCTAAGTATCTGTAAGGTGCGGTCAGTAATGCTACAAGAATAACATATCACTCAGGAGTCTCAATTGTGGCACAACTAAAAAAAACATTGAAAAATATATACTGATTTTGTAACAGTTTTGGAGAGCTAAAGAAATCAATATGTAAAGACCATCTACATGTACTTCAAGATTCAGTTTACTATTTGAGACCAATTATAATTTGATCAACCCATTTTAAGAACATAGTAAAATCACTTTCAGCTAATAATTTTAACGTTATTTAATCATTTCCTTAATCAAAAATAGCATTATCATCTTCAAAACTCACATTCGTTTATGTCATGAATAAGTCATTTAGATTTATATTAAATAAAACGGGTCCCTGAGGAACATCATAATCACTCAAGAGGCAATCATTTGTTATATATTATATTTATAAGTGCTACTGATAGGCATAATTATTATTAAATATATTCTTTATTTTACAACTTCTGCACGACCTATGAATATTTAAATATCCCTGGTGTATTGAACCCGGCTGTAGATTTTCGATTAGAGGCAATATTTTTAAAAGGACCTTTTTAAAGCTTCCGCACCGTAAGTAAAACACTCGAACAATCAATCATAATCTTTGCACGAAAACACGAAATGTCCTTTTCACGAATTGAGTGCTATCATAGACCCGACTTACGTCGCTAAAAAATGGAATAGGTCCAACCTGACATGACGGTCATCGACTTCTTACGTGCGTCTTTTATTCTTACATGCAAACCTGTACACATACACACATAGGTTATATTGAAAGGAAAAATGCCAACACGAGAAAAACGCATAATCATGATAAATTTGCAAACTTACTAACTTTTTGCGTCGTTTGGTTCATAACAAAAATTTACCCTCTTTACGTGTAATGACATTCTGATTGTACATTTTCCACGTCTTGGCACGATTAAAAAAGTTTTTTACTTCCATAAGAAACGGTTAGAGAAACAATTATCTTCATCTTATTTCACTGCTAACCCTATCTTTGTCTCTCCTGTTGAGATCAAAATAATATTTATTCTAACCCCTACCACTAACCTTCCCGGTCAAATCTAATATTCATTCCAGGGTATTCGCACTTGGATATCCAGATTCCATTCGTATTCCACTATATACCAATCTCACAGAGGACGTTGTTACTATACATCTTTTTTCCTTCTATTATTATTTTCTTCATCTCATTTCATTGCTAACCATATCTTTGTCTCTCCCGTTGAGATCAAATAGTATATTATGTACCAAGGAACTAAAGTGCTACTTTTAATCCCGAGAGTGGAGAGACAATCACTCAGGGATTAGAAGTAGCACTTTAGTCACGTGTTACTTGCACTTTAGTCACGTGGTACTTGTCACGTGGTACTTGTCACGTGGTACTTACGCTATTTTTTGCACCTCAGGAAGTAAAACTTTGAAATTCATACGATAATTATGTGAAAAGAAACAGTCAATAATGGTTATGGAAAGATATTGAAAAAAAAAGATTAAAAAAGCTAACCTGTCGGGGGTTTGAACCTGGGTCCTCTTGTTTACAAGGCTATGGTTTCTATTGGTTTTGTTTTTCGAGGGACTAAAAATTTTTAATCCCTCGGACGGGGACTCAAATATTTTAATCCCAAGGGGGTAAAAGTGGCACTTTAGTCCATAAAATGAGGGAGTAAAATGCATGTTTTAGTCCATGAGGTGCAGAAATAATATTCTATCCCCTACCTTCCCGGTCAAATCTATCATTCATTCCAGGGTATGCGCATTGGGTATACATTCCATTCGTATTCCACTATGTATAAATTTCACAGAGGACATTGTTACTATATCTTTTTTCTGTAACGTCAACAGTTGCCTTGACATCACATTTGTCTGGCTTTTATTTTTTGGATATTGGAAGTACTATTACTTTTTTATATGTTTTTCTTGGTGTTTTATGTGTGTTACGTACCAACATTGAATTTATTTCCATTTTACTAAAATTTAAAACAAATTAATGATTTATTTAAGAAAATAATTTATTTTTGTTATTTTGTTAATTTCAATAAAAATTTTTAATCCAAAGTTACAATTATATGACTTAAAGCTATTAGTAGATTTTAAAATTGGAAAACTCCATTAATAATGGAATTAAACATTTCTTAACTATCTTAACTTTTAGCATTCACTGATAGCCTTATACATATTGTAAATCTTTGTACTGTGCATAGTAATGTCTCGAATCAGTAATATGACAACAAGGCTTTTTTGCTGCAGTCGACGATCGAGAAATCCCCTCCAATAATCACATTTGTATACCAGCGAACACGTCTTCCCTGCTTAGAATAAACGCCGTTACTAAACATGAATCCACACAATATAAAATCAATATTCAGCTGTCATAATTTCCAGAATGATTTACTGCGTTTGTTCTTCCTTTGTACAGCAGAAAGATTTACAAGCTGTATGCTATAATTGTAATTAAAAATACTATTAAAATTAGCATGCTCGGTACCGTTCCAAATAAAAGAGTTGTTCCACCTCTAGATTGTAGTGACGTGTGCAAAGTGGCTCGGGGAAGAACCCAGAATGAAATAAGATGTCGAGTTCCGTAGATCCACTGAATCCAGAAGGTGCCTGCGGAATCTCTGACAACATTGAAAAATCTACGGAATTTTTCCAAAAATAACTATTACCAGAAAAGAGAGATAGATATATGTCTCTTCTCTGTTTTTACTATGTGTTAAGCTGAGCAAGCATACACGCATATAGAGGATTTGTGTGTTTGGTTGCCTAGCTTATATTGTTGAATTATTATATACAATAAACACTACTTCAATTCAGAAAATTGCGTAGAGCGTAGGGAATTCACATGTACGTTTCAGTGAATCCACGTTTTTCCTATTTAGGAGGAATTTTTATTATCTTACTAATTATGTAACCAGTTTATTGTATACATTTAAGCCCGGTTCTGAATCTACGGAAATTTACGATGACCTACATATTTTAGACCAAGACTAAGTGGCAGCCCTGTTAAAGACTTTTCTCGAACATATACGGTCGTTGAAAAACATTTTTATATACTTTATTAATCTTTTTGTATTTGTTAAGTTGTTCAAGTTTATTTTAAATATACAATAAAAAGTATTTACAACCACCTAAAGCTTTATTAGGAAGTGTTAATCTCACTACACAACAAGCAAGGTACCACAAAAATAAATAAATTAGAAAATTTCGATCAATTAAAAGCCTTTATATCGTTACCATAGCAACTAAAAGAAATGACGTTTATAGTAAAATGACATTTAAATTTACCATCAAAAACCATCATTGTCCTAGTATTTTCTTAATATTTCAGTATGAAATTTTCTCGAATCCCCCACGTGCTTGAATTAATTGCGAGAAATTTGTCTCGTATATGAATTTTTAAAGAAAATTCATATACTCAAAAAATTTCCGGCAATAATTCATGCAATAGGGAGATTATAAGTGAAAATTTTACTTAATTGAAATAATAACCTCAATATTGGTTTTCGTGACTCGTAACTTCTGTTCTGCTTCCACACGAAACATGAATATTAAAATAAAGCACACAACCTATGGTCGTCTTCTAATCTTTATAGTCTTTTACGGTTTGCGTCCACCATCCGTCAGATAGCGCTCAAACTATAATCTGATGAATTAACATTGAGTTGACTATTCTTCTTTTAATTATGATGTATTTGTTCTTTAACTCTTAACTGATCAACACGTGCTATAAGAAACATATAAGGTTTGACTAATAAAATAAATTTCTGGAAATATAAGTATGATTCTGGTAAAAAATAAGTGGTCAATACCAGCGAAAATCATTTTAATTGTAACGTAATGTATTCAAAGTCGTTTAATTTTCAATAAACGAGCAATGCACGGCTCTTAAACTGTTTATGTTTGTCTGTATTATTCAGAAGCGTGGTCTACGCTTATATGCTATTACTGTAGCTTTATACCTTTCAAACGATTATCTAATATCATCTAAACTGTTTCAGAAAATCGCATTTTAAGTCTATTTGTTTACAATATTTGGTTATTCGTACTCTTTCCAGTTATTTTTGTACAAATGTAATTTTAAGTATTTTGTACTGGCCGATTAATGTATCTAAATCTTATTGAGAGAAACCGTGGAACACTGCTCTTTTCTTTAAGTAAAGTTGATTTGTACATATTTTGTTGTCTTTGATTTTTATTTTCCACTAGAATGGGAAATGAATATTTTTGGTCAAATCTACTTCATTATTTTCGCAATAATAAAATATGTTTACTGAGCTTTCCAAGAATGTATTGTTAGAGAAATATAATGATTTTAATAAACTAAACTTCTGATTGGTTGAAATTGATATTGGTATCGAGGTGACAATTGACATATTTCGTTGTCAAATGTCTATTTATACATCATTTGCCATTATGCTTGTTTTTTTGTTATGCTTTACTTTTATTTATTTATCTTCCGTAACTTGCTGTTTATTTCGCTTATTATTATCTATATATTGACGTCACTTTACTGCCAAATGAGGTATGAAATAAATTCGTCTCCACTTTTGCATTGTTATTATTATTATTCGTTTTTTTCGGATATATATTATATTATATATTATATTTTTTTGTACCCTTAATAAATATGAATTAAGAACTCATATCCATTTGGAATTTCTTTTACTAGTTCTCGAAGGACTAGTCTGATTAGCACATCAGACACATTGTTTAACACAAAGAATCGATTTTATTTATTTTTATGGGTTATTTTCTCACCCATTTATTGAATGAAAATATAAATTAGATTTACACTTTTTTAACAACACAACTTGTAGAGCAAAGCTCTAACTTCATTAAACTTAAATAAACATAATTAACACTTATTATTAATTTTAAATCTCAGAATATTCAATATTTATGTGAAAAGCTCTCGCCGTGAGACAAATATTCTCATCGACAATCTAGAAGCTTAATCATAATAATTTAAAGTGAAAAGCTCTCGCCGGGAGACGACTATTCTCCTGAACGATCAAGAAGCTAATGAATCTGTGGATAACAATTTGGTGAAATGTGTTGATTTGGAATCTATTTTTAGATTTTAGCATAATAAATCGTAAAGTCATGATCAAAAGTATGAACCGAAATAAGAACCAGATTAATTTTAAAAGAAATAGAAATTTTTTGGTAAATTCTGGCTAATATTCCAGTGAAATTTATCCATTCCCACTTAGCTTTATCCATTGCAAGCACTTTGATGAGTTTCCTTTCATTTTGGGAAAAGGACGAAACATATTTTTATTTTACGAGAATCACTTTTAAAATTCATGTAGGAACTCCTAGTCATTTTTCACTGTTCTAAATATCTGACAAATGATGATTTCCGAACAATTTTCCAGAAAAGTATATTAGTATGGTAAAATGAAATTATATAAAAGCAAAGCCTAACAATAAGGTTTAATGGCGAATAGAATGACGTAAAATGACATTTGGCAACAAAATATGTTATTTGTTAGGAGCGGCTACTGGGAGACAAATATTCTGTATTGAGATACAAAAAATCCATAAAAATAATTTTGTTTCACGAAAAAAATGCAATTTTTTATGAATAATTAACCCCGGTTTGATAGACATTAACGACGCATGCGCACGATTTGGAATATTTATCTCCCAATGGCTCCACCTTAATTATTACCTCAACCAGCTTCAATTTCAACCAAACAGAAATTGAGTTTATTAAAATCAATATATTTTCTAACGATACATTCTATACATTCTCAGATTAATTTTGTACACATATTTTATCATTGCGAAAATAATAAAGTAGATTTTAACCAAAAATAATTTATCCCCGTTGGTAGATCTTTTTCTAGGTTGGCAACTTAGAGGAAACTCCCCCATTACAGATCTTCTTTATTGGAGAATTTTACAGTCTCTTAAGCAAATATGACTATTCTAGTTTTTTTTTGATTGCTAAATCTGCTGTGTGCCCAAAACAGTGCCTTGATGTACGTCAGCTTTAATTTTTTGAATTGTCACTTATGCTGTTACCAGTATTTCTGCTTTTTTTGGCCAGTATTTTTGATACTTAACTTTTTTTTCTTTGTCAAATGTTATGGACCAAACGACGGATTACGTTTTCGGCGCACTGTACAGAAGAAAAGTACCCGTCAAGTAAAGCCCATTTTCCTGCGGGCCATTTTCACCATATAATCAGATGAAAATGATGGGCTAGGTTACCAACGACCTACATAGGAAAAAACGAATTTGCAATTTTGATTATTCCAAGAACGTTGGGCCGTAGTAATAGTGAAAGGACGACGTACGCGAGTCGAACGAATCGTGTGCCACAAATTAGCATTTTTGGTTTATGTTATCCTTTTCGTGATTTTCCAAATTGTATAACAGATTATTTACGAATTGCTTTAGTTTATTTACGATAAAGAACATTTATTCCTGACGGTTTTTTTATTTATACAAAGTGGAAGAATATATTTTAATTAATTTTGTTTTATTAATTAAAGTTCTGCTTTTACTCCCTTGTGACTAAAGGGAATAAAAAAGAGTAAAAAATTTGAATCGCATAGGGAGTAATTATAACAAAAACAATAGAAATCGATTAGTTTTTAGGGATGGTTTATTTTTCTTTAGTGATGAGAAAAGACCAAAAATATTAATTTATAACATTGTAAATAATTAGCAAAAAAATGTCACGCTTGTAATAAAAAATTTGATTAATTTGACGTTTATGGATATTACTTACAAGAACAATTAATTGTGCTGACATAAAAAATAACAAAAAAAAGTAATATGACAAAACAATCTAAAATGTGATTGAAAGAAACATGTGTTTGTTTTTGACACATGGGCGAAAATACATGTAATTCGCGTACAAATTTAGTTTAGCTAGTTTGGGTTCGTTGACACTTGAATCAACGTCGAAAAAATAGATTTTTTTTATAAATAAAATACTTAAAATCACTGTTTTTCCCTATTTAATAATATAGTTATTTCATTTAAAAATAGAATATAATTACATGATGAGTGGAGTAACACTGTTTTTACCGCCCGCTTGTTTTTATAAAAAAAATATAATTTATTTTACTAATTTTTCTTATCCTTAGTGGTTTGTTATAATTGTTTAAATATTTTAATTCAACAAAAAACTCAAAAAAAAAATTATTAAAAATAACTTACACTTTTATTTAATTAATTACTGTTATTAAATTTCTTCTTACTTACATTCTAAATTATAAAAGTAGCATAATTTGACAAGCTTCGAACCTAAAACATTAATGCCATTATACACATCCTAATCGGAAATGCATAAATAGTTAAAGAAGATGGTCGAGACGCCGTTTTGGCGTCGATCCAGGTCCGTTTCAAAGCGTCCATGCGATCGTTCAAGAACTAGACACTGAAACTTGTGCCAAATGCTAAAGAGTTTAAGACCACGCGATCTAGACATAACGAAAAGGCCAATAAGATAATTCCCTTTGGAATTTCATCAATGAATTTTAATGATTATGATATAAAAAAAACTTTCTAGTAATGCTACAAAAGAAAATTGGTAGGTTAAATAAATAAAAAAAAAATGTATATTGCTATAATTGAAGTATACCTTTGAACCTACATTATATCTAATACAAAAGGCCAAATTAATAAAGGTATTTTTGATAGTAGAGATGAGACCTATTTATTTGAACTTGATTTTATTGATCTAATTGCCTTTAATTAAGGTCAATGAATCACTCTAATTACCATATACGCACACGTTAGTGTATCATTAAATATTCAAATATTTGGACAACCTAAAAAGAAAAATTAGATTTGACTAACTTTTTTATATCCTTCGCTAATTATATTAAATAAATAATGAATCTACCGCATATCACTAATATTTTCTTTCCAAAGTTTGAATTTAACGATATGAAACAATTTGTACAAATATAATAAAATAAAATCAGCCCAAAGACTGATACGATGAAATGTATTTCAACAGAGTTTAAAAAAAAATGGGTTGAATTTATGCTATTAGAACAAATATACCGGAGTATGATAAAGATTTGAAAACGATTCAAAAAAGTCCAAGATTAAAACAGTAGAGTGTAGGTGGTACCCTCTTTGTCTAATCTCAAAAATAATAATGCGCTTATGATTTACTAACTTATACATATAACCATACCAAATTTCAAGTCATTACATTAAATAATAAAGAAATTAATGCAAAAAAAAACTTCAACACTATGTATCTTAGTAGTAGATAAAAGTTCACCCAGAGTTATTTAATAAAATATTAATATTTGGAGGTCCTGAACCTATGTTTAAAATATTGTTCATTCCTTATGAAACACCCTGTATAAAATCAAAATTTTTATTGTTATTAAAAATTTATATTGATTAAGGTAAAAAATGAAATTTTAGTATTATTTAGTATTTAAAAAGGTTTTAAAGCAATAAATAGGAACTGGAGAAAAAAAATGAATAATGAGTTTTTATATAATATTAAAATTTTCGAACAGAAACCAAAACCAAAAAATCCAAATTTAAAAAATGAAGTGTTGGGATTTTTTTTACCGGAAAAAAACTAAATTTGGGGAAAAATTCACATTCTGAAAACTGTAGATAATTTTGAAAAAATAACAAAAATTAAAATTTTAAAAATCTTGTTTTGAAAAAATTAAAATTGGAGATTTATCAAGTTTCAAACAAATTGAATTTAAAATATGAACAATCGACCGATAACCAATCTATCGACAGGATAATCGAAAGACAGGCAATATGCCGACAAAATAATTAAAAAAAAAACAAAATTTTACCCCCTCTATCTTACAAACCGAAAGTACCCTGTAATTCTTGTTACAGTAAAATACATTCTTATGCTTCTTTATCTCAATAATGATGTATTTCGATATTTTGTTCCCTTCGATGTCGGTCGATTTTCATTATCAATCGATTTTTCTGTCAGTCCATTAGTTGTTGGTCGATTGTCCAGTTCCATAAAAAAACTCACAACTTTAAATTGTAGAAAAATGAATTTTGAAAACCCAAAAATTCTAAAAATTTAGCACCAATTTTTAAGAAGTTCTTGTATACAAGGTATTTCAAAATTCTGGAAACTGTCCTGGAATTCAAAAACTATTAAAGATAAATTGTCCAAATTCGGGATTTATTGTCACATCGCAAATACATCTAATTACTAAATCCACGATTTAAATGATTAGATAACGTTTTTGAATTACAGGGCCGCTTCCAGAATTTTTAATATTATTGGGACTCGAACTGATTTCATAAAATAACTGAAAAACAAGTAACAATAATGATCAAATGTTATCCTGTTGAATTCGTCTCATTGCGATACGTCAAGTTTGCTACAAAAATCATGATATTTGCTTTTAAAAAAATTCAAGATGGCCACCTGTAGCAATAACAAATGAATGTTTTTGAATTTTAAACGCATGGAAATGTGAAAAAAGACGTCATTACCAAATCTCGAATGTGGACAATTTATATTTAGTAATTTTTGAATTCCAGGACCGTTTCCAGACTTTTGAAAGACCCTGTGTATATAAGCGAAATACAACTCACTCATCCACTAATTAATCACGAAATCTCAAAACCACTAAAGCTAGGGTCATATAAAATTTGGTCTGATAATAGTTCGTGTAATGTATTGACCCACTAATAAAGGATTTTTGGAAATTCGGCCCTAATGGAAGGAAAATGGTGAGCAACCTTTTTATCAGAATACCTACATTTCATCTGGATCTGTAAGGCTGGGAGGCTGGGTTGCTCCACAGCACTTGGGTCTCATTTAGGTCCTTGTGCATCCGCGTTAGTAAGTGAGGACTTACTAGCTAAGTGAGATAAAGATGGAAATATCCATTTTAAGGTCACCTGAGATGATTAGACCATTTCCAAATGGAAATCTGTCTGTCTGTTTATTCTTCCACGATAGAGGCCACACGTTTAATCCAATTGAGCTGAAATTTGGTATATGGGTTTGGGTTATCGTCGAAAAAACCCATTAGTTTTTGTACCACATCTGTCTCAAACGTGTTGTCTTGCAATATGTCATTTGAAGCCGTTTAAAAACTATTCAGAACAGTCAAAATTATTTCTCCAACTGTCACCTGTCCAAAAAAAAATGTCAAAATTTTAAACTTATATCTGAAAAAGTCTTCGTGGATATTCGCCGGGAAAGTTTTGGGGCGACACAACCGATTTTTTTATTTTATTTTTATTTATTTATTAAGTACTTTAGCAATATTTGACCATTCAGATATCACAGGGGGTCGAGGAAATAAATAATTATTGAAATTTAAAAAATGTGTATGTCTCGGTTTATATAAAATAATAATTTTGTACCGCCGGGCAAACGGTTTAATTTAATATCTTGCATAGTTTTAGTGTAGAAATTTGAAACTGATAATTCAGTATTATTTTATTAACAATTACTCTTAGAGCAAAATAAATTTTTTGAATCTTCTGGATCAAGGTACATCCCTAAGAAAAGCGGTTTGTAATGACAAAAAATTTCCGAAACTTGAAAAAACAAATAGAAAAGGGGGTCCGTGCAATATTTCTCGAGTCCACAATTATTTTTTCAAAATTTACATAGTTTTCGCGTTGTAAGAATAAAGGGAAATGTGATATTGATAATTTAGCAATACTTCATTAACTATTGCTCCTAGAGCAAGATATAGCATTTTGTTAATTCTTTTTGACAAAATTCTTATTCAAAACTTGAAAAAAATTGAAAATTGATTTTCGTTGTTTCTCTATATAACACAATAGGGTATTATACATGTGGATTTTTTTTTCTGGAAATGAACATCTACTTCACGAGAAAAATCATCTTTGAATTTTGAACTATTAAGGTGGCGCCAAAACGATTATTTACTTTCATTCCAAATGACACGTGACTACTCTCAAAAGTGACAAATGAGAAATAAAACATTGAAGACGAGTTTCCACTAGGCGAAAAAGCTACAACTGATTTTTAAATTTGCCAAAAATATCTGCCAAGATTTCCACTGCTAGCGAAATAATCTGCCATTTTTGGGAAATTCTAAGAGTTCAGTAAGCGATGTTTATAACCTTAATCCAAAAAAATAACAAAAATAATGTGTTCATTGAATTTTTTTTAACAAAACAACAATTATGCAAGAGGAAGAGGTAAGAAAATAAATCGTGTATGAATAACTATTTGAAATTGATGTGCCTTTTTCTTCTTCTATGTAGGATAAATAAATTCAAGATGATAGATTTTGGCCAATGATTATATAGAGAAGATAATTATAATAATTACTGTTACAGGATATGAATCTAGTGGAATATGCAAAAAATTCAATCAAACTCAACTTATTTGCATATTAGCAACAAAATTAGCGGCAAATTAATTAGAAATCACATCACCAATAGAATAGATTTTCCGCATAGTGGGAACCCATCTTGACAATGACATTGAAAATATAAACTGTCAACTAAATTAAATCCACGTTTTTCGACAGATTTTGTATTTTTCGATAGAATCGACTCATCTCTCTATATTGCCGTTGTTTTGGAGAGAAACAGACAATAAAAGACCAATCATATGTTTGTTTAAAACGCCTAATCTGGCTAACGAATATTTGAATTAAATTTAGATTTCCGTTTATTAAATCATCCACCCTTCTAAAGCATTAAAAATGCTTGCTTGAAGTTATTTGTTATATATGTATTATAATGTTGTTTATGAACACTGTCTAATAACCTATTATATTTTCAAAATTAAAAAAAAATTCCCATTTATTCTCATAAATGACGTTGGGTTCAATTTATGACAAATATTTCCGGAAATTTGGTTAGTTGCCATGGTAACTAAAAGTATGCTTAGAGAATATAGGAGTGACATTTTAAAAAATAAGCTCTGGATAATTTACTAATACCGAATAGGTAAAGGTTATTTAGATTATTTAAATTTTATAAATCATTTCTCACAAAATCAATGGTGGCTCCTCGAAGGAGGCCAAGGTTGCTCAGCCTCCTCACCAATTTATCCAGCAAATAGCACCAGAAATATTTTGTTGATCATTCTTCATTTTATTTCCTCTTTCTATAATAATTTTTTAAATTTTACAACTAATTCCCCGTTCTCAGTAGTAATTTGTGAATCTGACAACAGTGCCCTGAGGCTAGATTCTGCAAACTCTGTATATATCTCAAACTCTAAACACTTGTGGCTCAACACAGTTGCCGTTTTTCGACCAGTCCAATTGCTAAATACCGTAAAATAGTTGAAATGGCAACACTCTCGGTAGGCTAGCGTCAAGCCGGCATCGGTGGATAGATCTTTTTCTACTCTCAAATAAATCAAAACTTACAAGCGAAATATAATGGGCCAAAATCATTTATACAATGTTAGTTTAGTATCTATTGAAAAAGATTTAGTAAAACACTTAAAACATTTTATGATATTATTGATAATTTTTCGCAAACTAAAGACCGTAGAATTCCGTTAATATATAAAAAATAAAATTAATAAAAAAAAAATCAAAAACTCCAAAAAAAACAAAAAATATTACACGTTAGTTCTTGCTCGGCAACAATTAATTTTGTCACTGAAGGAGCTGGTACGTCTGCTGCGCAAATGTTGAATTAATTGGCTGAAAAGAGTATATTTTTACAAAAACGTTTTTTGTCCAGCCTTCTGTCTTAAAAAGTTCACGAGCCGCCACTGCACAAAATACACAACATTTTTGATTGTAATTTTTGCCAAAGATAGAAAGAGGGGTTATATTTCGTAAAAATATTTTTTCTGAAAAATAATAAACAATTGCACTCTGTTACATATATAGACACTATTCAGTATTCTAAAATATCTATTACGTTCCTTTTTTCATCGTTTCTCAATTTTTTTCAATCGCTTTGCATACTATCTATATAAATCTTGTTTTTTGCGATTCCGTCATTCTTTTCAGGTGCTCTCACCATATTATGCTTCCTAATTTGGTCATTTGGACGTTATTATGGAAAAACGATTCAATTCACAGGAAGCTAATAATATAATATGCTATATGCGTTTGTATAAATATTAATATTTTTAGTTTACTAGAACTAATAGTTTGTAATGAAAAAAATATAAAGGTAAAAACAACTAGTCTTATTGTATTGTAAAATAGTATTTAATATTTTGATTAGGTTACTAATTTTATTTTATTACTATGATTTTACCAAAATACATTCATTGAATATTCAAATTCAAAGGTATAAATACAAATAATCACGGAAACAAGATCTTAAAAGATCTTCGTATTTACCCCTTCGAATTCAATCGCGTGCAACTCAGTACCCAGTGGTGGGTTTTCTATGGATTCTCAGTATTGTATTTCCTTCAAACCGTATACAAGAATAAATTAGGGGTGATTGAACAATTCCTCTACACACATACAAACATATCCGAAAGAGATTTTTGTTCTTAGTTTCATGAGCGCCGAATCAAAAACGCTTTATTAAATAAAATAACAGGAAAAATAAATTTAAGAAATTACAGATAATATTGAATATTTAAACAATTCTTAAGTATTTTTCATCACAAGCAACTGTAACTATAAAACTGGGAATAATAAACTTAGTACTTTAGACATTTTGACTTTAACTCTTCGGATAAAATAAATAAAATCGCCGCCCATGGTTAAAATTAGGGGTAACCGAGAACTATTTCTTTACACACAAGCCAAAAAGTTTGTTGTTGTCGTTCTCTAATGCCATAATTCGGCAGTGTGGACGCAGTACAATGAACACTTTCAAATTGCCTTTATTCGGCTATTGTTGGTAAGATTATGCGTTTGAATAGGTCCCTCGCGATTTAATGACGGGTCGTCAACTTTAAGATGCCGAGTCGATTTTAATTTAAGATGTTCGGCTATTATGATGGGCGGCAGATAAACGTTTTTGGGTTGGTACCGACTTTTTGTTTTAAAGGAAAGTGATTTTGATGATTAGGCTTCAACTGATTGTGCAGAATCGGAAAAAGAGAAAAAAATAGTTATTTATGACTTATTATTAGTTCATTATTATTAGAAATCGGAACAATACTGCCAATTATGATTTGTAGTTGTAGGAAATAAAATCGACTACTACTAATAATAATAACACCAGATAGCTAATATAATTGATATAACAATGTAAAATAATTATAATAGAATAATGGCTAATAAGGTCACTATTTAAATATTTCTCAATGAGAATAATAATTTGAAGGTTTTTGAAGAAAAAATTAATATTAAGAATAAAAGCAAATAAACAGTACTACTAAAATAATTAATATTATGATTTTAAACAAATTAATACACCATTAACACTTACTAGTAACTTAAAGTAATAACTCGCCAGTGGATTAGGACTTAGAAATTACTCCTCTTAACCACCTCTTCTAGCAGGCTTGTATGCTAAATGTAACACAGTATCTAATACCATAAATAACTATTATTGGACAATTTTTGTTACACGTAAGTCGCAGAGTAAAATTTTGTGACTTATATGTAATGCCATTCATATAATCAAGAAATGAAACAAGTTTCGGATACAAGCTTTTTTCAGGCCTACAATAAAACAAAGTGTGTCTACTTAAGTTGGCATATGGAAAACTTTCTTATTAGAATATTTACGAAAAAAATATAAAAATATTCAGCTTGACATCTAATGAAATGCAAATTGACAGATTTCGATAGGAATTTTTGGACCACTTCAATTTTAAATTAAACTTTGCAAATCCTACTTGTAAAACACGTTATCTATTATCTTAATTAAACAGCGGATCATACTTCAAATCTTTAATTGCCGATCTGTAACATTTTTCATATGTATAACATAACTTTTAGAATACAATCAAAGAGGTAAATTTACCATATATACAATCATATATTTTGGCCTTATATTCTTAATACGCCAAGTTCTATATCTAACAATTCAGAGGTAAATTATGTTCCATGCTGTAATATAATCATACGAAGTTTGTTAAAATAAAAAGATGACTTCAAATTTCGCGGACTACGTAAATTTGTTTCTCGATTTTTTTGTTTTGTTATGTTGGTACACATGCTTCCAACATATGTTGACATGATCAGCCATTTTGCAATATTAGCTGGTTTTTGACAAATATAAAGGTTAGACATCTTTTAGCGCGCTTGGCGAAAAAATTGGATCAAAGAATGTGTATTAAATTTTGAGCGAAAAATAAGAATGCTCCAACGTAGTTGAAATGTTTACAGTGGTTTGGCGAATCTACTTTAAGCAAAAAAAATATATTTATAAGTGGTACGAGCTTTTCACAGAAGACCGAGGAAATGGCATATCAACAACCGATGAAAACGTTGAAGCAGTGACGAAAATTGTTATGCAGAATCATCGAGTAACTATAAGAGAAGTTGCTGAGGATGTCGGTATATCGGTAGCTCATGCAATACAATTTTTTCGGATATTTTGAGCATGAAACGTATGGCAGTGAAGTTTGTTACAAAATTGCTACATTTTGATCAAGAGAACCGTCGCATCATAACTTGTGGCTAAATATGAGTATATGGCTATGACGTCGAAACCAAAGCTCAATTATCCCAATAAAAGCGGTCAGAAGAGCCAAGATCGAAAAAAGCACGCCAAGTTCGGTCAAATGTGAAGGTTTAGCTTACTGTTTTCCTTCGATTACAATTGCGTGGTGCCTCCTGAGTTCTTGCCACTAGGTTGTACGGTCACTAAAGAATATTACCTTCAAGTTATGCACCGTTTGCGTTAATCAATATGAAGAAAACACCCGCAAAGGTCACGATTGAGGAGATAAAGACCACATCGCTGGAAGAGCTAAAGACCATACCCAATATAGATATTGATGAATAAATAAATATTTTTCGGTAAAAATAAAAAGTCGTCTGGTATTTTACAGGTATTATATAAACTTCCAAATAAACTCACATCGGGAAGTGATAAAATTTCCAATCTTCTTCTAAGAGATTGACCAAACATATTTGTAACACCACTATTTAGAATCTTCAATTTCATCTTACAGCAGTCCGTATTTCCCTATGTGTGAAAAATAGCTAGAGTCTATCCTGTACTCATATGTCAAGATAAAAATAATATTTATTTAACAGGAGGCAATTTGTCCCTTATAATGTTTTGTCTTCAAGTTTAGGACCTTCACTATTTCTATTATTCATTAATGGATTATTCAACATATGATCTGAAAATTTACGCAATAGGCCAGATCTCAAATTTCTGGAAAAAATACCACAACCTACAGAACGATGAGAAAAGTGCTTAGATTTTTTTTCGTTTTCTTTCAAAGTAGTTTTTCCAAAATAAATTACCAAAGAAACCTTCGTGTTTGAACTCTGAGAAAATATCGCCAAAATGTGACGTAACAAGTAGTGACCTATCGTGGAGCGCTAGAGAATTGCTTATTGCTAACGTTATTCATAATATTTATGTACAATGTGAGCAGGTCGAAAAAATAGTGACATAACACTCGGTATAGATAGATATTATTTAAGAATAACTAAATCGAGAACAGCCATCAAATACGAAGTTTTCATTTCAACATAATCCATACTGTCACAAGTTCTGTTTTATTCATAGAATGAAAATGAATATCATTTCTTCAGAAGTTTCGAAATATAATGAAACTGGCAACTCAGGAATATGCCAATCAAAGGATATGACGTCAGAAGAAACGGCAATAACGCTTTTATTTGAGTGTCTCACTATATTGGAGGGTTTTCGAGCGTAGTTTATTCAAATGTTACATGATATCTTCTAGGAAAAACTATGCAAACATAATATTTTTTTCCCTATATTTCAATTACTTCTTCAAACAGAAATGAATAAAATTGGTGATTGGTGCTTCGGTAATAATCTCTTCCCAAGTCTAGATAAATGTTACGTAGTATGAGAGATCTCGGAGTTACATTTGATACTGGTTTTCAATTTGTAGATAACATCAACAATATTGTTTAGTATTTATTATAAGAAATTGAAGAACTGTTTCCAAGGAAACGGCTCTAAAAATTCTGACAAGGTTGAAACTTGAATATGGATCCAGTGCATATAAATTTATTGGATGAAGTTCAACACAAATTCCTTAAATTGTTATCAATTATGATTGATTTAATTCACCCCGTTAGAGGTATTGACCAATCTGTTTTGGTATCGTTTCAATGTCCATTTCTTACAACTCAGAAGAATAAATCTGATTGACGTTTCTCTATAAATTGGTACATAATTCCATAGATTCTCCAAGCCTAAGTCAAGTAGATTTTCATGTTCCTAGAGTTACTCATACAATGGGACTAAAATTCTTCCTTCACTTGTCTTAAAGTCCAGTATGGACCATGTTAATGTACATTTTTTACCACCATGGTAACTCACCATACTCAATATGTATTATTTATACCAATTTTGGATCTTATCGATCGATTAGCGATTCGATTAGGGTTGCTGTTTTCCTCCGGATTACGTTTCTATCCATCCTCCACTCAATGTTTTAGTGAACCCCAAGTTCAGCCTTTCTCTATTTCCTTACCCTCCTTTATTTTTTGTTAATAAAGTAGATCATTTATTTCTTATTATCTGTCCGTGTTTAACAATTTTTCACGAAATAAATAAGCCATTTAGATCTCTTTAATATTTCTATATGTTAAGTTTAGTTATTTGGTTGTATTCTTTAAAAACTCGTATTAAGAGCCTGAAGATGGCTTTTAACTGAAACTAGTCGCCTGTCTTACTATATGTGGTTCATTATTTGACGACATTTAAGAGATTGGATAATGTTTTCGATTCTTTCATATTATATTCGTTTTTTTAGTATTTTAATTAATTGCTACCCCAATATGTTACTATCGGGTAAACCCAGTTGAATATATAATATGTACAAACGGACTAAAGTGCCACGTTTAATCCCAAGAGTGATGATTGTTTTTTAGAGGGATTAAAACGCACTTTAGTCTCGTGGTACATAAGTTTTGCACCACAGAAAACTGACTTATAGGTATTATTATATATTTTAGTCCCAAGTGAGTAAAAGTGGCACTTTAGTCTCTATTTAGAGAATATGACATATTTTACTCCTAAGGTAGTAAAAGTGACACTTTACTTCCTAAAATGAAGAAGTAAAATGCATGTTTTAGTCTCTACGATGCATAAAGTATGCTACAACTAATTTGCTTCTCTATAATATATATTATTTTTATTAACTAGAAATGTAATTAAAGGTAATCTTTTTAAAATAAGAATTAACGTGTAGGGCCTAACAATCGTACTTAAAAGGTGTAGAAAACATCAGATATTTAGTGGCTTAATTACGTACAAAAACCGTTCTTGGCACGAGTTTGATGAAAACAAATAGACGTATTGCATTCTTTCTTTCCGTTTTTCTAAAGCAGACGTCTCGAGTTTGCATTAAATTTCTGAAAATTCTCTTGATGTTGGAAATTGAGCCGACGATTTTTATCTTCCAAATAACTACCTTAAAAAACACGCAGGTTCGTCGCTAAAAAGGTTAAAAAGAACGAAATGCCGTTGAACTCTCCCCGATATCATTTTCTGTGCCTATTAAATAGTTTAAATAATTGTTAATAACAAAATTATTAGAAATATTCATTCAGGCTATAGAATGCTTGAATATATAAATATTAATTTTTTACTTTCCCACTATCTGTACTATGTATGAGATAAATATGAATAAAAAATTATTGTAATCGAGTTAAAATTGTTCTCGAGATTTTGACTTTTATTTATGTTTTCAAGTTTTCAATATTTTTATACTTAACTTCATATATCAGATATATTTAAGGACTAATATTCCATTAAGCTTTTATAGACCATAAAGTTTTCAGGACCGGTTCAAGCATTCATTATACCAATTATGGCGATATTGCTATTTACTATTTTTTAATAGTCATATTAATAATATAGTTAAGCTAGGACAAGTTGATTTGGTTTATACTGATTTCGCTAAAACCTTTGACAAAGTTAATCATGACCTTCTTCTTTGTAAATTAAAAAAATTCGGGTTGTTAAAATAACTTATCTATAGAATTCATGGCAATCTCTTTCTTATAAAGGTGAAAGGGCGGAACATATCAAATAGCACTAACTATTTTAATTTTGAACTTAATCACTAACTATTTTAATTTTGAACTTAATGCTCGGAGTCATTTTTTATTCCCTTATTACAAAATTGGACCGGGATTTTAATCCAACTTTTTAGGTTGTACTGTGTATCCTTATATTAGCTAGAATCTCTATTAAGAGAATTTCTTGGTATTAAAATAGTTATTATAAATACTATTTAAATGTATAGGGAGAGTATTATTAATATTATTATTATTAGTTCCTCAAATACAACAAATCGGTGTGTAGAATGAATATGCAGAAACAACTAAAGAATTTTAATTTAAAATTTAGAATGAATATTTATGAACTTGCAAATATTTAAATAAAAATATTGTCTTAAAATCCAAACATTCCCATTTTCTTAATGATAAAAATATTTAGGTTCATTACCTTGATTAATTATGCTGCATTTTAAATTGGTCTTTACCACTCCATTTAAAGACGTATGATATAATTCATTTAAAGTACGTCTAGTTAGTATTTTACACTCGTTGGTGTGACCATTGACCGTAGTTAACCTCCTTCGTAACGCTATTTAATCTTGTATTTACAAAATAATATGCACGGGTTTTCTTGTCCAATGGAACAGTTCCCTATTTAAAACGTTTTTTTTGCGAAAAAGCGATTTTTATTTTTGTTTATTTTTAATGTATCAAATAAAAAAAAATTATTGTCTAAATCTTTTTCTGCCCTTAGGGGTATTTTTATTTTATCATTTAGCACGATTTGGTATTTTCTATTTATCTGTTTCTCGTCAGGTAAAAGTAAAATCAATTAACGACAGGGATTAGCGAGCACTCGAAAAGTCTCGCCAGCACTAAACACTAAGCTCTTTCCTGAAAATTTTTGAACTCACGCTAGTAAATAATTATTAGTATAATTTAAATAAGAAATATTTACTATTTTTTGACTATTTTGAAAAAACTGATTATGACAAAAAACTATTGCATACAAAATATGATATATATCTCGTATATTAATTCTTAAAAAAACGATTTATTAGTATATTAAAATATCAGTTTTCTATATTTCAATTCCAGTTTGTTTTTGATCTCCATCTCCATCTTTATAAGTAAATCTCAAGTTTACAGGAGATATACGCTAATGCCGTTTTGAAATTGCCACTGCGCATGATTTTTCTTTGCATATTTATTCTACGCCACAGTAATAATACAATGCCATTTGTCCCATCTAAGTCCAACTATTAATAACGGAGTTTGACGCCAATGCCCTTTTGTCGTTGGTTCTGCGCATTTATTTACGTATTTATTCTACGTCACATTCCAAATATAGCACCGTTTCCGGGTTCAATTTGGAACAATAGTAACGGAGATAGAAGCTATGCCACTCTCTCGCTCTTGCTATACAGCCTTTCTCTCTAATACATTGAATTCCCTATACTCGGAACGGCCTATCTGATCTACTGACACTTCCACATTTAAATTTTTAATAAGTGTTTAGGGCTTAGAGCTCGTGAATTTAAACCACTTTTTTAGTGTGCTTAGTACTCGCGAGCACTTTACTGTAGAAAATGATTAGACCTAGTAATTTTTAAGCACTTTTTTTGAGTGCTTAGTTCGCGGGAGCTCTTTTGTCAGTGCTCGTCACAGCTCTGATCCAGTTACAAGAATATCACTGAACAATGGCAACATTTTATGCCTTTTTGCAAGCATTCACAATCTCACGGCAGTTAGTCATATTTTTAAAAACTTTATTTTTACTTATATATATATATATATATATATATATATATATATATATTTGTATGTCTAAGTAAACACCTTATAAATTAAATACTTAAGTTTATCTAATGATGTCCTACGCTTATTTCTAACGAATAAATCAATATACACAAGGGCACTTTTATTCTATTTTTAATTTACAAGCACATAAATTCAAAGGGCTTTTCTCTTCAGTCTTCTTATTAGATCCTGGTTGTCTAGTAGATGGATGGTCTTTACGTTAACATGCTGGTGTAATACGCTTACCAGCGAACCTCCTTATTTCATCCTTGACATAAGGGAAACCAAGGTTCTTGTTGGACATCTTAGTTGCGTACGTACAATGGTGAATTTATCGTATTATTTTGGAAAATTTAAGCAATCATAGTGTTACTTTCTTTCGTGCATACCCAAAGATGATTATAGTAGAGCCAAACTGGTTTGATGATCTAGTTGTAGATAATAATTTCTCCTAGGAGCTAATAGTGCTAAAAGTTCTTTTTCTTGAACTTCGTGTTCCTTCCATTGCAATTTAGTATCTAAGGTTAATCAAAAATATTTGACTGTTTTCGCATGGAACTACAATGCCATTGATATGCCTCTGCAAGCATCTTGTTGGTGAAATTTACATAATGGTTCCATATTTTAATCCAGTCAATTATTATATCACAAATCATTTGTAGTTTATTTGTAGATGTCTGAAGTCTCTTCAATTGTCAAAACAGCAGTATTATCACCAAAAGTTGTAGGAGTCACCTATTGCATTTCTGGAATATATACAGAGTAGGTGAAGTATGTGTCTAAAACGCTATTGAAGAATTTATTTTGTTTCATTCGAAATTATCTGTCAGAAATATATCAAGATAAAACGTTAGCATATTTGTATGCTAATGCTTTCAACATATTCTTCAACAACAATACTTTATTAATTCCACTTCTTTTTGCTCAAGGATTCTTTCAATAATGTCAGTGATACGGCGCACTTGATCAATGGTAGACCAAATTGATAATGTGGTATTAATTTGTTGTTTTCTTAGTGGCCTTGAAAAACAGCATTTCAAAAAATTTGGAAATTACTGGAAGCAAAAATGGATCTGTAAGATTTATTTTCCCTGTCTTGTGTAACTTCTTCAGCTAGATGATTGGCGAAGATCTGGGCTTTCTTCAAGGTCCAGCGTTTTTTGTTATGGTTGGATTTGAGATGACAGGCCTTTCAATTTGTTTGGTGGCCTTCCAATTTTTTCAGTTGCACTGAGACTTCTGATAAGTACTGACGAATTATTCTTTTAGTCTCTGAATGTCTCGCTTCAGTCTTTAAGACTTATTATTACAAATATTTTTACCTTAAGTGCCTTTAGATTGCTGCCGTTTTCAACTTACGTTAGGTTTGTCTTTTAGAGACTCGCTTACTAATAGACGAGAATATAATACACTGAATATTGAACCAATCTTTGCTTCTTAAATTTAAAATATTGACCAATAGGACCTTGTACCGTAGTGACAATAAGTGACTAACTATTATCGATTAAGTATTGGCTAACTTATCAAATAATAGTATATTATACACCAAGGTAGAGAAAAGATTTTTCTCCACCGAGCTTTATTTTATCCCGAGATGCGAAGATCGAGGGATAATAAGTTGCGAGGCTGAGAAAAATCTTCTCCATGGTTTATGTACTATTTTTCCACTACTAGAACATTTAATCATGTTTTCAATGATATTTTTTGGATTTTTTTTGTTATTTGAAAAGAATTTAATCGAAAAGAAGCAGTTTGTGAAAATAAATGAATGAGAATATTTATTAAATTAAATTAACATTTCATTATGTTAACTGCACTGTGAATTGTAAAACTTTCAAGTAGCGATGAAGAATTCGTTTCATTTGACACTTAGATTTGAAAAACTATTAAATTGTTTTTTAGGTTATTTTTATAATAGTTATTATTGCATAAATATCACTAATCAATATCAAAATATTTATTACATAACCTCGATCTATTCACTAATATATCTGATAAATAATTACGTACCTCTTTGTTTTATTTGATTAAGTCGAAAATTCACTTGAAATGATACAAAAGCAACAGAAAATGCTTATTTGCTGTCGAATTTTTTATATTAATTTAAAAAAAAACTGTTGCGTATAATTGTAAACATTTCTTAAGATCGCCTACATTTGACATCACGTTTAGTCTTCATTTGTTTTTATTATGCACTATTAGTCAATAATGAAAAATTATCTACCAGTAGGAGAGAGATTTGTCTTCCCAGCTCGAATACAGCATAAATAATACTAGTAGTGAAAAAAATAAATTAGAAAAGTTTCCAGAAAGAAAAAGCACATAATTGGGGTGGAGCATCAATAAGTGGCATTAATTCTGCAATAAAGCTTTTTTGATTATATAAATATAATTTTTGATACGCTTAGAATCGATAATTTTTTTATCGGTAATAAGCGTACAACTTATTATATTATCCCTAAGAATATGCTTGTGTGTGTTGATGTATTGATCGTTGGTATTGGAAAACTTAGTCCTCAGCCAAAAATTGAAAATGTATTTATATTATAATATATTGGGTGTGAAAATGGTTTTTACTAGTATTTTAGAGTTAATGTTAAGTCCTACCCTCCAATCTAGTCCAATTTGTGTTCTGCACATAATAAGGTAGAGTGTCACAAATCATAATTATTGTTTTTTTGACGATATCTGTGTGCTTATTTTTTTAATTTTTCTACAGTAAAAAGTTGATATTCGTATCACTTTTACTAAAAAAAATAAAATGTCACACATGTACATTGAAGAATCAATTGGTGAGAACTGCAGCTTCCCATATTTAATATTAAGGGACCGCTCGTCAAAAAACATTCCAGACAAGATAATTCTAATTTCGACAGAATACTTATAATGGTTTTATTTATAGGTGATTTCATTTGTGTTTTTTAATCTATAATAAGAAAATCTCGGTAAAATGGATAAATCGATAGAAATTTCATAAAATATAGTAGAAATGGGTAAAAATGAATGGAAATGAGTATAAATAGCTAAAAATACGTGTAAACCATAAATATCTAAAAAATGGATAAAAAAAATGGTTAAGACTTGCAAAAATCGATGATAGTTGGAAAATATATACCTTGAAAATCAATTTCAACATTTTGACCCTTTGAATTTGTTTGCAATTATAAAATTTGCATATTTTGTACTATTTTTCTAAAATTCTGTAGTGCAAGGAGTTTCATTTTATGTATACATTAAGAATACTAAATTGTTTCAAGCAATATTAAATCTGTCGCAATCAAACGAAATTAAGTCACATATATATGTTAGTTGTCATAAAAATTTATATTGATTTGTGAGAAAAATTTTAATTTTTTTTTTTGGGTCTTCTTAATACTGTAAAAATGGCACATATCCCTTTTTCTCCCGTTGCCACAAATTTATTAGTTTTATCAAAAAGTAGAACTTAAAAAAAAAGGTTTTTTATTTGGGCTTTCAAAATTCATTTTAACACATATTAATAGTTTATAATAATATATATCAAAAATTAAATATCTGTATCTATATTTAGATATAAAAATAAAGGATTCGAGCATAGAATATTAGAAAAAAATGGAATTAAAAACATTATTTTTTGCAGTCATAACCTAGACACACTTTCCATTTTTCTTCGACAATCACCAGACTATAAAGATTAGTGCTCTCGACGCGAGAATTATATGTGCATTAAAGATGGTTCGTAGTTTTAGACGAGCTTACTCGTTGACCGTATCGAAATAATACATAATTAATTAGTGTATTAATATATTGTAGTAAGCAACGGGCAGATAGGTAGAGGGTTCACTACCGTAACGTTCACTGTTAGATGCTTTTTTTATAAATTTTTGCGCCGAGGTGAAAAAGAAGAAAGTGCATTTTATTAAGCTTAATAAAATTGTTTTTAATTTCGTTACATTAAAACGTATAATTATATAATAAACAGATATAAAAAAGTGAAGAAAAATAGAAACTATTAAAAATTCCATTATTAAAAAAAATTTACAATTAAAAAAATTTCAATAATTGTTTGTAATTTATTCTTGTTGGTCAATATTCCCTGTTAATTGATTTTTCCTGCATTGATTGTCCTGTTAGCAGTTGATTGGCCCACATCTCTTTTTATCATATTTGAAACCTTTTAATATAGAAAAGGATAAAGTATCTTAGCAATTACATAAAGGAAGGATGTGCTAAGTTATAACAAAAAATCATTTATAATTAATATTTATAGAATATGTGTTATTTAGTTGAAGGATTTGTTACAACAATATTCTTTATAATCAGCTTAATTTTTCTATTATCTTTTAGAAAGCAACTAATAAGCAACACTAGTGTGATTTATGTTTTTATAATATCTATAAATAAAATCTAGATTAAATGCTTTATGCTATTTAAAACTAATAACATTATTTTTGACATTATAATTAAGTTTAAAAAATAGCAAAATTGATATTTGACCTATATTTATACAAAATTAATTAAAATGTTAACCTGTAACAATTACACCACTGGTTGTTTTATATTCATTATATAATTTGTGAATAAATATGATTACGAATCGATAAATATTTGGAAAAATGTACTACGGCAATCGACGTGTTAACATCGACCAATCATCGAAGGACCAAAAAGCTGCAACGCTGTTTAATTATTAACTTACGAAACTGCGTTTCAAGCAATAAAAACATGTGTATAAATGTGAACTGTAAGGGTTATTTTCTCACCCATTTATTACGAACAGAAAGAAATTATTGTCACAAATTCTAATTGATAAAAATTTTCCAAGTTGCATATAATTAATATTTAAATTTTCTTATTTAATTTTCAAAAACGAGAATTTTAATATCAAATTTTGCAATGAAGTATTTCACAGTAAAATTAATTATAAACATTTGTTATTTATTATTTTATACTCTTATTTTTCATACTTCCTGTAAGTAATAATAATTCCTGTTAGTTCAGCTAATTTTGCAATTTAAAATCGCAGTTAAATTAACTCAAAAATTATCTTAGCAAATAAGTTCTATTCTCACAAGAAAAATTTATTCAGAAAAGTCCTGAAACACAGCGAAGACGTGAGCTAAGAGATCCGCGAAAAAATGCATAAAAAAAATTAATTTTAAGTGAAAAAATAATAAACGAATAAAACAGATTATAGAAAGAAATGTGTGGTAAGATTAAATCTTTTTTATCATTTTTTGCGCATTTTATTAATTAATTTCATTGGCTCTTGAGTATCAATTTTATCGGTTGTAAAACTTTAACTGAAAATTTCACACCTAACATTTTCGACCAATTAAAAGCCTGTATTTTGTATCGTTACCATAGCAACTAAAAGAATTTCCAAATTTTTCTCGTTCTTGGAGTAAAGTAGCATGAAATTACACTGGAAATTTTTTGGCGTTTATAGTAAAATGACATTGACATTTAGCATCAAAACCGTCACTCTCCTAGTATTTTTTTAATATTTCGGTGTGAAATTTTCTTACCAAATCCCCCACGTGTTTGAATTAATTTCAAGAAATTTGTATCGTACGTGGATTTTTAAAGAAAATTAACCCTCGTCGCTAAAAAATTCATGTACTCAAAAAATTTCCGGCAATAATTCATGCCCTAGGGAGATTATAACTGATAATTCCTTTTGTGTGTAAATACATTCATATTTGTACTGAGTGATTTTATTTCTTGTTTAAACAAGTAGTAATTAATAAGAGATTTAATAAATAACCCTCTCCAGGTTCTATTTTGAGTCGATCGGACTTTATTTAAATCTTGAAGGAGTTCAGGCTACTCGAAATACAGCGTGGCGAGCTAGAGCTCATCGTGGCGTCGTCAGATAAAAATTTGAGCTACAAAACCCCGAAAACCCTACACTGACCCACAAGACACGTCGTGGAGGAGGTGCGGGACAGTGTAGGGTTTTCGGGGTTTTGGAGCTCAGATTTCTATCTGACGATACCACGACGAGCTCTATCTACATTATTTTGTACCACACTTTAAACACTATGAAAACAATTGTTGTCACTCACTTTTAAATCACATCATGTTGTGAAAATCTCAGAAAATACTATCTAAGTAGGGATGGCTGATCTAACATTTTTCATGGATCAGTTCCAAGCTAGTTCGGTCCAGCGTAATACTTAGTCCAAAGGATCAGTTCCAGTTCCTAGTCCAAGTCGCTGTTGTCAGGGTCGAGCGATACTCGAACTCGATTATATAACCCGATATTCAATTTCTTAACTCATTGGCGCTGGCGGACTGGAGTGGGAACTGGGATTCACCTCAGTCTACACCGCACCGCAGTCTCACGAAATATTTTTTAGTTCTCGGTTTGGTTCTGGACTAGAACTTGTATCTGTTTCAAACATCGTTTGGGATCAGTTCCACTAGTCCAAGTTACCGAACCTGTTCCAAAGGATCAGTTCCAGTATCAGTTAGCCATCCCTATATCTAAGTAATATTAACAAATAAGACTACAGCAAGAAATGTTTGCTGTAGTCAATGGTAAAAAAGCACAGCCTTAGTTGGCTAGTGTAAAAACTTTGCGACTGCTCTGTTAGAGAGTTCATGAAACAGTGGTTTGGCTCGGGTTAAGGTACGGTTCCTTCCATACGTCGGTCGCATATGGCCGCCGTACCAAGGCCGTAGTGTCTGGTTTCTTTCAAATGATTGAACGTCGACAGTTGCAAATAGTTTCTGGTTTCTGATACTTTCTTTTTTTTTAAGTGGCCAACAGTCGTATTGGGCGTGCGAAAGAGAACAATGCGCATATACATCTTTAGTCATTTCTTTCACAATTTGGTCTTTGTACAGGTCACTTCCTAAGTCATACTAGGAATAATGCTTGGCCACTGTTTTAAATATTACCTTCAAAGTCATGTTTTTCACAGAAAATAACAAATAAATCTTTTCGACTGCTGCTACGCACTGCTCCTACAAGCGGTTCTGTCCTTAAAGTCGCAGCCACTGCGTGGAAGGAAACGCGTCCATTTAAAAACTAAACAGCGGTAGGTTGCGGCCGCGCAACCAAGGCGGTCACATGCGACCAACGCATGGAAGGAATCGTACCTTTATTTTGTTCACACAATGCATAATATCCAAACTAAGGACGAGTCTGACGAGAAAATGAATGAATTTCGTTGGTTCAAATTTAGTGGTGCGATTTTGTGTGTATCGATTTGACGACTCATTTGCATAAGTAGAATAGAGAGCGACCGAAAGAGAAGAGTTATAAATAAAGATAGCTTATCACTAACGACTGTTGGATATTTCTATGAAGTGCAGTGACGTTGCTATGTAAGCTGCGACTTGAATAAAAAAAGTTGAAGTTTATAAAAACATACTTGCGTTATAATAACGATCTTGGATATGATTTTAAATATTTAGTTTTAGATGTGATTTTAAGAACACATATAGAGAGTTGTAAATTCTAGATAATTTTTCAGTGAAATTTATCCAATTTGTAAAAGCAAAATAAAATTTTAAGAACTTAGATCACAAATGATTTTTTAACAGAATTTTTGATATAAAAAAACTGTAAAATACCACCAAGTATCCGTATTAAATAAACACCTGGTATATTATAATTTCATCGTTCTTTAAAAAAATTCCTGTTATTTTGAGTAACTACTTTAAAAGCGGTATTTAAATATATGAGAAATTAAATTAAATATTCTTCTGTACAATATAATAATACTAATATAATGGGAGGTAGAACGCACGTAGAAAGATGAATTATTAAAATTAATTTAAATAAAATTCATATGCGACGGATCACAGCACATGTGGAGTATATGGAACTGTTTTGTTAGAAAGTTTTTAATATCATAATATTTTCCACATCTCTAAGTAATTGTAGGCCAAGATCACTGGCATAAAAATATTTTTTTGGTTTTACATTTTTTTTCATATATATATTTTATTTTCTATTTTAGCAAAAAAATATCAATATAAATTACTGTTGATATGATGATTTTTTTTAATGAAACTGTCAAATATGCCAAATACAATTTTTTTGTATTTATATTTTTACTTAATTTAAGGATTCATATAATAACCACATTAAACAAAACGTGTAATTTGAAGCAATGTATTTGAAAGAAATGGAATTTAACCTTTTGTTATAGTTTATACATGAGAGTGTATTGAAGCAATAAAACATAGCTATAGTACAGCTTGTAAATCTTTCTGTCGTGCGAAGGACAAATGCTGTAAGTCATTCTGAAAATTATGACATCTAAATATTGATTTATTATGGTGTGGTGTCATCTTTTTCGAGATTAGTAACGTCATTTATTCTAAGTAGGAAACATGCCTTAGATAGAAATACAGAATTCTTGTCTGAATTAGGGCTTCACACGAAAACGATACTTTTCTCGTCTCGTCTCGTAAAACCGAGACCTTTTTGAAAATTATTTAACGATACCGAGACCACATACGGCCAGACCCAAGAGTCTCGTTTCTGGTCTCGTTCATATGCCTTCAGAATTTTTTTATGAATTTCTGAGAAGGATAAACTAAAAAGCAGTAGAAACATTGAATTTTTTTTATAATAAAAAAAGGTCTGCATGGGTTACGATACATTTACGAAATCTAAAATCTGGAATCCATCTGTGAAATATTTTATTTTATAATTTTGGACTTCAGTTGCTAGTAATGTTAACCCTAATAAATTGCCGAGGTTAGATGAAAGTGAAATTGAACCAGTTAATTAATCGTGTTTAATAAAAAATACTTCGGTGGCATCGAGATTTGAAAAAAAAAATTAATTTGAAATAATTAAAGATGCGAAAAAAGCAATATGAAAAAGAATTAGCAGACAGGAATGAAAAGACGTTTTATTAACTCCTCATCCGAAGGCCTACGAAGAAGAATTCATAATTACCTAGTTTTGTACTATCTTATTTTTTCTCAACTAACGAGACCGAGACTGGATTTTTGAAATTCTCGCCTTATCTCATCTCGTGTGAAGCCCTAATCTAAATGTAATTGTTTGAGGAGATTCTCGCTCGACTGCCGCGTAAAGCAAAGCGCGCTTACCGTATTGCTTATTAGAGACATTGCTATGCACGGAAGAAAAATGTACAACCTGTAGGTAGTTAAAATCGATTTTGTAGTAGATATATAGAGTACGGTCTATATTGTAGTAGAACACTTTATTATTATTATTATTAGTATTAATAAAGTTATCTTAACGAATAAACTAGATTATCCATTCCCATATAGTTTATCAAAGGAGATAAAAACTCAAAGTCAGACCATCATCAGGCGAATGTTTGAACAAACTTTAAATGTAGAATGAGAATTTCTTAACACATCATGTTATATACTAATTTAGAATTTAATTTCACATGGTGGAAAACGGAGGAAAAACAAAAGAAAAATTAATTAAATAGTTAAAAAACTGTTATAAAAATTTTTTTGTTAAAAAACTAAAAGGGCACTCATAATGCACATAAGCCCTCGACCAAAATCACTGGCGACCAGAAGGCCGGGCTTTATTTACCCTAATGGTTGAGTACCTTCAGCTTTCAGTTTGACCTATCTCTAAAGCTCGCTGACTGGTTCTGTACTGGTTCTCGGCTTGAACTCGGACCACCACCGGAACTCCCAATTGGGACTGCCATAGCAACTTACTACTAGATCGTCTCCGGCTGTGATATACCATGCAAAAGATCGGCTGGGAATGCGAAACAAGTACGCGAGTGACTCCATCTTTCGGCGGGGGTCTACCACTGACCATATATTCTAAGGAACGTTGCTTTTCCAATAATTTTAAGTTAATTCTACTAGAGTGCCATGCGCGATTTAATTTATATATTTTAATTATTACGGAAAAAAGTAACTTCGTTACACCATGCTTGAAAATGCACTAAATCGGGTAATTTCCCACAGTTTAGCAATACTGCCTTAAAAGGCTTTAGCTCATATTAGTAGATAGGGTCCCCCTTCAGATCAATCTCCCTAGTAAAGTTACTAGATTTTCCCCCAGATTGACCTTGAGACCCACCCAAGCGAACCCGCCCAGCATCTATGGCGATCTTTACACCTCTGTAGACGTCTGTAGATCTCTGTAGACGTCTATAGATCTCTGTAAACGTCTACTTCAGACGTCTACAGAGGTCTACAGATCGTCACAGATGCTGGGCGGGTTCGTTTGGGTGGGTATCACGCTCAATCTTTGGGAAAATCTAGTAATTTTTCTAGGGAGTTTGATCTGAAGGCGGACACTATCTACTCATATTCATTTTGTTCTTTTTCTCGTACAGTTTCCATATTATTTTGATCTGTAAAGTGGCACTTACCATGATACTCATTGACCTTGTTTGAAATTTTTCTATGATGTTTATGTCGAATTTTGAAGATATACCCCAAAGTTGAGCTCCATTAGAATCTATTTTGTTGTATTTATTTAGTCAATATTGTAAATCTTAAAACCCAATCTCATTATTTTTAAATCGTTCAGCAACCTACTTGTTTCATTTGTAATAAAAATTAAAATTCATCATATTATCATAACCCACTTCCGAATTATTACGTAAAACGAAACCCTAATCAAAATTTTACACGATTAACTGCTAACAACATTAATTCTACCTACTTTATATCATATGAGTATCATTATTACCTCAAAATAACCTTATTACCCCCTCCGACCGAAATTCCTACCTACGTCAACGATGTTATCGGAAAATTATTTCGTAAAATTAACATTTATTTTAAGTTATCTTAATCCCAAACTAGCTTTTAATTTAAACACATCACAATCAAAACAGAATCACATTCTTTCTTCACAGCCAAACACGGTCGCGTTGGTCGCTTAGTTGACCAGGTATACAATCGAATTGAGAAAATAAAGATTAGACCGAGGGAGTTCCACAGGGTTGGACTGTATAGTGCATCTTATGTTTGTTTAATTTAAAATATATCTAGTTTTTTAAGTCACTTAAAAAACAATAGAATAATAAAATAGTTTTGTTGAATCAGGTGAATTTTTCATAATAAAAATTACAATAAATCTACACATGTGAGTTGGCTCGAATGACTAAAACATTTTTTTCACATGATTAAATAGTTTTTGTTAATGATTTATTGTTTTTGGTACCTTTTGTTTTTCATGTTTTACGATGTCTGATTTAACAACAAACGATAGCATTTCGTTACTAGGAATACATTTAACTTTATATTATTCTTTTTTGCTTTAAGAGATGCAGTTATTTTACTTGGGCTCTATTTTAACAAATGCAAAATTTCCAATCATATTTTTTCTACTACCTATTGTTAAAATGTACTTGGTAAAAAGTGGTAATAATACAATATGGTGATATTTTCGTAGTAGGACCGTTGATCGGAGTCCTGCTCTGGGGGTCCATTTGACAGCGCTTCATAAATTAGTCTATCGGTGTGTCCGAGCAGAGGCCGACAGTCTTGTTCTCACGCCACCCGGTGTCGGGCCAATTACCACCCGGACCAGTAATTGTAACCATTGACGAGGCGATTCTATTAAACTTCGCCGGCAATATATCTCGTTCCGACATTCCATCCTTTCACTGTTCCTTGTCATCTTAACAAGTTAATCCAGACAAATACGATGCCAGATAGTAAGATGACAAGATTCTTTTAGGCTCCGGCGGCCAGTGACGTATCTAAAGGGGTACATTTTTTCCGGGTTGGGCGTGCAAAGCATTATATATTTTCAGTCACAACTGAATTCCAAATAAGTTTTATTTGTAACCATCCTGAGTGTTTTTCCAGATAATTCCACTCATATGTTAAAAATGCCATGCACTAGAAAAATCGTAGTTTGCTATCGGATATTTAGCCAATAGAAAGGAAGAGAAAATATGACTAAATAAAAATCGATAATACCCCGTTACCAGGGCAACGATTTGTTTTTGTTATTTATTATTGTATCCTGTTAGGTTAAAACTTTTTCAAATTATATTAAAATTGAAATATTTCTTTATTCATGAAATTGTCTTACCAAAATACTATTCGAACTCAGATTTTGGGCAGGATATTTTTTAAGTTTCTTTCCCGTATTTACTTTCATAATTTGTAATTAAACGAGATGAAGATTTTTTGTTTGGGATTGAGGATATTTCATGAACACATAACTTTTTAAGAACATTTAAATAGAAAAGAACATTTTGATTTTTTTAAATCCATTAACGAATATATTAAATCTGAAAAGATACTTTATTTTGTTGATAATAAAAAATTAATGTGATTAAGCTCAAATCTTTATATTATGGGTTCGTTCCACGAATAGAATTTGAAATATATCAGAAGTAGAATATTAAATAAAAAAATAGTTTTGGACACCAGTCAAATTGATTTCTTTATGTAATTAGAAACAATTGACAAAATCCGTCCTTTCTTTTTTTTCGGGTTAAGGAAATTAAACTTAAATTAAACGTTATATTTGTTTATTTCATAAAAAATAAGATTCCACAGATTTTTTTTACTTTTTCTTTAAAAAAAAACTTGGCTTTTCTTTAGGTTTTTTTCTTGTCTTCCTTCTTCAAAGGAAACTGTAGTCCAAGAAACTTGGTCCAAAGGAAAAACTGAAGAAACTGTAGTCCAGAGAAAAAAAACTTGCTCCAAAGGAAAAACGAAGTCCAGAGGAAAAAAATTATTCCCAGGAAAAAACTTCTTGGCCCAGGAAAAACCCTAAAAGTTCACATAAAGTAAATATAAGATAAAAATCTAATAAATTACCAGATTTCGTGGTCTCTATTTTTGAAAAAGAATATAAAACAATTATAATATTAAAATGAAAAATATGAATTTTAGATCAAAATATGAAATACAAAAATAATTAAAATGAATTAAATTTTAAGACAATCTGTAAAAACAAATTAAAAAATAGGTTCTCTTTCTGTAAAACGAGACACAGACATCAGATAATCAGATAATTTTTAAAAGAATCAAAAATAACAGTAAATAAAATTTAAAAACGTCGAAATAATTAATAATGATATCAAAGAATTTTAGTAAAAATATAATATAATAAAAACTTACCCTATAAGATGATGGATAAAAAAAAGTAAGCGACACGATCGATATAAAGTCAGTTATTTTGACTGAGTAGGCAAAGAGAAGAACATTTTTAGCATGGGAAAGATATTTTATAGGAATACCAAGAGAAGAGAGGGATACGACGCGAAGAAATAAGAAGGGGATATCAAGCGAGTATGAAATTAAAATATACTGAGTAGAGGAATAATGAAAATACAGGGTGGCACAAAAAAACGTAACAAATCATCAATTTATACCCTCAGAGTAAATATATATAGAGAGGGCATTCTATCCTTTTTTATTAAGCCAACATCTAGTTAACTTTTGTTGACATCGTCCTCTAGAGATTCCATAAGCGTACTTTCAAGCAGGATAATTTAAAATCCTACATTAAATAGTTTATTTTTTAAATATTTTTGTAAACATTTAAAACTATTTTAAGCGATTTTCTTGAGAGGTTGTTAACCATGAGAAAGAAATGTGAAAAATGTGGTGCTTTTCTCAAGCCATTAGATAATCAATCTTACACTTCACAAGTAAGTTATATGAAAGTAGTTTTTGAATAATTTAAAATATAATACAAGTTGATAAGATTTGATAATTTTTTATTTTGCTTCCTTTCTTTTTTATGTTATATACCATTCACATTTTTTTTTTATGTTTTAATGTTAATATTTATCAGTATTACAGAAAATACAACTTTATCGAAATTATATAACTTCTCACGACATATTTAATTCAAATGTGATATATTAATAACATGTAAAATACCCAATTTTAATTTTCTATTTTTTTGCTAATATAAATAAAAAGTTAGAATTCTTCGCGTCGCTACTGTCTAAAACATCACATCAATTTTTATTGTTGATTTCGTCCTCTGCATGAGATTTTTTTGCGCGTCTCACGTCCCTCGCCTACAAACTTTACCGAGAGAGAGGGTTAGATGTTGGCTTAAATTTTGTAAATGATATTAGATATACAGGGCATATCTAGTAGTTCCTTTATCTGAGTTTATACCCCACTTCTATGAAATTAATTACCAGATAGAAAAAACTTTATTATGTCTTATAACAACGACAAGACGTATTTTATTTTATTTTATGGTTGCCTTAACAACGTGAATGCAATAAATTTTGACAGAGTACTCACCGGTCCATCTAAATGCATTCGGGGTTAATTCGGTGTAAAAAATGTAAATTTTACATGCTCATTTCGGCGGCAATTAAGACTTGAAACAAGGCGACAACTTTATAAAAGGGTGCAATCATGTTATCACGTTTTATTTATAATCGCGATCCTTTATTCTTTTTGACATTTCGAGTAAAATAATGCGATTCAAAGAGATTACCGTTCAGATAAAGCAAAGCACTCTATACGGTGTTTAATTTTTGAATTAAGATTATGTTAATGATAGTACACAAATTTACATTGTTAATATATTGTTTTTAGCTCGAAATTTGTATGTTGTTATCTAAATAATAATATGTAAAAGGTTTGATGACATTAATAAAATGCGTTATTTTTAATTATTAATAATTATAACAAATGTTAGAAGGATATTATTTACTTTAAATTCTTGAATACAAGAAGTATAAATAAAGCAATGATTATACATACACATTCTTGTAATATACCTTTTATACCACTACTATAAACCATAGCGTATATAATTTTGTTATTAACTATCTCTCAGATGGGTAAACTTTATTGATAGATATCTGATCGCAAATTTTATTTTATTACCATTAATTTCTACGCTAGGTACGCAAATTATAAAAAAATAATTACCGAGTAAATCATATGAGCTACTGAGAAGATATAATTTCAGTATAAATTTGGCGAATGAAGCAAAATATCAGGAGATAAGTAAATCTAAATTAATAATAATAATAATAATAGTCTCCGAATACGTGAATGTCCTGTGAAAGATTTCGCCCTTGAACCGTTAATATTAAAACGGTTATTTGCTAATAAAATCTAAAATACTTCTATAAAATTTTCTCGTTTTCGCCCTTTTGCTATTTCTCGTTTCGTGCACCATTGGGGTTCTTTAAGATCATTTTACCTGATAATAGTTTTTTTTTATAACAAGAATTTAGTCATTGTATAAAAAGAAACTAAATGTCTGAACGAATTTATTTTATTTTCATGAAGAGAATTTTCGGACCACATATATGAAAATAATAAAAAAAGATACTTAATACAAACCGACTCTATATTTAGCTTGAATTCTATTCCACAAATCTTACTAAAGTTAGTAAATTTTTACCAAGATAATTATATTTTTAATTAAAGTTTTTTTCATTTCACAATGTTTTTCAATTGGACCATTTTTGAAAATGACATTTGATATATAAATTATATGTAAATTAACGCAAATATTCTAAATATGTAAAAATATACTGGATATTCCAATCTTTAGAAAAAACCGGGAATTAGCACAACCTAAAATTAAGTAATTTTTATTCAGATATTATGCATAGGACAAAAATGGTCAATGCACCAAACCATCCTGAGATCACATAAAAAATTTTTTTAGTATTTATTACTTAATACTAGCTCGAACGGCGGCCCGATGGGTGGTCTGTTCTTACATAACAAAATATTCATAATCTTCGACCCCAAATATCCCCACACTTTAATATGCATGGTGAGTACCAAAAGGGCCAGCTAAAATTCAATAGAGATCTTCTTTGGAGAGTGAAAGTGAAAATCTGAACTCGAAAACGCCGAGAAAATGATAAAAGTGGGGTAAGAAATTTTTTTCTCCACCACTGATGTTTTTAGGAATCAGTAAAAGATAACTTTAATACACTTTACCTTATCTTCTGTGTTTTTATATAGGGTTAATCAAACCTGGCAAACGAAAATTATTTAATTTTGTAAATTATACAGTAGTTAGAAAAAATCGGTTGTATCGCCCCAAAACATTCCCGACGAGTATCCACGAATACTTTTTCAGATATTTAATGTTAAAGTTTCAACTTTTGACATTTTTTTTTGACAGGTGACAGATGGAGAAATAATTTTGACTGTTCTGTATATAGTTTTTCAAGGGCTTTCAAATGACATATTGCAAGTCGAATTTCGTGACATATTGCATTTGTCGTTTTTTGGTAGTGATACTTCCGTTTGACAGATGTCGTACAAAAACTAATGGGTTTTTCCAACGGGTAACTCAAACCCCTATACCAAATTTCAGCTCAATCGGATTAAACGTGTGGCCTCTATCGTGGAAGAATACACACACACACAGACAGATTTCCATCTGGAAATGGTCTTGATCGTCTCAGGGGATTCCGTTTTTATCTCGAAATTTTTTTTTAGCTCGTTCACAATACTTTCCCTTCTAGGAGGTGGGTCGGGAAAGTAAAAATTGGCTTTATTTTTTTAATCACTCAGGATAAGATAGCATTTGTTAAAGGGTGGTAATGGGATATTTTTAAACCTAAGTGATACATTTAAAAAAATATAAGTTTTGTTCGGTACGCAAAACTGAAACACCCTGCTGAAATTGCCTAAAACTTTTATTAAAATCATTTTTTTGAAAACATCAAAAAACGAATTATTAACAAGTTACATTACTTTTTGTACACACTGTATACAACATTGAAACAACAATAAAGTGCCCGTTAAAATATAGATAACGAATTGGGTTTATCATGAAAGTCCTCCATAACTAAATGTACTGCTAATTTTTTATAAACAATTATTTTAAATATATGTAGTGCAAATCAAGTTTAGCTATAAAAATAATTTACAATTAGATATTTACAATAATTAAAAAACTAAATCTATTAAAAATGCTTTTGTTAAAGTGTTGATTAAATTATTTGAAAAGTCTGGAACATGTTTTTTAAAGTTAACTTTTGCATAAATATTGGTTTACCCCCAGACAATTCTTTTCCGCGACAAACTTTGCACATGACAATCCTTTTCCACGGTGATCCTTCCCCGGACAATCCTTCCCGGAAAATACTTCCCCAACCAAGACTTCCCGGAAAATTCTTCCAAAAACAATCCTTCCCGGACAATCCGTCAGATAATACTTCCCAGGTACATAAAAATAAGAGGAAAATTTGTCGTAGGAAGGACTATTATAGGGAAGAATTATCCTGGAAGGATTGTCATAAATTTTAATCTTGTATCAGTCAAGTTCCAAAAATGTTTTCTAATAACTGCGAGAATGTCTAATTTACTAATTACTCTATAGTAAACAAATTAAACCTTATTAATTATTGTAATAATAATAATAATAATGGAGATTTTAATTTAATATCAAGATTCATAACCGGACCATTAGTAAATAATAAAATATAGGATACGGTGACGTATAAATCAATTATAACAGCTTTCTAGTAAATAATAATTACGTTAATCATTATCCGCTTGGCAATTTCTAGTTAAAAGTTAATTATTGTCCTTACTGAAAATGTGCTTCTATCAGATTCAGTAATTCACACTAAGTACGTGTTAGAGAGAAATAAAAATATGATTTGAAAGGTCAACAAAATAATTTTCTAAGATTTTTTCCATTATAATAAAAAATCGAAGAAATAACTTTCTTATCCAACAATTAAAAAAAATGTATTTACATGAAATGATTAAAAAAAATTTCATGATAAATCTTAAAACCTACTTTCAAAATTAGTTACCTGTTACCCTACGATTGACCCTCCAACAAAATAAAAGAAGCATGAAAGCATAACTTCTTTTTTTATGTCCACAAAAAAGGGTACTCATCGAATACGAAACGTTGATAAGCACTCAATGGAGCGATCCATCATTAAATCTATCTCTTAAACTATCAACTAGGTAAGCGGTGAGAGGGTTACTATACAGCATTGATTGACGTTTGTTTGCTGTGGTAGGAATTGAATATTTAATATTTATGAAGTGTAAAATATGATAGTTTTTCTTTATGATAATTGATAAATTACAATTTTAACCAAGTCTATATTATTAATTATTATTTTTGTATTTCAGGTGAGTACGAATTTGTGTTTCGTTATCATGTAAGTAAATATTTATTTTATTATATACAGAATTATCCATCGAAATAATTAAATTCCCGTAAATTCGGTAAATAATTTAAATTTTTTAACTCTTATTATCTTATTTTTTATTGTCCTCTTTGATTAACTTTATCTTGTTTAATTTGTGTGCATTAAAATGTATAATAAAATCAATAATCTAAAATTGTGATAGTTAATTATAAGTTTGCGTCATTTGAATCTGTAAAAATGACTATCATTGGGATTATCCTTAACTTCCTTCATTTCACTATTAGAGTTATAGCTAGATCAAGTTTGATTATTATTCCCTTCCTTTTCACTCTTTTATTATACAGGACTGTTTCGTCCATTCGTGTTTATGCTAATCAGCTGCTTCTTATACGTTGGCTTTGGAAAATTTCGAATGTGTTATCAATCTATTCCTCTTCTGGCTATAGATCCAGCTGAAACTACTTGATCTTCTTGCTGTAGTATCAGATGTAACAGGCGCTCTTATGATTATCATATATAATACTAGTGGTACCGTGGCTATCGATAATCGCATAAGTTTTTCACGAAACGTGTTGTCAAATATTAATTTCACAAACCCACAGGTCGAGTGAAATTATAATTTGACAACACGTTCAGTGCATTAACTTATGGGATTATCCATAGACCCGATACCATTCATTAGGTTATATCCCGAATTAATGACATTTAAAAAATTGACAACTCAATAATTTACATTTACAGTAATGACAAAGATGACAGCATACCTACTAGATTTTTAGCATTAAATGTACTAAGTGTGATTATCAGTTATTAGTCAAGTACATGGTGGATGATTATCGATTATTAATCAAATAACAATTACATTATAAGTGATATAATCACTGCTACATCAACTAACAGACAAGTTCTTCCAACTCCCTCCACAATAACATGGACCTTATTTTTTCTAAAATTCTCGTACTTATATACCTTACCAAATAAAAGATCTTCGCCATAAGTCCTTCTTATCTCAGCAATGTTCAAAATATTTTCGGTCAGCAGCATGTGTCCATCAACTTTACAGATAAAACTGATTGCATTAAGAAATTCTCCACGCTTCAGATTGAAAAACCCTGCAAAGTTCAGCAGCATACATCAAACTTCCTCCTCTTTTCGAAGCTTTCAATTTCATATGGCCAGTAACTTCACAGATAAAATTATTTACGTTAAGAAGTTGTTCAGGCTTCAGATTGCAACCCTGCGAAGCAGGACTTAACAATTCAGCACTACAGTTGTTTGGGCTGCTTACGCCAAACTTCATCTGCACCTCTTTCTTACAATGTTTTTATCATCAACTGTTAGTGGAGGAGATATATGAAGATATTTTTTTGAAGTAGTTTGTAGGTTGTTGAATTTTGATTAATTTTTGTGATTTCTCTATTTCTATCTTGGTTATTTTCTACCGCTTTCAAATTCATGGGGTTACCAACTTCACAGATAAAATTGATTGCTTCAAGGAGTTCTTCATGCTTCATATTGCAATCCTGTGAAGCAGGTTGAATTGGGAATTTGGAACCTTTGGTTATCAACAATGTTGAAGAATATCGTCACCACTAACCAAAACTACCCTTTTTTGCCACTCCACGTACGTTTCGCTAAATATGTTACCATCATCAGGAGTTGATGAGTTTATCGGATTAAACCAGTTGTCACATAAAAGTAATAAATAAAAATAATTGAAGCCAAGGAAGCTTGCATGTTGAAAGTGTTCTCCAATGACCACTTAACATTTTCCAAGGCCATATTTTGTACTGGACAGGTTCAGTATGTCTGTTTCCTTCCTTTGTTCTAATACAATCCACAAGCAATGGCTCTGGTTCTAATGTTACAAAATTTACGATTTCTTGCATTAATCCATCCATCGCATTGTAAATGTTGGTTTTTGGAGAGATTAAATTGATTGGTTATGTCGGTCTACATTTCTTCATATTAATCATCCAATTAAGTGGTAACAAGTTGATACCTTGATGGTGGCTAGTAAGATGGACGATTTTATAAGAACTCTTTCCATAGTGGAAGTTTAACCATCTTGGCATGAGAATGTCAGCAATATTTACACACCAGACTTTTGTCTTTAAAATAAATCCGAAGCAATAAATAGCAACAAATTGGTTAATTCTATTTCCTAAGAACTGTCTAGTTACAACTTACTGAAATATTTGGGGTTATGTAAATAAAATAGTTGTTCCAGTGCTCAGTAAGTGGTGCTAGTCTTTTTAGGAAAGATAAAAAATGGAAGTAGCCTATTTTAAATTATAAAAAAATAATTTCCATTATTACCTTTACCTTATAAATGTAACAGAGTGTGAGTACCTTAATAAAATTGTAAAAACCAATAAAACCAACTAATAATTTATATATGTTTGGCACACAGCTTGGTAATGGTTTTCTTCCCCTTTACTCTCTTTTGCCTTCGCCTTCCAATCCTGAACTCCCTCTTTAGGTCTTCTGCCGCTTTAGTGTACCACCTTTTTTTGATCTTCCTTCTTTTCTTGCTCCTGTATGATCTATATCTATCATTTTTTATCTTTCTGGTATCTGGCATAAGTGGCACAGCCATAATATTCTTTTTGCTCCAATTTTATTTTGCTTATTTCTTGTTCTCCGTATAGATTTATAAATACCATTTTTTTCTTTATTGTTTTAAAAATTGTAATAAAAATCTTTAAGAGGCCTAGGGTACATACGAGAGAAGGGCCACCAACAGGGGTAGGTAACGGGGGCATTGGCCCGGTCATGTAGTCTTTAGGGTCCGCGAATTTCCACAAAAGCATGGTTTATTTTAATGGAAAACGATTTTCTTTCAATTTATTGACTATTTCACATGATTTGCAATTTTCACCGATTCGCTGATCTCTTCAAATCGCGTGGTTTAATATTCACAGACAAAACTAATACTTGAAATATATATCTGAACAAAAAGAAAAGAAAAATCGCATCATATCCGTGGCTACCCCCGGGCCTTGATTTTCTCTCTGCGGCCCTGTACCACAGTAAATAGCCTACTCACATCACTACTTACACCTGATAGCAACTATACAAGAGTATTTATTTTCTTCTTCGCAAAACGACTAATTTAAAATAAAAACACACTAAATAAAGTATGGGATAAATTAAAATATTTGACAAAAATACCTCACAGCAGTTTATTTAAAAGGCGCCAATTTAATATGTTAATTGGCCTGAAATGGTTTCTGTTCTTAATATTAAAGATAGGAAGCTGCGGTTTTCACCAATTGATTGTGTCTTCAGAGCGCGTGTATGACATTTTGGTTTTATTACTTTTAGTAAACTTTTACTCAAAGTAGCATATACCTGCTCTTTTAATAAATATTTGGCGCTCTACCATTTTCTGTGCAGAAAAAATTGGCCTAGAGGATAGGATTACTTAACATTAACTGAACCATACTAACAAACAAGTTTTACACACAATTTATTGGAGTACAAGCACATTTTTCTTGGGTAATCCTCTAAAAGGCAACCACGCAAGTCACGTGGTGTGCGGGTCTAATGTTTTGAATTTTATTCCTTAATATTTTTTCTATATATAATTTATCCTTTTGTTTGTAAACGAAAAAGTGAAACCAAATAAAAGCTTTATTTTGACACATTTCTATTTGGATTACAATTTGAAATTGATTTATTGCTAAAGACACAGGTGTATGAATAAGTGTAAGGCGACAAGGACGAATTCATGAAATACGTAGCAACCGCAAACTTCCGTGTATGACGCCAATATTTAAAAAGTCATTGACACTTTATCCAAACCAATTGTAGAGTTAAATGATCTCAATATATTGTAAAAAATCGTTCAATAAATAAAAATTATTGCTCGTGGAATTTCAAGTGAAAATGACAATATCCGATAGAAAAAGGAAAAATGATTGTGTGTGTGTGTGTGCGTCATAGATATTATATATACTTACTCTAAATCACTAATCCCCTACAAATATCAGTTAAAAACTTATGGGCAATAGCAAATTTTTTTTCGTAATGCACACTCACCATTATCTTTGAGCCGCAGGGTAGTCAAATTTAAAAAATGAGGTTATGCGTATGATTAAGTTAACTTCGGTGCTAAATAAATGTATTTGAATTCGAGTTGAATTTCATGAATCTAGCAACAGTGCTAAAAAATCCGTATTGACAGTTTTGAAGTAATTTGTTATCGTCGGAGACGGTTTGGTTTTGATTTTGCTTTTTGATATTCGTCGTTGTCGGTTCGTGATTAAATTTAAAAGTGTAGATATAAAGTGGAATTTGACTATTAATCTTCAATTATATTGTAATGAAATAATTGGTATGAATTATTGAATGTTATAATTTAATGGTTACAAGTTATACGAAATTTTTCGTTAAATTAATCAAGTAAGACAATTTTTTTTTAAACAAGTCAGAAGCGCCTGACGACTTCTAAACACGGATTATCTCATGAACCATAAAAGATATCTCAAATCTGTTTTCAAATATCGATTCAGTGTTAAATTTCAAGACGGAATGCTACTTTTAAAACCCGTTGTATCACTTCCGGTTCTGGTTTGTAAAACCAGTTTTGAAACCGGAAGTGATAAAAATCGGAAAATCTAATTGGGAGCCATTCAAGGTATGCTGAGTTTATTACCGTTAACCGTTTGTCTCTATCTCTTTTCGTTTTTGAGTTATAAATGCGGACAGACAGACAGAGCCGTATTATAAGACTTAAGTCACTAAAATGTCACAATAATTTACAGATAAATTATAGAACGGAAAGGAATTATATACGAATAAAAGGGGAACTATTGTTAAATTTAAAAATAATTTAAAACTAAAGGATAATTTCATAAATTTAAGATTTTTTTGAAAAGATGAACAGAGCTCATTAATATTATGGAGATAATTTAAAATAGAATACTATCAAAAGGGAGCAATTTAGGAGGAAAAAAAAAGTAAATAAATAAAAGAAGCTACTTATTTTGAAGAAGGAAGAGTAATACAAGAGTTATAATACATTTGTCGGAGGAGTCTAAAGAAGAGAAATATACAGGATAAACAAAAATTATATTTTTTTTTGATACATTTTGTAAGGTTTATTATTTTTTTTCCACTAGGATCCACCCCAAATTGAGATTTCTAATAATTACAATATATATTGATTAATAAAAAATGATACGCATCATAATATCTTTGAATCTCACTGAAACCCACCATGTCCGTAATGAGGATAATACTGATCATGCGCATTTGGTATCACTTTCGTTTCATTGAATTGGCATTCTAGAGTTGGTATATATAGTATGATTTCTATGGTCTGCGTGTATTTTTTTTGTGACAAATGGGGTGTTGATTTTTTTACTCATCAAACACGTATTAATGTTTCTAATTATTCGTCTTTTAAGATGAACGTGATCTAACGAATTAGAATAAAAAAGAAAATACTAGCAACAGTGAAATTTTCTAACTTAAGTAGATACAATTAATTATTTCAACATTTTCGGGTTATAATCGCTATTGGTTTAATTTTACGATATGGACATTTAATTAATAAATTAAAAATAAATGCCGATATTCATATTCTGCAAATCAAAGTAAAAATAAATGCACCTTCCTGTATGGTCACGGTGGAGGCGCTACCCATAACGTCACTTCCTTTTCCGGTCACCACTTGTTGGTGTTGCTCACTTCGCGACCCTAGACCACCTTGCCGTATCCTAACCCAAATAATATATAAGGGTGTTTGATATGGTCCAGACGAGCTGATAATTGTTCATTTAATTTCGGTAAAATTAACAATCAAAAGGGGACCTACAGAATTTAAAAAGTTAGTGGGTAGGAATTAATTCACATGAAACGAAAACTAATAATTTCATTTTAATCGTAAAAGAGAGGATTACGAAAACTTATAATCTCTCATCGTTTTTAACGATTATATTATTGCCATTTTTTTTGTTATTATAAGATTTATTATTGAGTGTAACAATGAGTGATTAAAGAATTAAGTGTTGTATCGCAAACTATAAAAAACTTAACAATAGATTGTAAATTTTTTGTCCACAAATGTAATTTGGCGAATAGGATGTACCTATATTTATTTTTAATTAATTTGCGTAGAATCATTTCTGACTATTTTTTGAAACGGGCCTCAATCTATCTTTTTAATTGATCTACCAATTATATTAAATTTTCGATGGAAAATTATGATTTTATATCAACTAAATTTATAGTGTATAGGGCCAAGAATGGTGTCTTGAGGTACTTTACAAGACATATGTTTTAGTCGATCAATATTAACTACGTTTAGACTAACCATTGCCTTGCATGTCAGCAGCGTACGAAAATAATGATTTCGTATAGATTAAGAATAATGTAGGGCCAAGAGCGGTGCCTTGAGGTATTTTACAAGACACATATTTTTGTTTTTTAAATATAGATCAATATCAACTGCATATCTATTGATTTTATATTTAATCGTTAAGTTTGCCAAGTGTGTTACTGACTTTGAGATATTTAGTTTTTTTAGTTATTGTTTTATGTTATCTTTGTCCTTGTACTTGTTTTTTACTTCGTTTCCAAATGACATATAAACAATTGTAACAGTTATTTACGTTACAAGACCGGAAAAAGTGTTTTGCAGGTCGAGGCAAGCAGATTCCAGGACGAGCCGTAGGCGAGTTCTGAAAGTTTGGAGAGGTCTGCAAAACTCTTAATTTTCGGTCGCGACACGTATAATATTTTTTTAAGACCGACACTTTGACATAAACTTAATTATTTATTTTATTTGTATCATAAGTCGCTTTCTTTGCTGCTTCCAAAATTTCTTCTGGAATTTCAAAGTCCAAAATCCATATTTTTAAATTTGCGAACTCACGAAATAAGTTTGACATAAACAATAAATTAAAAATCGACGAACTGTCATTTGACACTTAATTATAGTAACGAATTGAATATCAAACAGCGATTGGAAAAATGAAAAAACAGGGACCGGAAAAATCTTTTGCTGGTCCCGGACGTTTATATTCCGGTCTTGATTGACAAAATGTTATTTTCTGGACGAAAAATTATCCAGAAAGTGTATATTTTGTGGTCGGTCTTAAAAAAGTTATTAACAAATTAAGATGAAAAGAAAGGGATTAAGGTATTTTCAAATAACTTCAAAACCATTAAAAACTAAAAAAAGAGGTTCTTAACTAGGAGAAAATTTCCAAAAAGAAATTTCTAACTTTCGGAACTCTACCTCTATTATTAATAAGTTTAATTTGGTATTGAAAATAGCGCTTTTTGCATTTTTTTGAATTTTTTGTCGTGCTCAAACTTCGTCCTCATGCTATATGGCCATCATATCCGCACAAACTACTATAGCAACTTTTGTTTAACAATTATCCAATTTGGAATATAAGCTCATTTTCTGAAAAAACAGTGGACATTTTTTTCCACGGGAAATTGTTGCTCAAGAATTAACCTTAATTTTTTTAAACATTAAACATTTATTAGTTGAATTTTTTTTAAATTGTTATTACTAGTGAGGGTTTGCCGATAGCAACATTAAATTAAAATTATTAATAAGTCGGAACTTTTTTCGCACATTTAAAGTTTCTGCTAAAATAACAATTTGTGTAAAAATTGAGTTCTAAATTTAGTAATTATTTTCTTTTATTATTCGCCAATATATTTAACAAGTTTGAACAAGTTTTTTTTTAATTCGCAACACCCACACATAAACATAAAAAGTATATTCCATCTTGCGACATAGTCATTCTTTTATTACTTTCATCCATTGACCAGGTAATATTTACCGTTTACAAAAGCAAAGACCGATGCCTACCGGATACATCTAGATGCATAGACACAGGCGGATGCCGGATGCAATGAAAGAGTAAGAGGTGTTGTAATAGAGTTTATACCTGTTACATACAGACTGAATGTAAGTATATAGGCTGGTCATAAGCAGGTCTTCAACATTTCAATGACAATATCTGTCTCTCTCTCGATGTCGGACTCTCTCTTTCGCGTCTGTTACATGAATGATTCATAACATTCATACAACCTACTCGTCTGAGCTGAGCATATGTTTTGTCCCGTTAGCACTACCCTGTTTTATGTAGAAAAAAATGAGTTTTAGAAATCACAATTGTCCATACAATTTATTTTATATTAATAGATTTGTGTAATGTAATAAATTTTAGATCTTTTAAAAGCTGACAAAAATTACAAAAATCGCCCTCGGGTAGATTTGTATTTTGGCTTCTTTGACCGAGTGCAAAAGTAGAAGGTAACAATTCGCATTTCTTGCAAAATAAACGTTGTGGAATCCAAAGCAAAAATAGTTTTATGATTCCGAGATTTGTAAATGTATAATACCAAAAACTACTTATTCCGATTAATAATATCTAACACCTAGCATTATTCTATACATAACGACTGCTGACTACCTTATTTTTGTTAGCTCACATTTTCTTATCTCCTGTGCGTTTTGTACATCTCCCTTTCTTTATATTCTTAAATATTTTAGCATAATCTGTTCGGAAATATAGGATGTTGTCTTTTTAATCTACCATATAAGTATAGTAATAATGAGACCGAAGTTACTTATCGAGCGTTACACTTGGCGAATGAGTGCTTGGCTGAAAAAATTGTAAGACTTCACGACACTTTTGCCTATCGATGCCGTTTTATTTGAGACACTTAGATAAAATTGTGTCCTACTTTAGTTATTACAAACCAGTCATTACTACATATTTTTATAATAATTGATAATAAAATGGTTATTTTCATAACTTGAAAAAAATTATTAATTACAATTTTATTACCATTCTGTTAATTACGTTTAATTTATTTCATTGTGTCTGTTATTTAATACATAATATAGCGAAAGGACTTTCGTTCCAACCGAGTGTAGCACGTCATCTCTTGTTTTTTTAATATCTGTAGAATAATTTGGTTAGCTTAAAGTTTTTTTTTTGAATGAACATAATGTAATCTTAGATAATATAGGACCTACAGTAATATAATGTTCATTAAATACATCGCTATGGTTTTTTCGTCCTTGACAATTTTACCTAATTCATATTGATTTATTATTGTTATTGTTTTCATGGATTTTTTGTTGAACCTAAATATTTTTTGCATTTTTAATTAGAAGATTTAGACGATTTTTGTATTGATTAATGTTTCTTTCAATTTGTGATTTTTCCTTCTTTTCAACACTATAACTATACAATTTTTGATTTTCGATTTTCTGATTCAATGGTTTTTTTGGTATTTATGATTTTGGACAATGATCTGTAATAAAACACAATGGTGATATTTTAATTTTATTTTTATGGCAAAAGTCAGCAACAGATCATGAAGGGTTCGTAAAAAGATATGATGTATATAGGTCATGCTATCATTTTTTACTTGTGATTCATTTATTGAAGATATAAAGTTAAAATCAGATGAGAGTATTAATATAGTTTATATTGTGTTCCTCACTAGATATATCATTATTTAGATCTTCGATTATAATATAATAATCAGTTTTTATACAATTAATATTTACTACAATGATTCCCATATTGTCAATTGATACTTGGGTTTTGCCACTTCACAAGATATGTCTTGATTTTGAAGATTTTTAGAGTTAATCCAGGCAATACAATATTAGTTGTCAAAAAATTTCATTTCTTAAAGAAGTAACGATTTATTCGTTATTTTCCAAAAAAAGCGTTATTGTAACTTCGGTACTTCTAAAATAACGCGTTACTAAAAAAAGTTACGCGTTACTAAAAAAAATAACGCGTTACTAAAACGTATCGCATTACTGCAAAAGTATTGAGTACAAAATTTCTGTACATTTTTACTCGTTTAGATTTAATGGAACAAGAATGGAAAAATAACGGTTAGATTCTTATTTGTAATTCGTACTTTATTTAACTAAATTTCCACATTTCAAATATTTAACAAAAAACATAACACTCTTTACTTAACAAATTTTTCTTGTAACAGTTGTAGCCTATAACTTATTAATTAGAATTATTTGACTAAATATTACTATTAATAGAAAACCAAACGTAACAAACGGTAACAATATTTACCTAAAAAAGAAACGTTAATAATAAATAACGTTAGTTATCTATATAACTTACCGAACGCCAATAAAAATAAGAAACATGCAGATTAAAATTGTGAAACAGTACTAAAATTATTAGTTTTTCAGTAACGCGTTACTTTGTAGTAAAGCGTTACTGAAACGAATTTCGCGTTACTTTTACAAAGTAATGATTTCGCGTTACTTTTACAAAGTAACGCTATTATCGTTACTTTTCGCCCACTTTAAATATTAACGAAATTACTAGTAACGCGGTACATTTAGTAACGCTTTACTGAAAAGTAACGTTTTAGTTTCGTTACTCTCAGCTCTGCCTGAAAAACGGTATATTTGACCTAAAATTGAAATATGTGTCATTAATTTGGGGCGTTTTTTAATAGTGACGTCAAAAATAAAAAAATAGGAGTTTTTTATGATAAACAATAATAGTAAAAATGGAAAATGTTTAGAAAGTACGCTCCACTAATTTTAATAAAGATTAAGAATTATTATTGTTACAAGAAAATGCTAAATTTAAACATGTAATCGATTGTAAAATTTGTTGCAATGGATCAATGGTGTAATGCAAAATCTCAAAACAATTTTTTTGGTCCAAATGACTTAAAATGTCATGAAACGTGGAAAAAATTGATTTTTAGCGAAAAAAAAAAAAGTCTGTGGATGTCTGTGCGCACGACAACGGTACGGCCGATCCGGAAAATTCTTTCGGCCATCGGTTTTTATTCAAAAAAGAAAGGCTCTATCAGAAGATGAGCAATTTCGGGTCCGAGGATTCCGGTCCCGCCTAATAAGTGAAACTTCTATTCGAGATATCTCGATAAGGAAAGCAAATTTGTCGATACTGATTTCTTTTAAGGTGTTGTGCAAGTCAAGACGCGTCGATTGATATCCATATCGCATCAGGCTCATTGAAAAAAAATTATTGGAAAATTCCGATTTTTTCGAAAAGGACTTTCTTTCGCTGACGGAAACGGGCTGTAGTCTTGAAAAATCGCCCAGAGATTATTCCTTTTACTAGTTTACTTTTCCACTCAAATTTCTACTTAACGTACCTATTATGTGATTTGCTCGTCTATTTGAAAGATATGAAACTCATCATATTTTTCAAAACAGTCTGTTCGCGCTCCATAAATTTTGGGTCTTCTAACATACATGAATTCTTCTTTAAATGAACTGGAACTAGACGTTAGAAATTATTCATAGTTATGCTTTTTAAGTATGATTGTTACTCAAATCAAAAGTTAAAACAAAACAGGCATGAAAATAATAAGGTTATGTTATTCTTAAAGTTAACTTAACCACCTTAAAGCGCCGAAATTGTGATTTTTAGCTCAAAGGAAGCTTTTGCCAAAAAGGGTCGTTTTAAGTTGATTATAAAATCAAAATTTTCAGTTAAAAGGTGTTTTAAAGTTAAATTCTACTTTAAATTGATTATGAAATTGGCCGTAAGTCACAATCATTATTTAAAGTACGCTTTTTCGCATCAACTCATCTGCAAATTTCACAATTTCCAACAAAACATAAAATGCAACTAAAAAGTGACAGATATGTGCGCAAAGTACTACATGCTTATGTCAAGTAAATGTTAATATTGATGCACATACCAGTACTTTCTGAAAAAAATCCAAAAATTTCAACAATTCAAAAATTTTGTAGTAAGTTTAAAAATTGTAGAAAAAACAAAATTTAGTCATTTTCGGTATCTCTAAAAAGTGTGGTCGTTGAAAAAAATGTGGTGTCCAAAGCACTATTTCTACTCGTTTGATTTGCAGCACTCGCCTGATGGCTCGAGCCACAAACTTCTACGATCGTGGAAAAAGTATCTCTTAGTGCTCTTGTACTACTATTTTTGACAATATTGATAGTTGGTTGTATTATTATTTATAATTAAAGTAAGCTTATATTATATACAACTAGAATTAGTGTTATATGATTAGAAAGTTTCCAACGTCACACTACAAAGAAAAGTAAAATATTTGTTGTTTGCGGTATTGTATTAGGCTATTTTGTTGATTTAAATACCAGGCACATTTTTTAGCGATACTATTTTTACATAATTTAAAAATTTCAGGCAATATATGGCGATAGGTAACTAAAAACTGTGATAGCTTTGGAACAAATATATTCCATTTTTAAATTTCAAGTGTAGTGTTAGTTTTTCACGAACCGTATTTGTTTAATGGCAGATAATTATTCCTTGTCTACTTATACAAAACCATTTTCATTCAACTTAATCCAATATTATGTATTTAACGATTTGAGAATTTAGTAACGCTTTAAATAGACCAACAGCGCTTTGAAAAGGTGAACGTATCGAAATCAAGTGCCCTAATGTAAACATACATTTATATACACGTGATATCTAATGTAAATATTTCTTTACTGTTCGCTTTTAACAAACGTATAATGGGAAAGAAGAGTACCTACGTAAATATGTATACACAAATCAAAAGCCACTCAATTTACCCTGGATAAATAAATTCAGAATAGACAGTTTGTGGTTGCAGTAGCTCCGTTTTTATCCAACAGCTTTGTGTACTTAGATACAATGTTTCAAGGGCGTAACAACCGAATCATTTGCTTCTCCTTCACTTTGTTATTACAATGTATGGAATATATAATTTATTTCAGTTGCTAAAATTTTGAAATCAAAGTAGTGACGTTACCATTTTTTTAATGATTTTTGATCTTTGTATCAAACGAAAATCTATATAGCAGAATGATATTTTATCAAAACGTACTGAAAAATCACATTGTAACAACTAACATTAAAGTAAAAAGTTAAAAAATTCAAATCATAGATACAGCAAGTCCTTTAGGATGAGGTAAAGCCGCGCTTAACTATGCCACCATTTTTTGCTTCAAATATGATAACAAATGCCATGCAAACTGTCAAATTTGAAATTTTTTCCTGAATATTAAATCATAGCAACTTTTTCCTTGGAACTTTTTCGAAATTTTGAAAAATAATGGCATTTTTAGAAAATTCACAAAAATTACAGCTACAAAAAATCACATTTGCATGTTTTTTATTTCGATTTTTGAAGCAAAAAATGATGGTAAAGTTAAAAATGATCTACATCAATTAGAAAAAAAACTCCCATATGAAGCGGACTTACACTGCATAAATTAAATTTGTAGACGCTTACCTGTTGCTTCAGATTTTTTAGTTCACTGTTAATGAAGTGTTAGTTCATCTTGATCTCATCACCGTGATGAATATAACTTCTTTAAATAAATCCATTTTTACTGGACATCATAAACATGAACCGGAGTACACTAACAAAAACTGGCTCCAGTAGAGGAACGTTCGGCCACAAAACAAATATTTGTTTTGTGGTTCGGCTGTCAAATAGCCGTCCACGACCGAACTTTATTCGGCCGAATTCTGTTCCAATGGACGAGAAGCCTGAGAGTTATATTGATAGACAGACAGACGTCCGGACAGGTTTTTTTGTGTTTTGGGATTTTAAGGAGCTTGGAAACGTCGAAAAAGTGATGAAAAGTAAGCCATCACGAAATTAATGATGATTTTTTTCATTATTGCACGTAAGCAGTGTTGCCGCACTAGACCAGAAAACAGTAGTAGATAGGAGATTGGAAGTGGAGTAGATTCATACCAAAGCGGAGTAGTATTTAGTGTTCATTAGTGTTCAGACTAGTTCATAGAGCATATTCAGTCAACTTCTTTTACGCATACGCCACCAGAGGCCCTTATTCAAGGTCATTTCATTTAACAGCAACAGCGGGCCCATCTTTTGGAGTAGCGGAGTAAAAAAAATTTAAAGGTAGTAAATCTGCTCCAGATGGAGTAGCTTTGACAACCCTCCTTGTAAAGGTCTGTTCCAGCACGTTATTTTGAACTGGATGAGTATGCGCAGTATGAAAGCAGCGTTTTAGAAACGATTATTTTCAATACACGTAAATGTTCTGTCTTTCAAACTTGATCCAAAGATGTTTCCTTGTTTCCAAAAGACGGGATATTTAAAAATATATTAAAATTATTCGAGATTAAAATGCGACGTTCATACTGCGCAAACTCATCCAGTTCAAGACACCGTGCTGGAACAGACCTTAAGTGTTAATATGTTTAAAGAGTGGAAAAAATATTGTAATCATTTTTTGATAATATATATTATGTATAATTTGTTTCCAGGCCTGAAGATGACTCATCAGCCGAAACTAGTTGCCCCCTAAAACTTTGTTTTTTATGAATGTATGTGGTACATGACTTGGAGTTTTATTTCTACAAATAATTTGACCACATTTGAGAAATGGATAACCTATTAGATTTAAATTTTCTTTTTTTTTTAGTTCAACTCAACATTTATTTTTTTATTGGACATAGAACATCCTATAAGTAATTTAAAAAAAGTAATAGGAAAAGCAATGAATTTTACAATCACCTTGTACAGGAATTAATAGCAGACTGATTAGGAAGTGGTTTTCGTTTCATTAAAAAGAAGTTTGTTTGTTTTTTTTGACATTTCCCAACACCCGTTATAATAAATTAATTTGAATTATTTTTAACTATCAGTAGCGATTATAATTAATAAAAAGGGTAAAAAAGTTTAATAAAATGACAAGTGTGTTTTTTTTTATAAAAATATTGAGTACGCCTATGTAGCCCTGGCGCTCGGTAAAGAGTTTAACGAAGCGTTTTAGATCGGAAATCCGAAACTAAATAAACCCCCCAATCCTTCTGTTAATAAAATTGTCAAATAAAATATAAAATACGATTTAAACGGTAGTGATAGAGGTAAATTACGTTGGAAGAATGAACAAATAAATATTCAATATTTACTAAAAAAAACTGTGGAGTTGTTAAAGTTCGATAAAAATATTGCCTGCTAACAATTAATAGTAGATTATTCATAATTTTTGCATTTTTAGAAAGGTTTAAAAATAAATGTTTTTTTTTAATTTTATTCGCCTCTTCGAACTTTTAAAAAATATACATTCCGACCAATGCTCGACAGCCTGTTTCATTTATAGAAATCATCAGTGACACATTGTCGAAAAGTTAATTCCAGCATTGAATCTGAGGCAGTGGTAATTTTTTAAAGAGGGATATTGAAATTAAATATTTGCCGAAAAAATGGTTTTTTTTTTTCAAAAGGGGTGTTATATTAATATAATGATGAATATAGGGGTGTCTATAGAGGTTCTAAAAGTTTACAAAAATTAGGTCAATCCATTTGAAAACTTCGACGAGAGATAGAGTGAGTCCGTATCATCCTTATATTAACATATTTTGAGTAATTTCTCAATATAAAAAATAAGAAAATTTTCACAACAAAACCGTAAATTAAAATTCGTTTTCTTTCAACTGCTCGTTGACAGACGTAACGGCTATAAATCTGTCTTAATAAGTCTTAAAACTATGCAATTTTTCACGATAAATGTTTTCTTAATGGTGATGAATACATGTAGAAGCATTTTTCACAACTAATAGCGAATTCTTGACTGACTGTGTTGCAATTTGCAACACGGTTTCTCTTCATTTAAATATTCATGTTTGTTATTTCGCGTATTGAATTAATGTCACAATGTTTACAATTTAAAAAATGAATGAATCACAATGAATGATATTATATTTTTAGTAATATATTCTTATTGTTATATTTCACTAAAAAATATTGGCAAATGTATAAAAAATGTATGAACCATCACTAAAAAATAGCTGTAGGTATATTTATTTTGTAGTTCAATATTGATATGACTTTTAAGCCGATTTTGATAGTAATAAATTGTTTGAAATGTTATTTTGGATATTTTTTGATCATTTTTACGAACAACACTCATTATATAAAAATTTATGACGACATGCAAGTAATGCAAACTATAAAGAAGCGAAAAAGAAGTTTTAACACATTTCGCATTCATCGAGATGTTGGTTATTTTCGAAGAGATTAAGCGCGCTTTAGGGGCACTGATATGAGAGACATAAAAAAAGGATAAAAGTAACCAGGAGTTTAATTTAGAGCTACCATGTCCCATAAAGTTTCGATTGAGAGTAAAAATTAATGATTTGCAGTCAAAATAACTATTGGTAAATATTAATTTGTTTTTTTTTTGTTAATATAACTAAAATTAATATTTTCATTCTCTTTTCGACCACGTGAGTCTTAAAATATCCCGTACCGCGTTCATTCTCAAATCTTGAACTCGAAATTTCAACAATCCAGACACTTCTGTCAACATCGGATCCCGATATTTGCGCAATATTTCACAATGAACGTTTCGTCAAGGTCGTAAATAAAATAAGAGGATCTCGCCCATTCTCAATTCTGAATTCCTTGGACACCGTCTCCGAAGTGCAGTACACCGGCTTTCGGGTGCATCACATTTTTATCAAAGCGTCGTGGCATGTATCGTAGTCGACGCCGGTCTAGACGTCTCTGACCTTGCCTGAAATAGACGAGACGCCGGAAGACTCCTCGGCCTCGCGTTTTCTAATATGAGTCGCGCGAGGCTTTCCCCCAGCTGATGCATCTTTTGTACGGTGGACCCTCGGAGATGATGCCGTCATAGACAATCGGTTGATTAAACTTTTTGTATTTTTAATTCGTAATTAAGTATCGTGGAAACATTTTGAAATTTAACATCTAATATTTCAATAATGATAATAAATGTCTCTGATTAAATTAGCTAGGTTAAAATAATTTGTTCGAATTTTTTGACTAGTATCAGGGTTGGATTTCAACTATTGTATGTATATTTTTAATTATTTATGGTGTAAAAAATATTGAATAAATTAATAAACCCCAAATTTTTAAATACATATTAAAGTGCCGAAATCTGTACTGATTACTTTTTTGACCTTTTTCGGAATATTTAATTTCTATACCATTTTTATTTGATTTTCAGTTCGAATTTGTATTAAAGTAATTGTGTGACCATTTTTTTTAACATTAATAAAGTTTAAAATATATTTTATTATATAGTACGTCCACAAATGTCAGAGTATCCGGTCTGTCTGAGTTAAAAATATCTAAGTTGCTAAGCTTAAAACGATTATTGGTTATTTTAAGCTGACAAATTTGTCTTTTTTTGTTAACACTTGCAAATGTTCAAATCCCACATTGATATAAGTAATGAACTTAAATACTAATAAATGTTTGTATAAAGTTAGAGTCTTCTTTTTCGAGGTTCAATTAATTTAATAGGAGCTTAAAAATAAGGGGGTAACTTTAATAAACAACAGGTAAAAAATAATAAAATACAAGTTATAAAAATCTTAAAATAGATTCTTATAAGCGCTGGTGATTATTTTACGTACGTTTTTATACATCCAAATATTATGATAATAAAAATTTTAAGGTTTTTAAATTCGTCTTGCGTTAACAGGTGCGGTATGTAGATGTAGTCTAGTGAATCATTAACATTTTTTAAATTCCTGATAAACGTTTTGTAGCAATAACATTTCCTTGTCTTGAAATTCAATGAGCTCATTTTTATTGTTATACCTCTCACTTTCTTTATGTAGCACATAAAACAATGAACTAAACTAAATAGACTATAATAACAGGTGAAAACAACAAAATTAAATTCATGTCTATAAATCTAATACCTCGAAAAGTGTTAATTCATTTTGATTTTATAATGGTTCTAAAATTGATAACTTTGTCCTAGAAAACCCTTGATAATATTTGTATAGTGTTTCTGATGTGTGGCAATATTTAATATTTTCATTTCTACAGGTCCCTTAAAAGTATTTTTTTCAAGAATAAAATCATCTTCCTGGTTATTTGGCTGCTGGGTGAAAATCGGCTGCCAGAAAGTGGCTGCGAAGTTCACACCGGTATTTTTGTGTTATTCTTAGCTTTATTACAACTGAAATGGTCATAGACAGAATATTTCGTAATATAATGAAATGTACAAAGAATGAACTCTCCTCTCTTTTTCCTATTTTTATTTATCCTACTTACTGTATTATATTTAAAAAAAAATGTGAATAAGTGATATGTTAATAACAACTAGGAAACTTCGTTATAAATATTTTTGTAGATATTTCTGTAAAATATTTCTTATACGATTTAAAAATATTTAAAAAATACGACGTCAGTATTGGATATTTATGTATATTTTTGATTCAGCAATTGTTAAATGGATGTGCCATCCTTTAAAAATGGATGTTGTCACGTTTATTTTGTTTCGTGATTTCTTGCAAATTTTATTTCACCAAACACGCCTCGGTATCATTAACCCTTTAATTTCTCAGATTTTTTTTATTATAAGTAGAATGAATAGTAGAAAGAAAGTTACTTTATCCCACGCACCCCGATTTTGTCCTAGATCTTTGAAAATTTAGTAGATCTGGAAGCAGCGCTTTGTTTGTATGCCCTGTTAAGTACGGCAGATAATGCTCTAAAAATTTGGACAGACAGAGCAGAAGACTTGAGCTAACGTATCTGACAGCCCTGAAGACCCGTTCCAACGTACTTTAGACCTTTCTGCCCTGTCAGATACGTCTGGTCTAGTCTTTGTCTTCTCGCACATCAGTACCATCATACAAATAAATATAAAAACGGACTATGCCGTAATCTAGCGAGTAGCAAGTTAGTTCCTGTGCCACCAACCCATATCAGTTCCACGAGATATCCGATCTTATCCGGCACAAATATCTTTTTGTGCTTGCCCAAAGTCTTATCCGACTTTTTTCCACTCGGGTTTCAATTGGATTCAAACCCAGAGCCCGGACATGGACCAAATATAAAGGCTGATGCCTTAACCAACCTTGCTCACCGTGTCTGATTAAAAAACGGTATAGTTTAGCTTTAAAGTTTAATTCACTAATTTTAGTGGACAGGCGCATGTCATAAGAGTCAAATTACAGTTTACTTAACAAATCTAATCCTCGTCTCTTTTTTTTAAGAGTATATAATGATTATCAATGGGACCTTTATTTTAATTTATTTTTTGATTGATTATATGTCATTTTTAACGCTTCTGAGCATTTCACAACTTAGTAAAAATAATCTCATATCAATTGTCCTCGGACATAATTGGCCAAATAATTTACAGTAAATGCCATATAATTCACCTTATTGTAATGAATTGTTTGTTCGTTCTTATATATTTAGTTCGGCATTGGAGTTGCTCCATCTATTAACTAATAGCCACACTAATTATGACAGCTATTAAAATTAGTTGCACCCTAAATTGTAATTTTTTGAATGCTTCCTAACCTCGTTGGCATTAATCATAATTAAACGAAACTGTATTAATAGAGAATAATAGAGTTTTTTCGTGCACGCATCGCTCTTGGAGCGGCTTAAAGAATTTCACATTGTGCCTGTACAGTATCGTTAAAAAAAAACTGGATCCTTCAGGACGAGATGTGTGGATATGTTTATGGAAAACTATTTGTATTAGTTTTCTAAAAAATTAAATTTGAGATTAGTAGAAGGAATGCCACTTGTGTACACACACCCCGATTTTTCCCCATATCTGTTCAAATTTATAGAGTAGATCTGGCAACAGTGCACTGTATGCAAAAAACTTCACCCATTACGACGTTTTTTAACGTTCAGTATTTTGAAGCATTATAAAACGGTCGGAACGTCACATTTTGCAACGTTTTTTAACGCTTCGAATTTTAATTCGAAAAAATGCGTCAAACAATGCCATATTTCATCGAATTTGACATGTTATTTTTACATGTTTCCTTATGGGAAATACATGTATTTGATGCAAAAAAGTCAAAGTTTTTTCACATCAAAAAGTGAATGTTAAAAACGTTGAAAAAGTTGTAAAATGTGACGTTTCGAACGTTTTTTAACGAATCAAAATACTGAACGTTAAAATAACGTTAAAAACGTTGTAAAATTCGACGTTTTGGGCATTTTTTATCGCTTCAAAATACTGAACGGTGCGCTGTTGTCAGATCTACTCTCTAAATTTCCCCAGATACGGGGAAAAATCGGGGTGTGTCTACTCAAGTGGCATTCCTTCCACTGGGAGTTATTTCAAGATATCGTTTTAGCTGAAACATTTATCGTTATTTGCATCATCCGGTTGTACCGGAAATGGACCGAAACTTCGTTTTTTTTATTGAGCACAGTATTGCATTTTTGGAATATTCATGAGATATCATATGTCTGAAGTACGCCAGTTTTAAGTGACTTAATTTTTTCGAGTTGGAAAATACAAAAATAATCACAAGCAAAATCTGGCGAATAGGGTGCGTATTCTTACAGTTAATTTTTTTGCAGTTTTCTCAATTCGACATGTGCGGCGAGGCATTGTCATGATAAAACACTTTGTTTCTCGCCAAATAGGGACGTTTAACTTTAATTTCTTCATCCTGCATAATATTCGCCTGAAATCGCTTTTCCTTTGTCTACAGATTTGAATTTCTATGTCTTCATCACGGGAAATCCACTATTTAGATTGTTCTTTAGTCTATGTTGTATAATTATGAATCCATGTTTCATTCATAGTTAGAAATCAATGCAGAAAGTCACTTGGATTGCGCTGAGAATGTCGAGAAGATCGGTTTCTTATTAGAGAATTATTATCGTCATACTTTTGCTCTTAGTACTATATCATGGATTTTATCTACTGAATTCTTTAAATCGTTACATATACGGTAACGAAGAATCCACATAATATTTGTCACGTCTTTTTTCCTTAATCAAAAATCAAAAATTGTGTCTCTCACCTGCTAACACATTACTAAAATTCAAATCGATCTAAAATTTCGCAGGTTTTCAGTTTTATTTTCTCACATCTCATTTATCCCCTTTTCCCTCTGTGTCTGGTATTTGTTGCATTCAATTCTATTTTCTTTTTTCCTTTTTCCAATATTTTGTTCACGTCCATTCCTGTTACATGTCATTACCAGTACATCTTTGGTTTTTTGCTGCAGTATTTCTCCTGTTGTTTATTTTTTCTATTTCATATTCTGTTTTTCCTGCAATTTTATTTTAACCCATATTCTATTTATTTGTCGATTTTATTCTTTCCAAATATATTTCTGTTCAGTGCGTAGTTTTTTTGCACTTTTTAATATTTTTTCTTCTAGTATTGTCCCTAAATATTCTTATCTTGATATATTCTCTTGTTTTTACTTTGCTTGTTATGATATTGTTATTGTTTCCATAGTTTTCTATATTTTGTTGTTAATAACCATATTCTAGCTTTAATCCGTATTTACTGAGGATATTTCAACATCCTCTGTCCAAATATCTTTATCAGTCATATGAATACGTGCCCCATCCTTTATAGACATTTTTTATACCTAAATATTTGTTGTAACTAGATTAAATCAATTACTTAGGTAACATTTTCCTATTAAATTCTAGTTTCAGGTACATAAATGTAATGTAATTCATCAAGTTTTCATTCCCCTCTCCATACTGTTTCTTATTATATGTATATTTTGTCTCTACATTCTTAGTTTATTCTTTATTTATTTTACTGCTAAAAATTAACCTTATCAAAAAGATGATCCAATTGGGATCTTTTAAGAAATTTTTCCAGAAATAAATGGTACTCAGGTGATATTTATTTTCGGATTTTTTTAATTTAAAAATATACTTAAGTTTTTGGTCCAATGTCTGCTAACTGAGCCAACCTAATATTTGTTTACCACCCACAATTTTAAGCGGCGCTAGACACGAGTAAAAGTAGCGGGAAGTTTGCCAAAAGAATATCAAAAACATGACTAGATATAAGAGGTATTAAATATTTTCGTGATAGTTTTATTAACTTGCTATTTATGAGAATGTTCACCTAGAGGTGTTGTACCGATTTTTTAATACTAACAAATGTTGTATTCGTGAAATTTATTTACTATAAAGTTGTGACAAAAATATGAAAGATCTAATTCATAGATTTATACTACAAGGAAGATGTCATTTAAAAAATTGAGAGAAAAAACGAAATTGACACGTATTATCAAAATATTTATTAATAGATATAATTCACATTGAAAAATTAGTTGTCAGTTAAAACATTATGCAATTCTGTTCCTAATCATATATATAATGGAAAAGATGATAATAAGATATGCAAAATACGTTGTAATTAAACGAGTGATTTATTACCACGCGTAAAATAAACTTTTTAAAGAATACCTAATTGGTAAAGGAAGTTGTAAAGCATTCATTGATTTCGCAAGTAGTAAACAATCTTATTATGGCTTTATGGATTTCATATCGTCAATATTAGCAAGGACTTAAAAGATCTTAAATAACTAATATTGAAATTTGTTTTTCATATAAAAATCAATTGATTCAAATAAAAGAATAAAAAAACTTTTCTATCCTTCTCAGCTAAATTACTAGAGTTTTAGCGTCTTTAACGGTATTAAGGATAGTTAACGTTATCCTAGAACTCTCGGTCAATAAATCTGGACCGATACTACTGATACGATACCGGTATCGATATGTTTCTTCCGATACTTCGATATTTGGTATCGATTCCTATCCTAGTATCGATAACTATCTTTCGATATACTGACCAGTATCGATACTTTTCTTTTGATTACAACTTTAACAAATTTAATACATAGCATGTGGCACTGCTATAGGAAAGTTGAAACAGCTAATGGATTAGGATTTATCGATGATCATAAATGACGTCACAGATCAAGATTCTCCTGAGAAGACTGATTACTCCTCTAAGTTTTGTCGTCACCATACCGATATTGCCCATGGTAATAAAAAAATTAAAACCGGTCGTGGTACTAAAAATAGTGCGACTATGAACTGTCATTATATTTAAAAAATCCAGTTTCACCACTGAAATCAAATCCACTGGAGGTATGGGACGATATGAAGACCATTTTCCCCACTCTGTATAATATTGCCCAAAAACACTTTTCTCTCATCCCAACTTCGTTCCCTCCAGAGCGCTTATTTTCAAAAGGAGGAGCGACTGTTTATCGAGACAAAAATAGGCTTCTTAGTAAGAGACTGAGTAAACTACTTTTTCTAGGCCACTGTAGTGAAGAGTATTGGGCCATATGATCTCTGCTGATCTGTTTACTATTTTGCAGAAGGAACACTTAAGCGTTTAAATTCTATTGTTTTTATTTTTATTTAAAAAGATTGTATATAATTGTATTTTATTTTGTTAATGTGATTAAATGTATTTACTGAAATAGTGATATTATGTAATCATATTTTTAAATATCGATAATTTTCTTTCGATACAATACCGGTATCGATACTTTTCTCTCGATACGATACCGGAATCGATACTTTATATACGAAAGTATCGATACTTCACTGGTATCGAATATCCCTATCTGGACCTACATAAATATACTAATTTTGTTTATCCTAATTCTAACGGTATTTCTTTATCGCTAGTTTTAATATTACCGTAGACGGATGACCTTTTTAATTCTTAATTCAGGTCAAGTTCAATATGATCTATCTCAACTTCAGTGGCGTATGCTAAGATTGTATATTCTAGGAGGGTCCAAAGATTCTTTCGGAAGAGATGTACAACTGGCGGATCCGAGTCAATCTTCTTCTTGTGGCACAAGTAGCACAATATCCTTATTGGACGGCTCACTACGGCTCATCTGACCTTATTAACTGGCGCTCTGAACAATTCGGCTGATGTTTTGCCGGTTCATTGTCTTAAGTTTTTGCGTCGTCTTCCGGGATTTTTCCGTGCATAATAAGTGTTAGTGGTGGTGGAAAGTGGAAGTGATTTCATTGGATTAACCATTTGCCACAGATTAGTTTCAATGTATGGATTATAAAGATATTTGAGTTTCTTTTAGGGTGTTAGGCTAGTTGAGTAAAATCTACTAACGGAGTATTCCTGAATATGTGATATGTTTTTTGGCAGAGTACTATACAATGAAGCATAAGGGTTTTTGTGAGCAAAGTTTTCCCATTCCAATCTAGATTTGTTTTTCATTTTTCCCCTATTTGAAAACCTCTTCATTTGGAATATGACAAGATATTCGCGTCATACTTCACAACACTATACATTTCAAAAGTTTAACGAATCCGAGTCTGAGGATGATGGATTCGTTAAAAATTTCTACTTCTGGTTAAAATACTAGGGAGTTGATTTATTAGTGTTTCGTACGTTGTGTTTTATGCGAAGCCGTAAAGTATTCTCTTTTCGTCCTTCGGAAAAAAAGTCAATAAAATTTATTACCAATCACTTCCCGTTTTATACGTTTTATGACAATTAACTTTTCATTTTTATTAAAATTTCACTACTAAGATCAAAGTCTAAAGACATTCTGACAAAAGTGATCAACGTACCAACCGAAAGTGATAAATGGCAGACCATTTATTATGCTCAAAACCAGAACGTTTTACGACAAATTTTCTTTACGCACAAAATGTGACGCTCGAAACAAGAAAACACTAGGGGGTTATGCTAAATTTCCGGTTAGGATGAAGCGTGCTTACCGGTTGGTATTTAATCTGGTGTTTTCCCACTTCGGCCGTTCCCACTTCGGCCGTTCCCACTTCGGCCGTTCCCACTTCTTCCGTTTCCACTTCGGCCTTTTTGACAAATCTACCTCTTTATCCCATTTCGGCCGCTTGTCCTTTTCATACGTTTAAGGTAAAACGGATACGCTGCATTTCGGCCGGTCAATGTACTATACATTACTCTACCCCTTATCATCATTACTATCGCATATACAAAAAAATGTGTTAAATAAAAGTTGTATGGTTAAGATTGAATGTTATTAAAATGCCATCAAAGACACAGTAGCGTGCATATTTCACGGGATACAACAAAAATTTATATTTTATTAAATAGGATACCCTGCTTATTATTCAATTTTTGAAATGATCTTTTTTTTTGTTTCAAAAATATATCATATGTTACCCGTAGCTTATACCGTTTTGGAATATAAGCTAGTTACTGTAAATAATATAATATATGGAAAGGTTAACATTATTAAAGTAAACTAACATTAAATGATTTAAGGGACAAAAATATTGACTGAAAAAATGCGTTGAACAAGCTCATGTACCTACATTACTAAATTTGAGTAAAATTGTGTTATTTTGACAGCGTTATATGTATAGGTACTGTGTATTATCTATTGCTTTTTTATTGTATTAGTGGATTGTTTTTCTAAAAAATATTTTAAAACTTTAATAAAGATTTAGTATTTATTAAATTTGTTTTTAACTGTTTGTATGTTATGCTAAAAAATTTAACAAATATATAATAAATAAACAAATGGCCGATAAAATCCAACTCTAATCTTAATTCAAATATGCCAAAAATGAGGACCCCGAAAAGCAACTTTTTTATTCAACGGCCGAAATGGTGACGATTCACTGTCAGTAGATAGAACGTCCTTTAACTTTAAAGGTTCTGTAACTAATGATAATGACGTTTAGATTGTGACAATTGTACAAGACATCGACTTGTAAAGTTTTATTCTAAACGTCATTGCCTTTACTTACTGAATCTTTAAAGTTAAAGGACGTTCTATCTACTGACAGACGTCGACATATAAGACAGTAACTGTCAGTAGATACAACGTTCTTTAACTTTAACGGTTCTATAACTAATGACAATGACGTTTAGATTGTGACAATTGTATAATAAATCAACTTGTAAAGTTTTATTCTAAACGTCATTGCCTTTACTTATTGAGTCTTTAAAGTTAAAGGACGTTCTATCTACTGACAGTAAGTCTTATATGTCGACGTTAAAAACATTGCAAATTTTAATGCTTTAGGATTGTATTCCTTTTTTTGTCTAAATCCTAAAGGACAATAGTTTGTTTATGATCCTATGTAATATTTTTAAAACGAAATAATATTTTTTTTTTTAATTTACTAATAAAATATTATTTACGCCACATAAAAACGCTAAAAATGATACAATGTCTATAGAACATTTGTTATAATGTGTTCGCCGTTAACGAAAGCAATAAAAAAAACCATTTAATTTAAAACAAATAATATACCTAGTAAATCTATCCTCGTGCAAAATTATTGTCACATAAATCCAAATAAAAGTGTCGAATATCACACTGAATTTCGATATCGTGATAAAATTCCATCTGAATTACTAATAGCCCCATCGACTTCAAAATAATTCTCCGATCTCGTTAAATACCGCAAAAGACCTTGGTACTGTTGGGAGCAAGGTCTTCTAGACCCGTTTATACAGAGTGATTCGATCAGAAATTAAAAAAGCAAAATAAATGCACCTAATCTTCGACGAACATCCCTAAAACTTAAAAACAATACTAAAATAATAATGTTTTTATCATATACTACCATTGTGATTTTGGAAATAGAGTTCCTATTTTATTATCTCTTACACTGATATCTTCATTGTCAAAAAAAAGATATGCTGGGAAAGGAGTCGGTAGGTGTTAAGTCACCTCTTTAGTATCCAATTATCCCATAAAGAAATCCACTGAATTGAAATAACAAATCACATGTAAAGAAGATCTTCGATGGTGGCTTCGGTGCCGATGGTGACGAGGCCGAATTCGAAATTCCTTTAGCTTTTTTTCTAACGACACACAATAAACATTACTTACAAAGAGAGCCAGTCTGACACAATTTCGACAAAAATAGCACTTTAAATTATTGGCCGGCTATCCCACACTACCTCAAAAGACACCCACCCAACGTATATACCAATTCAAAGCCAAATATCTTATTTGTAGGCACGTTTCAATTATAAAAAAAGGTGAAATGGGGTTTATTCCTCTGGCAGTTGATCTAATAATTAAGTTGTTTATTTTTTTATGACTAGGTACTAAAATAATTTGTATTGTATATCTCTTTATCTTTTATTTACAATAATGTTTATTGCTGTGGAATAAATATTTTTATTATAATTATTATGATTTTACAAAAAATTCGTTCATTAAATAACACTTTTCTGTTATGTAAGTAATTATTAATCGCATTCTAATATTTACTGGAGTTATTACTGTAGAAAGTACATTTTTTAAAAGTAAAATTCAAAAAAATTAAGTTTTAATAGATCTTGCATATTTAATAAGATCAGATGTCCTATCTACGATTCTCAATCTATAATAAATTTAGAACAAATTACAAAAATAACAATTTATTTCATTTTTCATGTTCCTGGCGTCTCTTCTACTTCCTTTCACTAGTGTATCTTCTATTGATTTGTTTCTTTCTTTTTTTGTCTCTCACTGTATCACTTCCTAGTTTATTTTTTTCTCTACAAGAATATTATGTTTCCCGCTTTCTCTATGTTTCTGTCTTTTCTTTTAATCTAACTTAAATTATCTCGTCTTCCTTTTATAGAAAACATTTTATTTCTTTAAATCATCCAATAAATACATTTCTTATTAACATTCAATTATATTATAAACTCTCAAAACAAATTCTTTTTTATTTTATATCTCTTACAATTTTTTAAAAATTAATAATATGGGTTCTGACCAACATAACACTTTCCCGCTATTTATGTGAACTATTTTATTTTTATTATAGCTTATTTTTAACTCTCTTTGAAAAATTGTTTTTACAAACAAAACATAAGAAGTGTCTAGTGTTTGTCGCTCTAATCTAGATTCACAAACAAATCCTCCCAATAATATTTAAAACAATATTTTATCCATATACACTATCCGTAGTTTGCATATAATATTTTCGAACCGAACTCTGTATACATATTATAATTTATATATCACTTCTCGTGGCATTACTGAACGCACCTTATAGACAATTGACAATAAATGTCAGTTTCTTCTTCTAGCTACTGTGACCTTTTATCTATTAAGCACTGTAGCCTGTAAATACATTTGTTATCGAATTTATTAACAATGACACAGAGCATGAAGATATAATACCAATGTAAAAAAACTTTTTTTTAAGACTTGATCCATTCAATTTTTTTAAAAAATTTTAACAGTACTAAAATTGCTGTTAACATTCCTTGATGGCCACCAAAAACTCAGTTCTAACCTAATCTAACCAAAACAGTTTTTGGTGAAAATTTGGTTAAAATCGGTTTCACTGTTTTAAAAAAATCGTTATCGAAACATTTGTTCACACACACAAATAATAATTTACAGGAATGAGAAGAGAAGAAAGAAATCAAATGATAGTTAAGGTGTATCTAAAAATTTCATAGACTAAATGTATAAAAGGAAAGAAAAAAACAAAAAAATATTTCAAAAGAAGCATGGTGTTATAAGGTTAAAGAACATATAAAGACAATATACAAAAAGACTGAATATACCGTAACTATTATAAGCAGGTTAGTTAAGTTCAGTTAGGGAAAATATAAAATAATATAAAAAAAATAATAATAATAATAAAATAAAATATTTGAAATGTTAAAAATATGATTAAATTTTTAATCTGTATTTCTTCAGCAAAAGTTTTAACAATTATATACAGATTGCGGATAATGTGACATAAAGTTTAATAGAATTGTGCCTTATGCCTCACTATTAATTTCCTGGGATCCGATTAAATGTATTTCGTTAAAAAAAAATAAAATAAAGTGATGATGAACCTATAAAAAAAAAATTAAATAATAATAACAAAAATATTTACGCATACAGGGAGATACAATACGACAATATCTTACATATAATATTGTTTACATGGTATATGTAGCGGGAAAGTAAAAATTTCCCTTCAAAATTGACAAATTTTTCATTCCCAAATGATTAAATTTTTTTTTCAAATTGCCAAACAATACTTTACCCGGGATTGATAAAGATGTTTTTTCGTTCTCCTTCAAATGTACATTTTATGCATGACACGGCAATCCTTCCCGGAGAATCATTTTCCACGACAATCCTTTTCCAGACAATCCTTGCCGGAAAATCCTTCCCCGAAACTTCCTCTCTAGACAATCCATAATCCTTCCCCACGACAATCCTTCCCCACGACAATCATTCCCCACAACAAGCCTTTCCCCGAGAATCCTTCCCGTATATTTATTCCCCGAGAATCCTTCCCGGACAATCCTTCCTCAATATAATCTTGAAAGGTTAATTGTGGATAATCAATGCAAGTTCTAAGAGGGTGTACTTTTTGGGTATTTATCGATATTTATAATTCGACCAAAACAGTCAAATCCTTTATTTTTTTTATTTTTTAATACATAAAAATAATGACTGGTTTGCATTGCTCAGTCAGTCCTTTTTTTTAATACATAAGAGGGAGGATTATCGTGTACAGAAATTGTCGCCTGAAAAATTATCATGGGGAAGAATTGTCCGTGAACCGGGGAAAGATTGTTATGTATTCCATTTTATATATTTTTTTTTAAGAATTCGAATACATTTTCAAAATTTGAATATATTTTACTTGTACTTCCATTTTTTCCCATACAATTTTAATGAATTTTGACAAAAACATGATGTAAAATAATATAATTTTATTTTTCGAAAATTAACAAAATGATTTTAAAAAGTATTATTTTTAAAATGTATGTATGTTATTGGATATCAAATGTTCCTATGTACGAACCTGTTCTATTTTGTTTTTTTTTTGTTGTGTAAATTTTGATTTTTTTGAAATTATCAATTTGTGATTTCGTACTTGTCAAGCCTTATTTTTCGTATTGGAAATATATTTTTTCGATCTTATTGAATCGCTGTTCAATTATAGCAAAGCAGAGCATAATTGGTCCTTCGAAAATAATAAATAGTTTTTGTGGTTCATGAAAGAACCTCTCTTTTACACCACGAGATGCCACATGGAAGGAACAATATTCCTATTAAATATCGTGCACTTTCGGACTCTGGAAGTCAATCTTGTTTTATGACATCCGAATTATTAAGAAAATTAAATTGCAAAAATCAAAATTTACATAACAACAAAATAAAACAGGTTCGTCCTTAGGAACATTTGGTATCCAACAGTTATTTCAATTGCATTATTATCTGTCAGATAAATTTATTCCTAAAAATCTGTTTAAAACTATATCTGCTTTAAGTTCGTGGCAAACCAAAACTAATTTTGAGCAAACAACCCAACAAATAAAAAAGAAACAATAACGGCAATAAATAGTAATAATGTGTTACGGGCGGGCGCTACAAAATTATCCTGTCTACAGATCCGACGGATCGATTAGGACGTCACAGTTGTCATTTCGGTCAGCGGTAATTGCAGACCGGTGAAGAATCGAAGAAACTATGAACCCCGAGAGATCTATTGTACCGACTGCAGGTACGTGTTAAGATGTCAGCAAGGACCTACGTCAGCGTGTTATTTGTCTAACGACCAAGTCAAATTTTTGGCGTGTATTTTGTAACAATGGAAGGCGAAATCGTAAACAAATGGCGCTTTTGAAAGTGCCGATCGGTATACAGTACAATATCGATATTAATTGTGTATTGAAAATAGACTTAAATGTATTTATAATTAAAATTTCACACATAAATGGTTGATGACAGTGTAAATTATTGACAATTTTTGTGGTATTTAAAGAATTACAAGTTTTAATTTTTTTTTGTCCAATTAATATAATTAGAAAAAAAGACACCACAATCAACATATTAAGCAGCATGATGAAATCTTGTTTTATTTGTCACTTCTTTTCTGTTTTTTATTAACTAGTTCAAGTTTACTTTCATCGCTGTCTTAGGGCCGGTTGTTCAATGGAAGTTTAATTCGCTGATTAAGTGAACCGGCTTCAGTATTTAACTATAAATTAGAGTATCATGCATTTTCGATTAAAATTTAATCAAGGATCACTCAATTCATTATGGCAACACATTCGGATTATATTCGGACTCATTCGGAATGTACCGTGCGAAAAGCGGGAACATAACCTTAACATAACCTTAACTTTTTAATTCAATATAAATTGTGAATTATGATATTATTCATAAAATGGAGCCATTTCTAAAAAAAAGAACTGATAGGTGGCATAAAACGGTAGAGTTAGTAGAACCATTTTTTCTGGTGTCTGGTAAATACTAAAAAAACATATTCAAATCTGTGTAAATATTGAAAACAGAATACATTTTTTTGGATTTTTAATAGAAATATGAGCGCCTGATTCGGGTGCTAAAAATCCTTGAGCCCTAGTTTCAGACTTGGCTGACATGGTCTCTCGGTGGCCCTGGTCTGGTTACAGATATCGTTGGATATTAAATCTACAATGTTACGGATGATTTCTTTTGGCAACCGAAATCGATTTAAAAATTCTGTTTCTGACCATTCTTCCAAACGGTTTCGACATTGTCTTAATACTGGTCTCTTTCTTCTTGGGGCAATAATTTCCAAAAAAAAATTCATCATCGCTTATATCTTCCATAATTTATTTAGTAAGTGTTAATTTACAATATTCGCATATCAAAATGTTTATCGAAACATAATGTCATAGAATTTATAGGTTGGAATCAGCCAATTATCTGTTTTAAACCACCGAAATCTTGAGATTAGATTGAACCAGTGTAAAACTAGGTTTATCGCATGAACCTTGATTGAAAAACTGAAACAGAATTGTTGAACTTGTGTCAGTCAATATCGCTGGATCATCCCCGATGGAACAACCGGCCTTTAGGTCCGATTTTACTTAATTTCTCTATTTTAATTCTTATATTTTCAGTTTTTTCGTTCCAAATATGTGATCGTGTCAACTTAAGATTTTACCCTTCACTATTTTTATTACATTGTTTTCTACTACATTGTCTATTTCGTAGTTCATTAGTTTCTGTCATTTCTGTCACTGTTGGTCTGATTGTTGCTTTGTATATCTTCATCTTGGTAAAAGTCTATTCTACAATATTTCGTTTGACTTTCTACTTACCCAATAGGTTGTAGGTTGTAAAGTCCTCATTATAAAATAATCAATAGCAGATCCGTATTCCTTTTTCCGGTATAGGTATGTTTTTAATGACCCATAAATTGCGGATCAAAGATGAAATGGTCACTTGAAATCTACCTACCTGATAATCGAAGATAAAAACTAAATACATACCTGTCTATTTTCGGTTTACAATCACAAATTGTTGGTATTTTATAGACTCTTTACTGGTAATCCTACGAAATACTGTGGAATAGACTTTATTTTAATTTCTTAAATTCTTTTATAATTACAATTTCTCTGTTCCGTTTCTCGTTTTTGTTTGCTAAAATATATGTATTTTTTTATTTTTATTAATGTCTGTTTCCTTTTTTTCTAAATTTTAAATAACTGGACTAATGTGTTGTTAATTGTTATTTCAATTTGGATGTTTTTCTGAACTTATTTTCTTTCTATTGTTGATAATAATAATTAATGTAATTTAAGCTCAAATCTTTTTATTATGGATTCGTTCTACGAATAGAATTTGAAATATATCAGAAGTATTTTAAATTTTAAATAAAAAAATTTTGGACGCCAGTCTAATTGTTTTTTTTTATGTAAGTAGAAACAATTGACATAAAAAGTAATATATATTTCAAAATCCGTCCTTTCTATCTTTTTATGGGTTTAAGGAAATTAAACTCAAATTAAACGTTACATTTGTTTATTTTACGATAAAAACAAAAACTTCGCTTTTCTTGAGGTTTTTCTTATCTTCCTTCTCCAAAGGAAACTGGATGGCTAGGTCCAAAAACGTAGTCTAAGAAAACGTAGTCCAGGAAACAAACGTGGTCCAAAAGAACGTTGTCCCAAAGGAAAAATAAATGTCATCTAAGAAACATCGTCTTGGTCCAAAAAGAATGTAGTCCCTAAGAAAAAAAATGTAGTTCAAGGAAAAAAACCTGAAAGTACACATAAAGTAAAATATAAGACAAAAATCTTATAAATTACTAGATTTCGTGGTCTCTGTTTTTGAAAAAGAATATAAAACAATGATAATATATGAATGAAATACATGAATTTTAGATCAAAATATGAAATACAAAAATAATTAAAATGAATTAAATTTTAAGACAATCTGTAAAAACAAATTAAAAAATACATAGATTCTCTTTTTGTATGCGAGACACAGACATCAGATAATTTATATTTTTATAAAAGATAAGATGAAATTTTAAGTAAATATAAAAAAATATACCAGCATAAAAAAACAATTAAAAACAACAGTAAAAAGTAAAGGCGTCGAAATAATTAATAAGGATATCAAAGAATTTTAGTAAAAATATGATATAATATAATGAAAACTTACCCTATAAAATAAGAGGGAGAAAAAAAAAGAAATCTTCAGCAAGCGACACGAACGATATAAAAGTCAATTATTTTGACTGAATAGGCAAAGAGAAGAACATTATTAACATGGAAAAGACATTTTATAGGAATACCAAGAGAAAAGAGGGACATGACGCGAGGAAATAAGAAGGGAATATCAAGCGAGTATGAAATTAAAATATACTGAGTAGAGGAATAATGAAAATACAGAGTGGCACAAAAAAACGAAACACACTTCCATTTTGTTTTCACTTTTCTTTTTTTCTGTTTTTCGTCACCAGCAGGATGCATAAGCTGCGAATTATTTTTTAATATAAACATTGTTAGTTATTTATATATTTTTCTTTCTATTTTATTTATTTAGAGGTTAATTTATAAAAAAAATAGTTACTAATTATTAAATAAAATAGCATTTACCTGAACTTTAGAAAGTAATTTTATTATTTTCAATCTCAAGGACAACAATTAGTTATTCAGCCCAGTATTTGTGTAACAATTTGGTTTAAATATTTTTCAAATTTCGTCTCGTCCTTGTCAACGTATTATAATATCTTCACCGCATCAAACAGGCCCGCTGCCGTATAAAATTTGATTTTCAAATCACATTCAAAATATCTTGTGGCCTCCCGTTAATATTAAACGTGAGGACATCTTTTTCTGCATAGATAACAACCGTGGCTGTCGCTTAGTAGCATACCGTTGACTTTGTCATTCTTTCTTTCGATTTTCACGACGAACACGCACATTCAACATAAATAACATTTTACCATCAATGGATTGTACGTGATGTCTTGCGTCTTGCATCGAATTCCATAGAGGCCCAAGCGAATTGTAGGTGTCAAAAGAATTGTGTCCCGGAGCAGATTCGGACTAGGTTTTCAATGACCATCGGCGAAGAAATTCTACGGGCAAATACCTGAGGTGATAACCCTTTTATTAGGCAGTTATTCGCACTCACTAACCGGAAAATGCTCTCAAAGTATCTATTCTATTTTTTTATATTTTAAAAAGTACCAGCAGTTACACATACTTTTACAATATTCTGTTTAAAAAAATTAAAATAGGTTTATTATCATAAACTAGTGGAAGGATGTAGAGATTTTCAAAATTAAACTTCTAGTAAAATACGATGCTTCTATTCCAAAAAAGTCTCCTGAGATCACAATTTTTCCCAAGTATTTAATAAATACGCTTTCTATATTTTTAGCAATTTTATTTAGATTATTGATGAATTAAAAATTATTTTTCTCAAAATTTATTGGACGTAAAAAATATTTTTTTACTATTTTCCACTAAATGTTAAGTAATCCTACCCTCTAGTAAATTTTTTTCTGCGCAGGACAAGGTAGAGCGCCACAAAACATAATTATTCGTTTGTGGACGAGTTCTCGTCTAATACAGTAAATAAAAATATGCGGTTTTTTTCATGATATTTAAAATATTTATTAGAAGAGCGCGTCTATACTACTTTTTTCAAATTGATCTAGAAAAAAAAGTTAACAGTCATATAACTTTTACTAAAAATAATTTAATAAAATTGCCACAGACGCGCTCTAAATAATTAAATACATAAATAATTGGTGAAAACCGCAGCTTCCTCTCTTTAATATTAACGGAGCGCCCGTCCACGAACGATTTCAGGCAAGATAACATATGTTATTGGCGCCTCATAATAGAAAAATGTTTCTAAATCACTCAAAATTCGACAAATTTAAATTAATCTCTTATTCGGCACTCAAACGATCAACGCAAGCAAAGAAATTATTGATAATATTCTAAAAACTTTGCTCAGGGTAGAGCAACAGCTCAGGGTAGAGTAGAAAAATGGAGCAAAAAAAAGGAGGAAAAAGATTGAGGCAAAAAAGAGGAAAAATTGTGGACAAAAAAGGGGAAAAGAAAAGAGGAGAAAAATGAAAAACAAAGATAGCTTAGGTTAGAATAAATTAGGTTAGGGTAAAACAGAAAAGAAAACAAACAAATGGAGAAAAAAGTGAGAAAAGTGGCAAATAAAAATAAAACTGGAAAAATAGAAAAGAAAGGAAAAAGGGAGAACAAGAGGTAAAACATGAAAAACAAAGTTAGCTCAGGGTAGAGTAACTTTGCTAAAGTAGTAATTTTCTCAGGGTAGAGTAACTTTGCTCAGGGTAGAATAAATGCTCAGAGAAGAGTAAATACTTAGAGTAGAGTAACAGCTCAGGGTAGAGTAAAAAATGGGCCAAAAAAGTGGGACAAAATTTGAGGCATAAAAAAAGGGAGAATGTTGTGGACAAAAAGGAGGAGAAAAATAGCTAGCTTAGATTAAAATAAAGTAGGTTAGGGTAGAACAGAAAGAAAAAAAACAAAAAAAAAGTAGAAAGAAAGTGAGAATACAAGAGTGAGAAATAAAAAAAATGTGAGAAAGGGTGGGAAAATAAAAGAGAAAAAAAGTGAAAACTAAAAATTAGGAGAAAACACAAAGGAAAGAAGTTATAGGAAAAGGAAAAAAATCGGAGAAAAAGTGAGATAAAAAACAATAGTTTTAAAGAAAAAATAGGAAAAACACATGTTTGAAGAAAAAGGAGGAAAAAAATAGTGCATAAAATAAGGTAAAAAAATGGACAGAAAAAAATTGAGGCATAAAATAGTTGTAAAAAAATGGGAGAAAAATAAATGGTACAAAAAACAAAATTTGGGTACAAAACAAAAATGGGGAAAAAACAAGAGTGGGATAAAAAATAACTAAGATAAGAACCTCTCCCACTCTACTACCCCTAAGAAAACATAATTAGTAACTAACTTTTTCGCCTTTTTTGCATTAATTACAATTTTCTCTGTATTTCCTTAATATATTTCTGCACTATTTGTGTTCTTTACCTTCTCCTATTTATGTCAATATTTCCTGCTGCTGTTTTTAGATTCAAATAAACGCAGCAAGCTAACAATATCATAGTAGCTCAGCTACAGACGGACAGACAGGCGGCTGTAGAGTTGACTTAGATTGCTGAAAACCGAGTTCCAAAATTCGACTTATCGCTGTGACAGACAAACGGACGGACTGATATTGTAAAGTCAATAAGTATGCTTGTCTTTGTCACTTGCGCTAAATTGTGGTTGGACACGAATCGGCTCTACACGAATGGACCCGACGAGGAGTAAATAAGAAGGAATCCATCCAATCAGGACAAATTCACCCTTAATTTAAAGGTTTATAAATTAGATTAAAATCAGTTTAAATATTCTGTTTATTACTTAAATATTTAAAAAAAATTGATCTATTGAGAAGTAGTAATGTCCTAACCAAAAAATTTAAAAACGGTCTCCTGAAAATTTTAATATTTTGGCTTATGTCTTTCTATCAATGATATGTAAAATGTTCTAATATTTTAGTAACTTTTAGGTTCAACCACGAAAACTAGTTTTTTAAAAAAACTTATAATTTTGAAAAGCGGAACTTTATTAAATTTTATACATGTGAATTTTACAAGAATAAAAATAAAAAGCTACAAAAAGCCGGCAAACAACTGGTTTTGTTCTCCAGCGCCGAGGTGGGAACAATATCGCATTTCTGCCGGGTCGGCAGAATACATGTGAACCAGGCTAGATGTGTACTTATAACTCCTCCACCCTTAGAGAAGAATCCGGGGGGTAGCAACCGGATTTTGAATCTCGGGGCTCCTCTTGACTGGTGTGGCATCTTGAATTGAGTTTCTGTTAAATTTTCTATAATATTTATAAATACAGTAAAAACCAAACATTGTACAAAAAATATAAAGAAGGATAGTCCACACACTAATTTTGTTAAAATGGATTGGATTTTCTAAAATGTCGTTTAATTTTTTCTTTTGAAGTGATAAAGAGTCTTTTAGAACAATTAATTTATCCAAATTGACATTATCTAATTTAATGGGTTCAAAATGTTCAATATTTTCGTTATTAAAGTTTTTGATATATAATTTAGGCAGTTCTATTAATTTTAGTTCACTTTTCAAAAGTTTATTACTACGTAGCACTACTTTTCCTATTTTAACTAAACACTGATTAACTAGTTCTACAATAAATGTTCCTTCTAGGGGAATATTGTCTTTGGAATGACCACAAATTTGTTGGGCCACAATGTTTTCGCGCGACACAATCACCCACTTATTTTGTTGAAGTCTGTAAATTTTGACATTTTCAATGTCAGCTGGGATGACGTGGCAATTTGTAAGGTTCTTGGAAAATCTCAGCATTTGAACTTCGCACGGAGCATCTTCTTCTTTTATTGAAGTTGGCGTTGCTTCGTGGCAAATAAATTCTTGCTTGCTGATTTCCAAACACTTGGTATCGAAGGACATAAAATTTTGTTCACTGAGGATAAGGAATTTTGAATTTGGAATAATAATTTGGAAATGATTATCTGTAGAGGTAGGAAGAGGAAATAGTTGATATAAATCGTAATTTTCATTTTCTACAATTGGGATTTCTATAATAAATACAATTTTATTGTTTTTGCTATAACTTTTAATTTGCATAATTTTTTCGAATTTAAGAATATTATTTATAGTCGGTTCGAAAGGTAATTTATTGTTTGATAAATTAATATTAATGGTTTTTATGTTATTAAGTAAATCCTTAGGATTTATTATTGAATTATGAAAAATGTTTAATTTCGAAAATGTAATGGCAACTTCAACTTTTTCGAGAAGATCATATATATTTTGGTATAATATTGAAATTTGATTTGTTACTTCTAAAATGTAAGAAAATTCGTAGGTTTGTTTATTTTGCTTTTGAGCTGTTTTTAATATTTCTTGAATTTTATTTATCTGTGATTCTATAGTTAATTGATTGCGTTTTAAAACTTGACTGCTTGAGTTAAAAATATCAATAGAATTTTGAATAAGTGTAATTTGTTCTTTAACTAAAGTCTTTAAATTGTTTTGATTTGTTGAAAGAATATTAATTGCTTTGTCATATTTTTCAGCGTCCTCTTGATCTAAATTTCCGGATATTGATTTAATTATTGATCCTAAACCATCAATAAGACCCCTTCGTACTCTATGCTTTTCCTCTGTTAAAGGATTTAACTGATTAATTTGGTTTATAATTTTATGTTCTAATATTGTTACTATTTCGAATGTATTAATAATGTCATTTGAGTCATTTTCGGGCAAATGAAGTGTCTTATTTTTAGTCATGTTTTGTAAGTCAGAAAATTTCTTTTGTAATGATTTAAACTCATCAGTTATTTTTGAAATGTCGAAAATTTTGACAAATGTCCAATAGTCAATTATGTTTTGGCTATTCCCTAATTTAAGCGGTAATAGACCAGGATTATTGGTTATATTGTGGAATGTTGGGTAGGTCAGTTTGCAGTTTGTGAAGTCGATGGTTGTGAAGAATCTGTAATGAAAGGTTTTTTAAGTTCTTTGATATGAATTATTTCAGTTTTATTTTGTTGATTAGTGATTTCGGCTTTATTTTTATCAAGTAATTTTGTGAGTTTGTAAGGACCTAAAAATTTATTGTCTTTTTTACTTCTATATTGAGAATTTTTCTTATATACCGTTTGTCCTACGTGGAATTCTGTATTTTTCTCGCCTTTTGTGTTATGTTTAGATACAATTTTTTCTTTATTAGTTTTTAATTTTTCTTGGACTTTTTTATAAACATGTTCCAACTTATTTTTATGATTTTCTGCATAATCTGAATAAAATGTAGCTGGCAAAAATATTTCGTTTGGATTTCTAGAATGAGTATGACCAAAGGTTAATTCGAATGGAGTAAAATTTGTAGCACTGTGAATACTACTATTATAACCTAATATCGCATAATTCATTAAATTTTCGGATTCATTAGGATACATTGATTTTAATATTCTTAAGTGTTCAATTATAGATGAATGAAATCGTTCTACAACGGCATTACTTTCATGATGTCCTACCGTGGTAAAATGAATTTTAATTTTGTGCAGTTTTAAAATTTCTTCTACTACTTGATTATTAAATTCTGTACCATTATCTATGATTAATTTTTCCGGTACACCAAAACATGTGAAATATTTAATTAAACCATTACTTATGTGTATAGCAGTTTTACCTATTATTTCGTGAGCTTGTGCAAATTTGCTAAAAGCATCAACGATTGTCAAATAAATTTTATGATTGAAAAAGAAAATATCGACATGAACAATTTGAAAAGGTTTTGAAGCGGTTTCTGTTATCATTAAGGGAGAATACGGATTTTTTCTAGCGTATTTCGTTTTTTGACAAATGTCGCATGAATTAATATATTCTGTAACTGAGTCTTTAATACCTATCCAATAATAATTTTTTCTAAGTCTTTCTATAGTTTCAGAGATACCTCGATGGTTTGTCTTACTTTCATGGTGATTTTTTATAAGTAAAATTTGGTCTTCTTTGTCAGTGACTGTATTAACTAGTTGAGTACATTTAATTAATTTCGGACCTTTTTCAGAAAAGTGTTTTAAATATACTTCGTTAAAATCTATGTAAAGTCTGTCAGTATGAAAGTACATGCAATATGTTTTATTGTGAATAGTATAGTCTCGTAAAAATTCAAAAATTAAGTCGTGGTTATTTTCTGTTGGAACTTCAACGGTTATGATTTTGTGATTTTCGTAATTATCTTGTTTAACAGTTAGTTTATTGTATATTTGTCCAAAAACTAAAATTTGATTTACTTTATTATTAATAATTTCGTCAAGTATTTTGATTCCGTCATTAGTAGTTTCAGTAGCTGTTGTATGTTGGGTAGATTGGTTTGTTGATTCATTAGGACCTTTAATTTGTACGTCTGATAAAATATTTACTTTTGGTTGATTAATTGGTTGATTATTTATATTGTCATTATTAATTGGATCTTCTGATAATCGTCTAAGAAATTGTAAAGTTTCGTCGTTAATGTCTCCGGGATTATTAATTATTGATTCGTTTTCAAGTGCATTTATTAAAACTCTAGATAGTGCATCTGCATTAGTATTTGATTTTCCTTTTTTATATTCTACATCGTAATCAAATTCTTCAAGTTTAAGTTTCCATCGAACTAATTTTGAATTTGGTTCGCGTAATTTAAAAAGCCAAACAAGTGGACGATGATCTGTTACAATTGTAAATTTTCTTCCATACAGGTACGGTCTAAAGTATTTGCAAGCCCATACAATTGCTAGCAATTCTTTTTCGATTGTACTGTATCGTTGTTCGGAATCGTTTAATGTTCGCGAAGCATAAGCGATTGGTTTGTCTGAGCCTATAGGCCCTTGTGATAAAATTGCGCCAAGTGCATAATTTGAAGCGTCTGTTGTCAGTATAAATTTTTGTGAAAAGTCGGGATATTGAAGAATCGGTGCGTTAGTTAATAATTCTTTGCAAGTATTAAAAGCGTTAATAAAATCTTGGTCATGAACAATTTTAGCTCCTTTTTTTAGGCATTTAGTTAAAGGTTTCGTAATATTAGCAAAGTCTTTAATAAATTTACGGTAATACCCTACTAAACCAAGAAATCCCTTAATTTCTTTTGGGGTTTTAGGTATTGGGAATTTTTTTACTGCTGAAATTTTATCAGGATTGGGTTTGACACCATTCGGAGTTATAACGTGTCCTAAATAGTTAACTTCTTTTCGTAAAAATTCAGATTTGTCTAATTGTATCTTAAAATTAGCTTGTCTCAGTCTTTCGAATATTTGTCTAAGTCTTAAAATGTGCTCTTGAAGAGAGGTACTATAAATAACAATATCGTCAAGATATACTAAGCAAGTTTCATTTTGTAGGCCCCTAAGAATATTATCCATCACTCTTTGAAAGGTGCTTGGAGCATTCTTGAGGCCAAATGGCATTCGATTAAATTCAAAGTGACCTTGTTCTGTAGAAAAAGCTGTCTTTTGTATGTCATTTTCTTCCATTTGTATTTGGTGAAAGCCATTAGCTAAATCTAATGTGCTAAAATATTGACTTTTACCTAATTTGTCCAAAATGTCCGTAATATTCGGAAGTGGGTATTTGTCGTCAATAGTCTTTTCGTTTAATTTTCGATAATCAATAACACAGCGATATTTACGCTTATTTGATTTATCAATACGCTTTTTTTCAATAATCCAAAGGGGGCTACTAAATGGGGAGGATGAATGACGTATAATACCTTGTGATAGCATTTTTTCGATTTGTGATTTTACTTCTGCCCTATATATTTCTGGATAACGATACGATTTTGTATAAATTGGAGTTTCATCTGATAAGTTAATTTTATGTTTAATAGTATTTGAAAATGATAATGGAATTTTTTCGCAATAAAATACATCCCTATATTCAAAACACAAGTTTCTTATTGCTTCTTGTTCTTCTAAATTACAGTGTTCTAAATTTATTTTTTCTAAATTTTCTTTTAACATTTTATCTATGTCCCTATCAATTATTTCGTCTGTTTCCATTTTTTCTAAAAAGTTAATAGAGCTTAAATTTAATGGTTCTATTTCAAAAGGACCTGTAATATTAATGGTTTTTGGAATAGTACTAGAATTTGTTATTGTGGTAATTGCAAAGTAATTTTTTATATTTAATATTGCTTCTGGAGATTCTAATTGATTATCGAATTTGATATAGTTAATATATCCTTCGCCGTTTTCTACATTAACCGGTATTTTAACAACCTTTGTTGTTCTTTCTGGAATATTAATTTGATAATTATTAACTTTTAGTTTATTTTTTAAATTAGTTAATATTTCGGATTCGTAAATTATTGGTATATGAACCATAGGCGTAATTATTAATTTTTTATCTAAATCAACTGATGCTTTTAATTGCTTAAGTAAATCGATACCTATAAGTCCATCGTATTTTTTACTAAAGTCAAAAAGATAAAATTTATGCTGATCATTAACATTAAAAATACTAAAAATTGGAATTTTCATTACTTCATTATGGTAACTTATACTATGCGCTGTTTGTATGTTAAAATCTTCATTAAAAATATATTTTTTATAAAACTTATAAGCTAATTTAGGATTTATCATGCTCCTACTGCTGCCAGTATCTATCATAAAATTAGCATTTATTTCAGGAATAAAAATATAAGGTAAATTTGATCTAACTAAGTTTAGATTTATCATATTTCTGTCTGTCGCGAGGCGTCCATGTGAAAATTTATTTTTTTGTTATCAACTGTAGAGTAAAATGAACTTTGAGTGGGTTCAAGAGAACTAGTCAGCTGTTCTGTATTATTAGCGTTAAATCTTTGTCTTTGATAAGGAGTTTGTATATCATATAAATCTTCGTTAGACATATTAACTTTCAAATGATTATTTTCTGAGAATTCGCGATTATCATTATTAAATTGGTTTTCGAATTCATCTAAATTTTGTAAAGATAAATTGTGATTATTTATACGAGTATTTCCAGAAGATGTATCCATCGGTTCCGGAGTATATTTTGGTTTATTATAGAAATTTGTGTTTCTAGAAATTTGACTATTTTGTCGGAAATAATTTGGATTTCGATTAAAATTTTGAAAATTGTTTGAATTTGGCTGATTTATTTGATTTGATCTATAATGATTTGTATTTTGAAAATTGTTATTTTGTCCTGTATAATTATTGTTAAAAGGTTGATTTGATCTCGTAAAATTATTATTAAAATTTTGATTTGGTCGTGAATTGTTATTATTAAAATTATTACCAAAATTGTTAGAATAAAATGGTTGTCTTTGTGGTGGTTTAGAGAACTGATTTCTATTATTTGAAGGTGTCATTCGTTGCATTGGTCTAAAATTTTGAGAATTTAGAAAGTTACTTTTTTGTGTGCTATAAAGAAAATTTTCTTCCTCAATTACAAATGACATTGCCTGTTCGAGACTGTTAGGGTTACGAAGGCGAATGTTATTTTGCAATTGACCTGTAAGACCACGAATGAACGTTTTAAGAGATAATTCGTTATAATTTTCAATTCTAATACGTTTTTCTTCAGCTGAAAAATTTGACGAGTTTATTTTAGACATAATTAAACTTCTAGAGTCTTGGCAACGCATACCAAAGTTATAAGGAGTTTCATTTTTTGAAGGGTACAAAGAAATCAAATCTTGTACGAGACAATCGAGATTTCTTTGATCTCCAAAGCTTAATTTTAATAAATTTTTTATATCTAACCAAACTGTTAATTCTGTGCGTGAGCCTATTAGACTTAAAGCTCGGCCTGTTAATTTACCTATTATTGCTCGCAAAATATATGAATTTATAGGTGCAGCAGCGTTCTGCTGATCAGAAAATTCTTTTATTAAACTTTCACAAGAATCTAAAAATACACCCAAAGTATGAGGACTACCGTCATAATTTGGTACTGTGTCTACATATAATTTTAAAAGTGAATAATTAGGATTAGCCATACTTGAAACTGAATCTTCTAAATCTAAATTATCTGAATCTGAATCCTCTAGCGGGGGTAAAGTATCAAAATATATTGTTGAATTTATGTTAAATGAATCTCTTAAATTAATCGATTTGTTTAATAAAGTAGCTAGGTCGTCTATTTCAGACATAAAATATTATTCTTATATTTTAAGTAAATATATAGCTCCCAAATGCAAAAATAAAAATCACTGATATTTTCAACTGGAAAAGTATATAAATGATATAAAAATAAAAGGAGAGCAAAATTTCTTACGCAAGTGCCAATATGGTTTTCATCTTCTTACTGCTAGTAGAGGGGTTGAGCGATGCTGTCTCTTCTCCCAGGTAGTGCCTAATTTAACTGGAATTGGCGATGTGGGCTTCTTCCAGGGTCTCCAAACTTCAGCGATGTGCGTCCTCTGCTTGGATATACACTTTCCAAAAAGTTTTTATTTTTTTAATCACTAATTTCGCGGCTTCGATTTTTGCCGTTAAACTATTAAAATAGACCGGTTTGACACGATTTTTGTTGCCGAAACCGTTGGGCAAATCCTACTGACTGCGCCACTTTTAGGTTCAACCACGAAAACTAGTTTTTTAAAAAAACTTATAATTTTGAAAAGCGGAACTTTATTAAATTTTATACATGTGAATTTTACAAGAATAAAAATAAAAAGCTACAAAAAGCCGGCAAACAACTGGTTTTGTTCTCCAGCGCCGAGGTGGGAACAATATCGCATTTCTGCCGGGTCGGCAGAATACATGTGAACCAGGCTAGATGTGTACTTATAACTAGTATAGTTTAAACGTTTTTATTAAATAATCTTTGAAAATATATATTATTATACAATTTTTTTTTTATATTAATATATAATTAAATTATCTTGATGAATTTAAAGATGTAGAATTGTATTACGAAATAAATCATATACGGTGACCCAATAATATATAGTATATAATACAGCGCTAAAGGCCCTAAAGACCCATGGCTTCAAATTTTGCAACCATCTTTCTCCATTTGTTTCTATCCATGGCAGTTTCTTTCCAATTATAGATTCCCACTTTCCTTAAGTCCTCTTTACATGCCTCCATCCATTTTTACGAGGCCCTCCTTTTCTTCTTTTTTCTCCTTCACCCCCTTATCGAGGATGCTTTGGCCCATCTCTGATTTGGCATTCTCCCCCCATGTCCGAACTAGCATAACCTTTTTACTTGGACTATTTGGCTAATCTCTACTTGACCATATATCACTTTCTGTCAGTAGATAGAACGTCCTTTAACTTTAACGGTTCTATAACTAACGGCAATGACGTTTAGATTGTGACAATTGTACAAGAAATCAACTCGTTAAATTTTATTCTAAACGTCATCGCCTTTAGTTATTGAATCTTTAAAGTTAAAGGACGTTCTATCTACTGACAGTTTGAGTTCCGGATTTGCTCATTCCTTTCTACTGTCACTCCTCCAAAAATTTTTCTCAGAACTTTTTTTTTTGCATTACAACTATTGTTCTGCGTGTTGGAGGCGGGAATCTTTTAAAAACACCTCACGCTTGGTTATATACGTGAGGTAGTGCCGAACTCACCCTGGTCGCTCTGCGAGCAGAGTCAGAGGCATACCTACTAAACCCACCCTACTCGGTAATTTATCCTGTTTTGCTGGTGTTTCCTTGCTCCCTGCTGTAGTAGAGGAGTTTTTCCTTTTCAGGTATACAGTGGGTATTTGTTGATCTAAAAATAAAGTAACTTAAGATATTTCAATATGGAGTATTGGTAGGCGTCAGTGGTCGGTCGAACTCATCTGATGCTGAGTGGAGCCATCTCCAATAGATCAAGGTGCTCGTGCGGGAGATCTATGTCTTCTCTTAAATTTCTTGATGGGTCTTTTATTGAGTGCCCATCTGTTCCTATCAACTGTCCATTTGATCCTTAGATTTTCTTGGGCGTGGGTGTTGGTGCTGTCCAATCTTCTCCTGACGTATCCTCTTTGTACTTTTTTAAATCTGGAAATGATGGGAGGTATATTAGTGTGTTCTTAAATCTGATTTGAGGGGAATAGCCAGGGGAGGTAGGACGTTTTTCTTAGGATTCTTCTCTCGGTTGCCATAAAGGCGTGCGGGAGAGAAGGGGAAGTGTTTAGAAGTTCAGAGCTCTGTAGTCCATTATTGAACCGATAAAGGTTTTGTGGGTGTGGAGCAATATTTGGGGAAACACGTCTGCTCTCGTTCGCTGTTCAGTTGGAAGTCCTCAGGAGTCGTCGTTCACAAATATTAAGCTTATTTTATATGTTATTATTCATAACCCAGCATTCACTTTCGTACAACACTGTATGTTGTATTTCTGTTTGATATAATCTTAGTTCTGCTGTCCTTAAGGCCTTTTTCGACTTCAGCATCTTTTGAAGAGCTCTGCATCCTTTTCCATTCGTCTCAATGTCTTCTTCTCTCTCACCTTTACTGGTAACTGTTACTCCCAAATATTCAAAACTATTTGCTTTTTGAAAACGGTAGTCGTTGCCGTTATTTATTCCAATCTTAAATTGTCATAAATCCGTTCCTGCATCTTCCCATATTTCTAAGTATTTTGTTTTATTCTCGTTAATGTGTATAGAATAATTTTATTTTGGAAACCTTAAGACAATAAAAATTGATTTTTTCTCTACATTGAGCAAATTTAAGGTATACAGCACCGAATACACATAAGAACATTCCAGAATATTGGATTTAATATTTTATAAATAAAATATAATTAAAAACTAATAAAAAAAGGACTAATTTTTAACACTTATCTCTGGTCGTAGACTAAATAAATATTGATCTTTTCTCCCTATTTTATATTATTTTGCTCCCATTTTTATATCATTTGCTCCCATTTTTGCTATGTTTGCCCCCTTCGTAAAAGTCGAAATTTTTCGTATTCGCATTTCTAATAAAATGTTTCATCATAATATTTAACATATGCGTTCATTATAAAAATATTGACTACAAATTTCCCAACTAAACTGTCTGATAAATTTTATTGCCTTTAATAAAAGCTATAAATTATAATGGAAACTAAAAAAATGCAAATAAAAGGTACCAAACCACAGCAGCTATTTGTGAATTTATTATAGGGTAAAGAAGAATAGGTAGTAAAATAATAATCCCTTATAGAATGTGAAATCGTAGGTTAAAAAATAGTTTCAATGCCATATGGCTCGTGCCGGTTTTTTTTAAATATTTTATGCTTTTTATATCCACACCGTTAAGGCACCATCACCAAACCATAAAGAATGATGCACGGTTTGCTGAACACTCTCATTAACACTGATTTAATGAAATTATTAAATAATTAAAGGCCTCATACATTAAGGATAGTTCGCGCAGAGTGAGATAATACCATGAAAATATTTTTTAGGTAGTAAAAAATAATATCAGCACAAAACCATTAAATGTAAAATTCAGCCGGATTTTTAACTACTCAGAATTTGGTTTTGTATTTAAAAGTCAAATATAAAAAAAACTAACCAAAAACATGGATAAGTCCTTAACATTTTTATACCTTCTTGGAATGGATCAATGGATCATCTAGTCAGTCACAAACCTTTTATCTAATCTGTTATTTTTTTTCGATAATGATATAAAGATTGACGGTCAATAAAAAAGAAAGATTAACTATACAAGGAAAAACCAACAAACGAAATGATTGTTTGCCGCAACCGTTTCTAACAAGGAGAGGACCACCTATAGAAAATCACGCGGTACTTGATTATAGGCCGAAATTTGCTGTTAATTATAAGGGAGGCATTAGGACAAATCACAGAGGAAAGTCTCCAAAACTAATCATGCCATGTTTGTTTGACCAAACATTATTTACGATTCTTTTGATATTTCAATTGTGGTTTATACTAAATCATTTATAATCCTAGATTTAATGCTTTGAACTTACCGACCATATGATGGGCAATTAGGTAGCAAAAATTTGAACAAAATATTTTATAATTATAAAAAAATTAATATAAAATAAAATAGATATTAATGAAATAATAAAATACTTTTAAACAAACAAAAAAAACCGTAACAAACAAAAACTTTTTAAACTAATAATACTTCTTAATGACTCTTTCAGTAATCAACGAACTATATTCTTAGAACAGACAACATGATGAATAAATAATTGTCAAGGTATTTAGACGTTCTAAATTATTGAGCATGTAAACAAACGTGTTTTAACAAGTTTGGAACTTTTAAATTACGATTATTTAATTAGAATACGATGTGAGTCACGACATTGACATCGCTAGATATATTAAGTTCGTATAAGCTTTTCTAAAAAAGATATTATTTTCCCTCTGATGAATTTTTTCCTGTTTTCCTAGATTTCGCATTTTTTCAGATTTTCTCCTATTTTTTAGTTATCCAAAAATCGTCCAACGCAGCTAGAGAAGTTTTCACTTGAAACTATTTATCATAATAATAAATTTCGAATGCAAAAGCGAAATAATTGAAAATAGATAAAATTAAAATAATAAAAGTAAATATAAAACTAGAGTACTTCACTGTAAGTTATAAATTAAGAAATAATATTGCAAAAGTTAAATAATTGTAAGGGTCGCTTACTAAAATGCTTGATTTATTAACTTTGAACTTTATTAGAAACAATATTTGACACGTGTATCTGAATATCTTCTATATTTCCCTATTGCCTCTCATTGGCGTCTCAGATTTCCAAGCAATCAATATCCATTGATTTATGACGCCATTAAAGTGGTCTGGTCCAAAGCTCTTCACTCGTCACCAATTCCATACATAATAATTATCATTATTAATAATAGAAGAATTTTCTTTAAATTGTTTAAAATTTGACAAATGTGGATAGTTTGATTAATCCATTTGAAATCACATTTTTAAACCTAAAAAAGAAATATAACATAAATATCGTTGCTACAAGTCCATTTTAAAAGTTTTTTTTTACCATGAAAAGTTTTTAATTTGAGAAATTTTTATGTGTACGTAAGTGATATTTACCTTGATAATTCAAGAATTTAGGCGAAATTATTACACCTGTAAATTTTTTTAGATCTGTGAGAAAGATCCCTGAGATATTGTGATAAAAATTTAAAATTAATCAAAATTAAAGTATGCATTAAATTATATCTTAATAATCACGTTTATATTTTTTTATATAAAGTACAAATTTTTCATAAAAGTTAAAAGCGATTTTTTTTTGGTATGTTTGATTTCCTGCTTTTTTATTGATATTTTTGTAGCGGTTTTGACCTCATTTTTTTCTTGAACTGGAGCTGTTAATAGAGATTTTTTGAAGAATTTTGTAAAAATTTACAAAAGTCATTAGTAATTTTCTGTTATTTTTATTTTTAGTTGTGGATTTCAAACTAGTCATCATTTTTTAAAAATTAAAAATGATGTTAAAGAATTTTACATACAAAGTGGCGCAAGTTGGTTAAATGGGAAAAGAAGATGTGTATTTTCAAAACGAATTAATTGTGTTTTTCAATATTAAACTATCAAGCCCGGTTAACGAGATATTTTGGAAAAACCCAAATAATGATTTTCGTTTTGTTTAATTACTACCTTAATTTTTAAAGATAACAAATTTTTTTGTTCAAGGTCAAATAGCCGTTTTTAAGAAAACCGTTTCGACTTTGTCAACTTTTTTTTTAATACGAACCTGTGCTTTTTATTTTATCTTTGAAATCCCAATTTTTACTCTATCCATGTAGACCACTTATTTTTTTTTCTGTTCATTTTTATGCTTTTTTGCAAGGGCGTAGATAACTTTTTATCCTGGGCAAACTTTCATATATTGTATTTCTTCTTTTCGTGCTATTTATTGGTATCCTGGGAAGGGATTGTTTTCACCCCCTTTACCCTCCCCCATGTCTACGCCCTTGCTTTTTAGATAATCTTATCAAAATTTTTAAACTTTTATTCCCAAAAAATTTTTTTATATGTATATTACTTTTTAAATTTCATTTTTCTTCGTCTGTACCTTTTCTCAATTTTCTGTTTCCATCTGGTCGAATTATGTAGTTTCTCCTTTAACTTCCCACTAATTTCTTTGTATTTTTGCTCTTAATTTTTATCTCCCATCTTATGTAACTTCTTAAATTTTTTTACTTTCCCAACTACCATCCAACCAGGAGGGAAAGTATTTTGAACGCGCTAAATTTTTTTTTCAAAATGAAGACGGATATATCAATTTCGAAGTGTCCTGAGACCATTAAGATCATTTCCAGATATAAGTCTGTCTGTCAATGTGTCTGTCTGTCTCTCTATGTTGTCTATCTGTGTGTGTATTCTTCCACGATAGAGGCCACGCGATTAATCCGATTGATCTGAAATTTAATATGTGGGTTTCGGTTATCCGTCGGAAGAACCCATTAGTTTTTGTACGACATCTGTCAAACCGAAGTGACACTATCAAAAAATGACAGATGCAATATGTCAATAAATTTGACTTGCCATATGTCATTTCAAAGCGCTTGAAAAACTTTATTCAGAACAGTCAAGATTATTTCTCCAATTATCATTTGTCAAAAATAAAAAATTGTCAAAATTTTATACTTTAACATTAAATATCTGAAAAAGTACTTTATGGATTAGACCCAATTTCGATAAAAAGGAAGGTAATAATAACGTGAAGTTTTAGGATCATTTAGATTTTTTCATATCGTATCGGGAGTTGGGCACTAGAAGTTTTTATTTTTCTGGCTGGGATCAACTCAAAAAAAATCAACATTTCTGCCATTTTTTAAATTTTATCTAACCATTTTTCCGAAGAGGTACCACCCTCAAAATTATACCATTCATATCTGGATATTCGTCGGGAATATTTTTATTATGCTTTTCTCTATAACAACTTTTTTATATTCTATCTACTATTTTCAGTACTTCCCTGTTCATTACTTCAAAATTTTGTTATATTTTTAAATCATCACGTAAATTGACATATCTAATATCCATTTTATTATTTTCTATCTCTCTTGACTTTTTGTGTTTTATCTTGAATCATTTTTCTGTTCTTTTCCATTATTTTTCAGATTCTTTTATGGTTTGTTCTAATTTGTATTCACCCAGTTTTTATTTTTTCCATATAGTATCTTGGACTTTCCCAACTTTTTCTTTCACACCACTTTTTGTAAAACGACAAATTTGTCTTTTAGCAATTTATCTACTTCTGTCATTCTTTCTATTCTAATTTCTTTTCTTGTTGTTCTATTTTATATATTTTGTCTTCGATTTTCTGCATTATTTTTTTTATTATAATCCAATTTTTATTTCTTCTTTCTATTTTCTTTTATTTCAAATAAGGTCAAAAATACCCAATTCGTATTAATATATTTTTAATTATTATGTATAGATATTTATGGTTCGTTCACCGCACCTGAATTCTCATTAATAAATGTTACGTTATTGTTCATTAATAATTGATTTGGCGATTTAACCACAAGTTAGAACCTCACCCGTACCTGGTATAAATATCTGGCGTTAATTATTTACGCTTTCCGAATATTAAGTTAACAAAATTCATGATAAATACGGTATTGGAAAAAGTTTTATTATGTTGGGAACGTATTGAGTGTCTGGACAGGAGCAGCCACTTTTAGACTCTCAATATATTTTTTAAACACCTGATATTTTGTATCACACGTGAAATGATACACATATATTTTTTAATTGGTGACTTCCTTTCTTGACTAAATTTATAATTTTCGTGATTGATCGTCCAAACCTATTTTAATCTTTCTGCCTTGCGGAAAACTATTTCCAGAATAATTAGCACACTTCAAAGTGTCCGTATAGACTTGTACATTAACACGCTAACATGCCATTTTTCTTTTCTTTGGTGTAGATTTTCAATCGGTGTAAAGTGCTTTATGGCAACAGACCTAAAGTTGGTTATTTAAATCTTGTTTGTAATACATCACGCGATTTACGCTTGTAAAAATTTAGTCCTTCATTAAAACGGACTAGATCTGAAGTAATTGTTAATCAGTCAGGATTATTTATTATCCAACGATGACAACGACAATATAGAAATTCAAACAAGGAATGTTTTATAAATATTGAAAAATGAAAACCAACTTTGTTTTTATTTCAATTAAATTACAACAGTGTTATCTTAAATCACCTTTAACTATAGACCGGTTCGATGAAAATTTGTCGGATGGTAAGCTTATGGATTCATCATCTCTATCTATGAGATTTTCTTTCTCCTTAATCAAAAATTTGGAGGATTGTGTTTTGGACTTTTATTTATCTTTGCGCAATTGCCCCTAGTCTATATTAACCAGGAAGATATACTAGTTCGTAGATCACGATTTCCACTTATCTTAAGACTTAACTATTGTGAAAAACCAGAAAGATCGTTAATTTTTTTGTATATTGCTTTAATTAAATATACATCATTACAGAGTATTAAGTAAATTGTGTTACAGGTTTTGGGCGTGAAAGGGAAACATCCATGATATTTCACCTTATTGGTAACTTTGGAGTAGGTCCTGGGGCCAGGTTCTATCTAGTCTTCTTGTGGCTGGACCATTGTTGTATAGTTCCCCTACTAGTTCGTTTTCGTGGTGTGTGGTACGTTCGTTTTGTGACGTCGTAGCTGATGAAAGGAATCTTCTAGGCATTGTGAAGTGTCTAGATAACTTACGTATCACTGTCGATCTTAGCACTTTTGACTAAAATCTTTGGATGATATTCAGTAACGTTGGTTTTGCACAACTCTAGAGGTGAAGTCCGTAGTCCTAAATAGGTTTAAGCATGGATAAGCTTAGAATATAACTGTTAGCAGAGTAATAACCTTACGAAGAAGTTGTTTTAGTACTTGGCCTGAGATTAAGTCATAACCTAGATCTTCTGGTAAGTTGATTTTGCTTATTTCTTTCTTGATAACTGCAGGAGTGAAATATTTAATCTGAAGGGATATTTCACATGCTACATTAATAAATTCTTAGACTTATTAATCAGGGTCTGCTGGTTCGTTTTGAAATACATTTGGTAGATTAGGTTTGGTTTGAAATACGCTTTGTAAATGTCCAGCAAAGATGTCCACTTTTTCATTGTTGGAACGGAAGAAAGATCGTTAATACATAATAAAAATAATAAGTGGGTCAAATTGGACGTTTGTGACATTTAATAAAGGAGAGTAAAACCGTTATAATAAATATATTGAAATCGTTTAATAAATTATTAAGAGAAATGCAAAGCTAACATTTTGTAATTTATCTAAAAGTAATGAATGTTCTGCCCTTTAAAAAACACGTTTTAAATGATATCTGTTTAATGTCTATTACCTATTCAAATTAAATAGTAGACACTAATATATAGGATGTTTCACGAGTGACTGGCCAAACTTTACGAGGTGGTAGAAGACCATAAAGTGGTATTTACGTTTATTTTCAAAAATTTTAATTGTCAATATTTTTGCAATTGTTTCTCTAATTTGAAATAAATGTGGTATTTATATTACAATGTGGCTAATCTACCACATTCTGTACTGTAAAGAACATTTTATTTTAATGCCGAAATAAAAAAAAATTTTTTAATAAATATAAAATATGAATTTTGCCAATTTTAGATATGAATTTATAAACTACAATAATAACGTAAACAAATCAAGCTCTTAGGGTTTTTGGCACAGATTTAGTAATTCTAGTTTTAATTCCTAAAATTTACGATTGGCGGTAATAAAATAAATTTTGTTCTTTACGCTACAGAATTTCTTAGATTAGCCACATTAGAATATACATATCACATTTATTTCAAATTATAGAAACCATTGCAAAAATATTGAGAATTGAAATTTTTGAAAACAAACGTAAACACCCTGCGTATATTAAACAAAAGATATTTGGGACACAATAATAGCTGATATGAAACCACTTTATGGTCCTCTACCATCTGGTGAAGTTTGGCCAGTTACTCGTGAAACACTCTGTATGTTATAAAATTATTTAATATTGAACTTGGTTTGTAATTTATAATATTGGTACAGGAGAAATTTTAGTACGTTTTCCACATTTCGATAAATAAACCTTTATGAAGTATTATATTATACATAGAACAAATCTTTCAAAATAAAATTAAGAATGATATCTTTATTAGAAATAAGACAATCCTTCCCAGAAAATTCTTCCGCAGACAATCATTCCCGGAAAATTCTTTCCGAGACAATTCTTCCCCACGACAATCATTCCACATGACAATCTTTCCTACGATAATCTTTCACTGACAATCCTTCCCGGAAAATTGTTCTTCCAAGATAATTTACAAACAATTATTCTTTACTACAATAATGCCCATAATATGATGGTCACTTCAAAAGATGTCTTGATTAAAAACATACATTGCTCAGTCGAATTATTTTTTTAAATGCATAAACATATTGGCTGTTTTTTTATTTATGTATAATTCATTTATATTTATATTTATATATGTTACATCACCATTCTTTGGTATCGCAACAATCTTTTACGAAAAATTCTTCTCCAGACAATCCTTCCCAGACAATCCTTCCCAGACAATTGTTCCGCAGACAATTCTTCCCCACGACAATCCTTCCGCATGGAAATCTTTGCCGCGATAATGCTTCCCGGACAATCTTTCCCTGAAATCCTTCTCCGAGACAATTTACCCACAATTATTCTTTGCTACAATAATGCCCATGATATGATTGATACTTAGCCTTGCCACTTCAAAAGATGTCTTGATTAAATACAAACATTTCTCAGTCTAATCCTTTTTATAAATGCATAAAAATATTGGCTGTTTTTTTTATTTATATAAAAATAGTGAATGGTTTGCATTGGATTGCTTGAGTGAGCATATGTGAGAAATATATGTCACGGGAAAGATTTGTCTTGGGAAAGGATTGTCGTGGGGAAGAATTGTCCAGCAAATATTATCCGGGAAAGAATCATAATAATGGATTCCATTTGTATATACTTATCCTAAAATATTGTGCGAACCCTGCCATAACAATAAAAAATCATTGGCCTTGAATTCTCGTGAAGTATTATTTGTGTTAGACATTAGATAATTTGTAATGGTTTCTATTGGTTTGTTTTTAATAATATTTTCAAGTTTAAATATTTATCATATCAAGAGAGATAGTTTGGAACTTCCAACAAAACAAGATCGTTTTTCTACTGAAAAGAAATAAAATTGACCCAGTGTCTCCTTTTAAAAAAAATGGTTCTTTTAGGTTTATTATTTTACTTCGGTTTCGAATAGTGAAAATCTGGGTCACAAATTATTTTCACCATTAAGAAAATCAAAATTAGCTCTAAATACGCTATTAAATAAATTCAAATCAAAATATTATAACGTGAAACATCTAAAAAAAGCCGCACGAGCCATATGGCCACCGAAATATTACCTATGACTTTTCATCTAATACATCAAAAAACCAACATGATTATTAAACCTGAGCCGACCTCATTGTGTGCCGTCATTGTTATCGAAAATAACCATTGGTCATCTGTAGCAGTAGGTCCCTTCGGTAAGCTATTGTATTGCCCTTCGGCAGTTTCGTATTTTATTAGCTACCATGAAAAGATTTGCCCACTATCGGATTAATGGATCAATTGGACGTATGACGTATTTGGGACAGGGACGTACATCTTTTTTATAAATTTGTACAAACAACCTTTACTATTTTTTCGGATTGTAACATTAGCTATAAACATGCTCAAACTACTAATAAAAAACATTACTTAATATGATTTTTATTCTAAATTAAAATAATAAAGTAAGAACAAAATAACTTTATAATTAAGATTTTATATTATTCCCAACATTATGACCAAAATTAGTTATTGTTTGGAAGATAAAAATGATCTTATATGTCAGTGGTATACGGAAATTTTGAATCTAGAAGGTTTCCATGGACTCGGAACCTCTCAAAAACGGCTTAACTCCACTATATCTTGTACTCATTGATACTGTAACGAATTATTAAGTTCGGCCCTGTTCCAGTCTCTTCAATAAGCATCGCCGCCAGAATATGCGAATCGAGATATTTCGATAGACTTCCAGCCCACTTACGAGACGATTCAAATATACAGGCTATTTCTTTTATCATGTGTTAACATTGTTATATTCTAAACCATAAGAGATACGAAGACGATTAACTGACCAAAAAGGTAATTATTTTGGAGAACATTACATTGGTCGAAAAAAATCTACAGTGATTCTCGCCCCTCTCTAGTTATACAGGGAGAACTAAAAATACTATTTTTGTTTTTTTACTCATAGAATTTTTATTAAAAGAAATATCAAAAAACGGAAAAGGAAAATTTTATTGTAGTTTAAATTTGCTACAAAAGTGTACTAATAAATCTTTGATACGACGTTTCGTATCTTAACGGCTACCATCAAGTTATTTTTTTTTAGTATGGACCTGTCTTTTTTATTACAAAAAATAATAGACCATTAAAATTACAATTCAGCGATATATTACACTTGTCATTTTAACGTTTCATCTAACAGAATTAACATGATCCTTGACAACAAATTATAATCACGGTCCTGTCGTAGTTCTTTTGTAAATTCGTTTTATTTTCTTGAAAAAGAATATATCGATATGCATACTTGGACATTACCTAACAATTTCGATAAAAAAAGATTCATTATCAGTGAAATAAAAAAAATAATCAAAATTCTAGGAATGCTCAAATGCTGGTGCACTGTTTCGGGACTTCGGTCCATTAGCTAACGGAATGGCCTGTCCAATCCTGGCCAAACTTCTCACATACATGTAGGGTAAAATTATACGTGGAAAAAGTTTTCTGATGAAAAACACCAAATTTTTATAACGAGTAGGTACCGAAAGGGCATTCCCGATCGTGCTCAAATTCAATAGAATTCTTCCCTGGAGAAAACTAACTAGTAAAGTGAAAAGTGGCGCTCAATCAGAGCTTTCATTCGAGAGCTATAGTGTTTACATCCAGATAGACATATATAGGAATATGATAATTCTGAAAACAGTTTCTAATAAAAATTTATCAGATTTGAAATCTTCGTTATGTTGTATTTTATCTTATCTTTTTATCCAAGTTGTTAGGTAATGTCAAAGTATGCCTATTATTATATTCGTTTTGATCAAATCAAAACAAATTTACAAAAGAACTATAACAGAACCGTAATTATAAATTGTTGTCACTGTTGATGTTTGTCGTTAAAATAACAAGTGTAATATATCACTGAATTTGAATTTTACTGGCTTATCTTGTTTTGTAATAAAAAAGACAGGTTCGTATTTAAAAAAAAATTGTTGATGGTGGCCGTTAAGACACGAAACGTCGTATCAAAGATTTATTAGTACACTTTTGTAGGAAATTTAAACTACAATAAAACTTTTCTTATCCATTTTTTGATATTTCTTTCAATAAAAATTCTATGCGTAAAAAACCAAAAATAGCATTTTTAGTTCTCCGTGTATAACTCGAGAAGGGCGAGAGATCCTGTAGATTTTTTTGCCCATTTAATCGTCTTCGTATCTCTTATGGTTTAGAAAATAGCAATGTTAGCACATGATTTAAGAAATAGCCTGTATATAAATGCGACCGATTATTATTAGTGAATCGAAGAATAAAGTGTGAATATAAATTATTGTAAAATCCAAATGTTTATCCATTATCTCAAATGTGGTCTACTAATGAAGCAATAAAACTCCAAGTCGAGTACTACAAATTTTTTTTTTATTACAATGAAGAAGATTGACAATTACTTTCGCCAAAATACCATCATCAGGCCTAGAATACAACAGTTCTTAGGACTAGAGAGGAATAAACATTAGATTACAACTTACCAAAAAATTTAAGTATACAATTGATATTATTTATTGAAAATTCTTTAGAAATATGTTTAAAATGAGTTTTTTTTACATGGTTGAATAAAAGGTTAGTGTGCGCGCATTGGTGAAAATAAAGGAAGATTAAAGGAAGAAAGTTGTGGTACAGGAAAAGAAGTAAAATTAAAAGGAGATGTTAGTACATGTTATCCCGAACGGATGTTGTGTAAGGAAAAGTAAATGGTTTATAAGGTACTGCGCAACGATAATTTCCAATCAGATTAAAAATTGTTCCAAACGTAGAAAAGAAAATAATAAGCCATAAGTAAACCAGCCTTTTTGGTGGCCAACCACGTAACAATTAGCACAAGTAACCAAACTAAGACAGATGAGCTTATAAAAACCATATACAAAATAGTGGTTATGTAATGAATCGGTACAAAGGTGACGGAGAAAACTAAGATCGGGAATTCAGTTTTTAACATGTAAATTCACATATCTCATATACAAGTTGTTTTATGTATATAAATTACTTATAGTTCTACTGAGTGTTTAATTACAAGCGAATACAAAGTAGAAAAACTATTATGTGCGAGCTATGATATGCTATTACGCCGCAGTTGTTGAGTGCGGTGTTTTCCTGAATGGTGGGCAGCATTGTTACCACCTTATTACTATTAACCATCAATTGTTTTCAAATAAAATAATTATAACGCCTTTTACACTCGGAAGAGAGAAAATGCTTATAATTGCACACTAAAGAAGTATGGTTTAACCTACATCATTCTTTGCTTTAAATTTACAAATTTCTTAAAATATATAAATCAAAATATACGAAAAATAGAAAATAAAATGCGTTTTCCAACGTTTAAGTTTTTCATGGTTGATTAAATCAATTTATTAATTTGTATTAACCATTGAAAAACCAAATATTAAAAGTTAGAAACAGGTTTTTTTAATTTCTTTTTTGCGCACGGTAATGACCACTACTGTGGTAATCACCACACCAGTAGTGAGGTAATGTTTAATTGCGAAATTTACCGTCAATAACAGTAACAGAAAAGTCCAGAATTTAATTTCTATGTATTTATTTTCAATAAAATGTGTTTACAACAATTTCAATGACTGCCCTATTTGTGTACAAATTTCCGAAAATAAATTAAAGATAGTCGCCTATCAGGATAATAAATATTACCTAAAATGGCACCTAGACATGTCACTACTACGGAGAACCCATTGTGTGATCGGTCACAATTTATTTTCAAATGAAAACGTTTGCCCATTAAAAGCTGTCGGTAGATGTTGAGGCCACTAAGGCCATAAAAGGGGGCAGGCAGACAACACACGGGATCCCCTTATTTGTCTATTTATTTTATATATAGAGATACGCCGACTTACGGATACCCAGATATTATCGATTTTGTGAAATAACACCCTATAAATTATAGGTGGAAGAATGTTTGCGAACCAGCTGATTAAGGTTTTATTTTTTTTTTAACTGATCAGCCGTTAAATAATAATTAAAATGTAGTTTCCATTAGAAAGTGGATAAATTTGAATTTTCTTCATTAGTATTTTTTTTGCTTAATATCCTTTTACTGACAATCCTGCTTTAATTTACTTTTGGGATAATTACTTGTTTACTGTATTTATTACTTCCAGTCCATTGGAAAAGTCGTTTAGAGCTAATTTTTCCCTAAAATCACATTATAAGGATCGTTTCTCTTATATCGTATCTCTTGATCAATGATAGATAGAAATTAAGTGCATTTTATTTCGCATTTGTGCCTGTTACCATCAGAACGTCGTTGGGAATTTGATATTAATCTGATCAATGTTAGATTATTTGCGATTTTTGGGATCAGTTTATTTTTTCATTATATTGATTAGATTTCTGTAATCAAGCTTGTTTTATATTTTTGCCCCTTGGTCACTAGAAATTAATTTATACAAACTAAATTATAAAAGTAATATAGAATAAATAAATTACCCTTATGGCCTTTATTTCACACTTGTTTCTAATTATTATTTTAAATACTGATCCTGAAGGGTCTATAATACTTCATCGCAATTCACTTTATCGCAAATCACTTCACCGCATTCAGATTATCGTATTTATTTCATCGTGATTAATTTCATCTCAATTTAAACTTGATCGATTTTTAGCATTATTTTCTAACCCAAAACTATCTAAACATAGCCTAAACCTATCCAAACCTAAATTAAACCTAGAATAATTAATGAATAAAAATAAATTCTCACCTTGAAATTGATGAAAATTGCCAAAAATCAATAAAACGCATCGGATCAAATCGCTACTGACTAAACCTAAAGTGATAACATAATACATCAATTTTCAGTAAAACTATTCTCGAAAGATATCAGCACGAATAAATTTAACGCAAATTAACCCAGAAATCATTCAATCTCATAATACTCTTTTAATTTAACATTCAAAAATATCTTTCTTAAGGTTCTAAAAGAGCCAAGTTAAATTAGCGCCAAATTCCCGACAAATCGCGTTTCTCAGTGATTACAATCTTCACTGATTCAAATTGAGCGTTAATATCACCATTTTCGTGCAGCGGCTTAAATGATTTCATATTATACGTCTGCTGTATCCATAAAAATGTAGTGATGTGGGACGAGCAAATGCCCAGTGGGCAGGACATTTATAAATCTTAACCGTCCAAAATGGGTATTTATAAAAAAAAGAATTGTTTTAACTTTTTTCTGCTAGTGAACAAATATGAATTAAGAACTCATAAATGTTTGTAAATATTATCAACCATCATTAGATCGAAGGACCAACCTGAATACAGCGTGTCAGGATTTATTATCTTAACACAAATAAATAATTTAAGTGAACTGTAAGGGCTATTTATTCACTCGTTTATTATTATCATTAATTTTACATTTTTTACAATTTATTATTTTTATAGAGCAACTGCTTTCACTCACTATCACTGTAAAAATAATATTCACAATTTTAATACATTTAAAACCTCAGAAAGTCTACTTTTATAATTTCAAGGTGTGGTTACCCACATTTTATATTGAAAAGCTCTCCTTTACAGACAACCATTCTGCTCAACAATCTAGAAGCTAATGATTCACAAATATCTGAATTGGCGCGCCCAAAGCTTATTGTAAGTGGGATTTGTAACGGCTTTTTATTTTCTCGCTTTAAAATAGACTCGTCTAGGCATTAGATTTCTGCACTTATCGCTATTGGTAATAACATTAGAGAACGAGAGAGACAGGTATCCTTAGCAATAGTAGGATTTAGTGAATTATTTTTTACGAGCTGTACTTTTTGCACACACTCTGAAGCAAATTCTGAACAACAAGAGCTTATATCAATTTAGGTTTAAACCTATTTTTAGATTATGGAATGGTAAAAAATACTGTTCTGGCCAAAAGTATAAACTGAATAAGCAATATTTTTAATTTTAAAAGAAATATATTTTGTTTGGTAAATCTGGATAATATTTCATTGAAATTTATCCAAATTTAGTGACTGATTATTGCTAATAATAATTATCATCGGTAGTCATTGTTGTCCTAAATGTGAATTCTGTACAGCTTTGTTTGTGACACAGTAAAGAACCTATGATTAAATGCTACTCAAATTAGAGAGAACTTAGAAGATTACAGGGTCAAAAACAAGGAATTTAGTCCAGACAATTTGTGACTGTAGCAGTTGGTGTTAAAAAAAGAATGTTTATCTTGTAACTCCTTTATTGTGATAGAGAGGATTGGGAGGAACTCGTAAACTAGCAGAAGTTGCAATTCTTTCTTAGGGCACCTGTTATATCTGCTGCCACCGCACAGACCTTTAGCACTTTTAACTGGATCTGGATACATAGCAAGAAAGAAAAACAGACTTGCATCTGAGAGGCAGACTGGTCAACTTTTATCTAGTATACAGTTGGAAGTAGATGCATGGAACATCTAACCCTAAGCCTGACAAAATAACTGAAAAGACACTAGAGACTAATCCAGAATAAGGAGAAAAACCCCAACATCCAGTAAAGAACGATTTATGGGCTGAGGAGGATTGAGGATGAGAATTTCCAGAAGAATCTGAGTCAGAACTACTTGAAAGTTCATAAAAGCGATGAAGAATTTACACAATAAAGTGATTAAGATACAAGAACACAACACAGGCAGTTACAATTAATTTCAAATTAAAATATATCAACCTACTTTTCATTTTTCTACATTTAATATAGCATACATTTTCTATTCGCTATTAGTTCCATTGTCAGTCAAAATATCAACTCATTTATGGTTTTTGGGCATTTGCCCCTACTTATAAATGCCTAGGCATTTCACATCACTAATCACACCTCCTTCCATGTATCGCGTGTGAGGTTAGAACAATCTAGCAAAAATAAAAACGAAATAGTTCTTCATGGAGCTTGAATCCATACACATCGTACCAAGCCGAAATGGCGGTTTTCCGTTAACGCATTATTGTATATAATACAACGAGTGGTATCGTGACTATCGATAATCGCATAATTTATTTCACGAAACGTGTTGTCAAATATTAATTTCATGAGTCCGCAGGACGAGTGAAATTATAATTTGACAACACGTTAAGTGCATTAACTTATGGGATTATCGATATACCCGATACCAAGAGTTGTATTCATTCATTAGATTACATTACGAATTAATGACATTTTAATAATTGGACAGCACATTAATATACATTTACAGTACAAAAGCAATGACAAAGATGACAGCATACCTACTAGATTTTGAACGTTAAATGTAGTGTGATTATCAGTTATTAGTCAAGTACATGGTGGATGATTATCGATTATTAATCAAGTAGCAGTACAGGACAATATTACATTATTAGGGGTCTATTCAGTAAAAATTTGGTTAAAATTAACCCTAGATTATAAAAATAACCGGAGGTTATTTTCCATTTTATATTCTGTTTGACATCTTTGGTTGAAATTGACATTTGGGTTAAAATTTAACCGCATAGTTATAAATAACTTTTAACCTAGCGGTTAAAATTAACTAAAACGTTACAAAATAGACCCCATTGAGTGATATAATCATTTTAAATAGTGAATACATTTGTACCGAGACTTTTGTAAAAAATATAAATTAATATTCTACTAAAGTCACTTTAAGTAAAAAGCATAAAAGTAAAAAAATATAACTTGTATCGGTATAATACAGTGCAATTTTACCTTTGTTTAGTAAAAAGCATTTTTATTGAAAAGTGTGTAAATTAAAGGTTACATATTAATAAATAAGTTCTCTTAGTTCTTCCTCAATAACTAATTCAAACGCGAATTTTATTATGTAGAAAATTCCTGGAAATGCAAAGCGCCGCTTACCGAATGCATTTCCCATTGAAGTCAATGAGTGGTAATGGAACTTTTTTCAAACTTTTATATCTTTGGCCCCAGACAGTTGCGCAAAAAAATTTTAGACGGATTTGGACTAATTAAACCAATATCTTTCGTTTGATATAAAATTTGGCTCATTTAATACCATATTCCAGCCCTAAAATGGTCCTTCACAGCATCTTTCTTTATTATCAACGGTTTCCAGTTTTATTGATAATAAAGAGAGAATAAGATTTTAGCGTAATGCCAAGTTACTAGCCTGTTTTGATTTAGAAAACATTCAGCTAGTCTGAAACTCGAGGAAAAATTTTAAGAAAATTGAACTATTCTGATTAAACAAGATAATTTCTCAATTGAATTTCAGAAAATAAGTTTAAATTATTATTTTCAATCATAGACATTTATGACTCTGACTTCCGACCATGAGAAATAAACACAAATGTCGGCCGGACGTATAAAGAGAGCCCAAAGAACCAGAAAAAAAACATTTTAATTTCACAAATCGAAATATCAAGACCTACAAAAAACCAGTCGAATTTAAAAAACTATCAACACCGTCAACCAATGTTACAAAATTCTACGCCCAGACGTCGCGACGCTCTTTGACTCGATGACATTCAAGCTTTGATGGCGCTTGACGTCTGTCCATTTTCACATTATTCGTCCACCTCGACGGCAATGTAGTTGTTTGGCCATAATTTGTCTTTTCAAATAATAATCATTTTAATAATATGTTTATAAATAAAAATCTATTTTTTATATAATTTTAATAACAGTATACTTTTTTCACGAACATTTTGTTGCCTTTCCTGTCCTAATAACACGCTTATGTCACAATGATTTTTTAAATAGATATACGGACTCCTAAATTTTCGATTTCGTTCTTAAAAAAATAGCATGTGTTTAGCTAGTCTCGGCACGGGCTCTCGTTAACTGTGCAAGATGACGGGTCTGGCATCTGTTACCTTTTGTTTCATAAAAAATTCTACCTTATATACAGGGAGGAATATGGATTTTAAAACGTAAAAATTGTTCATGAACTTTTTTTTAATGAAAAAATAAATATATTGAGACTATTTTCCATATGACATAATAAAGGAAAATGAATGAAAAATGAAAATTTAGAAAAATAAAACAAAAAATAAGAAGACATACAATAAATAAATAAATAAACTATATTACAATAATTCCAAATTATTAAATTCAGAAATTATCATGATACAAAAAAATAGTAAATAATAAAATAATATAATTTTATTAGATATTTTTTTTTATTTTCTTGTGTAATATTAAACGAGTTATTTTTTACGTGTGGTATTTATTTATTATGTCAAATAAAAACATCTCTCAAAATAAAATCTTACAATTACAGGACATTAAAAATCCATTAAAGGGCAAAGAATTCAAAAATTCACATACAATTTTTATTAAATTAAATCTAAAAATAGCATAAATTCAATATACTATTTCACAGATAAAATATTTATTATAACATTTCAAATGGAACCCATAACGTGGACCAAACAACAAATAAAATAACAATAATACATTTATAACAGGTTCATTATTGAAATAAAATAAATTGCTAATATACCTACTTACTATTTAATATTAATAAAGAAAATTTGAATTTATTTATCTATTATTATCAATAAAATTTTAAACGATAAATCTAATCCAAATTAAGAACAGGAGATATATGATCGTGAAGAGGAAGAAGAAATCTTAAGAACTCTGTGACAGACAAACAGATAGACGGACATTGTAAAGATAATAAGTACATTCGCTTTGCTTTGCTACTTAATAAGAGCAAGCTGAAAATGGAGAAAAAGTGCTGAAAATAATGAACAAATTTTAAAAGGAAAATGATTGTCAAAATATAAAAAATGGAAGACAAATAAGATCAGAAGATGAGTAAGATAATAAGTTCCACGGAGAGTTTTCATTTTTATGTTCCTGCTACATATACCATATATACAATAGTATATATAAAGGGAAAGTATTGTTATTTCGAATTTATAGTGTAACGATAAAATGGACATAGAGAGTACATTTTGAGTGTAAGTGTTAATAAATAAAGAATTAAAGATTAAACTTTGATCTGTAACATTAAATATAGAATGACAAACATGAAAAATTTTAATTTAAATTATCAAAAAATAAATATAGTTTTATTAGTATATATCAATCAACTACGTTAAAACATAAAATGATAAAAAATTGAGAGCTAACTAAAAATATATAATATTGAGTAATTGTGAAGTGAAGAGAATCTTAAGAAATAAAAAAATTAAAAATGTTATAGAAAATATTAGTTTTATGATTATTTCCATCAAAACTAAATTTGGCATATAAAAAAAATTAATATTATATTTTTAAATAATTCTTTTCATTAAAATCTTTTTAAATTAATTTCTTTTTTTCTAAAAAAGTCCACCTTGTAACACCCCCGATTCCCAAATTATAAAAAGCGTCGGCATAATGTAGCAGATATACTAGCGAAATTAACTTTCCTTGCTTATTAGGAAAGTCAATTTATTTCCGAAACATATGTTGATCTCAGTAGGCTCTTTCTCCATTCTCCATTATTTAGTTTTTGATGTTCACCCTATTAAAGCACATCCCGCACATATGTTTATTGAGGCTGTATAGACACGTGCTATTAAGTTTGAAAAAGACGTAAAAAATAATGATTTATAAAATAAACGCCATAATATTTGTTAATAAATTAAATATTTATTGATCTTAAAATAATTTACTTCTATAGATTTTTAAAATTCGACAACGATTCCTTGCTCTCCCTATTAAATTATTTACTCTTTTATTTTTATCGAACCAATTAAACGACTATTTCCATATTAATTGTTGCCCAATATATCAACAGGGTCGGCCTTCTGCATTAATAAACGCCTTTAAAGTGCATTCCTCGAGTTCCAAACAATGAAGAAGAACCAAAAAGGGGGCAGGTAGCGCTTCGGTGAGTTAATAGAGTGACCCAACAAATCACTCTTTAATGATAGAGCGCCTCGCACCATAAAAAAATTTCAGTTGATTGCCCAATTTCGGTTTAATTAAATGAAATGCAAAACATCTCGTAAAATGGGCCAGACAAGTTAACAAGAAATTTGGCAGGAATTCTTGCTACGCGTCGGAATTCTTTAAAAAATATATTAACAGTTTTATCGTTGAAGATGCTGCGCAAAAATAGGTTTAATAATTATAAATAAATACATTTTTTATGCTAAACGTGACACCATTTTTTATAATTTTATTTAGTAGATTTCTTTGCCTTTTAAAGTCTAACTGTCAGTAGATATAACGTCCTTTAACTTTAAAGATTCAATAACTAAAGGCGATGACGTTTAGAATAAAATTTAACGAGTTGATTTCTTGTACAATTGTCACAATCTAAACGTCATTGCCGTTAGTTATAGAACCGTTAAAGTTAAAGGACGTTCTATCTACTGACAGTGAATATGTTTTATTCCATTTTTTACCTTCTTCATAGTTCTTTTTGTAGCGCTTCGATTCTATAATGTTTCTTATATAGAAATTAATATGAAATATATATTTTTTTAATTAAATATAGAATTAAATTCGTTACAAAAATGTGAATACTGAAGGACTGTAATTTTAATAAAAAAATTTAGATCTATGAAAACAGATATTTTGTATTCGTCTCAATTATTGCGAAAAATGAGCCACACACAACCATCAGTCACATATTATCGAATTTAGCCAACAAACATACTGAATTGATGATTGACGAAACATCAAAATGTGGTCCTTTCTGCCATTGAAATTGTATTGTTGAAATTTTACGGAGTACGAACCGACACAATGACCAGGGGTTTTTCGGTTTTCGCATGCATATTTGCTTCTCCCTGCATAATACTTTTATACCTGTCATTCAAATGCCGAAAAGTGTCGACCAGATTATGTCCTAAATTCTAATCCGTTTTGACGACAATCGTTTGTGCATCGACCGGCATAAAATACCCTTTAATTAACATTATCCCATAAAATTTTCAATTTAGATTTATTTAAGATATCTTCGTATTTAATTTACTGTCAGTTATAATGATTATTAACTGTATGAACTTTGACTCGAATTTTGCTAAAAATGTTAAACATGTTCATCTTTACTTCGCACATGTTAAACAAACAAAAGCAAATATATTGAAAATTAAATTAAAAATGTGTTTATAAAGGTTGATTCTTTGCCATTTGCTGGTTTTTAATTAAATTCTTCTACAAATAAAATCAGAAATAAATTTTAAAAATCGTGTAAATTATCGTACTATTTTGTATCTTAATTTTTATTAAAATATACACTAGTTTGGCTTATCAAACTTGTCGATTAATAAAGTAATATGAAAGTTCTGTAAAAAGTATATTAACGTTTAATAATGAAATTTTGATATCTATATTAACCTAAATATTGTTATTGAAGCTTTAAATTAAATTCTGAATTTGAAATGAGTTATGTTAATAAAATTTATGACATATCTCAATAAATTTTATTAACATAACTCATTTCAAAATCAAACCTTAATTTAAAGCTTCAATAACAATTTTTAAAAATTTGGAATATCCCATTATTAAACGTCAACGTACTTTTATAGTTTTTAACACTTTCATCTATCCATGATTTGCAAGACAATTTTTACCTTTATGTTTTTATATAATTAAATGTTTTACAATTCAGTATATATAATGTAGATTTTTTTAACTCGTATTTGACAAATTTTAATATTTATTGTAGATTATCACTGATGATGGCTTCATAGCCGAAAGCGCTTTGCCAAAAATAAAACAATTCTGCACGAAATACGAATTTTCTTTGCCCATTAATATAACTGTGCTGTATTTGAAAATGCGTGTGTGTCCTTTTAAATACTACAAATTTTTTATGTATAAATAAATATACTTTATTTTTTGTTTCAGATGCGTGTTCTTCTCGCACAACACCAAAACCTAGGCCCCCGGCTCCAACACCACGGCCCAACATCACATTCCCCACGTATCCTTGTCCGCCAGCGTACGCTAATTGGTATTGCCTGAACGGGGCGATTTGTTTTACTGTGAAAATTGGAGACTCCCTTCTCTATAATTGCGAGTAAGTAACATTTTATTTATTTATTAGTTCATTATTAGAATATATACAAAGTTTTAAAACTTTTCTATTATTAATTTTAAGAAAAAAAGTTCTTCGTGGTCAGATATGATATTTATTTTATTGAAACTATAATTTGCAATGACTACGTAAATAAGCTAAACAGTTTATTTCCGTTTCATTTAATTTTCAAGATCTTTCGGCCACAGTCACTTTAATCGTCTTCCCACATGTGGTTGGTTAGATTTGCAATGAGGGGTTTGTTGTAATTTAGGTTCTCTTTCTATGTTCTGTCGGTTGATGTCCGATCTTCATGAATCGATTTGCTTGATACATACCAAGAACCGTCTGCCATCATTCTGAAGGTTTTCGACTTATACATGTTTATAGATATAGCATAACCCCTAACTTGAATCAAAGACTAGTAATTTAATAAGACCGGATACTCACATTAAACCTTTGTAGAAACACATTCCTCCTCATTAACCTTGAGCGCTGTTTATGGTATACCAGGAGCACCAGTTTTGTTTACAGTAAATCCTAAAATTGTTTTAAAAATAATATAACTTTATATCCACGAAAAGGACTGACATTATTTCAAGTCGACCATTTCAATTTTTCTGTCATCGCAAAAGAAATATTTTTCATATTTTGTTGAACGAATACCACGTACCAATCCTTGACCCAAACCCATCCAGAAATATCAAATTGTAAATATTAAAAGGAATAAAAGGGCGAACGATCGTTCCACAAAACAAATCAAACATGTTTATATGTTTTGTGACCATCAGGGTCGAAATTATTTAATTAGAAATCCCTCCGTTGTGTCTACGTCAATAATTCGGAGTTAGGAGTAACACCGACAAAGTAATATTTCTGTTTTCTTCGTCTGACTGTCTCATCTTATTATACTTAATCTTTGTTCGTATGTTGTCAATCCATATGGGTTTTAATATTGCTTTATGTATGATATGCTTGTTGTTAAGGACATCTGAGACCCCTGTTGATGAACCAGTTTAACTGGCGTGTTTTTAATCTTAATTCTTGTTTTTTTGGCTTTAATCCCTCACTTCCAACTTCCAAGCCAATATTTAACTACGGAGTAAGAATAACCCAAGCATAAAAAAATCAACTTAGACTTAAAGTGTATTTGGAAATATAATATCTTGTCTTTTGAATCTGTCATAAAGAATAATATCCAACAGTAATTATTCCATTTTTATGGGAGTATTTACCAACCCAAAATGAACCAACAATCACATACGGATCTTCGGTATGGTGGACAAAGATAATCCAAAATCCAATCACGGCTGTATTGAGCAAGATACAATGACTTATCTGCCTCAGTATAACGGGGACTATGAAAACAACATCAACAGCAGCCATGGAAGCTCTGCTGAACATTCCTCCGATTGGCATAACAATCATGTTGAAGGGAAATCAAGAATGGGACTTTCAAGGCTACAAAACACGAGCATCAGATCGGATCACAACAAGATAAAGTAAATAGTGCGAGATAACATTGTTGAACGGACCACACACCCCATATATAGTTTTTCAACATTAACTTCAAGGTGAACATACAAGACCGTATAAAATAGACAGATGACAACATCAAGGAAAAACCTGGAGAGAAGATCTGGTATATAAACAGATCCAACACCAAAGGGCTAGAATGTACAACGAGGGGAGAAACTCCTAACTGAACGTCTCACTGGGAATGAATATTTCCGTATTCAAAGCGGAATTGTCCGCAATCTTGCAATAATAATACGAAGAAAGTGCGGATCAAAATATGTGCAAAAGTGACTAAGAGGGCAACAAAAAAGCTAATGAACAACCATATATGGACCCAAAACCTCAACTCGGAATCACAAGATCTGCCATCCGAGGATGCATACGGGACTGAATCAAACGAAAAGAAAGAGAGCAGTGGAATAAAGCCCCTCTCATGCACCACGGGAAAACGTCAATTAAAGAACCGTCGAAACACAAAACTGAAGAACTACTCAAAATGAGTAGAAACCTCATTGGTTACAGTCCAATGAGGGACACCTGCATAAAATGGGCTGTACGACGGAGAACTTTTCTGAAAACATATATTGTCAGAATGCGAGATATTAGACCGCAAAAAACAAGCTATATTCGGGTAGCGTAGGCGAAGAATGCAAAAGCCAACCGGTGAAAAACATGTAGAGACTAGTACAGAGGACTAGAGTTATGGAGTGGGTGCTGTAGAACACAATCGGAATACACAAAAAGCCCAAGAGGCTGAGGTGCTGCTGGTAATAGGGCCAGTATCAGGAAAAAAATCAACATTGAAAGTATAATTATAAAATTAACACCCTATAAGCTTCTATGAACTTTTCGATTTCTTTATATTTTTGTTGAATTTTCTTTTTATTTGTTTGTATTGTTGAAAAATATGAAAACTTTAAACGTTTGTTCCTTATGGTGTCTATATGTGCAGGAAACCAATTTTGAATTTTTTATGTTTTTCATTTCGTTTTTGTTGCAATTTGAAAGTTTTTTGTTGTCATTAGGTGAGAACAGACGGCCTATATCGATAAGTCAGTAGTTTCGGATATTTCAGTTCCGCACCAATTCTACCACTTAGCATTGAGTTTAAATAATCTATTCAGCCTAAAAATTCAAAATATATTATAATTGAGTTATCCAATTGTTATATTATAACATCTTTAAATGTATCTTGTTTAAAAATTTCGTGTAAATTAACGTGTTAATAATTACATAAATATTAACGTGTTAATAATACATAAATATTTTATTTTTTTAGATGTCCAGAAAGTTATATGGGACCTAGATGTGAATATAAAGATTTAGATGGATCCTATATAGGTAAGTATCGTATTTGCATGATATTATTTAAAACTAAAAATATTATAAAAAGTTGCTTTAAATTTTTACTTAAATAACAAAATAATTTTGTAAACAGTATATATTTTTATTATAAGATTTGGAATTTGATCAAATATTCTAGTTCAGTGAACCAAAATAAAAACAAAAGTGTTTAGTCACATGTTTTAAAAAAATGCTTGCTTACTAAATATATACCAAAAGTTTAATAATAAAAAATATAACTAGTTCACGTATATAATCTTTTATTCAAATTTACAACACGAATTTAAAAATTTTGATTGATATAATGAAATTTCATTACCAGTTTATTGATGGCTGTTAAATATATTATGTGACCAGATCACACACAAAGTTAATGTTTAATTTTTCTTACTTTCACCGACCAATAAGTCTTAATTTTGAAAATAGGACTTCTTTTGATAAAAGACTTAAATACCGTAGGATTTTTATATCACAATTTATGTTATTGGTTGGCAATTGTTTATCAATATTGCCTCAAGATCTTTCCATTGCATATGCCAGATATGTCTTTGTTTGGAAATTAGACCATTTATTTATACAAATCAGTACATATCGACGAACACTAATAGTGGTATGAGGCCATCATCCTTCTCCAAACGATTACCCCACCTTTTTGCGTAGATTAATCGTAATCCCGACCTGTGTGCCACTTTTACTTTCTAATAATCTTCTCCCTTCCTACTTTAAAGTGCCTATATGTTTCCTTCCACAGCTACTAATGTAACGTATACATACGATAAAAAGTTAAATTAGAAATTTTAAATAAATAGAAAAAAAACATCCAAATCATGCACTACACAAAAGGGTTGGTTTCATCTTATCAAAGGCATCTCCAGGGCAATACAATAATTATAACCTAAGTTAGTGTATATATAGGATGCTCCATCCGTTAAGTTAAATAAAAATTTCAAGGATAGAAGACAAACTGTTATAGTACTTGAATTAAACTAACAATAAAAAACCATTTTATTTTTTATATTTTTTCGAGTTAAGTTTTTTTTTTAACTCAGGTTCTGTAGTTCTCTTAATAAGTCTTAGAGTAGCGTTGTTCAGGAGTGGGATATCCTCGACTAAATTATTTTAGATTGCTAAACCCAAAAGTGTAGAGAAGTTATAATACGGCTCTGTCTGTCTGTCCATCTATCCGCATTTATAACTCAAAAATGAAAAGAGATAGAAACAAACGGTCAACGGTAATAAACTCGGCATACCTTGAATAGCTCCAAAATTATGACTTCCTGTTTTTAAAACTGGTTTTACAAACCAGAACCGGAAGTGATTTTACCGATTTCAAAAATAGCAATCTGACGTGAAATTTAATGCCGAATGGATATTTGAAAACAGATTTGAGATATATTTTATGGTTCATGAGATAATCTCATTTTTGTTTAGAAGTCGTCACGTGCCTGCTAACGCACAGACGCTTCTGACTCTTTCATATTATCAAATAAGTTTTTTGCAAGTTAGCTAAAGTAGCCGCTATAATTTTATGATTCGTTTTTCCTTCATGATGGATTTTGATTGTTTCTGTGATTTCCTCTTCTTCGATTAGTTCTATTCTTCTTTGGGGCAGGAATAAGTTGTAGGTCCTTTGTTACCAAATAATAAAATATTCTTCTAAAATTTTCTTGGCATATTCCATATTTCTTTGAAGTACTTGTATATAATAATTCGTTTTATTTTTCCGATTTGTTTCACATCGGTTATGGTATTTTCATCTTTTTCCAATGGTATATTTTCTTGTAGATTTTCCAGAAGACTTTGTTGATGATAAATTGTTTATCGTCAACTCCTGATGATGCTAACATTGTTGGCGAAACGTACGTAGAATGTTTTAAAAAATGTAGTTTTGGTTAGTGGCGACGATTCAACATTGTTGAAAACCAAAAGTTTCAAATTACCAATTCAAGCTAAAATTTCATCTTTTCTTTAACACCCAACTCAGGTAACTCTTGTTGTTTTATATAAATATATCGAAAGGGTTGAAAAAAATAATTTTATTTAAAGAACCACATCCCATCTGCGAGTGAACGATTATATCTTTGAGAATATTCTTTTTCATTCTTCGCTGTCTAAGAAGGAATAGTCTGATACACCGATGGTTTAAAGACCAAGCGTGGCAGATTTTTAAACGAAGCGATCCTGACCAAACTTCTCACATACATGTAGGGTAATATTATGCATACTGTAACGTAGAAAACGTTCTGTACCTACCGGATCCTGCTCAAATTCAATAGAGTTCTTCCCTGGAAAAAAATAATTAGTAAACTAATGAGAGGAATAATGTTTGCGCGATTTTTCAACACTACGGCCCGGAAAGTCCGATTCGAAAAATGGGAATTTTTCCAATATTTTTTTTCTTCAAATTTTTCAATTTTTTTTTCAACGAGCCCCAGGCAATATGGATATCAATCGATGCGTCTTGACTTGCACAACACCTTAAAAAACTCAGTATCGACAAATGTGCTTTAATTTTCGACATATCTCGAACAGAAGTTTCACTTCGTAGGCGGATCCAGGATTCTCGGACCCGAAATAGCTCATCTTCTGATAGAGCCTTCCTTTGTTGAATAAAAAAAGATAGCCGAAAGAATTTTCCGGATCGGCCTTACCGTTCTCGAGTTATCGTGCGCACATACATCCACACAGACAGACTTTTTTTTCGCGGAAAATCAATTTTCTCCACGTTTCATGACATTTTAAGTCATTTGGAGCACAAAAAAATTTGAGATTTCTGCACGATTTCAATACTACGGTTTGCCCAACCTCACCAAAGGTGTAACAAATGTACAAGCATAGAAATCCTATTATTAGTTTAACTCATTCCCTACAAATTTTTACTTACCGTAATTCTTTAAGTTTATCTTTACCCGAAAGCTCTTAACACTCCTTCTTACCTTTATTTTGACTGTGAAAGCCAGATTTAGAATGCAGTGTGGGCCTTATGGAGCGCAGGGTTGCCGCCGATGTCAGGTAGTCGGACACGTTAGAAAACTGAAGGTTGAGCACGCCAGGACTGGCCACACTGGCATCACCGCCAAGCATTCTTTCGTTTAAATGCATTAGGCTATGCCGCGTACACTGCATTCTGAACCTGGCTTTTATTCTAGACATAAAGCATACTAAAGCTAGTTACATTTTTGATTTTGTGAACGTTGGTATATGTTTTTGAGTTGTTTTGTTCTATATTTTTTTTAACGGAAATTTAAAGTGTAATTTTTTGTTCCAGCATCACAACAAATGTTAGAAACGGCAAGTATAGCAGGGGGAGCAACAGTAGCTGTGTTTTCAGTAGTGATATTGTGTATTGTAGTGTATCTGCATTACAAGCGTCGCGCTAAAGCGAATAGGACTGGTACGGACTGTGTAGATAGTAGAACGACAGCTGTGAACACACCAACATTCGGTGCTCGATGGCGAACGAATCCTCCATCTCCTCCACCAGATCTTCCCTTACGAGTACAAGATAGGGGGGATATGAAGGAGCAGGGTAGCAAAATTGAGTTGCAGCAAGTGACGACGCTGTTACCCACTTCGAATGAACCATGATGAGTTAGTGCATAGCTAGCAATAATTCGAAATACTGCTTTATTAGTGCATACCTACTGTAACCAGTGAATTAACAGTGAATAAACCAAATTTATACCCTTGTATAAAACTTTTGATAAAAAAAAGAAGTGAATAGCACTTTGTTATATGCAGCTTTGCTAAATAACTTATTTTATTATTTTTTTTTATTATACATACACAGTGCAGCTTTATGTTCTGCAAATTATGATTGTCAATATTTTGGCACAAAATTAAACGAATAAAACAATGTTTAATATTGTAACATTAACAGATTTTATTATTTTTTTCTTTAGCCGTGTACCTGTTTTAGAGGATTCTAATCAGGTAGAAGGTTTTTTAAGAGGTACAAAATTTTTCAATAGTTAACCAATCACTCCTTGCTAGCTATGACAATATGTAGTCTTGTAGTAAGCAAAAAACTGTATTTCAAAACAGTGTAATTTGTACAGCAAGTCTGATATATATAAGTCTGAACTAAGTTATATAAGTTATTCAACATTGTAAATACATACCTCTCTGGAGGTATTTTAATAAATGCAGTTGTATAAATTCAGTTATGTATGTCTCGAACTGTGCGGATTGAATGGTTTTTAAATTGTCATTTTTTACTTGTGTTAAAAAAATATACTACATTCCCGGATGTATTTGTTGATTCAAGCCTCGCTAACACTTCGTTATTGTTAACTTGTTATTTTTTTCAGATCAGTTGCTCGGCAGGTATCCTTACAAAAGTACAAAAATTCTTAATTTAAAGAGTGTGTGCTCAAAATACTATAATTCTAAAACAAATGATCCTGTTTCAAAAATTATGTTTATTTCTTGCTATTGTTCCAGTTTAGATTGGATTTGGATTATTTTTTACGTTTTTTGTCGTTTTTAAATGTCGAAAAACGTTAAAAATATTTGATTAACGTTTTTTGTGCATTTTCATTATGTAAAGAAATATTAAATTTTTGAAATTTTGGACGTTTTTTCATGTATTACTTTTCCATACAAAAAAAATGGAAAAATATTGGTAATCTTATCGTTTTTGGTATTTTTCATGGATCACTTTTTCATACTTAAAATTATTTAATTTTTTTAAACGTTTGTTCACCTTTTTACTCATCAATTTTTCATGTCAAAATTAAGATTTCTATACGCCTCTTTTCGGTCAGTCTAAACTAGTGCAATTCTTGCTTATGTCCAATAGAAGAATGCTTTATTCTAAAAAATAGCGTTTTATGGAAAAAATGTTGAAAATTTCAATTTTTTTTTAGATACTTTGGTTGAATAATGAAAATGTATTAAATAATAATACGTTTAATTTAATGGTTTTCACATTTTAAAATTAAAAAAATAGAATAACCGAAAGAAATTCTCAGAGTTGCGTCAGGTACGTATACTATCTGTGTTTTCTTACAGTGATGTAGTATGATAATTCAAATTTTATTAACTCTCTCTTGTGTAAATACCTCAGTTTAATAATTTTTACAAATGGTGCCAGATTGCCAAAAAATAAAAACACTCCCATTTCTGCTCTGAAAATCACTCATTTTGTTCAAACAATCTCAGATTTTATTTATTGTAGAACAAAAAAAGAAAGTCATAAATTTAAACCAGCCAATGGTGTTTCTTATTAAACATCAAACCTAAAGAAATTGTTATTTTGTTAAAAATATGCGATTTTTAACTAAAAAATATTCTTTAGTGGTTAAAAAATCTCACTTTTCGTTAAAAAAAATATTTTATCTCTCACATATAAATAATCCCTTTAAAACTTAATTATCCCTCCTTTTTTGCATCACTGTCCCTTTCTGATTTTGGATATTTTCTGAAATATGCATTGCTTCTTAATAAAAATGCCATTATAAGTAGTTAAATATTATGTTATTTTTGTCTTTTTTTTGATAAATTTTGGCCTTTCAAAGATAAAAATGCGTCTGTGTTCTCTATGACAAAAAAACTCTTTGTGAGATTGTGAAACGTAATCACTATGGTATTTATGGTTTCCAATACCTTTCTTGAAAACTATAGTTGCAGTGAATATTTCGAGTTTCTTTCCGTATTCCAGAATTGGTACAAATAGATTTCATGGTTGTTGAACAATGTTAACACCATAGAAATAGCATCTTATGTAATAATCATAAGCATTAAAAGGGAAGAAAGTTACTTACACTATTTTTTCTACAACCAAAAAGTAGGACTTCAATTTATTTAATTTTAAGTCAGTGTATGGGATTAAAGTCATACTTAGAATAGACAGTTTTATCAAGGTATAATATTCAAGAGAAAGATATACATCATTTTGATTCAAGCAATTGAATTTCAATTTGAATAGATAAGTTTAAAATCTTTCAATCGAAGAAATACATTCTGACATTAAAAATTGTTGTGTGGAGTATTTTTCTTGTTTATTTCTTAATCCTGGTCTAGTATCAGTTTATAAAAGTGATATTTATATAAATTAAATCCAATAAGTTATCGAAAAGTTAAATTGAATTAGATAAGGCGACTAGTATCAGTTAAAAAACCATCATCAGGCCTGAAAAATTTAACAATAAGTAAAATTAATCCTAACTAATTATTGGTTTGTAAAGATATTCATAACTTTCTATTTGTCCAATTTTTCTAAAGACTTTGATCTCCTCTTTGTTTATCGTTTATTTGGATTTTCATCTTCGTAAAAATCATCATCAGACATTTTTGTTGAAGATAATATTTCTTCTTTGAAGTCGGTACTTAGAAATCTTATACTCTTTATTGTAAATTTGGTCCATTTCTTTTATAGGTGTTGAACTTTTATTTTTCACCGGATTTGTTTTGTCATGATGTAAAATGAAAGTTCAAAACCTATAATTGATGAAAGAAATGGACCAAGTTAAAAAAAAGATCAATAAAAGATTTCTAACTACCGACTTTAATGAAAAAATATTATCTTCCACAAAAATGTCTGATGAAATGAAGATGAAAAACAACATAAACGACAAACTAAAAAGGAAATTAAAGTCGTTCGAAAATTTGGAACAAATTGCTAAAACCTGTTGTATAAAACAAAAGTGAAACAACAGAGAATTCCGATCTGATGAAAATGAGGAGAACGTTATGAATATCTTCACATATATCAAAAACTATACCTAATTCAATATAACTTATGGTACACGTGTTTTTATTGTAGTATGCCAGGGAATCGAAATAACATTTTCTGTTAACTTTTATAGTGAAAGAACTAATTTCTTGAGTTATGTCAGGTACATACTGCAAGAAATGGAAATCACTTTTTGATACATTTCTTGTGTTTCTTATTATTCTCTTTTTTAATTTAAAATTTATTATTTGTAGGCTTTTCATAATCTTTTTTGGATCATTTTGACACACACTATCTAAGGAGAATTATCAAAGTAGAATTGTTGTAATTTTTGAAAATAATGTTGTCGAGAGCTGTGTTCTGTTGTATAAATGTAGATAATGAATAATTATATTCCAATAATAAATGCCCAAGCATCTAGATATTATTGGTAATAATTATATAATTTAGTAATTTAATATTTATAAGCACTTGGTTCCTAATTTATTAAAGTAACTTTTTTTGTATTATTTTAGAAAAAAACATATTTTCTACATACCAAAGTCGCAAATGTCTTTTACAATCCCCTATTTTTTAAATTATTCGAGTATTCTAACAAAAAAAAAACTTGTATTTATTATATTCCTATTTTTTCTTGACGTTTGCTACTTTGGAATTTGGCAAATATTTCATTGCCAGTTACAAAATGTAAAATAATTATGCTCCAAACCAAAGCGTTAGTATTTTTTGTGCAACACGAAAATGAAATATCAAATTGAATCTTTTAGCAAAAATATTTATAATTTACATTTTATTTACAGGAACACTTTCTTAAAAAATAAACAAAAATATTTATACAGTTTAATCCATTGACAATAAATCAGAAGTGAACTGAAGCTACTCCTATTTTATTGAGACATATTATATTTATATTTATTATGGTTGCTGAAGGATTAAGCTGAATAAATAATTATTCTATAGTTTCCTATGTCTTGAAATCCTCAGAGTTTTATCCATTGTTTTTCCTCTACTACCCTATTCCTTATAGTCTTTTAATCCAGATCTTTGCTTTTTTCCCATTTTGTTTTGTTACATGTATTACCTTCAAGAGCCTTTTTTTAAATTTAATTTGTCCAATTTTACTTATTTTCTTAATTGGATGTTAGACGATTTAGCTACTTCTCCAATTGGACATTTATTTTACTGGCATATATGTGATGTTATCAGCATACATGAATGTTTTTATAGTTGTTGGTCATAGTTCTCTGTACTGATCTTTCTACTATTTGTCCTTATTAAAAGTAGAAATTAGGATGGGACAAAAGTCAAAATTTATCATTTATTCCAGCAAAGAGAACCATGATTGGGCCTCATGTCTTTAATACATATTCCCATTGTAGTTCCAATTCTTTTGATCTTTTTCCATTTAGTTGTGCTTCAAATATTTATAAAGTTCTATCCTGTCTATTTGGACAAAATCTATAAAATTTCTGTTAGCTTCTATTGTTTTCTCCAAAAATTGTTACAATGCTTTCTTTTTCTAATCTTGTCTATTTAGTAGTATTGATTTTTTTCACTTTATAGTTCAAATCATTTTTAAACTGCTTATCTATATATTTGGTCAAAAATCACTGTTAAATTTACAAAAGTTTCTTTTTTGTATATTTATTTATCTCTCAGGTTCTGCTATTTCTTTCCAATTTCTTTTTTCTATTCTAATAATTTCTTTTGTGTATTTATTTTAATTCCATAATATTCGAATGAAATATAATCAAAAATATTTAAAATTTTCTTGTGATTCTATTAATTCGAGTTATTGGTTCTATCAAAAACTGAAGAAGGTGATATTTATAGCAAACTTAAATTAGCCATTATCCTAAGTAAAAAAAAATGTATTTAATTATTATTTAAAAGAAAGTTTTCCTGTAAGCACTTTTTTCTTATTAAAACAATTTTTTATTTCATATATGTTGCTTAAAATTTACCTTATCAGACTTCAAGTATTAATATCAGTAATATATTAATAGTACTTTATTTTTGTGTATTAAATTTTTACGCTGCAAGATCAGTGTAGTTTTTATATAATTTGGCGTCCTTTTTATTTCCGTCTAAAAAATCGTGTATATAATTTTTATAAACAAAAGTTAGAATACTTATTTGTTTATTATTTTCACATATGTAATAAATTAAAATAAAAACAATAATAAAATATTACACTTAATTTACATCACTGACGTAAACTTTCTTTTCATATACCTACCATTCCTGTCCTCAATTTTATTTGCCTTTAGATAACAAAAAGCCACTATAATACAATATCTTTAATCCGGATCTGTACAAAAAATTAATAAAGAATTATAAAAAAATGGTTTTAACAAGGAATACACACAAGAGTACTAACAGCCCTGGTCATGGAAAAGGTCTAACACGTTATGTAGCAAAGGGCTGCTATACAAAATGTCAAAGGTCAACTTCTTAAAATATTTCAGATTTACACTGTACCGAAGTTACTTTAAATTACGGAATAATTGAAATATTTAAATTAAATCGCGCACTGCACTGGTATAGAATTAACTTAAAATTACACCGCCGTAAGATGGAGTCACTCATGTATTTGTTTCGCATACCGAGCTGATCTTATGGTATACGGCAGCCAGAGCCGATCTAGTCGGTTGCAGCGGCAGTCACAGTGCCAGTCCCAGTCCGTTCACTTCAACCCACTAGGGCAGGTAAAGAGCGCCCTTCTGGCCGCTAGTGATTTGGTCGAGACCACAATTACTCCTGGATCGTTTCTTCCCCACGGACGCTGCCCGTGCAGTGACCTTCAAACTATAAACGGAAGGTGTCGCCCGAGACAATCCGACAACTGGACTAAAGCGCCAAAATACCGCTTGACAACGTAAAGAGCGTTACAGGACTGACAATTTTACCCCAAGCCAACCTATTGACTTACAAGTCCCAGAATTCGATTTTAACACTTTTGACGGAAGCGCAAAGAAAAGTGCTAAAACTAACGAAAATATTGCTAATTAGATGACGTAATTAATTACGAGCCTTTAATAGTGAGTACGAAGATATGCAGCAAGCCGCTGCACTCCAATAAAAAATCTTGGCAGTTCCAGCAAACGTCCATGCGAGAGTGATGAATTACATGTTACAAACCTCATTGGAAGACACGAAGTTTGCAAATTAGCCAACACCCGACCAACCCACCCTTACTTAAGTGACTCAATAAACCCCTAACAAAAGGATGTTAAATTCACCAAGGTTACTAACACAGAAGCAATAGATAAGGATGGCGATAAATAAAGTAAATTCACCAATTACGAATTTCTGTAAGATACAAACAAGGCTAAAAAAGAACGGTTACTGAGACGAAAAACAGGTTTAAGTCTCTAACAAAAACGTCTGAGAGCGACGATAAAGGTGAAAAAACCAAAATATCCCTCAAAAAAGCGCCGTACTCTGTAAACAAAGTTTACAAAAACAACTACTTGCAATAAGGCTCCAAAACAGACATATTGCACTTTAATGGTCGTCGGCGGTGTTCCAGACGGCTCACAAGGTGATACAATATACTAACACATCTTCTAGAATAAAGATACAACAAAGCGACGATTATGTTGCACTTTTAAATGGTATAAGGAAAGAGTGGGTACTACATTATACCTGGAGGGTTGAGAAAGGACATGCCTTTATCTTGAAAAGCTTCGACGCAAGTATCACCACAGGTAAAATTAGTGAAGAACTAAACCAGGAATACGACTTCGAGGCTAGGGAGGTCTATCAGATGACGACAAAAGCTAGACCACCCTACCTAGTCACCAGTGTAGCATTCACGTATAAGCTGCATGAGCCATGATTTAAGGCCGTATGGGCCCCAAAAAAATTGTCCGAGCAAGTTTCCTATATACTAATAAAGGGCCCCATACCTCAAATAGCTTAGGGCCTTATCAAATCTAAATCCGGTACTGCTAGTCACTATCAACTCTACTATAACCCTGGACTACTTTAAGGGTTGGGTTGATCTCTATACACAAAAAATCTAGGAGCTACTCCGCAAGTCGAAAAGATAATGTCATACATGTCAACATTGTGGGAATGCCACTTCAAATTGCGTCAGAGAGCCACAATGTTTAAAATGTGTTGAACCACACCATCACCATAAATTGTGGAAGCATCCATCCGGCTAATCATCAATGCAGAGTACTTAAGTATTAGGAGCAAACAACACCCAATCAAAAATCACTATGTCGATGCCCAGACAGTGATCCCAACAATACCAAAATAATGTGGAATAATAAGAAATGGATGATTCCATTCGAAACAAGGTTTCATTTCAAAGTGAACCAACGGATTTATGATGCCACGAACTACCCTAAAATAATTTTTAAGGGCCGTCCTAGATCTTAATGAAACCATGAGTAAGGCTCGAACATAAACAAGGCGGCCGCGAAGAAACGCGTAACAACCGCGTAACTTCTGAACTTGTCGAAAACGGCGAACTAATAAAGATGATAAGCCAGCTGTCGCACTCAAAATCCAAAAATTGTCAATGATAAACTACAAGGAAAGTGTTACCAGATACATTAGATGAAACGTATGTTTCGTTGGGACGTCTGAAAAAGTTATAAGCATAGTAGCAAGGAAATAAATGAAATAATAAACTAATTATAAATACTAAATTAATAAACACGTGTCAAACTGGTAAAAGATTACCAATTATTCTTTTTTCCACATCATAACATCATTCAAACCCCTGAGCCATTTCATTTTATGAAAAATTTTGAGGAATATGTATGTATCATGTAAATAAAAGGAATTCAACTTGACACAAAGGTAAACTAAGGAAAATAAGAACAGAGCTTGTTTATCTACTAGAAAGAAATAAAAAATAATAGCATATGACAAGATCCATGAAATTGTGCGTAAAACTTTAGTTTATATAAATTCAATATTGATGAAAACTTTAATATTTATCCTATTCGTCTGATTAACAATATTGTTTTACTATAAAGTCAATAAATTATTTAGGAAATTTTGAATGAAGTCCGACGAGGATTAAAGAAAAACAAAATGTAATAAAGTATTATTATTATCAACTTAACATCATTATCGACCTCTTTAGTTTTTCCCTTTGTTTTCGTTTTTTATTCGACTTGGTTTTTTCTATTGTTGCATCTCTAAACAGTTGTACACCTTCAGCAGCTTCAACTTCCTTTTGTATAAATTGCATACCATAGTAGTTATATCCAACCAAATCCTAAAAAGTATTAAATAACAAAGAGATTAGCTATATAATTAAAGTAAAAATCTGATGTGGCCAGCACATGACCTCTCGAAATTTTTGAATGAAAAAAGTATGAAAAAAATCTGATGTGGCCAGCACATGACCTCTCGCCATTTTTGAATCAAAAATTTACAGGTTGACAAAAAAAAGTATGAAAAAAAATTATATTTTTGTAAATCTGGCAACAATGGCAAAAGTTTCGAAAATTTTAATGAGATGAAAATAAACTATAGGGTATACAAAATAGATATGTAAAACTTTATTGCCGTTTTGTATAATAATGGCGTCATAACCCATAGCAACTGCCACTTCCGGTTGTGCGATTGGCACCAAAATCTAATCAGATCTAATCTAGGGTATCAGAATCCTGTATGCAAAATTTCAAATTTTTTCATTCAGTAGTTTTTGAGTTATCGTTACTACAACATCCATCCAAACACACACACACACACACTAACACACACACACTAACACACACACACTAACACACACACACACTAACACACACACACACAGACATCATCGCGAAAATATTAAAATCGTATTCTAGGGACCCTAAAACGTGTTTATTCATTGAAAACTCACTACCCAATTTTTAGCATGATTCCTATACCTCTCTTATCTGAAGGGCGAGAGGTAAAAATGAACTTTTTTGTAAATCTGGCAACAATGGAAAAATTTTTGAAAATTTTAATGATACGAAATTAAACTATAGTGTATACAAAATATATGCGTAAAACTTTATTGCCATTTTGTTTGGTAATGACGTCATCACTCATAGCAACTGCCAATTCTGGTTGTCCGATGGACACCAAAATCTAATCAGATCTAATCTAGGGTATCAGAATCCTGTGTGCAAAATTTCAAATTTTTTTATTCAGTAGTTTTTGAGTTATCGTTACTACAACATCCATCCTAACACACGCAAGTACGCACGCACGTATGCAAATTAGTACTTTTCCGCATGCAATTGGGGTGCGCAAAGTTACACTCGTACTAAGTGCAGAAAAGTAAAACTACTCAAAAATCTTATTGGTAAGAAAAATTTATATTCATAAGAATCTACTCTGAGTAGTCAATTTTTATCGACCTATTTTAACTATCACGAGTTAAATCAACCTTAATCAAACCATAATATTAACTGCCTTTCCGCGATAAGTCAGTTTTCAACAAGCTGTAGCATAAGCCACCAATTAAATGATCTGACCAAATCTGCAATCAATTTATAAATCAACACAATCTTTTGTTGAAAAGTTCATTAATTCAAGTTTAAGAGCGGAGGTACAAATTTCAGAAACTCTCTAACCGATTTGGCGATTGTATCCCAAGTTAATTTTACTTCGAGCAGGAGCTGACGTAGATAACTACAACATATACAGCCACTATGCAACAGATTGGATTTAGAGTGCGTTAGATGGTATTACAGTACTCTCTTATATTCCAGACTCGGCTCCTGCATCGCCTCGTCCGTAAAACAACTCTTACTGTAATAAGTCCATAACTAAAACGACAATTTTAAAATCATCATGTAGGGAAGTGAGATAATGTACAAAATGAATATTAAAAATTAAAGAAATGCACAGAGAAGACGAATTTAAAACAAGAAAACACTGTAGATACATTTTAAATGTATAAAAAAAAACATCCTAATTTTGTCATATTTGTACAATTTCCACCTGTATAGAATACATTTGTAAGGATTGATCATAAAAAAATCAATTTATTTTAATACTCTTGGACCAGTGCTAAATCTACTTTTTTTAATATAAAGATTTAGTAAAGAATTTTGCAGACGCATCTGACGTAAAAATAGTAATGAATGAATTCATTCGAATGAATTTATTCGATGCTAATAACAATTTATTTAGTAATTGTCCCATAGTTAAAAATATTCGATAGTACCCATTACTAGTCTAATAGCGGCCTAAAAAACAAAGTACCTATTAGTTATCTTTTTATTTACTTATGTAAACAGAGAAAATACAAATGTTTTGTTACGTTTTTTTTCTGTGCCACCCCGTATTTTCATTATTCCTTTGCTCAGTATATCTTAATTTCAGATTCGTTTGATATCCCTTCCTAATTTCCTCGCGTCGTATCTCTTCTCAAGATCTCCCTCTCCCCTTGGATTACTATAAAATGTGTTTCCCATGTTAACAATTCTCTCTTTTAGCCTCTTCAATCAGAATAATTTATATCACTTATTGAAGTTTTCTCTTCTTCCCTCGTTATATAGGGTAAGTTTTTATTATATTATATATTCACTTATGTCCCCTGTTATCATTTTTAATTATTTCGACGCTTTAACTTTTATTTACCGTTGCTTTATGTGAGCTTTAGGATTTTTGGACACTTTTTTTCTGTGAATGAACGTTTTTTTGGACAGAACATTTTTTTCTGGGGCTGTACGTCTTTTTTTGGAAAAAGTCCTTTTTTGCCATTAGAACAAGTTTTTCCTTGGAACGTGACATCGTTTACTGCTGGATCTAGGAAATTTCAGAAGAAACTCGAAGACAAGCCCAAAACCAAGCTAAGTCACATTTTCCAAAGAAATAAAAGAACAAGTCTCTGAAGGATTATTAAATTTTCTTATAAAATAAAACAAATATAACCTTTAATTTCCTTAAACCCTCAAAAAGAAAGAAAAGCGCGGTTTTTGAAATATACCATATTTTTTTGTCAATTGTCTAAATACATCAAAAAATCAATTAGATTGGCGTCCAATTTTTTTTTAATTTAATATTTTACTTTTTGATATATTTAAAATTCTATTCGTGGGACGAACCGATAATAAAAAGAATTGAGCTTAAATCACATTTACTACTAAGTCACTTTTATCATCAAATAAAAAAATAATCGTTTCAGTTTGACTCATATCTTTCGTGTATATAAATTTGAGAGTTCCATTAAAAGTTACAATATAATAGTATTTTTTTTCATTTATTTTCTTCCTTCATTTACTTATTAATGTTTTATGCTACATTTCTTATGCAAAGGAGTTAAAAAGATCCAAAATAATATGTAAACAAAAAGCCACTTCTTTTAAAATCTAATCTGAATTATAATATTTATATTAATAACAATATAAGTTCCATTAGAACATTGTACATGATATAAAGCTCGTAGCAAACACTTATCCGAACGCTGGTTCGCGTCGTTCGTCTAACTGTAATTGCGTGCGGAAAAGTAACACTTTGCACACCTGTTATGAAAATAACTTATTAACTTACCCTTAGTTCTCCAACTTTTTCATTACCAAACTTCATGAGTTTTTCAAGAGTGCTGAGAAGAGAATGATTGGCGACTATCGGGGCATAATGTAATTTTAACAAAAACATAGAAATTTTACAAACAAGCTCAGTTTGATCTCCTCTAGCCATTAAATTCGGCAACAATTGCAATATGTCGCACACTGAAGTGAACGGTAAAATGAGAAGGGCTTCTTCTAAGTCGCTAAAAAAAATAAAACCAAATAAATCCAACGGTTTCCATTAATTTTAAGATGCTTTACCTCGCTCTAATCCTCTTAATAGTCTCTAAAAGAAAATCATCTGGAGTTAAAACTTGCAATGCTAACATTAACGGAGGAGGCACAGGAACTGGTAAAGTTTGACTTGAAGCTGCTTGGAGTGCTGCATGTTCAGCTAACTGTTCTCTATATTTGTCACATATTTCCAAACATTCTAGAATACTTTCTGCCTAAAATTATTGGATATATTTAAAGGTTTTTGTTAATTAATTAATCCAAAAACGGTTCATGATAATTGGCAATGCAAATCTCACATTTGAATTAAAAATGAACAGTCCATGGGAACTAATGAAAAAATAATAAGAAAGTTAGTTTTCATTTATTATTATTACTTACCGCTTTTTCACTTCCTATTGTCTTTTTAGATGGCAAATTCAATCCAGGTTGTCCTGGAATAACAGTTTGCTCTCCAGTAGCTAATTCTTCTTGCTGTTCTCTTTCTTCCTCTTGTTCATCTTCTAAAACTAAAATCTTATCGGACTTTTCATACAATCTTAAAACCCTATCAGCACCACACGATACTAGAAATTGACCATTTGGACTAACTGCTAGAGCTCTTGCTTCTCCAACATGTCCCTAAAAATGTTTAAAATAATTTTTTTTTTATTAAAATATTTTACAAATTTACCTGTAAAGTGACAATTTTATCAAAGGTGTCGCCATCCCACTCTTTTACTTTGCCATCTTTGCCACAAGTGAAAAAATAATGAGTTTTTGTTACAAACTGAATACCAGTTACAGAATCATCGTGTGCAAAGATACTTTTATGACAATCTCCAAAATCCATACCCCAAATTTTTACATTTCTGTCAGCTGAACCGGTTGCAATCAAAGTAGAGTCTGATGAAATATCCAAACAGAGTACTGGCAGTTTGTGCCCATATAGAGATAGATAAAACTAAAAAAAATATATTAATATAGTAATCAATAATGAATTCAAGAAAAATTACAATTACCTTCAAAGTATCAACAAAAAATATTTTAACGGTGGAATCCAACAATCCCACAGCTATAAACTTTCCGTTGGGTGACATTTTCATGCAAAGTACAGTATCTTCCAATTTTAACGTTTTAGTGTGAATAAGAGACAATACTTTAGCTTTAGATTCACTTTTTTCGTCAACTATGAGTTCAAATTGCCAGAATTTCACCGTATTGTCACCTCCACCAGTAACACAACCTCTCTAAAAATAAAAAAAAAAAATCTGATGTGGCCAGCACATGACCTCTCGCCATTTTTGAATCAAAAATTTACAGGTTGACACAAAAAAGTATGAAAAAAAATTATTTTTTTGTAAATCTGGCAACAATGGCAAAAGTTTCGAAAATTTTAATAAGATGATAATAAACTATATGGTATACAAAATATATGTGTAAAACTTTATTGCCGTTTTGTATAATAATGGAGTCATTACCCATAGCAACTGCCACTTCCGATTGTGCGATTGGCACCAAAATCTAATCAGATCTAATCTAGGGTATCAGAATGCTGTATGCAAAATTTCAAATTTTTTTATTCAGTAGTTTTTGAGTTATCGTTACTACAACATCCATCCAAACACACACACTAACACACACACACACACACACACACACACTAACACACACACACAGACATCATCGCGAAAATATTAAAATCGTATTCTAGGGACCCTAAAACGTGTTTATCCATTGAAAACTCACTACCCAATTTTTAGCATGATTCCTATACCTCTCTTATCTGAAGGGCGAGAGGTAATTATATTTCATCAGGGTCAATAATTTTAGCAGATGAATGCCCGGTTTCTCCAACAAATCTTGGGGTTCAGCTGTAGCTCAAGCTCAGCTTATCTCAAAATTTCATTGCACCATAACGAATTTGACCCACTCTCAGCTTAAGCGGGTCCTAAATGTCAGTTCGCCGATTTTTTCGGCTTGAACTGAGAAAGCTAACCTCAAAAGCGGAATACGACCGTGAGTTTCTGCAAAGTGCAAAAGTACATCAAAGTGTAGATTTAAGATTTGTGTTCGTCTATTTATTTTGTAAGCTGATTATTTGAGCTGGTTGAGTGTTGAAAAATGAATTTTGTGGAATTAGTAGATGTAGTTTACGACTCTATCATGTTTCCAATTCCGAGAAGGATTTTCAACAGAGCAAATGATTTTGAGGAGTACGAGGATGACCGTTTTTTTGTACGATTTAGAATGTTGAGAGTGTGTTAGCTTTGCGTTGAATTTCTGGCTAATTAGGGCCCAAGCATCTTCCTTTTGTTTATTATTAACTGAGTTTATACATTTGCTTTATAGATTTTTTTAAAGGAATAAAACAAAACGTACAGAAAACTGAAAACATTCAACAAAACTGGGTACTAAAAAAAAATCGGCTGTGTAACCCCAGAACTTTCCCGGCTCAGCTAAAGAGAATAGGATTATTTTAATTATAAAATACTAAGCATCCCATTAATTTATGGAACAAGTTTTAAACAATCAAGGCGACTGTGAATACGTCTACGGAATTGATATTTTTATGTTGAGAATGACATAAGCGGGCGCATGCGCACATTATATAGCACACTGCTACAGTTAGTATTTTCTAAAATCATCGATGTATTGGGAATTCGGGAAAAAGTTCGATACAAAAGTTGTAGCGAATTTTATGCTCTACAAGTTTGCACTAGAATATTTTGCACAAAAGCCCATTATTTGCCTTCAAAATAAAAAAAAAATGGAAAAAGCCTAAATTTGTATATTTTTCGCCCTCTAGCGGCGAAACTATGGGGAATCAGAAAAAAAGTTGAATACAAAAGCTAAAGGAAATTTGGTGCTCTACAACTTTGCATCAGAAAATTTTCCACCAAAGTGCATCGTTTGTCCTCAAAATTTGGAAAAACTGCGGAAAACCTACATTGTAGGAAATTGTAGGACATTTTATGCTCTAAAAATTTGCACTAGAACATTTTGCACTAAAGCGTATTGTTTGTCTTTAAAATTAATATTAATATTTTCCGCTCAATTTTTTTTTGATCGTTTTTAATAAAAAAATATATCGATTTCAGTTAAAAAAAATGTCGAACCTGCCTATTATCAACTCTACTAAAATTCTACCAAACACCCTCATTTTTCTTAAAAATCTGCTAATTTAGTAAGAAATTTACTAAAAACGATAACCCTGTAAAATGTGTGTGAATACAGCGCAGCAGCGGGCCAGGGCCAGCGGACGTAAATATTAATATTTTGCACTCAAATTTTTTTCGATCGATTTTAAAGAACAAAATCTCTCGATTTCAGTTAAAAAACGAAAATGTCGAACCTGCCTATTCAACGAGTATTTTCAAAGTATTCTTCAACTGAATAAGGACACATATCAATGAGATAGTTTTTAGTTTTTTCTTTAAGTTCAAGCATTAAAGCAATACCTTTAAGATATCGTGGGAAACTATTATAAAGTTTAATTCCCATTGCTTTAGGTGATTTCTTACAAATTTCTATATGCTGGTAAGGTATAAGGATATCTGATTTATATCTTGTGTCGTGAACATGAATGTCACTATTCCGTAAATAATTGTGTTTATTTTTATGCTCTGATGTGATTAAATCCAAATCTATACACAGTTAGAATTCTCAAGTTAATAAAAACAGGTTGACATGAATCTACACATGAAATGTTTGAAATACACCTTAGAATTTTTTTCTGTGACAAAAGGACCTCTTTGGCACGAGGAGAATTTCCTCAAGTACAAATTCCATAACTATTCAAAGACTGTAATTGCCTAAAATAAAAGAATATGATTTAAATTTAGTGTTTTCTAATTTGAAAACATTTAGAATTTAACATCTTTGACAAATTCAAACCGTGGGGTTTAAAGGTCAAATCTGAATGAAATAATACTCCCTTGAATCATCTACATAAAGTGTGGTAAATGATTCTTGTATAACAGAAGGTAACTCATTTATACAGGGTGTTTCATTGGGAAACGGAAATACTTAAAACATGAATAGAGGTCACCGAGGCGGTTCTAGATATACCACATTTATTGGCTCTGGCGGCCTTTTGGCCGTTTAAAAGCAGTTTCATATTTACATAACCTCAATCTCACTACATTCGTACCATATTTGGAACATCAACGTTAATTCAAAGAGTACCTATCTCAAAGAATGGCACGTAGAAGAGCGTATAATTTAATTTTCGATTTTCGATTTTGTTATAAGACGTCCTAGGTGGATAAAGGAGAGACAAGATCACTTTTACAACCTTGATGTTAAGGATTTTGAAATATGATTTCGACTTTCAAAAGGGACTACTTTATTACTTTTACAAAGAATAGAAAAGGACAATTGGAATTCCTAGACAATAAGTAAAATTCTAAAATATAAACATAATACGTGTAGTGATTTTGAACTAATCTGTTTTAAATTATTATTAGAGAAATAATTGCATATCTCCAATAAACCAACTTCTTTGTGCTTTGCGTTTTTATGCAACAGGATGTATGTAAATCACTAAAAAACTAGTAAAAGTAAAAACCCACGGTACAAAATCCCTTTAGAGGTTATTATTCATCTTGAGTCGAGCGATGGTTATAAGCGAATTCGTTTAAAAATATGGTTCGAGATTTGTACTAATAAAAAAATCATCCTTCATGACGTCACGAATGTGTGCGATGACGAAACGAACATTTTGAGAATTGGCCCCTGTATTGTTGGAAATGAGCAAGTGGACTATACGAATACGCACGGATATATGAAAAATTACCAAGATATTAAAATTCGCAAAAATCATTGACGACTACCCCAGAGTAATTACAGAAGAGAGCAAAACCTGATAAAATATATGAGGAATGCGAGAGAAAAATAATACAGAGCTAGATTACTACAAATCTATCATATATGATAAATTATAGAAATTAGAACAATTGGAAAAGCATACAAAGATGATAGATCCTCCAGTGCCGGATTTAGAGAATTGAGAGATCCTATGCTAAATTTCCTGTACGGCCCCCTACACCCCAAGTTCTTGTGACATTGTTTTCTTCAGGGTCTTCGATTGGTTGAATAATCACAGTACGAACAGGACTTACTTTAAGTCCGTCTTTATTGGTCAAGTGCGAGTATATTCTTAAAATATATGTGGTGCACCCCTTGCGGCCCCCTTCAATCGACGGTCTAGGCCGCGGCTTAGTGGTCAATCTGGTACTGGATAGATCACACAGAAATTAAATAGAGGATGTGGAAGCACATGTAGCGAAAAATTTGTAGATAGAGATCAAGGCGTCTCTCAAGGGCCCAATTTAGGACCTTTAATGTTTCTATTATTCACTAGTGATCTTTCAGCAAACATCTATTATTTGCGAATGATCTGATAAATTAAGCAATTATCACTTCTCTATCGCTGATTGATGTAAAGTAATATTCTATTCCTGAATTTGGATAAATGTAAAGTTTGACAATTTAACGGAAAGGATAGAAGCAGAAGCGCAACCACCAAATGCCCAGACCTGATATCAACCAATATAAAAAATCATACATACCAAGTCATGTGTCAAAGTAACAGCCCACAATTCATTAGCATGTGCAGGAATTTCTTCTAGTACATCTCCAGTTGCTATGTCTATAATCAATAATTTCCCATTTTTCAAACCAGCCAATAGATGGCGGTCACCGGGAGCAAAAGCAGTTGATAAAATGTATCTAAGATAACAAAATATATTAGACAAAACGATAGAAGGAATATAACATTGCTATTAAATATCAGAATATCAATAAACATCTAAATCAGAGATAATTTACCCATATCATTCTAAAATGTATATTTTTCAATAACGGAAAAATTAACAAAAAAAAATAAAGTAGGGATTAAATCAGATTATGATATGGTAAATAAGAAATTAAATAATTAATAATTACAACGATTTTTAACTTACTCGGTATTAACTGTTCTTAAACAAGCTTGTGAAGGCCTGTTCCACAATTTAACTGACTCTGCACTACCAGAGGCAATGGCCAAATTGTCGCTACTAAAACAAACAGATCGTATCTCTGTTCTATGTCCTTGATTTAAAATAGACCTCAAGCATTTAGGTTCGGAATCTTTTAATGAAGACTGAACCGAAAAAAGTTCTACAGTGTTATTACTAAGGACGACGGAAACACGTAGTTCTCCACCGTTACCAAGTAATAAGCTAAAACTTTTTGGTTTGTCTGAGACTTTGATTGAAGGAAGTCTTTTAACTTCATCTCTTAAACTTAGCTGGGTGTTTATGTCACCTTGATCTACTTCCATGTTTTCTTCAGATCTAAAATAAATCAATTATAGAGCATTTCAAATTATATTTTAAATTTATTATTCTAACTTGGACTTTTTCTTTTCCTTTTTAAGCCGTTTCTTAAGCCTTATTTTTGCATCTTCATCATAAAGAAAGTGAAATAGTTCTATTTGCATATCTGTGCCATGACATCCAAGAATTTGTCCGCTGGAGTCACTGTACATAGAAATTACTCTACCTCTTCCACCTCTTAGGAGGGTACCAGCTTTGTTGCATTGCAAAGGGTGCTAAAATTGGATAAATTAAATAATATGCTATTTTTTCTATTATAAATACATTTTTGTTTGTTTTTTTTTCACAAACTTACAGTGGTGTCATCAGCATCTTCTAATGAAGTCAATTCTAACCTAGATGATAAATTTTCCAAAATATTTTTATTTTCGCTATCTGGATCACGAAAAGATATTTTATAAACTCTAAGTTCTGCATCGCCACATCCAGTCACTAAATATTGATCATCTTTCATTAAACTTATTGACCAAATCTAAAATTATCAGCTTATTAGTTCCGTAAATTTGAATTTAAGTTTATTATAAAAATTAATGAAAAAGAAATTGTTTATTAGGATTGAAAATATTAATACTTCAGTTTGATGTCCTGTTAACGTTTTAAAACAATGCTGAGTATCTAAATCCCAAAATTTGACAAAGCTATCCTTTGAACCAGATATAAGAATGGAATGATCTGTCATAAACTGTACTTGTGTAATGGGTCCTTTGTGTCCAGTCAATCTACATAAACCAACCTCAGCAACTGTGTCCCAAACTATGATGTCTGTATCCTAAAAAATTACAGTTGGAAAAATAAATGTGGTATCCAACTATTAGAATACTAAAATCGAACTGCAATACATTTTTTTTATAAATTATTATTGGTGAGAATGAGAGAGAATGTGTGAAATAAAATAAAAAACTTTTTTCTTCACATCTTAGGTCTAACTTGGTTAAAGTAAGTCATGCTTCATAATTACTTCTAAAATTTGTTCTATGAAAATAATCTTACCTTTGAGCCTGATGCCAATTTATGACCAAAATTGTCATAAACTAATGAAGTTATTTCTGATCTATGTCCAGAAAAAATACTAATGACTTCTGAAGATTTCAAATCATAAACCTGAACTATTCCATCAGAGTATCCAGCAGCAAGATGTCGTTTATTAGGGCTAGCACAAACAGCTTTAACAACAGCTTTTTCACCAGGTAATACCTGTGCCTAGAATTTAAGGTTTGATTGTAAATATGAAGAATATTATGAAGCTTATAAGAAAAGAAAAAAATTATTCCATTTTCTTCCCGCTTGTTTAATGACATACAGAGTCGGGCAAACCTCTGTCATAGTTCTATAACTTTAATTGTATAAAACTTACAGATTTATAAATTGTGGTTAAAATCAAACATTCTAAAATTATTTTCATGTATGGTGGTCCATTAGTAAACTAATAAAATAACTTAATTTTTTTCAACTAGAATGCCAAACTTTTTTAACATTTTTAGAACCTACACAGTGAGTACTACACACCGCCAACATTTTTTTGTAAAACTCTCAGCCATCTAGGAGAAAACAAGCTTTTTTCCAAAAATATTTGAATTGCATATCCCTTTTTAAAAAATCGCAACTTCTTCAGATTTATCGCTACAGCTTTGAAAACACCAACGTACAAAGATAAAGGACTGAAGATTTTTTCAGTTTAGTTTGAAATTTTTCTTTTGTACAAGGTCGTCTAAATAAATTTTACATTCCAAAAATTTGCATTGAAGTTTTTCACTTTTTTCAAATGGGGCACCCTGTATAAGTATTCACCAATGGATACTGAATTCTATCCCCTTCATCTTTGCCATTTACCCTCCATATCTATTTTTTGTAGTTTAAAAGTTATTTAGAAAACACAGATATTTGATAAAAATCTAAGTATGCTGTTCTCGCTGAAGTGTCAGAATGTTTATTGTTTCTACAGTGCGTTCATAAAGTAACGCATAAATTCATTATTAGCTAAATGACTGATTAAATTAGAAATTCCCGAAACAGGTCGATTTTTGATTTCAATTCACTATTTTTTCAGATCATAATCTACTATACAGGGTGAACCACCTTCGTGTAATGACGTCATCACCATTTTTTTTAAATGTAACCCCCTTTTTTTGTCAATTTCCGGATTGCCCTTGCTGAGCTGATTCCAAATATGTATAATATGTTGCTTCAAATTGGTACAGGGTGGGCAAAAATGCAAAAATTTACTATCAAAAACATCCTGCATTGCGCGATTTTTTAAACACAACTTTTCCACAAAGGTGGATAGGAAGAAGGGGACCAGTGGAATGGCCTGCTAGATCACCTGATCTGAGCCCATTAGACTTCTTTTTATGGGGTTATTTAAAATCTAAAGTCTACTTCAACAGACCTGGAAATATCCCTCAACTATAAGACCGAATTAGACAAGAAATACAGAACATAACACCCGCTATGCTACAGAATGTTAGAGATGAAAGTAATGCCCGGTTCAGTCATTGTATAATGGTCAATGGAGAACAATTTGATCATTTATTGTAAATTTTCGTTTTTTTTTTGGTAGTGTATCACATTAATTGCATAACTTCGTAATTCCATTTAATTTGTTTATTATATTCAGTAACGTATAACTTTCCATAAACAATTTTCATAATTTTTTTTTGCATTATTGCCCACCCTGTACCAATTTGAAGCAACATATTATACATTTTTGGAATCATCTCAGCAAGGGCATTCCGGAAATTGAAAAAAAAGGGGGGGTTCCATTAAAAAAAAAAGGTGATGACGTCATTACACGAAGGTGGTTCACCCTGTATATTAGATTTTGATCTGAAAAAATAGTAAATTGAAATCAAAAATCGACCTGTTTCGGGAATTTCTAATTTAATCGTTCATTTAGCTAATAATGAATTTATGCGTTACTTTATGGATGTATAGTGACAGTTAAGATTATTTTTCGCTATTTTTATTGTATTTTGTAAGTTTTGCAGGATTGGCAGGAATGGTTCAAAAAAATGGCCAGCTCGATTTAACAAAACCTGATTTTTTTTAAGTGGCATTATATTCAGAGTCTTGTTTATCCAAACGCCAGCTACATTACCTGAAAATATGAAGACGAGAATAGTAAAATAACTCATATCTATTGCACCTCAGATGCTAAGAAACGTCTCGACATCATTTAATAAACGAGTAAATTTATGCATAAGAGAAAATTTCAGACATTTTCCGCACCTTTTATAAAATGAAACTGGATAATTTTCAAATAAATGATACTAGCCTTTACTTAAACGCATGTAAAATTGATATCTTTAAAACATTGTTCTTTAAGACAAGGATACTTGATTTATTAACTACGTTTGATCCAAAGCGAGAACAGCCTACTTAGATTTTTACCAAAAATGTGTTTTTTCTAAGATTGCTGGAAGTTTTATAAACAAATTTTAGGGGTGTGTAGTACTCACTATGTAGGTTCTAAAGATGTTAAAAAAATGGCATTTTATTCGAAAAAAATTAAGTCATTTGCCCAGTTTATTAATGGACCACCCTGTATACATTAAAATAATTTTGGAATTTTTCCATTTAACCACCATTTATAGATACCTTTTAAATAAATCTGTAAGTTTTTTGGAACTGCGACAGAGGTTTGCCGGACATTGTATACTGGGTGTTCTAGATTTTTTTTGCCCAGTGGATACCCAAACAGCACAGACCGTCCCGAGGACCTCCGATTTAGATCCGATTCAGGTCTGAAGGTCCCAGGCCTTTTTCAGGACGTCCTCGGGACGACTGATTTTGGACTTCCCTGGGACATCTTTCTTGTACGTCTCCAGGACGTCCGATTTAGGTCCACTGTTGAGCATTCCAGTGATTTTGATTTTTTATATTTTTCATCAAATAATTAAAAGTAACTGCGTAAACTGATGCCGCTGATAGGTTGTATTGGAAAAAAATATTTTATAAGTAAAATGTCTTAAAGTTGAACTAACCCATTAATATTCCATTTTAACATAATTTGTAAAAAACTAAAAATATTATTTAAAAAAATTTCAATACCAAAGTCGAGTGGTTGATATAAAAAGTATAATAAAGATATATCCAAAGGTCGGTTCATCGCGCACGCGGTACGAGTCTCGAGGTGCTCGAGATTCGTTGCAAGCAGACTAGTGTAGTGTTGCCAGGTGAAGTAGAATTTCACAATTTAAGAATAAATACTATTTGACCGTGTAGGTGTTTTTATTCTTATTATGTCAATAAATGAATTTTCATTAAAAGCTAATTTCGCTATTATTTCTCCTTGGATTATAATAAATGTTGTACATAAGTTATACAGAACGTAAATCTTTCCTCTTGGCAACACCGCTTTGACATCTTTCATCGTTCCCCGAGCCGTCCGCCATTACAGTTATTACACTTCTAAGCAAGAGGCAACGTCAAAGAATAATTTAAGAATATAATAATAATAATAAGAAAAAAGAAGTGTTTAAAAGTTGTTTTGGGTGTGCCGTTTGCTGCCAAAAGGTAAGGAGAATTATATAAGTGTTTTTATAATATATAATGTCTAATATAAACAAATGATATTCATAACTCCTCTCTAACATATTAAAATTTCGAATGATTTTTATTATTTTTTGTTGCAGATGATAGAGCAAGTTTAACCAATAATGAGGCACAGACTGAATTGTCAATAAAATACTGGTTGAAACTGAGTACCTACAGAACGAGAAAAAACAATAAAAAAAATGTTATTACTGTTTTTATAATAAACTCGTTAATAATACTGTATTAATATTTATTTGACCATAACGGTCCCAGAAAGATCCCATACAGGTCTAAAGAGGCTTTTTAGTGGTCCCAAAAAGGTTTTATATTGGTTCTAAAAGGATCCTAAATTGGTTCTATAAATGTCCTATATCTGTCCTAGGAAGGAAATTTTGTTCTAATTTGGGACCAATATCGAACGTCCTCGGGACTCCTTGATTATTAACAAAATCTGTCCCGAGGACGTCCTGGGGACGTCCAAAGTCCTGAATTGGACGTACCCGGGACGTACGAGCATCCGAAAACGGACGTCCCGAGGATGTCCGGGGGACGTACTTGTGCTGTTTGAATGTCTCGGTATCTAGGACCAGTTAACGTGCATCGAAAAAAATAAGGACCTATAAGCCGTCCATTAAATAACCCACACCTTACATTTACTCGGCCAGATGGCTTGGAAATTTGTTTCCCCAATCCAGTGAGGATTTTCACAAGACCAATAGTGCATATTGGACGATTTACAGTTGCATTATTGTGGAACATTGATTCGTCACTCCACAGTATCTGGTTCAAAATGTTAGGATTTTGATCAATTAAAACTTGCAAATGAGCAATGAAGGTAATTCTTCCTTCGAAATCACCAGCCCTTCTTCAATTCTTGCAGGAGCAGCATGTTGACGATGTTTTTCTTTTCCTGGAAATGAACCTTTTCTCAACCCGTTTTCAACATAAGAAAACGTTTTACGTGCCAGTTGTCGTCGCTCAGGAAAACTCTGTTGATACAGACCAACACAGGAATTTTTTCGCACTCACCAAAAATTAAAATCATATCAACATATTCACTTCAAGTAAATGTAAAAGGCATTTTGTTGTTTTTATAAACATGGCGAAAGATTACAGTACTTACAGTCTTATTAATTTCCGAAAAAAAAAAGCAAAAGTTAAAGACAGCAAAAAAAGATCCGATATTAACTTTTTATCAAAATAAAGGTAAAATACCAGGTGGAACATTATTCACAACATTAAGCCAAATGTATGATTTTATTCTTTTTTGTGACTTAATGTTCCTTAAGAGTGAGAGGCCCGGTTTGGCCGGGTATGTCTGCAGACACGTATGTTTTATCAAAATATGTAATGAAAGATATGTTTAAAGGATTTCAGGTTATTTTATTATATTCAGAAAAGAGCATGAAAGGTTTGGACGAAGAGATTTTTAACCACAAAAAATTGCTTTCCTAAATATTGTGGTGTGAAATGTCAAGTTTGAAGGTGTTTTTCGAACTTTTTTACAAGACAATGCCAATTAAAAATTTAAATATTTCTTCGTCCGAACCTTACAATGCATATGTAGCTAACAATTAGATATTTTTGCAAAATTAAATTTATTTAAACATCACTATTTAGGCAAATTATTTACAAAAGAACATCACGAATTGCCTAAATTCAGACTTCATAGAATATTCAGAGAAAGTTTGCGATAGAAGTCACGCCTCCCGTACAGCGGCGCTCGATTGCAAATTTTAATATTTCTTCAAAAAAAATTTAAACGTAATATTCGGAAATTATACAGAATAAATATTTTTGACTGCAAATTTCGAATTGAATCAAAAGAGCCTTCAGGTTGTTCGACATTTGCTATTTAAAATATAATTTGTGTCATGTGAATAATTTTCATATAAAAATAGTAAGTAGTTAATAGTTACTAACTTTTGTATCTATTTTTTTTGTCTTTATCTTATTACTAAACATATATATTGTAATGAAATACTCTGTATGAGTTTTTTGAACTTTCTAATATAATTTTGGAAATTTAAAAACAAATTTTAGTTATAGAATCGTAATTGATCGAGATTCAAAAGTGATCAAAAGAATTTTTTTTTATTTTGGGGAAAAACAGATAAAAAGATAATAAATAAATAAGATAATCAGATTTTGAAATATCAAATATATTTTGTAATTTATATTTAAAAATTGAATGCAATTTGAATAGTTAATATGCATGGTTATTATATGTATAAAAAATAAAATATAGATCAATGAGACAAGCACTTTGCGCACTTGTTGCATAATAGTATGTACAATAAGTCCGCAAAGCGTCACTTTTCCTACGAGCTCAGAAGTTTGCGGCACGAGCCGTAAGGCGAGTGCCGCAAACTTCTTAGCTCGTGAGAAAAGTGCTTTGGGTACAAGTTGTACACAATATTTTTTCGACAACCATATTTATTAAAAACAGTAACTTGACAAAAAAAAGTTGACATAGCTGTGTTTGACATTTCCGTGGAGAAAGGTGCCATAGATACTTTTCGCACTCTAAATTATTACTTTTCCAACGGATATTAAAGAAATTAAGAAATTAAGATATTTTTGTTAAAATTTTCAGCGATGTACTCCTCTTTACATATTTGAAATCCTTCATCATCTAAATCTGTTTTTTTGCAACTTTCGCCTTAATCTTTGTTATTACTTTTTTCTCAAGATCAACATATTTAGATCATTTTTTTTAATGTAAACCCTAGAAATCGTTTAACATTTTAACCTTTTAAGAACAATTTTTTCTCAATATACGTAAATTCAAAGTTTCTAATATAACACAGAAAAACCTGTTTGAGAACAATTTTTTCTGAACATAATTTATATTTTTCTTTTCATTTTGTTTTAGAAATAGTTTCAACATTTTCAGATCCAAATTTTTTTCTACAAATTTTTTAATGTAAAACCCTAGAAATAGTTTATCATTTTAACCTTTTAACAACAATTTTTTAGAACACTTTTTTCTCAATATACGTAAATTCAGTTTTTAATATAAAAACCCTAGTAAAATCTTTTTGAGAACAATTAATTTATTTTTTTTTCCATTTTGTTTTAGAAATAGTTACATTTTTAGATCCAAATTTTTTATTGTAAAGCCCTAGAAATAGTTCAACATTTTAACCTTTTAAGAACAATTTTTTCTGAAAATACGTAAATTTAAGTTTTTAATGTAAAAACCCTAGAAATAGTTTAACATTTTAACCTTTTGAGAACAATTTTTTATAAACACAATTAATTTATATTTTTTTTTCATTTTGTTTTAGAAATATTTTCAACATTTTTAGATCCAAATTTTTTAATGTAAACCCTAGAAATCGTTTAACATTTTAACCTTTTAAGAACAATTTTTTCTCAATATACATAAATTCAAAGTTTCTAATATAAAAACCATAGAAACGCCTTTTTGAGAACATTTTTTTCTGAACACAATTAATTTATATTTATCTTTCCATTTTGTTTTAGATCCAAATTTTTTCTACAAATTTTTTTATGTAAAACCCTAAAAATAGTTTAACATTTTAACCTTTTAATAACAATTTTTTAGAACCCTTTTTTCTCAATATACGTAACTATATGTCTTTTAAAAATTTATACTACACACAACTTATACTTTAGGAACTGAGAAATCAAAATATAACAATAATTCAACACACAAATACAACTTATTTACGCGCCTGAGAAACTGTTCGTAGATGACCTGACAGTGTTAAAGTAAATCAAATAACATATCATTGTATTCAAACAACCAGATTATCAATACAAATGAAAAAAAATATAGGGGTACACCTTTAAAATATTCAACTCATACATTCAGAATTTTATGTAATCAAACAACCTAGATATCAGCTTTGCCAAAAAATCTGGGACACCTGGTATAAAGATGGTTTGATTAAGCAGAAAATAAGCTTGGGTAATAAATATGTATGGTATATTATTGCAATCCATTTTATTTTTATCAAGGTGTGTCAAATGTTTCTTAAATACCAACTTTATATTGCATAAATTAATGTATTTCAAATGTTGCAACAAATCAAAACAGCTAAATTTATTAACTCTTGAACATAAACTTAATAGTTGGTTATCTCTGAGTAAATGGCAACCCCAAATTAATTGGTGTATACAATATTTATAAATATAAATACACTTTTCATACAATTGAACTTAAGTTAAAAATTGCAATAATATAAATATGAATGCGAATGGTCAGTACCTAAATTTTTCTAATATTGAAAAATATAGGTGTGTTATAAACTATACTATCAATCTTTGTTTACCTTTTCTCCTAGCCGTAAATCCCAAATGATAATGTGCTCGCAAGTACCAACGGCAACAAACCTTCCTTCTTGACCCTCTAATGTTACAAAGCACACATTACAAGAATTACTTGCGATAATGTTAAAATTTCCTGCAGGGACATACCTCAAATACTGTTTTGTTAATCCCATTTTTATTTAATTGAACTATAAAGTACTTATTTATCTCGTTTCTTTTAAAATACCCACATGTTCTTGTTTACTTACAACATAACCTAAAAAACTGACATGTAGCTATGGCTATGATTAATTAAAAGAAGGCCAATAAATAAGTAACAAATTTCTTCTTTTTATCTAGTCATTACTAATTACATTAGGATATACCCACAAATTTTTGATTAAAATTGATGACAAATATTGTTTAGATCTCAATTTTTATTATGTCAGTTTGTTAGTAATACCTATAAACCTGTAAAGTATATATATAATTTAATAAACCAGTTAAATTTGTAGCTAAATATACTACTGGGTGATTTGTCTATTACGTGCGTGGTTTTGTGGTTTATTTTCCTTAACAAAAAAGAAGAAATTTCAAATATCAACGGTTTTTAATTTTGATCATTTGCAGTATGGATCCATAATTTGCAGATTTACAACTTATAAGATATACACTCTAAAATTACTAAATTTTTAAGCTGTGTTATAATAAAAATAGTATGTATTTTTTGTTATGTATTACTAGGCTTTAATATTTTTTTTTTAGATGTCTACTAACGACTATGAACTGCTTAATATATTGGATAAAAACACCAACTCTAAAATATTCAAAGTTAGACACAAAAATACAGGTGAATATTTTGTTTGGTATAAAATCGACAGCGAAAACCTTGGTCAGCAGCAATTGAAACATTTAGAAGGTAATTTTCTAGTTAGAAAAAGTTTACAACACCCAAATTTGGTGGAATTTGTTGATTTCATAAAAGAAGAAACAGGCCTTTGTTATTTAGTGGTAAAATATTATAAATATGGTTCGTTAAAATATCTTATGGATTTGGTTTTAATGACAATAAACGGTTTTCAGAAGAATTTTTATGTAAAATATTGTATCAAATAGCTCTCGTAGTCAAAACTGTTAATCTTTCCACGTATATTGATATCAAAGACGTATATTTTGATGAAAATTATAACGTTAAAGTGCTGAATTTTAGAATTCATGTAGATGATATAAAATTCAAAAGTCCAAAAATATCTTCTTTGGGTACAGTGATTTTTGAAGTTTGTACTTTGACAAAATTTGGTAAAAAGTCTTTTGAAAAAGAATTGAAAAGTTATAATTATTTATATTCAAAAGAATTTATATCTCTTATACTTGCTATGCTTAAAGATGGTAGAGATTTAAAGAAACATGTTGATAAAGTTATGTGCAATTCTACAGTATTGCTTAAAGTTACACAGTGGAACAAACAAAAATGTTTTATAAAGATTGATGATAGAAATTGTGCCTCTCAAAATAATGAAAAAGTAGAAGATTTGTATGCCTTACATTTTGAAAAATTAAAAGAAAAGGAAATAATTCTACAACAGAAAGAAAATATGTTACTAGATAAAGAACATAAACTAGCTATTAAAGAAAAAAATATAGCTTTACTGGAGAAACAATTACAAGAAAGATTAGAAGAAGGCACTTGTAACTGTTTTAAAGTGGATCAAAAAGTGCCAATTAAAGAAAATTTAGATTCTACCTATATAAGTTGCATTGATTCTGTAATACAAACAAGCAAAAAATTAAATGTAAATGAAATTATTAAACCTCCTACATTTACAAGAACTTTATCAGAAAAAAGGATCCGTTTTAAAGGACATAGTCCATTAAAAGATATTGACTTCAATAGAAGAAGAAGTGTAAGGCCCACAAAAGCTCAAAAAGACATTGGTAGAAGAAATAGTGATTGGATAACTTGTTCCGATGATACTGATAAATCTACTTTGGTTTATAAGAAGAGGATAACGAGATCTAAACAACTATTTCATACTTATGAAAATCCTGCTGATACTACAGATAACGGAAATGTACCGAAAACTTGGACAGAAGAAAATAAGAAACATGCTTTTGAGTTGCTGCGTTTAATGAATAATGGTAAAGAAAATAAACCTCCTCCTGATATTAAGCATACTTTTTTGTAATATATAAGTCATATGGGTACTTTATTATAGTAAAAAGGGATATTTAAGATTGTATTATCATTTACACGACTTTTACTGCTTTATAAGCAACCGTTATTTATTTTTTTATTCAAACTCGTAGGTTTTATTACATGAAAAAAATAAATTAAAATATGTATAAATAACGAATATAATGTAAGGATAATGGCCTATAATTATTTATTTCAGATATTTGTGGAGAGGCATATTAAATATATAGTTTTGAAATATTACGCAGATAAATTAATTATTTGATTTAATATTTCCGTACGAAAAACACTAAGAGACTTTGTCCATTCTAAATCCTGTAAAATATTAGAATGGACAAAGTCTCTTCGTGTTTTTCGTCAGGAAATATTACATCAAATAATTAATCTACCTGCGTAATATTTCAATATCTGAAAATAAATTATAGGCCATTATCTTTACATTATATTTGTTATTTATACATGATATTTTAATTTACTTTATTCATGTTATAAATCAATTGAAATTGAGGTACCGCTTGTATGTTCAAACATGGACTGAATTTCAATACAATTTTGTTGTTTCACTTGTTCTTTTTAACTGCTTGATAATTAAACTATTTTGTCCACTAATTTTCTAGAAACAAATGAACAAAATTAACATAGTTTGTTGAAACTTTTTAAAAACTAAAGTTTTTAGTATGGACAGTCGAGCTGTTGAAGCTTCAGATGATTATAATTTATGTCTGTAACCACAAATTATTGTTAAATGTGCTACAAACGACCACTTTACTCAATTTATAATGAATCTTAAATATCCTTCCCTCTTACTATAAGCAATTTATTTTGTTTATTAACTTTTTTGGGGTGTCCAAAAATAATAAACACCGAAATTGGAAGTTTAGGATAACTTATTTCTTTATGTTTGTTAGATTTTCGTGTTTTTATATATTTTTTACATAAATCAGATATAATTTTATGATAATACTGGCAATATCGTTAAATATTTTATTTATTTTTGAAATATATTCACCGAATAATACTACCATTATATTCTGATCAAAATAGACCAAAGAGCAATTTATATGTAACTCAAATTCACTAAAGTTTAAAGATTAAGATATACTCGTCAGCAATCCCTAAGTTCTAACGACTAACTACACTAAAATTTTAACATGTACATTTCTTTTGTTTGATATTAAACTAAAAATGTTTGGTTTGTTTATCACTAGCGCTGCGTTGTCAAAAGAGCCATTTACATAGTGATGGAGTCCTTATTTGTAATTTTTGGTGTACTTCTTAATTATTTGGTCAATAGTTCCATTTCCAGGTCCCCAAGGAGTGTATAATGTTTCTCAGCATTTTATTCTGAAATTTTTAGTTACTATTGCTCTGTTTAGTACAACCGCAAAGATGAAGACCATATAGGACTGTACAGGTCTAAGTATTTACTTGTATAATTTACCAATCAACCAATATATTTTTCAATATTTTAGTCTTAAGTTCTTCTCTTTTTTTCTTAACATGAGGTTTCTAGCGAAGCTTGGAATGACCTTTACATGTAATGATTTAGTGTCATATAATGTAATTCGTCACTTGCAAATTTGTGTACAACAGGTGCAGAACTGGTCCCAGTACACTGCCTTATGTTACCCCAGCTTTGATTCTCTTAAATTTGAATACTCTTATTCAGATTGTCTTTTCTTCTAGTGTTTTTCTATTGTATTTGGTATTCTGTGTACCTAACTGAATGCGTTTGTCTGAATCCGAAGGGAATGAAGTGGTATAATATTTTTTCTCCTATGACAGGATTTTGAGAGATAGATGACGAGACTTCATGAAGTGGTTTTCGAGGTTTAGGGATCGTTGTGACTTCAGCAACTTTCCACAACCTAAGTACATATTTTTGTTTAAAAGCAGTGTTTATGAGATGTGTCAGTTGTACTCTGGCATTCTTTGGTAGTTATTTTAAAACTTCAAAAATTATTAGGTCAAACTCTCAGGCTGGAATATTTGCTCTATAGATGGTTTGCAAATCTTTTGTTTTTTTGTTTATTTACTAGTTTACTGCATTATGGGGGTATTTGCTTATTAGGTGTTTTCAACCATTTAGTAACTTTCCAGAACGAATACTCAGTGCTAATTCATTGAAGTAAAGACCGATTGATTTATTTTTAATTTTTTTCCGATGCGTTATTTAAGTTTGTTTTATCCAATTATTCTCTTGTTTGTTGCCTTTTGGGTATTTGTTAGCTTTTATTCTGGAGGTGTCATCCTATATGCTGCCTATTGGATATGGCTTATGAATATTTCTACTTCATTATTCAATTGTTCTTGTGTGATTTTTTTGTTCTATATATCTTTTATAAATATTCGAGTTTATTTACTATGATTGGATTGTTTTCTGCAGAAGGTTTGCAGATATATTTTTGAAAATAAAAAAGTATTAGATCAGGTAGTGGATATGTATTCAAATTCATCTTTGATCGCTTCCAAAAGTTGCTTTCCTTTAGTGATAGTCTAGAATTTTTTTCATTATAATCTTCATCTATTCACATTCATCTTCTTTGATCCCTTCCCTGGAGTTGCTTTGCTTTAGTGATAGTTAGTCTAGAATTTTTTGAATTATAATCTCCGCCTATCACTTTGAGTTCTTAGAAAATTTAAGTACCGCTCTTTGTTTAGTTTGTGTTTATATTATATTTATACATGATGTAAGATGCTATCCTTAAATTATAACTGCGCTGCTTCCTTTGGTTTCATTATTCGGATATGTAGTACAGTATACTTTATGTTCTTTAAAATATATGATTGCTTTATTAGTTAAATATGTCTGCTATAAGACACACGTTTATCAACATCTCCCTTTTTTCTATTTCTATTAGTTGAAAAACGCAAAATGGTTGTAAATAAAAACAAAAATCGTTTTTTATTGACGAATCAAAGATTTTTGATTTTTTTAATAAAAACTAAAACTTACTTATATAATTTTTATTATAAGAACACTTACATTTATTATTATTTTGGTAGCAAACTGATGAAATCTAGATTGTAAGGTTTTATGAAATGTTTTTAAAAATTACCCCTGATTTTGAGATTCTTGAGTCTCGTCATTACTCCGTTAAAACTATGTTATATATGTCTGAATATACAGTGAGAACCAAAAGTCCGTCGTCCCCCTTAACTTCGTTATTTATTCTATCTCTGTAATAGCTTAAGTTTTATTTATACAGGGTGTCACAAAAAAGCGCAGTGACTTAGTAGTTTATTTTTTAAAATGGGACCCCTGAATATCATTGCATTTTTCAATAAGAAAACCGTAACAAATGGAATACAATGAATTTCACTTTCCTATCCTAACTTTTTGGAAGTTATCTAATGTTTCTAACTGCACATGGGCACAATGAATGTTGTATTTACCGCGTCGTACCACTTTACAATATTATAAGAGTTGTTTTCTCGCTGTCATTATCATGAGGGATCGGAAATCAGTTTTGTTTAACATTTTTCTTGGAATCAGTTTAACTTAGGTATAGGGTACGCTACATGAAATCTGCTTGGAATTTGACATAGAATCCAAAAATACAATGACATACAGGGTGTGATATTTAAAAAAAATAAACTACTGAGTCGCTGCGCTTTTTTAAGACTTTTAAAACTTGACCCATTAAAGATTTTGAATGAGACAATACAACTTTTGTATTTAACATTTTTTTATAATATGTAAACTATCGAAGTTAAGGGGAGGGTGACTGAATTTTGATCCTCACTGCATAGATTTTTCATAAATGGTTTGTTTTTTGTTGCATTCTAATTATAAACCATCAAAATCTTAATTTATTAAGGTTCTTGTACATGGTTGTGAATGTAGTATTAATGTCAGTTGACTTTGGTTGTGAATTTAAACAGTATTTATATAAATGTGCAATTTTTATAAACTAATACGTTTTCTTAGTTAAGTGCAATAATTTTAATACATTTATTATGTAGTTTTATATAATTTAAATACAACTTCTATTTCAAATTTCTTATTATTTTTCAACATATAAAATAAAGCTTATGATTTTTTTCAAATACAGTGTACCGAATCAGAAATTTTGTTAAATAAGGAAAACTTTGGGCTATTTTTATGGACCTGAATTTTTTACTGTAGCTCTAAGTATATATTCATATTCAAGAAGAACCACACGAAAAGATCATATCTGCATGATCAACATTAAGCTGAAATTCTATTGGGCAAACTGTCAAAAAATTCTGGATGTCCTAAAAAGCCTCGTTTAGATTTAGACACAAAAAAATATGATTTTAAATATATATAAATAAGTATCTCATGAAAATCCAGAATCCCGATATGCCTGAATAATATATTGTTCAAAACAATTAGACTATTTTTATGAATTACACACTAATCTATAGAGTGGGTGAACCAATTTTGACAAAACCGAAAATAGAAAAAAGTACACGTATTTCTGTCCCGCAACGAGATGTCCAACAATTAAGGAAGTAAATAATATTTTCATAAAGCAATGAGTATAATTTATACAGGGAAGTAGAAACAATATTTTTCAATGATCAGCAAAAAGTAGCAGCACAGATTGAACATATTATAATATAAACGACGAGTGCAATAGTTCAAACTTTTCTTAATAAATAGTAATAATCAAAATAAAATATACTATTATAAATTTCTAAATACGACCCTGTTCCTCAACATGCCACGTATCTTTTTACAGGTTACAAATTATTTTACTGTTTATACGAACCGGTATGATTTATTACAAGAATAAAAATATATTTCAATCAAATTAAGTAAATGATCAAATATATAAGAACAATGGCTTGTAATTATTTATTTCTAGATATATGAGGAGTGGCACATTAAATACGATACAGTCTGTAATATCAAATTATGTAAATTCATTTAAAGTCGAAGCATGGTTACAAGAAGTGATCTCTGGTACTACTAAACACCAGAGGGATATTAAATATATGAACCGTTAAATCTGATTTATTAGATAAAGACTACAAATAGTTCATACTTTTTTTCCTTTATTTATCTTCGATAGTTCTGTAATGAATTTATAATAAATAATGAACAGAAAATTTAAATCAGTTTTTATGAAGTTGCAAGAATGCTCGTTTTCTAACTTGAATAAAATATAAATGAATTTTTAGTTGATGGCAATCAATTATAAAAAAATTGTATGTTACTGACTGTATGTAAACAAAATTAATAAAAAGAAAATGGTAAAGGAAAATAAATTAAGTAAATACGAATTAATATATTTTTATACTAACAAAATTATCATAACATAATTATGGCCAGCTTGGCTGTTCACCTGGTTTAAGTACTCTACCATAAAGAGCACTTTTATCACGAAACAGGGTAAGTCTTTCCGTTTCTTTCCTGTCTAAATACCAACCAAAGGCGAATCCAACTGCGGGAAAAATACTCCATGCAATTCCTTTAGGAATAATTGGATACATTTTCGTCTCTCTTCAGATTAGCTTTATATACCTGTGTACGGGTGTAGTCTGCGTAAATAGAGCTGACTACAGTTATTGGTAAAATAGTTACAATGCAATATTTTTTAAATATTCGGACAAATCCCAGGGCCATCTAAAAATTACATAATTTTTTAGGGTTAGATTTTTGTTGGTTAAAAATATATGCAACTGTAGTGTGAGTGTTACTATATTTAGATTGGTTTACTTACAAAAGTGTTGGTAGTATGATTATTTTATCAATTAAAAATATAACTTTTTCTAATTTTATTTTAATTTGTCAAACTTGTCAATGTTCTTTTCTTCTTCTTCCAACTTTACAGTTTGATATATAAAACCACAGTAGAATAATTAGGTATATACAGTAGTTTCACTCCTTGTCGGCACTTTCAACTCAATTTGTCCGTAGATAGAACGTTCGTTAACTTTAACGGTTCTGTAACTAATGACAATGACGTTTAGATTGTGACAAATTACAAGAAATCAACTTGTAAAGTTTTATTCTAAACGTCATCGCCTTTACTTATTGAATCTTTAAAGTTAATGGACGTTCTATCTACTGACGCTGTGTGTATAATTATCCGAGTTTCTTACAGTTTCAGGACTTTTGTAATCTTGTTGTTTTGTAATTATACCTATTAGTACTAAATTGTATTTTTTGAAATCTGACAAAAAATATTGTCACGGTTGTCACCGCTGAGATAATCTGCCATTTCTGGAGAATTCTAAAACTGCAGTAAGTGATGTTGGTAGTACTTTTATAACCTAAAATGAAATAAACAAAAAGAACTGAAAAGAAAAAGTTCATTGGAATTTTTTTGAATCAAAATACCAATTATGCAAGAGGAAGAGGTAAGAAACTAGTTTAGTTTGTAATATTTTCCTAGTTTTGTTGAAATCGTGTATAACTAAATATTACAGAACTAGCTTTCGCGGTGTCTTTTCTTCTCATATGTATGACAAATAAATTCAAGATGATCTCCAATGATTATATTGAAGAAGGCAATTATTATAATTTCACTTCTAGGACAACCAGGATGGTATGCTTTTCTTATTCAAATATTCCCAATCATAAGGTTTCGCACACTAATGTACCTATAAAAATAAACATTTTTTCAAATATTTTTGCTTCCAAACCATTCCAGAACATCTTTAAATAAGATTTTAATAGGAGACTTTTTGAAAACACTGAAGAGAGTAGCATAGTGAAACTACTGTATATAAATCATTCTACTGTGTTCAAACTATGACTGACTGATAAGTTTTGCAGTCACTTTCGTTTACTGGCCTTCTGTTATGGTGGTTAGGTAGTCAGCGTCCACAAGAGTTCGCATCGCAGGTTACTCAGAACTGTAATGATTTTCTTTGACTTTTGGAAAATAGAAGTAGTATAAAAATCGTAAATTTTAGTGAAAATTCAAGATTTAGTATTCATGTGAGAACAATCTGACTGTGATAAGTTTTGCAGTCACTTTCGTATACTGGCCTTCTGTTATGGTGTTAGGTGGTCACCGTTCACATCGCAGGTTACTCAGAACTGTAATGATTTTCTTTGACTTTTGGAAAATAGATGGAAGTAGTATGAAAATCGGAAATTTTCGTGAAAATTCAAGATTTAGTATTCATGTGAACAGCTGATTATCGGCCAGTATAAGTGAAACGACAAGGTTATGTATTAAAGAAAGACGAGATTATGGGGACAATTTATGTACGAAATAAAGATGTTAGTTAGTGTAGAAAATGGCAGAATTAGGTGCAACAAACTTTGACCTTTTAGAGATAAAAACTCGTAGCATAGAACAAACTCTACTTCCTCTTGTTAAACAGGTAATGCTACAGTAGTTGCTTGTGAAACAGATCCCACAGTGAAATCTGCATGTGTTTACTTTTTAGTGGGTGTGCACTTAGCTTTGTGCAGTAAATAGTGATAGTTTTTTGATGTTGTGATTTTGTTTTTGTGTTAAAAATTTAATAATCAAACAAAAATTAAGATAACCTCTAGATCTTGTTGTGATTTTGTATTTATCTGGAAATTATTAATGTGGTTGCGCCTAAAGTACCGGCACCGGATGTTATTGCCGGTTAATGAACCGAACACATTTCTATAATTTGCATGGAATTAAATAATATTAAACACAATTTTTATGTCTTCTTTTTTCTGCAATTCAGAAAAGTATATACAGGGTGATCAACTTATACTTTGGAATTTGATATATCCGTTATCTTGAGAAATACAAATAAATGGTTTTATATAAAAGTTATGGTAAGAGAGCTTAACATTTAAAAATATTTCGTAATATACAGGATGTTTCATAAAGTCACTGCCTATCAAAGTTATGGTTTTTCGAATGGAACACGATGAATTTTTTTACATTTTTACTTTTGTCAAAAAATAAGGTTGTTCTATTTAAAAAAAACTGCTGTGGCCTTATAAAATAATCTGTATATTTCGAAATAATTTTAAAATGTGAAGCTTGACTCTAATTACAACTTTGAAACTTTTTTCGTATCTCTCAAGACAAAAGATATATCGAACTCCGTATAAGTTGATCACCCTGTATTTTGTGATATATTTCGGCCGTGTCTATTCATTGGGGCGCCACATTAAATAGACTAATATGCTATTCATGAAAAGTTTCTCATTAATTTTGGAAAAAAAGATTTACTAAGCAATGCAAACTAGTCAATACGAAACTGAAGAGTTCGACTTCTAGAATTAAATTCTGTTCGTCGGGTCGGAAACATGCTACGATGAATAGCATATTCGTCTATGTGATGGGGCACCACGATGAATAGACAGTTCCAATAATTTATTGCTTTATTATGATACGTTTGCCAGTGATGCCATAAAATAAAATGTTAACAGTGTCGTCACGTTGTAAAATATTTCAGGTATTTTAAGAAAACTCGCATGTAAATTACAGTTGTAATGTAATACTTTAAAACTTTAAAAAATATATTTTAAATAGAGAGAATTTTAACACAATTTCGAGAAATTTAACGTAATATTTTAATTAAAGCATGGTTTATTCACTTTATAATTAAGGATAAACGTATTCCTATTATTATTATGAGTTGTATAATCATCATATATTTAAATAATTCTTTTCGGGTGTATTTTTTTTGTAATTAACTAATTTGGGTAAATTCTCTTTTATCTGTCTTCTATACGAGTACGCCACTGTCCTTTAACCAGGTACTTAACATTTTCTATGCTACAATGTAACTAGTGAAAATTCTCGTCAAGTTGCTTATTTCCAATACCAGAAAATTTCTCCCGCACAGAAGAAAAGCACCTGAACGATACATTTTGTTTTTGGTTACTAAGAAATTTAAGGCTTATTTAAAGTTTTATTATCATTAATATCATCTATTAATTAATGGGTAACTGAAGGTTACGTCTTGGTGCGTACACACATTAATGTTTTAGCCATCAGAAAAAATCGCTAGAAGTGTCCTACGTCCAGATAAAATAAGGATGTTGGGAATGTGTTAGATATGCGACTAATTGAACTTATTAAATTAATAAAGTTACATGGAAGGTATATTTTTAGGTGATTAAAAATTTCACTTCTGGTTTTTTGCGGCGTTAGTACGAAATTTTAAAAGTAAAATAGTTGTGGGGTTATTATTCCGAGTTAGCGGTATTCATTCTGCTTAGTTTTGGAATTTGTGCATCACAAACTATTCCACAAATTTATTCCCATACTTTCAAATTAAACATTGGTGATATGAGTTTCTTTAATTAAATTTTTTAGAATCTTTTTAAATGTATAATATTTCATTTATTTAATAGCCTAAGTTAAACAAATTCACTTAACCATTAAAGCAGTTTTGCGAGCTTTACACATTAGGGAATTGTCCGTGATTACTAAATAAATTCACCTTTTAACCTCTTTAAAGTAATTTATCATTTTTAATAGAATTTGCGCTTCGTGCTCTGTTAGCAAAATTTAATTTCAAAATAAACTAAAACTAAGATACGACCTTCGTTTCGTACATGTAAACGTAAAGCACGAGTGGAACAAAAGCTCGAAATGGAAATAATTCACGAGACTTTCCATTCAAAAAGTTCATATTAGTTTAGAAGTTTCTGAAATTGGACATTTACGGAAAATGCTCTCTATAATGTTGAAATTGTCATTTTTTTGCAATTTTGCGGTTATTACATTTATTTAGGTAAAGGTTAAAGATGAACATTTTTCAAATAAAAGATGTAAAAATGCAAACATGATTGTCGAAGAAAATATTAAACTTGCCATTGCACAATTAGAAACCAAGATACACATAATTACAAAAATAATAGAATACAAATACTTATAGAAAACAATATTGTAAATAAAAATATATAAATAACTAAAAAAAGGTAAATTCTTAACATTGATATACTAAGTGATATAGAAACAAAAACACCCAGTAAAAATGATATTATTTCAATAATACTTTACACAAATATAAGGAGGGTCGTAGTAAGCAAATTATTAAAATTTCAAGATAAAGATAAACTAAGTTTATTCGTTTTATGTCTAATAATGTGTTTATACGCCATGGTGTCCTACACATTCGTTAATGGGCCTAAGCATACTTCTAATTAGGTGGGGTATCTAATTCCAAGCCACCTCAACCTCGCGTCGGAGCACAACCAGAATTTGAGCAGACTGTTGTTAATTCTTTAAGACTTCTACCGTTTATGTCCACACGTGTTCAATCCTGGACAAATTAGGAGACCGTGGTGGGTATGGTAGCAAATTAATTTCAAAGTCCAACGTTACTCTTGCCACATGTGATCGTGCATTATCCTGTTTAAAAATGGGATTTTGGAGAGTCCTAAAATATGGAATTAATCGTGGTTCCAATATTTCTTGAACGTAATGTTACCTCTTGTGAACGTTAAAGGTGACCTAGAGCCGTAAGCAATGACACTCCACACCATAATCCAAACAGTGCAATGAACATTCGTCTCAACAAAAATTGTGGATCACGGCGTTTACCACGTTGCCTTCTTACCCGTGCCTCCATCGTACATGGCCAAGACTCGGAGAGAAGGGCATGAAAAAAGACCGAAACTTCTTATTCGACGATAAACTTTTCGCATTCCAATTCGCCTTTGATCTTCTGCAAATCACTGGTTTGGGGAGAAATGATCTCGCAAAGCTAGCAATCTTAGGCGGCGGTCTTAAAGCGGTGTTGTTCTGCGAACTCATTCTGTATCCCCGGCTCTTTGTGTTCGGTCTTCTTGAAGCCATGTCTGAAAATATCTCCCCATAGTATCGTGACTTATTTGCACTCTAGCAACAATGTCCCGGTTTCAAAGTCGCTTAATTGACGTTAATTTGCATTTCTTTACACTCTGGGCATCATTAACACTTCAACAGTACGTTTACTAACAGATTCATTAACAATCCTGATCATACTGCTCTTTCAAATTCTATTACCCAGCAAACAGAGTCACGTTTTAATTACGTGAAATTTTGGTAATATATTAACCAAATGACGTAAAAATTAAACGTTTATATCACGTGCTAGAAACGTGAAAATGTCACATTTCTAGGACGTCTAGAATGGCAGTATAGGGTTTCAAAAAATAAATGTTTATTTATAATAACATTGAGTACTTAACAAATTTCAAAACCAACTAAAGAAATTGGTTTTTATATGGCGGCCAATACATCTCTTTTCGAGGAGTTATCCACCTATGATGTATACTAACGCTAAAGTACCTCCATCTTCTTCTGTAAATTGCATCACCACAAAATCCATTATATTTTGTTCTACTTCCAATTTTCGAACATATTACCTACTTACATTAACCCGATAGTCCCGATACCACATTAAATTCTCAGACAACGCTTACACACAGTAACAAAATCTAATAGACAATTAACACAGACAATAATGAGATATAATCACTTGCCACCAATGCTAAGCCAGCCGCCAACGCCATCAATAAAATCAAGCTAATTCGAGTAATTACCAAGGAGACAAAGCGAATGAGATATGTGAGCTTGTGAGCATGCTCGTATGCCGTGACTCGTCACCGGATGCGTAGACAGTTAATATATGGCGCTAAAATTCAAATTTATATGTAAACTATTTTGGTTAGACTATAACTTAAAGTCATTTTTTATTCAAACAGGCTATCATCGGTGATGGGAACACTAAAAAATTGCTCGATATTACATATATTTGCCGATAATATTCATAAAATTAGTACGTTTATAGGTGGTTGATCTGGGACGTAAAATTCACGTAAATTAAGAATGTACAATTTAAGAAATTTCAATTATACTCACTAAATTATAAAATTAAAATGAAAATACTTTCACAAACAGTGATTTTAAAATATTTCGTTAAAAAGGAACGTATTATACACGTTTTTGTTTGGTATCAAGGTGTACGTCAATTTTCAACCAAAACAGGCACGTATGATTCACGTTTTTATTTGGTATCAGGGCGGACGTTAATTTTTAACCAAAACAGGCACGTATGATTCCCGTTTTTATTTGGTATCAGGGCGGACGTAAATTTTCAACCAAAAAACTACGTGACAAACACGTCAGTGGACGTGACTCTGTTTGCTGGGTAGGTATCGCTTATTGTAAAAAAGCATCCTAAGAAAACAAAGAAATTCAACTGGTGGCAATAAACTGAAGAAGAAAAACAATCTAGTCATGGGGAAGGAAAGAATGATTTATGTATTTGATCCTCACAAGTCTGTGAAATATCGTCGCATAGAAGAACTACCAGATTTTTATGAATGGACTCTCAAAATTTCCAAGAACAGCTAAAATGGAAAAGCATAAAAAAGCTATTGATTAACGATTTGTCTAGCAGTAGTCAGCCAACATCCTTGGTTCTCGTCAATTAACTCTTTGTGGTTGTCACTTTTTTGAGAGTTACTGAACAAGTTATAAGAACTTTGCCTTATTTTGGTAGACCATGTAATGACGTCTACGCGTGCGCATAAATTATTTTTTAATAAGGGAACTTTAATAAAATAGTGCCTTCCCTTAATTGCCTTCGATTACGGTAAGAATTTAAGGTAACTTCATTTCCCGTATAGCTCGCAGCTAAGAAGAATTCTAACCTCCAAAGATTATTTACTTTTATGGAAATACTTCATTTTAACTTTTAATAAATTGCTAAACTACCGCACCTGAAAATTTGGCGCCTTAGAAATACGGCCCTGCATCCATCACTTGAGAACAGCTAGAGTGATTTGGCTATTTTTTTTTAAATGTTCGCAATAGCCTGTATAAGGTTTTTAGTAAAACAAACTTGGAAATTTTCTTACTTCTTACTTTTAACTTAATGAAAGCATTAATATTTAATGAAGCATAGCGAACATTCGAAATCTACCTCAGCGTTTCGACGGAGTATTTTGATCAATTGGATAAAAAAAATATAAGTATTTATTATAGGACACGCTTTCAATATATTTCATTTACTACAGAAATCAAATTTTTGTTGCTGATATAAATTGTTAAATGGATGGATTCATTCCAGGATTGCCAACTAGTCTTCTACGATTTACTTTCAAAACTTTTCTGGATTACTCACAAATTATACTCACAACTTCAAAATATCAATATCAAGGCAGTTTTTTTGGAAATCGTATCATATAGGAAATTATGAAAATTGTACCTAATGACAAATAGAGCGCGTAAAATTAGGTCAAAAGTAAACGCTGGCCTTCCGATTACTTACATTTTACTCACAATTGCCCTTCGCTCACAAAATTACTCACAGACTAGTGAAATTACTCAAAAATGTGAGAATTACTCACAAATTGGCAATCCTGATTCATTCTCTGTATCTCTAGGATTAACAAGATCCCATTAGTTATTCCAAGAAGCGGCGCGTCACACTAATTTTAGCTGCAGATCTTTCTTTAGTGCGAAGTTACAACAGAGTAATTTCTCAGTTTTTGGAATAAAAAATGCTCTTAAATTAATTTTGTTTGCGTATATATTTTTTATATTTTGTAATTCTGAAATTATATCTTTAAAGAAATAAAACGAAATCGATTCCAGTTCTCGTTCTACGAAATGTTAAATAACTCATGCAGGTGTGAGAATAACGACAGGATTCATTTCATTTTTAGAAACTGAACCCTAAAATGAAGGTTTCAGCAAAATCGGAAGATTTCTTTTTTTATCGTCAATAAGTTTTTATGGTAGTCATGATCAGCAGTGGCAGCGCTAAATAGCTTTAGCAGGGTTATGCAAATTTATATTTTATATTTTAAACACTTTTTTTTTCATGTTATATGCTGTAACGCTCTTTGCATCGGGCGCCATCTTCCGTTTATAGTGTGAAAGCCACTGCACGGGTAGCATCAGTGGAGAAAAAATACTAAAGAGGCCGGGGGTTCTTTACTTGCCCTACTGGGTTGAGTTATTCACCGCTGCTGTTATATAACAAATAAAAATCATTAGTACAAAATAACTGTTTATTCAATTACCAAATCCGGAGAGGAATGCATGTAACAAGGTCTTTACTGGGCGGTATCGACGGTACGACACGTCTTCCAGCAGGCTGACAGCGGTCGGATTCATGGTTCTGGACTCCGGTACAATTGAAATTGCTTCGCTCCTTTTACTTGGCTTGACCTATCTCTAAAGGTCGAGGGACTGCCACTGCTACTCCAATTGGGTATGTCACAGCAACTACCGACAACGGTTTGAATTGTCTTACTCGGTAAGAACTTCGGAGTCTAAGAAATACGGACGCGAGTACCTCCATCTGTTGGCCATGGGTACAACTGGTACGACTAGCCTTATATTCGAAGCTTGTCCCATAATTCTAATCCAATGCCGTGCGCGATTTAATTTAAATTTTTGAATTATTACGGAAATTAAAGTAACTTATCATTTTATATCGACAATGTTCCTTTGTCTAATTGGTTACAAATTTAAGAGTACTGGAATTCTGTGTAACAGCTCGAAAATGAGTAAATTTTTTTGGGGATGAAAAAGAACGAATCTTTCCAAAAAAAAATCCAAACGAACTTACCTTAAGTAAAGTTCAATCTTAATTATATGAAAGGCCTTGTTCTAGATGTCAAATGCGTGCTTACTTACGGGAAACAGTAGTTACTATACATTTGACCATTGAGAACAAGGCGTGAAATATAATTAAGGTACTTATGAAGTATGAAACAAATTTCTTTCAGCATGATACACCAATAATATTTTCATTTATAAGGGCAGATGTCAGACATGTTTAAATTCGATTGCCCAATTTCTAGCTCTTCACACAGAACAAAAAAATCAAAAAGTTTTTCTAAGTTTAGATTCGTAGTTAGTCGATAAACCAAAAAATCCGATTGTTGAAATATTTTTGGTTCACCCACTAACTACAAATCTAAACTTTGAAAAATATTTTGATTTTTTTTGTTACGGACGCCTCTCTAAGGGGTAAATTGACCTATTGAATTTGAACATGTCTGACATTCGCCCTTTTAAATAAAAATATTCTTGATGTATCAGGCTGAAACAAATTTGTTTCATACTTCAAAGGTACCTTGTGCCTCATTTTTATTGTGCCGCCTATGATGAAAAACTGCACAATACCAAGAATAAGAAAAGAACAGACCCAGACTATATATATATATCCTCGAGATAAAATGTAAATGAAAAAGATTCTTAAAAAGCGAAACGGACTAGAATAGGAATAGCTTCTATTCATAATAGATGCTGAATACTTTTGCTTGAAATGCGATGGTAATTGAACGGTCTAAGCACTCTCTCTTCTTTCCTTTAACACTTTTGTTTTGAAGTTTTCTCCATGTTATTGGCAGTGACGTTTCAATTGTTCCTTCCGAACACGGCTGTAAAGAACTTAATTATATTTAAAACGATAGAACAGCTCTTTGGCAAATTAGTTCAGACTGAATATTTTTAACGGATAATATCTGAAAGTTACATTAACGATTGTTAAGCCATTTTTATAAATTCGTATTATAATTTTAATACCAATAACCAGTTTTGTTCACAAATTCAGAAATTGTTCAGCAAATATTTGCGTTATTGATTTCGTCGTTACAAAGAAGTGAACTAAAGCTTTAAAGGCATGCTTACGCATAAATTTCTCAAATTTGTATGCATTGTAAAAGTGGTAGTCCTAAAGCGTTTTATAAAACAAATTAAGTTAAAATCTATTAAATTGATAAATAATCTGTATATCTATCGTTATATCATGCAACTAATGCGGATTAGCATCCAGTAAAATAACGTTGACAGAAGTGTTTCAGTGCGTAAGCTTGCAAATCTGAATTTACACAATTCGAATGCGGATTTGAACGAAAAACGGAATACAAAAACCAATTCCAAAAGAGAAATGATGTTGCCATTAAGCTCGAGCTTCTTTATTTGATAAATAAAAAGTAGGTGCCGGTAGCGAGTGAGTGAAAAGCATTCAATCCTCCAAAAATACCATTTTTTAAAATTTTCATCCGCTTTTAAATCGCCCCGAGGATTTAAACGAACGAAGAATAACGCAAATTTTTTTACATACAATATTTTATTGTCCTCTCCACCCAAAAACAAATACCATTATTTTTTGTTTCGTTAATCATGTCAAAAAGTGGTATAAATCTTTTATTGTAAAATTGAAAAGAAACGTTTATTATATCATAAATTTAGTTACGAGCAAACAAGAAAAATAACGAGTTGAATATAAAATTCAATATAAAAAACTTTCTCCAACAAAAATAATGAATTGCAACAAAAAAATATATCCATTTAAAACACATGTGCCGTTGTGACCCCCATATCTCGAATCACTTTTGACCCACAGAATCAAGAGAAATTCTGATCTAACATGTCTACTGAACAATTATGAAGTGAATCGCACAAGTAGAGTGGCAGTTATAGTGCTCACAGACTAACAGACAGATACACATTAATAATAGCAAAGCTGTCGGAAGTTGTCTAGCTATAAAATATGGCGAATAGACTTTCGGTCACAAGTTTGAGTAATGATTTAATAATGATCTAAAAGACGAGGGTTGGGTCAAAAAGTTTCTTAAGAGGACTCCAACGGTAACTACTTCGCCTGCGGCTCAGGCGCTCAACATTCAGGTTCGGGATTAAATAATGCACTTTGCTCATTTTAAATTTACTAATAAAAAACTGTGAACTAAGAACTCAATTCTTATAAAAACTATTTTTTTCTAGATTTAATTGCTGAAACTTTACTTATTTAATGTTTTAAATCCATTTTCTTGGCGTCCCTGATTTCATTTTCTAACTTAACTTTTTAAGTTCTACTTGATAGTATAAGAACATAATGTATACAGGGTGATCAAAAGTACACAAATTTTGATCACCCTGTATACACTTTCTTCTTATGCCACCAAGTAGAACTCAAAAACCTCTAATTAACCCTCTAAAAGAATCACCCTGTATAATAATTCTGCGAGACTTGAAGAATTAACTAGAACTATTACAATTATCAGAGTTATTAATGTTAGAAATGTACTTAAAAAGTGAAAAGTATCAAATGAATTCTTATTTTGTTTAAAAATATTCATATTGAAGCTATTCTCGATTAGTAATGAATTTTAATTCGAGTTACTTATACAAAAAAATCTGATGTGGCCACCACATGACCTCTCGCCATGTTCGAATCAAAAATTTACACGGTGGCACAAAAAAGTATGAAAAAAATTTACTTTTTGTAAATCTGGCAACAATGGCAAAAGTTTTAAAAATTTTAATGATACGAAAATAAACTACAGTGTATACAAAATATATGTGTAAAACCTTATTGCCATTTTGTTTAGTAATGGCGTCATTACTCATAGCAACTGCCACTTCCGGTTGTCCGATTGACACCAAAATCTAATCAGATCTAATCTAGGGTATAAGAATCGTGCATGCAAAATTTCAAGTTTTTTAATTCAGTAGTTTTTGAGTTATCGTTACTACAACATCCATCCTAACACACTAACACACACACACGCACACTAACACACACACACACAGACATCATCGCGAAAATATTAAAATCGTATTCTAGGGATCCTAAAACGTGTTTATTCATTGAAAACTCACTACCCAATTTTTAGCATGATTCCTATACCTCTCTTATCTGAAGGGCGAGAGGTAAAAATGAATTGAAAAAATTGTTTATCTTCGGTAAAGTCTCATTTATACTGATAGATAATTGTATAGAGTGTTTCATACGTAAAGGTACAAACGCTAACTGTAGATAAAGGACACTTAGATGAATCCAAAACATGTGAGCGGCGCCCGCTGGAAAGCAGGCAAATGAGACTTCTAAAAAATCATACATCTTATAATTCTCCAGTTTTGAAACCGGAAGTCGCAGAAACTTGAAACTTGCTTGTGCACATATTCAAGGTATGCTGAGACTATTGCCGTTGTCCGTTTGTCTATATCTGGTGTGGTTCCTGAGTTATAGCGCGGACGGACAGATATTTAGCAAGCGTGTTCTACTCTCATATAAAGGAACTACTAGATATGCCCTGTATATCTAAAGTCATTTAAAAAATTTAAGCCAACATTTAACCCTCTCTCTTGGCAAAATTTGTTGGCGATGGACGTAAGACGCGGAGAAAAATCTCGTGCAGAGGACGAAATCAACAATAAAAATTGACGTGATGTAAACAAACGGTATTAGACAGTGGAGACACGAAGAATTATAACCTTTAACTTATTTTAGCAAAAATAAGACAATTAAAATTGGATATTTTACATGGTATTAATATATCTATCACATTAGAATTAAATATGTCGTGAGTAGTAATATAATTTTGATAAAGTATAATTTTGATAAAGTTGTATTTTATGTAACTTACTTGTGAAGTGTAAGATTATCTAATGGCTTGGAAAAAGCACCACATTTTTCACATTATTTTCCCATGGTTTAACAACCTCTTAAGAAAATCACTTAAAATAGTTCAAAATGTTTAGAAAAATATTCAGTACGACTTATAACACTACAAAAATAACACGAATCGCGTCACAAACAGTAAACTATTTAATGTATGATTATAAATTACCCTGTGTTACAATTGGAAAATAAAATTTATCACTATCAAATAATTTTTATTCTATTCCCAAAAATAATATAATTCGAATAATTCGATGGCCAAACTAAAACTAAATCTGAAATATTTTATTCGAGAACCAGATTCATCGGTTTCTTATATAATATATATTTCTATTTAATAGTCATTAACAAGGTGGGTCTTCTATAACTTACTGATATTAAATATCAATGTATTAAACTATAATTTAAATACAAATGTAATATACAATAATTTGAACTATTATCAATAAACAACATCAATATTACTAACACCTGCTAGAAAATACGCTTATGAAATTTCTAGAGGACGATTTCAACAAAAGTAAACTAGATGTTGGCTTAATAAAAAATCTGATGTGGCCACCACATGACCTCTCGCCATGTTTGAATCAAAAATTTACACGGTGGCACAAAAAAGTATGAAAAAAATTTACTTTTTTGTAAATCTGGCAACAATGGCAAAAGTTTCTAAAATTTTAATGCGATGAAAATAAACTATAGGGTATACAAAATATATGTGTAAAACTTTATTGCCGTTTTCTATAATAATGGCGTCATCACCCATAGCAAGTGCCTCTTCCGGTTGTCCGATTGACACCAAAATCTAATCAGATCTAATCTAGGGTATCAGAATCCTGTATGCAAAATTTCAGGTTTTTTAATTCAGTAGTTTTTGAGTTATCGTTACTACAACATCCATCCAAACACACACACACACACTAACACACACACACACTAACACACACACACACACTAACACACACACACACACACTAACACACACACACACAGACATCATCGCGAAAATATTAAAATCGTATTCTAGGGACCCCAAAACGTGTTTATCCATTGAAAACTCACTACCCAATTTTTAGCATGATTCCTATACCTCTCTTATCTGAAGGGCGAGAGGTAAAAAGGATAGAATGCCCTCTCTATATATATTTACTCTGAGATTCTACTATATTAGGATAGTCAATAAACATAGTGACCAAATTTAAAATCCAGGTCCAGATTCAAGAAATCGATCTAGAACAACACCCTGTATATTAAAATTTTAAAGATTGTATTGCATATTCGAAAAGAGCGGAAAAGTTGAGTGAGAATATATATTTCTTAAGACTGCACATTTCATTCTACTAATAAAATTTTAAAAGCAAACTTAACATTTATTAGTTTTCTAATGACAAATACAGGATAAATTTTGATTTACAAAAACAATCTGCAGACAGTAGCCTAAGTTTTCAAGAAAAAAAAACACATTTAAGTTTAAAGAAACCAATTAATATCAAGTTTCTGACTAAAATATGCCCTTTTGAAATTGGCTTATAATCCAAGCGAAGACCGAAAGCGGTAGAATTTCAATTTTCCATGAAACGAAAACAGTTAAGCGTAATTTTGAACTTAAATAGAGAAATAATCAAATAAAATACGAAAAAAAATAATGGGGTCATGTAATTTAATAAAACGTATTGTTCAATTAAAAAATAACTAAAGAAGATGTTCAAAATGTGAACCATTTCCTCGCAAGCGTTTTGAATACGGTCATAAAGTTCTTCCCTGATATTTAATTTAGATGAATACACTTTTATCTTCAGATATCACCAAACGTGGTAATCTACGGGATTAAAGTCTGGCGCCCTTGCAGGCCATTCATTTGGTCCACCCCTGCCTAGCAATGTAGAATTCGGCAAAAAACGAGATCAAGGCCGATATCTACGTGAACGTCTAGAGGAATATACGTTCTGTTCCGTTATAGATTAATAAATTTGAGGGCTTTATATAATTATATTTCAAGTTTTACATTTGATTGCCAGTAAAATATTTCAATAATTATTCAGATATTTTTTCTTTCTTCCTGGTTTTCTTTTTTCCTTAGTTGACCGAGAAATCCGGAAACTTGAAACTCCGGAACGATTTCTTTCTTCTGCTTATTCCTTATAAAACAAAAACTGACCAACTGTCATTATATGTACAACTAAGGAAAATGTAGAGAAGTGAAAACGCACCCTACAATCAACATGTTATAAAAATTATTATTTAAAAATTCCCTATTAGTCTAAAATGAGGTAAAAAATACGTTCCATAAATATTCTCATTCTCTAATAATACAGGTCGCATGTTTTGTAGTATTCGTCATCCGTTAATATTTGAGGCAAGACATGTGATCTAATGAAATGATTATTTAACCCCACACCAAATATACATAGAAAAATTATACTGCGAATGAGATTGTCTAGTTGCATAAGGATTTTCTTCAGCCCAAATATGAGCATTTCTCAAATTAAAAACACCATCTCTAATAAACTGGACCTCTCATCAGTGAATAAGCATCTACTATTAATTCTTCTGTATCTAATTATTCAGTTACTAAATTTTTCTCTAGAAACATGGTCTTGTGGTTCCAATTTTTAGACTTCTTTGAAGTGATATGGGTGAAGAATATTTTTTTTAATTTTCTCCAAACGCTGGTGTGAGGCACATTTAGCATATCCGATGCGCCTTGTACTTAATTTATGATTATTTTCTACCATTTCTAAAATATTATCCTCGATATCTGCATGACACCTTTAATGGTTGTCTTTTCATGCTGCTGCAGAAAATATGCCATTCTCTCTAAGATAACGAAATGCCCTCGAAAATTTTTAATATTTAATCAATGTTTTATTAAACAAAAACCTAAACCGCAGCTTACTTTGATACCATAAAAAAATTATGTTAAAAACTATGAGCATTATCACTAAAAAACACAACTATAGGTATGCACGAATTCCACGAAAACTAATAAATCTTAAGTTTGCTTTTAAAATTTTACTAGTAGGATGAAAAGTGCAGTCTCAAGAAATATGTATTTCCACTCAACTTTTCCGCTCTTTTCTAATGAAAAATCAATTCAAAGTTTAATACACAGGGTGCTGTTCTAGACCAACATGATTTCGATATTTTTTTCAAGCCGGACCTGGATTTTAAATTTGGTTACTAAGTCTGTTAATTTTCCGAATAGAGTAGAACAAGCTTGTCAAATATTAGAAAAATATACGGAATGGTTCTAAATATACGCGAGGTGAAAGAAATGAGCAAAATTGACAAAACACCCTGTAAATTAGTAATGAACCGAGCTAGATCCGTCATATATAATGTTTTTGGGTTCATCTCAGTGTCCCTTATCCACAGTTAGCGTATGTACCTTTACCTATGAAACACCCTGTATAGATAGTTTTGTTTTAAATATCTTTGGTCACGTATCATATTTTTGGATCAACTCAATATTCTCAATTAATGAAATTTTGGAAATTGAATTATCATCAATTTCTAAGTGACATCTTGTACTTAGTAACAAAATATCATCCTTGTTCTCCAAATTTTCCATTAATTGTTATATAGTGCCGAATAAAAACTTTTAAATTTGTCGATTTATATTGTCTGAGGAAGATGTGCCAGATCAAGTTCTCCATTTCTAACAACGAAATAATGATGATAGTGAACGAAGAAGAGTTTATCATCTTCATACCTTGTTACACTTTTGCATTCCTTACATTTATCATTACTTCCGACATTTTGGAAGAATTTGTTCATTTGCTGCGTTCAAATTTTATCAGTTTTATTTAAATGAATCCCTATCCGATTTTTCCATTATTAATCCTCGCCACAACTTGCACACTTTCTACTATATGAAAGTCCAGCATTTTCACAACTGACATTCCACGACTTGCAATGGTGTCATTTTTAAGATCATCAAAGTGAGTAGATATTACATTCACATTATCCAAATATCCAAATATTATTGCCAATTGGGATTGTATTTATAATTTATAGAATTGTAGCAGCAAAACAAGCTGCTAAATGTTTCGATTCATCCTTTTCATGTATCATCTTAATGGTGTTAGGAAAGTTTGCTCTTAGGTTTAGGTTTAGGTTCAATGTGAGTAGATCGTTAGCTCGTCTGTCCACTGTAGCCAGCAGAGGGCTATTGTGGTTCGCCCCTACGGGCTATAATTCACCATATAATCCACACCTTCTCACGAAGTTTATGGTTAAATAAGGTGAAGCTTTTTTGAAGTCGGTAGGCTCCAGCTGTACGAAACCAAACGTAGAGCACATTATATGGTGAATCAAAATAAAAAAAAATCGGTTGTGTCGCCCCAAAACTTTCCCGACGAGTATCCACGAATACTTTTTCAGATTATTAATGTTAAAGTTTCAACTTTGACATTTTCTTAATTTTGACAGGTGACAGTTGGAGAAATAATTTTGACTGTTCTGAATAGAGTTTTTCAAGGGCTTTGAAACGTCATATTGCATGTCCAATTCCGTGACATATTGCATCTATCATTTTTTGATAGTGATAGTTCCGTTAGACAGATCTCGTACAAAAACTAATGGATTCTTCTGACAAATAACCCAAACCCATATACCAAATTTCAGCTCAATCGGATTAATACTTCTTCAGATATTTAATGCTGAAATTTAAAATTTTGACATTTTTTTATTTTTGACAGGTGACAGTTGGAGAAATAATTTTGACTGTTCTGAATAGAGTTTTTCTAGGGCTTTCAAATGACATATTGCATGTCCAATTCCGTAACATATTACATCTGTCATTATTTGATAGTGGTACTTCCGTTTGACAGATGTCGTAAAAAAACTAATGGGTTCTTCCGACGGGTAAGCCAAATCTCTATACCACATTTCAGCTCAATCGGATTAAACGTGTGGCCTCTATCGTGGAAGAATACACACACACACACAGACACACACACACACACACAGACCGACAGACAGACTTCCATCTGAAAATAGTCTTAATCGTCTCAGGGGACCCGAAAATGGATATTTCCGTTTTTATCTCGATTTTTTTTTAGCTCGTTCACAATACTTTCCCTTCTAGGAGGTGGGTCGGGAAAGTAAAAGTATGATCATTAAGATTAAAGTCACTAGTAAAAATGTTAACTGAACTTGTGAGGTCTGTTACAACATGACCATGGCAGATTGAAAATCGTAACTTAGTGCTTAATTGTAATAGGAATTGTAATCGGTATATTTTTTTCGCATCGTCTTTGGAGTCTGTGAATTTTGAACAAGTTCTTGAGAGAGTTTCTTCAGTGGTAAATTATGGAAATCCATGTTCATATCTTCTTTCTCCAATGCTCTCTATATGATATTATCAGGAGTTTATCAAAATTCCATGAATCACTTACGTATTCGTAATGTTCGATTGGAGAATTGCTGATGTTTTTGATTAAAGGTTGTCAATATCTCCATTAACCCTATCAGATGTAATAATATGCTATTCTTCATAATTTTGATATTTGGGGCAAGTACTGGCTCTCAGACATGTAGGAAAAGCCCTAGCTTTACCCATACTATATATTTTCCAGGATAATTTCTCAATTCTCTCGATGAAGCATTGTAATTTTTGCAAAAGAAACGTTATTTACGTCATACATCGACAAACATTTGTTAAAAATTGCTGATTGCATCAATCTATCAGATTTACTTTGTTCGATACTTTTTTATAAAATAATGTATGCAAGAGTTGAAGCAACACATGTTTGTGAAATCATCTTCATAGCGAATGTTTTCGATAACGTTTAGATTATCTTTTTCACTGTTGGAGCTCGTATGGGCGTTGAAATACTTCATCGATTAATTACTATGTTATTACGTTTTTCAAAATATAGTTTTTATTTCTTCATCTGAAATTTTCATTTCTTTCGGCTTAACTGCAACATTTTGCTTCTTTGGAATAGATTTTTGATTTTGTACTTTTACACTTAAACATTTTTTCCTCCTGTTTCTAGCATTTCAATCTATTTGATATTTTCTCCCTAAACTGTTACTTGAAGATTGATTAACATATGTAGGAGATTAGAAAATGATCAGAAAAATCGGTTAAATATATGCCTCCATTCCCATTGATAAATGTCGAAAACACAACATCAATTTAAGTTCCTCTTATTGTAGTTTTCTCTCGATGAGTGAGTTGATTGAAAAATTTTGATGTTTCGAATTTCTTTAACAATTTTAGTTGTGAATTTATTGCTGAAAGTCTCCGAAATAAAAGTTTGTAGAACGTTGCAAGTAATGTTCGATGAGACAGTAATAACATAATATTTTTCGATGATAAAAGATTTAAAATTAACATGTCTATGAATTTGGTGGTCCTCTATTTCCTATTTATGAAGTTTGATTCCTTTTGCGATCTTTTCCATTATCACTAGTCTTTGATTCGGTTCACCTTTGTACTGATATTCCTCAAATGAAAATATTACTTAAAAATTTGTAAAGATTTGCTCGTCCTTCACTTTGCTGGACCTTGGCTTCTGATAACCGCCCAATTTTTTATTTACTGGGCAGTTTTGGTCACTTAGGGCTGCTTTTAAATACAGCACCCCTGAGTCCTGACACGAAAAAATACTGAAAATTATGAAAATGGATATGTTCAAGGGGTGCGACAAAATAGGAACTTTGTAGCACCGAAAAACTCCCATAACTCTTTGCAAAACCTACCGAGAACTCTAGAACTCTTTATTTCTGAGATATCTATTCACCCAGAACTACTTTTTCTCACAAAAGGGGTGCGGCATGAAGTTAGCACCCTAAAATTTGTTTTTTAAAAATTCCGCAAAAAAATTGCAGAACTCAATCTGCAACCCCTCGAGAACTCTATAACTCTTCGAGACGAGTCCAGAACTCCGAAAAAATCAAAGGGTTCCGGCAATTCCGGCGGTCTTCTCATACAATGAAAACATCTGTTTTGCTGTACAAAGTGTTGATATTTTTCTTTTTCTCTTGACTCTATCAATGCGTCAGCATTTTCTGATTACCTAAGTTTGTTGAACTCACCCAAAATGTAGATGTCGCTGTAGTTTGCTCCTGACAGTGCCACAAAGAGTAAATCTGGGGTTAAATTGCTTTATCTCAGATCGATGTAAATTTCCTTGAAGACTTTGGATTGTGATGCTCCCAGATAGCGTTAGGGAGAATTATTTCCATACAAATTTTATATTACTTGTTTTAAAAATGTATTTTTTTTCGCAGAAACAAAATTCGTAATGCACTAATAATAAAAAAAACGATAATTATACAATAACTCACTCATTTTATTGATTTAGTTTGGGAGTTAGTTTGTTATTTTATCAATCGTCTGAGAAAAAAATCGTGGCTCAGATTTTTATCCGTTGACAGTTCTTTCCCTATATTACAGTATACAAAGTAATATATAGCTGGTGTTAGTATCGGGTTTCCTAGGACACCAAAGCTTAAGGGATTTGTGTTTACCAATTTCGATATGAAGGTCTTGACGTGCATTTTCTATTTGATCTCTGGAAAACGTGCAAAAAGAAACTCAGATTACTATGTAACCCGAAGATACGATGTAGGAAAAACATTTGAGCTATAATTAAATTTAAAGCAGTAAACGATATTGAGCTGGAATGTTATTAAAATGAAAGGCATTAATGGGGAGTTTAACAAAAATATAATCTCACGTCTATTGTCTATTAACAGTTAGAATTGATCAAATAGAACCCATTGAGTTTAATTATCTACCTAATTTGAGCTAGATTTTTGAATAAATGAATTTAAAAATTCAAAGGAGGGTATCGTTTTAAATGGGTGTTGTGGGTTTCTCATGAAAAAAATTTTTATGTTTCAAAAACTTGAAAATCCAAGAGAGGAAAACGAAAAAAATTGTTTTATATTAAAACTATAAGCTTAAAATGAATTTCCATTGCGAGAAATTCTAAATTACCTGATTTTTAGGGTGTATACGGACGGCTAAAATTATTAATAAATAAAATATATTTAATGCAAGAAATCTCTTTGAAATGAAAAAAAAAATACGTAGAATAAATCACTAATAGTTTTAAAACTATTACAATCCGTCTAAAAAAGCCCAAATATTTAACAATTTTTAACTGAAAAATCTAAGAACTGGTAAAGTTTGATATTTATTATTAATATCCAAGTTGTTAAACCAATTTTTAAATATGGCAACATCGCATGTCTTAACACAGAACCTCAGTAGCTACTATATGAGGTGGAGCTTTTGGGAGACAAATACTCATGATTGTGCGCATGCGTCGTTAATGTTAGATTAGGTTTTTTCTGATTATTTAGAATACAAATAAAAAAAACTATTATTTGGATTTAACCGGGGTTAATCAGTAATAAAATTGCATTTATTTTGCATTTATTTAAAAAAAAAAAAAAATTTAGGGAATATTTGTCTCCCAATATCTCCTCCTACTATAAGCCTTATACTGTGACGGAAATAGCTCCTCCTAAAAAACTATGGAGGGTATAGAAGGAGGCACATCGCAACGTTAGAAAAAGGGAACCAATTTTGGAAGCCAGTTGGTGGCGCTGTTGATCGACTGTTGATGACAGTTTAAGCGAGTTTTGACATTTCCTTTGACTTTTTTTCAAATAATAATTTTAATTCATTACGTAAACTTTTAAAAGATTTGTATTTTATAAAAATTGGGTGGCTCATTAAATAAAAAACGTTATTTGAGATTATGGATCTAATCAATCTACAAAAAGTTTTTCAACATACGATCGTCAGCGCCGCGTCGGTTATTGTTGCCCACATTTTAAACGTGTTGTCCATTAGAGATTGCCCTCTTTCTATACGCTCCATGTGAAAAACGTAACCTCACTATATACTCAAATCCATTCAAATTGACAATTGACAGATCTGATATCAACATATGCGCACTGCTACAGATCGGCCTGGGCTCTTTAGCCTCTCGTCTACTATAAACTGTGACAGAACTAGGACTTTTATGTTTTTTTTTTAACTTTAATATGTTTATTACCCGTATTGATAAGCAAAGACCAGGATTTAGCAGATTTTTTTACGATCAAACGTTTAATTTCAAATATTTAATATTTTTGAGACGTCTTAAGGTAGATCAGTTTAAGAAATAAGGGAAAGATGGCACCAGTCGTCAATTTAAGTTTGAATTATCTATTTAAGCAAAGATGGCGTTACAATCGAAGTTATTTTTTTAATTATATGCTTACCTTTTGCTACAAAATGCCCTATAATTATTGTGTCGCAATGTTCAAGAATAGTATTTTTAATAGTGATTCAAAAACTAGAATAAATACGTAATTTCGACGCTAACTACCCCTTGGTTATTTATAGTATTGAGGTGTAGTATTGCCGGTACTACAGAGAAAACTGTCGACTGTAAACCGAATTCAAATAAATCAGAGTGGCACCATCATTCTCATATTTGTTTCACTGATCTACCTTAAGTCACAGATTTTTTTTTAATTATAGGTTGAATATAGGTTTAAAAAAATAAATAAATAAGGGTTAAATTTTTATTACTCAGGTTTTTAATGGCCCATTAAGCTAAAATCAAGCAAACACCCCATGCGTGTAAGAAGTTTAAATGTTAATCTTTTTATTGATCTAACAGGATTACCCTATAACGTCAAATAAAATATTACTAACACATTTTTTAAAAGCTTTATTCAAATATATATCAATCTTAATTTTTTTAAATTAACGTGAAAAGTATAGTTAGTATTGTATGAAATATTGAAACTTCGATATTTTAAATCAGAGGAAATGCTATTTAAATTAATACCTTTTGCTCTTCCATCCATTTGATGAACTTGTCATATTCTTTTTTATAAGTTTCTTCTGATTTTTGCTGTATTAACCGCAATTCTGCTTTATTATTTAAGGTATCAATGTTAGAACTTATTTTTAAGTAATATACAACTAGTAACAACTGTGGTGACAACAATAAATCTTATGTGATAGATTCCAAATTAATTTTTGTATTTTTCATTTCGATGACAGCTGATAAAATCACTAATTCAACAATTTTACATTATTATTTCTTATTTCCATTTTCTGTGGTAATAAATACCAGTATTTATGATTTTAAAGTGTACCAATAAAAAAAATAGCATAAAGTATTAGTGGATAACTGGTCTTTAAAATACTTGACCTATTTCGAGAAAAATCGTGCGTGTTCTATTAAATGACAGCTGGCCGCCATGTTGCCAAATCCTCCTCGTCAGTCCTTGTGATTTCAATATTTAGAAATTAAAACAAAGTATGTTCCGGGGCGTTTTAAAGAAAAAAAATATGGGAAATCCATTTTTTTTAATATCTTTTAGTGAGAAAAATTTCGTACGGGGTCGCAAAAAACCCAAAAAACGATACCCTCCTTTCAATTATTTGAATATGCCGCCATTACGATCGTGACGTCACTTATGTGCAATGAAGTTACCGTCAAACCATTAACTGCAAGTGTGTAAAGAAGAGAATACCAGCTGTTAAATCTCACTTATACAGACAAAGATGGAGAAATCCATTATATGATAATTGGATAAAGATGAAAACTTGGACCTATCCACTGTGAATTCGCATTCAAAATCGAGATAGATAGATAGATATTAGATTTCGCGGTTAGATAAAGAAAACGACTGTTTTAACGAGATCAGGTAATAATTTGCTGTTTGGTTCCTGATTAAGTGAAAGGTCGCGTCCGCGTCTAATTACTGCATATTTCACTGTCACTGTTATAGTTTGTACTCTGTAGAGCTGGTTGATGTTGATAATTTTCCGTATTGATTTGTATTTGTAGACATACGTAAACAAAGGTAAAAGTAAACACAATTAAAAACATATTGACCAAACGACACTTTATAAGCAAACGTCATCTATATTTGAAAGCGTCAATTTTATTTAGGGAAACTGGCCCACGTTAATATTATGCTGCAGCTATTGCACATAAGTGACGTAGGTGCACTACAAGTTGCATAGATGCAGTAATTTCCAAATATCAATTTTTTCATATTAAATCAAAGAGAAAAACAGAAAAAACGATTTTTTCATAAAAAGAAATTCATATTTTTGTCAAATAATGCAAAAAAGATGGACTAATATTTCAAGTTGAATTTCCCCTTGGTAATTCAACCAGAGTTTTTTTCTTCTTTGTAATTTTTTGAGGAATGTGTCGGTAACACCTAAACGTGAAAAATAAAATTAAGATTTGTATTAAAAAGGTGGTTTCGCTTTTCCGTTTTGAATAATTCAGATGCTCAAAATAAAAATTGATACACCTTAAAAAATATATATTGAGAAATTTTTAAATAAAATAGTTTTTTGGTACAAATCAGTATTTAAAAATTAATTATTACACTAACAACTATATGTGAAATTATAATTTTATATATATAGAAAAATCATAAAATGTTTATCTTAATAAAATATAATAATCAAAACCATAACAATTAAAAAATAATCTAAACGTTTAAATGGTTTTAACTTTCGACAAAGATTTATATGTAACCCTCCTAATTTTTTTCGCAAATTGCCTGTCTTCGGCTTTGGTGGTTTTAAATCATTGATAATATCAAAATCGATTTCGGTACCACATAATCCCTGATAATAGACTGCACAGCCCGTTCCTTCAGGACAGTTAGAACATGGTTCACCTACAATCAAGAAAAAACAGCCAATTCTCGTCTTGCTCATTATTATAGTTTATTCTACATTCAGTTTTGAGTGGAGGTCATATGAATAACAGTAATATTAAACCTGTTTATTAAGTGTAAGGGATCCATTCACAGGTCGAAATTTTACCATACTTTTTAGACTAGCTGAATACCCGTGATTTGCTACGGAGTCTCTTTAATAGTACCTGGACGACCAAGCTTTGCTTGTTTTTTCCTATTTTTGCCTATTATACCTATTTTTGCCTATTACTCCTGTTTTTCCAAATTTGTTCCTATTTTAACTATTTTCCCAGTTTTTCCCTATTTTTTCGTATTTTTCGATATTTTTCCCAAGATGACAGCTGTCAACTGTCAATATTATTATATTGGCATTGGATTAAAATGCAGCGACCTCAAAAACATAAGAGGGTACTTTTTGTTAACGCAGCAAATAATAAACTTTGGAGGAGATTACTCTTTTAAGTAGTAAATAATGGTGAATCCGCGGACCTTTCGAGCTCCGTAGGAGCCAAAATAAGCAAAATTGAGCTTTGTGCCCATTGAGACTTTTGTTCAGGATGCCGAAACGAACAATATATCCAAATTTCAGCCAATTTGACCGGGAGCCAATTCCCATAAGATTTGTGCGGGGTTCTTTGACTATTTTTCTCCTTTTTTCTCTATTTTTCGCTATATTGGCTCAATTTTCCATATTTTTCCCAAATTTTCCCTATTTTTCCCAATTTTCGGTATTATTCCCTATTTTTTCTGTTTATTCATATTTTCCGGTTTTTCATTATTGTTTCCTGTTTTTTCATATTTATCCCCATTATTTTCTATTATTGCATTTTTTTTTCTTATTTTCACCAATATTGCCCTATTTCTTACCATTTTCCCATGTTTCCATATTTATTCTCTAATTTCCCTATTTTTCTATATTTTTTCCTATTTTTTATTATTTTTCCCGATGTTTCCCCACTTTTCATTATTTTTTACAAGTTTCCCTTTTTTGCTCAATTTTTTACTATTTTTTTCGTAATTTTCATTATTTTTCGCAAATTTCTCTATTTTTCACAATTTTGCCCTATTTTTTCCCAATTTTCGCAATAATTCCCTATTTTTCTGTTTATACATATTTTTCGGTTTTTCATTATTGTTACCTGTTTTTCCATATTTATCCCTATGATTTTCTATTATTTCATATATTTTTTTTCTTATTTTCTCCAATATTGATTGCCCTATTTTTTACCATTTTCCCATGTTTTCATATTTATTCTCTAATTTCCCTATTTTTCCATATTTTTTTCTATTTTTTATTATTTTTCTTTCTATTTTTTATTATTTTTCCCGATGTTTCCCCACTTTTCCTTATTTTCCCAAACTTCCCTTTTTTGTTCAATTTTTCCCACTTTTTCCCTATTTTTTCCCTAATTTTCATTATTTTTCGCAAATTTCTTTATTTTTCACAATTTTGCCTTATTTGTTAATCTTTTTCCCAATTTTTACTATTTTTCAATCTTATTCCGAAATTTCTCTATTTTTCACTATTTTGCCCTTTTGTTCCTATTTTTCTCAATTTTTCCTTAATTTTTCCTTAATTTTTACTTAATTTTTCCTTAATTTTTCATTAAATTTCCCCATTTTCATATTTTTTCCCATGTTTTTTCGTTTTTCCCCATGTTGCTCTTATAAAATTAAGGAGTAAAATCGGATAATACCGTAGACATAAGAGTCTCTATACCTTTTTACCATCGTATATATGTAGATATACTTATTATATGTAAGCCATTATTTTTAGCCCTTTTCTAACCCTTCAGTAGATATTGCTGTGCGTTGATTCTATGTCAGTCAGTCAGTCAGTCAATCAGTCAGGACTTTGCCGCTTATATCATATATAATTTTTGGAAAAAAAGTTTATTTGGCCGCCTTTTACTTAGCACTGCCTTTATAAGCTGACACTTCACACATTTGCTAGAGGTAGGAAGGAAACCACTCTGATACAGGAAAAACAATCAGCAGGAAGGAATTTTACTTTTACCCGTCAAAATCTGGCCGTTGTAGCTCATCAGTTTTCGTTTGAATTTTAACTTAGAAAAACACTCGCCTGCCCAGGAATCATGTTTTTATAATATAAAACTGAGGATTGAGAAAAAACGTTTGATGTACTATTATTTCAAAAAAAAAAAAAGAAAGTCATTATCTTACCTATTTTATACACAGATTGTCCGAGAATATTTCCTGTTGGACCGTAATTGCAGACAAAATGTTCGTGGTATGACGTGTTTCCTATGCCTACTGTTTGTTGAAATATCACTCTAGAACAACCTATTTGATATGTTTCTGCCCATGTAAGTTGTGTGTATTGCCGAAGTGGACTATTTAACCTAAAAATATGTTCACATTTACTAATTTTAGAGAATACGATAAGACTAGACTACGATAAACTTAGACACCTTATAAAAGCATTTAATATACTGTAGATTTTTTATCTAGAGTTGATCCAGTTAGAATGTTCTAGTTTGAGTAGAGTTTAACGATAAAAAAGGCAATGGGACGTGTGATGCGGTAGCTACAGCAAATTCATTTGTTGTATATGAAAATCTACTTAAAATTATTCATAAAAATAGGCTTGGTTAACTTTAGAACACTACGATTACTAAGAAATAAATTTTCAAAATTTCCAAGTGACGTCAGCTACATTAATTTGTTTAAAGTAATGTAGATGTCATGAAAAGGTATAATTTACAGTTATCTGTCGAATATTAGTAAACCAGATAGCCTTAGCGACTTAGATCATTTAAAAAAAAAAAGAAGAAAAAAGTAAAACACATATATGTGACACATAAATATTAAAATAATATATAGGATGCATTGACTGCATCTCCTTCTTAACAACTCAAATCCAATCTGCCTTTGCAAATGGGGAGTATATAGTTGGGGTTTTTTTGGACATATCGTCGGCATATGACAATGTTAATATAAATCTTCTTGACAAAATTTTAGAAAAATCTAATATTCCACAGGACCTCATAAACTTAATACATGCCTCCTATGCCAAAGATCGTTATTTGTTAGAGATAATACTGGACAAATACATGGCCCCAATCCAACGAGTAAAGGGCTACCACAGGGATCTCCACTTAGCCCTATTCTCTTTAATTTGTACACTGCCTCTACCAAAACATGTTAAATTAATACAATATGCTGATGATTTTATTTTTTTAGTTGGCGGGATGAACATTCGACAAATTGTCTCCCAGATAAATATCTTTTTTAAAGACCTTGAAGCCTGGTTAGATCAACACAATTTTAAACTTTCGGCGAATAAGTGCAGATCAATTCTTTTTACCAAAGGTCGCACAAAGTTTAATTGCCCAAATATAATTTATAAGTCCCAATATATCCAATGGTCAGACAAAATTAATTACCTGGGTATGGATATCCAAAAGAATTTAAAATGGAACGCCCATGTCAATCTTATTGAAACTAAAATTGGGAAAAGTCTAAATGTGATGCGGGCCCTTTGTGGTACATGGTGGGGTAGTGACCCAAAAATCTTGAGAATCCTACATCAAACCCTCGTCTTAAGTCACCTAGATTACGGGTGTCAAGTGTTGTCTCCATGCCCTAAGTTTTTAGAAAAAAAAATGGACCAACTACAATATCAAAGCTTACGAATAGTCACTGGTTGTATGAAATCAACACCAATCCAAGCATTAATGGCAGAATCCGGGGAAACTCCGTTAAGCTATAGACGTGAATGGATCACTTCTAAATTCCTACTAAAAAACCTTGGCATTAAAAATAATCCCATTATTAACTCAATTATTACCCTACAGCAGACATGCGGAAATAGTAATAAATATTGGAGAAATCGTGAAAACCCCCTGCTAATCAAAATATTTAACAAACTACAACCTCATCTTTCTAACATGTTCTCCAATGAATTACTACCCTGCCATGAATTTGATCTGGAATTGCAACTCCATTCCATTAATATTGTTCATTTGAACGCTACAAAACTAGACTACAGCCTCACCCAATTTCAGAAATTACTAAATCAAAATTTTTTACTGACGGCTCAATTGACCCATCTGGCAATGCCGGATTTGGCGTGTACTCCCCTGACATTAAGTACCCCTTCGCATCCAAACTCCCGACCCACACCCAAATATGTATGGCAGAAACCGTGGCTATTAATCATGCTCTAAAACTTATATTAGAGAAAGAAATCTCTCATTCAATAGTTTTCTCAGACTCAAAAAGCGCTCTCCAACGAATTAGTAGGCCATCTTTCACAAAAGAGGTACAATATATCTCCCTCTCAACCAAAAAAATCATCCTTTTTGCAAAAAATAATAACATCCATATAACATTGGCTTGGATCCCCGGCCACTCGGGTATCCTTGGCAACTTGAAAGCCGATCAATTAGCAAATGTAGGACGGTCTCTGAATGTACCAGTGGGAATCCCCCTACATTCCTCAAATTTCCATCCCTATATTAAAAAACATATATGGTCCAAATGGTCTAGACAATGGTACTCCAATTTTGTAACCAGGCCTTCTTTCTATTTTAAAATAGTTAGCCAATTACCTCAACTTCCATGGTTTAATCATCTACCATATATCAACAGAAAATATTTAACCGCAATTATTCGAATGAGAACAGGCCATTGCCTAACCCCCTTCCACTTATTCCGTATAGGATGTAAAGATGATCCATTCTGTGAGTGTGGCCAGATCGGTTCTTTAAATCACATTTGTCTTGAATGCCCGATAAACCAAAGTCCAAAATTCAGTCTTTATACAGAACTAATAAATACAAACCTACCGGCTCCTTTTGATATTTGTACTGTACTTTCCAACATCAACGAATCTAGATTAAATATCCTAATAAAATTCCTAAACCTGTATAAAATTAAGATCTAATCCCTAATCCCTCCCTTTTCCGTATGTGTAACGCTTGGTAATTCCCCCAAGTGTGTCTAATCCTATGTTGTGATGTATTTTTTAACATTCTAGCCCCTAACGAAGATTAAATGATAATTAAAGTTCTACGCTACATAATAAAAATTATCTGCCAAACAGAACAATAACTTGCAAGACTATACTAACTATACAAAAGTCATATTAAATAATAACTAAGTTACGGAAAGGTTCAATTGACTAGAGCCTTTCACCCGGAGTAAGCTGGGTAAATTGCCTATGGACATAGCCCAATAAAGGAAAAAGAAGAAGAAGAAGTAATCTATAGGTTATGTTATATTGAAAAGTGAAAAATAAAACGCTGTGACTAGCATTACATCGGAAGTACCCATTTATTTTGTACATGGACCGATCACTACGTTTTAAGGTTTACAACCTATGAAAATATATTGGTGCATCTGCTTGATAAGTTTGATAATATTTCTGTCACTTTGTTTTTTTCGTAATGCTTATAGTACCGGTTGACTCGTTTAACCTGGAATTTTGTAATATCTCGAAAAATACGCATCGTACAGAAATATGTGCCAAATCGACTTTAATTTTTACTAGTCGATTACCCATATCAATTCCACTATGCCAGTAAAGTCGCTTGCCTGGCTTTACGCCATAACGATTTAATTGCAAAATGGCAAAGAAACACTTTATTTCATCACCACTAATTTTAGGATCAGGGTAATTTTTCAAGAGAGCATATTTTCGACATTCTTCTTGTACATATTCTATGAGATCATCACTGCAAAACAATTTGAATGTTTCCACTGTGCACCTATTCCTGAAAATCGGGGAGTAGAAATTAAAATAGAAATAGGCGTGGCTCCCTGAAATGTATAATAACCCTATTCTTGAAATATTTTGATGGACATATGTGGGACTTTTACTCGAGTATACAATTTCTATTGGTCATTAGCGAGTGAAATTTGTAGGGAGTAGAAATTTATTTGAAACATTAACCTAACTATTTAATATGTCTGTTCGATTTATTTTGTTTGTTTTTCGTGTCTTTATTTTTACGAGTTTTGCTGGGAAGTTACTAATATAAAGGGTAATATTAATGATTTATTAATATGAAATAATCTCATGAATGACGATGTGGAGGAAGCTTTGGAGGAGGTTGAAATAGGAAGAGTTCATAATACTTTCCTCCAAGCTTCCCAGGTTTTATTGGCTCCCTCAGGCATACAATTTAAAATTGTGGCCAGCTCAGACCAGAGGGCTTGGCATTGAGCCCGGTGAATGTGGGGTTAAATTTGCCCCAATACATCTGTGGTCGTTGCGAAATGTAATCGACCAGCATTTCTTTTTGTGTTTTGTTAATATTTTTTTTAATACGACACCGGTCCATATCTATACATTACAGCTATGTCAAAGAATACTATAGGTATTCTTTGGTTATGTCTTATGTCATATGGCTGTCAGAAATTTAACTGCTGCGATTGGATAAAATTGAATCTCAACACTTGGCAACTATGTGTGTATTTTTACTCATTCCTTTTTTCAAGAATAAGGTATTTTTGTACCGAGAGAAAAAGCTGGGAGTAGAAAAAGTAGGGAGCTACTTTGGGAGTAACTTTTCTCTTGATTTCAAGAATAGGTACACTGGTGACAATTTTCAAATTGAGAGAAATTACAGGGTGATACAAAGTTATCCATTCGATTTACTTGCTCTCCAGATGTCGCGAAAAATAGCGCCATCTGTCTCGATTCGAAACAATTTTTTCAGAGAAATAGTACGTAACTTTCGACGTAGAATCCGAATCTGCGATAAAAATAGGGGTTCATATTTGAGATTTCTAATTTGCCGCCTACCCCGCTCATAGAAGATATGTAATTTAGTACTACCGGCTGCCCCCATCTGAGATATTAAAGTTTCGATTTAGCACATTTTTCTGTACGATGCGTACTTTGCAAAATATTACAAAATTCCAGGTTAAATGAATCACCCGGTATGTGGTTTCGGTGTAAAACGGCCGGAGTTTAATTCCCAGTATGGCCAGCTTTTTTATGTTTTGATAATTAAAAAAAAAAACACATAAAAATAGTGATTGGTAACCGGTTTTTTCTCCAATATCAATGATTATTAGATTTCCCTTTTTTAACTTCTTAAAAACTACATAAAAATAGTGACTGTTAACTAGTTCATTTTATACAGTAAATTGTCTTTTTTTTTAGTTTTTTTTCATTTTTTTTTTCAAAGTACGAGATGTAAAAATTAGATAGTTTATTTTATTTTCCGATGTACGGTATAAGCGAGTACATCCGATGTACTGCTAGTCACGACGAAAATAAAATCATTACAATTTTCTTCTTTTCTCATGTTTTACATCTGGTCTCTATTAATAAGGAATTCAGTTCGAATATACTGCCATCTCTTAACAGCATTATCAGTTAATGTAGATATTTTTAATTTTTTTTTTTAAATATAATATAGGTTTAAAAAAATATAAACATTTTTTGTAGGCATATTTGATAACAGACTTTTAAGTGCTAATTTAAAAAAATTACATAATATGTCCACATTGTTTTTTCTAAAAAGGTTAACGCTGTGGAACCCGCCATAATTATGTCCGGACGCTTGATTCCATTGGCTTCATCATTAAATTTGCTTAGTGCGAAATATGTCATGGCATTATCACGTTCCAAGTAAGGATGTCGAAAAAAGCTTCCCACAAACTTACAACACTATTTTGCACCAGAAAGCTTTACTCACCGCGACAGCTTTTATTGGCTCAAATTTGACCATCACTGGAATACTGCTTTCACCACTGGAGCTTTGCTACTAAGCATACCTTGCGGTTGCTCGATTATATCCAGAAGAGAGCGAAACCCTCCTCTTTTACATTTTTTCCGGTTCATATTGAACGCCCTATAAGGCGACTCACTGTGACTTAGTTCACAAAACTTCCCAAAAAAAAATTTTTAAATTAAAATTAAATTTTATAATTTTTTAAATAAGTGGATTTTACCCACCTGGGTTCATTTGTAATTTTTCATGTAACTCTCCTTATAATTTTTCCTCACCCCTCCCTTATTTGATAGCGGCACTTAAGCAATGCGCTAAAATTATTTAACATTTAATTCCTTTCTATTGTTATTTTGGTAAGTTTTTCTTTTACTTCGTATATTTATATAGGTCTGAAGATGGTTTTTTAGCGGAAAGTAGGTGCCTTTCGAAAAAAATTTTTAATAAAGGTTATTGTGGTACATGCTTCTGGGTTTTCATTTATGATTATATTTATACATATATTAAAATACTTTGCTATTTCTAATCGATTACTATTATCAGAAAGTCTGCCAGGCATACAAGAATTTAAGTTCATTCGAACGGAAAATATTCTATGTTTATCATTTAACAGATTCGTACAATAATCGAAAGTAATTCGTAAAGGAAATGTCTACAAATTACCAGAAACTATCACTAGTAATGTCCCTGGTGCTCGAATTACTGTCGGAAATATTCCCGAGAGCATAAATTTAAAAAAAAATCATGCTTGAGGAGATATTTCCGGGTAGTAATTCAAGAATGTGGGAGATTGGGTAAGAAAATTGAAAACGCCTTTCTTGAATTTTAGTTATATGAAATAATTAAAAATAAATTAACAGAACCTTAAAGAGTTTTTTTTAATTTAAGTTTTACTATTTAAAATAAATTTTTTGCAAAATTTTTCTGATAGAAACATTTCTTTCTTCTTTAAAAATAATGTAGCTATCAACAAATCTGTGTTACTAAAGTGAACGGAAGCTTTAATTTTACAATTTTTGACAGAAAAACTATCGCTGTAATCACGCCCAGGGTACCCAGGAGGAAAAAACTTCAGCAAAGTTTTTTGGTCGCTACAGTAATGAGCTGAAACGAAAGCTTCTTATTGATTAAAAAATGTTGGTGTGAAATGATCAAAGCAAAAAACCTATCAAAAATGAGTAAAACATTGCAGGAAGTAAATTCTTTAAAAAAGAATTCGATTAACTTGAAGAGATTTTTGTTAGTCAACATACATCAAACACAGACTGCAGATTTAGGAGAAAAAGGGCGATACAAGCAGGAAAACGAAGATTCGAAAAATTAAAAAAATTCATGATCGAAGTACACAAATGAATTTGAACACTTAGGGAACTAAAGGTGTCGAGGAATTCTAAATTTTTTCACGATATTTTTTCTACCAAAAAATTGTTATCCAAAGTAAAAACAAAAGAGAAACTTGTGCCAAAGTGATTTTGTAATCTCTTTTAAATCACACCGTTCAACGTATTATTACTGAAAATGTATCTATTGATTAAGGTCAAGTCGTTCTAATTATTTATAAATGCGGCTAGGGTAGGACAGAGCAAATTTAAACAAAAATTTAAAAGAGCTGATACTAATCATAAAACTAATAAAAAATCATTTTTGGCAAAATCCGCATCTTTCATTTCCTAAATTTCACCGAACTCTCAGAATAGAATTTTGAAACTCACAAAAAAAATAGTAATTAATTTCGCGTACTAAATAAAAAATCGGCTGTGTCACCCCAGGACTTTCCCGGCTCGACCGTAGAGAGTATGTTATTTATTATTATTATTTTAATTACAAAATACTAAGCATTACATTGATTTATGGAACACATTAAAAATAGCGAGCTGATGGTGAATTAATATTTCAATGTTGGTAATGACATAAGCTGCGCATGCGCACGTTATATATCATACTGCTACAATTTTAAATGTGTATTTTTCTCGCCATCTAGCGGCGAAACTATGAGGAATTCGATAAAAGTTAATCATAAAAGTTAAAGAAAATTTGATGCTTTACAACTTTGCACAAGAAAATTTTGCACTAAATACATTGTTTGTCCTCAAAATCAAGAAAAACTAGAGAAAACATACATGCACATTTTCTACGCGCCCTCTAGTGGCGTAACTATTGGAGATTTTAGAAAAAGTTCGAGACAAAAGTTATAGAGAATTTTATGCTCTAAAACTTTGTACTACAAAATTTTGCACTAAAGTATATTGTTTGTCCTCAAAATCAAGAAAAACTAGAGAAAACCTACATGCACATTTTTTAAGCGCCCTCTAGTGGCGAAACTATTGGAAATTCTGGAAAAAGTTTGAAACAAAAGTTATAGAGAATTTTATTCTGTAAAACTTTGTACAACAACATTTTGCACTAAAATGTATTGTTTGTCCTCAAAATCAAGAAAAACTATAGAAAACATTAATGCACATTTTTTACGCGCCCTCTAGTGGCGCAACTATTGGAAATTTCGGAAAAGGCTTAAGACAAAAATTGTAGGCAATTTTATGCTCTAAAACTTTGTACTAAAATGTATTGTTTGTCCTTAATATTTAAATAAAGAAAAAAATTGTTACATGTATATTTAACCAATGTCGGTCTTGAGGACCCTCCACTGTACCAATTTAAACCAAAAACTAATGGTCGCATTCTAGGCATACACCGACCCTCCATACCAAATTTCAGCTTGATTGGTCAAACGGTTCGGCAGTTATCGTGGAAGATTACACACAGACACACAGACACACAGACAGACCATACGCTGGAAATGGTGTCAATCTTCTTGGGGGACCTCAAAATGGATATTTCCATCGATATCTCGATTTTTTTTTTGCTCGTTCACCTTACTTTCCCTTTGATGGGTCCGGGAAAGTAAAAATTAATGCTAAATGATTATATCCTATTATTGTAAGGAACTTAATAGATTAAAATTTAATAAATGTCAGGACCGGAAGTTTTTGTTTAAATAAAAAATTAATATAAACTTACGAAAGTTGAAACGTCGCAATATCCTCTTCACCTACATACTGAACAAAATCGAACCAATTAGCAATAAAAGAAAGATCGTGATTGGTGGCAAAATTTCCTCTTGCTATATTTTGTCCAACTGGGTAATTGGGCAGATCTCGGCATAAGTCATGGGCAAAAACACATTGAGACGCCCATCGATGAGCTATAATGGCTAAGTCGGCATTCCATTCTAGTACTCGCATATTAGAAGCTTTTGGCTGAGGTCCCGGGTTACCACGTTGTTCCCAACCCATTGCCACTTTGTTTCTTATCTAAAAAAAGGTTTTTGTATTAAAAATTTTTACTCTTTGAAGTAAAACAAATATTCAAACAAGAAACGAAATATTTAAGCTAGTTTTTAGATATCTAAATATAATGAACATGATTAATTGAAAATTGAAAATACCGTATTATGTGCATCTAAGATAACGTCGATTTCATCTTCAATGAACGGAATATCTAAAAATCCTTTACATCCCGGTCCGCATCTTCCACTCTGGTAGATACACATGGTGTGTTTTCCACAAATTTTACTTAAAGTCCTCCTTGTTGTATCTATACAGCAAATCGAACAATAAGGATTTTTTGGAGACTCATTTTTTGTTAAATTCGTGAACCATAGTTTTGTTGAGTTTTTTGTGAGATAGTTTAGATGGTTTTGTGAAAAGATACAAGTTATGATATAGAAAAATATAACTACAGGATTGCAGAAATTCATATTTTTGGTAACATTTTGACTGACATTTTTGATAAAAAGTCATTGTAAATGTTTATGTCATTAACGTTGTAGCTCTATCCTACTTTATTGTAGCTCAATCCTACTTTATTTTTTATAATACTTGAAAGACAAAATAATCAACGCACAACAAAACAAGACTAAAAAATCTGATGTGGCCAGCACATGACCTCTCGCCATTTTTGAATCAAAAATTTACAGGTTGACACAAAAAAGTATGAAAAAAAATTATTTTTTTGTAAATCTGGCAACAATGGCAAAAGTTTCGAAAATTTTAATGAGATGAAAATAAACCATCGGGTATACAAAATATATGTGTATGCCGTTTTGTATAATAATGGCGTCATCACCCATAGCAATTACCACTTCCGGTTGTCCGATTGGCACCAAAATCTAATCAGATCTAATCTAGGGTATCAGAATCCTGTATGCAAAATTTCAATTTTTTTTATTCAGTAGTTTTTGAGTTATCGTTACTACAACATCCATCCAAACACACACACACACACTAACACACACACACACTAACACACACACACACACACACACACACACACACACACACACACACACACACACACACACACACACACACACACACACACAGACATCATCGCGAAAATATTAAAATCGTATTCTAGGGACCCTAAAACGTGTTTATCCATTGAAAACTCACTACCCAATTTTTAGCATGATTCCTATACCTCTCTTATCTGAAGGGCGAGAGGTAAAAATGAGTAGATTTAAAAAGTAATCATAAGTCTTTGAGTATGAATACTTCCATGAGAACTACTTAAAGCAAATGAGTAATTTTACGAATTTTAGAGAGGATTCGTGAAAAATGAGTAACGAGTATGAGTATTTCAAATAACTCTAATTGGAGACTCCAAATTAGAAAAAAGAAATTATAGTAATTAGGAAGTTAGAAACAGACAAAAAACGGGAGTATCACTTACCTTCTAATTTCATTTAAATTTATATTCTTCCAAGTAGACTTAGATTTTTCGAATTTTCATCTAGGTATTTGTATTTACGATAGGTACCGTGAAAAATAGTAAATTTTCACAATTCAATTAATGTACACGAATGGATTCGTATTTATATCACATTTTTTTTTAAACAGCAATTAATGAAATTTTAAAAATCATCAGTTCTAAAACTAGAGTTAAAAGCAAACAGGACTGCCGATGTACAGTGATCAAGGTTGTGATTTAGCTACAAAGGTGTGGAGTCTCACTAGTGCATATTGGGTGGAGTGATCTGACCTAAATCCATCTTGGAATTGGGGGATCAGTCCCATTTCATCCAAAGTAGTGTTTCAAAGAGCTTGCCCAGACCATTCGTCAAGGATATAGGTCTGTAGGAGTTAGTGGATGGGTCCTTTCGAGGTTTGGGGATAAGGACGGTGTGGGCAGATTTCCAGCAAGTTGGAAAGTGGGAGTGCTGAAGGCAAGCGTTGATTAGGATAGTAAGGATGGGGAGTAAGGTAGCAGGTAGTAGGTTTTTTACTGCTTGGCGTTTTATTTGATCGGGACCAGGAGCTGAATTTTTCCCCTGAAGACATACCGTGGCGATGTCCTGAGAAGTGAAGGGATTTAGGATAAGGTGGGATAGCGGGATTAGGAGCTTGGAGTATTTAGTATTAGGGTATTTTGGAGGTGGTATTTGAAGGCCGAGGCCTTCTGGGCAGTACTGTGTAGGATTTTTCCGCCGACGAGGAGGTGGGAGTGGGATTTGGTTTTTTGGCCAGTGTGTACCGCCAGCTTATGCCAGAACTTGGTACCGTCCCTATGATCAAGGCCAGAAGTGACCTCAACCCACTTATCTTGACGATAAATATTAATCTGAAGCCTAATGAGGGCATTCAGCCGGTTCCACTCGGTCTTAAGGACTCGGTCTTGAGTTCTGATAAACTCGCGGTAAAGCTGGCGTTTTCGCCGGATGTTGGATAGAATGTGAGGAGGAAGAGGTTTTTGGGCAGTGTTTATGGATATTTTGGGGAACAGCAACATCAAGGGCTTGGGTGATGGTGTTGCTGATGGAATTGACAAGGGTATCAATGTCATCGTTGGAGTCAAGGATGGGATTTTCAGGTTCTCAGATATGGTTCTTTGGAATAGGGGCCAGTTTGCGTTTTTATATGACCTTATTTGGAATTGGGTAGATCTAGGAGGGATGGGATCGAAGAGGGAGGTTTCGACCATCAAGGTTTGATGATCGGGGGTGATGGAGGCTCCAATGAAGCATTTATCTTCGATGTGATCTCTGCATCTGTCTGTGATCAGGATGTGGTCGGAGATAGAGCTCCCTTGGTGGGAGAGGTAGTATGGATTCTGAAGATGGGAAGGTCAATGAGGAGGTTGGAAAGGATGATGCCATTCGCATTGGATGCATTATCGACAAACTATGTGTGTCTGGCGTTCAGGTCTCCAAGGAGAATATCTCGAGGAAGGCAGGACAAGTAATCGAGGAGATTGGCTGATATTAGTTGTCTGGGATGGTTGTAGTATGAAATAAACGTCGTGGTGATATTTTCCATCACGACGTCTACTGCACACACATCCAAGGTATCAAATTGGGGGGAAGGAAATGAGGGAGGAATTGTAATATGAAAAAATGCCTGATAAAATATAAAAGTTAAAATGAAAGTGAGACACACCCAAAATACAGGACAAGCTAAAACTTGTATAGGCACGCATCGGTAGTCGTATCTCTGCCCAATATTTCTTTTTTTTTAACTAGTAGTTTTGTGTTAAAATATATAGTGTGGCTAATCTGTTTGGAAGTGTCTACTGGGGCAGTACCAAGTTGAAAACTAGTTGATTATTTTAACATATGTATAAAAAATGTAATTACAGGCAATACTTATTATTCTGAACCGGACACGGTGGCCAGGTTGGTTAAAGCATCAGCCTTTATACTTGGGTTATGTCCGGCTCGTGGGTTTGAATCATATTGAAACTCAAGTGGAAAAAAGTTGGATAAGACTTAGGCAAGTGCAAAATGGTATTTGTACAATGCATTAAAAACTACTATATGTATTATTGAAAATTTATTAGGTTTACATATGATACATTAGATCAAACGATGAATATAAAATTAGGCATCTGCGGCGACGTCACAACGTTGAAGGTCAGGTGCTTTGAGGCTTACTGCTTGCAAAAACTATTCATTAAAAGGAATTATTTAAATAAAAAACATCCCTTGGACCCCACACAACAAAATCATAAAATGTTAAGCTAAACATAGGCATTTTCATTTATACTTGATAGTAATATTGATGATCGTGTTTAAAGGATATGTTTCCAGAGTTTTTCTTTAAGTAGGTATTCTTCATTTTTATCAGCTCCTCAATTTCTACATTTTCCTACATAATATGGACACTTGATTTCAACACACCCCATTCCATGACTTAAATGAAGACGTCATACCTATTTCTATTAGTGTATCCCATTCCTTGAACTCATATTCTGGTTTATACACAGATGAACTAAAATTATGTTTTCTGATATTTAAATATTCTTGTTCAATTTATGTGTGAATATGCTCACAATTGAATGAAAAGCGCTTCCTCTACTTGTATTACAGTTTAATTTTTTGTAAAAACTGTACAATCACTTCTTGGTTTAAGCTAATCTTCTCTTTCCACAAGCTGTACAGGTGCTGTAGAATCTTTCATTTTTGGTTCAGTGGTTCACTTGTACTTAGTTTCATAAAATCTATGTTGAATACTTTGCGGGGTGGGGAAGGTTTAATTATTGGAGCTATCCAACAAGCTTTTTCATTTGTCACGAACTTTGATGATACAGAAGTTGTTGGATGTACATTATCAATGGAGAATAGTATGCTGAACCATTTATGCAAGTTTCTCCTAAACAAGCAACACAGTTGCAGTGTACATTTTTTACTGTACAAGGAACAAGAGGTATTTCGTTTAATTTTTGTGAATACAGAACCTACAAAAATAATTATGAATCATTTTTATAAATGAATAATTGTGTTTTAACTTTACCTTTTCCAAAATAACTATCTGTTGTCCGATACGTTTTGAATGAAACTTTCGTTCCTTTTTTGCTTTGGAGTTTTATTTGAATAGAATCTGGAGTCAGTCCATCTTTAAATATCTTCACATAATATGATTTGATAATGTATTCTAAATTTGCAGATAATAAACTAATAGAATTAACATTATTTTCTCTATTACGATAATTAAAAAAAGTGTAGGAATTTTTAACAAATAGTTTTTTTTTCGCGCGGCAATGTGTTAACATTAGAATCTGATCCTAAGATCAATCAGCAACTGCTAACTTAAATTATAACTGTAACTAACTAAGGTCTTACTCAACAGCATTGTTAGATTTCTAATACATTTCGTTCACTAGTTAATGTACACTTTGACACGTACATTATTCTGCTTTTGACAATCTCATTTCACCAACTAGAAAGGTTTGATCCTTTTGAGTCTTCACGCTATTCCTGCAGTGGAGGATTACATCGACATTGGTATGATGATGAAGTCATAGTTCGTGATTCGTGGCAAATTTGACTTTAGTTTGGTTAACAGTATCCATATACAAATCCTTAGGGAGGCTACTGTTTTGAATGTACCAAGGTGAATCCACGATTTTCCTCAGTACTTTGTTCTTTGAACGATTTGTAGACTACTTTGACTAGCGCAACCCGCACAGTTGAATACCATACGACCAAATGGATTAGAGGATATGTTTATACAGCATAAGCTTGTAGATACAGAGTGGAGTTTCCTTCAATTAGCCAATACATTTTTTTATATTTAATTTGTGAATGGAATTAGTTTTTCATTCATGTTTATAGGTATATGTTGTTGAGCTCTATTGGTAAAGTTTCCGTTTATAGATTTGGTTAAATTTATTTCAATCCTCCATCTTTTTGCCCATTTGTCTATTTTATTGATAAATTTAGTTTTTCTGTCGCTTCTTCGTGGCTATTTCCTACTGCTAATATGGCATTATCGTCTGCAAATGTTGCTAAAGTATCATTTTCTAATGTAGGAATGTCGTTTGTGTACAACAGGTATAGGAGAGGTCCCAATACACTACCCTGTGGCACTCCTGCATTAATTTTCTTAAGGTCAGAGTAAGCTTCCTCTTGCTTAGTTCTGAAGTGTCTATCTGAGATGTAGGATTCTAAAATATCAGAGAACCGTATAGGCAAATACATCTTCATTTTAAGTTTTAACCCCTTATGCCAAACTTTATCGAATGCATCTGCCACGTCAAGGAATATTTTAGAACAGACTTTTTTTGTTCTAACGAATTTTATATCGCATTTGCAATTCTGTGGACCTGATCGATAGTAGAGTGGCTTTTTCTAAACCCGAACTGATGGTATGGGATCAGATTATACTCTTCTATTAAGGGTTTATAAATGTTGACAATATAGGGAGAGGAGGGGTAGGCCTGTAAGACGAAACTTTATGGGGGTTTACCTGGTTTAGGGGTCATAATGACCTCTGCTACCTTCCACAACAATGGTACATATTTTAGGCTAAAAGATGTATTGATTAGATGTGTTAGCTTAACTATTGCTTTTCTTGGGAGTTGCCTTAATAATTCACCAGTAATTAGATCAAATCCAGAGGCTTTTCAAGGATTTATATTTTCTTTAACCTGTTTCATAATGTCTTTAAGAGATGTGAGCTCAATTTCTGCTTCTTGCTGTCCCTTGGCCAATATTATCAACACCTTCGTTTGGCTGGAAAGTGTACTGTAGCGAATCTAACAAATAATTGAGCAGTTTCATTGGCCGATCATATTATTCGATTTTTCTAAAAATGTATTGAATACAAATTTCCGTAATTATTATTTATATATTTTCTTTTTAATTGACCTGAAGTTTCGTCAATATTTAATGTAAAAATATCCATATCCATCATTAATGGTGTCAATAGACACCAACATTTTTGATAGATTATTGACAGAATATTGACAGAATTATTGCAGATGTAGTGAATTTTTTTCTCCAATACAGCTGGGGATTGTCAAAAAGTTAAAAGAAATATTAGACTTTTTTTATACTCGGTACTCGGCAGCTGTAGGAATCAGAAGTACTGGGTACTAAATGCAAAGTACTCGAAATTTTGAAGCACTGAGTACCATCAAAATAAAAGTATTCATGAGTATCTGCTACTGGGTACTTTGAGTACTCAAGTATAATTTTTAATACAATGGGGAGTTCAACAAAAATATAACCTCACGTTTTTTCTTTATTAACAGTTAGAATTAATCAAATAAAACCCATTGAGTTTAATTATCTACCGTAATTTGAGCTAGATTTTTGAATAAATTAATTAAAAAATTCAAATAGGAATTTTTTTTTAGTTTTTAATGATTTTTTTACTTCTTGCGTAACAATAATAATAAATCTATTGTTATTTAACTATATTCATTTAGTCTAAGAATGTTCACGACCCCTTCTAAATACTTTCAAATTTAATTATACGTTCCCGTTTAATCCATATTTCACTCCAGATAAATTCTCAATCTTGTAGGGTCTGTTTGGAAACTTGTTATCACGAAGTGAGAACGATAAATTGCACAGAAGCCCCTTGATTACAATTTCAATAGAAATTTTCTCTCGTTTTCTTGAAATATTATCATGTAAATTATGAAAATGCTTTGTTTGGTTGGCGATAGTTCACTTGCAGAATTTCTAAATGAGTTGGCACTGAGAACGAATATTTAAATCATTAATAAAACTGTTTGAGGTCTCAATCTGTGGCGAGTTGCGGTGTACCTTTTTTTTTATTTTTATTGAAGTCAAAAATGAAATTCCTTGACTTAAAAAATAATAAAATAATCCTAAATAAAACAAGTTATTATTTAGATCTTCTTAAAAGTTCAAAAATGCTATTTTGAGATAATATCTGTAATTAAAGAATTATTCACAATTTGAAAATATATGTTAAATCAGGCGTACTATAGGTCATGTTGAACATGACCTGAATAGGTATATGGTTTTATTTCGAGATCCGCAGTGTTGCCAATCACACCATAATTTATAGTATTTGTATGATAATTACAGTTTGATTAGTGGAATTTAAATTTATATTTATTCAAAAAAATATCAGTTTTACAGTTTTATGTTCAAGGTATAAAAATTTAAACAATTTATTTATTTACAATTTTTTGTATTATATTTTAATTTTGTGTTCGTATCGCAATTAAACATTTTTCCAAAGCTTTATTATGAACCGGTAAAAGCGCTTTTAGTATAAATTCTCCAATGAGCTTTAATGTTATTGAGCGTAGAGTTAAATTGACCCATATTTAAATTTTAGAGTATAATTCTAAACTTGGTGTCATTTGCTTTTGGACATAATACACTTGTCAGTTTTAATATGCATACGAGAGACAAACTACGAGTAAATAAAAACTACAACCCTATTTGATAGTATGGCCTGTTTTATAAAATGGTATTGGATGTAATTATTTATTTCCGGTCTGTTATACCGTAGTCTTCTTTGGTTATTATTCCCAAACGTCTCGACTGCGACAGCCATCTTCAATGACGTGGACGAAGTACTCTTCGCTACTTATCAACTGAAACTGAACATTCTTTTGCCTCGAGTATCTTAATTATATGCGTACCTGCGCACGCTTTAGTCTTCTGTACCAGATCCTAGGTAATGTTATTGTTTCTTCCTTTCATCTGAAGTTTCTCATTGTGGTTATATATTTCTTTTGCTGTTTTTGGATACTCTCCTAGTTTCTAGTGGTCGGTTAAAGACCTTATATACGCAGTTGCTGCAAACGTAGATGGCGCGTAACCGGAAGTGGATAAACTCGTCCGGATGCATTAAGTAATAGAAATGGGTTCTCTATGCCGCAGGATCACAAAATGTCACTTGCTGCATCGCATCACGATCCAGTATTATATGCAAGTTTGTTGAGCGTCGAAAGCTAATAAAAAATTATGTGTTTTATATGATTTGATAAAGAAAAAATGGGGATTTCAAAGGTTCGTATTTAAAATCAATAATTGAGGGTGGCCCTTCAAAAACAAAACATTATTTAAAAAATTAAGCGATATTTGGCCTTTAATAAAACAGTAGTATAATTTTTTTTTTAAAAAGTATGGTGTTTATTAACCCTACAATGCATGATCATTTTTTTGCCCAAAAAAACATATTTTTGGTTGGGTTTTATTCTCATAAATAAAGAAAAAATAGTAAAAAAATCTATTCTAATATTTTTTCATTTTTACTTTCCCGGGTCCATCAAAGGGAAAGTATAGTGAACGAGCAAATTTGAGATATCGATGGAAATATCCATTTTGAGGTCCCCCGAGGATACTGAAACCATTTACAGAGTATGGTCTGTCTGTGTGTCTGTGTGTAATCTTCCACGTTAACTGCCAACCGGTTTGACCAATCAAGCTTAAAGTTGGTACGAAGGGTCGGTGTGTGCCTTGAATGCGTCCATTAGTTTTTGGTTTAAATTGGTAAAGCCGAAGGTCCTGAAGACCGACATTGATTGAGTACAGATGTAAGATTTTTTGCCTATTTTTAAATTTTAGGGACAAACAATACACTTTAGTGTAAAATGTCGTAGTGCAGAATTATAGAGCATAAAATTTCCTACAATTTTTATATTGCACTTTTTTCCGGAATTTCCCATAGTTGCGCCACTAGAGGGAGCGCAAAAAATGTTCATGTAGGTTTTCCGTAGTTTTTCCAAATTTTGAGGACAAATAATTCCGTTTAGTGCAAAATTTTCTAATTCAAAGTTGTAGAGAACCAAATTTCCTTTAATTTTTATTTTTATCATTTTTTCCAATTCCACATAGTTACGCCGCTAGAGGGCGAAAAATATACACATTTAGGATTTTTGCCTTGTTTTTATTTTGAACACAAACAATAGGCTTTAGTGTAAACTGTTGTAGTGCAAAGTTGTAGAGCATAAAATTCCCTAAAACTTTTGTATTCATTTTTTTCCAGAATTCCCAATAGTTTTCACCCATGATTTTAGGAGATCCTATATATTGTGCGCATGCCACTGCTTATGTCATATGAACATTGAAATATCAATTCGGTCGACGTATTCACCATTGGCTTGCCATTTAAAATTAATGTGGATTAATTGTGGATTTAGTCATCTTACAAGTGGGATCACCCTGTAAGTATGACTTTTTTTAGTATACCTTTAAATACCAAAATAGTACCATAATATTGCACAGTATAATTAATTTATAACATTCCCCTTGGTTGGTTGGTTGGTTGGTTTGATTCGAAACAGCGGAATGGTCACTCTGAGGCTCTTATATGTGTCTGTATCTCCACCATCACGTAAGAAGCTGATATCACGTAAGAAGCTGATTCGTCCGCCTCGTTACAGAATCTACAAAAAGATTCTTCTTGGATGAAGATTCCCCTTCTTTCGTATTTATTTTTTGTTACTATAAAAATTGATATGATATAGACCAAACGTCTAATATTTCGAAAAGTAGCCATAGGATATAATTTTGTCATTAGGAATTTTGAAAGAGAAGATCAAGATGTATCCTATATTAAATATTCTGAAACTTTGATGGAGATTTTTTTTAATGTTATTTTGCCCTATATTGGTAATGTAAAAATACATATTTTATCCAAAAGAGGTCTGCGACTGCTTGAATCACCCTGTAACTATCAATATTTTTATTCTGATCATTAAGTATGTATTTTAGCTCCATCTATTAGCCAAAAACTTTCAAAAATATTCAAAAGGGACTTTTTGGTAAGCATTTTAAAAAAATTGGGATATTGAACTTCAACGCCCTGTATATTGAAAACTAGTCATAGGATGGAATTGGGTCCATGGAGACTTTTGATCAGGACATCAAATACTACAACATATTAAAAATTTAGACAATTTAACGGTGCTCCCGTTTCCATAAGAAAATTGCGTGGTCCTTGTATAAAACATTGCTATGTTTTGTATAAAACATTGTTAAATTATTTTTATTGCTTCCCGCTATGCAAAAAAAATAAAATATCGGTTCCATATACCTTATTTATTATTTGTAATATCGGCCCAATATTACAATTTACAGAAAAAATCGAATTTTATAATATTCGAAACACACGTAAAAGCAACTGAAAAATTAAAAATTAACTGATACATATGATCAGCAATATTAATTAATAGACGATATGTTACAAGATTACTTTACTCATATAATAAGAAGATTTCGAAAGGATTTTTAAATTTTATGTAACAAATATGATACGCAATGCATTGTAGAGTTAAATACGACGAAAATCGTCAATTTCGGTTTTTCTAAATATCTCAGAAACCGGACCTGATATTTTAAATTTGAAAATCCATCAATTTGTCTTGAAAATACTAATCTTTTTTCAACGGTTTACGGAATCCCAATAGTGTTTAATTAAATGTGCGCCACTCTGTATACAAAACTTTTTCGTTTTTAATTTTATGAAAAAAGTTATTAATCATTAAAAGTTCTGTATGGACTAAAAACTGAAATGTAATTAGGTTATCGTAGATATGATTCCATATTATACAAAATAATGGTACTTTATTTGCAAATTTCACATCGACAAAACACATTTTTTATATACCTCGTACATGACTACAAAAAATTGATATCGGATAGTTGTATTTTTATGAAGAATAACTTTTTACCTTAAAACTAAGAATAAAAAAGTTTCCCATGTGATTCCAACTTAATAAGATATTCTTTATATATCAGGTCTATGTATTGGAAGTAAAAATTGATGAAAATTAATTGATTTCGTGTAGTAGTCTCGCTCGTTATTTTTTGACTCTTAAGAGTCGTACTCATTGGAAAATCAAAATTTATGTTTCACTGACTATTATAAGGTTAACTATTAATTTTAGTCTAATATGTTAATAGGAGTGTTACCTAATACTTAATTACTTGTTTAAAACGCAGCAGCAATATTTATATACATCTATGACAGTAACAAAAACGCTGCCCTATATATGTACTCTTAGTATTAATTTATAAAAAGACATGAATTTTATTTGATAAATTTATTAAATATTAATGTAAATATAAGCAATATATTAAATCACAAAAATTTTCTTAGTACCATGTATATACCTTCTTGGAAAAATTATAAACGAATTGTAGGCAGGATTGAGGGTAGTACCATAAAAATCATCTGGACGTACGATATGGAGTTTACAGTAGCATCAGATGTAGTTGTTGATTGTTCAACAACGGCCTCGTCTGCTGATGATTTTGCAATTAAGAGGCACATCACGAAAAGTATACTTATTATATATAACTTCATTGTTTTTAGCTGAACTTTGGTTTTTTTTAATATATCAGAAAATAAACTTGTCAGGTCGACTCAAATAATAATGACAGATTCAAATGTTGATACTATTAATATCATAACAAATGAATTTTTTTAAAATTTGATTAATCTAGTACTCCTTATATAGGGCGATTATCCTGACCGCACAAAACATAAATAAGATGTCTAAAAACCCTAGTGTATCTATTTATTCGATTTTGTTTCGTATTTTTTGGGAGTATCACCTGTTGCGTTCAATAGAACTTATCAGAAATCTGTAAAATGGCGCTGTTTAGAATTGATTTAGTCCTCGCTGAGTTTATCACATTTTGTGTGGACAGTATAAAGCTGTAAATTCGAGCATTCGTCTGTATTCAGTACCAGAATATAAATACACCCTGTGTGATCTGTGTTTACAGTTTACTATGAGCTATGTATGCGCCATCTGAAATTTCTAATCTGAAACTTTAGTAATATCTCAAAATAAGTCAAAATCAAATAGGTAGAGATCTCCCAATTTGAACCAAACTTTTACAGATATAAGTGGAAACACCAGGGTTTTTAGACATCTTAGTTATAAATAACATTATTGACATATCCTCATGGACGTGACCAACCCGTATATTTTTTGCTGAAAAGAATGAGGAAGATGGCGTATAGGTTCGGTCTAGCGCTATCTCTAATATCCTAACTATACGATACGGTTTTGAGAGGCACAGAGATTGACCGAACCATCTTTCTAGCACAATTATCACCGCTGGGCATGTCCATGAGTATATGTCAATGAGTTACATCGCATAGTCTATCATTTAATTGATACGATTAAAGCCAATCAAAATATCTGCAACGCAATAGAAAAAATTCACATTACGATAGCCCCAAAAGTTTTGAAAGTTTCAAAAAGAAGTTTGTAGAAGTTTGCAGAGAATAAAATCCTTGCTCTTATTACCTGGTGATAAATATCACGATATTATATTATCATAAGTTATAATAAAATAAAACTCGTACCACAACATACTCAATAAAACAAAAATGGTTTAGGAGGCAACTATATAGTTATGAGCCATCTTTAGGCTTAGAAATTAATAAACCAGGTTTGACGATAATATCTTAAAAATTGGTAAACAGTTTACCATATACAAATAATAATACTCTCCCTACATTTCACCCCCTTACAAGTGAACCCCGGAAGGTCCTGTTCAATCAGTGAAGTTCGTGACTTCTTTTACTGATGATGAATTACGAATTATTTCCTTAGTTCTAGACGAGGAAGAGGGAGAAAATCAAATCAACAATCGAAAATGGGTACATAATGCTTAGATGAAACGAGAAAGTGAAGGAGGCAACTAGGCTTAGAAATTAGTTTGACGATAACATCTTAAAAATTGGTAAACAGTTTACCATATACAAATAATAATACTCTCCCTATATTTCACCCACTTACGAGTGAACCGCAGAAGCCAAAGGCTTGTATGGTGAAAGGACGGCTATATATAGGTACAAAATTGTAAAAGCTAATAGTAAAGCATAACGCTTAATGGAGTACCTACCCTAGGAGGCGGTAGGGAAATTTGGGGTACATGAAAAATTTAGATTAAAAATGAAAAGCGTAAATTACAAGTCATGTATAATATTTAAATCCTCATTAGGGACAGCACATGGTAGGAGGCGTAAAAAATTAAATTCGATGGCGTCTAATAAACGTGAAAGCCAAATAGGGAAAGGAAATCACACCAAACGACTCAATACGGCGTGACTTGATTGACCACATTTTAGATATGGATTTGCGTCGTCATTAAATTTAGCTATGTTAGTTATTAAATAAGAACCCTGTCTTTCTCACTATTGTCTTTTTAATGTTTTTAAATTTTCCTATTTTAAATTGCGGCCTGATTGTTTCCAGTTGTCAGATTTATGATCCATATAGCAGCTGGTAAAAACGTCATTGTCAATCAAAAAACGTTTAATTCCTGTGCTGAAAACTGATGAAAAATGAGATAGACGGTGTTTCGAATTAGGTACAGATTTCACCCTTTATATGGTTGAAAGAAATTATCATAACTTTAAGGTAATAAATAAATCTATCCTTTTCTATTCTCATTTTCTTTCTGTTTGTTGCAAGAATGGGCTACATCCACAGCTCGTAAGTTTAGTATAACGGCATATAAAATTCATTAAATGAAGAGCATATTTACTAATAAGTATTCCGGTTACTGCTAATAATAGGGAGTTTTTGGGCCAGATAAAATAACCATTTTTGTGGTTATCGTTATTTCTGAGATTGCGCAGAAAAGTAAAAGAGGGGAGGCAAACTGAATAACGATAACGATAAACTTTATTTACGGCGGATTGGAATAACCATTTTTGTGGTTATATGGACACAGAAGTTGTCTCTGAATGGCAGTATTGCTAACGTCAGTCTGTTATTGTAACCTCAAAATTTGTGTTATAGTTCTTATTTACTCTTTTCGTCGAAGTTTAATTCTCTCAGTATAAAATGTTACAAATCAACCGAATATTTGATTGCCTTCCTCTTATTAATATATTAATATTTTCATCCATATTTAAGGAAAAAACACAAACAACGAAATTTCACTCACTGCGTTTGAACGTACGTGCCCACAAAATACAAAAAAGTTAGATTACTATCACTTTAACTAAAGAGACATTTTTTGACGTTCCAAAAACTCTTTTCAAATCATGAGTGGTTATCGTTATCCTTAATAACTATAACCACAAAACAGGTTATTTTTTAGTTGGTTCAAAAACTCCCTAATAAGCACATTTCAAAATAATTTTATAATATATTAAGAGCCCGCCCTCCATATCCAATCACGAAAAAGCGTGACAGTGCCACGTTGTCAAGTTCAGTGATTCAGGTGACGTTCATTTGACTTCTCTTTTCGATTTGTAAACTATTGAGAGAGAGAGAGATAGAGATATTGCCCTAACCATCGTTTTATCGTTTTCTCTCCAAATAACACAACGCCGCTGGGCATGTCCATGAGTAAATGTCATTGTTCTAAACGACATTCTGTTTTAAAATTATGCGTTTCCTTGTGGTTTTGTTTCAAAGTTATTTAAGATGAATGTAAGATTTTATAAAGCAGATTCTACTAATCTTACAAAAAAAAATATATATAAAAATAATACGAAGTTAAGTAGAAAAGAGTAACTTATAAGAGAAGTTTAAAATATATTTTGCTTTCAACAATCACATTTTGAAAGGCAACTAAAGATCATATAGTTATTTATATAAATACATTGATAAACTACTTTTTACTTATAACACTAATAATGTAACTTTACAGCATAGTTTTACTGAAGTAAAGTTATTGAAAGATTAACAGAAATACATTTTTAGTAAGATATGCAAAATAATCAATAATTATAAGGTTCCCAAATACATATTCAAAATATAAAAGTTCACAAATTCAGCAAATAAGAGCTCACCTATAAAGCTGTCTAAAAACAGACATATTACTTATAACGCATTCGACTGGTAGCACTGGTGCGCATTTAGTTCGACTTTTTTAAGTGCTATTTGTTCGGCTGGCGGAACTGAACCAATTATTGTATTCGACTGGAATTGCTCGGCACAAGGGCAGAGTGAAATGTTGTTCGACTGGTAGAAGCACTTGTTCAAAGTTCGAATTTTTTGGAACTGTACTTTTTTTCAGTGCCAGCCAGTGCCGATTTAGAGGTTAGATTTTATTTTCAATTTTTAAAATATGTTACCCTTGTCTTTATTATTGTCCAGTAGTAGTGAAGATGAAGATATTAGTGATGATAGTGAGGAAGAGTTTAATAGACATTTTAAATAAATTGCGTTAAAAACACATACAGATATAAAATTAGGTTAGAAAATAGAAATGTCAATTGCATCAGTCGAATATCGATAAAATTATGCACTTTGCCATTGCCGAACTGGGTCGCACCAGTTTCCCTTGCTCGATAAAGTTTCGAATTATTAAAATGCTGTACGAAATCAGTGCAGAACTAAAAGCGCTCTGGCATCGAGTAAGAGCGTACGAGTCGAATGCGCTATTAGACATCTTACATCTAACCAAATTGGATATAAATAAGTTAGGTTACATTATTATTATACTGTCACGTCTGACAATGTTATTGTTAGCCCTGTTGTAGAAAGATGCTAAAGATGTCCAAATATTTTCTACTGGGATAGAAAAAGAGAACAAAATAATCTTGTATTATTAAGAGTCCCACCGTAATGGACTGGTATTACTACAACATTGCAACAGATAAAGCATCTTATTGGTGTTACGTCACTTACCATTTTGATCACTTTCAATATTTTTTCTGCTTTATTTGGAACTTACAAGAATAATTTTTTCACTAAAGTGTTTATTTTATCGAGTATTATAGCCTTAAATTTTTTCTCAGTTGATGACTGAAGCCCATTCGTGAAAATGCAGCAGTATGAGAAAACAGTATTTTGTGTGACATCAGCTTGTATTATTTTAAGATACACTCTAAAGAATCTGATTAGCTTAAATTTAGATTTTTCTTGATTAAGAATATGCATTTTTTTAAATATGCAAACAATGTACCACTCATTATGCTAGATTCGTACTGATTTCTAGAAAAATAAGTGGATATTTTAATATTATGAAATCGTTTGATTCAAAAAGAAACTTTTCAAATTATAATGAATCTTATTATAGAAAAGACACTAACAGTCCATTCTTTTTGCTTATACTGATATTCAATTAAGGCCGTTTGCATCAACGATTCTTAAAATGTAATCTTATCTAAATTGATCTTAATGTAAGGTCTTAAAATTTAAGTTGTTGGCACCAGACAAAATGAGCGTTTTTTCTTGTCGCACCGCTTTTAATTAGCTGCGTATTGGTTCAAAAATTAGCACGCTCAAAAACGCTTACAGCGCTTAACAGGGCTCCGTTCAGATTTACGTCCAGAGTGCACACCGAAAGTCAAATTTGGTTCGGATTTAGAGGGCGTTTTGTCCGAGTGTACATACTTTTGGGTTCATATTTATCGTCTAGACGACAACAAGTGAATACTTGGAGGAAATTCATACGACTTGCGCAGTTTGAGCATAAGTCTGTTTTTCATTAAAATGAACGTCTTTCTACACACACAAATATCACAACTTAAATAATTAAGTGAAATAAATTAAAATCTGATTAATATAAATTCAGACTCGGGACGTCTACCAATTTTTTATTATCTCATTCAAGATGGTGAAAACAATTTAATAAGAAAAAAAATCGAAGAGGTTATCCATGTCTCAAATGTGGTCCAAGTATTTTAATCAAAAAGTAAAACGCCAAGTCAGGACCACAACATGTGTTATAATAGTTAAGAGGAAGTGATAGAGTTTGTTTAACCATCCTTTGCCGTTACGTCATAATCGGTGACGTATTCTGCGGTTTTACGTTTGTCGTATATTATTTGAATGTCATTTTACACATAACCACAAAATTAAAATATAACTAATGACATATGTTAAGGATTGTTTTAAATGACCCATGTTAATGTGTGTTTGTATTAATAAATTGGTAATGCCGAAAATTGTATTTTGCTTTATGAGTTGCGTACATTTTTACATAATTTAGTAATTTTTGAAACCTCCTTTTTTTTAACTGATTTGTTTCAAATTTCTAGTTTGGGGATATAACTATTCGTATTTTTAAAACTTGTATAGTAATTATTGTCTGTGTCATTGTGAGAAATACTTTCGTAAGTATTCCTAAAAAATGAAAATAAAAACACATATATTGGAGAAAACAGGCAATAAATAAATTTATTTCTGAAAAAACTCCCAATACAAATAGGAAAAGAAACGAAAAAACGGATAAGAAACGTAAACTAAAATAGCATGTAATGAAATAAAATGCAAAATCTAAGCTTTATCACTGACAAAATCATCTTCATCATCACTCTGGGAGTCCGATTCACTCAGATCTATGATAACAGGAAGAAAATGAGATGCATCAATGTATTTTTCTTTTTCCCAGTCATTATTGATTAATTGATTTGTGTGCCTGAAATAGTGCTTCCATGAAACATGTCCAGCATGAACTTTTATTTTGTAGTCTTTATCTGTTTCTATTCCACTAGTAACTGTTTTTTGAACGGTTCTAATAGATATGTCTAGAGCATCAGCAACATGCTATAAAATTTAATAAAATCAAATCAATAAATGCTTACATTTTGCATAATACAGCTAGATATTTACGTTGTAGACTGCATTTAACGGTAAAAGCGGTTTTCCAGCATGTCTTTCTCTTGAAAAGCAATTAATCAACTTTAAAATTAAAGTTTGCTCTTTCTCATTATACCAGGAAGGCATTTTGACAATCAACAATTAATTGAAAAAGGCGAAAATAATCAAAAATACTCAATACAAATCAAAATATGACAACTTAACTGTCAAAAGTAATAAATAATCTGAATTAGTTAAGAAATACGTCAATGACGTCATAATTGCGTCTCATCCATTTCATGAGGGAGAGATCGAGATGGATAATGTATGACGCAACGGCAAAGGATGGTTAAACAAACTCTACATGACAAACAGACAGACCTGCGGGGCGTCGGGTGAAGCGGAGGTATATTATTCGCTACTGATAGGCGTGGTCTAAATACTACGAATACATTATTACTTAGTCGTCAATCCGTTCCTAGACCGAAGTTTATTACTTGTGTCCAGATGTTGATCTATGTCGAACACTTACGAGGGGGAGTCTAAATTCGGTATGGTGGTACCGATGGTGGAACTGTAAAATAACAAAAAATAACAGCAAGTTGTAGGATAGGAAGCGAACCGTTGGCGAGTTTCGTATATAATATGCGACTGTAATAATGGTCATACGCTATTCTATTTTTTCTACTCCCATTATATATTAATTATCTTAAATGAAAAGGAACTTTTTTTACAACATATTAATTAATTAATCTTTTTTGTTATTAACTTTTAAACAATTCAAAATATTTTGACAGTTGTCAAAATAACTGTCAACTTACCTAAAAATACTAGTACATGTAGTCTGATTATAAGGAACAGGCGTTTTTATCGCTGTCAAAAGGACAAATTTTATATAGGAGTTAATTTAGCATTGTGAAAATCACTATCATAATAAAATTCATGAAACAGAATTTAATGTTTTAATTAGCGTATCATTATATAAGAGTATAAAATAGTTATTTATGCAACAAGTGCGTAATAGTGATACTTTTTTCACGAATGTGAATTTTGTTTGACAATCACATGAGCGAAAAAAGCACTTTACACACTAGTTGCATACAATATTTTTTCTACCACCATAATATTTATGTACAAAAATGGATTGCTCATGAGAAAAAGCTATTTTGCAAATTTTTTAAGTTAACCAGTTTTAACTTAATTAGATTTTTGGCACATAGAATCTTGGCAAGATAAGAAACATAAGGATATTGCAAAAAAATATCGTACACATGCGCATAGGCTATTTTCCAACTTTTCTTTTACTTTAGGTATGAGGAGATTTTTAAATTAAACTCATTTGTCACTTTTTATCTTTCTGTCTTTTATTCAAAAGTAGGAGAAAATATGGAAAATTAGTGAAAAGTAGGAAAATTATGGCAAAATACAGAAAAACAGGCAAATTAGAGAAAAAAAAAGGGAAAAACATGAAAAAAAAAATAGCGAAAAATATGAAGAAATACGGCAAAATAGGGAAAATAGACAAATGTAGGAAAAAAAAGGGCAAAATAGGGAAAATATGAAAAAATGGAGAAAAATAGTGAAAATAGGAAAATGAGGCAAAATGAGGAAAATAATAAAAATAAAGACGAAACGGAAAAATAGTAAAACGTAAATTAATTTAGTGAAAAATAGGCAAAATAATATAAAACGGGGAAAACAGAGAAAAATGGTGAAAAAATAGAGCAAAATGGGAAAAAATACGAAAAACATGTGAAGAAAATAAGAAAAAAAAAAAGAGGAGAAATGTAAAAATAGAAAAAATGGGAAAAATTGGGAAAAGGTTAAAATATGGAAAAATAGGGCAAAATGGAGAAAAATAGGAAAGAGTAGGGCGAAATAGAGACAAATGGGGAAAAATTAGCAAAAAATAGGAACAAATGGTAAAAAATGTGTCAAAATGATGAAAAATATGGAAACGATAGAGTAAAACAGGGTAAAATAGGAAAAATAGGGGAAAATTGGGACAAATTGGAAAAAACAGTCAAGATTAAAACTTTGAAAAAAAATAATGTAAAATTAAAAAAATAGAAAAGAACAGGAAAAACTGGAAAAATTTGAAAAAATCAATTAAAGCATGGTCGTACAGGTATTTAGCTAGAATTTAGTATAAAACTGTTTTATTTTTTGACACACGGAAAGTGGAAGAGGCCACGTGACTTGCTTTGTTGTCATTTAGAGAATTACCGAACGAAAATATTTATCAGAAGAGCGCATCTGTTCTACTTTTTTCAAATTTATCTAGAGAAAAAGTGGATAGTCGTATCACTTTTACTAAAAATAATTCTAAAAAAATACCATAAACGCGCTCTCAACAATTAAATACAGAATCGATAGGTGAAAACCGCAGCTTCCTAGCTTTAATATTAACGGAGCGCCCGTCCAAAAACTATTTCAGGCAAGATAATATTTTGTATTGGCACCTCTTAATAGGGGCATTGGCAAGTTTTATTAAATTGCAGTGTCGCGTCTGTGCTGAATATACGTTCTTTCATAATTATATTCTTCATTGTGACCATATTGCAATAATTTTTTTTTTCATTTATTTATGACAAGTAAAAGTAGAATTGTGTGTGCAGCAAAAAATTGGCTAAAACAAATATAAAAATTGTTTTCATCGGTTTCTAGCTAAATTCAAACGTAAATGTTTGGTCATGTATTACTTTTATTTTTATTATTTTGACGTTTCCTGATTTTTTTTCTTTCCTATGTACGATATGAAATAATAATAATTTAATTTTTCACGAAAATTATAATTATTTACCCTCGTAAACATTGTAAAAAGTAAATGAAGTTCATCTCTATTCATAAATGATTAATTCCTTTGAATTCTGATAGCGGCGCCACTATCCAGATATAAAATGTTGTAATGAAAGGGTTTCGTAGTCCCTAACTTTTAAAGTTTATTTTTTATAATTAGCGCATGAAAAAATTTGTACGTGTTGGTAAAGATCTGATCTATGTTCCTTACCCCTGAATTTTTCGAAATTTGATTTGGTTCTTTTCTAAAAAAATTGTGAAAATAGTCAAAAAACATGTAATTTTGCGATTTTTTTTTGAAAAAACCAAATCAAATTTCAAAATGGTGAGGGGTAAGGAACATAGATCAGATCTTTACTAACACGTACAAATTTTTTAATCCACTAATAATAAAAATTAAACTTTAAAAGTTAGGGACTACGAAACCTTTGCATCCACTGTTTTATAGTATAGTACAACTTCCTCTTAAACGAGGAGATGAAGAAGGCGACTAGTTTCGGCTAAAAATCCATCATCAGGGCTCCGTTCAGATTTACGTCCAGAGTGCACACCGAACGTCAAATTTCGTTCGGATTTAGAGGGCGTTTTGTTCGAGTGTACATACTTTTGCGTTCATATTTATCGTCTAGACGACAACTTTTCATCCCAGTAAATACTTGGAGGAAATTTATCCGACATGCGCAGTTTGACCATAAGTCTGTTTTTCAATGAAATGAACGTCTTTCTAACCTCACAAATATCATAAAATTGGCAGTTGCCTTATTAAATAAATAAATTAAATAAATTATAATCTGATTAAAATGGATTCAGACCCTACCAAAATTTTATTATCTTGTTCAAGATGATGAAAACAATTTAATAAGAAACAAAAATAATTTGGTATTATTACAATAGGTGAGATTATGTAAACTTGCTTTTCATAAGCTGGACGTATTCATCGAAAATTTTCTCTAAATTCCATTGCGGTGAAGTTAGAGATGGTTTGAATGAAATTTTCCACTCTTGATTACTTCCATTTATCCTGTTTCTCATTCTATACCTATATTTGCAATCTCTTACAATTTCTTCTTCACTAGAACTTGATTCCGAAAATAAATAATAGCTTAAATAATCACGCCCCAGTCGTTCATATTTACAAGACAATTCCTATAAGACGTCACAACATCCTGGGTGTAAAACGCACTTTAAATCTGAACGCAGCCCAGGCCTAACCATTGGTAATTATTTTCCTGTCCTCATTTTGTCCCCCTTTTTTTCTTTTTCTTCCTCGTTCTTAATATTTCCTCTTCTCTTTAAATTTTCAATTCTAATCCTAGTCTCATTTATTTTGTCTTCCACTTGTTTTCAATTATCCAACCTCACTTTTTCTTCATTTTGCGTTCAAGCATTGGCCTTTTATAATCCCTGACTCTCTCTAGTTCTTCTTTTCAGGATCCTCACTTTGACACTTTCGGCAACCATTGTGTCTCCTAATGATTGTAGTTTTCACATATTACATCTGTTGGTTGAAAAATTTTTTATTCTTTGAGACTTCAAGTCTTTTCGGGCTCCAAAGCCATTACCGGTATGTACTTAACAGTTGCTACTGCCGTTTAAATTGAATTTTGAAATCTTAGTGTTTAGTTATATATGTACCACTATTAATTAATTTTTTGACGTAACAACCGCGCCGTTGTTTGATACATTTTTTCAATTTATTTTTATACTTCTATTGGTAAGTTTTTAATTTTGTTAACTTTCGACCATTGAATGTTGAAATTATTTTAGGCCTGATGATGGCTTTTTAGCCGAAACTAGTCGCCTTCTTCATCTTCTCGTTTAACTATTATAATACATATTATGGTACTGACTTGGCGTTTTATTTTTTGATTAAAAAATTTAATAAGAAACAAAAATAATTTGGTAGTATTACAAAGGTAAGTGAGATTATGTAAACTTGATTTTCAGGAAAGGTTTGCTGTCTTCCTACTGTATTGTCATCTTTTGTTAAATATGGAGTAAGTAGTTGTAGCAGATTTTCATAAGCTGGACGTGTTAATCGATAATTTTCTTTAAATTCCATTGCGGTGAAGTTAGAGATGGTTTGAATGAAATTTTCCACTCTTGCTGGATTTCTTCTATTTAGAATCCTGTTTCTTATTCTATATATTTGAAATCTCTTACAATTTCTTCTTCGTCAGTACTTGATTCCGAAAATAAATAATAGCTTAAATAAACACGCCACAGTTTCAAGAAAATTCCTATAAAACGTCACAACATCCTGGACGCACTTTAAATCTGGACGCAGCCCAGGTGGTTTGAAGCGGTCTTTGGAGTACATTTTCAAGCGTTTTTCTACTGAGACAAAGGAGAAAGAAGATTCTTATAACCTTAAAACTTTAAATTATTTGTTTATAATATTAATCCAAGTAATGAATTAACCAATCAACATACCAACATACCCCGCATTATTAAACATTCACATCAAACTTGTAATAAAAGATTCGTTTTCTTCAGAATTTTTTCTGGAAAACCAGTAATTCGACATAAAAAAGAATTCTTGCATTTGGCGATGTTGATTAGTACTAAAACTGTAGAGTAAGGTTTCTTTCATAGTAACTAGAATCCCAGTATCACTATCATGTACCAACCCATAACATATAACCTTATATAACCTATGACATTTTGACAAGTGGTACAAACATTGCAATTTTGTGTTTATTCTAATGCGCTTCAAACCATAACTCTCAGCGTATTAAACAAGAAAAAACGTTCTATGATTGGAATCTTAAATAAGCACAGCATAACTATTTATTTTGTTTGTAAACCAGGTATTTTTAAATATATTCAAAGGTAATACCACAAGAACTGAATAAATAGCCGGCTATTTATTGTTGTCAATTTTTCGAGTGTGCGGTTTGTTAATTTGACGAGACCAAATATGCAATTAATAATCTGATAGAATCCCGAGTGCGGTAGCACTCAGGATTCTATTTCTGATTATTAATTACAAATTTGGTCCAGTCAAATTGTTAAGCAGACCAGGAAAATTTAAACAATAAATAGCAGCTAATTTATTCAGTTCGAGTGATATTTGGAAGATTATTTCATAAACCATCTTTATTTTATCCTTCGTCAATTAAATCTAATGAGATATTCCTGAACCGATTCATTTTTAATTTATATGTCAAACTTGATATTTAATTTCTTTGACAGTAGAGACTGCTCTGAAGCTACGCACAGTGACTATTTTAGGGAATAATTCTCATGAAACGATCAAAAAGGTAAAAGATAATTAAAGTGATTAAGCTCAAATTATATTATGGGTTCGTTCCACGAATAGAATTTGAAATATATCAGAAGTAAAATATTAAATTTAAAAATTTTGGACGCCAGTCAGTTGATTTTTTGGTGTGATTAGAAACAATTGACAAAAAAACTGTGATATATTTCAAAATCCGTCCTTTCTTTTTTTTTGGAATTAAGGAAATTAAACTCAAATGAAACGTTATATTTGTTTATTTTATGATAGCACTATTCAGAGATTTTTCTTTTTTTTCTTCAATTAAAAACTTATCTTCTTCAAGGTAGGTTGAGGGTCTTGTTGTTCTAGATGTAAACTGTTCCGTCCTCGGTTGTCCAGGAAAAAACTTCTTCTCGGACCCGTCCAGAAGGAAAACAACCGTCTCTGACGTTAGAACAGCAGGAAAAGACCAAAAACTCACCAAAAACCAAAACCCCTATAACTAAAGGGGAGACAAGAAAGAAATCTTCAGTAGAAAACACTGGCAATACAACGATAATATTAATATGCAAAGTCTGCTGATATTAAATAATCACTTTTATTTGTGTTTTTACATTTAAAGCGCGATAGCTGATACCTACATTATTATTTTTAAAATAAATAATATAATATGTATTTCTTATATTATTACGTAGATAATAATATTCAAATCTTTCTAACCGGTCTGATGTGTGTTCCAGAAAATGCTTTATTGCAAAAACAGGTCAGCAACACTCTAAGTGAGTTTAAACAGCAAATAAAATAAAATAAGCAATAAAATAAAATAAGAATTTTATACAGATGACTAAAATAAAATAAGAATGAACCAACCAAAGCGTAGCTTTTTAGTTAATAAACCTATCCCAAACAGCAGAAAAATTTGGCTCATGCGCATTATCGATTTCCAAACAAAATTAAATGAAATAAGGTAAAAAGATTGGTCATAATTTGTACTAATTCTTATTTCATGTATAAACGCTTTCACAGAGATGTGTATGTTTATCTTTCTTATTTTATTTTATTTCCTGTTTTCCCTTCAAAAATGTAAAAAGAACTCTAGCAGCTCTCTCATGCTAATCAAATGCTGGGTTCGCAGATTAATAAGTCGTAGTACTCGGTGAAGTAATATGTCAAATATTTCTAGATCATACTCTAAAGCCGGAGTCTCATGCGTCCGTTTTCCGACCGTCCGATGGTACGACGGAGCTCCTATTGGATGAAAAATTTCCCACCTTTTTTTATCCGAATATTTTTAACTTTTTTCCGACGTCGGACAAAGTTAAACTAATTTTAACTTTTTCCGTTTTCGGATCGTTTTTAACCTCACTTTTTGACTGTCTGACTGGTGATAAGTAAACAAACCAACTAATAATTATTCGGTTTGCGTTTTAACATTCGTCGATAATGGAATTCCAAATTCAAATAAAGCATCGAATCAATAATATCTTGCTTTTGTCGCTTTTGTGGACAAATAAATAAAGGTAAAAACAGAAAAAAAAACAAAAAGATTATGGGTCAGGGATTTGGTTAAACATCGAAAAACTTTCCACAACTTGTTACAAGAAATGAAACTGACAGATCACGAGAAGTATATTATAACTACCTAAGAATGTCTAGCAATACATTCCAAAATTTGCTAAAAATCACTGGTCCTAGATTTGTATTTGTGAACGTAATTACAATTACAACCAAATAAATAAATTATTGTGTGTATTATAACCTCAAATACATGTCAATTGGGTCCCTTTTAGGATAAATGAGACTTGGATTTTATTTTTATCCGAAATTCAGTTTTTATCGGATATCGGATCGACGGAAAACGGACACATGAGACTCCGGCTTTAAGCATCATTATCAAATATCCAACACTTATTTTATTACTCTGTGCAATATACAGTGTGGAAAAGCCAAATGGAATAAATTCATTATTTCTGTTACTGTACATATTTATAGAAAATCCTGAAACACGTCAAATTTAAATTAAAAATTCACATTCTTAAACCTGAAAATGTGATCCCTACCTTCAACCCCCTTCGAGTGATAGTTACAACCCCAAATTTTTTAAATGGGAAGTATGTGCTTGTGATATATCGTTTGAAAGGTGTCTGCAATCTCTATCCAAAAAGGTTATTGTTTTCTAGTTTATTGCAAAAAGTAACATAAGAAAAATAAAAACAAATGATTACCGAAATGCGCTACAGTATACTTAAAATTTATTTCCCGGTTTAGTCGTAATAATAAGAGAGTAGGTAAAAACCATATCAGTGGTTATTTTCATGATAACAAGAAATTGTATAAAAGTTGCCATAGCAATGTTAGCAGTTTGTTTAAAACACTTTAGCAAATTGGTTTGTAATTTATGTGTAAGTTATGTCTAATTTTTTAGAAAGAGTGGGACAAACCGGAAGAGGCAAGGATCTTGGTAATTTTTTTAATTAATTAAGAACTATTTTCGTCTCTGTTTTTTTCCACTTTTATTTTTTTCCCACCTATTTTTCCCTTTTTTTCTCCTTTTTTTCCACACATTTTATTCCCAATTTTTTCCTTACAGTTTCCTATTTTTGTCCTTCTCTATTTTTCGTGACTTTTTACCCACTTTTTTTTCACTTTTTTCCTACTTTTCCCCACTTTTTGCATTTTTTTCCTCATTTTTTTCTTACCTTTTCCCCACTTTCTCGTTTCTTTCCTTTTTCACCATTTTTTTCCTTTTTGTTTCATTTTTTTTGATTTTTTCCACTTTTTAATACTTTTTTTCCTACTTTTTTAGGGATAGTGGGAGAAACAAAGCGAAGCGTGGTTCTTAGTAATTTTTTGAAATTAACTAAGAATTATTTTCCTCCCTGACAGTAGTTGTTAGCGTTATAATTGCCGTTTGAATTTCGTTAGCTGCAATTTATAAAATTGTTAGATTAACAGAAATGCATAAAATAACAGTTTTACAAATGATTGGTTACGGAGATAACACTCGAACACAAATGGAAGTTGCTCGCCTATTTTATGAAAAATTTCCGGATTTGCCGCCTATATAAGGTACAATTAGTAAAATAGAGAAGCAGTTCCGCGAGTTTTTACTGAGTGATGATACTAAATTAAATGTTATGCTTGAGTTTGAGAAAAACCCAAAAAGTACATCGACTACACAAGCATCCGGCAACATTTCATGTTAGCCATACATCGATACTATATATATTAAAGAAAATAAAATGCATCTCTATAAAATGATAAAAACTCAGGAGCTCATGGAAGACGATTTTGATAGGAGATCTTATTTTTGTGAACAAATGATGGAAATGTTGAATAACAATATTATCCAATTATGTTGTGATGAGTCCACTTTTTTCCTTAACTGTTATTCTAATCGTCAAAAATTGCCGCTACTGGTCAACGGAAAATCCTCTCTGGATGAGAGAAGAACATACGCAATACCCTCAAAAGGTTAATGCTTGGGCAGATATTGTTGGAAACCATATCATTGGTCCCATTTTCGTTGAGGGGAATTTGAATGGCGATATATATTTAGTACTCCTTCAAAATGATGTCATACCAACTTTGGCAAATTTATATCCTGATCCAGTAAACCCTCAAGTTCCAGCGAATACGATATGATTCCAGCAAGACGAAGCACCGCCACATTACCAAATTAATGTCCGCCAGTACGTCAACTTAACTTTTCCAAATCGCTAGATCGGGAGGCGAGGATCGATAGAATGGCCAGCACGATCACCTGATCTTACACTATTAGTCTTCTTTTTATGGAGATATGTGAAGAGTGTTGTGTACAAAACTAAACCACGTGATTTAGATGAATTAAGAGGAATCGAATCCCACATGGCTGATTTATTTTTTTTTAAACACAGGCTAGATTTAGAAAGTAAGACTCCTTTTAATATTTTTTTTAAATATACAGGTTAGATTTAGGTATGAAAGACTTATTTTAATAAAATGAATATTTTTTTAGCTCAGATAACCAAGTTTAATATTTTAACGTGTGGGGAATTTCTGAAATTATCTACAGGTTAACGTGTGTGTAGTCTCGGCCTTTGAACATCTGATTCATTGACATTCATATTTTTTACATTATGAACAATTAAGAATTACATATTGAGTGTATCGTCGCGAATTTCGGTAAGCACCTGATTTTATTTTTTTATGTTAATTTATGCAATAAACTGGAAAACAATAACATTTTTGGATAGAGATTGAAAAGACCTTTCAAACGATATATCACAAGTATATACTTCCAATTTAACTGTCACTCGAAGGGGGTTGAAGGTAGGGATCACAATTTCAGGTTTAAGAATTTGAATTTGTAATTTAAATTTAACGTGTTTCGGGATTTTCTATAAATATGTACCGGGTGGGCAAATAAGAACGGCCCTCGGCCATATCTTCGGATCGGATTGTAGTACAGCTTTGGTAAAAAAAATTATACCAAAAGTGGCCACGAGAAAAACCTGGAAATCAATTATAGAATTGTAGGTCCACCGCTAGAAGGCGTTATTGACTAAAAAAAATTTCAGAAGGCAAATTTCATAAAATTTGCCTAATTAAGAAGCATAACAAATACAATTACTGTATTCTTCAAAAAATTATGCGTATATTTGATAATACAAGTTTTGGTCTAACTATTCAAATAAGAGGTAGGGGAGAGTGGGAACTTTGTTATAAAAAAACGACCACAACTCCGATTCTACTTAATCGATCTGTGCAAATTTAGTCTTGTTAAAAGAAGCTCTTTTCCACTACTGTAAAGATTATATTCTTAACTATACTTAGTAAGTAACGTGCACGTTAGAGAGCTTTGGAAAATATTAAATAGAAACATGCAGTTTTAATAAGAGAATATAAAAGTAGACGAAATTAGCAACATAATGGCGAAAGCTACATGTTGTTATCTTTTTCCTATCCCGAGATATCTTAATAAATGTGTAAATGTTGGGAATTTTTTGTCAACCTTCAATTACACTATACATACATATGCTACAATATAATACTCTCATGCGTATATTACATATTGTAAAACAAACTACATTATTAAAGGTATAAAAATCTGATGTGGCCAGCACATGACCTCTCGCCATTTTTGAATCAAAAATTTACAGGTTGACACAAAAAAGTATGAAAAAAAATTATTTTTTTGTAAATCTGGCAACAATGGCAAAAATTTTCGAAAATGTTAATGAGATGAAAATAAACTATAGGGTATACAAAATATATGTGTAAAACTTTATTGCCGTTTTGTATAATAATGGCGTCATCACCCATAGCAACTGCCACTTCCGGTTGTGCGATTGGCACCAAAATCAGATCTAATCTAGGGTATCAGAATGCTGTATGCAAAATTTCAAATTTTTTTATTCAGTAGTTTTTGAGTTATCGTTACTACAACATCCATCCAAACACACACACACACACACACTAACACACACACACTAACACACACTCACACACACTAACACACACACACAGACATCATCGCGAAAATATTAAAATCGTATTCTAGGGACCCTAAAACGTGTTTATTCATTGAAAACTCACTACCCAATTTTTAGCATGATTCTTATACCTCTCTTATCTGAAGGGCGGGAGGTAAAAAGGATAAAATCTGATATATAAAAATGAATAGTAGATATGTGAAAATCTTCTTTCTAAATAATTAATACATACTGCATGATGTTGATGATGACTGTATAACTAAAGATAATCCTCTACCACTGACTACGTATCCAAATTTTTGACCGTCGGGAGGAACTCGTCTGCGCCCTTATATACTATTAACCTACATTGAACAACAATTGCATGCTTTGTTAAATTGTGATGCGCCACAAGTTATTTCGGAAAAACTCAAGTCGCAATAAAATGGTTCTTCATGTCTTAAATGATATAATTAGTAAAGGCGTTTTAGGAAAAGTAGGCAGAAATAAGAGAAAATTTGGGATGTAAGATTTCCGAGAATACCCAATTGATTTAAAATATTTATAACGATCGGTTACTTTCCCCTAAATAATATTTGTTTTAAAACAAAATACGTATGCTACCCAATAACGTCCATACATATTTCAGTCATATTATATACCTGCCAATAATCAAACAAGTGGCAAACTTTTATTATATGTTATCTTGCGTAACGTAACGGTGCGATCCTGCAGGAATATAATCTACAGGCGGGATAATAACTGAAATTACAGGAGCTTGCGCGAGTTCTTGGCGCGAACTCTCGTTGATCAATAGGGACACCGATGTCCCGGTCTCGAATCTCGAGTGCCACTGCAGTAAATCCAGAGATGGAAAGAGGGACTGAAAGTGGAAACGTTACTTTCGATTTCGTTCCAATTTCATGAATTTTTAAAACAATATTTTTACCTTTCGACCAAATATGTTATTGCAGAATATATTTTTCTCCACGACCATTAGTGAATGTATGAATTCCTAAATCATTTTTTATAATAGAATGTAAACATTCACCCTCTAGAATCTGAATATTTATTCTAAAACACTTGCTTCTTATGCATTTTGCATGTATTTTCATTCTTTATCAAGGTAAAGAATGGATATTCTGTAATCGAACTCAAAGATATGGATTTCAAAAGTGTCACTGTCAGATATAAAATAGCGACGGTAATAATTATTTTCAAACAAGTAGATATAGAATTTAATAATATCTGAAATTGAAATTATGAAAAAAACTCATGTGCACCAGTTTTTAATTTCGGTAAGTGTACCATAACGCTATAAATATTAATACAATGTAATACAAATATGTCAACAAATAACTTGTGTTCACATTTAATTTAATTTTGGTCATGGAGAAAATATAGTCTGTTACAAGGTTAGAATGAAAAGATTTGACACTCGTGGTTCCTCACGCTCGCTGACGCTCCCGTTCGGAATTTTCCACTCGTGTCGAATTTTTCATTCTAACCTTGTTACAGAATCTACTATTCAGTTTTAATAAAAATCAAACTAGATTACAAATTTTTTTGTTCTTTCTGTAATAAATATTCTGGATCTATTTGCCATTTGGAAATTATACAATTATCTTGTATCATTTAACATTAAGATTTTGTATATTGTAAGTTATATTCTTAACATGTATGTGGCCAAATAATGTAACTTGTGTTTTGTAAAACCGCAAATATTATACAAATAAAGTTCTCGGAAAATCTTCAGATATATTGAATATCATTAAAGCATATGGAGAAGAAATTTTAAAATAAACCAAAAAGCTACTAATAAAATTTTAAGTCCAAAAGGTTATCTATGTTCTCGAATGTGATCAACCGATGAGGTAATAAAATCAAGTAACACAGTAATTTTATAATAAAATGATAAAATGGTAAGTAGCTTCAACTAGTTTAGGCTAACAATCGCCATCATCAAGCCTACAAATACAGAGTATTAATGGGATAATTCAAATTTTTATTTGTTTAAATGTGTGATCGATTACCAAATGGTAGGCATAAACTTAAATTTAATTGAAATAAATGGTACTTAATTAAGTGGTTTAAAACATGTTTAAAACCAAAGGATTGGAAATATAAAATGTAACAAATTAAGTGAGAGGAAAGCCTTAGTTTTAAAATAAAAGGATTGGAAATATAAAATTTCCTACATTAGGTAAGAGAAAAGCCTTAGAGGTAATACCACCTAGAATACGTAAACTTAGGAAATTTTATATTTCCAATCACTTTGTTTTAAACCACTTAATTAAGAAACATTTATTTCAATTATGTATATCAGTTGGTGATCGATCACACATTTAAACAAATACATTTTTTAATTCTCCCATAAATACTCTGTATTTGTAGGCCTGATGATGGAGATTATTAGCCGAAACTAGTTGCCGCTACTTCCCATTTCATCATTTTATTATTAAATTACTGTGGTACTTGACATCGAACTTTATTACCTTACTAAAATTTTGTATAGACAATAACTTAAAAAAAATACAGGAAGGGTTCGATCTAAAGAAGAACAAGAACAGGATGAAGGGAAAAAACGCTATAAAAGTGGTGAAAAAGTTAAGAAAAAAAGAGAAAAATAATAACAAGCATATAAAGGTGAAGAAAATACAACACTAATGGATTATTAAGTAATAATAGTGGTAATGGAAAACAGATATGAAACACACAGAAAATTAGCTTAAAGAAGCGGTAATAAAAATAACAATTGGAAAAGCACTAGGATGCGATAAAATAATGCCTAATACCAATATTTTCCGACTTCATTTATTATGATCTGTTTTGTCTCTACGATTATTTTTTATTATTTTGAAAAAGTTCACATTAACATTGCTCTTCTAATGGCTTATCCGAAATTTCGATATTTTGCGTAATGTTCAACAGATCGGTGTTTAAAAAATTTTCATGAGAGTAAACTTGACATGTATCAATAAGAATTTTGTTGCTTGGCAATTTAACGAAAAAAAAATTTGTTTACAATGCTGGTTGTCATGCTTTCAAAAGTTAGGTTCCGTTATTGTCAAGGGCAAACTTTAAATTGTCATATATATTAATTTGGTTGTGGTAGCTTAAAAGTTTTACTACGGCCCGCCAATACTTCACCTTTGGTGCAGTATGACAAACCGTAGTATTGAAATCGTGCAAAAATCTCAAAAATTTTTTTGCTCCAAATGACTTAAAATGTCAAGAAACGTGGAAGAAATTGATTTTCCGCAAAAAAAAAATCTGTGTGGATCTGTGGATGTGTGGATGCCTGTGCGCACGATAACTCGAGAACGGTACGGCCGATCCGGAAAATTCTTTCGGCTATCGGTTTTTATTAAAAAAAGAAAGGCTCTATCAGAAGATGAGCAATTGCGGGTCCCAGGATCCCGGTCCCGCCTACTAAATGAAACTTCTATTCGAGATATCTCGATAAGGAAAGCAAATTTGTCGATATTGATTTCTATTAAGGTGTGTAAGTCAAGACGTGTTGATTGCTATCTATATCGACAACCGGCTCGTTGAAAAAAAATTGAAAAAAAAAATTATTGGAAAAATTCCGATTTTTTCGAATCGAACTTTCTTCCGCTGACGTCTTGAAAAATCGCGCATAGATTATTCCTTTTACTAGTTTATTTTTATTTGAATGATATTGTTTTGACATTTGCAGTTATTTAAAAATTTAGGATGATTTTTATCAAAAAAAAATTGATAAAATTCGCAAATGTATTATTTTTTCATTGTCGTTTAAACGGCGTTAAGATCAATTTACAATTTTTTACAGTTATCTTGTTATGTGACATAAAAAAAACTTTAAATGATTAATTAACCAAAATTTGATCTACTATTATTTTAAATGCCAAAATACCCATACAAAAGTGATTCTTAAACAAGGGCGTGTTTTTTAATTCGACAAACTGGACATTGATAGTTTGACTTTGACGATTAAATCAAAATAAAAACTGTAGACTTTGCCAAAAGTCGGCCGGAAGCGCGCATTTATTTTACTACCTTATCCACTATTTCTGCAAATAACTTGAACTAGGATTTTTGTTTACAGGTTACCATGGTAATGGTTTCCATGACAACAGTTTCCCATAGCTGATTTTCGCTAATAAGCCAAATTTTAACCTTACATTTATTATATATTCAGGTCATATCTAAAAGTATCCAACTATATCTTGCATTACCCAAAAAAAACAGAATAAAAATTTTGCCGTCCTTAATTTTATTGTGAGATCCATTTTTTTATGATTTCGTTCAGAAATACAATTAAAAAAGTTACCAAGAAAATGGTATTTCATTTGATAACGGAAATCAAAAATCCAGCAAGAACCGACAGGAGTCAAATGAACAATCACATAGTCACGTTTGCCAACATTCTACAGGGTGATTCTTTTAGAGGGCTAATTAGAGGTTTCAGGCGGTAGGCGGAATTAAAATCTGAAAATTTGGAGTATGAAGTTTTCGGGGATGCCCAATCGATCTAAAATATTTAGAGCAACCAGCTACTGCCGGTTATACCGGAAGTGAACATCAACATTTTTAGACTTGCCCTGAGAAGCTGATTTTAAAAACCTATTACACTTATAATGTAAACTTATTAGTTTTGAAGTTGTAGACAATTGAAAATCGCATTTTGTTAACTTTAATGAGGAGACAACTTGAAATATTAGTCCATCTTTTTTTACATTATTTGAGAAAACAAATGAATTTCTTTTTATGAAAAAGTGTTTTTCTGTTTTTTTCTTTAATTTAACATGAAAAAATTGATATTTACGTGATATTAACGTGGGCCAGTTTCTCTAAATAAAATTGACGCTTTCAAATATAGATGACGTTTGCTTATAAAGTGTCGTTTGGTCAATATGTTTTTAATTGTGTTTACTTTTACCCTTGTTTACGTATCTTTACAAATACAAATAAACACGGAAAATTATCAACATCAACCAGCTCTACAGAGTTCAAACTACAACAGTGACAGTGAACTATGCAGTAATCAGACACGGACGCGACCTTTCACTTAATCAGAAACGCTTGTGCCCAGCACTTATGTACCAAACAGCAAATTATTACCTGATCTCGTTAAAATAGTCGTTTTCTTTATCTAACAGCGGAATCTAATATGTATTTATCTCTCTCGATTTTGAATGAAGTTTTCATCTTTATCCAATTATCATATTATGGTTTTCTCCATCTTTGTCTGTATAAGTGAGATTTAACAGCTGTTATTCATTCGTATTCTCCTCTTTACCCATTTGCAGTTAATGGCTTGACGGTAACTTCATTGCACATAAGTGAAGTCACGATCGTAATGGCGGCATATTCAAATAATTGAAAATTTGAATTTTTAAATTAATTTATTCAAAAATCTAGCTCAAATTACGGTGGATAATTAAACTCAATGGATTTTATTTGATCAATTCTAACTGTTAATAAGGAAAAAACTTGATGTTATATTTTTGTTGAACTCTCCATTCCTTCTATAAAAGGAAGGGGTTCCATTCCATTCACCTTCAGGAAATTTTTCGCTAGTTTTTTAAATAATTGGTGTTTTTTAGGGTATTTGCAACTCAGAAATTGAGTTCATTGACGTATATTGTGATGCACGCATATAGAGAAATTCTCCTATTTATGAAAAATTAATAAATAATCTTTTACCGGGAGACATTCATCTTTTGGGAGATATTGCTTATCCTTTGAATAATTTAATTATGGTATCATTTAAAGACAATGGACACTTATCTCGACAACATAAGAAAAATTTAATACAACTTTAAGTAGCACTAGGGTAGTTATAGAACATGCCTGTGGGAGATCAAAAGGAATGTGAAGAATGTTAAAATATTGGAATATTATAACTTTAACAAACTTAAAATATAATATGACCTGTGTATGTATATTGTACAACATTGGTATTAAAAAAATGTTGATTATGATCCAAGTGATACCGAGGAGGAAGATGATAAAGAGCAACAACCTTTGGTAGAAAATATACCTGCGACTGCTGATGAGAAAAGAAATCATATAATGAGTACATTTCACTAAATGTTTATTAAACATATTTTTCTAAAAAATAAGTTCTTTCATTAAAAAAAAAACGAAATCATAACATAAATAAAGTGTTTTCTCTAAATAATAAAACATAAAAAATCTTCACAAACAAAGCAAATATCAGTAATATGACCCAAAATGAATCTAACCTATCAAAAATATGAGATCATAAATATAAAATAAGTATTTCTTTTGGAATAATATACATATATAAAATAATACGTAAATTAAACGAAATCATAACATTAATTAAGTTTTTTCCTCTAAATAAAAAAATAGAAAAAATCTGAGATCACAAACATAAAATAAATATTACTTGCAGGATAACATATAAAACAAACAATCGTAAAAAATATCATTCAGAATCTAAATGGGTCCTTTTTTAGGGTTCCGTACCCCAAAGGGTCAAAACAGAACACTATTTCTCTCAGTTGCGTGTCCGTCCGTCCGTCCGTATGTCCGTCAGTCACACCGGTCTAGCAGCTAAACCGTTGAAGCTAGTCTTCAAATTTTCACAGTATATGTGTCTTGAAAAGTCATGAAAAGCCACAAAAGTCAGCATTTTTTACAAAATTTTGTTCCGAAGTATTTTCTAACTGTCCATTGACCTATGAACTTGAAATTTGGTGATAATGTTTATTGTTATGTATATTTTACCGACAAATATCAATATATTAATAAATATAATGTTTTCATTACTATTCCCTCATTTTTAGGGTTCTGTACCTTTGTATTTATGCGAATTGTGATATTCGATATTTTATTATTTTTATATGTGCAATCGTATTAGTTTTATTAAATAACGTATTTTTCATCTTATAATTTTTTTTCTATCTTTGTCAGTTACGCTAATATTAACAAATTTGTTCGTTGCATTTCATTTGTTAATATATCTAAGTATATATGCGGATTGTGATATTCATAATTTTTTCTTCTTCGTCGAACAGAGATGCGCCAGGTTATTTTTTTCACTTCTTTAAATCTTTTTACCAAGGATTTTTGACTTATTAGTTCGATTAAAATTTGAAAGTCCTTTAAGAACCCTACCTTTGCACAGCTGGCTTATATTCTACATTTGGTACGGAACCCTAAATGTGCGAAGTCCGACACGCACTTAACCGATTTATCTTTTAATGTTCTCCCTGATAGCATCAGAAAGATTATTGATGGCGTCAATTACTTTTTCTTTCAAAGCATTCTTTTCTTCCCATCTCATATCATCATTTTCATCACCGGTAGCTCTCGATTTATTTTTATTGTATAGGTATTGACTAATCGAAATTTTTTTCTCTTGACTCTTATTTGGCTTACTCACATCTGGGCATTTATTTTCTTTATTTGGTATTACCTCTTCCATAGTTTCTACATCCACTTCCATAGGTACTTGCTGAGAAGATTTTCTGTAGGAACAGTTGAGAGTTTGTAGCGCAAAACTTATGAAACTGTTCAAAATACTCCCCAAGTTATTTTGGATTCTCCTGTAATCTTATAAGAATATTGATAATGTTCATTTCTCACACTCATAGAAATATCGTTCCAAAGTTTAGTTTTCTTACACTTAGGATTACGGAAATCCTTCTCTTTTACTTTCCCGGCCCACCTCCGAAAAGGGAAAGTATTGTGAACGAGCTAAAAAAATTTTTCGAGATAAAGATGGAAATATCCATTTTGAGGTCACCTGAGATGATTAAGACCATTTCCAGATGGAAGTATGTCTGTCTGTCTGTCTGTGCGTATTCTTCCACGATAGAGGCCACACGTTTAATCCGATCGAGCTGAAATTTGGTATATAGGTTTGGGTTACCCGTCGGAAGAACCCATTAGTTTTTGTACGACATTTGTTAAACGGAAGTGTCACTATCAAAAAATGACAGATGCAATATGTCATTTAAAAGCATTTGAAAAACTCTATTCAGAACAGTCAAAATTATTTCTCCAACTGTCACCTGTCAAAAATAGAAAAATGTCAAAATTAGAAACTTTAACATTAAATACCTGAAAAAGTATTCGTGGATACTCGTCGGGAGAGATTTGGGGCGACACAACCGATTTTTTGGAGTGAGATAAGAAGTTTTGTAGCATTTGATACCTATTTTTTTTAGTTTCTACGGATTTTTCCGGCTGTACAGTTTCCTTTGAACTTTCATTTTTTTTGCTTCTTCGATTTTTTCAGATATTCATTTACATATGTAAAATCATAAATTGGTTGATGTTGAAGGTTTTATAGAGATTAAAATAATTACCATTGGAAACTATTTCTACCTCCTCTGCAGTTAACTCGGTAGAAAAAAATTCGCCTTCAACCTCGAAGTTAACTTGAAATAACTGGTCTATTTCAGATTGAGCCATAATTTTACAAATTTGTTATGAGTCACACAAAATTTGTAATACCATTAGAATAAAATCAAGGCTTACAAAACATATATTGTTTTATAGCGCAGCGATCATACATATAACCTGACGAATAATCCATCAACCAAACTCACTAACACTTTCAGCCGGTGGAAAATTCAAGAATTGTTGAATTAAAAAACGAAAATGGTTTGTCCACCACTACCACCACAATAATATAAAAACAGCTTGGTGGATGCACCACTCTTCCACCATAAATTAAAAAACACGCCCAAAAAATGTATTACAATTTTCAAAAGAGAAAAATTCCCGATTTTCAATATTATGTGCTTTTTATTATTGATGAAAAATTACTGGAACATAAAAGTTTTGATAATCAAGTAAAGGACGACTTCTAGGATAACTCTTTGAAAATTGCAAAGAAATCGATTACAAAATACTTAATACAAAACTGTCTAGAAAGAAAAATTACTTAAAAATTTGTGCCATTTTACAGATACATCAATCAATGTTATCCAAACATTGTGATAGGAAACAGGAGGAAGTGTAAAGAAATCGACTTTTGCGATTAAACGTAAGACAAAAATATGTTATATAACAAAAACAGCAAGAAATGTGCACTACAAACTTATAAACATATTTTCGAAAATTATGAAATATGATTTTTTAGATAATGACTGAATTTTTAATATTCATCCAAAATGCTGACAGTAGATTTTTCTTAACATTTCATTTGTTTCTATAAAAGTAATCTAGATCAATAATTGTTATTTAAACTGTAAATATCATAGAAAATTATACGAAAATCAAATTTTTCTAATTTTAAATAAATATTTTGCTTCTAAAGATACTTTCTTCGACCTAAAAGTTAAATTTGGCACAGTCAGAAGGATAATAAACTTATAAGTTTTGAAGTTATAGTCCATTGAAAATCGCATTTTTTCAACTTTAAACGATTGCTATGGCCAAACGACATAAAATCGGATAAAATGGCTTAAATATCCCTATCTTAACTTTTTGAGTTCTACTTGGTGGCATAAGAAGAAAGTGTATACAGGATGATCAAAATTTGTGTACTTTTGATCATCCTGTATACATTATGTTCTTATGCCATGAAGTAGAACTTAAAAATTTAAGATAGGGACATATAAGCCGTTTTATCTGATTTTTTGTGGTTTGTCCGCAGCATTCATTTAAAGTTGGAAAAATGCAATTTTCAATTGTCTATAACTAATCAGTTTACAATAAAAAAGTAATACGTTTTTGAAATCAGCTTCTCACGACAAATCTAAAAATGTAAGAAAATATAAGGTGTTCTATTTAAAATAACAAAGTTGATGTTCACTTCCGGTATAACCGGAAGTAGCTGGTTGCTGTAAATATTTTAGATTTGAATTCTGCCTACTTCTCCAGAAACCTCTAATTAGCCCTCTAACAGAATCACCCCGTAGATAACATGTAAATTGTGATTTAAATTAAATACTTCATTAAATTATAATCTGTTCGTATTATATTAAATTCGATACATTAACATAATTAAATTAAATACAATATATTTACTAACCTGCTCCAATATGGCAATGGCCTGTCTGTTTTAATATTGATTTTCAAAAATTTATCTCCTTCAATTAGAGCTATTATTTAAATTATATTATTCTGTATTCTAGGACAGTTTTAATATGTACATCTATTTGAATAACACTCTGTATATTTGAACAAAGATTCAGTAAGTAAAGGCGATGACGTTTAGAATAAAACTTTACAAGTTGATTTCTTATACAATTGTAGTCTTCTGACTCAAAAAACCCATTTTTTAAAAGATGTTTATATATGTGTGCCTCCACATTTTTCGTTAATGTTCTTTTTTAAACTACTGAACCAATTTTGATCACATTTTCAACAAGAATTATTTTAGTTCTAACTTATAACTAATTAGTTTTTGTGGGCAATCGAGAGACGTTAACGGCAATTACAGCGCTGTCTAAAAATCGTAGAAAAAAATTGAATGTAACAACTTACAACGAGAAGTGGATTCTATGAGTCGGAGAAACATGTAAATGTTTCAGAGCCTAACGAGACCAATTCTCCTCACCCTTTTAGAGGATGCTGATCACGATGGCGGTGATTTAAACTGACTCCGAGTTAACCGTAATACCCAAAAAGGCAAAAAACCGCCTCCGAAAAGTGTAAAACGCGGATACACCATCTCGTACCAACCAAACCGGGTATCAGAAGGGTAGTTCTTGACCGTTTGAAGGATTAGTTTGCTTCTTGATGAAGATCCAGGATTAAAAATTCAGCATCCTCGAAAACAGAGGGTGACGCAGGTTTTGTTGGTATGAGACGGCGTATCTGCATTAACCCCTTTCGGGGACGGTTTTTGCTCTGATTAGGGGGTGCGGATAACTCTGAAAGAGTTTAAACTGCCGCTATCGTGTACAGCATTCTCTAAAATTGGGGGGGGGGGAGATTAGGCTCTGAAATATTTACACTTTTCGAAGTTTTTCCGACTCACAGAATCCACTGAACTACCGATCGCGTTGTACCGAGTGGGCAAATAAGAACGGCCGTCGGCCATATCTTCGGATCGGTTTGTAGAACAGCTTTGGAAATTTTTTTTTTAACAAAAGTGGCTACGAGAAAAACCTGGAAATTATTTATAGAATTCTAGGTCCACCGCTAGAGGGCGTTATTGATAAAAAAAGTTAAAAAGCCAAATATTTTACAAAATTTGACAAAGAAAGAAGCATAACAAAAACTATTACCGTATTCTTCAAAAAATTATGCGTATATTTGATGATAAAAGTTTTGGTCTAACTATCCAAATAACTGGTAGGGGAGAGTGGGAATTTTGTTATGAAAAAACGACCATAACTCCGATTCTACTTCACGGATCTTTGCAAATTTAGTTTGGTTAAAAAGAGCTCTTTTCCACCAGTGTAAGGGTTATATTCTCAACTTCACTTAGTAAGTAACGTGCACGTTAGAGGGCGTTCTTTAAAGTTTTTTAGAAATATAGTTCTCTTTGGAAAATATTAAAAGTAGACGAAATTAGGAACGTAATGGCGAAAACTTTATGTCGATATCTTTTTCCTACCCAGAGATATCTTAAGAAATTTGTAAATGTTGGGAATTTTTTGTCAACCTTCAATTAGACTAGTTAGCCTCTAGTCCTGTTATAAAGGCTTTATATTGACCTATCTGCAGTAATTAAAAATATTGTCATAATAATTTTACCGTCCTCGATGAACGGCGTTACCTATAAGGTAATTCTTATCAATTTTTTATTTGGTGTACTTACAATAAAAAATAATTAGAGGAAGAATTTTGCCTAAATAATTTCAATTAAATGAATATTATTATAAACGGAAATAAAAATATCTCTTATGGAAATTGCTCAAGAATAACCATGTTCGATACATCTTAACATTTACAGTAGGTAATGAATTGACAGATGAAATCAAGTAGACTATGATTTATACGATATGTCAAGCATTATTTGTTAAGTTATGTATGAAAAATTGATAAGAATTACCTTATAGGTAACTCCCTTCAGCGAGGACGGTAACATTATTATGATAATATTTTTAGTTACTGCAGATAGGCCAATAGAAAGGCTTTTTGAACAAGACTACATTTGTTTATTTCCGTAAAGGCTAACTAGTTTAATTGAAGGTTGACAAAAAAATTCCCAACATTTACAAATTTCTTAAGATATCTTTGGATAGTAAAAAGATATCGACATGTAGTTTTCGTCATTATATTACTAATTTCGTCTAGTTTTATATAAAATTGTTAAAACTACATGTTTCCATTTAATATTTTCCAAAGAGAACTTGATTTCTAAAAAAACTTTAAATATTGCCCTCTAACGTGCACGTTACTTACTAAGTGGAGTTGAGAATATAACCATTATACTGGTTGAAAAGAGCTCTTTTTAACAAGATTAAATTTGAAGAGATCGGTTATGTAGAATCGGAGTTATGGTCGTTTTTTCATAACAAAGTTCCCACTCTCCCCTACCAGTTATTTGGATAGTTAGACCAAAACTTGTATTATCAAATATACCCATAATTTTTTGAAGAATACGGTAATAGTTTTCGTTATGCTTCTTAATTGGTCAAATTTTGTAAAATTTGGCTTTTTAAATTTTTTTTATCCAATAACACCCTCTAGCGGTGGACCTACAAGTCTATAAATAATTTCCAGGTTTTTCTCGTGGCCACTTTTGTTAAAACAAATTTTTTTCCAAAGCTGTACTACATTCCGATCCGAATATATGGCCGACGGTCATTCTTATTTGCCCACCCGGTACAATAAGACTTGATAATAGTATAACTAGAGTGGAAAAAAATTGATTAAAAAATTCGATAAAAATCGATTAAGCAAATCGTTAAAAAAATCAACGACAAAATTGATTAAAAAAATAACCAAAAAATTTGAACTACTTTAAATGGAACAACCTATACAGGGTGTCCCAAATAAGAGTGATCGATTTTAAATATAAATGCACAGCGTATTATTTGGTCTAAATAAATCGGGTTTTCAGTAATTGTTTTCGTTTACCCCAAAGTTTTTATGAAGTTTGTTAGCATTTTATCCCGTCAATACAGGGTGATCTACTAATGTTGGTCGAAATAAATGGATAAAATATGTATTACTTTAAATTGAACATCCTGTATATTTTGATGGCATTTAAAAGAGACATTAATCTTCTTTTAAAAAATATATAGTTTGATATATTTTGCTTTCCTGTCAACAAAGATATTCGACATTTGGAGAAACACTGCATTTTTCCTTATGGAAAGAGAACATTAAATAAAAATTAAAAATGCCAAAAAATTTATTCAGCAACAAAACATAACATAAGAACCAAAAAATAACATTAGGAATATTATCGAAAACATTCCGACAGCGGTATTACAAAAATCGTTTGTATATGTGCATTGAAGAAGAAGGTAGACACATACAGCATTTATTATAACTTTTTCATTATTTATTACTATTAATTGTATTATTAGTTTTATTAAATATTTGTGATGTTTTGTTTCTGAATAAATTATTTGTCAGATTTCTTAATTTTTATTTACTGTTACTGTATAAGGAAAAATGAAGTGGTTCTTGTTATCTCGAATATCTTTGTTAGGAAAGCAAAAGATATCCAACTATACATTTGTTTAAAGACGATGAATCATTATTTTAAATGCCATCAAAATATACAGTGTGTTCAATTTAAAATAATATATATTTTTTCCATTTATTCTGACTAACATTAGTAGAAAATCCGAATTCTTTAGGGCAATTAATAAGCTGTGCATTTACATTTAAAATCGATCACTCTTATTTGGGACACCCTGTATATTAACAGGCCACATCAGATTTTTTAAAGTAAGTTTTGTAATAAAATATTAATAAAATAACAAATTAATTGTTTATATAAATACTAACATATGGCCAGTTCTGTCTGGATTTTTTGTAATTTCATTAATTTTTTTTCAGTAAGTTGTCTTTTTCCTGTTTTTTCTTCTTTTCTCTAATTAAGTCTTTCTGAGCGTTTAAAACATGGCGGCGTGGGATTTTGAACCGTGGGTTTACAAACATACCTGTCATACCTTCGGTCGGTAAATTTGTGTGGGCTTTATTTTTGTATTTTAATAAAGCAGCAAAATATTGATGATTTATTAGTAGTTATTTTTTCACACAGAACTTTTGTATATTTACAAAGATATTTAAATTTTAGAAAAATCCTAGGAATTCATATTTTTTTTAACATTTTTGCAGTAATCCTGTCGTTCTTCCTCAACTTGCATTATTATTAAAACTTTATGGATTTTTACAGGTATATTAAGAGGATTAAAATTCACATTTCGGCAAAGTAACAATTATAATTGCTCTCCAATACAATTATAAAATCTTCAGTTATAGATAATACAATTGTATTATAGGGATTTCCGTTTTTGCTAATAAACAATCAGAATATGAAAGACATTTAGAAATAAAAAATCGGTCAAGTGCGTGTCGGACATTTAGGGGTCCGTACCAAATGTAGAATATAAGTCGACTGTGGAGAGGCAGGATTATTAAAGGAGGACTTTAAAATTTTAATCGAACTAATAAGTCAAAAATACTTGGTAAAAAGATTTAAAGAAGAGAACAGAAAAATAACCTGGTGCATGTGTGTTCGACGAAGAAAAAAATTATGAATATCACAATCCGCATATATACTTAGATATACAGTGCGACTCAAAAAGTCTGCACCATACGGGAAAGAAATTTATTATTCATTTGACAGAAAATTTTATTGTTAATAAAAGTTGGTGCATTGCGTAAAACTGCTATTACAAGCATCAAACTTTCAAATTTCTAAATGGTATACAGGGACGGCCAAAAATAAGGAATTTTGACCAAGTACCATTATTTTTGACAAAATCAAAAAAATGTATTTAAAAAATTTGTTTAGAATTAAAAATTACACCCATATTTAAAATGACAGACCCCTACACAAAAAATCCATTTTTTTTCTTTTTAGTCTAGCTCAAAATAATATCATTTAGGATGAACTTTAGGGGCCTTCCTATAATCACTATAATACATGTTGGTTAAAAAAATTTGGTTTTCTTCGTTATTTTTACATCATTCTCGGCTTTTTTTTTAAATTTTTATGATTTTTGGTTTTTTCTTGGTGCAAAGTTGAAATTTCACCCTGTGACATGTACATAAAAACTACCATTATGATTTATTTAAATTAAATAAGTTAACAAATAAAACGAAGCAACTAAATAATACATATCAGCAGGTTTACAATGAGCGAACTAACTGTAGTACTTACCTAAAACTAAATTACAAAAGAAAAATAATTAGTACTTAATAAAAAAAATAATTTTTCCTACGATCACTACCCAAAGTAGGCTTTTGCACACTCAAATCTAACCGCAAAGTTGATGTTTTCCGTGATCTGTAATAATTTGACATTATTGTCGCTCTAGCGCGTACTTTTCCGCTCGCCTGTTTTCATTTACAATAAACTAAAGAAAGGTAGTAAATAATAGGTATATTAAAACAAAATGTAGGGCAGTCTGAATATTTTACTTTAAATATTAATATTTGAAGATGTTTCGAACGAAATTAAACTTTATTTTATAAAATTTATCTAGTAAAAATATAACAGTCAGAAGGTACACCTAGATACACCTAGGTACACCTATATGCAATAGTGATTGCATATTTAAGTACCTACTTACTATTTTGTGAAAATAGTAGACTTTGAAATTAATGAAACGTCATTATTTCATTTTTAGTTTATGAAAAAGCTATTTGAAAAATGGAGAGTGAGAGTGAATGTGAATTTTCAAGCACACCTCCAGATGAAGCAGATTTTGTTAAAAATATTTCTCTGAACCTTCTGCCGACTAAATCCAGAGATAAATATGAAAAAGAGTATTTTTCATGTTTTTTTTTTAATTATTTGTCTAAAAATAATGTGATCGTAGAAAAAATCTTGTGTGCAATTCGAGCAGAAAGTGCTTTGCCGCTTTCGGCAGATTGCCCGCGCTCCGCTACGCATCGCGCGGGCAACTCTCTGCCTCAAGCGGCAAAGTATCACTTTCCGCTCTTAATACACAAATAGCTATAATATCTAATAATCCTTAAATTTCCACATGTCTACCTTACACCTCCATAAATTTAATTGGTTGTACACAAAATTCTTTATTAACATTCTTTAAAAAAGATGTTGGTATACTGGCACAACACTCCCTTATAACATTTTTCAATTCATCAATATTTTGAAATGGTCTTCGAGCATAAACTTTTCCTTATGGTACCCCCATAAAAAAAATCTACAGGAGTGAGATCGGGAGACCTTGCTGGAAATGAATTTACGGAGTATTTACCGCTAAATTGGCCATCCAGATTTTCTTCAATTAAATCATAATGGTAGTTTTTATGTACCGGGTGGGCAAATAAGGGACGGCCGTCGGCCATATCTTCGGATCGGATTGTAGTAGAGCTTTGGAAAAAAAAATTTATTAACAAAAGTGGCCACGAGAAAAACCTGGAAATCATTTATAGAATTATAGGTCCACTACTAGAACGCGTTACTGAATAAGAAATATTTAAAAATCCAAATTTTACAAAATTTGACCAAATAAGAAGCATAACAAAAACTATTATAGTATTCTTCTAAAAATAATGCGTATATTTGATAATACAAGTTTTGGTCTAACTATCCAAATAAGAGGTAGGGGAGAGTGGGAACTCTGTTATGAAAAAATGACCATAACTCCGATTCTACTTAACCGATCTTTGCAAATTTAGTCTTGGTAAAAAGAGATCTTTTCCACCAGTATAAGGGTTCTTATTTGCCCACCCGGTATATGTCTCCAGGGTGAAATTTTAACTTTGCACCAACAAAAAATTAAAAATCATAAAAATTTTGAAAAATCTCCGAGAATGGTGTAAAACTAACGAAGAAAACGAATTTTTTTAACCAAAATGTATTATAGTGATTGAAGGATTTTTTGCCTAGGATTTGCCTAGGCTCTGATTTTAAATCTGAGTTTAATTTTTAATTCTAAACAACTTTTTTAAATATTTTTTTTTTATATTGTCAAAATAAGGGTTCTTTACTCTTGGTCGAAATTCCTAATTTTTGCACGCACTTGTATACCATTTAAAAATTTGAAAGTTTGACGCTCGCAATAGTAGTTTTACGCAATGCACCAACGTTTATCAAGAATAAAATTTTCTGTCAAATGAATAATAAAATTTTTTCCCGTATGGTGCAGACTTTTTGGTGTGAAAAGCATATAAAAACAAATAATTTTTTCCTATTCCATTTTTATAGCTGTCTTTTATTTAAAAAATTAGAGGATTTTGAAATAATCGAAAGAAAGCTGCTGGACTAACTTTGGAATTTTATTAATGTTTTTTCTCGGATATCAAAATAGCTTATAAAACCAAATAATTTTTTCAGCACTATTTTAGATTTTTGCAAAATCCTTTAACTTTTTAAATAAAATACAGCTATGAAAATGGAATAGGAAAAATTTATTTGGTTTTATATGATTTTTTGATATATATCGCTTTTATATGTTACTTTATTAGGTGCTAGTTTGCTAGGTGTTAATATGACCGGGGTCCCAAATTCAACAGTTGTGTGTATTTACTCTTCTGAATAAGTGAAACGTGGCCTCGTTAAAAAGTTTCTTGGAAATTTTGAAAAAAATCTAATAACGTTTCATAAATAGTAACTTTAATGTCACGTGGGGAAATTTTAGGTGACACGTTTTGGTATTTTTAAGACTTTATTAAAATTTTACAAATTTTCTGTATTTTTGATTTTTCTAATCCTAAGTGAGAAGCAGTTTTTTTCAATGAACTTTTTGGATTTCTTGTCAAACATTCGTACACAGCTGCAATGTCATTAAAAAAATCATCAAAATCGGGACTTCCGAGGAAAAGACTTCATTGATGGGACTATATTATGTTCTAACATTTTAGAGGAGTATATAACTTTTCAGTGCTGAGTGCTTTGTGCGACATTTACTGTCTTAATTTCTTTTATTTCATTTAAAGACAATTTAAATTTTTTTATTAATAATGATGGAATCATCAGATTTGTTTTAGTTATGATTTATTTCATTACTATATAAAACTAATTGTCCATATTACTTATAGATATAGAGAGAAGTTCAATATAATTGTAAATAATCTGTCATTCTATAAATGGATACTTAATACCAGCCTAAAGTTCTGATCTGTCCAATGACGTGATGTTTGTTTGTCGGTTTAACTAAAAGTGAAAATAATTTCATTCCTAGAGTAAAAAATCTGATGTGGCCAGGCCAGCACATGACCACTCGCCATTTTTTAATAAAAAATTTACATGTTTACACAAAGAAGTATGAAAAAAATTGTCTTTTTTGTAAATCTGGCAACAATGGCTAAATTTTCCAAAATATTATTGATACGAAAATAAAGTATAGTGTATACAAAATATATGTGTAAAACTTTATTGCCATTTTATTTAGTAATGACGTTATCACTCATAGAAATTGCCATTTCCGGTTGTCTAATTGACACCAATATCTAACTAAATCTAATGTAGGGTATCATAATCTTGTATGAAAAATTCAAGTTTTTTAATTTAGTAGTTTTTGAGTTATCGTTACTACAACATTTATCTTAACACAAACACACACTATCGCACACACACTAACATCTCGCGAAAATATCAAAACCGTATTCTATAGGCACCTTAAAACGTGTGTATCCATTGAAAACTTACTATCCATTTTTTAGCATGATTACTATACCTCTCTTATCTGCAGGGCGAGAGGTAAAGAACATCAGTTTCATGTAGAGTAGCCGGTGAAAATATGATAATTTTTATATACATGAGTAGAAAAAATTGTATCATCCATGTGTAAAAAATGCCTGAATTAAATATGCACTTTCATACTGGTGTTATAAATAGATATTATTGATAGATATTTAATGCAATTTGGCATAGAAACTTATTTAATTTTTATATAACTTTTATCAGTATAATCTTTGTGTTGCACTTAGTATAGTAACGGCTATATAAGAATATAAAATAAGTGGTTGTCAAAAATATTTAAATAATGAAAGAAAAACGCTACTATACATTATTCAGCATTCCTGAAAATCTTTTTAATAAAGTGGCTGCCTAAAGGAAGTTTTGATTTATTGCCTACCAAAAACAGCAACAGATTCTAAAAAAAGAAATGGGATTTTACAATGTAGAATAAAAATAAAAAATCGAATCTTTCAACACTTTCTATGGCGATTAAAATTATATTTACATCATAAAAAAAAAATTAAAATGATTTGAAATAAACCTACCAATTTCAATTCTATTTAGTTTCTGCTAATATTTATGAATACGTTATTATTTATACAGGGTGTCCCAGGAGTTCGTACCCAAAACTTGGGAGATGATACAGGGGCTAAAATTAATGATGATACTTCATATAAAATTTGTCCTTCACGCCCTTCGTTAACGAATTATAGGGCTCCAAAGTTAAAAATTAAAAATGGTTTTTTATTTATAATTATTAAACTACTCATTTGTGACAACTCGATAAAATTAACGGTTTAAGAGATATGTGCAATTTTATTCCTAAGACAGACAGACAGACGGACGACGTTGTAAAGTCAATAAGTTCCTTCGCTTTGTTTCGCGACTTAATAAAACATTTTTTTTTAAGAATTCTTACAAGAGATGTATATAAAAAATGTTCCTGAAAGGGCTTGGTGCTTAGTGTTCACGATACTCTGGGAGTGCTCGCGAGCCTTTTGGAGTGATCGCGCGACCCTTGGAGTGCTCGGGAGCCTTTTCGAGTACTGACGAGCCATTTCAAGTGCTCCTGACATTTTTGATGAGCACTAAGCACTAAGCTCTTTGGTAAAATGTTTTACGCACTAAGCACCGATTTTAAAGTAAGCACAAAAGTGCTTAGATAGCTTAGAAAAGCACTAAGTATAGTGATTAGGGCCAGCTCTGAAATATACAGTCTTTATAATATAACACCACGTACGTGGTTCTTATGTTTCACTGCATTAATCCATTTCATTCGCAATTCTTGCTTCCAATCCTGTGTACCGGATGGAAAAGAATAAAATTTCACTTCCGGATTTCGACCGCTCGTATTATTGCATCCAACAACACAACACGTCATACCCCAACTCGTTTTTTCTCTCAGCTGACGTTTTATATAAATAATTACCCATTTTTAATACTACTTTTATATGTATTTAAATGATACGATGTTTGATCTGTCAAGAAATTTTGCAATATTCAGCCACCGCGGTGGCGCTGCAATCTAGACGAGTGGTTCTCAAGGGCATAGATAAGGTGGAGGGGGGGGGGGGTTAATCAAACTTTTAGACAAATATGTTTGTATATTTATTTTAATTTTAAATATCATAAATACCAATCTAATAATACAGGGTGGCTATTTTTTAATAGCGACAGTATTGCTATATCTTAAATGGGGAAAAATGTGCGAAATATAAAAATAGACAAAACGATTTTTTGAAACCCAAAATATTCCTATTGGTTCCGGAGTTAAACGACATAATCCGAATTTGTCGAAAATCGTTTTTTGTCAAAGCTCTGTTATTATACAAAATTTTGGATAACTTTATTAAAAGTTTTTGTTATATTCTAACATCGTTATAAAATGCCATAGATAAATTTTAAATCTGACGTTTTGTCTCTTCGGGGCCACCATCAACTTTAGCTTTTTAAATATGGACCTGTCTATTTTATTTAATAGTACTAAATCGCTTTGACTACTACATTCAACGATAATAACACTTGATTATTCTGTGACGTAATATTTAATAAACAAATAATTAAATAGAATATCCTGATAACTAAATGAAGTATACTTCGAATCACAGCAATGAATTTAAATAAAAGAGACAGGTCCGTATTTAAAAAATAAAGTTCATTATGGCCCCGAAGAGACAAAACGTTACGGAATAATCAAGTTATATCGTTGAATTTAGTATTCGAAACGATTTAATAATATTAAATAAAATAGACAGGTTCGTATTTAAAAAATAATGTTGATGGTGGCCCGAAGAGACAAAACGTCACGGAATCATCAAGTGTGATATAGTATTCGAAGCGATTTAATAATATGTAATAAAATAGACAGGTCCGTATTTAAAAAGATAAAGTTGATGGTGGCCCCGAAGAGACAAAACGTCAGATTTAAAATTTAACTATGGCAGTTTATAACGATGTTAGAATACAACAAAAACATTTAATAACTTTATCCCAAATTCGGATTTTGTCGTTTAACTCCGGAACCAATAGGAATATTTTAGATTTCAAAAAATCGTTTTGTCTATTTTTATATTTCGCACCGTTTTCCCCATTTAACCGTCTTACTAGCGTCTACCGTTTACGAGATAGCAATACTGTCCCTATCAAAAAGTAGCCACCCTGTATATCACAAAATACAAAAATGGGTTGTAGGCAATACAATACTTTCCCGCCCGTTTCTACATTTCATACATTTTATTTCTTCTTTTCGTGTTATTTTTTTGGTATCCTGGGGTGGTAATTACCCCCTTTATCCCCATATCTACGCCCTTGCCGGTTCTTGAGTTATCTCCTCCACATACATCTAGATCGACAGACATAAAATTTCTAATAAAGACATAAAATTTCTAATTTTTTTACGATTTTAATACTTCCGGCTGCATGGTGTACTGGTGAGGACCGAAGTAATTAGGATATGAAAAAAGTCTTATGACCTGTTTCCATAGTTTTAAAAATGGCGGAGGTTTGATTTTTTTTTAATTTCAACCCCCTCCAGTTCCACCCATGAAGATCAAATCTAATGTTTTAATAGAATTAATTTAACAATAATTAGGATGTGAAAAAATTCCGATGACCTGTTTCAATATTTTTAAAAATGCCGTACATATGAATGTTTTGAAATTTCAACCCCCTAGTTCCACCCATCATATAGGTCAAATTTAAATAAGTTTCAAGTGAATTAATGTTATAATAATTAGGATATAAAAAAATTCCGATAACCTGTTTCAATATCTTTAAAAACGACGTAAATATGAATATTTTGAAATGTCAACCCACTCCAGTTCCATCCATGAAGGTCAAATCGAAAAAGTTTCAAACGTATTAATTTTATAATAATTGGGACATGAAACAAGTCTAATGACCTGTTTCAATGTTTTTCAAAAATGACGGATATAATTTTTTTGAAATTTCAACCCCTTCCACTTTCCACTCCCTTACAGGTAGAATGCCCAAAAAGAATAGGGTTACTCTCCTGTCAATAGAAGACGATTGGCGAAAGACTTTTTAAAATCGGACAACTGGTTTTTGAGTTGTCGTCTCCATCATACATGCATCCATCCATCCATCTATCCATAATCCATACATCCATACAGACCGACGGACATGAATTTTTTTCACTTAATCGTTTTTTTGGTGACTTAAAACGTCGAGAAAAGTCATTATAAGTAAAACAAAATTTTAAAATTTTTTCATGATTTTAATACTTCCGGTGCGGACCGAAGTAAAATTAAATTAATTAAATATTTGGTGATGGAATATTGAATTTAGGAAAATTTCGATATTTAAATTACAGTGTTTCCAAAAAAGTTGTTTACAAATGGGAAAAATCTTTCTTTCATTTTACAAAAAAAAAGTTCTTAATAAAAAGTCCTGCTAAATTTAGAAACCCATAATTAAACATTAAAGTTGAAAAATATTGGATTTAAGTATAATGAAACAGATGAATTTACAGGGTATCCCAAATAGTCCTTCGACACTTATAATTTGATTTACTGCTATACAGGGAAATTTAAAATTATTGATTTAAACTCAGGAGTAAATTAAATGCATAATAAAATGTTATTCGAGAAATTCCGTACTCTATATTAATTACTTTTTTTTCTGATCCTTCTTTGATGTACTAGATCACTTTTTTAAATCATTTTCAAAATTTTTATTTCATTACTACATTTTTAAAATTTAAAAAATTACTTTCTTTTTCAAAAAAAAACTACACAACTAACTAACTGTGACCTTAAAAATAATAATCCATACTCAAATCAACATGCATCCAAACCATTAATTTTCGCTACGTACCTACATTAAATTTTATTTGAGAAATTTGATATATATCGCAATTTTTTATGATTCATATATAATCAATTTTTAATAAAATTTTACGTACGTAGATATGGAATTTTCTAAGACTGCGGAAAAGCTCCGAAAAATAACATATTTTATCACAACCTTGTAAAAAAAATTATTTCTGAATACTTCTATCCATTTTTATTTTTTATTTGAAACGTTTTCATGTTATTGGCGGATTTATTATTTATTTATTCATTGGGGGGGGGGGGGGTGATTGACCATTTAATCATAATTAAAAAAATATTGTAATTCAAATATTCTCTATATATGTTTATCTATTTATAGTCTACCGGAGAATTGTTGAATATTAAAATTTGCTTTAAATATTTAAATATGTCATTGATTTGTTGTAAGGTATGTATACTAAGAACAGTTCCACGGAACGCTGCAAATTTTCATCCCTTTATTACGTTACCTGAATTTCGTTCCATAATAACTGTAGATAAATAACGGATCCACCACCGTGCATTTAGTAGTCTTCCCGGAGCGGCCGTGTACGACGGTTCACTCCCCGTTGTTCTTCCACTCACTTATTTTTTAATATTAGACTCAATAATCAAACTACAATCTATTTAAAAAAATATAACTTAAAAAACTTATCAATCTAAACGCGTTGCAACGTAAAACAATCACCGATTTAAGAAAACGTGTTTTGTAACTACCAATACACCTGTTAGAACTACTGTCATCAAGATATAATAACGAATTTCTTCCTGAAATAGTTTATATTTTTTTTATTCGACTTTTATCAAATTTAAAGGAAAACACCACTAGATAAATCATCGAGTGCATGTAATTGACTGTTAGTTAACTGTTATCGTTTCAAATAGAGTGAGCTTAAATATTAAAGAGGTAACAATAATAATAATCATACGTACCTTAACTGTTGTGATACTATATTTTACTTAATAGAAGTAATTTTTTACCCCCTTAGATATTGTATCGTAGACATATCAGACGTATAGAGCTTCTACTAGTCCTTAGATTAATAGATTATTAATACAAATCAATCAAGATAATAAATAGAATTTTAGATGAATGTGTCGTCGGAACATATCTGTGTTTTTAGAACTAAAAGAACTGTTAAATTATAAGTGTTAAGTTTAATAAAAGCGAAACGTTAATGTGAGTGGTTTAAAATAAATCGTGGGACTTTCATGAAGAATACCATGAGCCTGAACAGATCTTGTTTATCCAACAGAACCATGAATGGAAAGGTAACTATGAATGAAAAACTCGATAAAAAGTGTAGAATAGTTAAATATAGCACTAGGAAGGACACGTATTTCTCCCTTGTGTCTACTTCATTTATATTCTGTTTCATTTTCATTTATAAATTTAATTTATAGTAAAATATAAATGAAAAAATGTCAATAGTCTTAACATGAGAACTAAATAAATTATATCAACTAATGGAACTATTAACAATGTGAGCTAAGTTGGCACCCCCCACAATTTTTTTTTATGTTTGAATATCTGATCTTCTTGCACACCATTTGCACAATAACATTTACTTTTTGCATAGTTCTCTAAAGAAATATATAGAACTTATTAATTGGGGGGTGCCAATTGGACGGCACCCCCACTGCTTTTCTGTAAATTTTATTCACGGTTTCTGAAAGTACTATTTTTGCACATATTTTTACACCCATTGGCAACTTTAGCACACTCTCGCAGTCGGAATTATACGGATGTCAAAGTTACAACTTTGCACCCAACTGTTTTTTTTTTCAAAGTTTATTTACTGATTCTGATAGTATTCTCATTGCACTGTGACCCTAAACTAATCTTAGATTTAGTAAACAGAATAAAATGCGGTTCGATAAGTTTTTATTTTATTTATTTATTTGATCTTATCAGGGGTAATCAAAAAAGATTTACAAACAGGTCTTCGTCTGGTGAGCATTAGGTCGTCAAGAAAAATCACAAGAGCTGTATCTAATGCTATGGAGAAAATACCTATTGAAATTTAGATTGATTTATCTTGAAAGAAAAAAAAATCAAACAAACCAAATTTCATAAATCAATTTATTCTTGGTATATTTTAATATTCAGAAGAATTCACACTAAGTTTATTTTTCAAACATCAGGAAGGGAAAATAGATGATGCCATTTTAATGATTTTTTGTGGTCAAAATGTCACAATGTTACTGGTCCAAACATTTTAAATCGCAGTAAAAAACTTTACAAAGTAATATTGTATATCGAGATGTTACTTAAAAACTAAAACAATGAGAACTTATCGCAAAAATTATATTCACAGAATACTGTTAAGTTACCTGCCAAAATATAAACGAAATTAAACCAGGATAATCGTATGACCTCTAAATATGATATTTGTAAAGCTTGAAAAAAAACTCACCCAAAAAGGTGACTAAAGTTGATTAAAAATTATTCATAACTCAAAAAGTAGTTCATAAAATCTACTGTCAACATAATAACCAAATATGTATAAAAATAAATAAATTTAACGTTTAAATTTTGAAAAACAGTCCAAAAATAAAAAAAATATATAGGATTTTACAACTACCTTGTTTTAATTTCTTGCACTGAATTTAGATACTTGTGAATTGGGATCTGGTTTTCTAACACAAAATCGCCAGGATTCCAATTCGATGGTGTCCTTTCTTCAGCGGAAGTCAAGAAAGCAAACTTGCGAAAATACCCTCTGGCGGTGCAAAGCGAAAATACACCATATCACCTTCCACTTAAAAAGCTCTATATCTTTAGAGAACTGTGCAAAAAGTAATTGTTATTGTGCAAAACTGTGAAAATGGTGTGTAAGAAGATCATAGGGTGTTCCGATATTCGACCGACAACGCTTTAGATTTCATAGCCCTTGAAAAATGAGTTAGGTACATAAGCCCCTAAGATTCTTAGTTTGCGAGATACAGCTGGTTAAAGTTGAAAAATTAAAATCGTTTTTTTGCGATATTTTACCTACCGTTTTAATTTTTTGTTGAAACTTGGCAGTCGATTTACTGTTTAGATGCTTGAAAATTTAACAAAAAATAAGGTTGGCTTACTTCATCCAGTGGTGCACAATAATGGGTAGTGGTAACTTCGGCCACCCTATTTTTTACGACACTGTATAAATCGATTTTTTTTCATTTTATTTAAATCTTTGGTTATTTATGCTACAAAAAGTTATTAACTTTTGTTGCGCTAAAAACAACCATTTTGGAGATATTTGACTTTGAAGAGAAGGCTATAATTCGTCTTTTCTATCGTCGATGTTAAATCTGGATTTGTTCATTTACAATAAACAGATGTCTGGACCTACTACACACAATACAAATATTTAGAAAATAGTTTATCATTGGGCAGAAATTTTTGAAAAAATCAAATCTTAAATATACAGGACCGAATTCTATTATTTGACAGGAAATTTCATTACATGCATGTTTTTTGTCTGACATAAATACCTATTTTAACGAAAGCAAATTTTATTATAATTAGCGAGGAATAAGAATACAAAAAACTGTTAGACCTTAAATTTATAGTAACTGTTCAAAATGTTGACCGTTCAGTCCACAGCACTTCCTACAACGTTTTCTCATGTCAAAACGCACTCTTTGAAAAACTGTTGTGTAAAACTATGTAAGGGCTGCAGAAAATATCGGGACTTTTTCCGTAGTAATTGTTGTTTTTTGATTTTTTGCATCCTTCGTTTTAATTATTAATTTTTAAATTTTTAAGTTTTCCTCGGGATTTTTTCAATGATAGCGTAAGTTAAATAATAAGATATTTAGCGATTTAGGAAATTTTTGTTCAAACAATCGTACTGCCTTTCTTCCATATAATAATAACATGTCAATTATTTTTCAAAGAGTGCGGTTTGACATGAGAAAACGTTGTATGAAGTGCTGTGGTGTGAACGGTCAACTTTTTGAACAGTTACTATAAATTTAATATGTAACAGTTTTTTGAATTCTTATTTCTCACTAATTATATTAAATTTTTTTTCATTAAAATTTGTATTTATGCCAGTCAAAAAACATACAGGTGCTGAAATTTAATGTCAAATAATAGAATACGGTCCTGTATATTTAAGATATGGTATTGTCAAAAATTTCTGACCAATGATGAACTATTTTCAAAATATTTGTATTCCGTATATTAGGTCCATAAATTTGTGAAATATCTCCAAAATTGTTGATTTTAGCGCAATAAAAGTTTGTAACTTTTTGTAACATAAATAACCAAAGATTTAAATAAAATGGAAAGAAAAACGATTTATAAAGTGTCGTAAAAAATAGGGGGACTGAAGTTACCACTACCAATTATTGTGCGTCACAGGATGAAGTACGCTAAGCATATTTTTTGTTAAATTTTCAAGCATCTAAAAAGTAAATCGACTGCCAAGTTTGAACAAAAAAATTAAAACGGTAGGTGAAATATCGCAAAAAAACTAAGAATCGTCGGGGCTTATGTACCTAACTCATTTTTCATCATTTGTCAAGGACTATCACCTGTAAAGCGTTGTCAGTCGAATATCGGAACACCCTGTATATTCCAACATAAAAAAAATTAATCCACACCTATTAACAAAATAATTTACTTTTAATCATAAAACTATTTTTATTAATTTAAAAATATATTTAAGGAAAATTTTAAAGAGCAATTTATTTCCAAACATAATTTGAAACAGTTTCGAATCATTAAATACGTTTTTATAAAATATATGCAAGGTCTATCCCTCAATAACATTTAAATCAGAATGAAAAAACACACAACATTTTGTAGTTTTAACACATCTAAATTACAACCGGGCGTATTTGTTGCACTTGGGCATCCGACAAAATTATGTTAGATTTTAACTTTGAATAAAAAATCACTGTAAAAGATATGTATAAATCACTTTAAAAGGTATGTATCATTTAAGCTTGTCATTAATTACTTCTGGGGTAATAAAAAGGATCCAGTAAATATACTGGAAAAGTTCAAAAAGTTTGATAAGTCTGAAGATTCACTTTTTGATCAGTTATCTTGATTCTTTTTCAGACATTTTGGGTGATGTCAGTGAAGCGCAGATTGAGAGGTTTTATCAAGATGTAAAAGCGATGAAATAACTATACCAGGGGCAAAAGTTTTGAATATAAGTGAAAGTCAATTCACATGTTAAATATTTCCATTTTCAATTTACCGTCAAAATGTTATCATTTCTTTTCAATTGCAATGAAATGAAATTTCTATAAATTCATTCAAATTAATTTAATTCGAACGAGACGATTTGGTAACAATGGAATAACTAATTACTAACCGTCAAATACAAGAAAATAAGAATAATGTAGGTTAAGACTAAGACTGCTGCTTACACCCGAGAGGTGTGCAACCTTCTGTAGTAGGTGTACAAATTTTCTGCAGGACTCTACAATACCTGTGCAGGACTCTGCAGTACCTGTGCAGGACATACAGTAAGTATGCTGTAATTATGCAGGACTCTGCAGTACGTATGCAGAATTGTGTTAGAAACTCATTTTAATGTAAGCTTTTAGCGGGTGTGGATTGATAAGAATAAGTTTAGTATCTGAGTTTTAACAGTTTAATATGATACAAAGATACAAAGAATATTGTTATACATGAGAGGAGGAGTAACCATACTTTAACAATGTTTGTTTATTTCAGGGGAAATGATATACATTCAGTAAATTAAACAGTAGAATTATTATTGGGAAAAAATTAAAAGTCCTGTAAACATTATTATTAACCACGTAACGCGTGTTTATACAGGATATTTTAAATTTAAAGACAACTTTATAAAAATAAAGTCAGGAGTGGACTGACCTATTTTATGTAGGTCTAAATTTAAGTGGAATTAAATCGTTTTTAATAATTTAGTAGAAGCGATTAAAGTATTAAACTATTAGTTCGCTTTTTTCCGATTTATTAGTTTTATAGTATATTACGTAACAAGAGTTGTTGGAAGTGGAGATAGTGAAGAAGACGAAATTATGACTGAAGACTGGAAATAATAATAATAATTTAAGGACATAAAATTGTGGATTATTTTTTGGTTATACATTGTGGTAGAAAAAGAAGCACCGTTCCATTTAAATACGTTTGCGTTGTACAATCCAAATATCTTCAAGAGATGTCGTTGAGGGTAATGAAGGAAAATGAAAAATTTAGAACTGAAGATAACGATGTTTCAGTTATATATGTTTAAGAAAAATAAAAATAGTTATTCTTAAAATAAAAAGTTGTTCTCTTATATATTTTATTTTAATATAAACCATATATTTTTCAATAAACTCATAAATGGTTAGTCTTGAATAGTATTAAGAAATACTTATGCAGCAGGTACTTGTGCAGGACCATGCAGTACTTATGTAGGACCATGCAGTACTTGTGCAGGACCATGCAGTACTTGTACAGGACCATGCAGTACTTGTGCAAGACCAAGCCGTATTTGTGCAAGACCAAGCAGTACTTGTGCGGGACCATGCAGTATTCGTACAGGACTATGCAGTACTTGTGCAAGACCAAGCAGTATTTGTGCAAGACCAAGCAGTACTTGGGCAAGACCAAGTAGTACTGGTGCAAGAGCAATCAGTACTTGAGCAGGACAGTGCAGGACGTCATGCAGTAGCTGCAGGACTGTTTTTTTACATTTCTGCAAAAATTACTCAAGGTTGCACAACCCTCGCTTAGACCATAAAAGTATTGACATACATTCATATATAGGTTCGTTCTAGCGCTAAATCTAACATCCTAACTATACGATACTGTTTTGAGAGAGATAGAGATTGACCGAACCATCGTTTCATCTCTTTCTCTCGAAATAGCATGATTCACACCGCTGGGCATGTCGATGAGTAGATGTCAGTGCATAAAAGCTTCGCTAGACGTAGGATTATTTACATTTTGTTTGGTCTTGCGGGAAATGCCAAGATGTGGTGAGACGCACCAGGAGGTGCCACTGAATCGGAGCTTGTCGTTTTAAAAATGTTTCAGTTTTTGGCTTAGTCATTGTTTATATCTAGACAATTTTTTAATGGACTTACATTTCATCAACGAATGGAGATTATACACGTATGGTGGTTTTTTTTTGGGTTTTTTTTGCATTTAATATAATTTTAATTTTTGAATATAACTAAGTATTGTGTAAAAAGTTTTAAAAGTTTTATGGGTTCCTAACTTGTTAAGTAATTTATATACGTTCACCTTCATACCAATGTAATAATTTTTCATCCCGTTCATACTTTGTAGTAACACATCTATTTGCCTGAGAATGGCCAATGAATGGCCGAAACATGTCGCCGCCCCTTATTAACATTATGTTCTTCATTAAATTTATTGTGGTATGACCTAGTCTTTCATTATTCGTTGAAAAATTTTTACCACATTTGAGTATAGATAATCTCCTGTTTTTTTTACATTTCATTATTTAATAATGTTTCCTTACCTTTCTATTGGCTATTTCTGTCTATTTGCTGGTATAGTTCATATATCCTGTTACACATTTATGAGATACGCCTATTTCTTGATATCCAAGATTATCAATCCGGACTGAGTTAATTTTATAACAAATATTTGAGAAAAATTAACAAAAATACACTTTATTTAAATTTTTAATGTTCTTGACACCTTTGCACCTTTTCCTACCGATTTTTCACTAAATTCATGTTTTCATCTAGGTAATGTTTGACCTCTTTACTACTAACTTATTCTGTGATATTTCTTCAAATTCTTCTTCTGAATTTATGTCCCTATTTACTTTATACTAAATTTTAAGGTTATTCAAAAGACTCATCTTTGTATAATAATCTTTTTTTATTAATATTTTAAAATTTAAAACTCTGCATGAAACTACATAATTTAAAATTACAATATTTCTTTTAAAAAAAATCGAAAGACAATTTTCAAAAATTCCAGTTCTTCAAAATTAACATGGTCCCCCAAAATCTTTTTTTTATCTCAACTATTCCCACATCTAGCCTTATCTGGTCTTAGGACTGCTGCACAATTTTTTTTTGACATAGATATTATTATTTTATTATTTTTGTAAAGAGCTTTTGTCAGATAACTACATTGTTTGTTTGGAGTGATAGCTGACTTTGAGTGATGGGTGACTCTAAAAAAATAAAGAGTTTTTGTAAATAAACAACAAATAGAAGCGCTGATTGAATACATAGAAAATAACGTAGAAAAATAAACCCCAACTGAGCAATAAACTTAACAAAAAAGATTTAAACAAACAGTGGAAGAACATGGCCAGCCATTTAAATGAAATAGAAAATATGACAGGTCGAGCAGTTAAGGATACTCATACATGCATAAAATATTGGTTAAATTCAGATTATTTTACAAATCTGTACCTCAGTGGCATAAATTAACAATTAACGTTCGAGACTGCAAATAATAGTTATATGAAACTTTATCATAATATACTGTAATAAAGACTAAATAAGAAACAAGTAAATATATGTACATTAAACCAAATATAAAATTTTCATAGTGAATTAAATAATAGTTTGAACACCCAGTAATAAACTAAAAGAATTCAGGCCAAGAAAATACAAAACGCGGGTACTGTGACGTTCAAGTCACAAGTATGTGATGTTCATTTAATTCATTCAATTTAAAAATACTAAATGAATTTATCTTTCGTCTACTGAGAGGATCTTGAATCCAGACCACGGAACTTCGGGCTAGAAGAGCACTGAGACCTCAGGTCATGATTCGACAGCGCACTCAGGTATAATTCAATTATCAGCTGATCAGGTCCTTTTGAACTGTTTTGGGCGCCAACCAGTTTGATTTAAAAATAAATGAAAGTTAAGAAAAAACAAACAGGTAAACAAAATTCATAATTATACCTTGAGATATAGTTATAATAAAATTTTATATTAATAATTGCTTGCTGTAATTTCGCAATCAAGTGAAAAAAATTAGATATATTTAGGTAATATTATCAAAGAAACTATAGCACAATATATGAAATAAAAAAAAATAGGATTTATTAAAATTGTTTATTGTCACAAGAAAAAATAAAGGTGAGAAAATATTCACAAAAAAAAAAAATCAGGTTATGTAAATTATAGTAAAATCAATGAAATAATGGTAAAAGGTACTACTTTACTTTGTAGATGTACTGGTGTCCACCACTGTTTCCTGCGTCTCTGTTTCATGTGACTTACAAGAAAGTAGGGCTCTTAACAAGAACCTGAGGAACGACTTATCTTCCTGTTGAAGGGTATCTCTTAACAAGAGCACCGGTGATCCTCGTTCTCAAATTATCGCTCCAGGACATGTAAAAAAAAATCGGCTGTGTCACCCCAGAACTTTCCCGGCTCGACCGTAGAGAATATGTTATTTATTATTATTATTTTAATTACAAAATACTAAGCCTTACATTAATTTATGGAACACATTAAAAACATCGAACCGATGTTGAATACATAAGCTGCGCATGCGCACGTTGTATATCACACTGCTACAATTAGGATCTCCTAAAATCATGTGTGAAAACTATTGGGAGGGAATTCGGGAAACATTTTCATACAATAGTTGTAGGGAATTTTATGCTTTACAACTTTTCACTGAAACATTTTGCACTAGAGCATAATTTACCTCCAATTTTAAAAAAATGGAAAATTATAAGTGTGTATTTTTGCCATCTAGCGGCGAAACTATGAAGAATTCGATAAAAAGTTAAACATAAAAGTTAAAGAAAATTTGATGCTTTACAACTTTAAACCACAAAATTTTGCACTAAAATGCATTGTTTGTCCTCAAAATCAAGAAAAATTAGAGAAAACCTACATGCACATTTTTTACGCGCCCTCTGGTGGCGCAACTATTGGAAATTCTGGAAAAAGCTTAAGACAAAAGTTGTAGGGACTTTTATGCTCTAAAATGTTGTACTACAACATTTTGCACTAAATTGCATTGTTTGTCCTCAAAATCAAGAAAAAATAGAGAAAACCTACAAGCACATTTTTTACGCGCCCTCTAGTGGCGCAACTATTGGAAATTCTAGAAAAAATTTCAGACAAGAGTTTTAGGGAATTTTATGCCCTAAAACTTTGTACTATAACATTTTGCATTAAATTGTATTAATTGTCCTCAAAATCAAGAAAAACTAGAAAAAAAAAAACATGCACATTTTTTACGCGCCCTCTGGTGGCGCAACTATTGGAAATTCTGGAAAAAGCTTAAGGCAAAAGTTGTAGGGAATTTTATGCTCTAAAACTTTGTACTACATTATTTTGTACTAAAATGCATTGTTTGTCCTCAAAATCAAGAAAAATTAGAGAAAACCAACATGCACATTTTTTACGCGCCCTCTAGTGGCGCAACTATTGGAAATTCTAGAAAAAGTTTCAGACAAGAGTTGTAGGGAATTTTATGCTCTAAAACGTTGTACCACAACATTTTGCACTGAAGTGTATTGTTTGTCCTCAAAATCAAGAAAAACTAGAGAAAACTTACATACACATTTTTTACGCGCCCTCTAGTGGCGCAACTATTGAAAATTCTGGAAAAAGTTTGAAACAAAAGTTGTAGGGAATTTTATGCTATAAAACTTTGTACCACAACATTTTGCACTAAAGTGTATGGTTGGTCCTTATAATTTAAAAAAATAAAAATTTGTTACATGTGCATTTAATCAATGTCGGTCTTGAGAACCTTCTACTGTACCAACTTAAACCAAAATCTAATGGTCGCATTGTAGGCACACACCGACCCGTCATACCAAATTTCAGCTTGATTGGTCAAACAGTTCGGCAGTTATCGTGGAAGATTACACACAGACACACAGACAGACCATGCGCTGGAAATGGTTTCAATCTTCTTGGGGGACCTCAAAATGTATATTTCCATCGATACTTCGATTTTTTTTTTGCTCGTTCACCTTACTTTCCCTTTGATGGGTCCGGGAAAGTAAAATTATAAAAAAAGTAAGTTATCTTTACAGATATAAAATCGTATCCAGTCAATGAACTGAGACTCGCAAACTTTCGTAATAGTTGAGGGGACACTCGTTAAAAATCACTATTGAAATATTAAGATTTCAAAGCAAAGTTATTTCATACTATATGTATAGAGCAAAGAAATTATACGATAATCCTCATAACCGTACGCGAACTTGATGGTTAAACGAGTTTGAAATTTTATTTTCAATGTAACAATGCCAATAAAAGAAAGAAAAGAATTTTTTTTTTTTTTTTAAATGGGTTAACAAAATTTTATAATACTGAACGTATGTGAACAAAATTAAAAAAAAAATATTTATTTAGGATATTGAGAATTTTTTGACACGAGTTATGTACGTGAGAATGCTGACCTAGCACTAAATTCCTGGAAACAAGAATGAAGAGGAAGCATTTTTGCACGGGAACTTCAAATACGTGTTTATTCATTTTATTCAGTCTGATTTTGTCTTAATTATTGTTAACACAGGGTTTTTCATTTTTGTAAAAATAAATTTAAAAATAAAATTTTTTTAAAACTATCTCTTCGAGACGTTTTACATAATTCACGTCAAAAAAATTGATTAACACAACTTGGATAACAGTACGCAAACCAAAACTAATGAATAATATGTGAAACAATTTCTTGAAAATAGATTTCTAAAAAAAAAAACTTAAAACGTTTTCAAAAAAGATTGTTTTTTTTTACAACACTGTCATGTTTTAAATATTTATTAGCTTAAAGAGTAATAAATTTTCTCGATTGGCAAAATAATTTATCTCGTTCAACTCGAAAAAATATTGTAAGCTTGTTTACTATTCAACGAAAAAGAGAGGTATAAAATGGTAACCTTGATAAGCCAAGGCACCAAAATTCCAAATCGTACTATTTTAATATTCTATTATTTCAAATATCTATTCATTAGAAAACACTGATGGATAATAGATTTCAAGAATATTATAAATTATCTACAGGAATATTATACAGTAGCTACAGGAAATCACTGGATATATGAATGTGAAAAAGAATAAATAAATTTATAACTTACGAAATTTTCCCGAAAATTTAACTAATTCTTTCAATACTGCTTTAATAGCAAAAAAATGTTCAAAAATTCCCACATCCCTTACAAACAAAATAAATGAAAATTACAGTTCATGATAAGACCAGTCGCCTGAACAAAAAAAAATAACGAAGCTTCTTAAGCCTCTTAGGCGAAGCCAAAGAACAATTTACAAAATTATTTTCGTTAAAAAAAACTAACATTCCACCTACTTTACAATATGCCACAAAAATTATGGCCGGTGGGAGTGGCCCTGAGATTTCCCCCAGATACAGGTAAGCTACCCTTGATCTCTCACTGTGTTCCGTACTATACAGTGCGGTGGAATAAGTGTTACCCCCCCTATTAACTACTCTATTTTTATATCTAAGAAAAAAGGTCAAACAGGTCAATTTTTATATTAAACGTAGTATGTTATGACATAAAAGTTTCGAACCTGACATAATCCCTCTTCATGGGGGTGGCACCCCTTCGATTGTTTTAAATGAGAAAGTGCATCATGCGACACCTCATTTGAAACCTATCGAAACACTGATTTCAAAAATGTATAACACTTTGGTTCAAAATTTAACGGAGTCTGAGTTATTCGAGAGTTTTAATCTTACCTTGCAAGAATTCTATGAATTCTGTTGGCTTGACGGTAGGTTTTTTCATTGGAGGGTTGGAAGTGTTTTGTCTTTAAATAAATCTTTCCAACATTGTAAATGTTGGTAACTGAATTTGAGAAAAAATCGACAGTGACGTACTACTCTTTCTCGTATAACTCATAATCCGTTAATCTCACATAACTCAGCCTCCGTTAATTTTTGAACAAAGGGGTTATACATTTTTGAAATCAGTGTTTCTTGACCTGTTTGAGCTTTTTTCATAAGATATAAAAATAGAGTCGTTATTGGGGGGGGGGGGGGTAACACTTATTCCACCGCACTGTATACTGAATTATTAAATTAAAAAAATAAACCCAGAAAATTATCCACTATTTTAACACAGTGAAGGACCGGTGACGATAATATATAAATATATGAACTCCCCTGCACCTAAAGGAATCACCAGAAACACTCACCTCGATTCCGATTGTTTCTAATAGCTAACCAATTTCGCCAAATTAGCTTTCTGCCTACTGTGACACCTTTTGACTCTGTCTACAGTGACGGTAAACGTTAACAACGTTACAGTACAAAACGCGCAACCAATCGAAGCCGCGGAAAAAATAGTACCTTCAATCAGAAAGTCGGTACGTCAAAAACGTACTTCTTGGTACAACGCCAAAAAAAGGTAAACAGCTCTGACTAGAATTAACTCGGCCGCACTGGTCATTAAGTTACTAAAATATTTAACTCCCAAGCCAACCCCTTAAACGGTCTGTAAATTAAAAGACTCCTACAAAGGGAGCGCAGGAACTACATTGATTTTTTCCTGATTTTTTCCCGACTTTTCTCAATCTTTCTCCATTTTTTCTACTTTTCCAGATTTTTCCATTCTATACTACTTGTTTTACTTTTCCCTATTTTTTCCTTATTTTTTTCCTGATCTTTTCCCACCTTATTCCATTCCCTCCGACCCCTTTCCCATTCTTCCCCACTCCTTTCCATCCTTTTCTACCCTCTCCTTATTTTTCCTATTTTTCCCCACCCATTCCCGATGTTTCCCGATTTTTTCCAGTCCAGAGAACTCTGCGTTGGAAACAGTCTTTTTTCAGAACCTTTGCCGCTACTACGTTGCCTAACTTCAGGGCTGAAGGAGCCCCGTAGGCCTTATTTTATCTTCTAATTATTTAAACTAACTACTTTTAATTTCGCACTAATAAAAATCAAAATATTTTATTTTCAAAACATAGCAATAGGTATTAAATTACCACAAAAAAATAAATATATTATAATTATTTTAGAATAATCTATTTGTAATCCATGACTGGTAGTTTCGTGAATAAATTTTAAGTATTTATCAACTCTTGTAAAAACAGTTGGTTTATCGCTTTCGCAACCATCTCCTGCAGAATAAGACGTGATGCCAATCTAAAAAAAACTAAATGTAAGATTGGTAATATAAAACAATTCATTTCATTACGAGGGTCATAGTGACGACAATTATCAATATTACTAAAAGAGAAATTTAAATAATAAAAAAACAATAAATATTATATAAATAATGTAGAGGTTAAATCCAAAAGTATCTATTAAAATTACATTAAATTTAATGAGGTGAAAATTTTAAATAAATTCTTCTCTTAAGCTGCCCACAGACTAGCATACATGTGGGTCATACATGTTTGTTATACATATGTATCGTACATGTATGACAAGGGGTTTTATCCACAGACCTACACACTTGCTTATCACACAAGTAGTTTGTTTAGTACGCGATGAACAGTGACGACGAATACATTCTACTGGCAGCGGCGTACGCTGTTTTGATTAAAAAGAAAAAAAAAACTAGTTGTGACGTCACTTATGAACAATGAAGTTACCGTCAAGCCATTAACTACAAATGTGTACAGAAGGGAATACGAATGAATAACAGCTGTTAAATCTCACTTATACAGACAAAGATGGAGAAAACCATTATATGATAATTTAATAAAGAAAACGACTATTTTAACGAGATCATGTAATAATTTGCTGTTTGGTATATAAGTGCTGTGCACAAGCGTTCCTCATTAAGTGAAAGATCGCGTCCGCGTCTGCTTACTGCATATTTCACTGTCACTATTGTAGTAGTTTGTACTCTGTAGAGCTGGTTGATGTTGATAATTTTCCGTATTTATTTGTATTTGTAAAGATACGTAATCAAAGGTAAAAGTAAACACAATTAAAAACATATTGACCAAACGACACTTTATAAGCAAACGTCATCTATATTTGAAAGTGTCAATTTTATTTAGAGAAACTGGCCCACGTTAATATTATGCACATTATGCACTATTGCACATAAGTGACGTAGGTGCACTACAAGTTGCATAGATTCAGTAATTTTTAAATATCAATTTTTTCATGTTAAATTAAAGAAAAAAACAGAAAAAACGAATTTTTTCATAAAAATAAATTCATTTTTTTCTTAAATAATGCAAAAAAAGATGGACTAATATTTCAAGTTGAACTCCCCATTGAAAATAAATTAAATATTAATACAATAATTACAAAAAGTAAAAATATATAGGCTGCGGGGCATTACGAGACACTGTACTAAAAATGTGTGCGAATAAAGCATGATCGTGGCCACACACCGACACACTTGTATGACGTTCATGCTTGTGCATGCATGAATTCCGGTCAGGTCCGAAAACTTGTGTGACGTACAGGTTTACAATTTTTTGCCCACACACTGGTAAACATGAATGCGCAAGCATGTTGACAACCATGTATGACGCACATGTATGCTAGTCTGTGGGCAGCTTTAATCTCAGTAGATGGGCTATTCAAATAACGTTTAGATTGTGAAAATTGTTGATATGGACTTCATTTTATTTCAATTTATCTATAGCAGAGGAGATATCGTCGGCTTAATTCGCAAATATCGTCAAATCACTAATTGTTGAGGGTAGATAAAAAACGTTAATTATAATTCTAGATATCTCTATATATCAGTCATTTTAACATACATACGTTTATTTATTTTTAAGTGTTTTTATTACGCATATGATCTTATTTCACCTTTTTAATCATTTGAAAGAACTAACAATATTTTCCCTTATATCTATGAAAAAATTTTTGGAATTAAGTCATTTTCGCTACAAGAAAATAAAAAGTCTCAATGGAAGAAAAACTGATATTTTCTATTTTTAATAACAGTTTTAAACAATTTGAACTAAAGAATAATGCAACTAAGAAAATACAAAAAAACAATTTAAAACATGTTATTTGTAAGACAGGTTGTCATAAAAATAATGAAAATTTTCATTTAGGCTCTTCTGTAGGAACTGTAACTCGTCCCAGTTTCCTTTCTTGATTGGAATTGGTTGTTCGTAAAGCTGAGGTAATAAATGATAATTAAAACTATTAAAAAAATTCGGGTTGATACGATTGCCTTTACAACTGCCCTTACGAATTTGCCGAAATTCAAGTTTTTTATATTCATCATTGTGTCTTAGTTTGTAAAACACTGATCCATCACGTTCACATTTTATGGCATTTACGGCGACCTCTCCTACTTTATGACTCGGCCTTGGAGAATATAGAAATTTTAGGAACTCAAAACTCGTAGTTCAGGTACTTAACAAAATATGGCCAGGGCTTTACTCTAACGTTTTGACAGATTCCTACGTAATCCGCTGGAACATTGATGTCTGTCTTTCGTAACCTACGTTCTACTTTAGAGTGCACAGAATCTGCCTCCATTGCGTTAGCAAGAATACAATTTCGATTTTGTGAAGAATAACCGTCACTATACATAAAACCTTTTTGATTTTCCTTTAAATTTCCGATTACAGCATAATAATTTTCAGCTACTCCACCTGCTGTCTCATGACAGATATAGCAATAATCATCTTTAGACTTCATATCATAAACCGTAAAATTGTGGGCTGTTAATTTCGTTTTGAAGTACAGAGGTGATACATTGGATTTGGGGCTCAACATCCAAAATGGGTAGAAAATCGGAATAGATCCTTCAGTGAGAAATCAATTTTCATTTACTCTGATCTAAAGGCAGTTCTGCAGGTCTTAGAAGTCTAGGACTGATTATAAATGTAACATGTTTTTCCAAGCCGAAATACGGTAACATTTAGATAGGTGCCAGGTCATAAGCGATAAAAGGCAACTCGGAAATCAATTTAATGACCCTAAGACAATGTTTGGTATTACAAAATCCTCAGTACGAGTTTGGCTGACTAAGTGGACTGCTAATAAATATCAGTCACATTGCCGGGTACAAAAACATAAAGCTTATGATCAAACGCGCATATATAAATGAGCATATATCAAGAAAATTTTTTATATAAATTGTGTAATGAGAAGGAAGAAACAGCTTCTCAAATTAATAGAAAATCTGGTGAAGAGGCTACTAAGCTTGATACAAGTAAAACGTTTTTACCTAATAAAAACGATGTAACTAACATACAATAAGTGTTGCTGAAATGTTGAGGTGAAACCCTCAGTTAGATACATCGAATAAATCAATCTGTCAATCATATGTAAGTAACTGACGCTTATATTTAATTAATAAAGAAGTAGAACCAATATGATTTATGCCACGTAAAAAATCATACTTAACAAATCGCACAATATACCTGTATGTTATCTGCGCAGCAAATTAGGGGACCTCCTGAATCTCCATAACAAACATTTTTTGTCTTTGTATTTTTTATGCATATTTTTGTATCAATTTCATGTGAATAATATTTTAAAAGCTCCTCTTTGCATGTTTTTTCTGAGATTAAATTGAATTTTGCACACATTAAGGGTATGACTGTATCTCGTTTATCATCTACAACAGCAAGAGTAATAGAGTAAAGAAACGTGAATAAAGTAGTAATATTCGTGGCTTACTTATCATTCCAAATCCCAAACTGATAACTTCTTCGCACAAATTTGGACCATTTGCTTGAATGGCTCTTGACGGAAGTTTGACATAATTAACATTGTCGTCTTCATAGATTGGCGATGCAAGTTTCAATAGAGCTATATCAGCAATAAACTTTTTCAAATTCCATCTTGGGTGAATATATGTACCAGATACTCTCGTCAGAGGACATGACCATGGTATAGAATTTTTATTACCATTGGACTTCATGCAATCTTCTATAATGATGTAAAGATTAATAACAGCACATTATTATAAAAGTTCCAGTCAGATATACTAAGATTTAGCCTTAGTACATCTTAGTATTGCATATTCAAATAATAATCAAATCGTTCAATAAAATAAATATGGAAGGTTAAGAGTTAGTAAAATTATTACAAAAATTACCTCTTTTATGAGCAGGTGTAACATAAATAATGTATAATACATTTGGTTTGCAGTGAGCAGCAGTTAAACCCCAATTTTTACTAATCAACGTGCCAGTGCACAAAGTAAATCCCCAAAAAGTAGAAAGACCTAGCACACTTTTTCTCCATACTTCTGTATCTGGTTTACAAGGAAAACCTCCAACTACACGAGGACCTTCATTCTTTAAATGTAAAGATGTATTTTTCTCATAATTTTTTAAAATATATTTTCCATTTTGTAAATAAGTCTGATTATAAGATTTAACAAAAATATTTAGAAATATAAGTATGATTCGTGCTAGTAAATTTAGTTTCTTAAACATCTCTATGGCTTTTAATGAATAATCTGTCTCAAATGACATATACTTTGCTAGAAAGATAGATCCTGAAAAGGTGTACTGGATCCGTAGCGTTAAATGGTTGCTTAAAGAAATCAGTTCAAGATTATGTTTCGCGAGCAGGAGAGTATATCCATTCTATCCACTAAGGTAGAAGAAGACGCAGCATAGCAGCTACTTGCACTACGTCAGTCGTTTGGAATTGTCGCATTTGATAGTACACATAGACTCTCTCTCTCGCACCATTTTAAAGGAGTGACGTAGTGCGAATAGCTGCTATGCTACGTCTTCTTCTTTCGCACTGGATAGAATAGATAGACTCTCTTTATCGCACATTTTAATACGCTTTTATTTTTAAATTTTAAAGCCTTGCAACCATGACTTTTGAATGGTTTTTCGCACGAAACCGTATACTATCGTTTCGCAAAAAATATAAGCTTTATTTTGATGTATAATTTAATTGGATACTCGATTCACCTATTAAAATCTAGCAACCAAAAAGTCTTGAACTGAAAAAGGTAAGCAACCATATTTTTTCATATTCTATAGGCTTTATACTTTCGATTAGTGTTAAATTTTTTTGGTTACAAGTTCGGTGAAGGTATGGAAAAAAATACAGTGTTTTCCTATGGTTCATAAAAAGGTCCATTAACGTTACTTTTGTTAACATATTTTATTTAAAAAAAAATATTTCATTCGGTTAATTGATCGGTGTAGGTCGACATCAATTACGGATTTTGGACTATTATGTTCTCTCCCTTGATTCTTATTAAGTAATGAACTGATGATGGTTTTTTTAAGTCACCTACGATGCAATATAATTTGTGGTACTTGACCATGTGTTTTATTTCTTGGAAATTAGTCTTTATTTGTTTACATACATAATGTATATTAAAGATCATTTTCAATGTAAGAAATGATCAATTTCGTAAATGAGTATCTTAAATCTCTACCAAGCAGTTAGACGAATTAAGGATGATTTACGTTACAGCGTTTCGGGTACGAGCCGAGCTATTGATGACAAAGTATTGAAAATACGAACCGAAACTACTAAAAAATAAGAATGTAGAATTGTTTACTTTTAAAGTATGTCCAAAAACTTGCGAAGAGATGGCATAAAAAATCTACTCCAATAAAGATAGAAATCCAAAATAAAACCGTGGAAGCAGGGCTTGATGGTAATTGCCTGGGCGCATTTCGATAGCCCCGGTTTAATTTGTATAGTAAATAGTTTTTTGTACTGCTTTAGGCCCGTTGAGTGATTTTTGGTAGTGGAAAGTTTCATAGGTTCGCGTCACCGAGATGCTGTTGAGATATGTCGTTATAGTACCGTTATTTGATAACGGTATTCGTTATCGTATAACGAAATATACTCTATTCCAATTCTTTTTGCAACTCAGTTGGCGGTGTTAGGGTGCTAAAATTCGCCCTATAACTGTCACCGCATGTAAAAATTTGAGGTTAAGTATTTTGACATGTTCACACAGGCTGCGTAGCCACTATTACTGAAAGATTAGTCAATTTATGAAATTATTATAAAACTTTTTAGCTAACATTATTCATTTGCTTTTATATTAAAAGAATCAAATTCAAGAACTTATTCCAAAGGCGATTTAATTTTAGCTACGTTCAAATTAAAACATCCTATTTAACACTTATCATTATTTATTTTAACAATATATTCAAATTGTTGCAACCTCAGCAACAATTAATTAAAATAAATTTAAAATTTTAATTCAATTTTTAAACAACTCCATCACATATATGTAATACTCCTATATCGCCAGCTTGAGATAGAAGTGTGTCGCCGATAGTAGAGTGTAGAGGATCATTTCTCTCTCACGCAGTCTCAGATAGTCATAGGCGTCACAGCTGTAAAATCGCCTACGTTTGCTTAACTTTCCTTTTCTCTAGGTTCCTTTTTCACCACGGGACACGCCGCCAATGCAATTTATGTATATGGGCATGTGAATTGGCACCCAATTCCGATCTTGCATTTCCTTCTGTCGGAACGATTTGTTTCTACAGGCAAAGATAGGATGTTGGCGATATAGGAGTATTACATATATGATTTATCAGTAAAATAATGACCGCGCCACTAGTGTTATTTTTATTAGTTTTATTAGTTTTAAGTCTCAAGGTTAAAAAATAGACACAATCCTTCGTTTCGTTAAAAACACATATCTACGCTCGAAGAAAGTGATAGAAAAACGGGATGAGTGTTTTTACAGGTGCCAGCTTGAAAAATAAGCATAAGACGTTTGGCCTTTGGTTTGTTTTGTGAATAGTGGTGTAATCGGTATAAAAGTTCTCGTAGTTCTTCAGTTGTAAACCCGTGTTGGGTTATGTTTTTTTGTGTACAAAATTCAAGGAAATTTTGTTTCTCACTTCGTCACTCCAGGGCTGGTATTCTCGTAACTAAAAACGGTCGGCGTTTCGTGCTCGCTGACCGTGTAATGACGTAAAATTCGCATACCACGTGATAAAACTGGCAAAAATCGTATTCACGTATGTTAAACGCTAGGCGTAGTCCAAACACGAAAGCCACGTGGCGACCGTTTTTAAAACACCTACCATTTGGTAGCTGTTTTGCCCTTCGACTTGCTATTTTTATATCTATACAAAGTTATTTCTGAGTATGACTCTTCCCTATATAGAAGGGATTGTTTTAGATGAGGTGGAAAGGCAGCGATTTGTGCCGGACGATCCTTTTGAATTTTCGGACCACAATTTTATAAAACTTTATAGACTTCGTAAACAAGATGTAGAAAATCTAGAGGGGATGTTAACATCCTTTTCTTAGTATATGAAATAGATTGGATGCCATTAGCAATAGAGTCAAGGTAGATTTATTTATTCTTGATTTGTGTTGAATAACTTAAAAACTATACTAGATATCGGGAATTGCAAATAAGATATTTAAAGAGGAGGAAATTTTCGATAAAAAACCCCTGACTCCCGGATCTCTAGGTCTAATATTTATAATTTTAATTTGCTGCTGAAAATAGGGCTCCGCGCGGCCGATTTTTTTCTGTGCCGGTCTTATCGTATTTTTAGCCATTTTCAACAAATTTGAATAAAAAACACAACAAAACAACTCTGAAAATAACAAATCAATATAAAAATGACAACGCCAACAAACCGGCTCTCTGGTATTGTCCTTTGTGCTAAAGCAGTTGCTGTTCCTGAATGGGCCAGGCTGTCTTCTCTCTCACTAGATGGCAAAATAGCCGGTTCCCTCATCAATACACCGCAGAGAATGTCGTTAACATTCTTCACCTGAAGCCATATTCACGTAACGGAAACCCTTACTTATTTCTCGAATAATTGGTTTATTAATAAAAATAAACGAATTTTTTAACTTGGTGCTAATATTAATCACAGTGAATTTATGATAATTTATTGTATTAAAACTGTAACCAGGTACCATTTTTACCTGTTATATTAAAGTGAAACGCAGATTTTGTATGCGCATGCTTACTCTAAGGCGTTGCGTCGTCTTGAATTTCTGGTGTTTTAAATAAGCACATATTTTTTATTGTAGTCTCAGCAGTACTAAACGTTATAGTTTGTATTGCTAAATATTGTATTTTTGATTGCTAAACATTGTATTTTGTGTTTAGCAGTTCGCGTGTTTTAACTACGTACATGTTTTTTATTGTTGTATTTTTAGCAGTGCTAAACGTAACTGCATTTTTGTATTTAGAATATTTTATAAATTTTTGCATTGTTGAATTTTATCTCGATTTTATTTAATGACCTTTAATTACTAAAAAGAGGAATCTCCGGGATTTGATTTAATTGCTTTTTAATAAGAATTAGGCCTATAGAAATATACAGTCCATTTATATTCATCGCATTTTGTTGTCAATTAAATATGGTTTTTTTGACCACCTTTTCAGGAAGGTTAACTGAGATACATTGCCGAACACAAATAAATAGACAACATCTAAGAGAATGACATTTTAATCTGACACAAATCATCGTACCAACTTTGTTAAAAGCTCAGCATGTTAACCTTGATAAAACTAAATCACGGCCAACTGAGTTGCAAAAAGAATTGGAATAGAGTATAACTGGTCTATATCGTACCCTTTGACCTTTGAATCCCGTTCGCGGCGTATATGAAATTTGAAAGGCGGTAGTATTGAATAGCGAATATATTACGTTATATGATATTTCGCTATGCTATTTCGATTATTCTTTTCTTGTTTATTGGCTTGCAAACTAGTGCATCTATCAGCACATTTGTTGGTATTGCAGTTAGTCTTGATCGAGGCAACCATGCAATATCTGACTTGGATTCTAACCACAAAAAAATTTCTTGTTTTACTTCGATTCATATACAGTGCGATTGCTATATTACTTAGGCAACATTGTGGAAAATGTTAGTTAGAATTTAAAAACTAGCATGAGAATAGAATTCAGGTTTGTTAGGAGAAGAGGTTATATCATATATTTTGATTATGAGAATTTTCATACTTATTGTAATAATATTGATTACGTATATATTTGATATTGGTAGGGAGCGCGACGAAAACGCCATCTGATGGTTGCATAAAATCTGGCTCGACAATTATGAGAAGTATGTGATAAAAAATAAAAATTCGTTATAAAAAAATCTCATTCGAATTTATAAGTATATAAATAAAAATTGTGATTATATTTTTTGAAAGAAAAAAATTCAGTAAGACGTGTTGTGATGAACGAAGTAAGTATAAAACATGTAATTAAATATCAAAAACTATGATTCTTAGGTTAGGCTAATCAGTGACATCCAAACAAATAATACATGACAGCTGGAATAATAAAAAATTATGAATATCTGCTAGATTTTCACTCACAATAATTTATTTTTTTAAATAATTTTTAGGCGATGATGAATGTTATTATTCAATCAAAGCGAATTTGAGTCTATTCAATCAAACCGGATTTGAGTAAATTACTCGTCAAATATCATTTCAACCCCAAACGATGGACAATGGAAAGCAACTTGTCGCCTCTGGTTACGTTAGAGATGTGAAAGAATTGAGACATAGTGGCAAAAGTTAATTAATCACATCGAATAACTGTAGAATAAAACACACATTCGTCTAAGTAAGCATGCTACAGAAGTAGGTTATACATTACTTTTTCATTGTAAATGCATTTATCCAATTTATTCTTTTCTATAATTTCCAACTAGCTCTTGAAAATGTGTAAAATTTGCACTTGCCATTTCTCCCTGTATTTTTGCAATTGACAACACTTATGAACCATTTTTATCTTTAATTTTGACGTGTTTATTTATGACAATAACATGATTTCACGAAATTTTGACCACTACGAGTGCTGGGATCGTTTCAGTTGTCCACACCATGCACTCTGCACCCAGCGAATAGTAAACAAGCAAAAAAATTGATATATCGATGGAAATATCTGGCAGATATTGTAACGTAACGCAAAATAGATATACTGAAAAAGTAACTATTCGTTCAATAGTGACCATTATTAATTTAAAATGTGAATAATTGTGAAAAATAAGAAAAAATACGGAAAAACAAGAAAAACTACGGAAAAATAGGGAAAAATGGGGAAAAGTAGGCAAAACAGAGAAAAATAAAGTGAACTATAGAAAATATAGCAAAATAGGGACAAACAATGAAAAATAAAGAAAAATAGAGATAAATAAAGGAAATAAAAAAAATAGGGGAAAATAGGAAAATATAATGAAGAATGGTCCAAAATAGGAAAACAAACTTGGGATAAATAGTGAAAAAAGTAAATAATTATGCAAAATAGCTACAATATGGGAAATACAGAAAAATGGGTAAAAATAGGGAATAATAGTGAAAGATGGGAAAAATAGTAAAAAATAGTAAAAAACAATAAAAAACAGAGAAAAACAGGGGAAAATAGGGAAAATATGAAGAAATTAGGAAAAATAGATACAAATAGGGACAAATATTAACAAATACAGAAAAAAGGGGAAATATGAAAAAATAAAAAATTGGGAAAAATAAGTAAAAATAGAGAAATTATGGAAAATAGGGAAATAAGGCAAAAATAGGGGAAAATGGAGAAATATAGGGAAAAATAGGCAACACAGAAAAAAACTTAAAAAACTATAAAAAATAGAGCAAAAGAGGGAAGAGATATTAAACCACATAAGGAACTGCACAACCTTTTTTTTAATTACTCATCCACAGTTGATACAGCGAAATTAAAATTTCTAAATCACGGTGGTGTGTATTATTTTACTAAAGTATTTCTTTTCAATATAATTTTTTAGATGATGATATAAATCTAACACCAATTAGTCTTAGGCGAAATATTTATTTAAATGTATACATAGTACTATTAACAAATTAGAAACATATATTTGTGCCCCATGATTAATGTTTTCATTAATAAAATCTAGGTATCTGTCAACTCTAGTAAAAACCGCTGGATTTCCAGAAGCGCATTTCTTGCCAGTGATATAAGACGCAATCCCAACTTGAATTTTATCAGGTTTACAAATTAAAGGTCCACCAGAATCACCAAAACATACATCTTTGTTAACCGTAGAATCTGTACAAACCTTCATGTCCAAACCTACTGATAATTCATCTGGTAGTCGTTTTCGACAGTGATCTCTTGTCAACATATCTATATTTAAGCATTGCACTTTTTGGGCTATTTCGCTCTTGTCATGCTTATTAACTACTCCAAATCCAACCGCTGTAGCTGTTAAACAATCATCTGTTATTGTTTCGAATTTAGGTAATGTTACGTAAGTAACACGAGATCCTTCTATTCGGTATTTCAATTTCATTACAGCTATATCGTTAACTATATGAGTATCATCATATTTTGGATGTACATATATACTTTCTACTTTTGTTACAGGACAACTCCAACTTAACCAACCATCCCATTCGACATATTTATCTATAAAATAAATCGTATTTTTATCAATTTTTTTGAAGGATTTTAATTCAATAAATATAAATTTTTGTATGATTTTTTTAAAAGTAACTTCAACAAATAGTGATACCTCTAATATATGCAGGGCTGGCATAATAAATGGTACAGGCTATCTTGCAGTGAGCTGCTGTTAATATCCACCTAGGATTAAGTAAACTACCGGTACATATAGGAATTCCTAACCAACTCGTTATAGCCACCACAGATTGTTTGTCCTCATCTTCACAGACTCCTCCTCCAATAATGCGCGTTTTGTTCATATTTTCTGTTTGAGCATGAATTAAATTTAAATAAAAAACTAAGATCAAAAGGATTTTTAGTAATACATAGAAGATATACATATTATTAGCATGATTAAACATACAAAAACGTCAAAAGATAAAAAGGTTAAAAATAATGACAAATTCATGTCATTAAAATAAATTGTCAAAAGATGAATACTGATAGTAGGAGAGCTGGTAGACATTTTTACCTCTCGACCTTCAGATAAGAGAGGTATAGGAATCATGCTAAAAATTGGGTAGTGAGTTTTCAATGGATAAACACGTTTTAGGGTCTCTAGAATACGATTTTAATATTTTCGCGATGATGTCTGTGTGTGTGTGTGTGTGTGTGTTAGTGTGTGTGTGTGTGTGTGTGTGTGTGTTAGTGTGTTAGTGTGTGTGTGTGTTTGGATGGATGTTGTAGTAACGATAACTCAAAAACTACTGAATGAAAAAATTTGAAATTTTGCATACAGAATTCTTATACCCTAGATTAGATCTGATTAGATTTTGGTGCCAATCGCACAACTGGAAGTGGCAGTTGCTATGGGTGATGACGCCATTATTATACAAAACGGCAATAAAGTTTTACACATATATTTTGTATACCCTATAGTTTATTTTCATCTCATTAAAATTTTCGAAACTTTTGCCATTGTTGCCAGATTTACAAAAAAATAATTTTTTTCCTACTTTTTTGTGTCAACCTGTAAATTTTTGATTCAAAAATGGCGAGAGGTCATGTGCTGGCCACATCAGATTTTTTTAGTAGGTATTTGAGGCAAGCTAAAAACTTGTTATATAATACTCCTATTCGCTGGGTGCAGAGTGCATGGTGGGGACAAGTGAAACGATCCCAGCGCTAGTAGTGGTCAAAATTTCGTGAAGTCGGGCTCTTGTCATAAACACGTCAAAATTAAATATAAAAATCTGATGTGGCCAGCACATGACCTCTGGCCATTTTTTAATCAAAAATTTACCGGTGAACACAAATAGTATGAAAAAAAATTACTTTTTTGTAAATCTGGCAACAATCGTCAAAGTTTTGAAAATTTTAATAATACGAAAATAAACTATAGTGTATGCAAAATAAATGTGTAAAACTTTATTGCCGTTTTGTATAGTAATGACGTCATCACTCACAGTAACTGCCACTTCCGGTTGTCCGATTGGCACCAAAATCTAATCAGATCTAATCTAGGGCATTAGAATCCTGTATGTAAAATTTCAATTCTTTTCATTCAGTAGTTTTTGAGTTATCGTTACTACAACATCCATCCAAACACACTAACACACACACACAGACACAAACACACACACACACGCACACGCACACGCACACACATTTCCAATATAAAAATATTTTTTTAAAAAATATGAGAAATTATTGTGACTGTAAATATAGCAGATATAAATTTTTACTATTCTAGCTGTCATGTATTATTTGTTTGGGACCTGACACTAACCTAAGATTCATAGTTTTTGATATTTATTTACATGTTTTATACTTACGTTGTTCATCATAACACGTTTTACTGAATTTTTTCTTTCAAAAATATAATCACATTTTTACCTCTCGCCCTTCAGATAAGAGAGGTATAGGAATCATGCTAAAAATTGGGTAGTGAGTTTTCAATGAATGTGTGTGTGTGTGGGTGCGTGCATGCGTACGTGCGTGCGTGCATGGGTGCGTGCGTGCGTGCGTGCATGGGTGCGTGCGTGCGTGCGTGCGTGCGAGCGTGCGTTCGCGTGTGTGTGTGTGTGTGTGTTTGGATGGATGTTGTAGTAACGATAACTCAAAAACTACTGAATAAAAAAATTTGAAATTTTTCATACAGCATTCTGATACCCTAGATTAGATCTGATTAGATTTTGGTGCCATTATTATACAAAACGGCAATAAAGTTTTACACACATATTTTGTATACCCTATAGTTTATTTTCATCTCATTAAAATTTTCGAAACTTTTGCCATTGTTGCCAGATTTACAAAAAAATAATTTTTTTTCATACTTTTTTGTGTCAACCTGTTAATTTTTGATTCAAAAATGGCGAGAGGTCATGTGCTGGCCACATCAGATTTTTTATTTATATGCTTATAAATTCGAATGAGATTTTTTTATAAGGAATTTTTATTTTTATACGCAATTTTCATACTTCTCACAATTGCCGAGCCCGATTTTATGCAACCATCAGATGGCGTTTTCGTCGCGCTCCCTGCCAATAACCGAATTATAGCGGGGATAACTCAACCCTTTTAATTCGTTTGAATTTTTTTTGCAAAAAATATCCTTTATCTGTATAAGTAGATCAACATTTTTGAAATCGTGCTGCATTTACATTTGATACATTTTTGTAACCATAAATTTCGCATACAAATGTTTTCAAAATTTGAAAAATTTCATCACGCAAACCGCTGTCAATAAAGGTAGAATGTCCCACAAATATATTTCTCTACTACCGTGCGTAAAGTACTTACTTTATGCACGCTAAGGAGTGCGTTTTTTTCACTAGTGCGTAAAGTAAAATAAAATTTTCAAAATAACTTTTTTTCATGTGCAACACATTTTTTGCAATATCCTTATATTTCTAATCTTGCCAAAGTTCTATGTGCCAGAAATCAACTGGTTAACTTCAAGATTTTGGAAAATAGCTTGTTAACCTCTTGCATGCGAAATCTATTTTTGTACATAAAAATAATGGTAGTAGAAAAAATATTGTATGCAACTAGTGCGTAAAGTGCCTTTTTTGACTCATGTGATTGTCGAACTCGCCTTTGGCTGGTGCGACAATATTCGCATTCGTTGCATAAATAACTATTTTAATTTTTTTTTTGGAAAATAGCTAATCTGACATCCGGCAAATTTAAAGACCTGACTAAATAATCTGGCTTATTTATTTTTTAACTCTTTAAACATTCAATTTAAAATTATAAAAATTTCAGATTGCCTCATCGATATTTTTTACAATTCTAACTTTGGAAAATATAAGGGTTGATTTAGCCCCTCTACTTCCCAGCCAGCTCTGCAGTTCTATGTTAGGGTATTATACGAGAGGTATATGATCCCCGGAAAAATTAACTAGAAATTCAAAAATAAAAAACATCATGACCATATATCGTATCTAAACTAGTCTTTTCCTAAATTTCAGCAAAATCGCCAAATTATTTTCGAAAAAATCATGAAAAACGTTTTTTGTATATGTTCAAAATTAAATGGTAGAAACGTACAATTGCGTATAGGGGTTTTATGATTTAATATGTTAATTTGTCCCCTAAATATCATAAAATCACGAAGTCCCCACTTTTTCGAAGGTTGCGTTAGAAAAAGATACCTGGGCTTAACTGGGTGTCGGCGCAGAATCTTTTGTTTCACATGTCAACGCAATTATCACGGTATCAAATAAAAACTCTTCGATGTGAAATTCGATAGTACTTGTAAATGCAATTAGTTTGTCTTCATTTATTTTATATAGGTGCCGATTCTTTGAGATAAATAAATGAAAGGTGTCTCTATGATATGATCAAACGTGACAAATTGTATCGATTGATTTGCTTATATCCCTGTAAGAGGGAGTTAGGATAAAAAATTATGCAAAATTTTGTAAAAGTAGATTTTCAGACAGGTTAAAAAACTACTTGTAGTATATTTGAATAATAATGAAAACTTTTTACAAACTTCCAATTCCAAAAAGTCATTTGATATTAATGTGTAGATAAGAAAATTTCATTTTAAGTGCGACAGATGAACTATCAAAAGTCATTAGTCCGGGCAGAATTAATTTCTGAAAATGAAAAAACCCCTCACGAAACATATGATAAACTGTTTGATGCTCGGAGATATTATCCAAATATTGATGCTAGATTTTTTTCAACTTTATTTGATTGCTCAAACCATACGACATAAAATCGGATAAAACGGCTTACATATCCCTATCTTAACTTTTGAGCTCTACTTGATGGTATAAAAACAAAATGTATACAGGGCGGTCAAAGTATAGGTATAACTTCAAAACTATTAAATTTATAATATAAATGTAAAATACAGGGTGTTCCATTTAAAAAAACAACTCTCATATGTATCATTTTTCTGGAGTACCCTGTACAATTTAAATTATTTTTACATTTTTGTCCATTCTGATTTATATCTCGCTACGAAAACAGATAAAAAAATGTTTACTTTTTGCTTTAAGGTCAAGGCGTTACTGGTGGCCCATGATATAGATGATATATACAGTGTGACTCAAAAAGTCTGCACCATATGGGAAAAATTTTTATCATTTATTTGACAGAAAATTTTATTCTTGATAAAAGTTGGTGAATTGAGTAAAACTGCTATTTCAAGTGTCAAACTTTCAAATTTTTAAATGGTATACAGGGGCGGGCAACAAATAGGAATTTTGACCAAGAGTAAAGTACCCTTATTTTTGACAATATCAAAAAAATTATTTAAGTTGTTAAGAATTAAAAATTACAATCAGATTTAAAATCACAGTCTTCTACGCAAAAAATCCATTTTTTATTGTTTTTAGCCTAGCTAAAAATAATATTATTTCGGATGCACTTTAGGGGCCTTCCTTTAATCACTATGATACATTTTGGTTAAAAAAATTTTGTTTTTTTCGTTATTTTCATCCCATTCTCGGCATTTTTTTTAAATTTCTATGATTTTTTGTTTTTTCTTGGTGCAAAGAAATTTCGCCCTGTAGACATGTACATAAAAACTACCATTATGATTTAATTGAAGAAAATGGGTAAAAAAATGATACTCAAACGTTTTTGGTACTAAAATGAAAATAATTGACTAATCAAAATGAAGCTTTGAAAATTAAAATAAAAAAAAATAAAAATTACAAAATAATGGTTATTAATCTTAAAGGTGTAAAATCAAACCTAAACTAAATAATTTTAAGCTTTTCAAAATTGAAATAAAAACAAAGAATATAATAATTACAAAAATAAGGGTACTTTACTTTTGGTCAAAATTCCTATTTTTAGCTCGCCCCTGCATACCATTTAGAAATTTGAAAGTTTAACGCTTGAAATAGCAGTTTTACGTAATGCACCAACTTTTATCAAGAATAAAATTTTCTGTCAAATGAATAATAAAAATATTTCCCATATGGTGCAGACTTTTTGAGTCACACTGTATGACATATATATTGTACTGATTTACTAATAAATAAATCACAATTTTTGGGTGGGTTTTATATAAAAAATAAAAAAAAATCTGATGTGGCCAACACATGACCTCTCGCCATTTTTGAATCAACAATTTACACGGTGGCACAAAAAAGTATGGAAAAAATTTACTTTTTTGTAAATCTGGCAACAATGGCAAAAGTTTTGAAAATTTTAATGATACGAAAATAAACTATAGTGTATACAAAATATATGTGTAAAACCTAATTGCCATTTTGTTTAGTAATGGCGTCATCACTCATAGCAAATGCCACTTCCGGTTGTCCGATTGACACCAAAATCTAATCAGATCTAATCTAGGGTATAAGAATCGAGTATGCAAAATTTCAAGTTTTTTAATTCAGTAGTTTTTGAGTTATCATTACTACAACATCCATCCTAACACACTAACACACACACACACCCACTAACACACACACACACAGACATCATCGCGAAAATACTAAAATCGTATTTTATTGACCCTAAAACGTGTTTATCCATTGAAAACTCACTACCCAATTTTTAGCATGATTCCTATACCTCTCTTATCTGAAGGGCGAGAGGTAAAAACAATAAACATTACAAAAGAAAATCATACATAAAAACAAATGTTAAGTCCTGTCCACGACCTTTTCTTTACACCCCTCCGACAAATCCACCTTCAAATCTTCGTCTATTTATTTCCTCAAATTTAATCCTATATTCCTTCTTCAAAGGTCTTCTTAAATTGCTTCCCCCGACACTACTCTATTTTAAATCATCTCCAACATATCAATCAGCCTTGTCTAGCCTTTCCAAAAAAAATCTTCCCTTAAGACTTTTGAAGTTTTTTTATTTTTCAAACTCTTTTGTTTATTCTAATATTAACAATATCCTTTATTGTTGGTACAACTTCGTTTTTACAAATTTTTTTTTTATAATTAACAACTTTCGAAGTTCTATAAATTCTTGTGAATTACTTTTTTAAAAAAAATCCTGACAGGCCTGTTTATTATTTTCCTTCATATGTTTTTTCCTCAAAATAAAAATTTTTCTTCCATCATTAAAATTTTTTTTTTCTCCAATCTTGCCATTTACTTATTACTTAAATTTTCTTTTAATATCATTTCCAAAGTTTTATTTTCATAATCATAATAATAATGTGCCAAAAATAAGAATAAGATTCAATAAATCAAAAACAGGAGATAATCCATAACTCAAATGTGGTAAAATTATTCATAATTTATTTCTGGTTTAAGAAGAGATCAAAATGGCGACAATTTTCGGTCAAACGATATCCATCATCAGGCAAAATTAATGACGAAGTTACACATGATGTTAAAATTTGGTAAGAAAAATGAACATAAAAATTGGAAAATTAAGTATAAAGAAAAAAAGTATAATGTTGAAAACTTTAGTAATAACCAATAACCCCAAGCCCCCTAAACTAGAGAGTCACAAAAATTTATGGTAACAGCAAAATTCAACAACTTAATTTTTCTTTAGTAGTGCATCGCAGGATGCACTTTGATGTTGCCATATATTTTTGTGACCCCCCAGTTTAGGGGGCTTGGGGTTATTGGTTATTACTAAAGTTTTCAACATTATATTTTTTTTTATACTTAATTTTACAATTTTAATGTTCATTTTTCATACCAAATCTTAACATCATGTGTAACTTCGTCATTAATTTTGCCTGATGATGGCCATCGTTTAGCCGAAACATGTCGCCATTTCGATCTCTTCCTAAACCAGAAATATATTATGTGGTATGACTTTGAGTTTTAATAATTCGTTGTATTAATAAATCTTTAAAATAAACTTTTTATAAACTTATATTTATTTGGAATCAAGTAAAAATCTTGGTGTATCTACTGATTCGATTTTATGTTACAACTTTATATGGAGAAATAAGAAATCAGAGAAATAGTAGGAAATAGTACCCAAGAAGAAAAAGAGGAAACTGGAAATTATCTAGGAAGTGAGATAGAGAAGAATGAAAATAAATAACAAACAAAGATGCATAAGTAACATCGAAAAAAACATAGAGAAAACTGGAAATTATCTAAAAAGTGAGACACAGAAGAATGAAAATAAATACCAACCAAATGGACATAAGTATCATCGAAGAAGATAAAGAGGAAACTGGAAATTATCTAGGAAGTGAGACATAAAAGAATGAAAATAAATAACAAACAAAGAAGCATAAGTTGAATCAAATAATACAAAGAGGAAATTGGAAATTATCTAGGTAGCGAGACAGAGCAGAATGAAAATAATTAACAAACAAATAGACATAAGTAGTGCATCGAAAAAGAGGAAAAGAAGGTAGAAAAATTGTAATATTAATTTATTGTATTTATAATTTTTATAGACATAGTTGAATCCAGCTCAGCACCAGGTATTGACATTTTTTGAGAGGGACATCTGTGTACTGGGTGTTTTATATCAATACAACATTATTTATTAAATATTATTAATTATTACAGTAGGGTATACGGCACTTGGGCATGGGAAAATTTCCTATCTCAATAGCATTGTAAGCCACGCCCCCTTTCCAATTATTTTTCACTTAATCTACACGTAAAGACCTATTCAACGATGTGTCACATGATATATTGTAACAATTTTTACGTAACACGGGGTAGTTGGGGGTTGAGCGGGGGTAGTTGAAATTTTTTTCATTATTTTTCCCTTACTCGTCCTGGCATTAGCTATCCAATAACACAGCGCATGTTTTTATCCTAATATTTAAAGTTTGCCACGTGCCGCCATGTTGGAAAGGGGGCGTGGCTTACAATGCTATTGAGATAGGAAATTTTCCCATGCCCAAGTGCCCGTATACCCTACTTATTACAGAATGGGCCGAATTTTTACATTTATCAAATTGATTTTATTTTATTGTGCACTTTCGTTTTAAAATTGTGAAATAATTTATAATAATAGGAAATAATATTTTTTCAACTGTCACTAAGTATCAGATTTTTACAAAAAAATGTATAGTTTTATCATCTAGGGAAATTAAGTTATAAGAATGGAAAGTTCCTATATTCCTAAGCAAATATTTGACACAATTTTCCATAAAGAAATCCTGATTTATTTGTCTAGGATATCCTTGTTTGTTTTCCGCGCTGATAAATCTTTGTTTGAACTGAAAAATTTTGCATTTCTTGTATTCCTCTTATAACAAAGGGCGGAAATAAATTAGGTCATTAAGCTCATTTTTGCCCAAGTATACAAGAAATGTAATATAAAGGTTCATTAATTAAACTGAAAATAAATGAAAAAGTTTAGCTGGTTATTACAAAGCCAAAGTGGCATTGGTAATTTATTTCCTAAGAATATATATGACTTTAAAACACCAAGACAAATTTATATTTAAAAGTTGGACAGTAAATAAGTTAGATTTATTTTTATAATTCGTGGTGGATATAATGCAAATAGTGCAACTCCAGCTAACATGTGGACTTTATAAATTAACGCACAAATCTATAGCGTATGTCAAAAGTCTGGAAACAGTCCTGCTTGTTTCAAAAGTCTGGGGTTCAAAAACTACTAAAGATAAGTTGTCCTTAATCGGAATTTAGTAATATCATGTCTTTTTTTACATTTTCATACCCTTAAAATTCAAAAGCATTCATTTGTTTTAGCTACAAGGGGCCATCTTAAATTTTTTGAATTTAGGTAATTTATCTTTAGTATTTTTTGAATTCCAGGACCGTTTCCAGATTTTTGAAAAAAGCTGTATATTTTAAAAAGTTGTTTTTATTATTATTTTTTAAATACGCGGATTTTTGACAAATGTTGTCTTCAAAGTTTTGTGAAATATTTTGTTGTATGCCTTCTCGCAAAACCAGTGGATGCTTGATAAAAACATGCCAAAAATTTGCAAAAAAATTATCTAATAACGGGTATTGCTACTTCTTGCATCCCGACATCTTTTTCTTATTAAATTTATAACTTCCTCTTGGTCAATTTGGTTCCATACCTCTACAAGTCGCAGTGATAGCTCATTCAGACATTCTGAAGGTCTAATGTTGCCTTACAAGTGTAGTTAGGCTTTAAGTTTGAACTTCTTGTATACTTTGTTAGAGATAATAATCATACTGTCAGCTATCAACATATACTCATGGAAGTGCCTTACCCATATATCGTAATCATTTTTGGGCTCGAAAAGAGAGGAAAAATTATTACAACGATATACGGGTAAGGCACGTCCATATGAGTATATGTTGATAGCTGACAGTATGTTGATCACGCCGTATCATGTCACGTCTAGGGATTAGAAAGTGAAAGGGTCTGATTTTGAATCAACGCAATTTTGCCAGAATGAACCTTAGTGTTTTTTCATGAGATTTAAAATGGTGATTGCGGAGGTAGTCCAATAGCTCCTTTAATTCTGTTAAATTCATAAGGAGTTGATGCTCAAACCACTTTAAAAAGTTTCCTTCCTTCATTTCCCCGTGATAATCTTGGTTTTAGAATTTGACGAAAATACCAACTCTGTTCGATCAACTAAACTATTTTTATTACCAGCATGAATGTACATTTTTCCACCAACTTTAGTCGATTTGACACTCTGCTTGTCTTCATTTTGCCCAGAGCGACTTACTGTACCATTTTGAAAAATCCAGGTTTCATCCAAGAAAACAAATTTATATAATGATTGCTCCTTAATATTTTTATGTGACTGTAAGAATTTTATTCTCTTCAAACCGACATCAGGTAGTTCCATTAAGCTATGGTTTTCTCGGAAGCGGTGCCGTCTTCTTACGTCCGTCAAAGTACGGTGGGTGACGTCACAAAAACGGTAAGGAATTATCACAAGAAGAGAAGATAATCTGAATCTGAATTATTTAATAAACGCAGGAAGAAAGGTGCTTATGAGGTTTTAGTTTGTTATTTATTTAAAATTCAACTTCCAATTAAAATCTTCACCGCTACACATATAACACCACCGTAAAAAAACGTTGATAAACTGATTCGTACCGTCTTGCTGACCACTTTGAAACGAAACGGCACCGCTCTAACGTAAACGGCACCTTCAGCCTCCGGAGGCTGAATGCGTATGAAACATACAGAATTACTATTACGATATATGGACTTATTCAGACATGAATACTTTTGCAACAGCGATGATATCATAGGCGTAGGAAATTTTTCAGTACTTTAAAAGCTTAGGTTGTTATTACTTAGCGCTATAATAATAGCGATGGAGCATAATATTTTTGACACCACTCCCTTGAATTCTTCACGGTACACATCCAGTCAAAGAGTAGACATTATCCCCAACCCTACATTCTCATCCCAATCTATTGATTCATCCTCTATTAGTCATTCTTCATCCATTACTTCACAAAGTTACTCTCGTTCATCTACTACTTCAATTAATGCGTCACAAATGCCATTCAGTCAGAGAATAGAGACAAGTCCTGTAAGTTCTTTTGATTTCTCTTAATCGGATAAACCCACAAAGTACGTGTTCTAACTGTTTTCTTTTTTTCCTTTTTTCTTAATATATAACTATTTTAGTACCGATTGAAGAGATGCGTGAATTCGATACTGCTGCTAAAGTTTTCAACCGCGATTCTGTATCTCCGATACGCGTATCTTACATATAGTATCTTCGTGTGAAAGAGCTCTTATACGTGACACCGTTTTTTGTGACGTCACCCATCGTACTTTGACGGATGTAAGAAAATGACACCGCTTCCGAGGAAACCAAAGCTTTAGTCCTCTATGAGGATCATCCAATATTTTTCAGTACAGTATACAATGACCTTTTACATCAGTAAACACTACTTTCCTTTAAAAGGTTATCTAATTTTGCTGTTACTTGTTGTTTTCTTTTATGCATACCATAAATAATGTTTAGGATATAATCATGATTCACCTTTCCAGTGTTACGTTTGAGATGTGGTCTGGGGGTGACCTTAATAATTGGTTTGCCTTTACTGTTGGCGAAATTGTGCTGACTGTGGAAATATTCAGATTTAATGCTGCTGCAACACGCTCTCGGACTGCATTCAGAGGTACAAAGGGCCCACCGCTATCTCGTTCAGATTCAAAATACAGAATTAGAGACTGCACTATTCTATTTAAATACTTAGGCATATTGCAATCTTTCAAAAGACCGCAATACGTACAAGATATCAAAAAAAATATAGAAAAAACACACACTAGAGTTTTGACAATCAAACTACGTGCCAAACATGTATATCAACAATTAAAACCTCATATTGATAATATTGATATAAAAATATCCCTGAAATAGTCCAATCGTACAAGGGTCTCTTGTAAAACAAAAGAGATGTGATTAAAAATAATAAGTATGACTTATTTGGACAATTAGATAAAAAAAATTGCCATCGATGACGTGCATCGAAAATTTTATTGCAAGCCCTACACAAACATTTTTGACTTTTTAACATGAGGTTAAGCAATAAAAACTTGATACTTTCATAAAATGTTGCATGTGTAACTGAGTACATATTCATTAGTTGCATAAAAAATTATTTATAACCTATCTAGATTTAATTTAAAATTAAAATGAATAATACTCGGATTAAATTGTCTCTTTTCCTCTGGTCTGATATTGTTTACTAGTACCATATACGTTTGTTATGTTTAGAAGTGTTATTACTTATTTATAAATCAAGCCTTATACATTAGTTATGTGTATTGTGTTTGATTTTCATTTTGTAAAAACTTTTATGATTTGAAACTTGACTTAAAATACAAATTTCTGCAATTTTTAAAAAGACTCCTAACACAATATTTTTTTTAATCTAATAAGATTTGACTTTAAAAAAATTTATTACTTCACAAATAGTCACTCTACTTTACTTACAATATATATAGCCCAGTTAAATAACAAAATTTGGAGGAAATAATACTTGTATTAGGGCAAAATTTGGTGATTTTCAGATAAAATATATATTTTATACAATATTCTAGTAATTTAATACGTATTTAAAATAATTCTTTATACAGGGTGGAATCAGTATTGCCAGGTGGCAAAAATTTTCAGTACCACAAACTCGAAGAAAATGTACTAAATTTTATCTCAGCGAACCACTTTTTAATATTCAATTCCATATGAAAGAAAAAAATACATTATTTCGATATATATTTGTTATGTAATGAAGAAGTTTCCCAAGGTGCAAAAGAATGATTGGCTTCTGAGTGAGATCTTTCATTCACTAGCCAATTAGAAAAAAAGTAGTCAAATCTCAAATATAATGTTCTTAAGCAACTTTTAATATTTTAGTTAAATGCGCTTAATAAAAACAAAAGTCGATTAACAGAGACAGAGAACTTTCAGTTCATTCGTGTACGCCATAGAGAATCTAAAATGAGAGTAACATTTCTAGTATAAATTTTTGCAATCATGGTTCTCTCCCTTTTGATAGCTATTTTTCATTATATCCAGAATAGTAGATTCTATAACAAGGTTAGAATGAAAAATTCGACACGAGTGGAAAATTCCGAACGCGAGCGTCAGCGAGTGTGAGGAACCACGATCAAAAAGTATGAATCAAAATTAAATTAAATCTGAACACATGTTATTTGTTGACATATTTGTATTACATTGTAGTAATATTTATAGTGTTATGGTAGACTTACCGAAATTAAAATCTGGTGCATTGATGTTTTTTCATAATTTGCAATTTTAGATATTATTGTGATTTTTCACTCATTATTTTGTTTAAATTAAAACTTGTTCGAAAATAATTATTATCGTCGCATTTTGTATTTGACAGTGACGCTTTTGAAATCCATGGCAATCCGCATATCATTTATTTCGATTACAGAATATCCATTCTTTACCTTGATAAAGAATGAAAATACATGCAAAATACATAAGAAGTAAGTGTTTTAGAATAAATATTCAGACTCTAGAGTGTGAATGTTTACATTCTATTATTAAAAATGATTTCGGAATTCATACATTCAATAATGGTCGTGGAGAAACTAATTTAGGTACCACATTTATCAAAGGAGTACCAACTTACTTTTTGACTATAGTACCACTCTGGCAACACTGAGTGGAATAGGTTGGATTCTTAGGACGAATCTTAAAATGTAAAAATGTCACAAACTTTCTTGCCACTTGAATGTACAATGGGGACGTGTGGTGCGGTAGCTATAGCAAATTCATTTGTAGTATATGAAAACACGTTTAAAATGTGGACAACATTTTATACGCAACTAATGGTACATAAATTACCGACGTGGCGCTGACGATCGTATGTTGAAAAACTGTTTGTAGATTGATTAGATCCATAGTCTCAAATAACGTTTTTTTGTTCAATGAGCCACAACATTTTTATAAAATACATATATTTTAAAAGTTTACGTAATGAATTAAAATTATTATTTGAAAAAAATCAAAGGAAATGTCAAAACTGTCATCAACAGTCGATCAACAGCGCCACCAACTGGCTTCCAAAATTGGTTCCCTTTTTCTAATGTTGCGATATGCCTCCTTCTATACCCTCCATACTGTCGAGTATTACTAAACCAAATAGCCTTAAAAATATTAGGTTATGTTACACTGAAAAGTCAAAAATAAAACGTTGTGCCTAGCAGTACATCGGATGTACGCATTTATTTTGTACTTCGGCCGTTCATTGCGTTTTAAGATTTACAAAGTATAAAAGTATGTTGGCGCATTTGCTTGATAAGTTTGATATTATTTCTGTAACGTCGTTGTATAGTATATGGTTTCGGTATAAAGGTATGTAAGTTCATGCTCATACGAATTTCGCAAAATTTATGCGAATCGGAAAATGTTTTGCCGTCCCCCAAAATTTGATGTTCATACTTGGGCGAAAAAATTTGACGGTTTCTGCCAACGGTCAAGTCAGATAAGTCAAAATATTTGGAATTATTGTGTTGTGTTAGTGAATTTTATAAACAAACTTAACTATAAAAAATCTGATGTGGCCAGCACATGACCTCTCACCATTTTTTAATCAAAAATTTACAGGTTGACACAAAAAAGTATGAAAAAAAATTATTTTTTTGTAAATCTGGCAACAATGGCAAAAGTTTCGAAAATTTTAATGAGATTAAAATAAACTATAGGGTATACAAAATATATGTGTAAAACTTTATTGCCGTTTTGTATAATAATGGCGTCAACACCCATAGCAACTGCCACTTCAGGTTGTGCGATTGGCACCAAAATCTAATCAGATCTAATCTAGGGTATCAGAATCCTGTATGCAAAATTTCAAATTTTTTTATTCAGTAGTTTTTGAGTTATCGTTACTACAACATCCATCCAACACACACACACACTAACACACACACTAACACACACACACACTAACACACACACACACACACACACTAACACACACATACATCATCGCGAAAATAATAAAATCGTATTCTAGGGACCCTAAAACATGTTTATTTATTGAAAACTCACTACCCAATTTTTAGCATGATTCCTATACCTCTCTTATCTAAAGGGCGAGAGGTAAAAATAATGGATTCAGAAACAGAAACAAAACTAAATATATTGAACTTTTATAGATTATATTAAGAACATTTACCACTATTGATATCTGTCACATTCTGTGATATTTCATCATCCGAATCCGCAAAAAAGTTCAAATATTTCAACTTTATTGCGAAATTTTCAGGCGCCATTTTATTCGCACAAATTTTGCGAAATTCGTATGAGCATGAACATACCTTAAAAGGGAGGGAGTTTCATCCTAGTACGGCCGTTTTTTTTTATGTTTTAATATTTTTTTAGCTTCATAAAATAGTGATTGTTAACTGGTTTGATTTGTATAGTAGTTTTTTCTCCAAAATTAATGATTATTAGATTTCACTCTTAAACTTCTTAAAATCTACATAAAGATAGTGACATGGTCACTATTTTGACCTATACAGTAAAGTGTCTTTTTACCTCTCGCCCTTCAGGTAAGAGAGGTATAGGAATCATGCTAAAAATTGGGTAGTGAGTTTTCAATGAACAAACACGTTTTAGGGTACCTAGAATACGATTTTAATATTTTCGCGATGATGTCTGTGTGTGTGTGTGTTAGTGTGTGTGTGTGTTAGTGTGTGTGTGTGTGTTAGTGTGTGTGTGTGTGTGTGTGTGTGTGTGTGTGTGTGTGTGTGTGTGTGTGTGTGTGTGTGTGTGTGTGTGTGTGTGTGTGTGTGTGTGTGTGTGTGTGTGTGTGTGTGTGTGTGTGTGTGTGTGTGTGTGTGTTTGGATGGATGTTGTAGTAACGATAACTCAAAAACTACTGAATAAAAAAATTTGAAATTTTGCATACAGGATTCTGATACCCTAGATTAGATCTGATTAGATTTTGGTGCCAATCGCACAACCTGAAGTGGCAGTTGCTATGGGTGTTGACGCCATTATTATACAAAACGACAATAAAGTTTTACACATATATTTTGTATACCATATAGTTTATTTTTATCTCATTAAAATTTTCGAAACTTTTGCCATTGTTGCCAGATTTACAAAAAAATAATTTTTTTTTCATACTTTTTTATGTCAACCTGTAAATTTTTGATTAAAAAATGGCGAGAGGTCATGTGCTGGCCACATCAGATTTTTTACTCAAAGTTCGAGATGTAAAAATTAGGTATTTTATTTTCCGATGTACAATATAAACAAGCACATCCGATGTACTGCTAGTCACGGCGAAAATAAAAACAATGCAATTTTCTTCTTTTCCCATATTTACATCTGGCCTCTATTTAATAAGGAATTCAATTTGTATATACTGACATCTCTTAACAGTATTATCAATTAATGTAGATATTTTTAATTTAATTTTTTTTTAAATATAATACAGGTTTAAAAAAATTATAAATATTTTTGTAGGCATATTTGATAACAGACTTTTAAGGTCGTAATTTAAAAAAAATACATAATCCGTCCCCATTGAAACTATTTCCAGTTTTAGATATTTTTAAACCAAATAAAACGGTTTTTTACATTTTAATATCTTTGTTAGTTTGGACGGAACACTAATCCTGGACATAATTGACCCACACTGATCTTATTTTTTTTACAATATATTCAAAGATAATAAATTAATACAAAAACATAAATATATTATACTTATTTTAGATTCAAATCTTTCCAATCCACGACTTGTAGTTTCATAAATAAATTTTAAATATCTGTCTACTCTTGTATAAACAGATGGTTTTCCGGAAGCACATAATCCAGGTGCTCCAATGTAAGATGCGATGCCAATCTAAAGTAAGAAAAAGTTCATTACTAGATTTTCGTTAGTAAGAGGCAACAATGAAGTTATAAAAAGTAACGACATTATAAATTATGATAAAAATTATAGTGTGTCCAATTGAGTCCGTAAAAAGTTCTGAGTGGTCTAAAAACTTAAAATACAACAATAAGATAATACATGTTGACCAATATACAAGGTGCGTCAAAAAATATAAGTATCCTTATTTTAAAAAATATAGAAAAATATTATTTGGAAAACTTGTTTAGAAATAATATATACCCCAAAATCTAAAATCACAGCCTCCTATTTAAAAATAATATTTTTTAAATTTTACTTTCCCGACCCATCTCCGAGAAGGGAAAGTATTGTGAACGAGCTAAAAAAAACTTCAAGGTAAAGATGGAAATATCCATTTTGAGGTCACCTGAGATGATTAAGACCATTTCCAGATGGAAGTCTGTTTGTCTGTCTGTGTGTATTCTTCCACTATAGAGGCTATACGTTAAATCCGATTAAGCTGAAATTTGGTATATGGGTTTGGGTTACCCTTTAGAAGAACCCATTAGTTTTTATGAGACATCTGTCAAACGGAAGTGTCACTATAAATAAATGACAGATGCAATATGTCACGGAATTTGACTTTCAATATGTCATTTGAAAGCTCTTGAAAAACTCGGTTCAAAACAGTCAAAATTAGTTCTCCAACTATCACCTGTCAAAAATAAAAAAATGTCAAAGTTTGAAAATTTAACACCAAATATCTGAAAAAGTTTTCATCTCTGGACAGAACCGATTTTTTTTCAAATTCCTTTGAGAAAAAATACATTCTTGTTGTATCAAATTTGTTTGCTTTTTTTTATTTTATATGTATGCATTTTTACTGGTTTTTTTTTTAGTTTTAATGTGTGGAAAAATGCATATTCGCTTTTTTTCAGTTTATGTGTGAAAAATACATTTTTGCTGGTTTTTCTTTCTGGGTTTTTATGTGGAAAAATGTATTCATGTTTTTTACCAATTTATATGTGAAAAGAATGCGTTTTTGTTGAATTTTCCAATATTTTTTTGTGGAAAAATAAATTTTTGCGGTTTTTTCCATTCGTGCTTCTGTTTTTTTTTCGAATTTGTTGAAAAAAATGCGTTTTTGCTGTTATATTCAATTTTTTGTTTGGAAAAATGCATTCTTGCTTTTTTCCCAATTCATGTGTGAAAAATGCATTTCTGCTGTTTTTCTAGTTTTTCGTGTAGAAAAATGGATTGTTGCTTGTTTCTTTTTAAATTTTTGTGAGATAAAATGAACTTTGCATTTTTTCAACTTTGAATAAGGAAAAATGTATTTTTGCTTTTGTGTTTCTTCAAATTTGTGTAAAAAAAGTGTGCTGTTTTTTCCAATTTTTATGTAGAAAATCCATTCTTGTTTTTTCCCGTATGTGCGAAAAAACGCATTTTTGCTCTTTTTTTTTAGTTTTTTAGGCATTCTTGCTTTTATACCAATTTATTTGTCAAAAAATGAGATTTTGCTTTTTTCTACATTCGACTGTGAAAAAATACTTTTGAATTTTTTTGTGGAAAAATGTGTTTTTATTTCTATTTGTTCAAATGTGTATGCAAGAAAACGCATTCTTGCTTCTGTTGTTTTTTTAAATTGTTGTGAAAAAATGCAGTCTTGATGTTTTTTTCAAATTCGAGTGTGGAAAAAATGTATTGTGAACGAGCTAAAAAAGTTTGTCAAGAAAGATGCAAATATACATTTTAAGATCCCCTGAGTCTGTCTGTCTGTGTGTCTGTGCCTGTCTGTGTTTTGTCTGTGTGTATGCTTCCACGATAAAGGCCACGCGTTTAATCCAATTGAGCTGAAATTTGGTATATGGATTTGGGTTATTCATCGGACGAACGTCATAGTTTTTGTACGACATTTGTACGACATCTGTCAAACGAAAGTGTTACTGTCAAAAAATGACAGAAGCAATATGTCACGGAATTTGACTTCTGTAAAAATATTCGTCTCTGGATACCCCTCGGGAAAGTTTTGGGGTGACAGAATCAATTTTGTTTCCTTATGTATAAAATTAGTTTTCACATATTATTTTTTAAGGATATTTATTGATTTGCCTAAAGAAAATAGTAATTGTGTACCTTTTAAACTATATGAAATTTATAATTGAAGCTGAAAACCATTAAATGCGCTTAAAAATTGTGGAAACTAATTGTATATGTAACAGTTCACTTCGAACCTTGCTACAAAATAAATAATAAAAAAAAAATTTTTTGAGCTAGGAGATTGTGATTTCATATTTCTAAGTAAATATTGTTTTTAAACAAGTTTTCAAAATAACATTTTTCTATATTAAAAAAAAAAATGACAGATGCAATATATCACGGAATTCTACTTGCAATATGTCATTTGAAAGCGCTTGAAAATCTTTATTTAGAACAGTCAAAATTATTTCTCCAACTGTCACCTGTCAAAAATAAAAAAATGTAAAAAATTGAAACTTTAACATTAAATATCTGAAAAAGTATTCGTGGATACTTGGCAGGAAAGTTTTGGGGCGACACAATCGATTTTTTATACCCCCGTGGATTTCGTGCGCCACTCCGTTTTGAATAACATTTAAAAAATCCATTTACTGTTTATTTGAAATATTTTGTTAATTAAAAAGTGTCACGTTTTCTGTTGAATATTTGAAATTCGAAAAATAAAAAGTATGGTTTACAAATTACAATATAACCGTTATTTTTCCTTCTTCTATTAAATATGAAGAAGTAAAAATGTACAGTAACTTTTTAGTCATTACTTCTCAAGCATTACTATTGTAGTAACGCGGTACTTTTTCAGTATCGCTTTTGAAATAACTTTTTAAAAAAAGTAACGATAACTCTTATCTAACGCGTTACTTTGCACCAAACGTATCGATAGAGTAACGCTTTATAACGTTATTAGGTTGATAAAGATATAACCTTTTTGGCAGTGTAGAATATCGTTCCAAGAAAGGATATTTTCTTATAATTTGTAACGGACTTAACAACTTTGTGCCGAGTTTGTCGTTTCAAACATCTAATTTAAAATGCATAAGGATTAAAAGATTAGGATGTGTCGAATTTAATCCCACCCGTATTTTCAGTTTTATAACATGCAGAACTTTTTATAAAAAATAACTTTTTTTCATAAAACTAACAATAAAAAAGTTTCCCACTTTTGTGAATTTACTCCCACCCGCTGTATCCCGAAAACTACTAATCTGATCGAATTATTTGGTGAATTATTTGATAACTTATTTGAAAGGTTTCAATAAATCCAGAAATGAATTTCGTAAAAAATTTCAAATAATGGCATCCTTCATACCGGAAAATTTCTAAAAATATATAAAAAAAACTTTCACCGTTAAGAGTAATCAGATATTCGAATTCTCTAAGGGGTTTTTATCAGTGTGACTACAAAGTAGTCAACTTCACCGGATTTTTATTTTGTATCATTATATATGTGGTACATTATACATTATTTACCGTTTTATTTCCTGATTCTTTAGCCACATTTAAGACATCGATAACCTTTTGAAATTAAATAATAATAGTGTTTAAATATACCTGCGTATCTTCTGTGCAGCACATTAATGGTCCTCCAGAATCTCCGAAACACGCATCTGTTGTTTTATTTGAATCTATACATATTTTTTTCTCGATGCCTTTTGTATAACTTTTTTTTAACTTCTTACTACATTCGTTTTCTGAGAGCAAATTGAATTTTGCGCACATTAAGTACGGGACTTTATTATGTTTATTATCTGCAATATTAAGAAGACATTTTTGAAAATTGATCACTATCCCAAATAATGATAGAAAAGCATACAATTATCCACCCAACCAATTTCGCTTTCTACTAAAATAAGGTCAATCAAGTAAGTACACAAAAATGTTTAGAAAATATCTTCTGGTTAAGCAAAGAACTAGTTTGCGCAACAAGTGTGGATATGATGACCATATCGCACGCGGACGAATGAGCCCGACGCCTTGGAGTGCTGAATCGTCCGAGTGCGATATGGACAATCCACGCGACATGAACAGTACAGTTTTTCTACAACCCACTAAAGGAAAAACTAAACATTATTATATAAAAAAAGATTACAGTCAACGGGTTTGAACCGACGACCTTCATATTCAAATGCGAGAGCGTTAGCACTGAGCTATCACGGGCTCTCACAGATTTATTATAACAGTTTCTTGGCAGATAATATAAAATTAAAAAAAAAGTAGGTGGTGAGTTACTAAATGTGAACTCTGATTGGTGGATATCATATCTCATGCTAATGTAGTGATATTGTGAAATCTGATTGATGGATTTCATATCTCAGGCTAATAAAATTATAACCGTTCTAGAAAGTGTGCATAGAATCAACAATATCCATGTACTATCTTCTTCATACTGCAATTTTTTTTCTTAAAAAATTTTTGGAATTTATGCTTGACAAAAAGCTGATCGTTTACCGGTGTAGACATCTGGAATTTAGCTGCGGAAAAGAGTCAGCACCCCTATCTTTAATATTTTCCAACGTTATAAAACTTTTTATAATCTAAACATCCTTGACCCTTTAACTACTATTCTATTCGTTACCTATTACGCCAAATCCTAAAGCGATAGCTTCTTCGCACAGTAATGGTCCATCTGCTTTAATAGCTGTTGATGGAAACGTGACATAATTTACACGTTCATCTTCATAGATTGGTGATACAAGTTTCAGTAGAGCCAAATCGTTACGTATATATCTATCATCATAATCTGGGTGAAAATATGTACCTGAAACTCTCGTCACCCGACACGACCATGGCAGAAAAAATTTGTTACCACTGGAAATCATGCAGTCTTCTACAATAATCTTAAAATTAATAAATGATCCACTATTCTCTATATATTGATTCTATCTATATTACCACTGCTTTTTAATATAACGTCATATCAATGCAAAAAATCATTAATATTTTATTATTTTAGAGAAATTGTATTTCAATGATATAATTCCAGTAGATAAATAAAAAAAATAATGGATTATATAGCCTAAAAAAATACCTCTAATATATGCAGGGGTGACATAAATGATGGTTAATATTTCTTTACAGTGGGCAGCAGTTAAAGCCCAGTTTTGATTAACCAAAGTGCCGGTACATATAGGATATCCCCAAAAACTAGTAAGGGAAAGCACGCTTCTCTTCCATATATTTGTTTCACAAGGAAAACCTCCAACTATACGAGGCTCTTCATGCAGTAAACGGGAAGTTTCATTTTTCAGATCATTTCTTTTTTTCAAACGATAACTTTTATTTTTCAAGTGATGGGTTTCATTTTTTAACTGAGGTAGGCTAAAAGCTGTAATACAAAAAATAGCTAAAAATAAGATCTTTGCTAATAAATCCAGTTCTTTTTCTAAAACGTTTGATTAATCAAGAATAATATGTCACAAATGGCGTATTTGAATTAATTTATTCTAGATAGAGTTTGTTTAACCATCCTTTGCCGTTGCGTCATACATTATCCATCTCGATCTCTCCATCATGAAATGGATGAGACGGAATTATGACGTCATTAACGTATTTCTTAACTAATTCAGATTATTTATTACTTTTGACAGTTAAGTTGTCATATTTTGATTTGTTGAGTATTTTTGATTATTTTCGCTTTTTTCAATTAATTTTTCATTGTCAAAATGCCTTCTGAGTATAATGAGAAAGAGCAAACTTTAATTTTGAAGTTGATTAATTACTTAGAGAAAGATATGCTGGAAAACCGCTTTTACCGTTAAATGCAGTCTACAAAGTAAGTATCTAGCTGTATTATGCAAAATGTAAACATTTATTGATTTGGTTTTACTAAATTTTATAGCATGTTGCTGATGCTCTAGATCTATCTATTAGAACTGTTCAAAAAACAGTTACAAGTGGAATAGAAACAGATAAATACTACAAATTCAAAGTTCATGTTAGACATGTTTCATGGAAGCACTATTTCAGCCACACAAATCAATTAATCAATAATGACTGGGAAAAAGAAAAATACATTGATGCATCTCATTTTCTTCCTGTTATCATAGATCTGAGTGAAACGGACTCCCAGAGTGATGATGAAGATGATTTTGTCAGTGATAAAGCTTAGATTTTGCTTTTTATTTCATTACATGCTATTTTAGTTTACTTTTCTTATCCGTTTTTTCGTTCTTTTTTCCTATTTGTATTGGGAGTTTTTTTAGAAATAAATTTATTTATTGCCTGTTTTCTCCAATACATGTGTTTTATTTTCATTTTTTAGGAATACTTACGAAAGTATTTCTCACAATGACACAGGCAATAATTACTATACAATTTTTAAAAATATGAATAGTTACATCCCCTAACTAGAAACTTTGAAACAAATCAGTTAAAAAAAAGTAGGTTTCAAGTTAAAAAAAATTACTAAATTATGTAAAAATGTACGCAACCCATAAAGCAAAATACAATTTTCGGCATTACCAATTTATTAATACAAACAGACCTTAACATGGGTAATTGAAAACAATCCTTAACATATGTCATTAGTTATATTTTAATTTCGAGGTTATGTGTAAAATGACATTCAATTAATTTACGACAAACGTAAAACAGCAGAAGACGTCACCGATTATGACGTAACGGCAATGGATGGTTAAACAAACTCTAGTCGTGGCAAAGAATACCTATTGATATGTATTCTTTGGTCGTGGCATCTACAGAATAATATAGTATTTTTACTATTATTTCATAATATTATATCTTACAATTCCGGTAGATGAGTCCAGAATATAAATAAGTACATTACAGTTAAGATGTCTAAAAACCCTGGTGTATCTACTAATTCGATTTTGGGAGTACCACCTGGCGCTGTTTAGAATTGTTCGAGTCCTCGCTGAGTTTGTCACATTTTATATGGACAATGTAAAGTTGCAGATCCGAGCATGTGTCTGTATTCAGTACCAGATATACACCCTGTCTGATCTATGCTTACAGTTTACTATGAGCGATATACGCGTCATCTGAAATTTCTAATGTGAAACTTTAGTATTCTCTCAAAAATTAGTCAAAATCAAAAAGGTAGAGATCTCCCAGTTTGACTTAAACTTTTACAGGTAGAGTTTGTTTAACCATCCTTTGCCGTTGCGTCATACATTATCCATCTTGATCTCTCCATCATGAAACGGATGAGACGGAATTCTGACGTCATTAACGTATTTCTTAACTAATGCCGATTACTTATTACTTTTGACACTAGACATCTTAATTACAGAGTATCTTATAATATTTTATTTCATCTTTGGTGGTTTACACCGGTGAGATTAAAGTGGCAGTTAAAGTCTTTTGGCGCCTTGGTCCAGGTCTCAGATTGCGTCGGGCGCCATCTTCCGTTTATAGTGTGAAGTCTACTTGCACTGGGCAGTGTCAGTGGTGACAAAATTACCTGGACATTTATGCTGCTTACACCAAATAAAAGCAATTAAAAGGAAAGTCCCTTTATTTAATATTAAACGAAACCGGAAGAAAGGTGTGTAACTTTCCGGATTTCTTACTTATCGTCGATGTCGGTCACAGTATGCTTGGCGATACGGTCTTTCTGGTCAGGCCTCTCTGTCTAGTACACGGCTTGCGGATGACTGAGCTCGGCTAGTGATGTGGTTATCGAATAATTAGAATCGAAAAGTATTCGATTTTTTAAAGTTCTCGAAGTTCTCGAGAACCATGTTCGAAAGTTCTCGGTTCTCGAGAATCGATGCCGGTGCTGGGATGAGTTAAGGAGTTTTCGACCGATATATGTTCTCGTTCTCAATTTTTGATTATAGCTCGTGCTATGTTGGAAAAAATACCCAAAAAACGAAACGAGCAATACAAAACTTAAACTTTATAATTTGAGAATTCCAAGTGTCGATATTAATACTTTTTCTATTTTTCCCTATTTTTTCTATTTTTAGTATTTTTTACCTATCCAAAAATCATCCAACGCGTCTAGAGAAGTTTTCACATCAAAAGTAAAAATTTGGTTCTAAAAAAAATAATAAAGATTTTGGATTCGAACCCACGCGATAAGCTGACATCTTAATATCAGCCTCTTAGCCCATTCGCCTATCATACACATAATTAAAAATAATTTCATGTTTAAGATGAACAATGAATGTTATATTATATTTTGAATATATTTCTAATACATATTATAAACTTTAACTATGAAAAATCTTACACTCTGTTGGCGCATTACACTTAAAAAGCGGTCCGATGTTTTCTCGTTGCATATTAATATATGGATGATATCCAGCGTTTGGCAGAAAATGATAGGTTTGCAATTGACTATTTCCCTTTCTCAAAATATTTTAAGATGACCGTAGTAGTGTTCGGATTTCAATCGAACTGCTTATATAATTTTTTAGTTTATAATTTTAACCTAAACACATAAAATGGGGACGTCTGATGCGGTACTTACAGCAAATTCATTTGTAATATATGAGAATTACTTAAAATTATTCATAAAAATAGGCATGGTTAACTTTGAAACAGTGTGATTACTAAAAAATAAATTTTCAAAATTTCCAAGTGACATCACCCACACAGCACATGTACTTCCATTGGACATTCCATGGACGTTCAGTTACAATGTTTCGGAAGTCAATTGGACGTACACGATTGGATGTTAAACATCCAATGGACGTCCACTGGATGTCCTGAGGACACCACTTTTGACATTCAATGAACAACCATATTTGGACATACGATGGATGTCGATCTTCCGATATTAAATGGACGTATCACGTATATTCACAGTTCGATGTTATACATAGTAAAGGATTCTCAAAACGTCCATTGGACTTACTTGATTGGACTTTAACGTCCAATGGACGTCCATCTTCGGACGTACAATTTGGAACATTTATTGTATGTCTATTTAAACTTGAAACGGTCATTAAATGGACGTACAATGGACGTTCAATTCCAAACATCCAATGTATGTCCATATTTATAGTTACAATGGTTATACATCAAACTTCAATGAATGTTTGGACCTGAAATGGTCGTTGAGTGGACGTCCATTGGATGAACAATCGGGACATCCAATGGATGTACATTCAATGTCCTTGGACGTTTGGACTTGAAATGGGCATAAAATGGACGTCCAATGGACGTCTTGTGCTGTGTGGCTTAGACTATTAAAAAAAGAAGAAATACATTTTGACAATATCAACATATTCAATACTTCAGTTTGATAGATTTTTCTTCTTTAAATTGTGTTTATTTTTTGTGTGTATTTTTTATATTTTTCTTCATATGGGTTTATTTGAATAAATTTATTTTGGAAGAAATAGGTAAGTTTAATAATATAATGTGAATTCAAATTTTAAATAATACTTATGAGTGTAAACATTGAATTCATGTGTTATTTATTAGCAGTTTTTAAAATGGCTAGATCCAGGTTGAATAGTGGTTTTAAACAGGCAACTTTGGTTTTTTATTAAATTTGTGGTATTTGATTTTGGATTTTATTACTCATCATTCAACCACATTCGATATTATGGATAACTTATTGGAATTATTAAAATAAAATGTTATGTTATACTGAAAAGTGAAATACTTATTTAGTAATACTAGTTGTCGCCCAGTAGTTGAAAGTCGACAGTAATTAATTTTACTACCTATTTTTTCATGTATTTCTTTATTTTTTCCAATTTTTTCCCGTTTTTTTCCTATTTTTATTATTTTTATTTAAATGTTTCCCAATTTTTGCTCATATTTCCTATTTTTTCTCTACTTTTTCTTCTTTTTCCTATTTTTTCATGTGTTGTCTTTTTTCCCTATTTTTCCTATTTTTGTCTATATTTCCCTATTTTCTGTTTTTTTTTCTGATTTTGTTCGATTATTTCTAACCTTTCCTTATTTTTTCTCGTTCTGTTTTTTTTTCTATTTCTTTCTATTGGTTTCTTATTCCTCTGATTTTTTCTCATTTCTTTCATTAATTTTTTTTTCATTTTTTAAATGGTTACAATTATTTTCCGTTTTTTTGATTGTTTTTGCGATTTTTTTACCCTTTTTTGCGTTTGTTTTTGCGATTTTTTTTTCAATTTGCTGGATATTTTTTTGCGATATTTTTTTGTGATTTTGTTTCGATTTTTTTCGCTTTTTTTACCGTTTTTGTTTGAGATGTTTTGTAATTATTTGCGATTTTCAATTTTTCAAATTTTTTATTTTTTTTTAAATTGTTTTAGGTTTTTGCAAATTTTAACGATTTTTTTGCGACACTTTACGATTTATTGCGTTTTTTTAGCAACTTTCGTTTTTCATTTTTTGCGATTTTAGCTTTTTTTTTGATTTTTTAATATTTTTTTTTTCGATTTTTTATTTTTTTTATTATCTTATTTTTTCAGTATTTTACACTTTTGCTTTTAATTTATTTTGTTTTCTGATTTTTTCATTTTATTTCAACAATACATTTTCTTTTTTTTTATTTTTTATCAATTAATGTAGATATTTTTAATTTTTTTTTAAACATAATATAAATATTTTTGTAGGCATATTTGAATAATAGACTTTTAAGTGCTAATTTAAAAAATTTATATAATACGTCCCCATTTTTGATAATTTAGCTTTGTATATCCCGTATATTGAGTTAAAATTAATCTATAATAATATTGGTTAGTTCCTAACAAGGATTTTGTACTTGTTTATTAGCGTGATTAATTATTCCATCAAATTCTTCGCTTCGCGGAAGTCAGTATATCTGATAAAGACGTTAATCTAGTAATTTTCTGCTGGCTTACCAACACTGCTTTTATCAAATGAAAAATCTATCGTTTGGTTATTTTACAGAGAGGGAACTCGGAAATAGTAAATAATAGAACCGATGGGTAATTTCGCCAGAAATAGAAAAAATAATCTCATATCTCACATTTTATGGCTGATGATTTTTCCTTTTCACTTTGTTAGGCTTTTATATAGATAACATATATTCGTGAACTGAAAAATTGACTAATATGTTTTTGAAATTTTGTCACATTTTAGATATTGTTTGAAAAGATATTTTTTACTCTACAATATTCTCTTAAATAATTAGAATTAAATAAAAATAATTCATATTATTTTACTTATCTTTTTTATAATTCAATCAGCTTTTAAAGTCCAATTCACTTTGTTAGAGATTATTTCTTCTTTCCATATTTATGATTAAACGTCTTGTTTACAATTATTAAATTTCATGGTATTATAAAATTAATTTTGTTAAAATTCTTATGTAAATATTTAAAAATTTGCTGTGGATTTTGCGTGGAATTATCTTTTACTTTTTTTAATATTCATCAAGATAAATTCTCTCTCTATAATCTTTACCGGGGGATTAGTACAAAGTAAATTTATTCAAACGGTTATTATCAAGCCTAAGTTATTTCGAGAGGGACTTTTAAAGAGAAATTGTGAACAAGTAAGCGGGAAAATACTCATTATGACTGTAAAAAATTCTACAGCGTCTTCTTAAACATTATTTAAACTCTACAGTGAGTTTATTCGCAAATAAAAACAAACTTTTATAATATCTAATTAACTTTTAGTAAAATTTGCAGAGCAAAACATTTTTAGGTTAAGAGAATGGTGTTATTAACTCTGTTTGACGTTTAACAAGATTTAAGAAAAAACGTTACTAAAAGTGGCCGCTAGTAGTTGCTGGTATTTGTAGCGGGAAAATAAAAGCACCAAAATTAAAATTAAAAATATGACGTCCTTCTCACGTATAGTCTATACGAAGACATTGGAACGGCATAAAAACTAAATATCTACCGACCGTCGGCGAATTCTTTGTAAAGCATAGGCTGCGTGATATAATTTATTTTCAAAATTAGTTTTATTTTTCATATACCCACACGGATATTTTTTTAATTAGTAATATTTTCATTAGTAATTAAAAAAATATATGTAGAAAGCAAAAAAGTATTTTTTTAATATTACAAATCTGCTAAATTTCATTTCTAAACTTTTATTATTTTACAACAATACAAAAAAATTCTCTATGTTTACTTAACTCTTTTTTCCTATTTAAAGATACAATTTTAACTCGTTAAAGTTTTTTGCTATATTTAGCTATATTTAGTTTTTTGCTATATTACAGTTATGTCATCAATTGGATAATTAAAAACCGAATTGAATAGGAAATTAAAATAGGAGAAGAGCGATCTGATTTTACCGTTGAAAATTGATTTTACTGCGAGGTAATTACTGATGACACTTTTATTTTATAGTATACAAAAGGAAATTGGGAAAAAAAAAGAATTTAAAGTGATAAATAAAAAGTATTAACAGACTTAATGAAACGATACTTTAATTTGTATATAATAAATAATTAATGTGATTTAAGCTCAAATCTTTTTATTATCAGAAGTAAAATATTAAATGAAGAAGTTTTTGACGCCAGTCTAATTGATTTATTGATGTGATTTCTTTCTTTTTGTGGGTATAAAGAAATTAAACTCAAATTAAACGTTATATTTGTGTATTTTGTAATAAACCAAAATTTCAGAGATTTTTTCTTTTTTCTTATTTTAAAAAAACTTAGTTTTTCTTGAGGTTTTTCTTATCTTCGTTCTCCAAAGGAAACTTAGAGAGCTTGGTCAAAAAAAAACGTAGTCAAAGAAAAACGTAGTCCAGGAAAAACGTAGACCAAGAAAAACTGTTCAAAAGGAAAAACTGTTCCAAAGGAAAAACGTAGTCCAAAGAAAAAATGTAGTCCAAGAAACACAAGCTTGGTCCAAATAGAACGTAGTCCAAAGGAAAAAATGTAGTCCAAGGGAAAAAATGTAATCCAATGGAAAAAATGTAGTCCAAGGGAAAAACGTAGTCCAAAGGAAAAACCCTAAAAGTACACATAAAGTAAATATAAGACAAAAATCTTATAAATTACCAGATTTCGTGGTCTCTGTTTTTGAAAAAGAATATAAAACAATGATAATATTAAAATGAAATTCATGAAATTTAGGTCAAAATATGAAATATAAAAATAATTGAAATGAATTAAATTTTAATTCAATCTGTAACCGAACACGGTGGCCAGGTTGGTTAGGGCACTCGCCTTTATACTTGGTCATTGTTCGGGTCGTGGGTTCGAGTCCCATGAATCTCAAGTGGAATTAAAGTCAGATAAGACTTTGGGCAATTGCAAAAAGGTATTTGTGTCATGCGCAGCTTCATTCCCGCCGGTAACCAGGCCGGATGAGATCGGATATCTCGTGGAACTGATAGGGGTTGGTGGCACAATTAAACACTTGCTAGTCGGTAGATCATCTGAATGACAAAGGCATAGTCCTTGGTTTAGGGTGATTGAGGACCGTGGTTCGGAGTCCACGATAAGCTGTAGGTCCCGTCCAGATTAGCCCTGGTAGCAGAAAAAGAGACGTTAACATTACTAGCAAGCAGCAAGTCAATCTGTAAAAACAAATTAAAAAATAGATTCTCTTTTTGTAAAACGAGACACAGACATCAGATAATTTATATTGTTATAAAAGATAATATTTGTACTTTTGAGTAAATATAAAAAAAGAAATATATACACCGGCATTAAAAATAATTAAAAAAAACACTAAATAAAAGTTAAAAGCGTCGAAATAAATAACAACGAAGACAAGGGATTTTGGTGAATATATAATATAATATAATATAATAAAAAGGGGAAGAAAGAAAATTTTCAGTTTACAGCACAGACGATATATATATCAATTGTTTTGAGTGAAGACGTAAAGAGAGAAACATGGAAAAGAAATTTTATAGTAATACCTAAAAGAGAAGGAGATCTAGAGAAGGGATATGAAGCGAGCTGAAATCAGACAGACCGAGTAAAGGAATAATAAAAATACAGGGTGGCACAAAAAAAGTAACATTAATCAGTAAATTCAAAATAAAAGTTATTTATTGAGACAGATAAGTAGCAGATTTACTGCTGCATGTAGCATTTCATTGTCGAGGCGAAATTGAGGCAGTAAATCAGTTTCCCTGCTGTATTAAATTTAACTGTCTTTCTTCGATTTTACAGTGGGTTTAAACAATTACATCACAATCAGTATTTTCGACCTGTAATTATTATTATCCAGTTATTTAGACACTACTAGAACATTTTCAAAACTAGACATATCGATCAATACTAGTCGTATCTCTTGTAGCAAAAGATCATTATTTATATTATCTTTGTGATAGTTAGAATCGATATGTAGGCAATATCAGTCCACCGAACGGATATAATTTCATTAGCGTGATAATTTTTTTTTAATAACCTGTCAAAACAACTGTCAGAATTTTTTATACTAAGACAGAAAACATATATTTAAAAATGAGAAATTCCAGAGATGAATTAATTCGCTTAATTTTTTTTTTATCCGACCATATCGTGGGGTGGGGAAGAATGAAAAATTCTCAAATTTAGACAATAGAATGATTAATTTAGACAATTTAAAATACTATTCTGCATGACGGGAAAAAGTATAGATTTAAACGTCCGTGACGTCATTTTACGCTAGAATCTGTGACCATCTAGCGGTAATTCATTGCAATAACGATTGCTGTCAAAAATTTTATTTATGAAATTTCAAAAAATTGGATAAAGGTATTCCACTGACATACAACCCATTAAAAATGCCAAAACGGTATAGTAAGAAGTACAAGTGTTTTTTACCTTACTGCAAAAATCATACAAAACCAGTTCCGGATAAAATATACATACAGGTTCCACATTAGTCATTTTGTATTTTTATATGTTATTTTAGTGACAGATAAAAATGACAACACTTGTAATCATATGTTGAAGCGGAAACATATAAATCTCTTTAGACTGCGTAAAATGACGTCATAGCGAATGGCAGAAGTTGTGACAGATTTAAAAATTATCCAATTTAGACCGCTTGTTAAATATTTAAGAAATTCCTTCCTTTAACCGTCCTTACCTTTAGAACATTCTTAACCGAATTCTATAAAAAATATTCATTTTAAGAATGATGCAAGTTTTCTATTCAGCAACAGTTCTTTCAGTTCTCAAATCATATTTGCGTTCGCAAAATTTCATAAACTGCTGCCACACACTATTTTTGCTTCTTACTATTTTCTTCGGTGTACTATTGTCTATAAAACTGTTTATTTTTTTCTAAACCAACGCAACCAAAGCCATTTATTTATTTTGCAACTTTTTACTTTTAAAAAATAAAAAATCTGATGCGGCCTGCACATGACCTCTCGCCATTTTTGAATCAAAAATTTACAGGTTGACACAAAAAAGTATGAAAAAAAATTATTTTTTTGTAAATCTGGCAACAATGGCAAAAGTTTCGAAAATTTTAATGAGATGAAAATAAACTATAGGGTATACAAAATATATGTGTAAAACTTTATTGCCGTTTTGTATAATAATGGCGTCATCACCCATAGCAACTGCCACTTCCGGTTGTGCGATTGGCACCAAAATCTAATCAGATCTAATCTAGGGTATCAGAATCCTGTATGAAAAATTTCAAATTTTTTTATTTATTAGTTTACTACAACATCCATCCAAACACACACACACACACACACACACACACACACACACACACACACACACACACACACCCACACACACACACACACACAGACATCGCGAAAATATTAAAATCGTATTCTAAGGACCCTAAAACGTGTTTATTCATTGAAAAGTCACTACCCAATTTTTAGCATGATTCCTATACCTCTCTTATCTGAAGGGCGAGAGGTAAAAACGTAGATTCGTACTTTGAAGTGTGTAATTTTAAACTTTTTAAAATTTTGAATTAAATATCAAGCGTTTTCGCTCAGTTACTGGCCATCTTCAGTACAACTAAAATTAACAATTGGAGAAGTTAGTATAAATGCGCATAAAAAATGTTTTTAAAAAAATACTTACAACTCAAACTTAGGAAGTGCGAAAAAATGAAACATATCAAATTTATTTAAATTTTAAAAATTAAAGAAGGCCTTATACGCCCCAAAAAATCATAGTTATACTTTGCCTGAAGATGGCCAGTAACTGGCCGAAAGCACTTGACATTTAATTAAAAATTTATTTTTTTTTTAAATTACACACTGCAAAGTACGAATCTACGTTTTTTATTCTTCATTACCAAGTGTGTACACACGCAACTAAGCTTCTGTTACCTTCGATATTTTTTCTTTTAGTTTATTTCACTTTGACGTTTATTTCGACATAGTTTGACCAATGAGAAATCAGTATCCTCTATCCAGCCATACTAAAATATTTAGCACGCTTATGTGATTATCAACACTGAAATTTCAAGAATCAGAAATTAATGTAATGTTTAGTATTTTCTGATTAAAATAGTCCTATTCTCCACAACCCCGCCGGGAAAGTGCTGGGGTGACACAGACGATTTTACTTTCCCGGTCCCATCAAAGGGAAAGTATAGTGAACGAGCAAAAAATAAAAATTCGAGATATCGATGGATATATTTGAGGTCCGCCAAGAAGATTAAAACCATTTCCAGAGTAAGGTCTGTCTGTGTGTAATCTTCCACGATAACTGAAAAACCGTTTGACCAATCAAGCTGAAATTTGGTATGAATGGTTGTGTGGGTATGCGACCATTAGTTTTTGGTTCAAAGTTGTAGAGCACCAAATTTCTTTTAACTTTACTATTTAATTTTTTTTGAATTCCTCATAGTTTTGCCGCTAGGTGGCGAAAAATATACACATTTAAGCTTTTCGTCTCTTTTTTATTTTGAAGACCAACAATGCGCTTTACTGCAAAATGTTCCAGTGCAAAGTTGTAGACCATAAAATTTGTATGAAACTTTTTCCAGAATATGTCATTATCGATATTGAAATATCAATTCGGTAGACGTATTCACCATCGGCTTGCTATTTAAAATTTTTTCCAAAAATTAATGTATTTTGTAATTAAAATAATCATATTCTCTACAGCCGAGCCGTAAAAGTTTTGGGGTGACACAGCCGATTTTTTTTATAAAGTATGGTCATCTGTTGTAGTCGAAAGAGTGAGTAGTAAAATAGAAAAACAAAAATTTCAAACGTACTTCACTTATCCTACTTAGAGTTTAAAAAAAATTAAAGATTAGTCTGGGATAATAGTATTTTGGACGAGTTTTGTTTTGCAACTAAATTGATATGATTAAAATTAAATATTACAAATCTAAATATGAACAACAATTATTAATCAGATGTTTATCAATTTTTTTTATAGATTACCGTTGAAAATGATAATGTTTAGATCTGTTAAAACAGGATTAATGTTTCATGTCTTCTTTCACTACATTCGGGGTGAAATTAAAACCGACATTAATATATTAAATCTGGGATAACTAATCATTAAATGTCACTTCCAGTTAGTGAATAACTCGACAGTAAGTATTTTTCTATTCTTTCGTTCCTTTTAGATACATGTATTAAATCTCGCTTTTGTTGTCTCGCCCTAATGGCCCTTTTCATTTTCACAGCCGTAGAATGCTATAAATTTTATTTTGAAATATTTAGAGCCATACGCAATACAAAAAAGGCTGAATTGAATGCATATTGAGTAGAATTATTTGTTAACAATTTTTAATATTTTGGTAGGATAAATAAAATATTACCATTTTTTCCAAATTGTTTATATTAATGGGGTTATAAGTAAATCAGTCAATTTTGAAACTAAAAGCACTAACACTCTGAATTTGGATATTAGCAATTCCGAATTGTATGGTTTATAGATAAATCATGAATCGGAAATTTGGGTCATAATTCACAATTCTCTGTCTATATTGGTGAGATACAAAACAATAATTTAAGGTTATTGACAGTGTTTATTACGATCTATCTGAATAGTAGGATCAATGTCAAATGCAGATTTTCAAATTTTTCCGGAACAACTACGATTCGGACAATAAATATCTAAACAATGACAAGAAGTAAAAGGAGAAAGTCAAAATAAAAATAAATAATAAATGACAACAAAAGAAAACTTGAGACGTATATGATAAATTTGTGGTTCTGATATTAGAGGGATTATTGTTTTTAATTTATTAAGATCGAAGTAAAAATGAAACTTTTTTATTATTTTATTAAATATATGTGCAAAAACTAAAAAGCTATCCAGTTCTATATTTCGTTAGTTTAAAATATTAACTTATAATAATGTTGTAACTATGTTTATAGTTTTATTTCTATAAAATATTTACAAATTTTAGATAATGAATGGTAACAAATAAAATTATCATCTAAGGATGATTTTAACTGAATACTAGAGAACAAGATTTAATATTTTGTGCAATATTCCACTTCAGAAATTTTTCTTTTGTTGGTCTGAACGAAATGAAATTTCCGCAAGTTTAATATGAAACGATTTTAATTTAACATTTAACTATTATGAACACCAGTGTTGGCATAACTAATATTAAATTTTCGTCAGTATAGCAATCTAAACATTTTATAAAGCCATTATGGCGCAGAGCGTAATTTGCGTATTAATCATCTTGATAAATTGTTTTTTAAATACAACTTTTTTCGTTAGTGCTGGGTTTTAAGTTATTACAGTACCGTAAGCTCATTATTTTCGTTATCTGAAAATATTTGTATCCAAAATATTCATTGATATAGTGTTTGAATAAGAAGAAACATTCTTAAAAAGGTACTTTGTAGAAAAACTTAAAAATAAATCAAGTAAGAAGAATTATCCACAAAAATAAACAAAAAAAGATATTGACAATACCCTAGGATATAAATAAGAAGCTAGATAAGATTGGAAAGTAAGGGGCTGTGGGTAACAAGACCTCTTTCGCCGCGACCTTTTCACGTATATTGTGACTGTCCTCTGGATTAGAGAACATTATTATATACTTGTTATATTTATTAGAAACCTTAGCCTATATAGCTCTTCACAATAACAAATTATATGTACTTCGGTTTCCTCCTCATCCTGACAAAACCGGCAAATGTTGTTGAGCCTACAATTCCCATTAAGAAAACCAACTATTATTCTAGTAGTTCTTCTGGTCTGTCTTAGTAGGTACTATGTAAGTTTTGGCGTAGATTGTATGATGAACTCTTTAGCCTGTCTCTGCCCTGGTGAGTTCTTCCGCCACTCGTGAAACATATTTAGCTTCCGTCGATTGATGGATGTCCTGACTAATGTCTTTTCTATGCCACAGAACGGTTTCGGTCCGATTAGATTGCACCTTTTCATGCCAGTTTATCTGCTTCGTTATTTCCCCAGTGCACTTTATATCCGATATTCAGCCTATTGTTAGTCTGTTTCGACTACCAAGCTCCGTTAGTCTCTCGGTAATAGTCCGACCGCTTCTGGCCACAGTGAGCCATCGATGTTTAATGTATAGTAACCGTGCCGCTTACATATATTACTTGTTTTCAGGCTACGTTCCTTTGTAATTCCTAAAAAAATCTCGTGAAGCAGACCATGGCTTCTATCGGGATTGATGTGTATCCTATTTTGTAATATGCCATCCGTTATGTTCTTTGGGAAGTTTTTGAAGTTTTAGAATTTTAATATCCGTACCTGATTCTTCGTGAAGATCCACTATTCTTGTATATCTATCTCTGTCTACGGCTGTTCGAAGTCACCTGTTTGAGTTTGTCCATATTCTGCTTCCTAGCAGAAGGCTTAATATTCAAACGTCAGGGTAGGCCTAACAACCTATTTGCACAACAGTACACTCTCTGTATTATTATGATATCTTACACATTTTAGGCATTTCACTTCTCTTCCATAAAAACCCCTATATATTGAGGGGAAAAAAGAAATTTTCAATACGCGATAAAGACTATATAAAAGTTAAATATTCTAACTGATAGGTAAAGAGAATTGTTAACATGGAAGAAACATATCAAGAGGAGAGGGGAATTAAAATAAGTTGAGAAGAGACACGACGCCAGGAAATTAAGAAGGGATATCAAGCGAGTCTGAAATTAAAATATACTGAGCATAGGAATGATGAAATACAGGGTGGAACAGGAAAAAAAACGTAACACAAATAACTATTGTATACTGCCTCACTTTCTTATTAAGGTAGTCCAGGGTTTTATTGGGTCATTCTGAAGATCTCTCTGTCTTCAATTTCGTAATCTAGTTGAAGGTGTGGTGCAATTTCTGCAACTATTATCCCTATGTCGTCCTCAAATTACAGTAATTTGTCTTTATATAATCATCGATTTATTCTGTCATGGTTATTGTTGAATTGATTGTATATTTGCGGTTGAACTTCCTGTTATATGCCATTTTATTTCATAGGTGAAGCCTGATGCATTTATTGACAGTCCATCTACGATGGTTCAAGGGTGGACAGTAATGTTCTTATCCTTATAACTGGCTCTATTTATTTGGTAGTTTTGGGACTAGGTACCTTTTGTGGTGGCGTTTTTAATCTCTGGGTGCGTCTTTCTCTCCTTCATATAGTTTCTCGTCGCTGTCTGACGACGTGACATTGGTACCTTGTAATTGTTCCTTGTCTATGTGACGGTTTTATGTATCATTAGTTTTTTTTAAAATTCTCAAATTATTATGTAATTCCATTTGGATTGCATCTTTTGACCGGATTATTTATCGACATCTGCGTTGACTACGGGAAGGAGTGTGAGAAGGTGAGATTTTAGTTGATAATTTTAAATTGTCGTCCGACGATTCAGATTATGAACTGTAAAATTTAATATTCTTACCGGAACGGCAAGGCTCCTCTGTAAGATCTTCACTGCGGCGACTAATTCTGTCAAGGTCTGGAGCTATAAATCTTTCCCTACACTTTAATCAATTTTTTTTTGTTTCGTTGAATTTCGTCTCAGTTGGAGTTGTGATTGGTCGTGTCGTAGGGTTTGCTTGTTTTGTTCTTATTCCTGTTTATAGATATAGTAACAGGTTTCATGTATTCTTTCGTTTAGGAAGGAGAAATCCATCACCACTCCTGAAGTAAAGAGAGCGCTGTGGTTTTCTCTTTCCGATTTGTCCAATCGAGTTAGTTTTTTCTGACTTTTGTTGCTACTTTGGTATTGTAACGCACTTCGGTTGTTACGGGTCACTTTGGCGCCTTAGTCCAGGTTTCGGATTGCCTTTCGTTTATAGTATGAAGGCCACTGAACGGGCAGCGTCAGTGGAGAAAGAAAATACTCCAGGGGTCGTTATGGTATTGACCAAAATCACTGGTGGCCAGAAGGGCGGTCTTTATTTGCCCTACTGGGTTAAGTAACCTGGGTATATTAGCTGCTGCAATGAAACAAAAATAAAAATTCAAGAAATAAAACTTTTTTTTTTATCGAAATTCCGGCGAAGAAGAAAAAGGTGTATAATGCTCTGTTGGTGATTTCGGACGGTACTGGCACGTCCCCTAGGCTGGCGTGGTCGGAGTAACGGTTCCTTACTCTGGTATAATAGGAATTGGCTTCGATCTTCGCTCCCTTTAGCTTGACATATCTCTAAAGGTCGACGGACTGCACTGCTGCTCCAATTGGAACGGCCACAGCAAGTCTGACTTCGGGCTGCCACTGCAGCTGCCGACAACGGTTTGAATTGCCCTAGCCGATATGAACTTTGGCGTTTAAGAAGAACAGACTAGAGTCGGGCGAAGGTTCAATTGGTACGACTGGTCTTTTATTTGAAGCTTCTCTCATAATTTTAAGTTGATTCTACTCCAGTGCCGTGCGCGATTTAATTTATATATTTTAATTATTACGGAAACAAGTAACTTTGTTTTAGCGTGTTACCAACAGCTTTCGCTCAATTTTGTTAGGAATCAGGCTATGTGTTTTCACTTCACTGTTTTCACTTGGACGATTTTTTTTCAATCATGCATCTGTGCGTCCGGTTTCCGCTATTTAATCGCTGGTCTCGGTTCTCGCTAGGTTTTATTCTTGGCTCTCTTTTTGACATATCTTATCTTGATCAATTTTAGCAGCTGTCCATTTTTTAAGTTTTTCAGTTCTTTTCATTTATTTTGGCACTTTGTTTTTAGGTCTTGTAAAGTATTAAGGTCCAATTGGTCATTTACTCCAACCTATAAGTAAATAGCCAGCTTGACCTTAATATTTCACCTCTTTTAAATCTATTTTTTATTATTTGGTTGACTTTTTCATACAAGTTAATAATATTTCAAATCGTTTTAATCCATTGATAACTTTAAGTGTGTTAGACTGATGATGTTATTGTATAACGAAACATGGTCTTAGTTCAATAATAACTGTTATATTTTTGTGAAAATGATTAAACGTTTTATTGTAAAAATATTATAATCGAGTAAGTATTAAACTGTCTAGATGTGGATTAATTTATGAGGATTCGGTATTTAAATACTACAGAAGAACGTAATCACTCTACATTAAAAGAATGCACTCATGTCAATTTACAATGACGTAGCAGCTCTCATATTGTGGCTTACTGAATAGACACATTTTTAAAATTTTTCGTAATAAATACGTCCGTCCCTGGAACTTTAGCGTTTGCATCTGGTGCTCGTTGAAAAAGTTGGAAGTCCGAACTGAGCTTTCAAAGTTAATGATCTATTTCAAATAGGGATGCGGGCTTAGCAAAAAAAGGAGAGAAAGTGTCTATACAAAATTGTCATTTTAATACGACGAAATTTAGACTTTTTTGAAAACAGTTTTTGTAGTATCCCGTTTGCTTTAATCTTTATTATAAAATGTTTTTTATGCCTACCTCTAAAATTGGGAAATTATTTAACATAAATTAATTAACAAAAGGGTCTCTCGACCCTTTTTCCTATATAAAATTTTCAATGGAATGACTGCGGCGGAGAGAAGATTGAATTTTAAAATAAAAATCGACCTGTTTTGGTGTATTTCCCGCAGCGACGAGGAAAATTTATAGGTTATATAAATAAGTTTAACTAAATTTCAAATATTTCACGTTTCCTTTAAAAAGATGAATGGTATTTAGTCTAAGAGCACTTATAAGGTTTGATGTTACGTCAAACTTCGTAAAAATAGAATTTTACAGGGAAATACTGACATTGAAATATAGATTAATGAGAAAAAGCCATAGAATTTCTTATTTATTTACATAACATGTTTACTAACATAAATATGAGGCTTATGATGAAATATATTTTTTATGGTTAGCACTTGTTCCATGGTTTACAACAGAATATTTGTCAATCACGTAAAATAGATTTGATAGTTTTATACATATTATATATTTCACATCTAATTAGTAAAACAAAGTTTATTTATTATCATGGAAATATTTAGTGATATAATTAACAAAATATTAATTAAAGAAATTATAACTTTAATAACCCAAACTTAAGTTTCTTACACATAATTTTATATTAGTAACATAATTTGAACAGTTACGTAGAGAAATTTTAGGATTTGCTACCTTCTTCTGATGTAAGCTACGAACTTCTTCGTTTGATTAGAGTCAGTACTGAAAGGTGTATAAACTCAAAAGAATCATATGAGTTATAGTAATATCGTAAAATTCACGCAACTTGAAACAACATTTATATAGGTTAAGTTGGGGAGAGATGGCTCAATTTTTTTAAAAATATTAGAACAATGTAAAAATGAACACTCTAAAAGAAAAATTTATTCGAAAATGTGGATACAATATGAAACAATAATCTCATAGTAAATTACAAAAAATCGGTTGTGTCGCCTCAAAACATTCCCGACGAGTATCCACGAACAATTTTTCAGATATAAAGTTTAAAATTGTGGCATTTTTTAATTTTGACAGGTGACAGTTGGAGAAATAATTTTGTCTGTTCTGAATAAAAATTTTCAAGGCCTTTCAAATGACATATTGCAAGTCAAATTACAAGTCAAGTACAAAAACTAACAGATTCTTCCGACGGGTAACCCAAACCCATATACCAAATTTTAGCTTAATCGGAATGAACTTGTGGTCTCTATCGTGGAAGTATGCACACATACAGACAGACAGACAGACTTCCATCTGGAAATATGGTCTTAATCATCTCAGGTGACCTTAAAATGGATATTTCCATCTTTATCTCGAAAATTTTTTTTAGCTCGTTCACAATACTTTCCCTTCTCGGAGGTGGGTCGGTCAAACGATACTTTCAGTTGTTAAAAATAATGAATGTGATTAAGCTGAAATTATATTATGGGTTCGTTCCACGAATAGAATTTGAAATATATCAGAAGTAAAATATTAAATGAAAAAAAAATTTTGGACGCCAGTCAATTGATTTTTTTGATGTGATTAGAAACAATTGACAAAAAAACTATGATATATTTCAAAATCCGCCCTTTCATTTTTTTTTGGAATTAAGAAAATTAAACTTAAATAAAACGTTATATTTGTTTATTCAACGATAAAACAGAGATTTTTTCTTTTCTTTTCAATTAAAAAACTTGGCTTCTTTACGGTAGAGGGTCTTGCTCTTCGTGATGTAAGCTGTCCCGTTCCAAGCTGTCCCGTCCTCAGTTGTCCAGATAAAGTTTTCTTGGACCCGGCAAACTTGACCACCGTCCAGATGAAAAAAACAACTGTCTCAGAACCAGCCAAAAAATGAAACAACCAAAAACCCTTAAAGTTCACATAGTGTAAATATAAGATTAAAATCTTATAAATTACCAGATTTCGTGGTCTCTGTTATTGAAAAAAGAGTATAAAACAATTATAATATTAAAATGAAAAACATGAATTTTAGATCAAAATATTAAATACAAAAATATTTAAAATGAATTAAATTTTAAGACAATCTGTAAAACAAATTAAAAATTAGATTCTCTTTTTTGTAGACACAGAAATCAAATAATATATAATGATAAGATATGAACTTTTAAGTAAATAATAAAAAAAAATATACCGGCATTAACAGAATTGAAAATAAAGTTAAAAGCGTCGAAATAATTAATAATGATTTCAAAGAATTTTAGTGAAAATATAATATAATATAATATAATAAAAGCTTACCCTATAGAATACAGGGGGAGAGAAAACATAAATCTTCTGTAGATAACACAGGCGATATGAAGACACAAAGTTAATCGATTGTAGTCAATAGATAAAGAAAAAGAAGGTTATTAACATGTGTAAGGCATTTTATAGGAATACCAAGAGAAGAGAGGGACGTGACGCGAAGAAATAAGAAGGGGAACATCAAGCGAATATGAAACTATAAAATATACTGAGTAGAGGAATAATGAAAATACAGGGTGGCACAAAAAAACGTAACGTCGGGAAAGTAAAAAAGTAATACATTCTCTGGTAAAAAAAATTGCTACTCATGCAAAAAGCCATCTATCCTGGACTCTCCGGGTGAGATATCATAAACGCTTAATTTTACAATATAGAAAAGTAATTATTTCTTTTTCAGAGTAACTTTTTCGCAAGAATGACAGAGGTTAACAAATTTTGAACAACCATCGTGAAACTTCTTTTCATAGTTAACACACTTAACCCAATCGACTTCTTTCGATGTAGAACAGTACTGCTCCCCACATTCTACGCGTTCTGCACTGTTATCATCTTCAGGGCTGTCATTAGACTCCTGTTAAACAAAATCAGAAACATTTTCTTCCGAAGATGATTCATCAATAACATTTTTAGTTTTAGATTTAGGCCTACTTAATATTTTAGCATGTTTTGCTGCTCTCGCTGATTTCGATTTCTCCATTTAAAGTTTTCCAGACTTTTTCTTTTTCAATATTTTCGGATGATGTCAAAAGTGCTACTATTTGTTTTCCACGATCTACATCTGACATGCTTGAAGACGTACTGGGAATGGGATTTAATTTTTGAAGCATTTGTGCATGGCGTGTCTTTAACAGGAGTTTTCTCATTAATGGCTTATGAACAACTAGGTGTGGGATCTTCCGGGGAATGTTCTAGCTCTGGTTTAATATGTTCCTTTATTTCTCGTTGATCTTCTGGTTGCTTTTCATTCAGGAAGGCGTAATCTTGACTTGCGTCAGGGTTGAATGGTTGGATACCAGTTGCTATAAAATATGATTCCCCATTCTCTACAGTAGTTGCTTTCGACCATGCATCTGATAATAGTTTTCCGAATATCATTCTATTCATTTTTATCTTGGTAAAAGTTACAAGCTTTAGAAAAATATGACTTGGAAATTTTGAAAAATGCTCTGTCCAAAGGTTGCAAAAATTGAGTATTGTTGCTGGGAAGGCACAATAAAATTATGCCACATTCATCTGCATTTTCCAGCATTTCCACAGAGTTGCAGTGGGTTGAATGGCCATCTAAAAGTAAAAGTACTTTTCCATTTGGCTTTCTAGGCGTAAAATGAGTCTTCAACCAGTTCAGATACAAATTGATGCTGATGTAAGCAGATTTTTCATTGATATCTACAACCGGACAGGGAGGAATTCTGTTCTGAAACTCCGCCTTCTTGTTGCTTCCTTTAAAAATGCTTGCAGGCGATAAGAACGAGGCCTCGGCGTTACAAGATATGAAGGTGATAGTTTCGTCTTTCTCAGATGAACTAATGAATGGCCACAACATTCTTAGATCCCCTATGAAATCGCTATCTTCGCAACTAAACGAAAAGGGGCTGTAGTATCTTTTGGAGAAATTAATGATCCCCATCGAATTCTTAACAACTTAATTTTTTCTGTGATCTGTATGTCTGTCTATCTGTCTGTCTGTCTGTATGACAGATTGTCGTCTGCAAAGCTTAAAAATCTCATAACTTTTGAATGCTTCAATGTATCGAGGTGAAATTTTCACCATTTTTTAAGACCCATGAGTGTTACATATTAGTAGAAAATGAACAGAATCTGAAAATGGTTTTTTTTCTCACTTTTCTCACTTTTTTCTAGTCTCACAGGAAACACGCTGCAGGTCGTAATTATTGAGCAAACCGCTTCAAAATTGGGAAAGAGATACCTTGAAGTACTGTTACAACGTCTATTGAAAATCGGAATAATCGGAAAATTACCTGTGGATTTTCCCGGGTTGTTTTTTCGAATATGTCATCATTTTAAAAAGTAGTTATCTCTGAAACTCTGAAGATATTCGAAAAACAAAAATACGTGCATGTAGTACTCAAATAACTCAACAAGTATTATTTGAAGTATTTTTCCGAAGTTTGTTGAGAAAGTTGGGAAAAAAAATAAAAAAAAAAGAAATTTTTTGAAATTAAATTCCGAAAATCTCGGAAACGAAGGGGCTTATCGAAAAATGTCAAAAGTACTTTTTTGTTATACATGAAAGATCCTATCAAAAGCTTTTATTCATTTTCCTTCAATTTTGATAGGATTTGAGATACTTCGAAAATTGTTCAAAATTACCAGTTTAATTATCGTATTACGTCAGGAAATGTCAGTCTTAAATAGTTCGACAAGAAAAATATAAGCATAGTAAACGACGTTTTAACATGTGTGCAAAAAATGTTTATGCGGAAGGAAAAAATGGGGTAGAGGGGGATCCTAGTCATCGCATTTACTATAGCCTTGTGGTTAGTTGCTTATTCAGCTGTAGGCCAGTCTTATCCATATTAAAGATATTGGCTGGTTTGTTCATCAGATCATTTTCACGTAAAGTTCGCTATAAAAACTTCTACTTTGTTCATGCCTTGGCACCGTGCCACTGAAACACCTAGCTTCGGATTTTCGAATTCTGAGGTCCCGAGTAAAAAAAGAAAAAGAAAATCTTCTTATTGCCTTTAAATTAATAATGAAGCAGAACTTTATAACATTAATATGAATTTTCTGTCAATTTTAATAATTAGTAGTTACACATGCAATATCTATAGCTAGAAAGGTTTCATTAGCTCTCTCGAACATTGAATGGCCAATCTGCCAACGCGCTCAGGACGATTAAAGCAGGGGCGAGCGATCAAAATTGATAAATTTAATAAAAAAAAAGAAGATAAACCTCACGGATAAAATTTTTTTACAAATATGAAGTATTTGTTATTACAAAAGGCGGAAAATTATTGGTAGACGATTTCGTAAAAAAGAAAGGGCCGACAGACTGCAACAAAGTAGCGTTAATATATGTGACAAAAAAAGGATAAACCTCATGATTAAAAGTTATTGGAAATAATTAGTGAGTTGTTAACTAAACGGCAGACAATAAAAACAGAAGAAAACATCGAAGCAGGCTAGTATTTCTTTTGCTTTCATAAATATTATTTGTTTTTTGTCTGCCATCGAGCATACAGTTTAGTTAACAACTCAGTAATCATTTCCAATATAAATTTTAATCTTAATCTTTGTTGCAGTCTGCCGGCACTTAATCTTTGGCGAAATCGTCTGCGAATAATTTGTCCGCCTTTTGTAATAACAAATACTTGATATTTATATAATTTTTATTCGTGAGGTTTACCTGTTTTTTATTAAATTTATCATTTTTGATCGCCCGCCCCTGCTATAATGTTCCTAAACGAGTTGGCAGATTTACCACTTAATATTCGGAAGAGCAAATGAAATCTCTCTAGCTATAAATATTGCATGTAACTAACTACTTTTTGCCTTTTTTTCTCTCTTTTTGACCTTTTTACCCCTTTTTTGGCCTTTTTCTTGCTTTTTTTTGGTCTTTTTTGGACTTTTTTCAACTTTTTCCCTTTTTTGCCTTTATTTGTCTCAATTTTGCCCTTTTTTGCTTTTGTTTACTTTTTTTGGCATTTTTACTTGGTTTTTGCTTTTTTTTAAACTTTTTTTAATGGTTTTTATTTTTTTGGACTTTTTTGTCCTTTTCTGACCTTTTTTGGCTTTTTCCCTTTACTTTGTCTTATTTGGATTTTTTTTTGGACCTTTTGTTGATATTTGTTTTATCCCTTTGTCCGTTTTTGCTTTTATTAGGCCTCTTTTTCCCTTTTTAGGTAACTTTTTTTGCTCTTTGTCCTTTTCTGCATCTTTGCCTCTTTTTTCCAATTTTTACAAACTGTATTAAGATTTTTATCGTATTTTTGATTTTTGCATGTTTTTTCACTCTTTTTTATTATAGTTTTAATTTTTGCTGAAATATAGCAATTCCTTACATTTTTTAACAATTTTTGGAAATAATGCGTTACCTTGTTAGTATTTATAATAGCTTGTTACAATTTTTAGTAAATTTTGTAGTTTTTCATTTGAATTAATTTTTGGTCATTTTTGCAATATTTACTAATTATTTTCAGTAATTTACTTCAATTTTACAGCATTTTACTTTCCCATTCAGTAATTTTGAATTTTTTAATTAAAATAATTCTACCCTTCACATAAAAGCCGGGAAAGTTCTGGGGTGACACAGCTGATATTTTTCAACAGCATCAGTTTTATTTGAGTACATTTTGTGAAAAATACAGCAATACAACTACCATTTTTATATTACTTTCGTAGTTTATGGTACACACCATAAACACTAATTTTTAGGAACCTTTTACTAATTTTTAGGAACCTTTTGTTTTTGTACAGCTTATACAGCAATAAACTTTTACACGTATAATTTGTATACACTATAGTTTATTTCCGTATCATTAAAATTTTCAAAACTTTCGCCATTGTTGACAGATTTACAAAAAAGCAATTTTTTTCATACTTTTTTGAGTTTACGTGTAAATTTTTGATTCACAAATGGCGAGAGATCATGAGATGTCAGAAACTTTGTAAGTATAACATTAATAATTTAAATGCGACTCCTTTTCTAAAACATGCACAATATTCTTGCGTCTATAACAGTAAAATTAGCTATTAATTATTTTAGCCAATCTTAAAAATTTCTGTATAAAATAATTTGAAAAAGTTTCTAACTATTTTTAGCAAAATAAATCATACTTAATATATATCCAAATCGTGCATTTTCATAACTCATAAAAATACAATTAAAATTCTCAACTTTGAACTATAAAATTTCAATCAAAACAAGAAGCTATATAAAATCGTTGCAAAGTAAAACGAAAATATAATATGTGCCGTAAATTTCAAAGTTTATTGAATTTTATATTATACGCATCCTTTTTCGGCAAATAACATTCATTTACTTTTATTCTATTAATTCTGGGAAGTGGAAAATTAACTCGGATACCGACGTTCTGACGGCCTTATAACATCCGATCGCATTTTTCGAATAATTCATTATTTTTCAACTTTAATGATCGGAAAGCATTAAATTAAATTAAATCATGGCCATAGAAGCAGAAAATACATTTCAATAGCATTAAAAATTCATTTATTATTAACATCTCGCTTGATAGCGTGATCCACCAAAATTATTTATAAATGATGGGTTGTGACCAACATAATACTATCTCGCTATTTATATAATAAAATTATTATTTGTATTCCAAATTATGTATTATAAAACAGAATACTATTTATCACTCTCATATTGATTCAGACCCATAATTTTTAAAACATTCTGTTCAATCGACATGAATGCAACCCTGTATATTGTGATATATACTATTTTGTATACCTCAGTGGGAGTTTTTTTGTTGTTATTAAACGTAGGTGTATTTTTAATGTCTAAAAGTTGTTAATTAGCATGAAAAATAAAGTACGACGTTTATAGTTATTATTATTATTCTGTTTCACTAAACACCCCTAAATTTGACTCTCCTAATTAATAGCGCATATGCGTAATCATTTTATTGAATTTATTGTATAAATGCCTGATGATGGAATTTGTATGTCGAAAGTAGTTGCCAGTTTCCCCTCCAACTTTATGTATTAAAAATTATTGTGGTAATAGACTTTGATTGATTTTTATTTCTTCTTATATATTGAGCCTTAAGGTACGTTGACACGATGCTAGTTGACTGGAACCAGTGAACTGGCTTGTGTGCGAGCAGCATTCGCACCGTGTCAACACATAAAGCCAGTGTCAGTTGACTTTAGCGAGTGGACTCAGATGGTTTCCTACTTACGAGTAGTGATTCAAGATGGTGCCAACTGAGACAAGTTTTAATTGTTCAAATTGAGATACAGTCAGTCATAAATGATTTCTGTATGTATCTGAATCTTCAACTGTAACTTGCTTCAAAAAAGTTGCCGAGGCACCTAGGCAGTTTCTTTTTGCCATGTTCCTCATTTAAATGAATAATCAACAGATCCGCTACAATGTTAAGTCATTCTTATAAAATTGACATTTTTGAGAAGCAATTGATAAGATTTCAATTTTTTAAAGTTCTACGATATCAAAATTGCTTTAGGGAAGACATAACTTTCTTTTAAAATATTACTGGCATGCAGGTTAACTCCTATGCCAGCTGTTATTCCATTCAACTCGCATCGTGTCAACGCACCATTATATAAAGTTTAAAATATACAAGTTATATTATTTAAAATAACAAAGATCCCATTCTTTAGGAAAAAACCATTAATAAATTTCAATAAAACTGACGAAAATTGCATGTCCCAAGTCACAAAACTATTTGATTAATAAGCAATCAAAACCCCAAAAAATTAAGTGGAACACCCGGTATTAACTTTAAACATTTAAAAAAAACTACCGTGTGAAAGGATATAAAAAAAATTAATTCGGTTCAAGATTTCTAGAAATGTAGTTTTGACACAAAATTCTCCATCACTATATATAGAAAACTATATAAAATTCTAGGATAAAGCAGAGTTTTAGTTGACGGTCGACCTTTCGGTTTCAATTCTGTTTCCAAAGGTTAGGAAATAATTCGAAGTAATGAACTGAATATAGAATTCTAAGTATATAAAGCACTTTTTGCTGAACACACAATTTTACTTTACGACCATTAAAAAGTTTTATAAAAATGGAAAAATATTATTCTTAACTTAATAGATGATAAAAATTTAGATGCTTCGTTGTTTTGCGAAGAGAATAAATAAAAAACCGGTGAATCTCCGACCTCCATTTATTAAGAACAATGTCTAACGTGACTGTTAACATTGTAGGTAATATAGAAGTAATCTAATGTTTCTAATGAATCATTGTCTGAGATAGCAGTTAAACTGAACACCCAACCGATCTTCTTACAAATGAGCGTTGAGAATGACGAATAGGGTGGCTTAATCCGGCATCAATTCGAGTCCGTATTGTCTTTTTCAAGCAATATATCTCCATAACAATAAGATCCTAAGGAATGAGACTCTTGTAAACACGAAAATAGTTTCACAATATATTTTGTTTTTTTCGTTTAATAAGTATTGTGATTAAATTATAGAGTCCAGGTTTTTCCGATAAATGAAATATACTCTCACCGATTGTTTTATATGTACCAGGGAAGCTTAAATCCGTATTTTCGGACTTCCGGTTATCATATTATAAAACACGAATGACTCTACATCTCTGAAACTATTGATTTTGCAGAAAAGCTCAACAAACGAAAAATGTGAGTAATGAAATTATTCGAACATGGGGAGCACAAATTTGGAAGGAAATATAAAAAGAATCCATCATAAAGTATATAATAAAATTATAAAGAATAAAATAAGTCATATAAGAAATACAGATGATATGAAGGGGATAAGGAGAGAATTTAAACAATCAATTATTAATTTCGTTTTAATCGTGTCTGCTTCAATTATTATTTATAACTTAAACTATATAATAGTTGTTTGTACAACAAGTGCGCTAAGCGTTACTTTTCCCACGAGCTCGAAAGTTTGTGGCACGAGCCCTTAAGGCGAGTGCCGCAAATCAGGCGAGTGCCGCAAATCTAGCGAGTGGGAAAAGTGCTTTACGTACAAGTTGTTCACAATATTTTTTCTACAACCATATTTATTAATGAAAAAAAACAGTAACTTGTCAAAAAGTTGACAGGTTATAGCTGTGTTTGACATTTCCGTGGGGAAAAGTGCCGTAACGTGTACTTTTCGCAATTTGCAGACCATGTAGCCAGTGTCTTCACTCCAACTTTGATACCAATAAAGTGAAGAGTTTTCTAGACATTGCTTGCCAGCTTTCAATACCCATTAGACCATTTACACCTGTTGAAGTTCGTAATGAAATAAGTGACAGTGATATTCTCAAACACCTACCCAGGAAAGCTACCGTCTTGCTAACGATCATCCACAACTTAAGCTTATGCTATTTTCCTCTCCAGTGGCAATTTGCGAACATTATAATGTTTTCTAAGACAGGCAAACCACCCACGGAAGCTACATCTTATCGCCCTATAAGCCTTCTACCAATTACTTCAAAAATATTTGAAAGATTGCTTCTATAACGAATTAACGTAACAGTGCCCGTAAATGACATAATACCTGTCCATGAATTTGGGTATCGCAAGCATTACTCAACAATTCAACAATGTCACCGAATCGTCAACAACATCAAAGATAGCTTCAAAGACAAAAATATATGCGTATCAGTTTTCCTAGACGTAAAACAGGCTTTCGACAAAGTGTGGCATGAGGGCCTACTTTACAAATTGAAATTGCACCTGCCCAGTGTTCTATACCTTATCCTCAAATCCTACTTGACACAACGCACCTTTTAAGTTAAAGTAAACTCGTCGTTGTCTAATTATAACCCCATTAATTCTAGTGTCCCTCAAGGCAGTGTCCTTGGACCCTTCCCTTATTTAGTCTTTACTTCCGATATCCCTACCAGTGAAGATATTACGACTGCAACATTCGCAGACGACACTGGCATTTTGTCAGTTGATTCAGATCCTAACAGAGCCTCGCAAAAACTACAGGACCATCTTATAGATCTACAAACCTGGCTAGAGCGCTAGAAAATTAAAGTAAATTCGAACAAGTCCATAGAGATAACGTTCACAACAAGACAGGCCAACTACCCACAACTTAGAATAAACAACAGCCCTATTCCAATAAGAAGCGAAGTCAAATATCTTGGGCTGCACCTCGACCAAAAGCTCACTTGGAAACACCATATTGAAACCAAAAGGGTTCAATTATCGCTGAAAGTCAAACAAATGAATTGGTTGCTTGGAAGGCGATCACAGTTATCACTGGAAAATAAACTCCAACTATATGAAATTATTTTAAAACCTATTTGGACATATGGGATCGAACTCTGGGGATGTAGTAAACCCTCCAATACAAAAATTCTCCTAAATTTCTAGTCAAAAACACTCCGGATTATAGCCAACGCGCCATGGTATGTTTCCAACTCAACAATACACAACGACCTAGGGATTCCCTTGATCAGCGAAGTGATAACAGCCAATGCCAAAAAAAGCTAAAGAGAGAAATGCTGAACACGATAGTGACATAATAAGACAACTTTATACAGTCCCGTTAGAGCACAGTAGGCTTAAAAGATCCGTGCCAGAAGACCTGATTGATTAGATTGAAAGGGCGAACCGTTGCTGAACGGTACCCACAACAAGTCCTATACATCCAAAACATTTACTAAATACTTATAGTGTTAAAACAGTTGTAAATTTGCTATAGTTTCAATAAAAAGAAAATATTACTTTTCCAACGGATATCAAAGAAATTAAGAAAACCTGCTTTTAGTATAAAATTTTGTTTATAAAAGCCTGTTTTCCAAGGTGTTGTAAAAAACAATATAAACCAACTCACCAAAACATTTTTTATACATGACAAAAGCTGGACAAAAATTGAGGTTATATTTGTTTCGCGACTCCCGCCTGGTGAAAGAGAGAGTTCCGAAATCACACCCGTCGTACCACTATGTTCCGATTATAAACCACAGAGATAGGGACTTATTAAACAAATTTGGTTCGTTCTACTATAGGTAGGGGAAGGTCGGGTAGTATAGGACGCTTAAGCTCTTTCGAATTTATAAAATTTGTTTATGGCTCAATTTGAATATTAATTAGTCTACTGTGAACTCTAATATACTATTTCAGCCCTATAAACTTAGAGTCACTTTTATAGGTTTTTCATTGACTTTTTACATAACATATATTTTGACATTTATGGTTCCTGGATGGCTATATCGGACATGGTATTGAGGTTTATATCGTACATAGTATTGTGTTGGAAAAATGTTTTTATCTGTACAAAAAACTTTTATGGATATGTTATGCTCTAATTAACATTTAGACTAGGATTATTTATAAACTCAATTGTCGCATTTGTAATACAGACTGTTAGCCTGAAGATCTGCATACAGTTCGTGTGCCCAACCTTTGCAAGAAGTGCATTGGATCCAGGCTTCTCCGAAAGTTTGGTCATGGTCACAAATAATGCAATGAGTCAACGCAAACTCTTCCGCTAATTTTCTTTCAAACTTTGAAGCCATTTTTTGTTGGCAGAGATTTTATCTGTTTTAGACGCCCCACCCTTCATCTTTTCACTATTTTTTGTTGGATTTACTTTTATCAATTTTACTTTAGCTTCTTCCTCATGATCGAAAAAATTCAGATTTCTTTTAATACGATTTTGATATTTGTTGTTTCTTTTTGTTTTATTTTTTCTTCTCCTCCTGAACTTTAAAGGGCATTGAAGTTAATATTTTACTTTTTTCCCCACGATTGTGCCTTGTTAAAAACTTCATACTTGAAGTGATGGGCAGAGGTGAAATCAGCCCTAAAATAATTTATGGTGCAGTCTTGTTAAAAGCAGTCTCATGATTGCTTACTAACGTGACATTTTCTATCGGTTCCTTCTCTCTTTTTTCATGTGTTACTAGTTTTAAAGATTCAATCGTGAGATTTGTGTTTAGTTTTATTTGAAATGTTGTTTATGATTATTGAGTTAAACACTTTCTTATTTCAATATGAATTTTATTTATTAATTGTTATTAACAAGAACACAAGATCGTGTGTGGTTGACTGATGATCGACGTCGATGTCAAAATCAAGTGTCATCCTTGAGTCTCTTACAAATAGGCCAATCAGCCATTTCAAATGACTTCTGTTACATCTCCCTTTTTCAGAACTTCGTAAGAGACTCAAGTTTACAAAAAACAATTACAAAATACAAAACGAACAAACATGAACAACAACAAAAGTAACGCAATAACAAAAGTAACACAAAATAAACAAACTCTATGAAACACAACTATTCTCTAAATCGAGAGGGTTTAACAATTTTTCTGCCTAATCGAGTAGTAATATTAGTACTAACAATGTCAGTATTGTTGTTTGAAGGTACATTATTTTCATGACTAGGAAGTGGTTCTGGCACAGGGCTTGGGTTAATCAACTCGTTATCAAAATTATTATACTGTTGTTTTATTTGAAAAGTATTTGGTGAAGGTCTAAGAAATGACGAATTTCTACGTAAAACTTTTCCAGAATTATCTCTTACCCAATATGACCTAGGAGTATTAGATCTACTCACTATCTCCCCTGGGACCCAACATTTATCTTTTCTAATTATTACATTGTCACCTTCTTTGAAATTTTCACGAAAATGTGCAGTAGCATCATAGTAAGTTTTATTTCTTGATCTTTGATTAAGAATTTTTTCATTATTAATCACGGGATTCTTATTTAATATATTATTGGAAACAGGTAAAAAATTTCTTAACATTCTTTTTTGCAGCAATTCAGCTGGAGCTAATTCCAGACCAGTGATAGGAGTATTACGATACTCTAGTAGCGCCATGTAAATGTCACTATTATCTTCATGACATTTCTTTAGCATATTTTTGCAAATACCTACTGCCCGTTCAGCCAGTCCATTTGACTTGGGATAATGAGGACTCGACGTAATAACTGTAATATCCCAATGTTTTGCGAATTTTATAAATTCTGTGCTATTAAATGGGTTATTGTCTGAAATAAAAATTACAGGCGTACCGAATCTTGAAAAAATGGGTTTAAGTTTGTTAATTACTGTAATGGCTGATTTTGTCTCTAACTGTTCTAATTCTATCCAGTTTGTATAATAGTCAACTACAACTAAATAACTACAACCACCAAATTCTAAGATGTCTGCACCTAATTTGTAAAAGGGTATGTTTGGCCGATCATGAGGAATTAGAGGTTCTTTGGTTGGATTTCTTGCAAATTTTAAACAAACTTCGCATTTTGCGATAAAGTCTGAAATGTCCTTTGACATTCCAGGCCAAAAAAAAATTTTACGCGCTCTTGCCTTAGTCTTTTCTGTTCCTAAATGTGCTGCATGTATTTTTGATAACATAAGTTTGCGTAAGGAAGTAGGGATTATTATTTTATTATTTAGAAATATCAACCCATTTTTTGTATATATTTGATCCCTTAGTTTAAAGTACGTACTAAATTCAGCATTTGAAAATGATTTAAATTTATTTGGCCAACCTTCTTCACAAAATGTTTTAATTTCTTTCAATACTATGTCATTTAAGTAGGCATTTTTTAACTCAACCAATCTATCCTCCGACATGGGCAAATCAATTTCAATAGAATGAACTGTAACAGACATTTCAGGGTCATCTTTTGGTTCTACTTTAATAAAGGATCTTGATAATAAATCTGCTATATACATAAATCTTCCCGGTAAATATTCTATATTAAAATTATACGGTAATAATTTTAATTTTAGTCTTTGTAGGCGTCCACTGACTTTGTAAAAATCTTTATTGCAAATTGATACTAGTGGACGATGATCTGTCTTGATTTTAATCTTTCTACCATAAATAAAGTTATGAAATTTATTTAAACAAAAACAAATACTAAGTAATTCTTTATCAATCTGTGGGTATCGAGTTTCTGTTTCAGTAAAACTTCTTGAGCAAAAAGCTACAGGTTTACCTTCTTGTAGTAAACACCCGCCCATGCCAAATTGACTTGCATCAGTTTGCAACTCAATGTCTTTATTGCTATCAAAAATTTGTAAATTAGGAATTTTACTAATAAGTTTTTTTATTTTATTAAACGCAAATTCATGACTCAATGTCCAATCCCACAAGATATTATTTTTTATTAAATTTCTTAAGGGGCCTAATAACTCTGACAAATCAGGGACATATTTATTTAAATAATTTAGCATACCAAATATTCTTAAAAGTTCTTTTTTATTGCTAGGTGACTGTAATTTCAAGACAGCTTCTACATAGTTAGGATCTGGTTTAATTCCTTCTGCTGAGAAAATTTGCCCCAAATATTTAACCTCAGTAACTTTATACTGAATTTTACGTTGATTAAATTTAACATTGTTATTTCTAGCTCTGTTAATTACCTCATGAAGTATTTTATCATGTTCTTCTTCAGTCTCAGCAGCGATTATAAAGTCATCAAAGTAAATACCAATGCCTAAATCCCCAAAAATTTTTTCGTTTATCCTTTGAAACACTTCAGGGCTGACATTCAAGCCGAAAGGAAGTCTATTAAAGCAAAATTTACCAAAGGGAGTTGTGAAACACGTTAATTTCTTACTGCTGTCATCTAAAGGAATATGATAAAAACCTTCTTTTAGATCTAAAACTGTAAATATTTTTTTATTTTTTAATTTTAGCGAAAGTTCCTCTAGAGTAGGAATGGGGAATTGATCATTGCAAATGTTTTTATTTAGATGTAAAGGATCTAAACAAATTCTTAAGGTCTTATCAGTTTTTTCTATTATCACTATATTGTTTACCCATTCTGTAGGCTCTTCTACTTTATTGATAATATCACGATTTAATAAATCATCTAATGTATATTTCAATAATGGTTTAATCGTATCAGGAACTCTCCTACAACCACTAACATATGGAATTGAATTTTCTTTTAATTTTATTTTGTATTCGAAGGGGATTTTACCTGTTCCATCAAATATATCTTTATTGTTTTTTATTAAATCGTCCTTACTAACGAATTCAGGGCCTATTAGATCAACCTTTTTTAATAAATTGAGCTTCACACATGCATTAAGACCAAGTATGGGTGTTGATGCACCTTCAACAAGCAAAAATTTAATATTATACATAACTTCTTTTATGAGACATTCTAATATTACAGAACCAACTGTCTTTATTTTATTATTACCATACGTGACCAATGTTAATTGATCAGCTTTATTAATCTGGTCTTTATTAATACCTAAATCATTAAACAAACATAAGGGCAAACAGTTACAAGTAGCTCCTGTATCTAATTTGCAATTTATTATTTTATTACTTACACAAACTTTAATCATCCAACGTTTGTCTTTGTTACAAGATTTAACAACATCTATACTATCAATAAAAGGCAAGTTATCAACCTCCTCATCTGAACCAGAACCAACTTCATGTACATTTTTATCTAACCTCTGATAACTTTTATTTTTACCATACTTATTCGCAAATGCATTATTATAGTTAACAACATTATTATTATGGCTATTTTTTACTTTACAACCTACTGCAAAATGGTTAGGTTTATTACAATTCGAACATAGCTTCCCAAATGCAGGGCAGTTAAATTTTACATGTGAACGACCGCACTTTAAACATTTATACACCTCACTAACCTGGGGTTTAGGAACAGCTCCTCTTCTCACCATATCAACTTCTTTTTCGCTTCTAAGAGTTTTTGCTTGAAGCCTGCTGGCCTCTGCCCCCAGACAAATTTCTTCCGCTCTTTGTAGAGTTAGGGATGACTGTTGTAATAATCTTTCTTGCAGCGATAAGTCCATGATACCACTAACTACTTTATCTCTGATCAGTGAGTCCTGTAGTGTTCCAAAATTGCAAACAGCAGCTAATGTCTTTATATCTGTTATGTAATGATCAAAGCTCTCACCCTCATGTTGAACACGAGTGAAAAATTTGTATCGATCATACGTTTCATTTCGTAATGGTTTGCAATAATTTTGAAAGGCCTTCACAACCTCTTTAAAGTCTTTTTTATTGTCTTCACTCAATTCAAAAGTTCTATACCTTCTTTGTGCGTCTTCCCCCGCTAAATTTAGAAGTATAGCTACCTTCGTTGGATCATCTTTGGCATTTAAACCAGTTGCCATTAAGTAGATTTCTAAACTTCTTAAGAAATTTTCTAGATTTTCATGAGCATCTACATTGAACACGATGTTTCTTGGTGGTTTAAATCCTGTTGCATCCATTTTATATTTTATTATTTCTTTAATCCAACAAACCTGACACCATGTTTAGTTTTATTTGAAATGTTGTTTATGATTATTGAGTTAAACACTTTCTTATTTCAATATGAATTTTATTTATTAATTGTTATTAACAAGAACACAAGATCGTGTGTGGTTGACTGATGATCGACGTCGATGTCAAAATCAAGTGTCATCCTTGAGTCTCTTACAAATAGGCCAATCAGCCATTTCAAATGACTTCTGTTACAATTTGAGCTAAGAGATTTTAAAGAATTTTTCAGGTCAACACTTTGAGCAGCTTGTTGCTCTCTTTCTTCGGTACAAGCAGCAGGAACAGATACAAACTCTTGTGATATTTCGGTTTTGTTCAATGGAGGAGCATAATCTAAGTCACTAAATACATTACTGTCAAATTTAAAAATTCCAGAAACCTGATTAAGCCATTTCCATGCGACATATTCTTGAAAAGGCTATATTTAACAAGCCAGCTATATCTTTGAGGGTTATCTTGATATTTGGATATTTCCGCATCCAAAAACTGCATGCCTCATTGTTCGCATTTTTGAAGGGCTTCATTACTGTTCAATCTAGAGGTTGCAGCCTGTGAGATGTGTGTGGTGGTAAGCTCAACATGTGGATGTTATTTTGTTTGACAAAAGTGATCACATCTAGATTTTTGTGGCTTGAATGACCGTCAACAATTAAAAGGGCAGGATCTTTTTCATTTGGATTGACCCGTTCTGCAAAAACCTTCAGCCATTTTAGAAAATCTTCAGCAGTTATCCACCCCTTTGGTTGAGCATCGAATATACTACCTACTGGGCATCCTTTTTTAATTCATTGTCTAGTTTTAACCGCAGAAAAACGAATAAAGGAGGAATCAGTAATTGATAGCCTCTTTCTGCTGAAGTCCCACTTGTTTTTTACCTTTGACAGACATTACTTTAGGTTTGTTACTATGAACACACGTCACGTCAGTCTCGTCCACATTGATAATTATTGAAGGAGAAAAGTTAAACTTTTCCATCAATTCATTTAACTTTGAATAAAATTGAGCAACTTGTTCTTTGTAATTAATTTCAAAAAAGTTACGTAACTACAAAATTATGTTTGTGCACTGTAAAAACCACAACAAATAAATTTATCGGTGCTACTTGCAAACGCTTAGACGTTCGGTTCAGGGCTGCCGCAGATATATTTATAAATGTACTAGAACATTCGAGGAAAATGTACTAAATTGTATTAAATTTTTTGGTTGGCTATCAATTGTCAAAACTGTCATATATGTTGTCAGTTGTCATGTCAATATTCAAATATCAATGTCAAAATTGTCATTTGTCAACCCACAACTGTCTATGGTCAACTGTAGGATGGATGGACACTGTTTAGGCTTGTTCCCGAAGCGAGTTCCTAACTTGTTATAAATATACTGAGTTGCGGCAGTTATAAAATAATGGATCAGACATCTGCGTACTACAAAATAATGGAAGAGTTATTTTATACTGCGCAACTAAGTATGTTCATAACAAGTTAGGAACTCGCTTCGGGAACAAACCTTTTATTTTTGTTGTTAATGTAATTAAAATAAACAAAATTAATTCGTACTAACGTTTCGGTATAATCCATATATTAACATTAATAGCCCTAGCTGCAGATGTAGAAGGCATTCTCATCATATTTTTTAAATTTTTTGATGTATCTGAAATTACTTTTTTAATAAGAAAAACTTATCTAAGTGAACATAGGTTAGATACAAATTTAAAATAAAATATATATTCAGTATATTAAAATCCTTATTACACTACATATTTTTAAGTTAAAATACAAATTTATAATTAAAACTTACCTATCCATTTTTATAATCACTTCACAATAATAATTTTTTTACCAGGCTTAATATAAATCAATGATTGATGCGAATTACGAAAATAGTTGAATACTTAATTTTCAGTTAAATTTTTGTTATATATGGAAATCTATGTAAAATCCCTTCCTTTTTAAGGGAAATACCCGCCAATATTTACAGTACTTACCGTCATATCGGATTGACATCTATGAATTGAGAGAGAATCAAGGAATACAGAATGTTAGAATAAAAAACTTCCATTACATAGATGATACCAAAAATATTTAAAATTGTACTAAATTGTCCTTGATTTGACTTAAAATGTACTTTTGTACTTTGCCGTAAAAAATGTACTAAATTTAGTACAATTGTACTGAAACGGCAGCCCTGCCTGAGTGGTTACTGTTAGGCTCAGTACACATAAGTATGGACCCACGGTTGAAGTATATTAGGTTAGACATTGCGCAGGATATGTGACGTCACCTGGTGCCCATCAAAAATTTTTAATGTGTCATTATATGAGGTTATTATCTTTTTTGACATATTTTTATTTAATTTCAACTATAAACTGATTAAAAATGTATTGCGCTATGTTTGGTGTAAAAGTAATACTTGCTCTAAAAACAGTACAAAGTTTTTTCGATTTTCAAAGTGCCCTTTATTACAAAAACAGTAAGTTTTATATGAATAAACATGTTAACATTTTTAGACTTTATTTTAAATAATACAAAAAAAGTTCTGTAAGATGTATTGTGTAATAGTTTTAAGTAGTTACGTATTCGTTTATTAGTTAGCATTTTATTCAATAATGACAATAAAGCACTGCACAACTTATGAAAAAGTTTATAACATTTATTTTACATACCAACTTGTATCACTGTAAATCTAAGTTATATTCGTATTTACATTTGCCATATTCGTTCTAGAGTGTAAATTAAGCACTAGGTATATGAAAACCTAAGTAACATAAACGTGCAATAACAATGTGCATCAAAAAGTTTCACTGATAATATAAGCTATTTGAAATCACTTTTTTTAAATAATTTTTTGATTAAACATTTATAAAATCACTAAAGTTAATCTAAAGTATTTTATTTGTTACATATTTGACAATTAGTTTCACGATAAAATTAGCCATAACATAATTGGGCATTTTCTGGTTTTTACATCTAGCAATTAAATAGTTTTTATAATACAAAACACATCGGAATCGTAAAAAAAGTTTATACCTTTATTAAAGTAGTTATCACTTTTGAGTGTACAATACTTTACAGTACATTTCTATTAAATATAGAGCCGTAAAAAAATAAAAACCACCAGAAAGACACAATAACCCTATGCAATCCAATGTTAAATTAATTTGTTTGGACTCCAGCTGACGTCATGCGCAAACTTGGACGAATTTGGGACGTCTGAGTGTCTAACCTGTGTAATTTTTAAATCATGGTATGGACCGATAAGTCCTGCCGCTCGCGGCAACACCTAAAACAATACTTGTCCGATACAACCCGCTGTCCGATCCTACCCGACCTTCCCCTATAGTGAGTTCAACGTGTTAGAGAGAGAGAGAGAGGTATAGGAAATTCAGCGTGTCAGAAAGAGAGAGAGCGATATCGTACTTCAGATCCGTTGGACTAGATGGAGCTGAAGTACTTGAAAACCATATCTGACGGAGCTGAAGTACGATATCGCTCTCTCTTTCTGACACACTGAATTTCCTATACCTCTCTCTCTAACACGTTGAATTCCCTACCTTCCCGATCTATTGTTCGAGGAAGATATTAAAAATTTTGAAGAATTTGGTGTTTATGAAATATGCCTGGGGTGAAACATTTTATAAAGAAAAGGGAAATAATTTGAAAAATTGTGTATTATAAATATACACCACAGCTTAATATCTCTTAAGATTCAAGAAGAAAAAATAGTGAAACAACTGTAATACGGAATATGAAGACTAAAGAACAATTAAGTAATTATTTGAAAAAAATATAAATGATGAAACATTACAGTAACAATTATAATCACGATAATAGAACACGACAAAATATAATAAAATTTGAAATACGGAATAATACGGAAAATAATCGTTATGGTGAGTTGAGACAAAATAGCAATAGATAATTAAAATTCAAAATTGAAAAGAGAGAAACAATTGATATGCTATCTCATAGGGAATTTTTTTATAGAAAAAGCTGTGATGGAATAAGATTTCCATAAGAGTGGATCAACAAAAAATACTCGTGGAAGAAAACATGACGAGAAGAGAAAGTCTTTCAACAATTTTCAACTATTGTTACACTATTTCCTAAGTGTTCCTACATAACAATCAGGCCCGAAGATTGATCAAGAAGGCAAAATTAGTTACCTGCCTTATATTTACGTTCTAGACTTTTATTAGATATCTTTTTTCCTGTTTCTCTCTGTTTTGAATAAAGTTAAATAAATTGGTACTCTGATTATTAAAACAGAGTTTATTTTAGTAAACAGGAATATATAAACAGACACCCTGATAATGCTTTAAATATCTGCAGTTTTCATCTAGTAGGATGTGACTATCCAAGCATAATTAGAGATTAAACGACATCTGTAAGGAAGTTTAATTCTCAATGATATATTATATATTATAAGCAGCTTAAATATAAGATACAATAACAAAGATGGAATATCAAATATTCCTATTAAGCCTAATAAGGTTATGTACTTTTATATGTGCGGTGGCGGATCGAAAGATCAAATACATAAATTATATAAACTTCCTTATGGGTAAGCCGTATAATCTCAAATTTTTTTCGTTTCATTTTTTTAGTTAGTGATTTCGGCTTTAGTGTTGTATATCAATGAGTTTATACGGACGTAAAAAAATATTGTCGTGTTTGGTTCTACATTAAGAATTTTGCTTGGAAACGGTTTGTCCTACAGGAAATCCGGACTTTATCGCTTTAATTATATAAACATGATCCAACATTTTTATATGATTTATGGGTAATCCAAATAAAATGTGAAACAAAAATATTTCTAGAATAGGTATGGCCAAAAGTTAGTTAGAAAAGAGTAAAGCACTGAATACTATATTTGGATAACCTAGTCTAAATTGCAAAAAAATTGTTTAAGAGAAAATACAACAAACGCGTTTTAGTTTACTATATACTCATCATTTTAAAATTTAAAAATAAATGTTCATCGAGAAACGGATTATTTTATTAATTTTTTTTATGTCATACTAGTTCATTTTTGTATTTTTATTGCTTAGTTACCAACTATATAAAGGTGTACTGTATGCCCGTGCGCTCATAAAGTCAACTTTATGGCCCACAAAGTGCATTTTATGGCCTGCGCGGGCATAAAGACAAAAAACAGTTTTTATTTAACTATATGAATTAATAGGTGCAGCTGTATTAATAATAGAATGTAAACATTCACACTCTAGAGTCTGAATATTTATTCTAAAACACTTGCTTCTTATGTATTTTGCATGTGTTTTGGATATGGATTGCCATGGATGTTAAAAGTGTCGTTAAACTTGGAGCTGTTAGGGCGAAAGTAAAAGAGCATAAGAAGACTAATGCGAATATATGCTATAACTTTTTTTCAACGAAATATACTGGGCGCCCCATTTTCCGTGCCTGTAAAAAGCTTTGGAGATCCTTATATAGGTGCTTAATGCTTTGAAAATACAACTAGTATGAAAGACAATCCAGGAGCTGTATTAACTGATATATTTCAACGCTTTGTGAACAACTGTCAAAAATTTTACTCCTTGGGGTCTATGCTTATGCTAGTGAAATACTTATCCCGTTTTGAGGACGCTGTAAATTTAGAGTTTACAAGTCACAAGTATGGCCTAAAATTTTTGCCACTAGTAGACGTTCGTATTAGTTATTTCTTTAACGGGTATCTTTATTGTGGAACAGGTTGAGATGGGATATGTTTATCAGACGAAGAAAAAACGGTATCGATCCCCACACAAACCGTCTTTAGATTCACTCCGCCAATTGTCAACAGCAATATTACTGCCGACAATTATTTTTATTTATTGGAATTAGTACAAGAGTTGCAAAAACGAAAACTGACATATATTAGAACTCTTAAAACAAACAAACGCGAAATTTCTAAGGAGTTTTTACCCGACAAAAACCATGAAGTTGGTTCTTCCTTCTATAGATTTATCAAGGACATCACTTGGATTAGTTACGCACCTATTAGAAACAAAGCCGTTTTACTGATTTCAATCAGAATTTAAGACGATAAATAAACCTGAAATATAAGCGTTTTATAATTCAACCAAAGCAGGAATTGATTTCATGGACCAAAAATGTGCAAATTATTCAACTAAGAGGGGAAGCCGAAATATTAAGAATCCAAAAAAAATAAAAACAAAATATGAAAAATTGCAAAAAAAAGAAAAAATAATGAAAATCAACAAAAAAAAACGAACAAAAAAAATTTGCATAAACCATAAAAAATCTTTTTATTTGCCCTTTTCTCACAATTTCTATGTTTTTTGTATTGCTTGTAATGGTGTTATTACCATGAATAAATGTTTCTATATATTACTACGCAAAGAGGAAACTTCGGAACCCTTTTCAGATGTTGCATAGTTAATGTTTATATGCGGAAATTCAAAAATTTATATATAAATAAATTCAAATTAAATTAAATATAATATAACATTCATTGTTTGTCTCAAACATTAGACTATTTATTTTTATAGGTACGATATCCGAGTGGACTAAGGGGCTGATATTAAAATAGCTGATGGCGTCGGTTCGAAGTCTAACCATGCGTCACCTCTTTTTTTAAGAAACATGGTTTTACTTTTCTTTATTGTAATTTTATTTTTGAAGTGAAAATTTCTCTAGGTGCGTCGGGCGTTTTTGGGATAGGTAAAAATAGAAAAAATGGTGAAAGTACAAAAACATGAAAAAAAACAAGAAAAAAACAGTTAAAACAGATAAAGTAAGAAAAATAGGAAAAAAGGAAACAATAAGGAAATGAGAAAAATAGGAAAATAATAGGAAAAATAGAACAAATAGCAAACCATAGGTAAAATGGGTAGAAAGAGGCAAAAGTGGAAAAAAGTATTAAAAAAATAGGTAATATTATGGAAAAATAGGAAAAATGTGAAAAAATCAAGAAATATGAAACCGTAAAAAAATAGGGAAAAATAAAGAAAAACAGGAAAAATTGGAAAAAATAAGTAAAAACTGAAAATAAAAACAGTAAAAAATAGAGAAATATAGCGAAAAATAGGCAAAATGGAGCAAAATAGACAAAAAAAAATAGTAAGAAATAGTAAAAAATATTAAAAAATAATAAAAAACATGGGGAAAAATAGTAAAAATTAGGAAAAAATGAGAAAAACAGGAAAATAGAGAAATATAGGCAAAAAAAGAAAAAATGGGAAAAATAGAAAAAAAATTGAAAAAAATTAAAAAAAAGAAGAAAATACAAAAAGGGGAATAACAGGAACAGGAAAAAGTAGAAAAAAATCGGTTGCGTCACCCCAAAACTTTCCCGAGGGGTATCCAGAGACGAATATTTTTACAAATTCCGTGACATATTGCTTCTGACATTTTTTGACAGTGACACTTTCGTTTGACAGATATCGTACGAAAACTAATGGGTTCTTCCGATGGATAACCCAAATCCATATACCAAATTTCAGCTCAATTGGATTAAACGTGTGGCCTCTAGGGGGATCTTAAAATATATATTTAATTCTTTCTCGAAAGACTTTTTTAGCTCGTTCACAATACATTTTTTCCACACTCGAATTTGAAAAAAAAACATCAAGACTGCATTTTTTCACAAAAATTTAAAAAAACAACAGAAGCAAGAATGCGTTTTCTTGCACACAAATTTGAAAAAATAGAAATAAAAACATATTTTTCCACAAAAAAAAACTAGACAGTTGGAGAAATAATTTTGACTGTTCTGAATAGAGTTTTTCAAGAGCTTTCAAATGACATACTGCATCTGTCATTTTTTGATAGTGACACTTCCGTTTGACAGATGTCGTACGAAAACAAATGGTTTCTTCTGACGGAAGAATACACCCAGACAGACAGATAGACACACTTCCATCTAGAAATGGTCTTAATCATCTCAAAGTGGATATTTCCATCTCGAAATTATTTTTTAGCTCATTCACAATACTTTCCCTTCTCGGGAAAATAGTAAAATACGCAGGCAAAAACAGTAAAATGGGGAAAAAAATAGGAAAAGAACTGCGAAAAATAAATAAAAATAGATATAGACATAAACATTAAATTTTAATGAATACGATCAAATATCGACCACCGGGCGGCCACTTGTTAAAAATTTATTGTATGAAATTTAGCGCAATACTTTATTATTTAAATTACGTGTGTGACATACACATTACAGATACTTCCAAGAATAGACTAAAAGAGGATACTTCATGTTATAGGTTAAAAGTACATAATTAGGATTTGCCGTAACTAAATCTTCTAGATCTAAATTGTCTAATTCTAATGGAGGTAAAATATCAAGTACATTTGTCCATTTCAGTCAAAAAACATTTTTTTGTTATTTTTATTAGATTGCGTGTCGCTTCTCCATAATTTTTATTTTAAGTCGAATTCTTCCAGGGTGTCCTCCGTTTCAATATACACTTTCCAAAAAGTTCTTTTTCACTTATTTTTGCTATTTGGATTTTTGCCATTAAATGACTAAAACAGACCAGTTTGATACTATAGTTGTTGTTGTACCATTAGGAAAAGTCTACTGACTGCGCCACTTTTAAGTTCAATAAAAAAAAGATATTAATTTTCAAAAAACGGACCTTTATATTATAAAATTTACATGTAGTTGTTACATGAAAAAAATAATAAAAGCTTAAAAATATCTGCAAGGTTAGCAGAATCCATATAGTAACCCGACTGGACATGTGCTTATTTGTTATATATATTTTTTTTATAATATAATGATTTCTTAAAAAAATTGAATTTTCGATAATAATCTAAATCGTGATTCGTGTATATAAATGATTCTAATTGTTCGTGATGTAATGACATTGTCTGTTAACCATAAATATAGTTGGTGTAATTAGTATTTTACTGAACACTAAATTTTTAACCTTTGAACTAACACGAATCTAATTTCGTTTTTAAAAGTAATCAAACAAATCACTGCATGAAACTTTTGTAAGGATGAAAGTTTAAATTTGTTGAAAATATTCACGATAATCTAAATTTCAAATACAATGGAATACACAACTAGTAATTATTTTTAGTTCTGTTATTACTATACATAAGTAAATTACACGAAAATGGCAATTTAATTATAGGGTTATTTTAAGACTGGCACAAAAAATAGTTGGAAAGAAGTGAGCAGTATTACAAAACATAAACCTAAATTACAAACTTAGTTAATAGATGTCTAAAAAGTAATCTAGGATTTGTCTAGTGATTTATTTTGACAAATCTTATTCGCTTTAATTAGTTTGTGAAAAAAATCTAAAGTATAATTAATTGTCATTTTTTATTGATTGTTATATACCTGGTGCGGCGATTAATTTATTATCAAATATTTTCTTACAATTTTGCTAGATTTTATTGAAAACTTGTTTAATTTAAACATAAAAAATAAACTATTTAATGTCTAAAATAAGAGTGATCGATTTTAAATGTTTTCGTTTATCAACAAGTTTTTTATGAAATTTTGTTACATTTTTTCCCATTACTACTAATTTTGATCAAAATAAATTTAAAAAATATATATTATGTTAATTTCGATGACATTTAAAAGAGCGATTCATCTTTTTTTAAAAAAATTGTAGTTTGATATCTTTTGCTTTCTTAACAACAAAGATATTCGAGATTTCAAGTAACAACCCATTTTTCTTTATGGAAAAACTAACAGTAAATAAAAATTAAAAAATCTGATACAGAATTTATTCAGCAACCAAACATAACAAAAATTTAATAAAAATAATAATGAAAATAATAGTAATAAATAATGTAAAAGTTACAATAAAGACTGTATGTGCCTACTGTTTTCTTTAATACACATATGCAAGCGAAATTTTAAATTTTCAAACGATTTTTCTAATATGTCTGTCGGAATGTTTTCGGTAATGTCGCTAATGTTATGTTTTGTTGCCTAATACATTTTTTGTCAAATTTGTTAATTTTTATTTAATGTCCATTTTCCATAAGGAAAAATGCAGTGTTTTTGAAATCTGGAATCTGGATTAGAAAAGCAACAGATGTAAAAATTAAATTTTTAAATTTTTTAAAAGAAAAGAAGATGAATCGCTTGCCATCAAAATACATATTTTTCATATTTTTTATTTTATTTTGACCAAAATTAGTAAAACATCCTGTATTGATGGGAAAAATGTTAAAAAACTTCTTAAAAAAAAAAACTAAAACAATTAGTGAAAACCCGATTACTTAAAGGTCATAATTAAGCTGTACATTTAAATTTAAAATAGATCACTCTTATTTGAGACACCCTGTATAGAGTTTCTGGAATAATGAGTTGAATCTTACACTACATTTATCAATTTCATAATAAAAAATATATGTGATATTTAATACTTGAACTCCAAGTACTAACAATTTGCCTCAGATTGTACTTTTTTTATTCCTAGACTTGTCTAATATTTTTATAAATCACTGTGTAACAATCTCTCTATTTAGAGAACTAGTAAAATCCTGCTTTAATCAACCTATGTGCTCTTTTCATCTAGAAATTTTCTTTCCATTGTAATAACCATTAGTTACGTATTATTTTTTCGACCAATCATAACTTTTCACTCTTCTCGTTTCTTTTAGACTCTCCTTCTTACTTAACCATAAATGTTTCTCCTGAAAAAGATATGTTGTTTCATTAGCCATATGTTCTATTTAAGTTTTCATTTCTTTTCTCTATTCATCTTTCTTTGATTTTGCTTCTCCTTTACTGTGACTGGCATTCAAATAAAAAAAATCACTACAAGACTAGGTATTTAATATTTTCGTCGGGATATCCAATGATGTTACGGTTGCCCCCCCCCCCCTCCATCTCCTATGGGTGGAGTGGTTGGTTATGAAACAACTTTTAGCAAAGGAACAACGTCGGGGGCGTAGTGGTTTTCTGTTCTCTTCGGGGTACTTGATTAACATGAGTCCCCTTGCCTCTCACTAATTAATTAAATGCTCGAAATGGTGACCTTGAACCTCAATACAATTGTCAATCCACACTTCAAATGACTGTACACAACTGATAAGTACACAAACATTCCTGATTCGTTCAATTTTATAAGTTGTTGGTACTTGTTGGTATTCTACACTTTATCCTTCAGGTATCCCCACAAAAAAATCTGCCGAAGTCTGATCTGGTGATCTGGCAGGTCAATTTATCGGACCAGTGCTACCGATTCTGTGATCGTGGAAATCACGATCAAGTAGGGGAGAGTCGGATAAAATAGGGCAGTCAGATAAGATGAGGTTCCTCCACTTTCATGCCTTTGTCTCGACCATTAGCAAGTGGAGGTGCTGAACCAATTTGGGCATAATTCTATTTAGTTGCTTAAAGAGAGGGGAACCGATTGTATCGCTTTTCCAGATTTTGCAGACAAAAGTTAAGTTTTTGGAAGATTTATTAAAATTTGATGGTGAATAGATTTTGTGAGGACTCTAAAATCGTTAAGAATATAAGCTCAGGTAAATATCTATGGGTTTAATTACTTTTTACATTTTGTAAATATTGTACCAGTGCGACAAAATGGCGTACTAGTGGGTTTTATAAAATGGAGTACCCCTTTTTATCAAACCTATACATTTCTCACGTAGTTTTTCCTTACAGGTTTTTCAATATTTTATACAATATGGCTAGTACTTATAAACGGAAAACAAACCGTCAGTCTTGCAATTCAGGAGGTGATAAGTGGAAACATGGGCTATTTTAAAGCTTCGAAGGCATATTCAGTACCCCATGACACACTGGAGAATCATGTCAAGAAAGCGAAATCAGGTGCAACTATTTCCGATGCAAGCAAGAAAGGTATAATAATATTTTAATACTGTTGTGTGTATTATTTATACAACGTATTGTAGGTTCATTAGGAAGTCGTAAACCAGTGTTTACCTCAAGGCAGGAAAAGGAACTTGTAGAGTATGCTATTCTAATGGAAAGTATATTTTTCGGAGTAACATTAAGGGAACTACGAAGTCTTGCATTTTAACTTACAGAGCGGAACAACCTACCGCACAATTTCAATAGAGGCAAACAGATGGCTGGAAAATGTTGGCTATACTCATATCTTAAGCGTAATCCTGAACTGAGGCTTAGATCGCCAGAAGCAAGTTTTCACCAAATAGAATCTACAATGTGGATGAAACTGGTGTGACGACTGTTCCAAAGAAGCAATCGAAAGTTCTCGCACTGCAAGGTAAACGTCAGGTTGGAAGTGTTGTTTCAGGGGAGCGAGGAAAGTTGAATGAGTGCCGCAGGATATTATAAGCCCATTCTGTTTGTATTTTCTCGAAAGAAAGCCAATTAAGAGTTATTATAAGGTACACCACCAGGGACTTCACAGCGGAATATCACGAAAGTGGTTGGATGCAAACGCATATTTTTTTAATGTGGTTTAAGCGCTTTATTACTTTTGCCAAGCCAACAGAAAAAGATCCAGTTCTTCTATTTTTAGATAGGCATGCAACCCATACCAAATCTTTGGAGTTTATAGATGAGGTATAGAAAAATCACGTCATCCTATTATGCTTCCCTCCACACTGCACTCATATGATGCCTCTAGATTTTGCCTTCTTCTCCAGCTAGCACTTATTATTCTGAAGAGTGTAGAAACTGGATGCAATTGAACCCTGGAAAGGTCATAACTATCACATAGGTTGATTTTGATTTTGATGGATCGTAATGCGTTTAAAAAGACTGGATATTTCAACCTGTTGACAAGATGGAAAATGAAGATTCAGGTACTTCCTATTATTCAAAAGGAAGCAGTTGAAATTGCAGGACCATCAAATTCCGATAATGACTATAGAAAATACAGATTTGTCTAGTACTTTATTTTCGGAAAAAGAACTTTCTAAACCAAACTCATCATCTCAACAGGCCCAAAGATATTAGACCAGTTCTGCATTCCAATAGAAAAAAAGCGAAAACCAAAACCACAAAATGAGAGAAAACGGCAGTTTTAACAGAGTTACCGTATACAACAGCCGAAATAGAAGCTCGAAAAAAGAAGCCTCTGAAAATAAATCTAAATTTAGGACAAGAAGTAAAGAATCTGAAAGGAAAATCAAGAAAAATCGAATTTGAAAAAGGCAATGGCCCAGAAGAGATAGAAAATGATCAAAATAGGAGGAAGAAAGGTAAATCAACGGTACAAACAATGCTAAAATGTTGTAGGAAGAAAACGGAACCCTCCCATGAAGCAAGTGACTCATCAGAAGAGGAAGAGGAAAATGTTGCGTGTCTTATTTGTAATGAAATATTATCTAATTCGAAATCCTCTGATGATTGGGTAATGTGTTATAAGTGCAAACGATGGACTCGTGAAATATGTGTCGGGATTGACGAGCAATACGAATGTGATTTTTGTATATAATGTCCGTAATATACGAGTTTTGAAAACCTTTTATTTTTAAAATATACAATATAATATTAATTTAGTTTAAAAGTACCCACTACTTCATTTTATGATACCAGTTGGATAAAATGGGGTATTTCACAAATTTTTAAAAAACACCTAATTTTTACAAAAGTATTAAAATCTAAGAATAATGCGTTTTAGTTATTTATCCAATCATATAACTGTGTATCTTGATATTAGAAACATGAATGTAGTATTATTACTTTTTAAATTAACAAACACGATATAATAAGTACACCATTTTATCCATCTCTCCCCTACTTCGGGTGCTAATACCGAAAAATGCGCCGGACAACCGTCATGTTAAAATCACATATTCTGTCGCACTTCTAAACTTACGTCTTCAAGTAACTGTGGCAAATCATTGTTCAGGAAGTCTTGGTACATTTCACCCTTTAAATACCTTCAAAGATGTGAGGAACGACGAGTTTGTCGCCAATTATTTCCACACGTCGATAGACCAAATACTGTTTCTCAACCTGACGAAGCCAGTGTGGGTTTTTAACACTCCAATAATGCATTCACTCCACGCACAGGAGGTGGGTGTTTAACCGTAACATCATTGAATAACCCGGCCAAAAATACTAAACACCTACGTGTTTTTCTGTATTTTGATTCTTTTGATTTCTGTTCCATTTCTTGCGATTACAGCGCTATTTGTAGCAACTCAAAATAATTTTTTTAGCGAAACCACATACGTAGCTTTCGACGTAGAATCCGAAACTGCGATAAAAAATAGAGGATGTGGGGGTGGGCGTAATTTAGTACCACCAGATGCCTCTCTCTGAGATATTAAAGTTTCAGTTTGGCATATTTTTCTGTACCTTGCGTATTTTTCGAGATATTACAAAATTCCAGGTTAAATGAATCACCTGGTATGTACAACATCCTTGATACTAACCTTGTCCTTTATACCAGCAAATCTGCATTAACTAAACAACATATTTAGATGGATTTAATTACAAACAGTACTTTTTCGAATTTCTGAATAGTAAAACTAAATCTTCATTAATTTTATTACAAGCATCTGTAAATATATCCACTATTTTAACATTCCGTGACTGGCGCTCTCACATTCCGCAGCCAAATGTTTTCCAGATTTATTTAAATTGCTCTCGACCGAACCAACCTGCCGCTCTCTGTATTCCCCGATATTGCTGTAGTTTCCGAACGAGAGTCCGCCTCCAGTAAGAATTATAAAGTTATTTTGCAAATTGCGAAACGAGAGTCCGCCGACCGTACTAATTAAATACCTACTTATTTTGCGGATCAAATAAAAAATAAATAATCATAAAAATTTTAAAGTTTTGTTTTTTCTTCGTATTTCATAAAAAGTAAGAAATAATATGCTGCAAACAATATTTTTATTGATTAATTATTCTATTAGGACTAGGACAGTAACTTGTGTTCCGGGTGCTTTACATGTCGTTAAAAATTTAAAAATTGATTTATTATATTTGGAGACACTTTTTCAATAATAAAATTCTTAGGGCAACTATCGACTTTACTAATATACAGATCCAAAATAGAAAGGATAATTATACCCATGAAATAATACCAAAGAAACACACAAATTAATTACAACCTTTTATTAGATTGCTTTATTTGGCGGGAGTACTGAAATCTAGCCGCATAAATGCTGATGAATTGTGGAACTAAAGTGGGAAATGTGTTGAAGTGTTCCCTCTAGCTTTATGTTCACATTACAATATATTGGATTTGATAATATTTATTCTCGATTGGAAAGAATAAAAGTTGATAAATTGTGTCCGATAAGAGAATTTGTTGATTCATTAGTTGCCTACTGCAATCTGTTTATAGTTCATTTTAATAGATGAAAAATAGGAAGCTTTCTGGTGAAGGTGCAGGTTACGCCAATATATTTCGAGCAATTGAAATTTAATACTACCAATTTAGAAGCATATATTGGCAAACGATTAACTAGTACTTGTGCTGTAAATAATTCAGCAGCTGCACTAACCAATAATGGATGAACCAATTAGGAAGGAATTCCAAACAGAATGTAGCAGGCAAATTTTTTTTTTCTACCATTCGATTAGTACGTACAATATTGAAAGACTTTTGTTTAATCTATTTATTAACCATTCGAAAAACAAACTAGAAATGTCTTTTGATCTGTCTAATCCACAAAGTCGGCTTGAAGTATGAAACATGTTTGCTTTCAATAAACATTGGTGTCACATATTCCTAAACGTAACAAAAATATCATTTTCATATATAATACAACGAGTGGTATCGTGACTATCGATAATCGCATAAGTTATTTCACGAAACGTGTTGTCAAAAATTAATTTCACAACACGTTGAGTGTAATAACTTATGGAATTATCGATAGTCACGATACCAAGAGTTGTATTCATTAGATTATATCACGAATTAATGACATTTTAAAATTTGACAATTTAATAATTTACATTTACAGTACAAAAGCAATGACAAAGATAATAGCATAGCTACTAGATTTTTAACATTAAATGTACCAAGTGTGCTTATCAGTTATTAGTCATGTACATGGTGAATGATTATCAATTATTAATCAAGTAACAGTATAGGACATTATTTCGTTTTAAGCTTCCATCACAATGATAAGACCGATAAAAAAACATAAAACCTGAAATGGTTATTAACTACAGAAATCTAAAGGCTACTTTATATAAAATGTGTGCTAGATATGAATACCCCAACACACATCAAGATCGATGGTTATTTTTGACTCCATGTTAAATATGGCTGTAGTGGATTCCTTGGTGTTCTTTCCAGTTAACCAAAAATACTATTTTTCTTCGAGCAATGCAGAGCTGCATTCCAAAAACTATAAGACTACTAAATTTTTGCGATGGAAGTTGCTACTCCTGTCCCCAATTCTTGGAATACTTGAGGTCGTTGCAGTTACTGCGACAGAAAAAAATCGACTTGAACATTAAACTTGTGTAAAGTTATAAAGCTTTTTGCATCGTCAAGCGCCTTAGTCGAGGTTTCGGATTTCCTCGGCCTCCACCTTCCTCTTATAGTGTGAATACCACTTGAACGGGCAGCGTCAGTGGAGAAGAAATATTCCAGGGGTTGCTCTAGTATCGACCTAGGCGTTAGCGGCCAGAAGGGCGGGCTTTACTTGGCCCACTGGATTTAGTTAGTACGTGAGTCACAGAACATAGAATTAACCAGAAGTGAAAGCTAGCATCGGCACTTTTGATGTAGTGGGGATAAAATCTGATGACCTTGCACTACTTAAGCATACTCTGAAAAACTAAAAACATAGGGCTGTAGTTTTTATATGAATAATGCCATATCATAAACATTTGGTTTTTTTCTATTTTTTATTTTGAAATGCGTAAGTAACTAAATGGCTTAAAACAGAACTCACTATAATAGAGTCTTTTTTTATTTTCAATAATAAAAAAAATGTAGGTTTAGGAATTTAAAGAAACAAAAATAAAATAAAAATAGATACATTTATTTACCAAATATAATTACAAAGTTTTATTACCTTAAAAAACATAACAACAATTGGCTGATTAGGTATCAAATATTTTAGATTATTGGAGTTACAAACTGTATGCCGCAGTATTTTGATTTCAATTCATTACCAGTGTAATTTATATCTACTATTTGTACCACACGTCAATGTGAAGTTTATCAAAAAAGGTGACAAAAAATGGAAAAAAATCATTATGGTTATTAAAATATTACCTCAATAACTCCAACGTGCTCAAGAAAGTGTACCGAAAAACATGGTAAAGTGTAAAGTTATATCAGGAAACAATTTATATTGTTGAATAATCTTTCCAAATATCATGCGAGGTGAGTTTTTTCAAAAATATGCAAATTTCACTGACAAAAATCCTTCCGTACAAAAAAGTAAAGTTAGGAGACAGTAACATGAGGAATTATGTTCCTTTATGTTTAACCAAATTTGTAATGTTACCGTCTCCTACTTTTACTTGTTCTTTAATTGTAATGTACTTTTCTTTGTCTCTAACTCCCCCCCTCCCCCATTTTACTTTCCCGACCCACCTCCTAGAAGGGAAAGTATCGTGAACGAGCTAAAAAAAATTTCGAGATAAAAACGGAAATATCCATTTTCGGGTGCCCTGAGACGATTAAGACCATTTCCAGATGGAAGTCTGTCTGTCGGTCTGTGTGTGTGTATATTCTTCCACGATAGAGGCCACACATTTAACCCGATTGAGTTGAAATTTGGTATGGGGGTTTGGGTTACCCTTCAGAACAACCTATTAGTTTTTGTACGACATCTGTCAAACGGAAGTACCACTTTCAAAAAATGACAGATGCAATATGTGACGGAATTGGACATGCGATATGTCATTTGAAAGCCCTAGAAAAACTCTATTTAGAACAGTCAAAATTATTTCTCCAACTGTCACCTGTCAAAAATGAAAAATGTACAAATTTGAAAATTCAGCATTAAATATCTGAAGAAGTATTAATCCGATTGAGCTGAAATTTGGTATATGGGTTTGAGTTATCTGTCGGAAGAACCCATTAGTTTTTGTACAAGATCTGTCAAACGTACGTATCACTATCAAAAAATGACAGATGCACTATGTCACGGAATTGGACATGCAATATGTCGTTTGAAAGCCCTTACAAAAGTCTATTCAGAACAGTCAAAATTATTTCTTCAACTGTCACCTGTCAAAAATAAAATTGTCAAAAGTTGAAACTTTAACATTAAATATCTGAAAAAGTATTCGTGGATACTCGTCGGGAAGTTTTGGGGCGACACAAAAAATTTTTTTACTAGTAAGCATTATGCTATGTTTCTAATTCAAATTTTGGTAAGTAACAGATGTATTGTGGTACAAATAACATTGAGTTTGATTCATTATTGGTTGAAATAATTGGTACGCCTATGGATTGGTAAGATTCTATCATTTTATAACTTTTTTACCCAAAAGGGAATGACACCTTTAAATGATCCATCCTATATTTTAATTTAAAATTTCTCAGCACGAACCGACATTCTAAAGTGTGATCGATTTCAATTTTCTTTGTTAGACTCAGTTGGTTAATTTTGTCGAATTTTTTGTTGACCTTAGGTTCGGATTTATCGAGCCCGGTGTTAGACAGGATTTCTGGCATTCATTAAAAGAGAGAAACCTTTCACTTTAATTGACCCTCTTCCACCCTTGTGTTTGGCATGAAGCCAGCAGAAGAGCGACAGTGGTTATCTGTAACGTATGGGCCAATTTGTTTGTAAAGAATTGTAGCTTTACGTGTCTGTAGTAAATCTGCGTTGCTGCATTCGCAATTTAAATTATTTCGTGTAATTTTCTTAGTCAGCCAAGTACAAAATTTGGGTCGAGGTCAAAAAAAATTATTTCTAAAATTAAATCTTGTCAATAATTAATATATTTATCTCAAATTAATTTTAATTAGAAATGAAACGTTTTTTGTACAAACACTATGCAAAATACACTTTTCTACAAAATTTTTTATACGGAAGGCAGACATTTTCTTAATTTATTTGATATCCATTGGAAAAGTAATAATTTAGAGTGCGAAAAGTACACGCTATGGCACTTTTCCCCACGGAAATGTTAAACACCGCAATGATCTGTCAACTTTTTTTGACAAGTTACTGTTTTCGTTTCATTAATAAATGTGGCTGTAGAAAAAATATTGTGTACAACTTGTACAAAAAGCACTTTTCTTTATCATGAATGAAATAAAAATAATTCCTTAATAATTTCTACACTCAGATACGAAATATACCGAATTCAATATAGCTTTTGTGGTCTCATCATCAATGTATTAAACTGATGACGATAGAATGCCGCTGAGAATAATAATTGAAAAAAATGACAAATAAAGGCAAGTTTACTGGAAAAGATAAGTTGCTTTTGGCCATTTCCTCACTCATATGAAACAAACTCTTGGATATCAGTAGAAATAATATATATTTGCGAAGTGACGTTGGTATATGTCTATCAACTTAGCAATACAACGGTATCTTATTAGTAATTTGCCGCTAATTTGTTGTGGAAAAAGAAATTTTGCAGCTCTTTTTTATATTAAAAATTAAACATCTTGCTAACTTGATATCAAGTATAAAATTTTAAAGTTGCGGTTTTACTTAATAATTTTGTTACGTCCTGACGTCATATATCCGGGATAATTATAAACAAAGCGACGTACCGCCCTTCTTTATTCTCGTTATTTCTGTTTATTAGTCCAAAAGCCAGAGCAAACAAAGTAGGTTCATAAGGAAATCTTCTACCGAAGAGGATTTATCGTTGGAACATGTTCAGGGCTGTCCCCTCAAAATAAATTGATTTTTTTGGAAATTGTATGCTCTACTTTCACTCCCATCTTTTTTTAACGAAAAATCAAAAGTTACCTCTATATTTGGCAATAAATTTATTTATAATGAGTTAACTCATTCAAAAAAGTTTGAAGCGCTATTAATAAAAAACCATATGCATTGTACAGAAAAAAAAATTAAATAAAAGTTGTAGAGAATATTTTTATCTACAAAAAATGATCTCTACTATTTTTCTCGTACGATGAACGGTTCACGAGACTTCACAAAACGTGTATTTCAAGATGGCTGCTGATGCTCGTGCCCCCCATCCCGCTAACTTGAATTTAGTTTCAAGGGACACCTCTGAACATGTTCCAACAATAAAATCTTTTCTGTAGAATATTGCAGAAAAAAGTAAGTACTTGGCTCTTGGACTATTTTTTTTTGTGTGAGAGATAATAAATTGCGATACAGAAATAAAATAAAAGGTAGACAATCGTGTTGTGGCATAGAATATAGAGTTTGCTTTATAGTACAGCGCTTTGGATATGCGGATATGTGACGTCACACGCACCATAATTCGCCCTAAAAATCAACAATTTTAAAATTATATTTCTCGATTATTTATTGACCGATTTCTCCATTGTTAGTTTTTTATTATCAAAATAGTGGATATTACATAAATAATAATTAATATTCACATTTTTGAAAAAATAATACATGGGTTACTATAAACACAATAAAAATGTTTTTACTATTTGGTTATTTCGCATGCGCATGAGATAAATAAAACATCTTTTTATTTTATGAATAAGTAAGATAATCTGCTGCCAAAGATGCTACCACTGATACAATCGGCGAAAAAAAATCTTGCTACATTTCACCCCCTTACGAGTGACCCCAGAAGCCAACGGTTAAGAGATTAAGAGATGGCTATTGTAATTATTTGCCGTGGCGCTCTGGGGACACTTACTGATAATTGATGGCTCCATTTGACTCTACGTGTAGGAGAATCAAATTAATATTCAATGCCGTTTACCTCTTAGTGTCTCTTAGTATCTCACAATGAATTTATTAAATTTGCACTGTACGACACCAGGCACTAACCCACGTTGGCTTAGCATCTAAACAGCCAATGACAAATAGCCAACGATCTGTGCCACCGAGACCAATTTATAATTTCATTCACATTATTTTCAAATACAAAGCATTCTAAAAGGTAAAGTAGAAATGATACCATCAAGAACACCATCCATACCGTCTGTCAAAATTTGAGAAATTTTTCAGCCGCTTTGTGTACCAAATATTTGTTTAAACATTTTATTATTAAATAGAAAATAGTTCTAAGGGTGAAAAATGTTCTAATATTTTCTTTATTCTTATCGATAGACTTTAATAGGCTTATATCAAGTAGATTGGTGGTTAAACATGTTCAAATTTTTATGCTCTAACCCCAAAATCTGTGTTTCAGATTTTTATTCATAACTATGAAATTTGTAAAACATACTGATTTGCTAAAATTTTTCAGCAATTGGAAATTTCAATTCATTCGGAAAATCACCAAAATCTGCAGATCGTATTTTTTTAGTATGGTCAACAACCATTTGGGCTAAGAGCGTAAACATTTGAACATTGAATTTACACTACATCTAAACTAATTTATAATTGTAATTTTCGGACAATAAGCAAACAATTTGTAACAATAACATTTGTATATTTTTTTATGAAATAAAATAATTTCCAAATATTTAAATGTAGTATAATAATTATTCAATAATTAATCATTTTAAAATTCCATAAAAAATAAATCCCTTAACAATTTTTAATCGTTTTAAAAAGTCTGAAAATAATTTAAAAAAAACTCATTCAATTTTCCAGACCATTGCTAGATGTATATTAAAATACAAAAACAGGGATTATATCATCTGACGCTACTGCCGTCCAATTAAACGAACAAACCCTTTTAGAAGCATTCTCTGAATATCAAAAAGATTCGTGGGATTTTTCATTAGATTATAAAAATTTAGCAAAATGAAAATGTATTTATATTCCACATTTTATTGTTGTTTTTTTTTCGTTATTTCTTAACACTCAAACCGCAAATTTAATACAAAACCTCTCTTATTTTTAAACTAACTATGTTTACATTTAAGAGAGACATAAAACAATGGAACAAAAAAATAATGGTGATAACGCTCCAGTCTACGCTGCATTCATTAGCAAACACAAACATTTACACTAAGAAGTTGCCCTAAAACGACTCTGATTGCATGACAAGACATAGTTACGTAGGCCCTTTGTGTTTTGAACCTTCATTTGTTATATAACTTTACTCATTTGAGAGCAGCCTTTTGGCTTTGACAGATTTTGTCTAAACTTTAATTATACTTTCCCATAATGATTTTTGCGAGCTTTATGTGGTAATTATATTTTATTTTTATCTCTAAAGAAATCTTATTGTAAATATCTAAAAAATACGTTGAAAATAAATTATATTTGATTTATTTTTGACGTCAAAAATAAATCGATTTGTATGAAAACAGTGCTTCAAAAGAGAAGTTTCGTGGTAGTGATAATATACTATGTTAAAAAATAGACAAAAATTAATAAATCAGTAAAAAAATTTTTGAAACCGGTCAATAAATAACGGAGAAATATAATATAAAAGTTTTTTTTAGCGCGGATTGTGGTGCGTGTGACGCCACGTCTCCGCATAGCCAAAGCGCCGTACTACATCTATAAAATGTTTTAGTGTGTTATTTTAAAATTTTTGTAAGCAGAATTTCTTTCAAAAATTGCCCTTTCAATATCCATACTAAATCATTTTTTTGAAGGATACATTATTTTACGTTGTTATACAGGTTATACCATGAGAAGATTGAGGTGTTCATTTAAGTCAATTTTGAAATACATCCTAACCCCTTATTCCCCTTTATTTATACAGCGCCAGACATTTATTATTGTTTCATTATTTTGCTAAAATTTATAAATGTATAGTTTGTTTGAATAAATAAATATTACTCTTATTGTTTATAATAATATTTTTATTTAAAAATTAACTTTTATTCTCCTTTTTTCAGATTTCTTCCCTTATAGAGCAACATGGTGGTGCTGGTAATCTACGACCCGGTGCAGTGGCCCGAGTGGGACAAGGAGTCAACTTGGCTGTGGAAAGATTCGTGACAGTTGGGGAAACAATTGCCGATGACTATCCGGAAGTACGGCAGGGGATGTATGAAGCATGCAAGGAAGCGAGGCAATCTGGTAAGCAATATTTTCATATTAGATCAACTGGCTACACAAAATAGCCCTTTAAATAATAAAATATTGTAGTTCATTAAATTAGTCGTGATTTAAACAATATAAAGGTTAAGACGTATTGTTATTATTTCATACGGTAACGTGATATAGGAAGGTAACGATCGACGGTTCAAGTTCGATATTGTGTCGGGTGAAGTAATGTTTATTGTTGGATTTAGATAAATAGATTGTTGTCTGTTCGAGACGGGCTCATTATATTAAATTAAGAAAACGGAGTTCGTGCTGCTAGTGTTACACGCCTGGCACGAGGACTCAAAAGATATATTAATCATAATATAGTAAATCATTAACCAGTGAATAAATAATTAGTTGTTGACAGTGTCTCATGTTTATCTAACTTCCCGATAACCAGAGGAAACCCTTGAGATACGTTAGATAGCGACCCTGACAATTTACTATTACATGACGATTCTATACATTACACGATAATGACGTAAAAGTGCTAGAAAATACTTTAGCTATCTTATACTTGAAAAAAAGTGGCCATACTTTCTTTTGAATAGTTTTAACGGATTTTTCCTTTTTTCTCATATAAATAATGTCAAGTAAACTCAATTCATATAACAATAGAAAATTTATATGTCCATTCTACCAATTTAAATCAAATTTCTGAATCGAATTTGAGGAAGTTGACATAAACCTTTTAGTGATGATTTATGAATCAACTTTCACGACGGCTACGACGTTCCGATCGTCATGCCAGAATCCAGTCAAGTTTGATAATAGTTTCCTGTAATTTACGAAATCGCGTCAAGTTTCTCATGTGGAAGCAACGATTATAAAGTTAAGCTAGAAATTTCTGGAAATAGTCATTATACTCCGGGCACTATGGTGTCATTAAACCTTAAGCAAGCTTCGAAAACATCATCTTATGTTTCATGAATATAGGAAAAATGTTTATTAACTAAGTTACTCAGTTTATTTATTTTGATGAGAAAAAAAAAACAAAAATAATTCTATATTGTGTTATAGATGTAGTGGATTATCGCATGAACGACGTAATACTGCACAAATGTACAGCTCTATTAACATTTTTAAAACAATCTAGGGATGTGTGATTCTTTACAAAAGATCGATCCTCTGAATCGATTCAGATTGTTTGATATTTAATCGAAGCACTTAATGCTCGATTCGAAAAAATCGATTTTCTTAAAAATCGATCTTATAATTTAATATTCATGCAAACAATTGTATTTTAGTTAATGAAGGCATTTTTATACAGTAATCGATCCTCTGAATCGATTCAGATCATTTGGTATTTAATCGAAGCACTTAATGATCGATTCGAAAAAATCGATTTGCTTAAAAATCGATCTTATAATTTATGCAAAAAATTTTATTTTAGTTAATGAAGGCATTTTAATGCAAACTTTATTAAATTATTAAAGAAAAATTACTACCAATGTACCAATGTCAGTGGATAAATTTCACTGAAATATTATCCAGAATTCACAACACCAACTAATAATATTTCCTTTAAATTTAATAAGATTCATTTTAATTTATACTTTTTACCAGTCTGTATATTTTACCATTCCATAATCTAAAAATAGTTTATTTTCGTACGTTCAATAATAATTCATCCTTCTCCCTCTAAGCGATTAATATTAATAAGTGCGACAAGCGCAGAAATTCCTCTGATCAACGAACGGGTTGGTTTTAATATTAGAAAGAAAATCTTTACAAATCCCCACTTATAAATTTTTTTACTGTTCACTTAAATGATTTATTTTTTGTTAATATAATAAAACCTTGATACTCTGTATTAAGGTTGGTCCTTCGAACTGATATAAAGTTAGATTTCAACAAATCTAACAGACAGTATAATTATTCCAAACTTATATCGATTCTTAATCATATTTGTTCAGTGAGGTTTAAGAATAAAAAAAAATTGAAAAATAATGAAATACAAACACCAGCTGGGGAGTTTCCCGGACTTAGCACAACCTTTACCATAAACCTAACAACTAGCTCCAAGTCTAATCTGTAACAAATAACAAATCTAGTTATCTAAACTCTGATATACATAAAGTGAAAAGATTATAGGTTGCTTTTTTTATTAATTCATGACATCGGCAATTTCTTGTTTCTCTCTAAATTTAATTATACTAGATGTCGCAAAGTCAATGTAAGAATATAATTTGGAACCATTCGATCTTTGTTGAGCGATTTTGTAAGATCGATTTAAAAGATCGAGAATCGCAGGTAAAAAGATCGATCTTGATCGTGTCTAGACAATTTCGTTACAAGTAATCCAGTGAAGTTATTATTTTTTGTATGAGTTTATTATAGTTTTATATTTAGCAGGTAATTAATTTTATGATTGAATTGGTTAGTTAACTGAATAATATTATTTGTAAAAATATTTTAGATAGTAATTGAGCTGTTTCCTAAACGAAAGGTGAATTAATTATATCAAATACTAAGATCATCAATCATGATTAATATCAAGAAAGTGGTTTATAGCCAAAGACGTGAAATCATTTATAATGCACATAACTATATGAAAACCGAGAAAGAACAGGCTCACTTTATACAATTTAAACGATACAGTAGCTAAAGCTTGCGGAGTAAGTGCAGTTAGTCAGTACACTGTACAGTGAGACACATAGTTAAAGAAGCTAATAGGAAATCACCTAGTAGTTCCTTTAAGTCGCCAAATAAAAACATACAAAAACTTCCAAAGGATCTGTTGATGAACTTGAGGAAGAAATAATTAGAAGAATTATTAATTCGTATGCAGCTATACATAAAAGAAGACCTACAATGAAAACAGTATTTGAAGAAACTAAAAATCAAGTGGGAATTAATTGTACAGAAAAAGCAGATTCTTTTAGAAAGTTAATTAGAAAAATGGGATTTAGGTGAAGAAAAACAGAAGATAATCGAAAAATGTTAATGGAGAAATATGACCTAAAAGCAAAACGAGCTGAATATTCAAGAAAGCTAAAGCAATATAAAGATGAAGGTCGTACCATTATATATTGCAATGAAACTTACATCCACAGTACTCACACCATACCTAAGACATGGAACGACGCCAAAAATAAATGCTTAAAATCACCAGTATTCAAAGGTCAATGACTTATAATTTGTACATGCTGGAGATGCATTAGGATTCGTACCTGAGGTACTACTAATATTCAAGTCAGGAAACAAAACAGGGGATTATTATGAGAAAATGAACAGAAAACATTTCACGAAATGGTTGAACGAAAAATTTATACCTAAATCTTCAACAAACTCCCTGCTGGTGTTAGATATCGCCTGATTGTTTAAATCGTGCAAATGATTTTAATAAAATTTAAAACATAGTCTAACGCAGTCTTAGTAGTGGTGTCAGCCTGCAACTATCCTGTCTTCAACAAGAAAGGTGACTGTCAGCCTTTAAGTCAACAAAGATATGCCATTACTGAAATTTTGATGAAAACAGTGCAATTTTGACCGCAGTTTTATTGTTTGTGCAGTTAAATAAAGAATCTTGTTTGTTTGGTCTATTTTAAACCTTTTTTTAAGCCTGTCTATGTCTTGTTGCCATTTTGTCATGTAAGTAATTATTTTTGCGGTTATCTCTTTGATCTCAACATATCAACTCAATGCTTTATATTCATTCGATGCACACTATTCACACAAATCCCAAATCGCAAAAACAATCATTTACTCACCCAATTTACCACAAAAAATCGAAATTACAAATGACCCTTCAAATTTCGCCTCCATTTTTTGGCCACCAAATAACGATTCAAACATTGGTGGAGTCACTTCCAAATTATTCGTGGAAAAAACGGAGATGCAGAAGTGGCTAACATTTTTTGAAATGAAGGCGACCAAAGCTGAATGTATTCAATCATAAAAATACATAAACCAACTACTAAAAATATATTGTTGACACAATGCTAGCTGTAAATGGAATGGCCAGACTACGTTTGCCACCGTATCATCCAGAGCTAAACGCAATAGAGCATATTTTCTGGCACTGGTGAAGAATGAATTGGCTGCCTGTAACACTACATTTAAACTGAGCGATGTGTGGAAATTAACAGAAGAAAAATTTAGTTACGTATCAACTACACATTGCAAAAATATTTGTGCTCACGCAGAAAAAACTGAAACGGAAAGTATATGGATAAGGTAGAAGATGTGATAATAAATTTAAATATGCACTGGATGTATATGAAGACGATTTGGATTAAATTAATTTAATAATAATCCTGACATGTACTTTTGGATTTCATGCTGGCATATGGAAAAAAAATTGTTTTTATTTATTAGAAATAAAATAATATACATTTCATTGTTAACAACTTTCATTTTAAATCGAAGAGGTTATCCATATCTCAAATGTGGTCCAAGTATTTAAAAAAAAATTCTTTCTATATTTCCCTAGTTTTCCCACGACATCCCTTTAACTTCCTTCCTTCCTGTTTGTCATGTATGTAATACTCCTATATTGCCAGCTTGAGACAGAAGTGTGACGCCGATAGTAGATTGTAGACGATTGTTTCTCTCTCACGCAACCTCGGATAGTCATAGGCGTCACAGCTGTAAAATCGCCTACGTTTGCTTAAATTTCCTTTTCTCTACGTTCCTTTTTCACCACGGGACACGACTCCAATGCAATTTATGTATATGGGCATGCGCGTTGGCACCCAATTCCGATCTTGCATCTCCTTCTATCGGAACACTTTGTTTCTACAGGCAAAGATAGGACGTTGGCGATATAGGAGTATTACATATATGCTGTTTATATATTGTTTATATTTTACTAACCCTACTCTTTCTTCTTCACCCACAGTCTCTACCTTATACCTTCTTACTTGATTCTTCTTTTTTATTCTTCGTTTTCTTAATTACTCAATCTAACACTAGTGTATTTTTAGTATCCATTCTACTTTACCCTTTTATCATTAATTTCTTAAAAATGTTGTTTTTCAAGGCTTCACCTCTTTACTATTGTTAGAACTTCTTACACCGGTTTGTCATTGTCAATTGTCATTGTCAGTGTCTATTGTCACTGCCATTGTCAATTGTCAATATCAATTCAGAATTCATCCATCTTCTCATTGTCGTGGTTGTCAGATGAAGTTTACACATTTGATGCCGGTTATTTTATTTGTGATTTTTAATTTCATTATGTGGTTTTTATAATGTTTACTTTTCGTGATTTATTACCCTCTTTGGAAGGGTCTCCCATAAAACCTTTTTCCTTATTTTATGAATCTACAATGTTGAATATTAGATTCCTCACTATCATTAATTTAAGTTAAGTTTAATTTTTATTTGTTTACTATGTACCACCATTTTAATTTTTCACTCAACAACCGCGCGGTTGTGATATGTTAAACTTACAATTTATTACTCGCAACCTACTCATAATTTGTTTAGTAAGTTAATTTCCTTATGTTAACCCCTATAAGCTTCTCATTGTACTTAACCTTTTAGGCCTGATGATGGCTATTTAGCCGAAACTAGTTGTCTGTTGTTATCATCCTTCTTTTATACTATTACACGTTGTGGTACTAACTTGGCGTTTTATTAAAAAAAGAAAAAACTTTCATTTTTTTTTATTTTGAAAAATAAAGATACTTTTCTCTTGAGACAAAACAGCATTTTTCGATCTCACTCGTAAAATGGGAACAAGTTTTTGTTTTTTTTTTTTGTAATTGCAATTAAAAAGATTCTAAATTATTATCTGTCTGATTTAACTAAAATTTTCCAAATATTATGCATTTTTGACTGGATTATTTAGGCGCGTAGATGAGTCAATGTTTGCGGCTTCCACTTTCTCATTTTGTGTGTTAGCCTCGGGTCCACTAGCAATTAAACTTGCCAAGAGTACTCTCACAATAAGTCATTTGCATTGCGTGTAAACAGCAGCGCTAGAGAAATTTTGCTGAAAGTTTACTCTCCAAGTACTTGCCGACTTGTTAGAGCTTGTAGTGTACATATCTAATCTAAGCAAATTAGTTTCCATTTTTTTATTTCGAGACTGTTTTGAAATACTTGCAGCAAGTAGTGAAATTTTTGGAAACAATTTCAAATTTTTATTTTAATGAATTCGAATTAAAATATCGAGGCCCATTTCAAAAATTTTTTAACTGCTTTGGATCTTCCATTCTCAATTCAGAGAGCAGCTTCTCATGTATACCTAAAGTAGAATCCATTTTCTTACTCAAATTTTCCTAGGCATTTTGTCATTCTCTTTTTTCTATATTTGTTTTTTTTAACTGAATATATATCACAACCGCAGCAGCCACTTGCTGAGACGACATTTTTCTGGAAGTGTGTATACACGTTTCTGAAGCAAACGAATTTGCTAGAGTAATTTGCCAATAAATTTTAAAACAATTAAAATACAGTGTAGACACATCGGCAAGTACTGTCGCAAGTAACTTGCAAGTGGATATGAGGCTTTACGCAGAGTTTTTGTGTAGTGTTGCATCGTTCATGAGATAATCCGATACTTCTAACAAAAATATTGAGCTAAGATTTAGAGAGGAAATTAAATTGTTTATTTGAACATTAAAAAATAGTCGTTCAAATACGGTGACTGGAGAGTTCGATAATCTAAAAAATATTTTTCAATTTCTTACACAAATTTGCTGCAAATGAATTTTCAAATATTCATCCACTTAGGTTCAATTTTTTTTCCAGGTACGGCAATTGAACATATTTGTGAAGTACATGAAGAAGAAACTACTCCTGATAGGACCATCCTAGTACGAGCAGCTCGATGTCTTCTGGGTGCCATTACTAGAGTTTTACTTTTGGCGGATATTGTAGTCGTAAAACAACTTCTTTTTTCAAAAGAAAAGGTTAGTATAATTATTTTGTGTAGCACTATACGTTCTTTAAAAAAGGAAAGGTTAAAACTAAATTGTTCATTTTTTTTCATTTTCTTTATTTTATTATAAAACTCGTTACAAACTAAGTTATTTATTTGGGCTTGTTTGATATTGTGATTTATAATTAAGTAAACATTTGCCACGTTGGCTGCCAACTACGAGACAGTTTGACTACTAATTGTCTAAAAGTCGGCAGTCAACTTGTTAACTCGGTTTATATATTTAACGCAATTTAATTTAAACATATTTCTTATATTTCTAAAAAGCCATACAAATCTTTCGCGCCATTATTTCGACAGGTTTAAATAAGTCTGGATTTGTGATCTAGTACAAGTTTGTACTGTGTCAGCATCTCACTTTCTCTCGCTAGCGACGGAAATAATTCAAACCCCTCCTTACTTGACCTTACCGGTAATGAATCAGCATTTTTGCATTTTTTTAAATCTAATATATTATAACGATACACCCTGTAAATTTATATAGTTGTAATCATAGTCTCATTTGGAGTGGGTTTAGTGACTTCTGTGAGTCGGACAGACATGTAAATAATTCAGAGCCTAACAAGACCATGTCCCCTCTCCAATTTTCGAGGATGCTAAATACGATGGTAGTGGTTTAAACTCTTTCTGAATTAACCCTATCCCCAAAAGTGGCCAAAAACCATCCCCCGTAGAGGTTAATACGAATACTCCGTCTTATAACGACAAAATCTGCGTCACACCCAGTTTTTGAGGGTGTTGAATATGATGGCGGTAGTTTTAACTTTTTTCGAGTTGACTCCACCTCTGTAAAGGCCAAAAACATCCCTCAAAAATGGTGATACGCCGTCTCATGCCAACTAAACCTGCGTCATCCCCAGTTTTCGAGGATGTTGTTCCTGGATCTTCTCCCCTGTCTAAGACCGAATCGTCAAAGCAATACTAAATCTTTAATTCTTTAGTAATAATATAGACTGAAGACAGGTTATCGATATTTGTGTTCGATTATCTGTTCTTATAGACGACTTCATAATCGAATTCCTCTAACTTTAACCGTAACCGAACAAGCAGCAAATTTGGTTCTTTTAGACTCATTAACCATTTTAAAGGTCGGTCATAACTGAATTTTCTGCCAAACAGGTATGGTAGGAAGTAACGGGTGTAACAAAGGTGTATACTAATGTGTACTTTCCTTCAATCTGAATACCAATTTTATTACGACAAAATATATCTTGTTAGGCCGAGCGAACCTAGACGCGCGTGAATTATACAAGTATATGTTATCAATAGTGAGTGAAGTTCTATCCCATCCTGAGTAAAGTCTTTTCCGTTGATAGGGAAACGTCACGCCTTTTCGCTGATTGTTAATTATTAAATTGGATTGCTATTAGTATTCAATAAAACTCCGTACTTTTTCTAACTGATTTATTGGCGATAATTAAATATTTACAAAGATGAAAACAACATGAATTCAAAAACGAATAAACATACAACAAATAATTACTATGTTTAATTCTTGGAAACCCTTGCTTGACAGAAATACGAAGATGCTCCAAAGCAGGTCTTTATCCAATGACCCACAAAAATTAACTCCCTATTTTTGGGATTTATAACCATAACCAAACTGACCATTTACTGAAAACGGTTTGAACTTAAAAAATTAAAATCCTCATGAACAAACTCGCCTAAAAACTGTTAAGACGCACTGGAAAGTGGAAACCATCTAGTATTGCCAATGGCTCTTAACATATGTTTTCCTAACTAAACAGATTCTTGTTCTTTGTTTGGACGAGTCAATTGCATTTGATACCCATAAAAATGGTCACATTTACACAATATATTTTACTGGGTGTTTTTTCACTGTGTGACATGGTAATTCCAGAAGTTTCTGACTAATTTTAATCGCAAATATCTTAGAACCCAGAAACGATAGGGAAGTGCGGTTGTAGTTTAACATTTTTTTTTATATAAAATTTTTTTTTAGTTTATTTAGTAAAATCTCATATGGGTGTTTTAAAAAAATGGTGTTTTATTATAAATGCAAATATCATTGATTTTTTAAACGAAACACCCATATTTCATCTAAACATAAACAAATTATACGTTTTCCGAAACTGAAAGTGTTCAGTTTTCAGATGGAATAAAAAAATAAATAGGATGTTCCATTAAAATAATTAACGATATTTTTAAATAAAAAAACCTTTTTTTTTAACACCATATATAAGATTTTACTAAATAACTATTTATACTAAAAAAAACTCCATATAAAAAGAAATTATTCATCGGAAACCGCACCTTGCTATCGTTTCTGATTTCCGAGATATTTGCAATTAAAATGGATCAGAAACTTCTGGGACTTTTGGATCTCCTGCAATAATTTCTTTTCTATTATTTTAGTTCTGTCTATTATTATAGTTCTTTTCGTATTTAATGACAGTCCTTGAGGCACAAGCAACGTGTGTGTCCCTGCCTATAGTTCCCTAAAACAATACTGCAAAATGAATTCTTTATTAAAATCAGGGTATTGTAAAATGAGATCGTTATTCAACATACTTTTGCAAGTTTCGATACATTTTATATAATGTGAACGCGTCCTTTTTATAAAACCTTATCAGTCGGGAAAACTGTTGAATAAATTTTATATAAAACTAAAGTAATCCTAAATAGGATTTTATGTCCCTTGAAGTTTTAGGTAATTTTTGATTGCAGCAATTTTATCGGGATTAACATTGTGGGATATGACCTAAATAAGCCACTTCTATCTTTTCAAATTCGGAAGTATTAATCTGTAATTTAAAGTTAATGTTTAAATATTGTATCTAGGTTAATAATGTAGTCTTATGATGCTAAAAAATATATAATATCGTTAATGTAAACAAAACAGATTTTGTTTTGCAACCCTCAGCAAATTATCAAATAGCATATCATTCATTCGTAAATAATTTTTAAAATCATTTGGTTCATGGATCTTCATTTTTTGCAGTAAATTTACTACAGTATACTTGTTTCTCTCACGTAACCATTGCTTTACCCATATTCTTCTTTGTCGTTTTCTATCATTTTTTTTTAATCTCTCTCAATGAAACTACTACTGCAATCAGCACAGGTGGTGGCAGCGACGGCACCATTTCTGTTACGTATTCAAAATTTCAGATTGAATTGAGGTTTCAAAGAGTCCATCTCAACGTCAAGGAGCAAAATTTCACAGATACAAATCTCAGATACATGTATCGCAGTTTGTCGCGATACACGTATCAATACCGATCTCAACATGAATGGGACCCTTTTTAGGTGTAACATACTAAAAGGAGGGTATCGTTTTTTGGGTTTTTTGCGACCCCGTACGAAATTTTTCTCACTAAAAGATATTTAAAAAAAAAATGAATTTCCCAAATTTTTTTTCTTTAAAACGTCCCGGAACATACTTTTTTTTAATTTTGAAATCTATTTTTTGACAAAATCACAAGGACTGACAAGGAGGATTTGGCAACATGGCGACCGGCTGTCATTTAGCATAATAGTATACCGGAGTGCTCGTAATAGACCAGTTATCCACGAATTCTATTTTTTTTATTGTTACACTTTAAATCCATAAATATTGGTATTATTACTACAAAAAAATGGAAATAAAGAACTAATAATGTAAAATGGTTGAATTCGTGATGTCATCAGTTGTCATCGAATGATAAATACAAAAATTAATTTGCAATCTGTCACATAAGATGGATTGTTGTCACCACAGTTGTTATTGGTTGTATATTGCTTAAAAATAAGTTTTAACATTGGATCGCGGTTAATACAGCAAAAATCGGAAGAAGCTTATAAAAAAGGTATTAATTTGAATAGCATTTCCTCTAATTTAAAATACCGAAGTTTTAATATTTCAAACAATACTAACTATACTTTTCACGTTAAATTAAAAAATTAAGATTGTCAAATATTTGAATAAAGCTTTAAAAAAATGTGTTGGTAATATTTGATTTGACGTTACAAGGTACTCCTGTCAGAACAATAATAAAAAGGTTATTTCTGCCACAGTATAAGACTACTATAGTAGCTGAATTTTATTTGCAGTCGGATCAGTTCACTTCTGATCTAGATTACTTCAGATACAGTTTTCTTTGTAAAATAATCGGAATTTATCCGATCTGGAACACTTCCCATTTACCGATGCTGCTCCACCCGCAAAAATTGTTCAAAAGTGAACTATAGAAATGTTAAGTACAAGGGGTAATTAAATTGACATATATTATCATCTATAGACCAATCCAAGATGCTGTCAGATGAAATTCAAGATGGCCGCTGGTAGGCACACAAACCCATGTCTTTCACGTAGTTAACATGAAAAGAGCAGTTTATTTTAACATATGAAACGATTTGAGCTTAAAACGGACATTTTAATTTAGAATAGTTGTGTGACTAACTACTCAGGATGCATTATTGATATTTAATGAAGTGAAAATGTACAGAAAAAATATTGTTTGTTAGAAAGAACTAAACATGCACACTACTTGTTCTGTAGTCAATTGTGGGGGTCGAAGAGGTTGTGAAACTGTTAGATTTTGTATATGTATTTTTTTATACTCTCATTATGTATGTTATAAGCTGTTATCTTTTTTCTTATTTGCTTATTATTTGAAACAGCAATTATTTTTATTTCAAACACTTTCTAAAAGCACAAAATACATCAAATAAACATAAAACACATACAAAATGATGTTTGGTTACGTGTTCTGGATTGCCTTATTTAAACGTTGTTTAGGTTTAAGGTATAACCTAAAAAAATATTTACATCTATTTGGAGAAATATTTATTTCTTATTACGAATGCTTATTCTTCTTGTTACATATACTGTGGTTCTGTTCTAAGACATGCGTTGTTGCCATATTTACAAATTGGCTTAACAACTGAGATTTTAATAATAAAGTCAAACATCTCCAGTTCTTGGATTTTTTAGTTTACAATTGTTAAATATTAGAGCCATTTCAGGCAGATGTAATATTTTTAAAAATATTAGTGATTTATTTTTTTCCATTACAAAGAGATTTCTTGTATTAAATATGTTTAATTTATTAATAATTTTAGCCGTCGCGTATACACCCTAAATATCAGGTAATTTAGAATTTCATACAATGGAAATTCATTTTAAGCTCATAGGTTTAATATAAAAACAAATTTTCATTTTCCTCTCTTTGATTTTCAAGTTTTTGAAACATAAAAATTGTTTTTATGAGAAACCCAAAACACCCATTTAAAACGATACCCTCCTTTCAGCAATTTCTATCGATACCTAAAACCCATGGTTGAAGTATATCAGGTTGGAAATTGCGCAGGATATGTGACGTCACCTGGTACCCATCAAAAATTTTTAATGTGTCATTATATGAGGTTATTGTCTTTTTTGACATATTTTTATTTAATTTCACCTATAAAGTGATTAAAAATATATTGTGCTGTGTTTGGTGTAAAAGTAATACTGGCTCTAAAAATAGTACAAAGTTTTTTCGATTTCCGAAGTGCCCTTTATTACAAAAACAGTAGGTTATTATATGAATAAACATGTTTAACATTTTTAGACTTTATTTTAAATAATACAAAAAAAAAGTTCTGTAAGATGCATTGTGTAATAGCTTTTAGTAGTTACGTATTCATTTATTAGTTAGCATTTTATTCAATAATAACAATAAAGCACTGCATAACTTATAAAAAATTTTATAACATTTATTTTACATAACTTGTATGACTGTAAATCTAAGTTATAATCGTATTTACATTTGCCATATTCGTTCTTTGAATGTAAATTAAGCACTAGGTATATAAAAGCCTAACTGTCAGTAGATACAACGTTCTTTAACTTTAACGGTTCTATAACTAATGACAATGACGTTTAGATTGTGACAATTGTATAAGAAATCAACTTGTAAAGTTTTATTCTAAACGTCATTGCCTTTACTTATTGAGTCTTTAAAGTTAAAGGACGTTCTATCTACTGACAGTAAGTAACATAAACCTATAACAATATGCATCAAAAAGTTCCACTGATAATACAAGCTATTTCAGTCTAAAGTATTTTCTTTGTTACATATTTGACAATTAGTTTAACGATAAAATTAGCCATAACATAATTGAGCATTTTCTGGTTTTTACATCTAGCAAATAAATAGTTTTTGTAATATAAACCACATCGGAATCGTAAAAAAAGTTTATACCTTTATTAAACCAGTTATCACTTTTTGGTGTACAATACTTTACAATACATTTTTATTAAATATATAGCCGTAAAAAAATAAAAACCGCCCGAAAGACACAATAACCCTATGCAATCCAATGTTAAATTATTTCGTTTGGACTCCAGCTGACGTCATGCGCAAAATTGGACGAATTTGGGACGTCTGAGTGTCAAATCCATGTAATTTTTAAATCATGCCTAAAACCCCCTTTATATCTGTTCTAAGATGTCCAAAAATCATGGTGTTTCCACTTATACTTGTAAAAGTTTGGGTCAAAACTGGGAGATCTCTACCTATTTGATTTTGACTGATTTTTGAGAGATTACTAAAGTTTCAGATTAAAAATTTTAGATGGCGCATACATCGATCATAGTAAACTGGAATCGCAGATCACACAGGGTGTATTTATAATTTGGTACTGAATACAGACGAATGCTCGAATCTGCAGCTTTACACTGTCCACACAAAATACAGTACGGTCCCATTTGACGAAAAGTATCTATACACTATTTAGAACTATTCCTTATGAACTAATACTAATACCACATACATAAAAAAATCCGCATTGACATTGACAGAAATTAATTTATTTGACATTTCATCTGCTTTAAGTGATCTGTGACAAACTAAGCTAGGACACGAACAATTCTAAACAGCGCTATCTTACAAAATTCTGGTAAGTTCTATTGAACGCAACAGGTGGTAATCCCAAAAAGTTCGAAACAAAATCTAATCAGTGGATACACCAGGGTTTTTAGACATCTTAATCTGAAATGATCCTTTAATTTCAACCAAAGATGCCATACAGAATATAAAATGGAAGTTATTTATAACTATGCGGTTAAAATGTTAACCCAAACGTCAATTTCAAGCAAAGATGCCATACAGAATATAAAATGGAAAATAACCTAACCTAACCTAGGGTTAATTTTAACCAAATTTTTAATGAATGGACCCCTAAGTGCCTTAAAGTAACATTTTTAATGTTGTATTTGCGGCAAAAATTTATATTGTTTTTTCTTTTTTACATATTTAAATGGACTATGCGTGAAAGTCTTTCAATGTCAAGTTTATCTGTTTGGTGATAAGGTGAAAAGTCTGCGTATTAAAGTTCATAGTTAAATAAAAACAACAGTTTAAAGGGCGTATGAGCCACATCCAGGACTAGAAAAAAGGAATCCGGTTCGACAAATTTTATATAATCTTTTGTCGAACCGGGCTACTTTTTTCTAGGCCTGAAGATGGTTTATAAGCCGAAACTAGTTTGTCATTTAAACTGTTGTTTTTAATATATTCTATATTAGGTTAATTGTATTTACGATGTTTATCCTTTACAAACCAGAATTACTGTCAGCAGATAGAACGTTCATTAACTTTAAAAATTCAGTAAGTAAAGACAATGAAGTTTAGAATAAAATTTTACAAGTTCATATATTAACATTACTTACAGAATGTTTAAAGTTAATAAACGTTCTATTCACTGATAGTTAATGTGATTAATTTAAATAAATTAACAATTTGTATTAAAACCAAAGCTGAAGTAAATTCAACTTGCGGAATCCCTTGCTCAGCACACTTGATAACATTGACCGATTTTATTGTATGCCGACTATATAAAGGCACTGGCCATAGCATCATTACTAATTTAATTAATGTACTATGTTTTACCACCGTGCCGTTAATGGTAAATCCTCAGTAAGTCACTCTAGAGTGCTGCGGGATTGAATGTAAATAAATGAGATTTAGGTATTGTTTTAATATTGATTAATTTTAATAGTATGTGTCATATTACCTCTAATTCATTTTACATTAACCGATTCTCATCGTTTATTATATTTATAGTGCTAAAATTTACAGATATAATGGAAACCGTTAAAATCCTATTTTATAATGCTCATGCATTTTTTGATTAATATTTAAATTTAAATTTGCTTCATCCCATGTGATTCCGACGGTTAAAAACAATTTAAAATGGATAATGTAGCGTGATAAAATGAAATGAAATTTGATAAAACATTTTGTTTTGTTCGTTTTGTAACAAAATTATCAGAATTAAATTTATATATTTTTTTTAATTCAGTTATCAATTATTAAAACTCAATAGATTTTTATTTAAACTAATTTCTTTAAATAAAACCAACTAAAAACTAAAAATTTGGCAATTTTTTTATCTAATTCACTTCGTTTTAATTTCTAGAAATATCTTTTAATCTACTGGTTTTACTTTACAAAAAAAAATCGTTTTTTATATTTTAGATTAATTTAAAAACTTTTTATTTTCGTAAAAAATGCTTAAGGAAACAATTAACAAGAAATATAGTTAAATTAACAGTAATGTTTGTTGTAAACTAAAAATATTCCAAAATGAGATTTTATAAATTTATTTAATTGTGAAATCACTTTCTTTAAAAATAAATTGACTTGACACAATCAAATTTTATTTTTTATATATTAATTATAACAGAAAAAGTGCAGTTATGTCTGATACAAAACAATAAACCTAGCGAGCTAACAGTATCCAAGTAGTTTAGCTACGGACAGACAGGCGGTTGTAGAGTTGACTTAGAATAGTGAAAATAGCAGATGGAAGAGTTAAGGCGATCAGCTATCGATGCTGAAAACATAGTTACAAAATTCGAAACCGTACTTGAGTTATCGCTACGACATACAGACAGGCAGACACGTTTTGTTTCGCTACTTATTAATGAATAGTACACTGCGCGTCAGAGAAGACGGACCACCCAATAAGAAATTATCCTTCTTTTTCAGTATATCTTAGTTTTATAGCAGTAAATATATTTTGTGTATGTTACCATAAGAAATGATAAAGATCACTATTTAATACAGCGTACTGCTTACTTATTTGATTTGGCATAGAAATCAGCATTGCCTGAATATTTGCTTGCGGATAAGTGGTCAATTCCTCAATAAGGGCCAACTGGAGGTATTCGCCTGTTGTTGGAGCTAGTTATGAGCTTATCTCAAACGTGTTCAATCCATTTTTGGAATAACAACCATTTCAAGATACTATATGTTACCATCTTTGGTCGCATTATTAGAAAACCAGGTGTTTTTGAAAGGGTCTTACTATTTCAGGTGAAATAAATTCTTGGCTTGTGGATAGTTTAGTCACGATAGTAGCATTTCTTTCAGTGATATTTTGCTGATAGGTGCTATGTGGTTCTTTCTCTTCTTCTAGTAGCCGATCAGTTACAAAAGAAGATAATAACTCATCGTCACCACATATGCCATCATTGAAAGGTCGAATTCTTGTTTCTCAAACCACTTTTGAATATTGGGCATTGTAAGCGCCTTAGGATAAACAACTCCAATTATTTCTGAGATATCATCAATACTGATTGGCTTTCCCGGATTATTTGTCAGCCACTGATTCGAAGCCTGGTTGTAAGGCTCAAATATGATTCGGTCGAGTGACTGTAATTTATGTGAAGTATGAGGTGGTATAGTCAAAAGTACTACACCATTATCCTGTGCTACGTTTAACACAGGAACCGAAATATATGACTCATGGTTATCATATATTAAAAGAATCGGATGATCTTTAGTCGGTTTATCATATTTTATAAAATGTTTCAAATACTCTAAGAATAAATTTTTGTTTATCCACCCTGAAGGATTTGCGGAACATTTTGCTTCAGGAAGTGCACCTTTCAGCGTATGTTTTTTGAAGTGCACTCTGGGAAAAATCAGCATTGATGGAATGTGATTTCCAACTACATTAACACATGCTATCACTGTAACATTTATACCTTGCTCCCCTGATGTAACACTTTGTATTTGTTTTCACGCTTTTTATCCAAAACTTAAGGTGGGATATGTACCGGTAAATTAGATGTTCTTATAAATTTAACTTTGCTCCAATTCATACCGGTCATAATATTTTTTTAAAATTTGCAAACAAAGGACATTGCTTTCGATAGACCAGTGGCTTCCGGTTTAGGTAAAGTCACAACTGGATGTCTATGAAGAAAACCACGTATCCACTCTTTACCAGCATTTTTTCTATTAGTCCACGAAGTTGGCATTGTTTTCTTATTAACTTTAGCAAACTTATAGGCTAACTTTCGAAGTGTTTTTTTTTGGTAGTCCGTAATGCAACTTGGCTGCAATTAATAAGTATTCAACGAAAAGATTTTCTTCTGCTTTACTAAAAAATTTGTTTAACTATAATATTAGATTTATATTTAAAGGCGTTATCACCTGATGATTTATGATTTCATAAGTATCATAGTTATGTGGTCTTTGAAATATTATTTTATGCTGCTTAAAAATTGACAAACCTATTTTACTTCGTGGCATACGTAAAAGCAATTTATCATATAGCACTTTACCATACACACGTGAATGCATGTACCTTGGACCAGTCCAACATGTACCTTGGACCGGTCCAATGTAGAAAAATTTCGTTGGTCCGACGAAGTACAGGATGAAATTTTTTTGAAATTCTATTACTTTGGCTCTCTTAGGTTATGTTTCTCTTTATTATAAATAAACAGTTTATAAGATTAATAATTACTATCTTACCTGTTTTTATAGCGAGGTTGAAACTCAAGAAATACCTTTTTAATAACTGACTAAAATAGTTCAAATTATTTATTATAATACATTATAAAGGTACTGTACAGCGTATCGAAATTTATATAGGTTCTGGTTGTGAGTTAGGTGGAAAAGGTCACCCAGATAAAATTGTGTTGCATCTAACGCAGGGTTTTTTAAAAAAGGTTCTCGCTTTATATAGACAACTAGTATAACAGCTTTGGCTTGGCAAAACGGTTATTAGAAAATAACACTTATTGCACTGGTATACTACGTAAAAATCGAAGAGATACTCCAGTTTTTGCGGTTAGGGCTAAACTAGCTGTTGGTGAAACAATAGCTAAATACAGGGAAAATGTGTGTATCGGTACATGGCGCGACAAACGTAATGTGATTTATATATCAACTGAGCACAAAAATATATTAGAAGAACACACAATGAATAAAGGGAATAAAAAAATAAACACCAAGACCTATTGTCCAGTATAACAGTTTTATGTCTGGTGTGGACTTACAGGACCAGATGTTGTCGTATTATCCATCCAATAGAAAAAAAATGCCACTGGCGAAGTTGCGTGTATCTATAATTGACTCTCTGCTATCCAAAAGTGATTGTGTTGATCCTGCTAATGCTGCGTCAATGTGTACTGGATGATAAATACTACTGTACAGTGCCCATGACGCAACATATGCGTCTTTATTTTTTTGCAAAAAAACACCCGAAAAAACCATAAGACACAAATAATTAGTCGAAATATATTATAAACTATGTAACATACACTTTTTAAAGGAAAATGTATTGAAACGTAAAATCCATGTGATATTAATGGGTGGATCACATTTCATATCTGGGAACTCTTTCCCACTGGGCTGGTTTCAGAAGGTCTTAAAAAAAATGAAATTTACAATAATAAAAAAATTATAAATATTATTCTAAATATATTCCTCCACTCTCCTCTGTTTACTTCTCCAATTACTTGAATTTCTGTCTTGATATTTTATTTCTTTACCTAATTTCTTCTTATCTATTGTCGATTCCTAGTTTCCTTCAGTCTCTTCTGTATGTTTACTCCTACACAACTATTTGAATTACCATCTTGTTATTTCTTGTTCACCTTTATTTTAAATTTGTCATCTGCTGTTTCCATTTTATTTATTTTATTTTATAAATAAAATATTTTTTTAATTGGTATGTAAGTTTTTATTTATTTTACTCAACTTTACTCAACATTATAAAATGCAATACACCTTTTTCTTGTAAAAAATATCTTCAGTCAAAAATTATTTTTTTTACAACCTTTTTTCTTTTTAAGAATCCATAACTACTTTTTTTTTTAAAGCCCAAAATGTTTACTTACTATTTTTTTTAACTATAATTTTGGTTGACACCAACCCAATAACAAATCATTTCACCTGATAGGAAATGTCATCCAACCTGTCACAGGAATTTCTTACTTCAAATGGCTTAAGCCCTGTTCATAAAAAAATTAGTTTATACTTTTAATACCAGTTACTAAAATTTATTTTTAATTTACATTTTTCTTTTTAATGTTAAAAATAAAGGAATACTGTTAATTTTAATACCAATTACTATCCATTTTTTTTTAACCCAACTAACCCCTACTTACCATAATATTTAATAACAAATCTTATACAAAGTATAACAAATTTCATAACACTTGCCCAAAATTACAGGGTATAACAAATTTCATAACAGTATGTTGGGCCTCCCGGGCCTATTAATGGGCATCGAACGTGTTAACTATATTTTGGCAAGAAACTCATTGAAAAAAGTTAAGAGGTCTATGAATAAAAACATATATGCATTATACAGAAAAAAAATGAAATGAAGGTTCAAGAGAATATTTTTATCTACAAAAAATGATCTATACTATTTTTCTCGCACGAAGCACAATTCACGATAGTTCTACAAAACGTGTATTTCAAGATGGCGGCTGACGCTCGTGCCCCCAGTCCTGCTAACTTGAACTTATTTTCATGGGACACCTCTGAACATGTTCCAATAATAAAATCTCTTATGTAGAAGATTGCAGAATAGGTACCTGGCCCTTGGACTATATTTTGTTGTGTGACAGTTAATAAATTACGATGACAGAAAAAAATAAAATAAAAATCAGGCATGCGTCAATCGTGTCGCGGCATATAATAAAGAGTTTGCTTTATACTACGGCGCTTTGTCTTTGCGGATATGTGACGTCACACGCACCACAATCCGCGCTAAAAATCAACAACTTTAATATTATATTTCTCGGTTATTTGTTTACCGATTTCAATTTTTTTTTACCTATGTATTATTTTTTGCCCAAATTTTAGTTAAATGTGAAAACTTATTATATTATCACTACCATGAAACTTCTCCATTGAGAGTTGTTCGTATAAACATTATAATAACAGTATTATTATTAAAATCAAGCATGTTTTATGTTAAATTTTAAAAAATCTTGGTAGGATTTATTTGGTATGGTCAAAGGGATATGCTGGAATTCATGGTAACGAGATTGTAGATAAGGAAGCAAAAGAAGCATGAGGTCTGACAGAAATACATAAGAATTTTTGCTTATGGCGATATCATTAACATGTACAATATTAGTACAAAGAGACTGGAAATCTTTTTAGAGTAAATATGATATAACCTCTAATAATCCTTATTTTGACATACGTAATAACCTGCCAATAGCTTTTAAAATACCACCCATATCATCTCAGTTAAACGACAACAATAATTATATTGAAACTCAACCATGGAAGCTTCCAATCGCATTTGCATAAAACTTTCCCAATTGCGATTATGATAATACGATACGATTTATTCTTTTCATGTAAACACCCTGTAGATACAAGTACCTTTCTCAAAAAAATATCTAATTAACTTGGAAATAGAACTACCAACTTAGGGAATTATTATCCAGACCATTATCATCAGAGACCAATTTCTAATCACTTAATATCTTAACAAACAAAAAATCTGTGGCTAATAGATTTTAGTCTGCAGCCAATTCACCAAAAAATAAAATTGTAAACTTACTTTAAACTACTTTTTTTCTATAACTTCTTTAATACGATAATGTAACAATGCTTTTTGAATTTAATTAAAAGTTTACTAATTAGTAATTCAAAATGTTTACTAAAAAATGTAATAAAAACAGGTATGTATTTCCGACAAGATAAATTATTTGCTTATTTTAATCTTACATTCAGAATACATCTAAAGACAAAATATTCCAAATACATAGGTCAAGGGTATTTTAATCCTCTGGATTATTTCTATAAGGTCATCTCAATACACTTTGTATAATATTCCCATTAACAATCAATTCTAATTATTCCGTTTCATCCTTAATTATCGTGACAGAATTAGAAACGACCCAGAATGAATAAAAAAATGTGTGGAAAATTTCAATAAATGGCAAAAAATAATTGCTCTAATTAAGGTCAATATATTTTTCTATACTGATATTAATACCTATTTTTGTTTGCCGATTTTCTCTGTCCGCCAATAAATAAAAGTAATTTTGCCTTAAGATTGTTAAGATTAAAACAAAACTAATTACAAAATAGTTATCAGTAAGTGCTAGATTTGCTGCTTATATTTCTGGAAAAATTATTTTAATTTACCAGTTTTACTGATATCAAATCAAATTAAAATATACTTTATTATGAGAATATTTAAATCTCATTGATAGAGGTTTGCTAAAAAGATAAAGTAAATAAATATACAGGGTGTTAGAATATTCGACCGACAACGCTCTACTTCAGAGAGCTCTCGTTAATTGATGGATTTTGATATAGGAACATTAACCCCTAAAGTTACCGAGATACAGGGTGTTAAAAATTTGAAATTGAAATTCAAAATTTGCTATAAATCAAATATTTTTTTCAAATTTGGTGACCAATATGCTCTATAAGAAAGTAATATTTTGACATGAAAACCAGTGGCGCGCTATCAGGGTTAGTTGCAACTTATATCCCCCTATTTTTTACGCCACTGAAACAAATATATTTTTTTTATTTTTTTTTAAATTCTATGTTCATTTTTAGTTAAAAAAGTAATAACCTTTTACGGAACTAAAATGAACGGTGTTGTAGAAATTAACATCTAAATAAAAGTCTGCAATTACTTGGATAATTTGTAACTATTAAATTTTCTAAACTCTAATCTAGCAGGCTTGTGTCAAGTTGTTAACAGTATTTGACATTGACATTTCACAATACAGTCTTAAACCAGTTTGTAAAATAATTTTGTTGGTACAATATGAATTTTTCATTTGAAGAATTGACCGATATGTTAATGATATACGGGGAAGCTCGAAAAAATGGTAGAATGGCAGCTCGTTTATACCAACTAAGATTCCGTAATCATCGAATTCCACATCATTCTACATTTGGAAGTATTGAAAGAAGACTGAAAGAAACCGGAAACTTGTTGATTAAAAGGAATAATGCTGGAATTCCACGAACAACAAGGACTGTGCGCCTGGAAGAAGCAATGTTAAATAATATTAATGAAAGGCCATCTTTAAGCACTCGAACTCTAGGCCGTGCATTAAGAGTAAACAATTATACTGTATGGAAAGTTTTAAAAGAACAAATGTTGCATCCTTACAAATTCACCAAGGTTCAGGCATTAGAACCTAGAGATTTTCCGGTACGTATGGAAATTTCAAACTGGTATGTACAAAAGTGTCGTGAAAATCGAAATTTCCTAAAATATGTATTGTACACCGACGAGGCCAAATTTACCAGGGAAGGAATTTTTAATTTCAGAAACAGTCACGTTTGGGATGAAGAAAATCCGCACTCTATTCGTGAACGTGGATTTCAGCATAAATTTTCAGTCAATGTGTGGGTGGGTATGGTTGGAGATTGTTTAATTGGACCTTACCTTTTACCAAATAAATTAAGTGGACCTATTTATACGCGGTTTCTGGAAGAAGTGTTAGATGACCTAATAGCGAGAATTCAAGCTGCGTCACAACTAATTCAGTCCAATCAGGAGTTATTCTCAAATACACGTTTTTCAATGAGAAAACGGTGTAGAATGTGCGTCTAAGTAAACGGCCGACAGTTTGAACAATTATTGTAATTTTGTCAATTTTGTTATTGTTATAATACATTTGTTTGAATTTAATTTTGGTAGCTTTTGCGTTATTGTGATTTTTATTACATTGCAGGTCTGGTCTGAGAAATTAAGTCCATAAATAGCATGTAACCGAATTAATAGTACGGATTAAAGCAAATACTTACTTCTTTAGCAAAACGCTCACAGGCAAATAATATTACACCATAAATCATAATTTGTAAATTATCCCAGTAATTGCAGACTTTTGTTTAGATGTTAATTTCTACAACACCGTTCATTTTAGCTCCGTAAAAGGTTATTACTTTTTTAACTAAAAATGAACATAGAATTTAAAAAAAAATAAAAAAAATATATTTGTTCCAGTGGCGTAAAAAATAGGGGGATATAAGTTGCAACTAACCCTGATAGCGCGCCACTGGTTAAATTTTTCAAAAGTTAGTTCATGTCAAAATATTACTTTCTTATAGAGCATATTGGTCACCAAATTTGAAAAAAATATTTCAAGGTGTTTTTGATTTATAGCAAATTTTGAATTTCAATTTCAAATTTTTAACACCCTATATCTCGGTAACTAAGCCCTTTAGGGGTTAATGTTCCTATATCATAATCCATCAATTAACGAGAGCTCTCTGTAGTAGAGCGTTGTCGGTCGAATATACTAACACCCTGTATATATAAACCGTATGGAGCGGGTAATAAAACATTGTCACAATTATATGCAAGTACAATACTATACTTTATCCACGACTATTAAATATTTTTTGGCTAAAACTACAATAAAATTTTATTTTTAAATAAGTAATACAAAATATGTATTTCTGTATAACTGAGTAATTTAAAAAAAAAACATAATTTTATATATTAATTAATACACTGAGAAAAATAGGCCAAGTAAACTAGTTTAATTAACTAATCTTCGCTAACCCCAATCAAATTTGTAGAATTACTCCAAAAAATATTTTGTTTTCTGACGCTATCTTTCTCAAATATATTTTTTTTCTGAAATTATTTTAATTACAATAAGTATAACAAATACATGACATAAGCAAAGTATATTTAACTACAATTTATAGGTCTAATTAATACTAACGGCAATTTTGCATTTCGCACACGATCGGCTGTAATCGTCGCAACTTCGCCCACATTTGTAGGTAAATGGTTGGCTTCTGACTTCATTTATGTTTGAAGTTTTTCTCACAGCACGGGGATCGGGAAATTCCTAGACCGCTTTAGCTACAAGTTAATCATATTACAAAATTCTCTAACTAGTTTTGTCTTGGATAAACAGAATTTTTATTTTAAATACGTATATTTAAATAAAATTCATCCTTATTTTGCGTTTTGTATTTTTTTACGATAAAATGGATCATTGGGACTTTTACATTTAAGGTAACTAGATTCTATCCAAGACAAAATAATTAGAGAATACCGTATGATTAATTTGTAAAACTTACCTCTAAAGTGGTTCGGGAAATTAGAGAGCAACCATTCTATAAGAAGTACTTCAAATTTCATTTTTAAGCCACGCTTTTGCGATACAAAACTAATAAAACTTATCACCAGTCACTATACAACTTGTTTAATTACTGTTAATTGTATTAAGTAAAATATTTAATACTCCCAATAATTTGGATTTCTAAGGTTACTGTTTTCTATTTGTTATTAAAGTGCTTAACTACCTTAAGTTAACTAACCCTAATGATTACAATTAAAGTTATTGTCATAACTAAACATTTGTTGAGTCCTAATACGTATTAAAGTTTTTTATCTAAGTACTATAATTAAATTCTTAATAATGCTGAATAATCTTTTTTCTTAATGTAGACAGACACGGTGAATATTCTTCTCGTATATCTGGAGGTGTACAAGACATCTCATTTCCACTATGTCTTTCTATTTTTCAAAGTATTTTAAACAAATACTTTTTTTACTCCTCTATTAGTAAATTGACATTGCCCTTGACCATGATCTTGAGATGAACTTCACGTAACTTTGTTAAAATGGCTTTGATATGACCTTAACACGACTTTTGGCATGACCTTGACGTGACTTTATTAACACGACCTAGACATGCCCTTAACAAGACCTTGACTTTGATACGACCCTTACATGACCTTGATATGAGCGCGACATGACCTTGACATGACTTTGATCTCGAACTTGACCTTGTGCTCAGAAAATGAGAGCACATACGACCTTTAAATTTGCTGAAGGAGGGGAGAATGAAGTGTATTTAAAGCAGTTGACGGAATTCATCATAATTCACTAGTGAATAATGGATATTGTTATTATATAGTAAATTGATATTTAATAAACAAATAATAGATTAGTCGTGGATAAAATTATTAAAAGGTTTCAATAGATCAAATAGAAAATCTTGGACACAATAAAATAAATAAGCGCTTGACAGCTCTTCTGAAATAACATGACGAAAGAATGTTTTTAAAGGTGGGAGGGAGATGATTGTATAGTTTAAATGCACTACAGATCATTATTTTAACATTTAACTGTCCAGTTTTATTGAAAACAATCATTACTATAATTTAATAAGAATATTATTAAAAAAAATTATTAATTGATATACTTTAACGCGTCAGCGAAGCGAGCACGTTAATTGTTGATACAAGATAAGTCTGTATCACTTAAATAACAAAAACAGAAATACCTGTAATATATAAGCCGCAACTCTAGTAAAACCTCATATCAAACTTTTTATCCCTCTATTGTCCCAAAGTTTTGAATGGCTGCAAACATTCAAATATTAACCATTGTAATGAACATTGTTTTCAGGTGTCGCACAGTTTGGACCGTTTAGAATCTGTTAACAATTTCACAGAGTTTGTGAAAGCTTTTAGTCAGTTTGGAGCTGAAATGGTAGAATTAGCACATTTAACGGGTGATAGACAAAATGATCTAAAGGACGAGAGGAGGAGGGCGCAAATGGCGGCTGCTAGACAAGTTCTCGAACGGTCCACTATGATGTTATTAACTTCCAGTAAAGTAAGTATTCATAAACACCAATAGGTTTAATAGTTAAATTTTCCTTATATTGGTATTATGAAAAATAACTCTGTATTTATTTGAATCATTTTTTTATAATTTTGGATCAAAATATATTATGCTGTCACGTTTTGGCGAAAATAATTTTAAAAACAATGTACGGTATTTTATTTTGTCTTTAATAAAGAATATTTTCTTATCGGATAGATCTCGAAATGATGAAAATTATCTTGTCAATATTCTTTCGTTTCTGTTATATTTTCATCTACCACTTTTAATGAGATTGTATCATTGCTTGACTTGTGACTCTTGTTTCGATTTTTTCATTTAATTTTACATCTGCTAACTCTCCTCTACAGTAGGTAAAAGCTGTATAGATATACTCCAGCTATTTACCTCTATCAAAACATATTAAAGCTCAAAGTAAAGTGATAAAGTAATAAAGTGTAAATAGCCTGACCCTAACCTTTTCCCTAATGGAAGAACCTTCATATTGGTAACTCATCTAGTGAGTAATATATAGAATATATAGAGCTATGGTTTAGTTAAAGCAGATTTTTGATTAAATTTCTTTTATCTGCATAAGTCTAAAATTTCATATGTCGAGAATTCGGTAATGCTCAGACGAAGAAGTTAATAAACTGTTAGATATGGACTTACGACAAAGAGGTATTGACAACAGAGCTGGGGCGTTACTAAAAAAAAAGTAACGCTTACTTTACGGTTACTTTTTTCAAATACTAACGATATATTTGTGACTTTCCAAAAGTAACGCGTCACTTTTAAAGTAACAACGCGTTACTTTTCTATATATTCTTCTTGTTCCATGTCTTCTCGTTCTTTTATTGTCCATCTCACCATCACTTATCGCTGGTATTATTGCAAATACAAACAAAATCTTCAAATAAAAGATGTATGATTCAGCTTGATTTTTTAAAATGCTATTCAGAACACAGCACCGCGGGATATCGACGGGGTACAAAAAAATAATAAAAACATTATTTCACATCAAACAACAGAAACAAAAGAGAAAAACCTTAGTTTTAAAGTAACGCGTTACTTTTACGATTTCACAAAGGATTTTACAAAGGAACGCAATTATCGTTACTTTAAGTTCGTTACTCCCAGCTCTGATTGACAACAAATATTATAAAAGTGGATGGTAACATAAAATTTGGGTATATTAAAATATTAAGGATTCCAGGATTTAACCTCGTATAATTTTATATAATTTAATTAGTTTTTAATTTTCTTAAAGTCAGATATATTATAATTACCTGCCTGGTATCGATTGGTTAGATAAGACAAAGAGCTAAAGGAGTTCCTTTTAAAACGTAGAAATCTCTATTCAAAATTACTATTTTTTGATCATCTTCTTAATAATTTTACTTAAAATAGAAATCGGTCTATCATTATCAACAATAAAAGAATTTTCGGTTTTAGGATTCCTTGCCTCAAAAGGAAAAAAGGAGCCCTTAGGCCAGGCGCAAATTAAGAGACACGCAACGCAGCACAGAGTAGGGCATCGCAGGAAAAACTGCGTTACATATTTGTTATGAGAGATATGATAGCCGAAACTTAAATTTCTGAATCAAATTCCGATGATGAATTAGATAAACTTTTTTTGTTAACTAAACGTAAAAAAATTGGGGGCAATTAAGAAAAAGTCATGGTCAATACAAATTGTCATCGGAATTTTCTGATAAACAATTTCCGAACTACTTTTGGTTAAATCGAAATCAATCCAATGAATGTCTTAATTTAGCACGAGATACTATTTATGTAATGCTCAAAAACGAAAGGATCCTCTGAAGTTGATATTAAGTTTTAACAATAAAATAATAAGAAATAATAATTATATTAATACTATACAATAAGGCATAAACATGGCAATTTTGTACATTTTATCTTAAAGATCTCCGGTCTCTTCTTTCGCCGATTTTTAAAAAACATCGGTTTAATGAAATATTAAAATGATCTACACGTGTGGCACGTTTTTAGTAAACTGTGTCGCAAACACTGCGTGACGCAGCTCGGCACAGACACAGCACAGCTTTGCCCTGTCCTGTCTCCAAATATGCGCTAGTAAGTTCTAATAGATTACAGAAAACTGCCTGTGCTCGGCCTTATCGTTGTCCGTCTGTTAGACTTCTTTCTCAGGAACGCGTAGGTGTATCAAGTGGAAATTAATATCAAATAACTATAACTACGATCCATTGAAGCTTTAAAAAACAAGCTTCTAAGTCAACTCAAACAAAAGATACAACAAGAATCACGAATGTTAGTAAATAAGGTCTCACAGCAAAAGTAAAAGGAAAACTTGTTAATTTCTAGTTATATACCATAAAAAACAATTTACTTGCTGTTGGATATTTGGCCGTGACATGTCTCGATGTATTGGAAAATATTTTTTCAACTACAAAGTTAAGTTTGTCTGCTCACTCTCACCTTAAAAGCTGCGTTTTGTTGCTCCACTTCTGTTTCTGGTGGTAACGAAAATGCTGTTTTGTTTTACTAAACACTGGGTTTGAGTGTATATTTTGATTCCAAGAAAATGTTGGTTCGAATTAAGAAGTTTTATTTGTCAAAAATATTGGTTATTGTTATTGTTATCTTGTGTATATAACAAATATAGTTTTTAATACGAACTGTGGAAGGTCATCTGATTAAAACAGTTGATTTCCTAGCTTTCCATCGTTACAATTAATCGTTGAATTATTGTAATTTCATTACATTTATCGTTTTCTAAAAGCAAGCTTCTCGTTATATGTTGTTGAACAATTATCTGTGCTAATATACCTCCAAAAACAGCATTCTGTTGTGCCATTTTATGAAAGCATCAAATCTAAATCTGAACGTGTGTAACAAAAAACATAACCTTACGTAACAGAAAAATGGCATTTGACAAACAAAAGAAAATAGCGTTTTTATTAACATCTTCTGGAAAAATAAAAAACGCAGCTAAAGACAACAATATTGTAATTATACGTTTCGGAGACTGATTTTCGAGGGAAACTTAAAAAATACTCGGAAAAAACTGGTAAAAATGTCTGAAACTGAATTCCCGTGATGGACGAATAATCTATATACAAGTTTGTACGGATCAGACTCGCGACTTGTACGGGTTATTTTTTAAATTGCGTTCAGAAAAATGCCAGTAAAATGTTGTTAATTAATTGAGCCAAAGGTTTAATAAGTAGATTATATTTATCCTGAATCATAAAAAAATTTAGTTCATTCGCAAGCAAACATTTAGAATTTTTTAAAAGATATATGTCATCCATTACTTCAAGTAAAGAGTTACCGGACGTAAAAATAAGAGCTGGAAAATGTTTGAAATTTAGGTCAATATTTGGAGCAGATGGAAGTGATTTAATAATCTTGTCAGAAATTTCCACAAAAAAGTCGTAAAACCTGTCACACGATAAGCTGTTAGTAAATGCGTAACATTTAGTTTTATTCCGCTTGAAATTTATAATTTGTCGAGATGTTTATTAAGGAAAGAATAAAATTATCATTTGATAATTTATGCTTCCTGTAATTTATACTTGCATGATTTACAGTTTTATTTCGTCAAAACTGTACGTTGTAATAAGAATCACTCGACGAACGTTTCGCTAACTTCATTAGCATTGCAGTATCTTGAACATCTTTAGAAGGAATATCGACAAATTGATGCCCGTCAAATGAATAAAAAGAGATTTTTAACACCTCACCCGCTAATGTTAAAGCTAAATATGTTTAGCGTATAGAATAACTGAATGTAAAATATAGAGTTTTAGTCATTGACATATACTGATGGACGTGCCCAACCACAGAAATCTTAATATATAAACTTAGGTACTCTAGAATGCTATTTCAATTGGAAAGAAGTGTTGTAAAGGCTCTTGCACGTACATTTACATAAGAAATAAGCAGTAAAAGTAATAAATAAAAATAAGCAGTTAAAAAAATTATTTTTTGTCAACCTACATTCGTTTGAAATAGGCATGCGTGCAAACATAAATCAACTGTCAGATACCTTTATTAATATTATACATAACCTAATATTTTTATAATTTTATTTGTACATATTAAAATCAAGTCATAAAAAGGACCTTTATGGTACTTTCACGGTGCGAGGATTTTTCTTATTAAGTGAGAAAAAAAAAGATGGAGAAATTGTAGATAGTTAGTGTTACTTAAATTTATTTCAGTCTTAGTAGATGTCTTAGTAGATGGTTTAGAGACATTTTCAGTTTCAGTATGATAATTTTCTTTTCATTGAACACATTCACTATATTTTCGTCGTTTAAATAATAAATATAGTATAACTGTGATCTTCACTCATATTTTTTTTTATTCTACAACTAAAAAGAAACTACAAACCCACAAAAATAGATAAATGCAATAGCTCAATATCTTGGCAGCTAAATGCCAAATGGTCAAAGTACTGTTTTTCATTGGTCAGACATAAAATTTTCATCCTTACGGAAAAAATTATTTCTTATGTATTATTTCTTAATTTTTATTTTTTAACGTGCCTTGCTAGATAACAAATCGTGAAGTGATAACGATCTGTCAAATTTTATTTTTTATTTTTAACTGTTTATTTCTTGTGTAAATGTACGTGCAACGGCCTTAAAATGTTCACAATAGTCGTTAATACGCATGCGCACCATCGGTTTATTCCTGAACAGGGGCTTTAATAAAATATTAGGCTATTGTTAAACCCAAATTGAAGATATCAAATCAAAAATTCTGTTTTGTTCGAGTCATTAAATTGCAATGAATTCATTGGTAATTTTCAACAGCTATTTGAACCATAGCTAATATTTATTATCTTGGGGTTATTGAGAAAATATAAAGGAGTAAAAATCTATAATCAAATGTTTATAGAACTGAACCTAGGAAAAAATAGGATATTGATATTCGAATTAGTTTTCTTTGGAAATTAGGTACGATCTTCATAAACTGGATTTAATAAAAAATATTTCAACACATCATTGCTTTTTAGCTGTATTGCAAGATGTTTACTTACAAGATTCCATTAATGACGAGTCAATATTGAATTGTTCTTTTGCTATACAAATAACCAATTTCATGGTGTGAGTGAATAGACATGTTTGTAATCAATGAAAATCGAAAAGCATTCTTCTCAGATTTTCTGCGATGGGATTCCTTCCTAAAGTCTGCATCCAAGCATCATGCCTCTTTTTTGTCAAGCTGAAAATGATTAGGCTCCTTGAATTAAAAATAATTAATTCCAGGAATTTTTCCTTTGTTGTTACACCACAACACTATACAGTTCATTATTAATCGGAAGCAAAAATGGTATACAATAATCGCAAAATGCAAACGATAAATATCAAAAACGATAACGACAGTCGAGACAAGAATATCAAAACTTGACAAATCCATCTCTGGCGAGATTTCCAATAATGGAATTTGATGTCAGGGAGAAAAAGCGCTGTTGCACAATCTATATATTTTCAGAGAAAACTGTTACATCATTGCGCTCATTTTCTGACAAATCACACAAATATCACAATTCACCTATGTCATTTATGTGTTGAATAGTCGTTGGCAAGTCTCGTATGAGCCAAAAAATAAATTCCTTTCTCGAATGAAATATGTTTATTGCTGAATTATATTAGACTTAAAATTTGATCAACAAGATTTAGGAACTTGGCAACGTTCTACTTGAAATAAACTGATGGCGCGCATGTGCACATTGCTAAACACTTGCACATGTGGCATGTTTTTCCCTGTGGAACTTAATGGAACCAGCATTCTAGAGTAAGTATATATATTATTATATATTTCTATGTGCCCAACCCGTAAATCGTTGTAATATTTTTTCATTAGAAAAGCGTAAGAAAGATGGCGTATAGATTCAGTCTCGTGCTTTCTCTTTTATTACAGGCGATTGGCTCTCGGTTATCTTGACAGGAGTTGACAGGCACGGGTATATGAATTGTTGCACTGTGTCGTCTGTGTTTTTCTGTAATCTCTGTACTACGTGTGTTTCGTGTGAATTAATTTCATTTTTAAAATAATAAAAATGTAAAAAATGGTTCAATATTGTTTTATGGGTCAATGGAGAGCTGATAAAGAACCGCGAAGGTCTTTTCACAAGTAAGTCTATTAAAAATGAAAATTGTAGGTTATATAGTATATTAATGGCTTAATTGTAAACAACTGTCAATATCAATTACTCAAAAACGACAGACGTGCAATATTTAAAAAAATTCTAATTAAATAAGAGATATATCGATGAGCAACATAATTAAATTTCAGATTTAAATCTATACATTGCTCTAAAGAGCCAAGTACGTTGTTAAATTGCAGACCATTGAAAGGCATTTTAACTAGTACATTTCTCACCGCTGAGTATGTCCATGAGTATACAGGGTGTGTCACGTAGACGGCCCATTAGCCATATATGGAAAAGTAATGTTATTTCAAATTTGAAAATTTATTTACACAGGTTTGTCAATACGCTCTATCTAATGAAAATATTTTCATCTTTCGGTTTATACAGGGTGTTTCGAAAGTAACGATCAACTTTGTTATTTTAAATAGAACACCCTGTCATTTTTCCCTTTTTGTGAGATAAGAAAAAAATTCATACAGGGTGATCAAAATTTCGATCATTCTGAATACATTTTCTTCTTATGTCAAAAGGTAGAACTCAAAAAGTTAGGATAGGGATATGTAAGCAGTATTATCGGATTTTATGTCGTTTGGCCGGAGCAATCACTTAAAGTTGAAAAAATGCGATTTTCAATTATCTATAACTTTAAAACTATTTAGTTTATAATATAAGTGTAATAGGTTTTTGAAATCAGCTTCCCACGAAAAATCTAAAAATGTAAAAAACTACAGGGCGTGGTCCCAGCACTATTTAAAATCACCGTCTTAACGTATGGATCGGATACTGATTGGTAGGGAACTGTCAGTAACGTAGAACAATCAGTTGTAAACAACTGATCGGAGAGCAAATAAGTGCGTCCTCCATAAGAGTACGTGTGTCTTAAGCAATGTTTATTGATTACATTGTTTCATTTAGAATTCGGTAAATTAAGTGTAAGTCCGTTAATCTGTAATAAGCGTCATTTTACAGTATGAAGTCACGGTGTCACACCATTCATACCGGGTGACACAGTGGTATTGGTTACACCTTTAACTTTTTTATTTATTAGCCGATTTTTATGAAATTTTAACTTTGTGTAGTAAGAGTAATTTCTGATTTTCTGACCTGTACATTAAAGATGGCCGGATATTGACCCAAATTTTGATTTTTAAATGGAACACCCTGTATATTTTAATAAATTTTCATTTTTTTAAAAATACAATATTTTTCTCAGTGTACTTTGGCAAAATTTTACAATATCAATTAAAGATGAAAAAGAAGTTCATAAAGAATGTTATTTATTACAAAAAACAGTTTTTGTTTGATTTATTACAATTTTATTAGAATAGCAACCGTTTATTACCTAAACTCATTTTTTCTAAATATAATCCACTCGGATCACCTGGACTTTTTTGTAGCCGATTTCAATACGGATAAAATGATATGCTATACACCCACTTTCTCTTATGCATTTATTTAATTAAAAGAAACTCGAAGTTCCAGAAAATGTACTTAGAACAAGATTGTGACCCTCATAATGCAGTTATTGTAAGGGACTACCTAAAACATTTGGTAACAGTTGGATTGGCACTCATGGACCCGTAAGGTGGCCGGCTCGTTTTCCAGACCTTAAATCGATTGATATTTACATGTCGGGTACAATAAAAAGTAAAGTTTGTTTAAGGCAACTATCAGTCTTAGAAGACTTGAAAAATAGAGTGCGTCAGGCCATTCAACATATATCAAGACACGAATTAGAAGCAGTGTTGAGATGCACGTGACAACAGGTAGAACTGTGTATAGATGAAAATGGACAACATTTTGAACAAAGAATATGACACCAATAATTATATTCTTTTTGTTTTTAAGTATTTTTATCTACTATAGTAGTTGTTTAAAAATTGGAAAAAAATTGTACTAAAATATTTGTATCTTTTTGTTTTTAGGTTAAGTACATACGTAAGAAAAAAATTGACTTTTGCTTTGAATAGTGTAGATTAAAAAAAATTACCGCCACATTCATTGAAATAAAATATGAAGATTCTGTTAAATTGACATTTAACTTGTAAATTGCATCTATTTTGATCCGTATAATCCAAATTGATTAAAATATAAGGGGTTTTCCATTTAAAAATAAAAATTTGGGTCCATTTCCGGCGAAACCGGAAGTCGGCAATCTTGAGTGTTCACGTCAGAAAATCAGAAATTACTCGCTATCACTATCAACTTCCATTTTGTATGTAAGAAATCGAAATTTAAATTTTTACCTCTCGCCCTTCAGATAAGAGAGGTATAGGAATCATGCTAAAAATTGGGTAGTGAGTTTTCAATTGATAAACACGTTTTGGGGTCCCTAGAATACGATTTTAATATTTTCGCGATGATGTCTGTGTGTGTGTGTGTGTGTGTGTGTGTGTGTGTGTGTGTGTGTGTGTGTGTGTGTGTGTGTGTGTGTGTGTGTGTGTGTGTGTGTGTGTGTGTGTGTGTGTGTGTGTGTGTGTGTGTGTGTGTGTGTGTGTGTGTGTGTGTGTGTGTGTGTGTGTGTGTGTGTGTGTGTGTGTGTGTGTGTGTGTGTGTGTGTGTGTGTGTGTGTGTGTGTGTGTGTGTGTGTGTGTGTGTGTGTGTGTGTGTGTGTGTGTGTGTGTGTGTGTGTGTGTGTGTGTGTGTGTGTGTGTGTGTGTGTGTGTGTGTGTGTGTGTGTGTGTGTGTGTGTGTGTGTGTGTGTGTGTGTGTGTGTGTGTGTGTGTGTGTGTGTGTGTGTGTGTGTGTGTGTGTGTGTGTGTGTGTGTGTGTGTGTGTGTGTGTGTGTGTGTGTGTGTGTGTGTGTGTGTGTGTGTGTGTGTGTGTGTGTGTGTGTGTGTGTGTGTGTGTGTGTGTGTGTGTGTGTGTGTGTGTGTGTGTGTGTGTGTGTGTGTGTGTGTGTGTGTGTGTGTGTGTGTGTGTGTGTGTGTGTGTGTGTGTGTGTGTGTGTGTGTGTGTGTGTGTGTGTGTGTGTGTGTGTGTGTGTGTGTGTGTGTGTGTGTGTGTGTGTGTGTGTGTGTGTGTGTGTGTGTGTGTGTGTGTGTGTGTGTGTGTGTGTGTGTGTGGACTTTTGAGACCTTACGAGGACAATTTCCGAAAAACCCTTATGGTTGTGAGGACCGTTTTTCTTATTGGGACATCAAGCCGGTCTTCATAAGAAATTAACCTGATTTTTGTAATCTACGTCGTTTTTGGTCTCAAATGGTACCTATAACATTACTAAAATATTTGGTCCCCATAAGTAATGTGTCAGGTGGATGAGGTTCTTATAACATACCTGAAGGGGGCGCCGTCATCTATACACTTTGTGTGTATTTGGCAATGATATTGCATTGGTTGTAAAGACCATGTATTCATAATGTGTTTAATTTTTGCTTAGATTTTTACATCACATACTGTTGATCTCATTGTCTTCAACGATCAATATTGGTGTGTACGAAATTAGCCTCCATTTTTCGAATTTTGATATTTTGAATGTTGTTAAAATTATTGCTAGCCCTCCATTATTTTGTTTCGTAAATTTTTTTGTTGTATCAGATTCTTTCAGTTGTTCTTAACATTGTTTCAAATTTTTGTATTTCAAAAAAAATATTTCAAGCTCATAATCAATTAAAACCTTTTAAAGCTAGCTCGCCATTATTTTTTTTTCCAAATTTTTTTTGGTGTACTAGAATGCTTTAGTTGTTCTTAAGAGAAATTGCTTCGTGCACCGTATCTCAGAAATTTCACCACAAATTTTTAAGCGACCGAGGCGATTCACGAAAACGGTGACCGGACACTTCCCCACTAGAATAATCCCCACATGATAATTCTCCACAGAAAATTACCCACAAGTAGAAATACCCACACGAAATTTGCCAACATAGAAATTTGCTTACACAGATAATTCCTCACAATAGATTTGCTCACAATGATATTTGCTCACAATGATATTTGCTCACAGTGAAAATTTATTGGTAATTATTCAATAGTTATTGAGTTTAAATAAAAAATAATTAATTGATAATTATAATCTTCTGATGAAATTTGTGTTGATCGGTGTATATCGATTAAGCATAACTTAATAATTAGGCAACGAAAGTATTAAAATAATACAATTTCATAAATAATACAATTTCATAAATAGAATTCCCACAATGAATTTCCACAATGTAATTATTAAAATATGTTTAATATTTTATTGTACTCATTCAAATATATTTGTAATTTTTAAACAAATTAAAGTGTCCGAACGCATACATATAAGTATATAAAATTTGTGCTCATTTTGAAAAAAGAAATGGAAATATAAGAAACGTTTAGTAGAAATTTAATTAAACTTTGTAAAAAAAATATCTCTATAATTGCTTTTGTATAAACTCAATAACTGTTGAATAATTACCAATAAATTTTCTCTGTGAGGAAATATCATTGTGAGCAAATTTATTGTGAGGAATTATTCATGTGAGCAAATTTCTCTGTGGGCAAATTTCGTGTGGGCGTTTCTACTTGTGGGAAATTGTCTGTAGGGAATTATCATGTGCGGATTATTCTAGTGGGCAACTGTCATGGAACCCACGAAAACATTTTATTTAACAGCCCTTCAACCGCGGCGTTTTGTGTTGACTTTTAAAATACGGACTCAAGAAATTTTCAAGCCCAGTATTGTTGAGATTATTTTTAGTGCCGTTAGTTTTGTGGTGTTATTTGTGGATTTTTTAAAAATTTTCTTTTTATTGGAAAGTATGGGGCTAAGGAGTAAACGATATTTTCTTAAGAAGAGAAAGAAGAATATAAATGACGAATAAAAATCGAATAATTTTCAATTTTTTGTGGCATACTGTATACAACTTGCAAGAATTTTCATTTTTGAGACATACTGTATACATTTGACAATACTTTTTTTGGGACGTAGTATAGGTAAAAACATTAAAAGATTTTTGAAGGGGAAAAATCTTAACGATAAATAATATATACCTACTATTTAGAAAATGTATTCCCTAAAAAACTCAACTTCAGACACACTGTGTAGATCATACAAGACTTTTTATTTTTAGGACCTGCTGTATATAAGAATTTTCATTTTTATACTATACTGTATACAACTTATATTTTCATTTTTGGGACATACTGTATATATCCTACAAGAATTTTTATTTTTGGGACATGCTGTTATAAGAATTTTCATTTTTGTGGCATACTGTATACAACTTACCAGGATTTTCATTTTTGGGACATACTGTATACATCTTACACAAATTGTTATTTTTGGGAGATGCTGTTGTAAGAATTTTCATTTTTGTATACAACTTACAATAATTTTCATTTTTGGGACATACTATATACATCTTACAAGAATTTTTATTTTTGGGACATGCTGTTATAAGAATTTGAATTTTGTGGCATACTGTATACAACTTACAAGAATTTTCATTTTTGGGACATACTGTAGGTATATATCTTACAAGAAGTCTTTTTTGGGACATTTACTGGTATAAACTAAGAGATTTTCTGAAAAGGAAAAATATTTTAAAGGCAAATATTATATACCAACTATTTAGAAAAAGTATTCCTAAAAAACCCAGCTTGAGACATACCGTATACAGTTTACAAGAATTTTATTTTTGGGACACACTGTATACATTTCAAAAACTACAAATAATTCTAAAAATTACTTCATTTGGTTTGAATTAAAATTTGCTATTTCATTTAACTCTTGGAGTCCGACCTTGTTCTTTAAATACCGTCCCCGACAAACCGATCGAAACCGAGACTCAACGAACCTCGGCCAACGAAAGAATTGCATTTTAAGTAGTTGGGACAATATTTGTCTTATTTATAATTATTTTAGGAACAGAACGATATCTAGTATTTTAATGATTAGAAGCTAATATCGAATTGAATATTTAATTTGTTTCTTGTATTATATCAAGGAAAGATGAATCTGCAGATTGCTCGAATTCTTTTTTTTTAATAATACATTTTTAATACAGTAATTGTAAGGAAAAGTTTTATTATTTTTAATAATTTCACCAAAGTTTACATTTTTTCTAGGCGGAATGGTCGGTTTTTAAAAAAAAAATTCGACGAAATTGTATATTAATCCTTTTTCTTTGTTAAAAAACAAAAAGTGGTGAAATTTATTCAGTATTGTGTTCTCTATCACTAAAACCAAATGCATGAAATTTAAACGTTTTGACGGTGTTGGAGCGCGAAGAAATTGCTCTTAAAATTATTTCAAATTTTCGTGTTAAAAAAAAAACCATTTAAAGCTCTAAAAAAGTAAGCAAAGGACAAAATAAAAAGTGTCTGCGAAAAGATTTTAATAAAACCAGTAATATGTATTTATATTAGTCAATAAAAAGTTTTCTTTTCCTTTATTTGAAATTTTGTATATCAGTCTTACCTTAAAATTTTTGACAATTTGATAAATCCATATGATAAAAAAATAGTTAACCAATACAAATGAGGATCGTGATCAATTTTTTTTTCCTTACACGTACCTAATTAATACGATTATATCACTCATAATATAATAATGTCCTATATTGTTACTTGATTAATAATCGATAATCATTCACCATATACTGAGTAATAACTGATAATCACACTTAGGTACTTTTAATACTGTTATCTTTGTCATTGCTTTTGTACTGTAAATGTAAATTATGGAGCTGTCAAATTTTTAAAATGCCATTAATTCGTGATATAATCTATTGAATACAACTCGTGGTATCGTGTCTATTGATAATCCTATAAGTTAATGCACTCAACGTGTTGCCAAATTATAATTCCACTCGTCCTGCGGACTCGTGAAATTAATATTTGACAACACGTTTCGTGAAATTACTTATGGGATTATCGATAATCAAGATGCCACTCGTTGTATTATATATGATAATATTTTCCTTAGGATTAAAACTATAAGGAACAATATTCAAAATAATGGAATAATCTGATAGAAATGGAGCAATGCTAAGAACAACTAGTAAAACAATCTTGTAATATAAATAAAAAATTATGGGGGTCAGCTCTAAATGGTTTTAATTGATTTTGGGCTTGAAATATGTTTTTAAGATATAAAAATTTAGAACAATACTAAGGACAACTAGAACAAAAAAAAATCAGTTGTGTCGCCCCAAAACTTTCCCGACGAGTATCCGAATACTTTTTCAGATATTAATTGTTAAAGTTTCAAAATTTGACATTTTTTTATTTTTGACAGGTGGTACTTATTGAAATAATTTTGACTGTTCTGAATAGAGTTTTTCAAGGGCTTTCAAATGATCTACTGCAAGTCAAATTCCCTGACATATTGCATCTGTTATTTTTTGATAGTGACACTTACGCTTGACAGATGTCATACAAAACTAACGGATTCTTCAGACAGGTAACCCAAACCCATATACCAAATATCAGCTCAATCAGATTAAACGTGTGATCGTGGAAGAATACAAGATAGACATACAGACAGACAGACAGACTTCCATCTGAAAATGGTCTTAATCATCTCAGGTCACTTTAAAACGGATATTTCCATCTTTATCTCGACAATTTTTTTCAGCTCGTTCACAATACTTTCCCTTCTCAGAGGTGGGTCGGGAAAGTAAAATTTCAAAAAAAAATAAGGGGCTAGCTCTAAAAGGTTTTAATTAATTTTGAGCTAGAAATAAATTTTTTAAGGCATGGAAATTTGGAACGTTGTTAAAAATAACTAGAAAAATCTAGAACAAAAAAAACTTTGAAAAAAAATAAGTTGGGGCTATACTGAAAGATCACTTTAAGAATTCGGAACTGTTATGATCTATGAAGGTAGTATTGACTAACTAAAGAAATTTTTGTCTATTAGAGGCCTATATTGCTTTTCTTTTTCTGAGATGCAAATTCTGCGGTCCCAGTAAAAGCTTTTATCTCCGATAAATGTGTGAACGCATATATATCCATTTGTCTTTTTCTACCTTTTCAAAAGGAATAAACATTTTTGTATTTTTATGTAGTTATAATCTCTTTCCTGCATTAAAGAGTGTCCAGCTGATCATTGTAGATTTGTAAGTGGTCGCTTAATATCTCTGCAACCGTTTAACTTAGAAAATCTATATTTGGTACATTATTTATGATTTATGCGCTTCATAAGTCTTAAATTGGGGGTGAATAATAATTAATTAAATCATTTTAAGGAGTTGTTTGGGGGTAACCCACCCTTATTACCATTAAGAGCTTTTTCGTCCATTTTAAAACTTTTTTTACTCTTTTATTTTTAGAAATACTAAATATTTTTCGAAAAATGTCAATACAAAAATAACTCGAAACTTTAGTTGACCATGCATTTGTCAATTAAATTTAACAACCAGCAAATAATTTTTGATAAAATCGATTTAAATGTGAAAACATAATAACAAAAATTAAGCAAACATATTTCAACAAATTTCTTTAAAGAATTTTGTCGAAAATGATTTCCATTCTCTCATTTTGGGTTGCCATTATTGGTAATGGATCATTAGTTCATGCATAATGGAACACCACCTCATTTTAGTCATACCGTTAGAGACTTTTTAAATTTCCAGTACCCAAATAAAAGCGATTAAATAATATACGAAATAGTTAAGTTAAACGGTTGCAGGGTTATTAATTTTTTTTTCGAAATTTATCTCCCTACTTTTGGTCTCCGTAACTCCTTAAGGGTACAACTTGGTATAGAGGTAAGTTGCGTTAAAACCTCATATTTTGGGGTTCCCAACATGTACCTATTCTGTGTCGGTACTTAAGCCAAATACACCGTTATTGATAAATTGGTGTTGTTCATTTGGTCGCAGTGGTCAATTTTGTCAAGGGGTTTCCGTAATCCTACCGGTCTTTTGGCTTCAAAGTTTTAAACTGAAGTGGGCCTTTTTCGCACAGTTCTTATCAACTATAAAGTAACTAATCCTTTTTAGGGTTTCGTACCCCAAAGCGTCGAAACGGAATCCTAGTGCTCTCACTCGCTTGTCCGTCCGTCCGTTTATCACACCGGTCTAGCAGCTAAACCGTTGGAGCTAGAGTCTTCAAATTTTCACAGTATATGCGTCTTGTTGGCCCAAAGCCATAGAAATTATAAAAAATATTTTTAAATGTTTTCAAGGGGGGCTCCCATACAGCCAAAGTGGGGCGCAAAATTTGGCTACCCCATCAAGTGAGGTATCGTTGTTTAGAGCTCATTCAGTAGATGTTTCAAAAAATTTGAAAAACGTAGGCATGAGAAGCCGCCAAAGTCAGCATATTTTACAAAATTTTGTTCCGAAGTATTTTTAACTTTCCATTGACCTATCAACTTTAAATTGATAATGTTTATTGTTATGTATATTTTACCAACAAATACCAATATATTACTAAATATAATTTTTTCATTAACATTCCCGCATTTTTAGGGTTCCGTACCTTTGTATTTATGCCAATTGTGATATTCGATATTTTATTATTTTTATGTGTGCTCTTATTAGTTCGATTAAAATTTTAAAGTCCTTATATAATCCTGCCTCTGCATAGCTGCCTCATAGGCATTCGGTACGGAACCCTAAATGTGACCGATTTGTTCAAAGTAATATTTAAAAAAAAATAATAGGAATAACTTCACTGATTTTTTTAATTTTTTTTTCTGAAATAAATATCCTGCATTTGATTTGTATGGTGAAGATTTTTTTCTCCAAATAAATAATCTTCGTTTGATTGGTATAGTAAAGAATTTTTTTTCTCCAAATAAAAAACCATGATTTTTAAACTATACCTAAAACACATTAAAAAAACTCATAATTAATAGAAAAGAATATGAAAAATCACAAGAAATTTAATAGTAGAAAAATACAACACTAAGAAATATATAAAATAACGAATAAAAATTATATTATATTTTTATAATGATACAAAACTGCTTTAATAAATTGACACCTTGAAAGTGTGTTATTTCTGTATTGTTTTATTAAATTCGTTAAATACACATGTCGTTTTTTATAATTCGAGTTTTTTAGTTTGCTAGGTATATATGCACTTTTTAATTTCACATATATATTTAACTAAATATCGAGAATAACGTAGATAAATTTAAATAACATAGATACATTTGAATATAATCGATTAAGAGAATTAATAAATAAGACAACCCTATTCATAAAACCAATAATTTGACAATAATTTTATTTAAACTGTATCTAGGAATTAACCCACAATTCAAGAGATTACAAAAATATTATATAAAATTTAAATAATCCTACTTTATTTTCCTAGAACCCTTAATACCGCTCTCGTGTCCAGAAAGGCTACATCTTTAGAAGAACAAAAGATTAAATTCGGTTAAAACTGACCGTTGTGCCAAAAAGGGCTCCACCCTAATAAATATATAGAAAAGAATAAAAGAAATAAAAGCAGTAAAACAATTCAAAGCTTAAATTCACAATTAAAATTATTTATTTATTTTGTAATGGACTGATTCAGTGATTTTTTTTTATATTTTTATTTTATAATGTTGGCCTACCATAACACATTGCACCGTGTCCAGCACTTCTGAGACCGATCCTGCGGCTGTAATTAATTCTTAAAATTTTAAAATTGGGGCTATAGTGGCTTGTGACGTAGCCCAATTGAAACGGATTATATTTGGCTATGTTGTCATATCGATTAAATTGGCAACTCTCGTTCTCATTTGTTATGATTAAAAGAAGGAAAGAAGTATGTCAAATTTGTCTACAAACGAACAAAGCTAGAATCTTGGCAATGCTGTAGAAAGTAAAACGTTAATTATTGGTCAGGAAGCAGCGCCAATTTTAAAATATATTAATTGTTTTTTATTAATTTTTATTAATTAATGAATATTATAAAAACAATGAAAATCAACATAAGCAACTATGATTTTTAAGCTATTCATTCATTAATATAAAAATAATAAATTCGTTCCTACTGGATAAGTTCATTGACATTTTGTTACATATATTATGTAAGTTAATTGATTTGTTATATTTAATTACTATTCGTTTTTATTTAAAGATTTTTTATTTCTAGTTAATTTTATAATTTGTACTTTTTTTACTAATTTCCCCTATAAACAATGTATATATCTTTGGTATATTAATAAATCTATCTTTTCTAGATAAAACTTTCTTATTATGTTATGGCTATAAGCACCTTGAATAGGCAGATTCTACATTTTTTTTATTTTTTTTATTTAAAATACGATCAAAAAAAATTGAGCGCAAAATATTAATATTTACGTCCGCTGTAAGCATTTTAAAATTAAGGATCGGTGAGAGGCTGGAAAACGTACCGCACGAGACTAGACCGTGTGACGTTAGTAGCCATTAACGCTTCGCCCCTTGCCCGCTGCTGCGCTGTATTCACGATACAAACACAAAAATGAGCGCAAAATATTAATATTTAAGTCCGCTGTACAATTTAGTAGATTTTTAGATTTTAATTTAAAACTATATTTTATCGCTATCTATCTATGGTATATTTAAGACGAGTGTCTTATTGCAATAAAAATATTTTGTATCATCCAAATATGACACGTGATTCGCTTAAATAATAAGTAATACACAGGCTAGTTTAGGTAGACTTCTTTTAATAAAAATAATACCTTTTTTTGCTTTTTATCGTTATATTTTACTTTTCAACGTTATTAAATATTTGTTTTAAAGTTTTTTTAATACACAGGCTAGGTTTGGTAGTCAAGACTTCTTTTAATAAAAAAATACATATCCCCGGGTAGGTAAAAAGTATGTACAAAATATTTTTACTGCGATGAGACAGTCGTAATTTTGGGAGTTTATTATTGAAATGTTGGTAGAATACGGTTTATTGAAAAATATTTAATAAGGTTGAAAAGCAAAATATAACGATAAAAAGCAAAAAAAAGATTTGCTGTGTGCGGGATTCGATCCCGGACCTATTGCACCAGTAACCAGCACTATTCCACCCTGCTACTAGAGCCCATACTTACGTTTGTTCAAACAACTTATTTAAGCGAATCACGTGTGACGTTTGGATGATACAAAATATTTTTTTTGCAATGATACACTCGTCTTAAATATACCATAGATAGATAGCTATAAAATATAGTTTTAAATTCAAATCTGAAAAATCTACTGAATTTTACAGATGAACTAAATATTAACATTTTGTGCTCAATTTAATAAAAAAATATATTGATTCTACCAAACACCCTCATTTTTCTTAAAAATCTACTAATTAAGTGGGAAATTTACCAAAAACTGCGGACGTAAATTTTAATGTTTTGGGCTCAAATTTTTTTGATCGTTTTTAAATAACAAAATCTCTCGATTTCAGTTAAAAACAAAAATGTCGCACCTGCCTATTATTATAATTCTTATGGGAACAAATACACACTAAAAAATAAACTGTCTGAGTATACCGTTCATATACGGACCGTGCAATAATACAATACTTTTGGGAAAAATACACACAAAAAATAGTATCTACGCACACGGTCCCTATGAGGACCATGTAAGAATATAATACTTTGAGGTACCAAACACGTACATAAATAATCAGATCTAATATTATTTAAAGAACCTTGTACAAAATTTAAACCAGATTAATTAAATTTCGTTAGTCGGAGTTTAAAAAACAAATTTTCCTACGATCACTATCCAAAGTAGGCTTTTGCACACTCAAATCTAACCGCAAAGTTGATGTTTTCCGTGATCTGTCATAATTTGACATTATTGTCGCTCTAGCGCGTACTTTTCCGCTCGCCTGTTTTTATTTACAATAAACTAAAGAAAGGTAGTAAATAATAGGTATATTAAAACAAAATGTAGAGCAGTCTGAATATTTTAGTTGAAATATTAATATTTAAAGATATTTCGAACGAAATTAAACTTTATTTTATAAAATTTATCTAGTATAAATATAACAGTCAGAAGGTACACCTAGATACACCTAGGTACACCGATATGCAATAGTGATTGCATATTTAAGTGCCTACTTACTATTTTGTGCAAATAGTAGACTATGAAATTAATGAAACGTCAATATTTCATTTTTAGTTTATGAAAAAGCTATTTGAAAAATGGAGAGTGAGAGTGAATGTGAATTTTCAAGTACACCTCCAGATGTAGCAGATTTTGCTAAAAATATTTCTCTGAATCTTCTGCCGACTAAATCCAGAGATAAATATGAAAAACAATACAATATTTTTTCATGTTTTTTTTTTTAAATTATTTGTCTAAAAATAATGTGATCGTAGAAAAAATCTTGTGTGCAATTCGAGCAGAAAGTGCTTTGCCGCTTTCGGCAGATTGCCCGCGCTCCGCTACGCGTCGCGCGGACAACTCTCTGCCTCAAGCGGCAAAGTATCACTTTCCGCTCTTAATACACAAATAGCTATTATGCTCTCCGCGTCAAAAAGCACGTTTTGAAGTTATTTAAAGAACTCCAGTTCCCTTAGCAAGCAATTTTCGATAAGGTGATTTAAGTCAAATCGACATAAAATTTGCTCTAGATTTTGCACTTTTCTTTGAAAAGCATTTCTGGACACAACCTACATAATCACGCTGTGGACGCATTTAAGTCAGTTACTCAAATCAAAAATTTGAACAAATTTGAATATTTTTAAAACATAAAATGCTAGTAGTGAAAAAAATGCTATATATCAGCCTTGGTAGAAAATTGTGTTCCACTAAAGACCTCGAAACTCCGAGAAACGGAGTTGGCGCATAATTACTATTGAAAGTTAAAAATGTCACTGTGAAATTAGCCATCCATTATTTAATAAAAACGTTAAAAATATAGACCATAGAATAAGAGTCATATTTTTGCCATGTTAAATTAAATAAAATCAGAAAAGATTAAATATTTATTCAAATTGGCTGTCAGTATAAAAACGTTATATAGGAGATGCAAGTTAATTAGGTCCTCATAACAAGAAATCTTCAAGTCCTAATACGTATGGACTTGTGTGGAGACCTCATAGGATATGTTACATAACTATTGTGTGTATGTTTTATGTACATATATCTTACGAAATATGGAGTGTATATTAAAATTAGTTTAACTGACGCTTACTTGATTGCAATGGAAAAGATTCTAATATTAATTAAGCTTCTAATAACTTTCGAAATGGTGGTCCTCGTAACGCAGATGTAGAACCGGAAATCGGGCTCGATCGGGCCCGGTCCTCGTATTAGTACAAAAGTCCGTATAGGTGTGTGTGTGTGTGTGTGTGTGTGTGTGTGTGTGTGTGTGTGTGTGTGTGTGTGTGTGTGTGTGTGTGTGTGTGTGTGTGTGTGTGTGTGTGTGTGTATGTGTGTGTGTGTGTGTGTGTGTGTGTGTGTGTGTGTGTGTGTGTGTGTGTGTGTGTGTGTGTGTGTGTGTGTGTGTGTGTGTGTGTGTGTGTGTGTGTGTGTGTGTGTGTGTGTGTGTGTGTGTGTGTGTGTGTGTGTGTGTGTGTGTGTGTGTGTGTGTGTGTGTGTGTGTGTGTGTGTGTGTGTGTGTGTGTGTGTGTGTGTGTGTGTGTGTGTGTGTGTGTGTGTGTGTGTGTGTGTGTGTGTGTGTGTGTGTGTGTGTGTGTGTGTGTGTGTGTGTGTGTGTGTGTGTGTGTGTGTGTGTGTGTGTGTGTGTGTGTGTGTGTGTGTGTGTGTGTGTGTGTGTGTGTGTGTGTGTGTGTGTGTGTGTGTGTGTGTGTGTGTGTGTGTGTGTGTGTGTGTGTGTGTGTGTGTGTGTGTGTGTGTGTGTGTGTGTGTGTGTGTGTGTGTGTGTGTGTGTGTGTGTGTGTGTGTGTGTGTGTGTGTGTGTGTGTGTGTGTGTGTGTGTGTGTGTGTGTGTGTGTGTGTGTGTGTGTGTGTGTGTGTGTGTGTGTGTGTGTGTGTGTGTGTGTGTGTGTGTGTGTGTGTGTGTGTGTGTGTGTGTGTGTGTGTGTGTGTGTGTGTGTGTGTGTGTGTGTGTGTGTGTGTGTGTGTGTGTGTGTGTGTGTGTGTGTGTGTGTGTGTGTGTGTGTGTGTGTGTGTGTGTGTGTGTGTGTGTGTGTGTGTGTGTGTGTGTGTGTGTGTGTGTGTGTGTGTGTGTGTGTGTGTGTGTGTGTGTGTGTGTGTGTGTGTGTGTGTGTGTGTGTGTGTGTGTGTGTGTGTGTGTGTGTGTGTGTGTGTGTGTGTGTGTGTGTGTGTGTGTGTGTGTGTGTGTGTGTGTGTGTGTGTGTGTGTGTGTGTGTGTGGGTCTTGGGTATCTTGCGAGGTAAATCGTCCACTACTCATCGAAGCTGTGAGGTCTTTTTTTGTTACGAGGTCCAAAATTTGGACCTCACAAGAAACGAACCTTATAGCAGTATTCTACGTAATGCGGTGATTATTTCTATACCTACAACAACTATATTTTAAAATTACCCCATAACCACCCTCTGTGGTTTTTTTCTAGTTCACGCTATTTACGACTGGGGGCGTAGGAACCACACGTACTCCAACATTAAATATTTTTATGAGGTCTGCTGTTATACACACCAAGACCTCGGAGAGTCTCCTGAAAGTGCCCTACTAATACAATGTGTATTTAAAGGCCCTCTTACGATCTCGGAACTACGGAGTACTGTGTATAGAGCACCCCTTTAAATGGCAAATGACATTCCGTCTTTGCTGAATTTTGCATATGTTAAAGATCTCGATGTCTTAAGTAAAAGCTTCCATGCACTAACAAAAAATAATGATAAGTTTCTGAGATACAGGGTGTTGAAAAATCGATTTTTCATAATTTTAAGATTTTAATAAATTGCAATAACTCGCATATGTTTGAATTAATAATCAATTACCAACAAATTTAGTTTAGAGTACGTATATAAGAGTTTGAAAATATATAAACAAGAATTTTAAATTGCTACTGTACAGGGTGAGTTGTGTTGAAAATAAAAGACACAATTTGAACGGTGTAAAATATTGTATAGTTTTATTAATAAGAATCGAAAAGAAACTAAACTTTATGATTGTAATGTGTTGGTTAAGGAGTATTAAAAAAATAAAAAATGCGTTAATACAGGGTAAGTCAAAAAGTTGGATCGATGGCTGTCGAACTTTTTTAACATACCCCGTATTTTGTGATACCTAAAGAGCAACTACAAAATCCCATTTCCAAAAATGTATTATACATATATCCTTTACAGTGTATACAGAAAGATATAAGAGGCAGAACTTAGAGAGAAAAAATGCTAATTTAAAAAAATACTGGGTCTAACAAAAAATCGACGGGCAAATTGTCTTTTTTTACTATTTGGAAATACATTTGCAAAAAGTGGTCTAAAACAAATGAAATTTTGTATGCATATTTAGGATAGCAAAGTATAGATTTTGGTATTAATCGGACAACTGAAAGGGTGTCGTGTCATTTCGTACTGTCCCATTTCGTACTGTCCAAAAATTTTACCTGTTTTAGTTTCAACTGGTACCGTTGCTTATAAAATAAATATGAACAGTTGCATTTGGTACCGCATTACCCTTCCTTATACCTGCCAAAGATTTTTTGGGATTTTCCAAATGTAATCCATATTTTGGATAATCCCATATGATAAAAATACAAAATATAAGTTGGCAAAATAGAGATATGTAAATTTAATTTGGAATCTAATTCCATTCCTTAGAGAAAAACACCGAACCACCAACAGTTTAGAAGCATGGCATAGTAAATTGAACAGAGCAATTGGCAAATATAATCCTAATTTACTGGAATTTGTCAAGTCATTGAGAGAAAATTCCATACATGCCGGTTTTCTTAAACAACGGGCTGATTTGCATTTGACTCCTTCAAAAAGGAGAAAGATGTACAAGCACAGCTAATAAATCCAATATTATTTATAGTATAATGTTATTAATAGTTTTATTACATTCGATCGTATTTGAACGGTCCTATTGGTCGTTTATATCAGTAAGGTTCTAATTATGTTTATTCTGTTCGTTAATCGGCCTTGTATGTAGCAGGCACGAGCTGAATAAACAAAATAGACTGTTTTTTATTTAGTTCATAATTACGAGGGGGTTGTAAATAGGGAATTATATGTTTGTATTAATACTTTTAAGGGGTTTTATTATTCTTTTAATGTATTATCGAGTTTACGGTGACTGGTAGTATCGCATGAACGAGGTACTCATCTTCTTTTCTAACGGATTTATTAGTGGTACAAGAATTTTGACTGCGCAATAGTGGAAACTATCAGTGATTTTGTAGAAGGAAGAAAATCTGTTGGAGCGTGCTTGGAAAAATTACAGTATTTTGTAAAATTTGATTAAAATTTATACGTATTTCTGTAGGTATACCGGGTGACCACGAGTTAACGTACGCCTCCAATAGTTTGGTTATTTTTGCATTTAAAAATTAGGTTTTTTTACACAATAATTAGACAATAATGAGCTACTTTTAGCTTAACAAGAATAAAAATGTAACTTCCGATTGTACAGGAAGTGACATCAACTTTTTTTGTTAAATGGAATTACTATATTTTTTATGGTTTCTCTTATTAAGTATAAATTTCTAAGTGCAACAGTTTTCTCAGATTTAAAAAATTCCGAAAAATAAGTGAGACACAAACAATTTTTTTATTTATTTAAAATGGCCGCAGATAAACCCGATGTAAGAAAATTACTAAATGGGCTATGGAAATTTATTAGTAAGATTAGGTTATTGTCTGTATAAAAAGAATAGCACAGTTCCATTAAAAAAATCGATAGGACCCCTACGGAAATGAAAATGAAAATTAAATTCCGTATTTTGAAAAAATAACCTATCAGTAATTCAAAGAACTATTTTATTCTCTATACAGACGAGTCTACAACCTTACTTATAATTTCCATAGCCTAGTTAGTAATTTTCTTACAACGCATTTATCTGACGCGGTCATAAATAAAAAATTTGTTTGTATCTCACTTATTTTTCGGAATTTTTTAAATATAAGAAAACTGTTGCACTTAGAAATGTATGCTTAATGAGAAACCATCAAAAAATTAGGTATAATCATTCCATTTAAGAAATAAAGTTGATGTCACTTCCGGTTCAACCGGAAATGATATTTTTATTCCTCTTAGTCTAAAACTAGCCCATTATTGTCTAATTGATGTGTGAAGAAAATCTAATTTTTAAATTCAAAAACAACCAAAATATTTGGGGCTTACATTGACTCGTGACCACCCCGTATATTTATGTAAATATTAATTACTCCTAAGATTGTTTGTTTATTGTAATAAACATATTTCTTACAAAATGATGTATTCTTTATAAAATCAATACATAAATTTTCGACAAAAAATATATGTACCTAGAGGTATTTGAAATAATAATAATACGCGGTACGAAATGAAACTAGCCACAGGTATACATTTGGGATGCGGTACGAAGTGGCAAATTTAAAGGTAGCGGTACGACATGACACGGTACGAAATGGGCATAAGCCACTGAAAGTGACAGTTGCTATAAGTGATGACGTCATTACTAAACAAGATGGCAATAAAGTTTTACACATATATTTTGTATAGAATTTAGTTTAATTTCACAACTTTTTAAACTTTTGCCATTGTTGCCAGATTTATCAAAAAGTAATTTTTTTCAAATTTTTTTAAATTGCTAAAATTACGTGTTTTAAAGAAAAATTACAGATTAACAAACTTGTAAAACAAAAGTTTTTGCATATTTTATTGTAACTCTTTTTTTGCTAGAAGTGGTGAAAAAATTATGTATAGACTTTTGTACCTTTTTTTAGATTTTGAGTACAAATTATGCATTTTAATGAAAAATTAATGGATACTAAAGTAGTAGAACATAAAATTTCCTAAAAATTTTGTCTTCATTTTAGGTAGATTTCCATATATGGAATCTACCTATTGTAATTGATTCAACTGCGGGACCTAGACTCGGGAATAGGGGCGCTACGCCGTTTATGACCTGGAGAACAAGAATCAGCAAAGAAAAAAAAATTATCGGTATATACCTATATATATGTATGTATGTATGTGTAGACATTCCGTTCCGGCACGATAGAGGTCGCAATTTTTTTCCAATCGACACCAAATTTGGTACAAAAATTCTTTGGGAGAGTAATTCATTGCGTATTGCAAATGGGCATTCTACCTCTAAGGTAGTGAAAACTGGAGGGGGTTGAAATTTGAAAAAAATCCTATCTCCGCCATTTTGAAAAATATTGAAACATATCATCAAGCTTTTTTTATGTCCCAATTTTTATAAAATTAATTTGTCTGAAACTTTTTTTTCATCCGACACACGGGGGTGGAATTGGAGGGGGTTGAAATTAGAAAAAAATTCATATCCGCCATTTTGAAAAATATTGAAACATGTCATTAAGCTTTTTTATGTTCTAATTATTATAAAATTAATTTATCCAAAAATTTTTTTCATCCGACCCACGGGGGTGGAACTGAAAGGGGTTGAAATTTCAAAAAATTCATATCTCCGCCATTTTGAAAAATATTGAAACATGTCATTAAGCTTTTTTTATGTTCTAATTCTTATAAAATTAATTTGTCTGAAACTTTTTTTCGTCCAACCCACGGGGGTGGAACTGGAGGGGGTGAAATTTCAAAAAATTCATATCATGGGGAAGGATGAAAAAGTCTCAAATTTAGACAACAGAAATCTACCTTCACCTGTCGACCCTACCGACAGGAATTTTTTTTTCTAATTCCGCTAGTGTGCATTTTAATTTTTAAATGATTTTTATCTCAGCTAAATTTTATTATTACAAATTTAAAAAAATATCATTAAATTTGTAATAAAAAACTTTAAAATTATAAATTTTTTCTAATTTTTATGACAAAAATTGGAATTTTTAAAAAATTGTTCAAAAAAATTGATATTTTTATTTTTATATTTTCGTTTTATCAAAGAGTATAAAAGAAATGAACAAAGTTAATAGATTATCCGAAAGAGATCAAAAAGTACTACATGTGCGAATTATTTCATAATTTTAAAATAATATTTGTAGAAGTTATAGCGAAAAATGAAAAAAGTTAGATAAGTTCAAAAGCTGTGATTATAATTTTTGACAGAAAATTAGATTTTTTTAGTCTAACTTTATTTTGTTGCAGAGAAAAACTAAAAAAAAAGATCTACTTTTCACAATTTTTCTCCAATTTCCCTATTTTTCTCTGTTTTGGCCTATTTTTTCCATTTTTCCTAAATTTTCACTATTTTTCTATTTTAATGAAAAAATTGATATATTTTTAACTAACTTTATTAATTCATCTTGATCCAGAAAACCTGGAAAAAGGTCTGTTTCTCATTTTGCATAAAATGAAATGAAATATTAATTATTTATTGATTTTAAAATTATTCAAAAAAGTGTTTTAAATTTTTTTATAGTAAATACTAATTTAAAAAAATAACATTATTTTTAGATTTTGTGCCAAGAATATGCATTTGTATGAAAAATTACAGTAAATAAAAATTGTAGAACATAAAATTTCCTACAAATTTTGTCTTTAACATTTTTTATAATTCCGCGTAATTTTACCGCTAGAGCGTAATTTCATCGCTAGAGGATGTGAAAAAAAAATATATAGACTTTCGCTCCCATTTTTTTTTTTAGAGAAAATTGAAAATATCATTTTAATAATGAAACAGGCAAAATTAAAAAATTTCTTTTATCAGAAGAATAATTGATTATCAATTACTTTACTATGAGTGTTCGGAAAGTTAGGTGGGATTACCCCCTCTTTATTTATTTAATTATAGGATTTAAAAATATAAACCAAATAAAAGTTTAGTACAGAGGAATAATTATTTGGTATTCGTAATAACAATTAATTATTAAAAAAAAAACGTTTTCCCGAAGTTCGTACCATTCAATTTGTTTTCGGTTAGGGCGCCAAAAACCCTAGAACCGGCCCTGAGTTTGAGATAAACCGAGTTTTAAAACGCAATGCAATACATACAAAATATGTAGTCATCTAACATTTTGACACACACTTGCCCACCATTAAAACATTTTGAGAGGTTTTTCTCTGTCTTTTAAATTAACCTTGGGAGAATCTTTTTGCTTCTGACCGAATATGGGTAGAGTTTGTTTAACCATCCTTTGCCGTTGCGTCATACATTATCCATCTCTATCTCTCCATCATGAAATGGATGAGACGGAATTATGACGTCATTGACGTATTTCTCACTAATTTTTGAAAATACATCGTGTATTAATTATTTTGACTGTTTTTTTCAATTTATTAGTTTAAGAGCAAGCAGAGCTGGATTTAAATCGGTTATGTAACGGATCTTTATTTTTTATTTTTTTTTATTTGTTAGTTTTAAAATTTATAAAAATTATAGTTTCCAAAAATTTTTATAGTTTTTTATTTACTTATGTCCCATTTAAGCAGCGACGGCCCGAAAGGGGCGAACCCGTGCGCCGCACTTTGACTCCAAGTGTATAAAGATTTTAAAGGTAACGGAAGGTTACTTAGTGGTGTGTAGAGGGTTATTTGTTATAATTTGACCACAAAATTATTTCTATTATGCTTACAGATACAAAAAAAGTTTTATATAAAATTAAGATTCAGATAGCGCTTTTTTTGTCATAACCACAATATATACTTTTATAGGTCTAGTTTTTATACTTTCAAAAATAATGGACATAAATATCTACAAAAAGAGGTGACTGGGTGACTGTGCCTGTCAATAAAATTCAACAATTAAAGCATTATAGTATTAATTCATTATGAAATGCAAACCGATATCATACTTTCACAAATTATAAACAAATTAAATCAATTGCTCAAAATGAACGCCGTTAGTTTCAATACAAATGTCATGCCTTCTTAAATTTTCTATACTGTTTGAAATTACAATTTCAGCTTCAATTTATAAAATGTTTTGGATAATTCCTATTAACGTTCTTCGCACCTCACATAAAAAAAATTTGACTTGTAAGTATTTAATTTTTAATTTTTTATTGTCACTATATTGTATATTTTACTAATTTTAGTTGTCCTGAAGATGGCCATCTCATGGCTAAAAGCGCTTGATATTCAATTATATTTCAACTTGATTTGAAAGATATATATCTTTCTTTCTTGATTACACATGAACTTCAAATACGAATTTTATATTTTATTCTTCTGTATAAGGATTGCCGAAGTCGAATTTAGCAATTTGATGGTATGAAAGGACGCCACAGAAAAGTGTGCATGGGGCGCAGTTCTAGCTGGGGTCGGCTCTGCATATACGCATCGCGGCGCGACGCAGCCTAGGGCGATGTCTAGCATAGGACAACACACATAAGAACAACTAAAAATGTACCAGGTCAAGCATTTCTAAGGTTCAATCGTTTTATACAAGGTCTTCATTTCTAAACTTGACAGACTAATAATAACAACTTTTCATTTTACGTTTTAAGTAAAAACAAAAACAAGTAAAATTTTATATCAAAAGTGATATCTTTTAACTCTGTAACTAACTACTGTCAAATGTTATCCCTCTTTCTCCACCTCTTTCCACCTTATAATTTATGTATGAAATATATGTAGCAAGTGTGGGACATTTTTGAAAAGATAATTTAGTCGGGAATTCAGCAGTAGGTACCAATTAGGTTATACAAAATTCTGTTTTTAGCGCTCTCTTAAGGGAAAAATAATCATTACCTAATTCAAATTATGATACCTCATTTCAAAGCTATTTTTATTAGTAATTTAATGAATGAGTTTATCCCGGAATCATATTTAATAAGTAAAATCAATTAAAAAGCTAAAGTGTGATACTATTCGCCTGTTTTGTTTATTAGTTGATTTTACTTATTAAATGTCTTAAATAATGTCCTATACTGTTATTTGATCAATATTCGATAATCAACCACCATGTAGTGACTATACTGATAATTTTTTACTAACTATAGTAACCAATCAAATTACTTAATTTAGTGTCATGCGTCAAATTTCATCCAATCAGCTATGGATTACAGCAATAACACCCTACATGTGGTGTTTTCAGGTTGGTGATTTCGACAAGTCGTTTTTGATTAAAAATTAATCAAACGTCAAACTGACAACTAGTTTAAAAATGTCACTAAGATTTGGTAATGCATCTGACGATGCAATTAATGATATTATATCAAGTAATATACCAAAAAATACAACCAAATCAAAAAAATATATATGGAAAATATTTCTCGAGTTTTGTGCGACCAGAGAATACGAACTGAATGATGAAACGAGTAAATATTAAACGTCAGATTGACAACCAATTTTTTGAAATCTACAAAGTAAAAAATTATCTTATCGAATACCACTCGGGCCTTAATAAATCCTCAAAATTTTGTCATAGAGAATCCTTCAAGAGTGTTGCTTAAGGATAATAGCCCTCGGCCTTCGGCCTCGAGCTATTATCAAGCAACACGCTTTCAGCATTCTCTATGACAAAATTATCAAGGCCCTAGGTGTATTACTACTGATAATCACACTTGGTACTTTTTAATGTCATTTTTGACATCATCATTCCATTATGAATTATTGAACTGTCAAATTTTTAAAATTAATTCGTGATATAATCTAATGAATACAACTCTTGGTACCGAGTCTACCGATAATCTCGTGAAGTTAATATTTGACAACACATTTCATGATATAACTAATGCGATTATCGATAGTCACGATACCACTAATTGTATTATATTTGATAATCTTATTTATTGTAGTAAATTACGCTAAATAAAATGAGTCACTTAAAACTGTCGCTAGCTCCCGTAGTATTAGATTTTTACAATTACTAACTAATACAATTACGAGATTTTTACAATTTTTACGAAAAACAATACGATTTTAGTATTCAAAAAAACATAAAATAAAAATGCTTTTTATCTGCGACCGGGCGGTAAATTCCAGATTATTAATACATTTATCGGTCGTAAAGTGCAACTTTAGCGCCCTTGGACTACTTTAGCGTCCGTGGGCGATAATGTAAAAAAATAACTATGATTATTTCAATCATCTGCAAAACCATGCATTTCCGAGAATATCACGTCCAATCAGATTGAATAAAATCGATTATTTCATTCACCTGCAAAGCCATACATTTTCGAGAATTTGATTGAACTATCACATCCAATCAGATTGAATAAAATCGTTTATTGCCCTATTGGGAAATATTCATCTAAAATAGTCACTATGCGTAGCTTCAGAGCAGTCTACTACCAAAATATTAAACGTCAAATTTGACATTTAAAATGAATCGGTTCGGGAATATCTCGTTTTCCAATTGATTTACTAACAAAAACGTACTCCTATTTAAAGTCGACAAAATTAACGGTTTAGGAGAGATTTTTAGATCTACACAGAGGAACGCCATCGCTTGTTTCAGTGATAAAACCTCACAACATTATTTAAAAATGTAACACATTTTATTACGTCATAGGACCTCACATGTCCTCGTGAAATTGGATTGGACCTCGGAGCTATGCAATAATGTGGATACCTCACAGCACCAGCGGGGTACTGATGAAAAAAATTTTTTTCGAGTGTTTACAGTGTGTATTAGGTTATTCGACAATAAATAGGTAAAAGATGGAGTGTTTGAAGATTTATTTCTCTCTAACATTATTTTTGAAGATAGACCTCGTACCATACCTCAGGGAGCAAAGACCTCTCAAGACCCCCGCGCCACGTATAGGTGTGTGTGTGTGTGTGTGTGTGTGTGTGTGTGTGTGTGTGTGTGTGTGTGTGTGTGTGTGTGTGTGTGTGTGTGTGTGTGTGTGTGTGTGTGTGTGTGTGTGTGTGTGTGTGTGTGTGTGTGTGTGTGTGTGTGTGTGTGTGTGTGTGTGTGTGTGTGTGTGTGTGTGTGTGTGTGTGTGTGTGTGTGTGTGTGTGTGTGTGTGTGTGTGTGTGTGTGTGTGTGTGTGTGTGTGTGTGTGTGTGTGTGTGTGTGTGTGTGTGTGTGTGTGTGTGTGTGTGTGTGTGTGTGTGTGTGTGTGTGTGTGTGTGTGTGTGTGTGTGTGTGTGTGTGTGTGTGTGTGTGTGTGTGTGTGTGTGTGTGTGTGTGTGTGTGTGTGTGTGTGTGTGTGTGTGTGTGTGTGTGTGTGTGTGTGTGTGTGTGTGTGTGTGTGTGTGTGTGTGTGTGTGTGTGTGTGTGTGTGTGTGTGTGTGTGTGTGTGTGTGTGTGTGTGTGTGTGTGTGTGTGTGTGTGTGTGTGTGTGTGTGTGTGTGTGTGTGTTTGTGTGTTAGTGTGTTAGTGTGTTAGTGTGTGTGTGTGTGTGTGTTTGGATGGATGTTGTAGTAACGATAACTCAAAAACTACTGAATAAAAAAATTTGAAATTTTGCACACAGCATTCTGATACCCTAGATTAGATCTGATTAGATTTTGGTGCCAATCGCACAACCGGAAGTGGCAGTTGCTATGGGTAATGACGCCATTATTATACAGAACGGCAATAAAGTTTTACACATATATTTTGTATACCCTATAGTTTATTTTCATCTCATTAAAATTTTTGAAACTTTTGCCATTGTTGCCAGATTTACAAAAAAATAATTTTTTTTCACACTTTTTTGTGTCAACCTGTAAATTTTTGATTCAAAAATGGCGAGAGGTCATGTGCTGGCCACATCAGATTTTTTATTTATTTGCTATAAAGTAGAATAATTTAAACTTTAAAAATATCTATTATAAAAGTACCTAATTATTCTGTTCAGAATTTACAAAACATAGAAACAGTAATTTCTTAAAAATTTTGACATAAGCCTACTTTATTATATTTCACCTTTATAAAAAAATAACTTTAGCACCAAGCCAATTAAAAAAACATTTTAAATAATTTTTATACATCTTTTACTTTAATAACTCGTGAAATTTGCAATTTTAAACCTAAAATTAATTTTGAATTACAAACTATTAGTAAATTTAAGAATCGGGTTACAAGATGTATGCAACACACAATACCCAAACGTCTTATGTGTTGCATACATTCGTTTACACTGAAGTTGTTTCATAATTCATATGGACAGTTATAACCTTAAAATAATATTTCAAAACATTTTAGTTATTATAGGTGGTCGTAGGAAAATAATAAGCAACTATTAGATCAGTTTTAAAATGGTAAGTAAAATTTATTATGTATGTACATAAGTAGCATATTTCGTCCTGTTTTTAATAATTCATTCAAGTGTGTGTTATAATAACACGCAGCGCGGTATTATAACACGGCTGGTATACGCGTATGTTGATATGAGACACTTTCCAGATATCAAAACAGTTGTGCTATTTGTAGTTTTCATAGGTGGTCGTAGGAAAAAATAATAATCGTCTAATAAATAAAAAAAGTTAAACGGGTGTTACCAGTATACCCATATAGTATTATTTAAAAAAATATTTCGTTATTTTAAGCAAACTTAATGAGAACAAAAAATGAAGTACACTTCCTATTCGATTTTGTACTCGGACAATGCGCAAACAAAAAACTTGAATTTAAAATTGGAAGTAAAATCGTCTGTCCAAAAAAAAAATCATTATGTTCTTTTTAAATACAGAAACGAATTTTACAAACTCAAATATACAGGTTGTTATTTCAGAGTGAAAAAAACTTTTTGCCAAGTCTGACCTGGATTTTGTTAAATTTTTGTACAATCGTACATTATGTAAATAGGTCGTACTAAACATAAAAAAATTGACACGGTGATTCATAAGTTATAATTAAAGAAAAAATGGCAAAATGATTATAAGCAGTACAATATCCATTGCAAGGAAGTTTTTAAAATCACCTGGCTACTCCCCATCCCCATCGTTTCCCAATAAATCACCCTGTAATATAATAAATTAATAATTCCGACAAGGTTTTTGAAAATAACAGTCTTTATTAAAAAGATGGTAATAAGTAAATTAACATTTTAATTTGATAACGATTTAAAATAAATATTTTGAGCATATTATTTATATTTATATTTTTTATTTTAATAATTTTAGACAAGTTTGAGGCATCCGGAATGTACGTCTGCAAGGGAAAACCGCGATACCGTATTCTGTCAAATGAGAAGAGCAATGGACCTTATTCATTATGTAGTAAAAGATGGTGTCTTAAATAGTGCCGATTCAAGTGTTCAATCAGTCCATAGGGAAGGACTATGTGAAAGCGACAAAGGAACGGCATATGCCAGTTTACAGCATCTGCATTATCTTCTTGAACATAGCAAAATCTCTATTGGTAAGTAAATATTGTAATGGAATTATATTTTGAAAAATATCAAAATTTGGGATGAGATAAAAAAAATAATAAAAATTACAAATTATTCTCCCATTCTCTCTATTCTGCTTACAATAATTTGAATTTTCTAATTTGATATTTTCCTTTTCTAAATCTCTTTAAACTGAAATTTATAATTTGATATTTTCCTTCTTCTTTAAATTTTTTTTAATTGAATTTTCTGACTTGATATTTTATTCTATAAATTTCTTCTTGCCTTTACATAATTTCCATATTGTTACCTTTTTGTGATCACCGTCTTCCTTTGTACTATATATTTTTTTTATTAATTAAAAGCCGTATAATATTATAATTTGCATATAATTTTCTTATCGTGACATTCTTTAAATAACTTTTGCCTAACTCTTACCATTTACTTATTACTTCTATAACCAAAATTTTCTTGTAATATAATTTCCCAAAATTTAATTTTTTTATTAAATTGTTATACGAATGTAATTATAATAATAATAATAATGATAAAAAATAATAAGAATAAGATTCTTTTATATTCGACAATTGTTTATTTTATATAACAATTAAAAATTCTTCAAAATGTTTTAACTGTTTTAACAATTAAATTTGAAAATTCAACAATTCATACAGATTATTTTATTATAGGGGAGTGTATTGTACCTTGGACCAAAATATTTTTAACACCCCTATTTGGCTAGTGACGATTTTTTTGAACCATGTCAGAAATGTATATTATTAAGGGGGAGTTAGTAAAACTAAATCCAGTACCATATTTAATATAATTCTTTTTATAAAAGCGTCTTGGTTACATTGAATGAAAAGAGGGGGACGGCGACTAGTTTCGGCATTATGCCATCATCAGGCCAAACTAATTACAAAAGAGAAATAAAAATTGTGTCGCGGTTCGCAGACCAATACCAATTCTAATGTTTTTCCTTTAATAGCTTCATTTTGCTTGGTACTGGGTTGGCCTCCTGTTTTACCTACTAAATCAGAGTGGTTGGAACTAAAAGGGCGGACGTTGTTGGGTGCGATTGCCGCCCATCCTGCACTCCGTACCTTCTCATACTTCAGATTTGGCCTCTAAATCATGGGAGTTAGACCTCACTCATTTTTGTTTAAAATTTTACCCTTGTATATTGAAAGTACTCAATTATTTCTTTTCTGCAAGTAAACTTGAACTGTATACAAATAGAAAATTGTAACAACTACTGTAAACTTTATTTTTATAATCATCTATTGACATTAATCAAAATAGAATTATTTATTTTTATAAACAAAAGAATTAACTCTAATCACGAATGCTCAGATATTTTCAACATTGTAAATGTCCATAAATGTTTCCTAGTACCACTTAATCCCCTTTGATCCTATACAGGGTGGACACGGGTCAATGTACGCCCCCAAAATTTTGGTTGTTTTTGAATTTAAAAATGAGGATTTTGGCACACATAAATTAGACAATAATGGGCCACTTTTAGACTAATAGGAATGAAAATATCACTTCCGGTTGAACCGGAAGTGATATTAATTTTTTTTTCTCAAATAATGCAATGACTATATTTTTTTGATTGTTTCCCATTAACCATAAACTTCTAAATGCAACAATTTTTTCAGATTTTAAAAATTCCATAAAATACGTGAGATCCGAACAATTTTGGAATTTATTCAAAATGGCCGCGTCAGATGAATGCGATGTAAGAAAATTAGTAAGTAGGGTATGGAAATTATTAATAAGGTTGTAGACTTGTCTGTAGAGAAGAAAATAGTTGTTTGAATTAATGATAGGTATCAGTATTTTTAGGTTTTTTTCAAAAAACGGAATTTAATTTTCATTTTCATTTCCGTAGGGGTCGTATCGATTTTTTTTTAATGGAAGTTTTTTTTTATTAATCAGAAATAATGATTCATAAACTAGGTATAATTTTTTCGCCATAAATCATTTCTTAACGATAATCCTTAGTACTAATAAAGTATTTTTAAAAGGTAAACGCCAACAAATCATTTTAATAAGGTACCTATCTACATCTAAATCCAAAATTGCAGATAGCCATGAAAATTACAAGACAACAATTTAATTAGTTTTGACAATTCTACAACCTTATTAATAATTTCCATAGCCTACTTGGTAATTTTCTTACATCGCATTCATCTGACGCGGCATTTTGAATAAATTAAAAAATTGTTCGTATCTCACTTATTTTTGGAATTTTTAAAATCTGAAAAAACTTAACTTTTTAAATTTGCAATCAAATCTGACGTATTTTTTCTGTTAAAGGACGTTGCTCTCGATATACTAGTAGCTTCTGGTTTTCGTAAAGTCAAAACTGGATGCCTATGAAGAAAACCACGTATCCACTCCTTTCTAGCAATTTTTCTTTCAGTCCACGAAGTTGGCATTGCTTTCTTATTAACTACAGCAAAGCCACAATAGGCCTCTGTTGGCCGCAGTGGAGGGGCGAGCAAACGCTCCACTCACATTGAACCTAACCTATTAACTTCAGCAAATTCGTAATCTAAGTTCCTTTTTTGGTAGTCCGTAATGCAACTTGGTTACAGTTAATAAATATTAAACTAAAAGATTTTCACAGAGTCAGGTATCACAATAATTTAATTTGAATTAAAAAGCAACTAGTTTCGTTCACAGACCGTCATCAGGCCTTTAACGTTTTGTATCGATAGGCCTGATGATGGTCTGTGAACGAAACTAGCGGCCTTTTAATTGAAATTAAATTATTGTGATACCTGACTTTGTGCTTTATTTCTTGAAATACAATTTTTTTAATAAATTTATTTTATGAAATTATTTTTTTATATATTTCTAGTCTATCAACAATCATTTTTAAATCACTCATTCAGTAATTTTAAGAACTTTTATCAGTATACAGATAGTTACTCTTTTAATATTTATTAAATGTGCATTATAGCCGCATGCAGCATTCTTTTATAGTATGGTACAAATTTTAAGACGCGTTAAATTTACTGACTTTATCTGACGTTTATTTAATAGTCTATGATGGATTTTGCTAGGCTGTTCTAGTTATAAACGCTACATTCTGTACTGATATTGTTTGAATTTTAAAATACGAGGAACAAGAGAAATATATTTAGCACAAGTTAAATGAAACTACTCATTTTCTTTAAATTAAATATGTTGTTGTGTTGAAAAAATATCTGGTATCTGTAATTAGTTGAAAAACTCAGATCAACTTTAGCACAAAGCTTCTATAACAACGAGGATTTCGCATATGACAGATTTGTTCAGTTATCACGTGATTGTAAAAATATTATTCTTTGGGCATAATAACTATTAGGACCCTTTTGGACGAGCGATATTTTGTAGTCGGATCGACCATCTATTTTTGGAATGAAATAAAAACGTTCCTCACTCACTGTATTATGTCAGAATTTGAATAATATCTCTTTAAATTTCCCGATTCGCATGTCAACGTTGTTATTCTAATCAGATAAAATTCTTTTCGACTCTATAATCAAATTTATTAAAAGTTCTAAAACTGACAATTCTGACGTAGTAGTAGTAGTAAAACGCATGTATAATCCAAATTTTCATTTTTACTTTCGCGCTAAATATACTATTATGTTTCAAGATTTTGAATCCGATTTTTGAAAATATGCACAATAGTATTTTTACACTCACGTGAAAATGGGGTAGCAAACTGTCAATTAGTTTCGTGTAGAGGGCGCCAAATATTTGTCGTCAAATAATACAAGATAATTTGTGATTTTTCTTGTTTATGAAAAAAGGGGTCGTTGTGCTTCTTTTGGCTGCAGAGAAATGGGAGTCTATAAGTTTCCTAAAGGATACTGCGATGACAAAAAAGTAGAAAAAAGATACCGATTTTGAGAATATTTCAAAGGTACGTTGAAGGAATCTGGAGGAATATTTTCAAAATTGACATTCCTATCATATACTTCTAATCTGAAATAAAAACAGTTTTAACTTACATGTTTTTAAAGTTTGAATAGAGTAGATTATTTGTGAAAATATGAAATATATAAATGTTTAGATATTTACTCCTTTTGGCATAGTTTTGCTCAATATATTTAATTGGGCTAAATTCATCATAAAGGGAAAATAATTCAAGTATATTAAATCAATAAACGAGCATACAAAACTTAATAGGTTAGGTTCGCGATAACTATTGTGTGACAAACACTTAGCGCTCTCTGTCAGATTATTTTCCCGTGATCTTCCCCATTTAATATCATATGCGACATGTTTACATCTAAAATCTTCATTTTGATATAAGCTTATTTGTTCTACGGTATTGTCGATAACAAAGTTAAGAATCTACCAACTAATGGCATATACCAGACATTTTATGCAATACATCAAAACATTTAATTTAAACAAAATGAGTAGTATCATTTCACTTGTACTAAATACATTTCCATTGTTCCTCTATTTTTAAAATTTTAAATATATCAGTAAAAAACCCTCATGTGGCGTTTATTACTAGAGATGCTTAGCAAAATTCATTATAATCATTTAAATTAACGTCAGATAGGCAGTAAATTTAACGCGTTTTAAGATATGTGCCATACTATAAAAGAAAGCAGCACGCTATAATCCACATTTATTAGATATTAAAATACTAAACATCTGTAAACTGATTAAATGTCTCTTTCAAATTATTTAGCGGGTGTTTTGAAAATTGAAGTCGACAGACTAGATATATATGAAAAATAATTTCATAAAAGAACTTTATTTAAAAAAAAATGTGTTTGTTTGTTGTTAACATTTGAAATAAGGAAAGGTATGTTTTTTGATTGATAATTTTTTTAAAGCATATAGATTATCGACCTATATATTTAATTACTCTTTAAAACATATAAAATATGAAAATAAATAGCTATTCAGCAGCGGCCAGGGAAAAACCAGGGTCGTAAACATGTCAGAGCACCCCGTTCTTAAAAAACAAAAAAAAATGTACTGAAATTTTCTATAATAAGAAACTTACCCAACCGGTAGGAGTCTCATTGTACTTTTGGGCCCGATCTGACCATTTGTTAGTCGAGTGGACACGAAAGTGAGGAAAAGAAATTACTCCCCGCCATCTTGAGTACCCTCAGAACCCGACAACTTGCCACCGCGAGAGTTAATGAGGAACATACTTGACGGTACTTTTGGGAAGGAGTTATTGAGGATCACTGCGTCCGCAAGTTTTCGGGTACTGTTCTTATTCAAGATGGCCAATCGCCGGGGAATACTTTTTTCTCGTTCTTTTGGAACCAAACAATAAGGTTTAACACTATGCCAAATCTTATTTTTACTTAGTTTTACTGGTTTATTTCTATTTTATATACCTCTATGATCTTTTTAAAATAATTTAAATTTTAATTGCTCTATTCTTAATTGGTACTATAATTTTGGACTAATTATTCTCTCCCCTGGTACGTAATAATGGCCTGATGATAGTTGGTAACAGAAACTAGTCGCCTTCCTACAAAATAATAAAACTTATGGTATCTGTGCATTATTGTTTGAAAACTTGGACAATATTTGAGATATAGATAACTTATCGAACTTTTGTGTTGCCTGTAGAAAAAAACTTTTATTGTCAAAACCAATGAAATGCTTGCATAATTTTTTTACTGATTTTTTAACTTTAATGTGTTTATTACTCCTATTGATGAGTATAGACCAGGAACCAGCAAATTTCAAATATTAAACATTTTTGTGACGTCTTAAGGTAGATCAATTCAAGAATTATGCGAAGTCGACAATTATCTTAACTAGAATAAATACGTAACTTCTACGCTAACTCCCCCTTGCGGTTATTTATAGTATTGAGGTATAGTAAACGGTCTGTTGCCGAGACATCAGGGAAAACTGTTGGCTGTAACCTGAATTCAGATAATTGACGACTGGCCCTATTTTTCGCAAATTTCTTTAACTGATCATATACCTTAAGTCGTCACATATTTTAAGTCTTTTACTTATAGGGCGAATAAAGGTTTTTAAAAAAGATAAAAAATACGGGTTAAATATTTATTGCTTAGGTTTCTAATGGTCCGTTTTCCTAAAATCATGCAAACAACCCATTGCGACTAATTTTTATTTAAATTATATTTACCTATTATTTATTAAATAATTGTAATTGGTACCTTAATTATAATCTTCCAAAAAATTACATCCCATTACATTTTTACATTTTTCATGTCCTTATAATTTTGGTATCCTCATTATTCGATCCTCCTCAAATGTTAATCTTAAGCGTTATGCTTTTGAATATTATTATTTAATTTTTTAGTTGTATATGTGGCCCGAAGATGGCTATTGAGTTTCATTTCAATTTATTGAATACTAGAACCACATTAAAAATATGAAGAGCCACTTGGTTTTATTTTTTTGTATTTTTCAGTTAATGTCAAGTAATCCTATCCTCTAGTCCAATTTTTTCTGGGCAGAACGTCACAAAATATAATTATTGGGTTTTCGACCAGATCTTGCCTAATATAGCATCTAAAAATTGTGCATTTTTTTATGATGTTCAAAAAATTTAGTAGAAGAGCGCGTCTGTGCTACTTTTTTCAAATTTATGTAGAGACAAAAGTTGATAGTTGCATGACTTTTACTAAAAATAATTTTAAAAAAGTGATACCGACGGGCTCTTATGAATTAAATCTAGAATCGATTGGTGAAAACTGCAACTTTCTATCTGTGATATTAACGCAGCGCTTGTCCAAAAACCTTTCAGGAAAGATAATTCTGATATTGGCGCCTCTTAACTTCAGACTATAAATTTACTTTTGATATAAATAAAAATTTAATCTTTATAAATGACATCTATATTTCCTATTTGGTATTATTGATTTCTCGTACTAAAAATAACGGCTTATGCCCATTTCGTACCGTGTCATGTCGTACCGCTACCTTTAAATTTCCCACTTCGTACCGCGTCCAAATGTATACCTGTGGCTAGTTTCATTTCGTACCGCGTATTATTATTACTTCAAATACCTCTAGGTACATATATTTTTTATCGAAAATTTATGTATTAATGTTATAAAGAATACATCATTTTGTAAGAAATATGTTTATTACGATAAAAGAACAATGTTAAGAGTAATTAATAATTTATTTACATAAATATAACGGTTATCCACGAGTCAATGTACGCCCCCAATATTTTGGTTGTTTTTGAATTTAAAAATTAGATTTTCTTCACACATCAATTAGAGAATAATGGGCTAGTTTTAGACTTACAGGAATAAAAATATCACTACCGGAAGCGATATCAACTTTTTTTTCTTAAATGGAATGATTATAATTTTTTGATGGTTTCTCATTAAGCATAAATTTCTAAGTGCAACAGTTTTTCGAAAATTTTCTAAGTGCAAAATACCACTAAAATCTAACGAAAATCATTTTTGTTGTATAAGAAAATAACCAATTAAGACTCAGTTTTGAAACTTGGAAACTAATAAGAATAAAATACAGTAAATTCTGAAAATTCCATTAGTTTTTTTGTGAAATCTGAGCAAGTAGGCGTTACACATAAAAGTTTGAACCATCGACCGAAAAAAAATGGAATATTCGAATATCAAATTTGACATTTTCAAAATTCTTGCATTAACATTTTTTTTATTTGTCTTTTCAACAGTAGTAATTATAATGTTGTATTTTTTGAGAAAAAAAATTAAATTGGTAAAAAAATATCTCTATTTTGCCAACTTACATTTTGTATTTTTATCATATGGGATTATCCAAAATATGGATCATATTTGGGAAATCCCAAAAAATCTTTAGCAGGTATAAGGAAGGATAATGCGGTACCAAATGCAAGTGTTCATATTTATTTTATAAGCCACGTTACCAATTGAAACTAAAACAGGTAAAATTTTTGGACGGTACGAAATGGGACAGTACGAAATGGCACGACACCAAAATAACAAGAGTCTAGAGAGCCAGCGTCCACTTTGTCTCCCAAGCTTTCGCATGCGGCGCGTGTGCAAAGATTGTCTGAATTTGATAAATAAGACACGTTTTGTTTTTAGATGTTATGAACTGAAATAATTTAATTAACCTGTGTATTTTAATTTATTTTATTAAAAGAAGTCTTGATTATCTAAATCTTACCTGTGTATTTTAATTTATTTTATTAAAAGAAGTCTTGACTATCTAAATCAAGCCTGCGTATTTAAAACAAAAGAAATAACTTCCATTTATTTCGTAAAAAAAATAAAAAAAATATCCTCAGGAATCAGTCGGCCCTGTACTCTTCTCTAAAATAAATTTTTATTTGAATTCTATATTGTATTTTATGCTATTATGAATAAAAATCAACATATTTGTGCTGCCGCTCTTTTATTATCTCAACAATAGTACGAGTATTATATCATAAACAAGGATAAAACAACTCTATACACTAAGTAGCTTACAGTTTAATGCTGCTAAATAGCTTTAAAAGGTTTATCAACGTAAAATTTATGACTACTTCAATTCTTAATTGCACCATTACGGTACAGTATCAATTATAATTATTACTTTACAGTGATAATTACTTCCTAGCTATACTTAACTCTAAATAGAAAAAGTAAAAAAGAAAATGAATAAGTTCCTTCCATTTTAAATAGTAACTTGCCACAGTTAATTATTATTATTGTAAATTATACATTATGTATTGTTTTGATAATTTAAAATGATACTTCTGGATATAATTAGTTTGAGGGTTTGCTGAAGAAAATAAAATAAATTTGTAAATAATTAAAATAAATCTGTAAATAACTAGTAAATAGGACAGTGACATTTTAATTTTAATTATTAAGGTTTGACAAGTGAAAAGTGCGTAGTACAATTCGGAACAATGGGTACGTTGTGGATCACGGCCAGATAAAAAAATAATGAGAGATGTCAGTGGGACAGAAGAAAAGAATAATTAAGAGTTGTCAAGAAAATTTAAAAATAAAAAAATAATAATTTATGGAAACGTGAACGTGAAGAGAAGTAGGAAATAGAAAAATGACAGTTAGTGTGTAGAGATAATTCAAAGAGTAAAAAATGTTAAAGAAAAGATAAAATATTAAAAAAATATATTACAATGTTATCAGGCGCATCATCATTAAATGAATTTTTCAAGAACAATAGATTGATATAAAAAAGACTGAAGCAGGTTAGTTAAGGTTAGTTAAGGTTAATTATAATTAGTTAAGTTTGAATTAGTAAAAGTGACGTCACAAAAAAAAAATTAAAATAATAAAAATTAAAATTAAAAAAAAATATTTAGAGCGTTAAAATAAATTGTAAATAAAATAATAATTTCTTCAACAAATTTATTTACAGTTATATCCAGAATGATAATTATTTAATTGAATTGTGCCCAGATGTCTCACTAAAATTTCTGAGATAGGTAAATAAAATAGAGTGTTGATCAACCTATTAAATTAATAATAATAAAATATAATAAAAAAAAAACTATATAGGGAAACAACACGACAGTATATTTATATCGAGACCGAAGAACCAAATTCTTAAATTTAAACACTTACTGATCCTAGTTTATTTATATTGCATTCCCTTTTTTTTATTAATACGGGGTAAATCTTACGTAATAACTAACTCCTACTCGATTTAATATAATAAATATTAAATCATTTATAATATTAACAATTAAAATAGTAATCATTATCCTCCCTAGTAATTATTTCAAAAAGAAAAAAAAACAATTCGTGTTTTAGTTTACGTTTGTGTTTCTTCCGTGTCAATTTTTAGTTCTCCGAAATATGCTGGGAGTCATAATGAACAATTTTCAACCGTAATCAGCGACTCGCCTTGTCATAAGTAGTGAAGAAACGGCTGGAGTAAATAAATTGAAATTTGGTACAGAGATGGATGAATGATCAATTAATGTCATTTGACCCATGGCATCTCCCAAAACTGGATGAGTATTCTGAAAAAAAAACTGGTCAAGTTTGAGGTTATCAAATTTTATATTCTGGAATTTATTCCAGGATTGTGAATTACCTAATGACATCACTGACATTATATAGAAGGCATAAAACCAAAAAAGTTGGAAAAAAATGATCTAATTTTCAAGATAATCATGACAAAGTAAAACTGTGTATGGGTTTGCGATTTTTAGCCTACTTAGTTCAGCTACCTACTGCAAAGTAGTAATAAACGAATATCGTCACATAATTTTGATTCCATTAATTTTTATATAACTTGTTTACTTTTAGGCATTGTGTTTGCAACTCAATTTTGATACAATCTAACTGTGTGAATCAGAGTGAATGGATTTAGTAGATTCGTGGACTTGTTGTAATGGAAGTTTGGTTCAAAAAAATCACACATAAGCTATCGCGTGCTCGAATAAATAATTCGAAGGACCACCCTATTATTGTTACACGTTTAGGGGACGTGGGACAATAAAACATATCGTCCTGCTTTCTGATAAGATTTAATCAGTTAGCTTTAAACGTTAAAGGTTAACACATAAATTTACAATAATTAAACAATGTTTATCTAATAGTAAAAATAAGAATTAAACAGAAATTCATCTACTACTAAACAACAACAATTAAATATAAGTTATCTAATAGTAAACAATAACAATTAAATAGGTAATGTTTGATACAGTGCATTTGAATCAAAGGAAGTACAAGACATAAATATTTCCGAATATAGCACAATACATTTAACAACAGCGCATATAAAAAAGATATAGTTACAGAAAAAAGGTGTCCATAAGAGGAGCTCTCCTTTGGTATATCCTGGACCGTGTCCTAAGGAATTCTAAATTATTCTATTAGTTTTGGCAACACCGCTCTCATGCACGATGATCCATATGATTGATTAATTATGGTCTTGCATATTTGTAATAAAATGGAAAAGATCTGTTACCTTAAATTCCACACATTAGACATTACATTTTAGGTTTAAAACCATACACAGGTAGATTACGAAGCACTATATTAATTTACATGTTATCTGCTCAACGGTTGAAGTGGAAGGGAGGGTTGTCACGGTGCTCACCTTGGCGGGAGGGGCGTTCCAACCGCGGGAGATGTTTCCGCCACACATGGGAGCCGTTGTTGAGAAAAAAGTGAACTAAACAGTGGCGTAGCAGAGTTTCAAAAGTTAAAGTGATTTTAACACTAACAATTATACATGGTGTTTCAAAAGGAATGATAAATATTTTAACATTTTAACCATAAGTTCGGGACCTCAAAATTTTAATATTTTACTTTTATCTTCTACTGATATACAGTGTGTTTAAAAATTTATTATTCATTTTTTTTGCATTATTATTTAACATATTGAGTTGAAATTTGAACAACTTTTAGTTGGTATGTAGGTATTTTTGAAGTCCGAGATTATGAGTCATTTATTTTAGAATTAATAAATTCAATATGGTGGCTCCAAGCGGGCGATGAGTTTTGTGATTATTGTTAGACTCGATTCAAAATTGGTGTGTGGGGGTTTTCGACATTGGAGCTTTTTTTACATGGATTTAATTATGTCTGCGTTTTTTTTTCACAAGTACTGAACGTATTCGAATGTAACTTGCTTACGTGTATGTGTGTTCCCAATTTTCCCGAAAACTGTTGGACGGATTAGAATAAAACTTCTTGATATTATACAAATCAATCTTTATTAATTTAAAGACCCATCTGGGCACAGAATATGTCGATATACAAAAATGAGTATAAGCAAGCCAGTCACAGAATATGAGCCACCATATGAGAAATTCCTCGTCATAATTACTGAGTGAAATCTATCATACAGCCGCCATCCACCCCCAGGGCGAATACATCGGCTTTGCTCAAGTTGTTCTAAACCAATGTATTACAATTTAACCTGGTCCTCATACCTCGTCTATTTTTAGTGCAATTTACTATCTAAAAGATTTTGATTTCTTGAAAATTTGTGTCAAAATTGAGGAACATGTAATGTTTCATCAATTTACTTCTTTTTTTTTCTTGTTGTATTCTTTATTGTTTGCTAATGGAGGATCATAGGACAACTTTTCATCTTTTTCAACCATCCCAATGACCCTTCGTGTCAACAAATACAACATGATTTTTACAGAAATGGGAAATTATGACACACTTTACACAATAATAAAGCTATTATAATATTATCTGATTATTACCGTGGTCATTCAGGTTTGACAGAAAATCGTAATTTCCTTCTCCAAAAACTTCTGCAGACTTGATAAATACCAATTATTTCGCAGCAGCAATCGACGACAACGTCGCATTTTCAACTGATTCTACTCTGAAATTCATGAACGATGATGTGATGTTGGTTACATACAATTTAATTTTTATGGCGCAATGGAATGGCGACATATTGCGTTATAGTTTTTCAAGGATATTGGGACTTCAATCTTACGATCATTTTGTAAGAATGTGGTAATTAATTCAAAAGTTCTTGGTATAGAACTGGATTCTGTATCGCATTTAGAGATTTAAAACCATATTTTTTACTTCACCTGAAAAGTTTATGAGCACATTTAAATGTTTGTCTTTAAGAGGGTTTTTTGACATAAATTTTACTATAAAAACTTTATCATCGTATTATGCAAGCGATGAAATAATGAATACTCATAGTAATAAAAAAGGTATCAAGCAGGTAAAATACTGCAATACTGGATTCAGCAGTAAAAAGAGTAAAGGTTAATTGCATAAAATTATTATGAAAGTTCATTATTCCTGTGAAATTATAAATTAGGCACAAAAATATATAGTTAATTATACATATAGTCAACCAAAACACAGAATCCAACGCCTTCGGTAATTTCGCCTGTTTAACTTTACCTTCAACGTGTGCGATGCCATGCATTTAAATTTATTATGGAAAAATATGCCAATTGTGGAAATTTCAATCGGGCGTGTCCGACGCGTCCCAAACCACCGCGAAACATTTGAAATATAATACGTATCGATGTAACAATCGATCTCCTTTTGTGAACAAGTGCCGAACAAGTCGGATTGCTCGCTATCCCAAGTATGTATTCTGCTATTCTGCAAACTGTAACTTTTTTCCAATCTTGCGTAACTATCATCGAGGGGCGTCGCGATGTTGCCACCTTTAACTTAACAAAATTGTCACTAATGTCTGAATATCAATTAATTTATAATTTATGCCAATATCTATATCTGTTGTACCATTCTTTGTTCGGGTTGGAGCGGGAGAGATTTTTTAATAAACAGTATTTCTTTTTGAGCATAATAAAATAGTGCTACCTATAGAAGAGTGTAGTTTTATTCAATCGTAACTGTAACTATTACAATAATATTTGTTCCTTCGGCAACTGGTACTTCGAACTTAAAAACAACGAAGTGAAGAAAACCATAAAATTACAAACTCTGAAAATATACGAACCAGACCTTAACTTAAAAAAGTTTACTTCTTCATCCTTCACCAGTAAACGGTTTATGGCCGACCCATTTTTTTACAACTAATATTATTAAAAAATATGAACCGAAATAAAATAGTTATTTATGCAACAAGTGTGTAAAGTGATATTTTTTTCACGAATGTGAATGTTGTCGTAAAGTAAGTACTTTAGGTACGCATGGTAGTAGAAAAAAGTGTTTCTTTACTTTTGACTCTTTGCAGCCAAATCTAGTGCAGAAGTCGAACCAAAAAATTTATAGTGTGTGCAGCCTTATATTTTCTTATTATTTATTAAAAAATCTGCCAACCATTAGCTTAAAATTCATTCAATTGTCAAACCCAAATTTCGCACACCCACGTTTGAACAAAACTGCAGGAAATAATTTTTCTAAAAGCATTAAAATAATATGATGAGGTTGACCAAAATGACGTTTATTGTTTTCTTTACGTGCTTACGTGCTTTGATTTTAATTGAAAAAGAAATGATCAGGTGTTACCACTCAAATTTTGTGTATAGACTCAAACCATAAAAGTAAGAAAATGATCTTTCACCAAAAAAATTTTACTTATTTTTTTACTTGAATATATTTATAGTTACGTCTGAGAAAACAGTTTCCTGTACTTTTAAATCCATGAATTCTCTATTTTTATGAAGATGGTGCCATAATCAACGTTATTTATTTAACTGTATCCTTACTTTTTACTACAAAATGCCTTATAATTATTTTGTCGCTATATTCAAGAATAGTATTTTTAATAATCTTTGAAAAACTAGAATAAAAGCGTAACTTCGACGTTAACTCCTCTCGATGATTTATAGTATTGAGCCAGGGCGTAGAAAACTTTTTTTCCTGGGGGGGGGTACTTTTTTCCGGGGGGGTAATCAAACTTTTAAATAAATATGTTTGTCCGTTTCTACTTTTCATATATTTTATTTCTTCTTTTCGGGCTATTTTTTGGTATTGAAATGTAGTAAACGGTCTATTGCCGTCACATCAAAGAAAACTGTAGGCTGTAACTTGAATTCAGATAAATCAGAGTTGCGCCATCTTTCGCATATTTTTTTAACTGATCTTAAGCCGTCACAGATTTTAATTTTTTTTAATTATAGGGTAAATACAGGTATTAAAAAAATACGGGTTAAATATTTATTGGTCAGGTTTCCAATGGCCCATTTACCTAAAATCATGCAAGCACCCCATTAAGCCTATGTATTTTACTATAAGTGAGCCCACACAAAACATAGTAGTCAACTTTACAAGGAAACTTAATACTCAACGTAGTTGAAATTCCATTTTACCCACTAGGTAAAATACTCATGAGTTATCTTTGACATTTTTTTATTATCTCCAAAAATTGGCCCAAAAGCCTCAGTATCTCCTGCAAAAAGTAGAATACCGGGACATGAGGGGCACCGGAGCAATGAAGAAGCAGATAAACTTTCACAAAAAGGGGCAACACAATCTCTAATCAGATAAGAACCATTCTGTGGCATTGCGAAGACAGTATACAGGATATCCATTAATCGATAGAAGCCAAATATGTTTTAGAGTAGTGGAAGAGCTCGCCAGGGCAGATGCATGCCAAAGATCATCGCCAAAAATTCACAGGGTACCTTTTAAGTCAGAACAGAAAAACTACTAGAATAATAGAAGGTCTTCTAACAGGTTACTGTAGGCTCAACTTACATATGAATACAATAGGTCTGGCAGAGGAAAATATTTGCAGGTTTTGTCAAGAAGAAGAGAAAACTGCAGTACATTTACTTTGGTAATTTGAAGGGCTCCCAGGCAATACAAAGAGGTCCAAAACATACCTCGGTGAGCTCTTTTTAGGAAATTGTGACAACTTTTGTACCTTCTCTGAGAGATTATCGTCATCTCTATATCTCCTCCAACTGTCCGCCGCCGGAATATTCTCATCGAGGTCTTAGCGATATCTTACGTGGAAATTCTTGAACAAGACACTCTGGCGAGTTCTTTGCGAAATCTTCTGGCAAGTTATCTATGAAATTATGTGACGAGTACTTTGGAAAATTTTCATTTACTATTCATGTTACTGTAAGCTCACATGAAAGCTAACTCCGCGATCATTATATGCAGTGCCTCTGGCGAGTTATGTGGAAAATTCGCATATATAGCCCTTTGGCGAGTCATTTGGGAAATTCACGTCAATTGCTTTTGTTGAGATCTATCTGGCGTCTTCTTCAATAGTTCGCACTTAGAGTTGTAAAAGATATTCTTATATATATCCCGCACAGTGCTTCTGGTGTGGTGTTTAGTTTGTATTGCGAGTTTTACAAGATCTATATAATATGCACTTTTGCACCTAACAGGCGTAAGCACATGTTTCGCCATCTATCCGATCAGTGAATAACATAGATCTAGTTCCCTGGTCACGGTGTCCTGACTGATATTTTAATATTCCAGGACATCTGATGGATTAATGAACTAAAGAAATATTATATTCATAAAATACTGCTACATTATTTAACCATCCTCTATAGTTAGAAACAAATTATTTTAGTTCATTATGAATTTGAAGTTATTTTAATTGGTTGAAATTTTGATTGTAGAAAAAATTTCTTTCGATTTAACGTTGCCAGTAACTTAATTTAAAAACACTTCCTATTTTAATATGATACAGACAAGATTATTTTTTACTATAATTCAGTAATCAATACGTATAATAATTATAATCCCAATGTCTAGTAACATTACAAAGTGACTACAGATTCTTTTTAAAGTAAGCTACAACAAGCTATAGTTCTTCAAAGTATTATATTTTGTTAAATGTGAAGCAAATGTAATATAACATTAGACGTGGCAACCTCGGCTACCGCGGGGGTCGAAGAGAGTAGAAGGCGACGGATTTTCACTCGATTAGTCATCAAGGGAAACCTCTTTGAATTTAATCTAAATCTGACCATTCCAGAAGGAATTTGATAGCGTATTATGTCTTACGGGGACATTTTAAGAGTATATAGAAGGATTTAAAAAAAATCGAGGCAAAAATGAAATGAATAACTCCCATTAAAAAAAGAAAATAATAAACATTTTGTTTGATCATTAAGAATTTTTAAATGTTAATTTGTAAGATTTGTAAAAGGTTTAATTAATGAGAGGAAATTTAAGGTATAAATGTATATACCAGTAAAATAAATTTATATATTTTTATTAATTTTATTAAATAAAACTGAAAGCTAAAAAATTATAATAAGACGGAGTAGTCATAAACAGGTATAAAATTAAGGAAGTTTTGTAAAGGCAGTAAAAAAGCCAGGTGGAAAATCTTCTAAGAAGAAGTGAAATATCAAGTGGTGAATAAGTTAGATTTGAATAGAGGCTGGAGAGAGAAAGAAGTACTAGTAAAATATTTATAAAATTTATAACTTTTGATATTTATTTGTAACATATATTAGTTTTCTCTTTTGAAAGCCACCTCTAATGAGATTTCGGTTTCAGTATTTCTAATTCATACAATATGTATTATATTTTTTGCTATGGTTATTGAAGTTCTCTCTGTGTTTAAGATTTAAGATACGTTTTGGTCATTCGGGATAACTTTAGGAACTCGTAGTAAGAATTTGTTATTTAGGATACGTTCGGAATAAATTTATTAACTTCTAAAAAGATGGAACATGGAAAATGAAATGTGAGGTCTATAGGATTTCTCATTGGGACCCTAGTGAGAATTTCGCGTAGTTACAGCACATAGCGATCACCGAGATCTCACAATAGAGATATCGTGGAGAGGTCTGTGTTACCTGGGCTATGTAGGCTAAGGTTTCTACTACTCGGCGAATAAAAGCTTAAAGCGGAATCTTACCTACACCGGGCAATTACTTATTGGTTATGTATAGTCTAACAACTGGGACAAATCAAGATAATCGGGAGGGCAACCACAGTAGACTTGAAAAGGAAGCGCGGTTGAAGAGGTATTAGTACCCACAATCCCTTCTTTTCTATCCATATAGCTCATGTTATATTGTACTTAAGTCTTAGTATTGATTCTTTGAATTCTCTTTTTCTATTTCCTGTCTTTTCATAGCAAATTATATCTCCAACTGTCGTCTTCTAGCTCCAATACATTTGGTGCCATTTTTGGATTTACTGATTTTGGTCTTGTCGCTTTTTGGTCCATGAGATTTCGATGACTCTGGACATGTTAAAAGTCATGTTCAGGGACTATCTGTGGATATTCTGGAGCTTCTTGTCTTAGCATCTCTGCATAATATGAAGCGCCATTTTTTGCACGTCAGGAACTAAAACAAAGAAATACATACGATAATTGTGTGAAACATTCAACATTATTACTTAATCGTTATAAAAGTTACTGAAAAAAAAAGAAAAATTAAAAAAACCGACCTGGATTCTCTTGCTTACAAGGCGGCGCTCTACCGTTGCACCACACTGACATTTAGGGATTATTAAATATTCTAGTCCCAAGAGAGTAAAAGTAGCACAATAAAAAAACTATTAATACCTATTTCTATTAATACCTATTTCTATTTATATTACCTATTTCTATTTATATTACCTATTTTAATTTAAAAAAATAAACGTTCAACAGAATGTAACAAAAAGCGCATATTTAGAGGTAAAAAATCGTATAAAGGTATAATTTAAACAGTGAACTCATCTCTCGTTAAAACACGAATTTATAAATAAATGCCATTGTAGATAGTAAAATAATATATTGATATTGGCTTTTATTAAAAGTGTTTTATACAAATACTTTTTTAAAAGCAATTAAATATGAGTTTGGTAATAATTGTTTTATTTTTAATTTTTCAGACCCTTCCTGTCAAGAGACACTTCCGACTGCTTTAGAAGCTGTCTTAGAAAGAACTCAGGATTTCACTGACAGTGCCTATACTAGCCATGAACATAGAGAAGCCATTTTAGAATGTAGTGAAAGACTTAAATCTGAATTTGATCAACTTTTAGGACTTTATGGTAATATAGTAAGTATTAAACATCTAATATTTTTTCGTATAAATACACGGTAAAAGAAATATATAATATAGATACATGTATTGGAATTTGTTAAATAATTGATATTTAAATGATTCTGCAAAAAACGTATTATTTATATGTTCGTATTAAAACACAATTAGAACTTAACAATATGTTTTTAAAATTTCAGGTAGGTTTTGAGGATGTTAGTAACTGTCCGGAATTGGACAATTCAGTACAAGTATGTATAAATTCAGCAAGAGACTTATCAAGGCATTTAGGAAACGCTGCCATTCATCAGGCTCAGGATTTGAGCAGCGTGACCAAACAGGGACTAGAATTAGTGAATGCGATCAGACAAGAGGCAACAAGGTCGGAAATTGATAGACTGCATCACACCTCAAATGCCTTTCATGATTCCATTGATCACATTTTGGAGGTAAGGTTCAAACGGCAAGATTAATTATTGTTTTTAGATTAAAAAGACATACAAGCCTTTATCGACCTTAATGCCAAAAATTATTTTAGAAATACCCTATTATTTTGAGACAGATTCTTATAAAAAATATTATTTATTTGACTAATTTGTATATACCCTGTATAAACATATTCACTTAAAACAAAATTATAATAATTAAAATTCGCCTGAATTGCCTTTGCTAGTTCCGTTTAATACAGCTCTCGTATTACACGTAAAACCAATATTTAATATTCCTTTAGCTTTAATTACTGCTCAAACTCTCGTTTTATATTATATTAAACTTGATATGTTGAATAGAATATCTCTACTAAAATATTCAAATTTATGAGCACATTATAATATTGTCATGGTAACGTTTCTTATGTTACAAAAGTGTTTTCAAATTATTTTTTTTGTTTGATTCTCTTAAAGTTCAGTGAAGTTTATTACACAGGCAACTTATAATTATTCTTTAACACGGCAAGGGTAGAATACTAACATAAAAATGATTTTCAGTAACTAAAACTACACTTTATTAAAAAATATTCAACGTACGTTTTGCTAGTTAGCATCATGATAAAAAAATTATCATCAATTTCTGATGATTCTAACATAATTAACGAGACTTACGTCCAGTATTTTTTTTTGAAACAGGTGGTTTAGGTTAGTGGTGACGACATTATTGAATACCAAGGGTTCCAAATTCCCAATTCAAATAATCTCTATGATTACAACAATAATAAATAAAATACAACAAACTGTAAGAAACAGACCCTAGATTGATAAAAAATAAGTTCCTCTCTAAAAATATTTATTAAAAGAAAGAATTGCAAATATTTTGAAAATGGTTAATTGAAACGTCATTCTATACTAATACATCATTTTTGTATAAATGATAAAACAATAGTAATGATTAATTTATGATAAAGCAACGATAAAAAAAGTTGTTCTAAAAAATCACCTATATTAAAGTAACTTTTTCAAATATTCAATAAAATCGAAAATCATATTCCCAATTCAACATTTAATTAAAATATTAATAAAAAAAATCAAAATATCAAAACAAAACATCAAGTAAAAACATCTAAGATTCTAATTTGCCACTCGAATGAATATTCTATATAAAGATATGTACCCAATATAACACTAACTGGAGGAATGACCTTGTATTATGATATCCTGTGAGAGAAGGAGAAGAGCAGTAATAAAAATTGAGTTCTTAGTCGTCGATTTTCTATTTTCTTTATTTTCCAAATACAGATTCTAATATGAGAAACAAACGTAACACAAGCGATGAATGAGAATGCAAATAAGTTTATTTTGTTCTTCGAGAGAGAGTTTGAGTAAGTGTAAAACAGTTTGAATGCTAATCATTAACAAAACGTTAGAGAATCATTGTCGAGCGATGATTATACTTGTCTATTGTCTCCAGACGAATTAAATTGATTGTGTTGTTCAGGGTGGTGTGATAACACCTATGTTTGCGTAAGTCAAGCGCCAAGCAGGCTCGACGTAATGAGCATGTGCGTGAGCAGGTTTGTTTTAAGTACAATTTGAGAAGTCAATTTACAACACTCTATTTAGCATTCGGTTTCAGTTCATTCACATTGCACTGGAATTCAATAAAATCAAGATGTGTTTGATGATTAATACAATTGCTCATTTTCACTACATGGTGCCATGTTGGGAAAACAAAAAGATTAGTGGAATCTAAGAAATCAGAAATACGAAAGATCAACCAAAGAAGAACATCAGAAACAACTACTAATAATGACCGAAGAAAACTGAGAAATCAAAGCAGGGATGGACCGAAGAACAGCCAGAAAATTCCTCGAGATATCACTGGGTGGGAACAAACCCAGATCTACCAAGAATCCGAGTTCCGATCCGCCCCCTTCTTTGCTGATTTTGGCCATATTTTGGGATTTTCCTCGATTCAGACCATATTTTGGCCTGTAAGTCCATTACTATTTTCTTAATTTGAAAGCAGATTCTTACTCTACTCGTCAAGCCGAGTCGAATCGTGTATTGATCTGCTCGAGAAATCTCATAGATTTTTGACAAATCGTAATTTTGGAAAAGTCATATTTTACCTTACTTTTTGACTTTTTTTTTAAATTTGTTCCAAAGTTCGAAACATAATCTTTCTATGTATTTTAAAAAAATTCTGAAAACACCACGGTGTTAGATTGTACTAAAACTTTCCATTTTCACTAGGTAACTGCCACACAGTGACGAAAACGCCAAAAGTTTTTTAAGAGTTTTTGTTTGCTGGAGGGACCGCGTAGATTTTCCAGAAATGCAAGTTTTGCTCAAAAAATTAAGGATTTTGCAAAATTTCGACTTTCGACCACACTTTTCCACTTTTAATGCGTTCTAATAAAAATCCAAACTAAATTTTTTCCTAGGTTTTGTACCAAATCAAAGATCACCACGGTTTTAGAATTTCGATAAACTGAGTAGTTTTCGAAATCGTGTTAAAATGTTAACATTTTTGTGAACCTGTTTGTTGTACTTTAAGTGGTCTGGCTATCCTACTCCTATAACGCCTCTAAACATGTGATAGCTGATTCAACTAGTCTCGGCGTGGCAAGAAAAATGAGCTATCGCACAGCACTGGAGCTTGCACCTACCTCGGGCGGCGACATTGCAACCTATATTAGAGACCCAAGACCAGTTATAATCTACCAAGTTGGAGGCATCTGGGTGCAAGTAGTCATTTTAGATATTAGGCAAAAATATGCCTTTTGAGTAGATGTAACACATATAAATAAAGAAGGAATATTGGTACAAGACAAAAATATAGCCAAGTATTAGATGGAAGATACCTTCATAAAAAATTCATCTTTTAGCGCCCCATTTGCATAGTAAAGGATCATATAGCAATAGTAAAAACTAAACTAGAGACCATAAATAATCCAGCCATGCTCATATACTTAAGGAGGAGTTTTCAAGAGGCAAATATTCCATTTTCAAATGTGGAGTATACGCGTAATGTAGAAAATTTGTTTTAAATTAGGTCTTGAATAAGGATAAAATTGAATAGAATAAGAAGAATATTTAGAAAGAGATGATTAGGAGAATAACGCATGATAATGAAGAAGAGAAAATGCGAGAAAGACTTACGAAATGAGGTAGAAGAAGATATACATGTCAGAAAGTAACAAATTAAAAAGTATAATTCAAGAATGAAAGAGTATGTTGGTAATTTCTTGTTACTCACTGGGTGGACTGTATACTGGTTCAATAAATTTGGTATAAAAAGAAACACTCTAATATGAAATGCCTGATGGTATGTAAACATCCTATTCGCTGAAGTACAGAGAACTGTGTTTATATATGTATATTCTCCTCTATTTTTTTCAACATCAACTCCTTGGTGTCAAATCGGCAAAAAAGTTGCTAGTAATCAATAAGCAATCATTCTTATCTAGATTTATACAATTAAATTAACATAAATGTCCTAACATAGTCAAAGCCTTTGAAGCAGTCTTCAAAAATAATAAAAAGGCCCTTAGTCAATATCACAAATAGTTCTAAAAATTAGCATAATTTCAAGGAAAGCGAAAATAAATGACTCTTAGATGTAGTTATATTTCTATTATATTTTTTGACTTCTGCTCCTCTGTTAACCTTGTCTATGCCTGAACATGTTTTATTATTTTATATATTTTTTAAATAAGTCCTTTTCGATCAGTCCTAAAAAATGGTCCCGCGGTATCTATTGGGACATGCTGGAAAACAAAATCCTTGGAATTTCGTTCGTTTGGCTTATCGGGGGGTTTATGACGAAACTAATTATGGCATCTTACTACTTGTTGTGGTATTTATATTTCTATTTACCAAATACAGTAACTATTCATTGTTATTTAGGATGTAATGATTAAATATTTAGAAAGTTAAAGCATAAATGAATTTTACCAAAAACGTATGACTAAACCAGTGAGCCAGAAAAACGATGAAAAATCCCCCAACGGGTTAACGCTTCAAAGCCTGCAAATATATAAAGTCCACTAAGGAATATCCCAAAAATTCTATAGGCTAACCAAAGCTAACCATCAACAGCGTTACTTCTAGGGTCCCAATTATCGGGCGAGGATGGCGAAAACTACTACAAATATAAATGGAAACCACTACATACGGTTTTCTTGAGATCGCTCCTGAGATGAACAATTCAACTAGTCACGGGTCCCCGATTCTTGATGGCAATATGCCGAAAGAAAGTTCGCGTGTCTCTACTGACATTAGCCAAATAGTATTCTTGAACTCTCTTCTACTGAGAATTGAAAGAGGGGAGATAGAACATGCTCCCCGATTTATTCTATTATTTATGAAGGGAACGATATGGGAAGGTCGCCATTTTTTCCTTTATATTCTTAAAAATAAAAATATTGCCGAGTTGTTAATTATTATTTGTCTAATATTTTAAGATGGATCTTCCCCAACACTTATTATGAGAGAATATATTAGGTGATATTGATGATGCTGTGGAATTTAATTCCATTGTTTCTAGTCGTTTGAAGGTCCTTTGCAGGCACACTGTTGAATAAATTAGTTAACTTCTTTCAATTTTTTTTCATTTCTTCCTTGGTATAGCTTTTCGTTAATTTTTCTGTGTTCATATCTTTCCTGTTTGTAATAAATTCAACTAGCATTTCTTTTCGCCGATATATGATCCGATTTGATTTTGGTTGTTTGACTGTGCTTGTATTCATTTTCATTAAATAATGCCGCAACAGAAACGTCAAACGTTAGTCACGTATAGAAAGGTAGATTTGTGATTGGTAGACAATTCTGTATATTACTTGCGGTTTCATTCCTCCCCAACGTTCTAGAATACAGATTTGTACTTCCGATAGAATAGTAGTAGAATTGAACCATGCAACACTCCCTGGGAAATGTTTTATTGCACCGCCGTCAAGAATAGAGGCCCTGTCAAATCTCTGTCACACAAATGAAATATTCCGGATAGTTATGCCAACTGTCGCCTAAAAACCACAAACCATTCAACTCAAATAGAAGAGCGCAAAAATAAGCCCACAATAACATTCGCCAAAATAACCAAAAATAAAAATAATTGATACTGGATGAAGGATTTCAAAATTTACAAGAATACCCAATTTATTTACAAAACACAAACTGAAATTAATTAATAAATATTGCGGGCTAAATGACTCAAATACAGTTGTTCGTTTCACGGAAGAACCGATAGCCGTAGCTGAAATAAATTCGAGACCGGACCACATTATTTGTTTACAGTATGGGAGCCAGAACACAAGGTTATTAACCTTGAATCAGGAAATAATTTAAAATGAAACTTCCAAAGTTAAATAAATTAAAGAAAATAAATATGCGCAGAAATTAGACCGTCAACTTAATCGATTGTTGTTCTTATACTTATTTTGAAATTCTTTGCAATAATGCACAACTAATTCTTTAGCTGTACTTGATTACTCCAATTGGTAAATACTTTCAAAATTTAAAATTTTTAACTCATTTTCTGGATTTATGGACTGGTTTTTAAATTGCCAATAAATTTATCTAAATTTGTCAGTCTACGTTTTTACGACCTCTTAGTTCATTCTGCCACTTTATCAATTAGAATACAAATATCAGTACAAAATAATAGGTTTAAGAATGAAAACGAAATTGACAACTCACAGATTTTAGGTAGTATGATTTTAAACCAAATTACTTGTTGCTTGAATTTCCAATTTTCGAGTATGCACACTAGACCGAAGTGAATTGCATGTAAAAAATGTATCGACCCAGAAATAAAGGTTTTCGTACTCTACGTGTTATTTTGAGCAAAAAATCTTCTATAGAATAGCTTGAAAATCGATTCGGAGTCTCCAACTTTTTCAATTAAAATGTCTTTCGGAACGTTTGCTTAATTTGTTTAAAATTATTTAAAGTTAGATTTAAAAAACGGCGTTGGTTATAATCCATCTTAATGATAACGACTAATATAATCTCGACTTTGTGATACGAAATTTAAATCACTTTAAAATAGTAGCTAATACTTATTGTAGAATTAGTGATTTTTGTTGTTTTTGGATGTGTTCATAATCTAAGAAAAAAATGTTGGTATTCATGAAAAAAGTAATAGTGAGTCGTAATTTTGGTCATAAAACTTTGACTTTTAACAATTTTTGAACTAAAGCGCTATTATAATTGGCCAAGTTACAAAATAAACCTGAAATTCGGATTCTACCGCCAAAACTACTTTAAGTTTTACTTTATTGAATAAGTTGGAGGCTCGGAAACCATTTTCAAGCTATGAGTAGATAAGCTATGACAGTTCTGGCGCACTCCTTATGGAAATTAACATAGGAAATCGCTAAGGAACAGCTTTAAGGAGCTCTTGAACAGCTTTAAACAGGTCTAGAACAGCTCTTAAACTGCTTTAAATAGCTCTCGAACAGATTTAAACAGCTCTTGAACAGCTCTCGAACAACAGCTTTAAACAGAAATTCGCAAGCTGTTTAAAGCTGTTCAAGAGCTGTTTATAGCTGTTCAAGACCTGTTTAAAGCTGTTCGAGAGCTGTTCGAGACCTGATCAAAAGCATAACAATTTTTATTTCACGAATAACCTGAATAACCTTGGATTAGCCAAAAAATTACCAGAATGGACCTTGGCGATTTTCCATGTTAATTTTCATAAGGATAGCTTATCTAATGCTATGCTGTAGAAGACTTTTTTGCTCAGAATAACACGTAGAATACCTTTGTTTCCAGGTCGATAAAAAATTTACTCCGGTCTAATACACACCATTTCAGAACATTTAGTTATTCTTAAAAATATAAATGCTTTTATCGAAATATTCACTTGGTGTGAATTTATCTTGTTTAGGTTTCAAGTAACCAACATCGTTGATCGACAAGTTGGTAATAATTCACTTGGACTTTTTAAAATTGGTTTTACATGTTTAGATCACTGGTTTAAATGGATCAAAAGGATGTTGGCGGTTTTCTGTTTTTTATTGGGTGCACTGTATACTAGTTCAATAAAATTAAGATAAAAAAGAAATTCTGGTTGGGGAGCATGGTTAGTGCGGTGACACTTTTTTATGAATAACAAAATAAAGACGAAGGTTTCCTGGATATGGTTGTGAATGTCCCCCACATTTATAGAATATTCCTAGATCAATAAATAATTAAATTAACACTTTAAATGGTTTTAGTATTAGCGATATTCCAAGAGAAGAAAAAATGTTATCTTATTTTAAATGTAATTTTTTTAGATTATAAAAATGTCACTGACTGTCATATTAACATAAAGAATTAAAGATTTTATAAAAGTATACTTCAACTGTTATTTGGTTATTTGTACATACACAAATATTCTTTACTCTTCTGTAGAGTGTTAATATAAATTGTCTAATAAAAGGATATAGAAATACAACTGATAACAAAAAGCCAAAATTTCGATTTAATTAATTTAAGTAGAATTTGATGTTTAATGAATACATTTTTTAATTAATTAGTCGTTTATCAAACAGGTTAACCATAGATACAACATACATGTTTATAAAATTACGGCTATAACATAAATTTAACTTATATAATATCTATTAATTATTTAAAAAAATCCAACCGTAACTTTATCCTAATTTTGTATTAATCTAATTCTCCTGCGTAAAACCTGTCTCAGATTTAATTAATAATATATGGCTTTCATTTAGGTCTGCAAACTTCTAAGAAACGTCGCAATATCAGACACCCTTCAAGTATCGGCAAAATTCACCGAAATAAATCTGCGTGTTTATGGGCCGCAAGTGATAACAGCAGCGAAATGTTTCGCAGCGTTTCCGAATAGCAAAATTGCTCAGGAGAATCTTGAAGTTTTTGCTGATATGTATCAATGGCTCATTTCGGATGTAACGACAATGGTGAAAGATGTCATCGACGCCAGTCAGTCAAGACCGGAAAAGCAAGTTTATATGTCGCTTCCTAGACCTGGGGTAATATATTTAAATATAGATTTTTTTATGTAGGTACATAGTGAAAAGAGAGTCATAATTATAAATAATAAACCCAGCAAGCTTACAGTATTTAGTTGACTTAGGTCACTGAATATAATAAAATATGAAACCGGTCTCGATTTATTACTGAGACAGACGGACAAACGGACAGATAAACGGTTGAAATTGACATAGGTCATTGAAAACAATATGGAGGCGAGCTAAGGCAACCAGCCATCGATTTCTGAAAACAGAAATCCAAAATTCAAAACCGTTCTCGAGTTACCACTGAGATAGACGGACAGACGCACGCACAAACGGACAGACAGACGGTTGCAGTTGACTTAGGTCATTGACTTCGCTACTAATACTAAGAATAACATAAGAATGGTAACAATTCAATAAAAAATCATTTTTGATTATACAGCAGGTTTAGTTTTCCTATTTCTTAAATAAAAATGTTTGGTAATTCCAAAAGCTCTTTAAAACATTAGTCAAATCATAACTTACGCATTAACGGACAGAGAAATTTAAGTATACGTAATTATAATTATCTAAAACTTTTAATTCATTTTAATATCAATTTTCAAGATTAGAAGGTAAACATTTTACCGACCCAAAATTGAAAAAAAAATATTTCCGGATGGGATGAACCGAAAATCTATTAACTTAAAAATCCCTAATTCTAATTTTTTAAATTAAAAATATAAAATATTTATAATGCGACTAAAATATATACAGGGTGTTTCCAAATAACGCTTACAACGTTTGTTTGTAGATACCTTTCGGAAAATTGGGCAATAAATGATGAAAAATGAGAGGTCCACCACACGGAGAAAAAAATTCACTAACTGTAAGTGAAAATTCGCTTACTCCAAGTAAAAATCTGTATTAAATACGAGACAAATGAACAGTATACCTAAATCAAGAAAAAAAAAGTTCCTGAAACTGGTAACTTGCTGTAAGTGAATTTATAGATCACTTAAAGTAAGTAAATGTTTTTGCTAAAACTGGTTACCATTTAACTTATAGCAGGAAATATCTCAACTAATCGCAGCAACAAAATTAACTTAGAACAGCTTAATTTTTATTGATTTTCGCTTAAAGTAAGCGAAAATTTTGACGAGACCAAGTCAACAATTCAGTTGTTTTAAGAAAAACCGGAACTTAAGAGAGCAAAAAAAATAATTTACTATAGCTAAAAAATATTCTTGTTCTAGGTAACACTTAAGCTACCCCAAAAAACACTTTTTCTACTTTAGCACTTTGGTTTAACCTGAATCAGGTGATTATTTTAGGTGCTCTTTTGAAAAAAAAGAAACAAAAATTATTTTGAATTAAAGGAGGGACAGGACATTAAATATACAAAAAGTATTCATTACAAAAATTTATTCACTGAAATATTAATTGCATTTTTACAGGTCTTCTTAAAAGTGAAAAACCTTTTGAAAATTACCTGATAATTACTATTTCCACAGCTTTCACTTCTGTATTCCCAATACTTATTTTTAAATATAAGTTTCGGTCCAGTTTTTATAATCAGGCTGTTAATGGTCTCATTATCAAGGAGTTTAAAACTATCTTCAGTGATTCCCTGGTCTAAAAAAAATTACTATGGTTAATACTGAGTATTTTTTATAACAAAAACGTCTTTAAAAACCCGCCATTTTATTTTTCAGTAAGCAGGGAGCGATAAAAGTTTTGATTGAGTGAAATAAAACTTGAAATAATTTATGTTTTCATGTAGGTACTTCCGCTTAAAAGTTATAAGCTTGTACAATAGTGGAAAATATAAATAATGGACAGAAATCCTGAAAATAACCTATAAGAACCTAGCTGATATATTTTAATATTTTTAGTTTTAGTTCTTTTGAAATCCCGATTAAAAACAGCTGATGTAATACTTTTGTTTATTTACCACTGATAATATTAAATTTTCTTATTTTGTTAACTTACCTCCAAACTGAACTATTAAATCCTGTAAATCCCAACGAGTAAAATTTTACAATCTTCCATCTCACAGCACCTGTTTGCCCAATATCCACTTTCACTCACAAAACGAACACAAACACCGTTTTTTCCTATTTAAATATTCGAAGAAACTGGACGAACAAACGAGCCTGAAATATCTGTTTGCCTATTTCGGTTATCGTTCGATAATTTTCGTTAGAACGAGAGTAACGACTGTTAATGACAATTGGCAATGTTTTTTATATACAAATCAGTCATTATCTTTATCATACGTCTGACGACCGTTAAATTTAAACGTCTGTAAAAATATAACTTAAAACAAGTGAACTGTTTAGTTAGAATAAGTAAAAATATTTCAAGAGAGTCAAAAAAGAGTGTAGGAAGTTTGTTCACTTGTTTTAGCTATCTGAGGTATATTTTTTTTATTGAAATTAACTTTTAGGATAACAGTTAGCTTACAATAGTTTAATGGAGTACCTATTCTAGAATGTTATGATTAGGAAAATTATTGTTTTTACTACAGCATGAAAATTATGCTGATGTAAGATAAAAAGTAGTTGGTATAATTAAATAAATGTCAGAAAAAAAATGTTCTTGGCCCCGTTTTCTCTGTGCATATTTATATTTTAAATACAGGGTGTTAAAGTTATAAAAAAATAAACGATTTCATTTGACAACTTCACAATATATTGATTTGAAATTTAGCTAGTTTGTTTTAAATTTAAAATGGCATAGTTTAATGAAAAAAAGTGTTTTCATTTTTGATCTAGTTGGATCCATTTGAAAGAATAAGCCACCTTTCCTCTCTCATTTTTTACGCTGAAGGCATTTGAAACTATTCTTTATTTTTTTGTATTGTATTGATTTTCTCGTAAAAAATGGATCACCTTTAGATATCGAAAAGTTTATAGTTTTCAAGATATTTAATGTATTTTTATTTTTTTTTGTCATTAATTCTTTTGTTAATAAAATTACAATTTTGGAAAAATAATTTTAATAATCTTCTCTCAATTTTCTAGAGGCAGTACTGTCTTAAAAAATTATTTTCTCTTACGTATTCTAACCATTCGTATGATAATTATAAAAAGACAATATTTCATAAAAACATTAAATATCTTCAAACCTATAAATTTCTCGATATGTAAAGGTTATGCGTTTTATACGTGAAAATCATTGAGCAATACAAAAAAAATATAGCTACAAAAAAAATGGGTTGGAAAAGGTCACATATTATTCCAATGCACATTACTAGATCAAAAACAAAAGCATGTTTTTGCATTTAAATATGCCCCTTTATATTTAAAACAAACCTGCCAAATATCAAATCAGTATATTTATCCATTTTAAAGTGATCACCTAATATCAATAAATTTTTTATAACTTTAACACACGGTATTTGGAAAAATATATATGTTGGACACCTCATTTCTTACACCATTTTGTTAATTTTTACGAGAGGTATCTACGGACAAGCGTTGTAAGCGTCATTTGGAAACACCCTGTATGTCAAAATAAATTTCTTTCTTGTATAAGAAGAGTATTTTTAATAAATTTGGATAAATTTCACTGGAATATTATCCAGAAAATACAAACTAATTCATATTTTTTTAACTAATAATATTAATCTTTCAGTTCATATTATTGTCTATTATTGTATATTTTATTAGTTTATCTTCTAAAAATAGATTTAAAATCAACACAATATTATTCCGTCTTTATATCAGACTTTTTTCTGTCTACTTGCAAAATACAGTTAACAAAAATAAAATACATAAGCGACTGTTGCTATTCAAGCTTGTCTTTCTCTTATATTATCCCATCATTATAAGAGACAAAAATTATAGATATATTTCTTCCCGCATAGATGTTTAATTCAAGGAGATTTACATACCACGTCATATGTCTCCTACTAATAAAAAACCACCAACCGTCCTCTGCGTTAAGAATCAGAGCAAACACTCTCTCTCGCGCATCCAGACAGTGAATCAAGTCAGTCATGCCTTAACTAGAGCAGAAAAGTTTTTTCATATAAATAAAATGGCGGGTAATGAACCCGCCCAAAAAGTTTTCTGACTTTTCATAATAAAAGATCTAAATAGTAACTTAATGTGCCGCTTTATGATTTTGCTTTTCATTTTTCGTACTTGGAAAATTGGAATAAAAAATTACAGTCCAATTTCAAATACTATTTTTATTTTAACATTCATATTGGTTTAATTTCTACCCAAGAAGTTTGGTCCTTCGAAATACTGGAATTATTTTAACACCTTCGTAGCCTATTATTCTTTCAACAATTATCAATACTAATATTCATACTTCGTTCAAAATTATTGATAATAGAATATGTCCATATAGGCTTCATTATATCTCCTTATAGAGAAGCAGTTGACTATGCAAACTTAAACTTAAAATTTCATCCTAGTAACTAATGCTTTTTTTTTAACCTAATACCAAATTATTACATGACATGTGGTAATTAAAATAAACAAAAAAATATAAAACAATCAAAAGTAATTACTTGTTTTCGTTACTGTTCACTTGTTACATTTATGCCTGATGATGGGACCTCATGAGACCGAAACATGTCGCCGCTGAGCCTATTTTCTTTTTAACATATAATTTGATTATACATTGTGGTATGACTTTGTGTCTTATTCTTCGTGTGTGTGAAGTTAGCCCCCATTTTTCGAATTTTGGTATTTGGAAAGTTATTCCAGAAAATTATTCCTTAAACTTAAATACAAACTCCGAAAAACTCAAAAAACCATTTTTAGAGCTAGCCCCCAATTATTTTTTTCCGATATTTTTTTTTTGAAAAGCATATTTATTGCATGCAGCATTGTTGCACCCCTCGACTTCGTCTAGAGCTGCAAACTTCATGCATTGTGCAACAAATGTACACTTTTTGCAATAGTTAAACAAATAAGTATTGTTAAATTTGGACATTTGTTTTAAGACAAGAAAATTGGAATAATGTTCAGGACATAAAGAATTTATCTTGTACTTTCCTTACTTTTTTTAGAGCTTAAAATAATTTTTTTTAAGACATGAAAATTTGGAACAATGAAGAACAACTAGAACAATCTAGTACAACAAAAAAAAATCGAAAAAAAAAATAAAATAGAGGGCTGGCTATAAATGAGTTGATAGTCTACGGGGTTCCTACCGCAGGTATATGTAATTCAACGTGTTAGAGAGAGATAGAGAGAGAGGTATACACAAAATATTAGATTTTACGACGTTTATGACGTTTTATAACGTTCAGTATTTTTAAGCGGCAAAAAACGTTTGAAACGTCACATCCCTAATAGCACAAAGACGTTTAAAAAACATCTTAAAAACGTACACGACCGACCATCGGGTCGTTTTAAAAACGTTCGTTAAAGTACCCGAGAACGTTTATAAGGCGTTTTTCTATAGTGCAAATGTCACAACTTCCAACGACATACAGACGTCGAAAAAGGACGTTTTAAAGACGTTTCACTAAATAAATGGTTCGACAAAGGACGTTTCTTGGACGTCTTTTAAAACGTTCACTGGACGTCCTTTAAAGTACCCGAGAACGTTTATAAGACGTTTTTCTATAGTGCAAATGTCACAATTTCCAACGTCATACAGACGTCGAAAAAGGACGTTTTAAAGACGTTTCACTAAATAAATGGTTCGACAAAGGACGTTTTTTGGACGTCTTTTAAAACGTCCACTGGACGTCCTTTAAAGTACCTAAGAACGTTTATGAAACGTTTTTTTATAGTGCAAATGTCACAACTTCTAACGTCATATAGACGTCGAAAAAGGATGTTTTAAAAACGTTTCAAAATGGACTAAATAAATTTTTCGACAAAAGACGTTCATACAAGCAAAAAAATATACATATTTATTAATAAAATATTGATACTTATATACAATCTGTACAATAAAATAATTTTCATTTACACAATAAGTCAAGTTAAAAAAAAATATTTTTTAAGTATGAAAATATATACCAAAAATAAAATAATATTCATTTCTATAACTAAAATACAGTTGGTCACACATAAACAAGTAAGCCATCATTTCGGTTGGTGCTGAGCAGGTGTCTTCAACGAAATATGTAGGAGTATTTCTTGTATGCTTATGAGACTGGAATCATCAGAATTGGAGGAACTAGAATAATTATGTTGAACATGATTTTCGACATTTTCAAATACATCCTTTGATAAATTCAAAGTCTTGTTGATATACCTGTACTTTTGATGCTTCGAAACTTTCTTTTCTTTTATACATTTCACAACAAACAAGTAGATTTACAGAGTCAAAAATCTAGAAAAATCACTAATTACATGACAAAAATCAATCACAAAATATACCTATATCAGGGTTTAAAGTACCTACCTAATATACATGTTAAATGTTCAACCACAGCTATAAGACATACACACAAACACAATTCACTTAATATATCACTCCTCGGAACACCAGAAAACAAAAGAAACAAAATAAGTATAACAAAATAGATGATAATTTTAGAGATATAAGATTTGCTAGGTTTATCTTCACTAGTTGCAGAGAAAGTAAACATGAAATTACCGAGAGTTGCGCCATGTTTTTATCGTCCACTATGCAACAACTGTAGACTAAACAACAACCACGAAGTGCGAGTGCGCGGTCTCTCTCCCAAACCGACCGTTAGCGAGCTAAATTCGTGATTGGTTGGAATCAGACACAGACAGAGAGAGCAAACAAAACGTCTTTTGAACGTTTTTTTACACTAGTTATGAAAACGACTAACAAAGACGTTTAAAAAACGTCCTTTTTAGGAAACATACTTTTGGGAACCCAACGAAAACGTTTTTACTTGTGGTTGTAAAAACGACTAAAATAAAACGTTTAGAAAACGTCCCTTTTATGATTATTTCCCAAAATAACATACTTTTGCAGACCCAAAATCAACGTCTTTTTCATGTTTATGAAGTGGTAATAAAAACAACTTACAAAAACGTTTATAAAACGTAACTTTCTGACTTTTCTCAAAACATTCTTTTGAGGACCCAAAAAAAAAGTTTTATGAACGTTTATACTGGTGGTTTTAAAAACGACTGAAAAAAATCGTTTAAAAATGTCCCATTTATGATTTTTTCTCAAAACATACTTTTGCAGACCTAAAAACAACGTTTTTTGGAGGTTTTTTTACAGTCGTTATAAAAACAACTTACAAAAACGTTTAAAAAACGTAAATTTCTGACTTTTTTCAAAACATTCTTTTGAGGACCGAAACAAAACGTTTTCTGGACATTTTTACTGATCGTTTTAAAAACTACTGAAACGAAACGTTTAAAAAACGTCCCTTTTATGATTTTTTCTCAAAACATACTTTTGCAGACCTAAAAACAACGTTTTTTGGACGTTTTTTATAGTGGTTATAAAAACAACTTACAAAAACGTCTAAAAAACGTAACTTTTTACCTTTTTCTCAAAACATGCTTTTGAGGACCTAAACAAAACGTTTTTTGAACGTTTTTACTGGTGGTTTTAAAAACAACTCATATAAAACGTTTTAAAAGCGTCCCTATTGTGACTTTATAAAAAACCTTTTGATATGAACGTTAAAAAACCATTTAAGTACTAGGTGTTTTTTTATCGTAGGTTTTAAAAACGTTTGATTAGTGGAGCTTAGACAACGTTTTTTTTTATTTATCACTTCGGACGTTTTGACGACATATTTTGGACGTTTCTTTAGGTTCATTTTAAAAACGTTCTTGCACAAACGTTTATAAAACGTTTTATTTTGGTCCTCGGACGTTCTGACGTTAAATGGACTATAAAAAAACGTCAATCGGACCTTTTGTGCTATTAGGGATGTTACGTCGTTTTCAACGTTTTTTAACACTTATAATTTTAATTCGATAAAATACGCGAAACAATGTCATATTTCATCTATTTTGACATGTTATTTTTACATAGTTCCTTATGGGAGATACATGTATTTAATGCAAAAAAAGTAAAAGTTTTTTCACAAAAAAAATTAAGCGTTAAAAAATGTTGAAAACGACGTATAATGTAACGTTTCGAACGTTTTTAACGCTTCAAAATACTGAACGTTAAGAAACGTCGTAAAATGTAACATTTTGTGTATTCCTCTCTCTCTCTCTCTAACACCTTGAATTCCCTATACCTGCGGCAGGAACCCCGTAGACTATCTACTTAAATGGTTTTAATTGATTTGAGCTTCAAATTATTTTTTTAACATATGAAAATTTGATACAATGTTAAGAACAACTAGAACAATCTAGTACAACAAAAAAAAATGGAAAGAAAATAATGAGGCGCTAGCTATAAATGGTTTTAATTGATTTTGATCTTGAAATAATTTTTTTAAGTCATGAAATTTTGGAAAAATGTTCAGAACAACTAGAACAATCTAATGCAACAAAAAATCGAAAAAAAATAATGGGAGGCTAGCTCTAAAAATGGTTTTTAAGTTTTTCGGCTTTCGTATTTAAGTTTAAGGAATAATTTTCTGGAACAATTCGGTACAAACCTAGAACAATTTGGAACAACTTTCATAATATCAAAATTCTAAAAATGTGGGCTAACTTCATACACACACTTATATTCACACTTACAAAATATCAGTTTAATAATATTAAGGTGCACATAGATGTATAATTAAAAAGACGACTTAATAGTTTAGGAGAATTCTGAATCAATTTCTTAAATTTTATTTAATTAAAAATAAAAAAGTTTTATCATGCATCCTTAAAAAATAAGTTACGTAACATATTCCAATTTACATTTTCTTGAAAGTTCTTCGAATAAGAGTCAATTCAGGAATATATTGATAGTTCTTCCAAAATTTTCTAGGAATAAATTGGAATTTTAGAAAATTTATCTTACTTCAGGCATATAGTTCCGAACGGGAAATCCAAATCAATTTTTATTACGCTTCAAGACTTTCAGCAGCAGTCACGTCGGCACCGTCATTCTTGCATGCGATGTTGCCGTAACTATCGATTAAAATCAATCCTAAGTTTTGCGATATTTATATTGAATTAATGCCTATTTTATAAATAAATATTTTATCATGACAATCCCTATTTATAATTGAAAAACAAATATTTTCAGAAAAACTAACAGTTAAAATACGTTTATTTTTTAGTTGGTAGCTAAATATGCGTGACATTGTTAAAAGTATATAAAAAACCAAAACCAAACTCAAATGTGGTAAAATTATTCAAAGATTAATAATACTCGTAGTCATACAACAATAATATAATTAGGATCTTTTAACAACGAGGGGCAACATTTTTCGGATATTTGATGGCCATCATCAGGCCTATAATACAAAAATTAACATTAAGATACGCAACAGGATAAAGTTTAGTGGTTACTTACAGAAATGAAATTGAAAAAATTGACCAAGTATAACGATATACAATAAAATTTAAATATTGGTAATATAAATAAAATTTTTAAAAAATTGAAACTGTTTTTTATAGAGGGCTGAGCGTATAACAGATTTAAGAAGATGTCGTAGTTCACAAAATTTAAATATTGGTAATATACATGGTCCGGCAAACCTCTGTCGTAGTTCTATAACTCTTCTTGTGTAAAACTTACAGATTTATGTGAAAGGTATTTATTAATGGTGGTTAAAAGCAAATATTTTAAAATTATTTTCATGTATACGGGGTGGTCCATTAGTAACCTAGGCAAATGATAACAACATTTACTATTCGGAATAAATGATAAACAGATTCCATTTGCTATCTTAGTAAAATATCTAGGTATGACCTGAGATACTAGACGCCGTTTGATAGTCCAAGTTAAAAAAAAATAGTCTACATAAAAAATGTTTCCATAAGGTACATGGTAAATTTGTATTGAAAAAGAAGCCTTTGGTGCAGCCGAACATAAATTTGCTTGTCTGCCATGCGAGGCTGGGACCTAAGTCGGGGGCGTGCGATAAAATATGTCAAATTTAGGTACAAAAAAACTTACGGATTCTGATTACGAAAATAGCATTTTTCTATATTCAAGAAACGCGGAAAGATATTGGCAGACAATTTGCTAGGGGCTAACATGTTGACAGAGCGCTCAAAAGAGGCGTAAAAGGTAAAAAAAACTTGCCACGGGATCACCGAAACTATCAGACCCATTGACTTGACATTTTGGTACAGTTACTATTTCCCTGAAGTAGACGGCCAATAAGAAAGAATTTTTGGAAATTGCAATCCTAAGGTAGGGAAAAGGCTGGAAAACTTTTTTATGAGAATATCTGTATCTAACACACCGAAGATGTTACAATCTTGAAAATTGGTATTGGGGCTATTTTTTAAAAAAATAAACAAACACGTATTTTATCATTTTTTTAAAACTCCAGTTACGGGGATGAAGAGGGTGGGGTGCTTTTTTAGGAATTTTATTTATTACATCTCAAAAATCATACGACCGAGCATGTTACAGAGTTGAAAATTGGTATTTAGATTAGTGTAAAAAAATAAATACGTTTTTACCATTACCGAAAATTCAGTTATCGCTGGAAGCTGAGGATTTTTTATAATGATACTTATATTAGCATACATGTTAAATGCTTGAAAATTACTAATTAAGCTATTCTTAAGAAAATACCTGTATCACCATTTTCCACAAATACAGTTATTGGTTGGGCGAAAACGGAGGCGCTTTTTTATAGTGCTTACCGATATACATACACTGAATATGTTAAAAATATGAAAATTGGTATTTAAAATATTCGTAAAGATCAAAGAAACGTGCTTTTACCATTTCCCAAAAATCTAGATATGTTGTGCAGAAACTGAGGAGGGTCAAGGGCATAGATAACTTTTTTCCTGGGGGTGGTAATCAAACTTTTAGACAAATATGTTTGTCCGTTGTTACTTTTCGCCCTTGAGGAGGGCTCTTTTTTAAATACGATTTAGATGAAAACATTGATAACTTTTTGCTTTTCAAGTTTATCTATATGGGTGGTTTTCCTAAACATCTGGACAAAAAAAAATGGTGAAAAATGGGGAAAAATAGGAAAAAAATAGGATAATTAGGAAAAAAAAAAGAAAGAAAAACAGTAAATAAATTGGAAATAGAAGGAAAATTAGAAAAAAAATCGGTCAAGTGCGTGTCGGACTTCGCATATTTAGGGTTCCGTACCAAATGTAGAATATAAGCCAAAAATACTTGGTAAAAAGATTTAAAGAACTGAAAAGAAAAATAACCAGGCGCACGTGCGTTCGACGAAAAAACAAAATTATGAGACGAAAAATGCATTTCTTAACAAAATTAATAATAGCACAGATAAAAATAATAAAATATCGAATATCACAATCTGCATATATACTTAGATATATTAATCAATTTTGAAATGCTACGAACAAATTTGTTAATATCAGCGTAACCAACAATGATAGAAAAAAAATTATAAGATGAAAAATGCATTTTTTAATAAAACTTATACGATTGCACATAAAAATAATAAAATATCGAGTATAACAATTTACATATATACGAAGGTGCGGAACCCTAAAAGTGAGGGAATGGTAATGAAAAAATCATATTTATTAATAAATTGGTATTTGTTGGTAAAATATACGTAACAATAAACATTATCACCAAATTTCAAGTTCATAGGTCAATGGAAAGTTAAAAAATTCTTCGGAACAAAATTTGGTAAAAAATGCTGACTTTGGCGGCTTGCCATGCCTACGTTTTGCAATATTTTTTAAAACAAAAAATATACCTTTTATATACTCAATGAGCTCTATTCATCGATACCTCACTCAATGGGGTAGGCCAATTTTTTTTCAGCGCCCCACTTTAATTGTATGGGAGCCCCCCTTGAAAACTTTTAAAAATATTTTTTACAGTTTATATGGCTTTGGGTCAACAAGACGCATAAACTGTGAAAATTTGTAGTCTTTAGCTCCAACGGTTTAGCTGCTAGGCGGGTGTGACAGACGGACGGACGGACGGACGGACGGACGGACACGCGAGTGAGAGCAATAGGGTTTCGTTTTGACCCCTTGGGGTACGGAACCCTAAAAAATGAAAAAAAAAACAGAAAAAAAGAGGAAATAAGCAATTGAGAAAAATAGGAAAAATGTGGAAAAAAGGGGAAAAGTAATAAAAAATAGAAAAAAATAAGGAAAAAAAGAAAAATAGAAAAAAAAACAGAAAAAAAAACAGAAAAATAGGAGAAAACGAGCAAAGTTCGGTCTTTCAGATATTACTCTTAAAGGGGGGTTTAGGAGGGAAATACCATAACATGTAAAATATAGTGTAAAACATGCTCAACTGACTTAAAACATGTTCAACTTACTTTTTAATAAACATTGAGATACAAAATAGTAGGATTACACGATTGTTTAGATTTATTTATAATTTTATTTCTAAAAAATTTAATTAAAAATGACAAAAAATAACCTTAAAAAACACATTTTTAATTTATCTTTCAATATATTTGCTTTTTTTGTTTATTTCCCTCTTAATCCCCCCCCCCCCCCCCGTAAGATTAATATCTGAACGACCGAATTTTGCTCGTTTTCTAATATTTTTCCTGTTTTTTTTCTGTTTTTCCTTTTTTTTTCCAATTTTTTTCCATTTTGTATTACTTTTCCCCGTTTTTCCACATTCTCCCATTTTTCCCTATTTTTCTTTATTTTTTCTATTTTCCAGTTTTTCAGGAAAAACACCGATATAGATAAACTTGAAAAGTAAAACGTAACTATATTTTTAACATCTTAAGTGTATGAGATATAGGTAGCATTATAAAAAAGCTCATCCGTTTTCGCCCACTACCTAAATATATTTATGGAAAATGGTCATACAGGTATTTTTTTTAAGAATAGCTTAATTAGTAATTTTCAAGTATTTAACATATTTGCTCGTATAAGTATCATTATATACAAGCCTCACGCTTTCCCCCATAACTGAATTTTCGGTAATGATCAAAACGTATTTTTTTTTATTTTTTAAGAATAATCCAAATACCAATTTTCAACTCTGTAACATTTTCGGTTCTACGATTTTTGAGATGTAATAAATAAAGTTCATAAAAAAGCACCCCACCCTCTTCACCCCCCGTAACTGGAGTTTTGAAAAATTGTAAAACACATATTTGTTTATTTTTAAAAAATAGCCCCAATACCAATTTTCAAGATTGTAACACCCTCGGTGTGTGAGAAATAAATATTCTCATAAAAAAGTTTTCCCGCCTTTTTCCCTACCTTAGGGTTTCAATTTCCAAAAATTCTTTCTTATTGGCCGTCTACTTCAGGCAAATAGTAACTATGCCAAATTTCAAGTGAATAGGGCAGATAGTTTCGGATATCTCGTGGCAAGTGGTATATAATATAGATAAGATATCTGACGTCTGCCACGGCTTTGGCCCCCACTTTTTTGTCTGCCATAGCTTAAATTGTTTCTTTTTATGTTTGAATATTAAAAGAAAATAATAATAATTCATGTCCCTAGTATTATTTTTTTTATTGCCTTTTACGCCTCTTTGGAGCGCTTTGCCAGCATGTTAGCCCCCAGCAAACTCTCTGCTAATAAATGTCCGCGTTTCTTGAATAAAAAAATGCTATTTTAGTAACCAGAATCCATACACTTTATAAGTTTTTTTGTACCTAAATTTGACATATTTAAGCGCCTTATGTCCCAGCCTCGCGATGGCAGACAAGCAAATTTATGTTCGGCTACACCAAAGACTTCTTTTTCAATACAAATTAACCATGTACCTTATGGATACATTTTTTATGTAGCCAGCTCTCCGTCTAAAACGTTAATACCTTAGTATGAGATATAAAAGGCGCATTGGGTGTTAGGACTTAATTTTAATTATCCAGTAGCCACGAACAATGGTTGCTTAATCATGTGAACGTCAAGGCTATCCGGCTCTAGAGAAGACGTATTTACTAAGAAAATTTGAGCGTAGCTATAATATTTTTTTCCGGGATCAACCGGATTCACTGCAGCCGCATAGGCTTATTGCGTTATCTCCCATCTCCTTATCTACTGTACCCAGTCAGTTAATCTTGTTTCCTGTACTAGTTCGTACAGGTTCTTTAATGGCTCTTTGCAGTAGTCTTCTGAATCCAGTTTTGGTTTTCCATAGATTATTTGTCTCCTATAATCCATTACCTCGCAGTTGAACAATATGTGTAGTGCACTCTCAGTCCCTTGATTGCATTATCTAAGTTCACTATTGTATAACCCCATTTTGTTTAGGTGCTCTTCGATGGGAAGGTGTCCAGTGATTAACCCTGTGGTAATTCGTAATTGATTACTTTTCATTAAAAGGAGTTCTTTAGTTACGTTCTATGACGTTTCTTTTATAAACTTTTTCCCGTATCTCCGGATATTTTGCCCCAGTATAATTTATGCTCTTGCTTGATCCAGCCTTTTATAAGGCTCCTGAAAGTATGCTTTGTTACTATCATCGTTGGTTCTGGTTGAAAGGTTGACAATCCGCTTCTTGCGAGCTCATCATAGCCTTTTCGTTTCCAGCGATGCCTTTATGTCCTGGTACGCACGATAGAGTTACCTTATTTAAGTTGTCAGTTTCTTACATTTTTCTCCGTATTTTCATAATAGTTTAGATGTCACCTGTCACCTTTCGGCTCCTTAGAGCCTTAAGAGCTGCTTGACTGTCTGAGTAATACTACAATCCGAAGGCAGTAGGATCTTTACTGAAGTATAGATTAGATTGATGAGATTGAATTACATTTTTATAGCGAAGAGGGCCTAAACTCCATACAAACCCTTTAAAAAATTTCTATCCAAAAAGAATAGACAAGGAAAGTCATGATGTCATAAATGTTATTCTTGTTCAAACAGACCTCTATCAAAGTCAAATGTAGCACCTCCAGCAATATTAGGATAAAAACTGAATTATTTTGCCTGAGAAAACAACATCCAAACCACCAAACACAAACTAATAAGCAAGACATAAACAGAGAACAGACTCAAATTCTTTGTGACTACACATTTTCCTCGTCCTTTGTTGACTTTTTTACCGCCAGAATTTCTTGATAACCTGAGTATCGTGGCAACGTCGTGCCGATATAGGGAAAGGGCATGCAGTAAAATTTTCAGTTGACGCTGAAATATACGGCAAGCAGGGTCGATTTCCAAGTTATATATTTAAAAATTAAGTGTTATTATGTTATTAAATATTAATAGTTTTCCAAAAATTATTATATGAGTTGTTATTATGTTATCAGCTTAATCGACATGTGAGTATAAACAATTACGTTAATTAATAGATTATCGCCTTCACTTATATTTTGATAAATTATTATAAATATTTTTTGCTAGGTGTTTAATCTGTTATTTATTTTTAATTTTTATTGACAATAAACTACGAACGGCGTCAGGCGTGACATTTGGAATAATTGTCAGAATAATCAGCACACAATAATTTTATTCTATTATTGTATTCAATTTTTACGTTTATTAATTGGGACAATATATTGATTTTTCAGTAGCTTAAATTAGAAAACTTTTTATTCGGTAGCATACAATTTTAGAGTAAACATTATGATATTCTTAACATATATTTTATATAACAAAAACCCCAAGGTACTTTCATGATTATTAAAAAATTACGCATGTACTTTTGAGACCGACGTTCCTGTTATGATAATAATATTACGTAGCTTTAATTATTTATTTTTATAATTTTACATATTTTAACCATTATATCACAGTTAAATAAAATAATAATAATCAGTCACGATAACTATATTATTTATATCACTAATGCCCGGTTTCTCCAACAAATCTTACGGTCCAGCTGTAGCTTAAGCTCAGCTTAGTTTAAAATTTCATTGCACCATAACGCAATTGACGCACTCTCAGCTTAAATGTCAGGTCACCGATTTTTTCGGTTTAACCCGAGAAAGCTAACCTCAAAAGCGGAATACAAACGTCAGTTTCTGTAAAGTTTAGATTTGTGTTCGTCGATTTATTTTGTAATCTGATGTTTTGAGCTAGTTGTGTATTGAAAAATGGATTTTGTGGACATAGTAGACGATGTAGATGTAGTGGACGACCCTATCATGTTTCCTATTCCGAGAAGGATTTTCAACAGAGTAAATAATTTTGAGGAGTATGAGGATGACCGTTTTTTTGTACGAGCAACTTCCTTTTGTTTATTATTAATGTATTTGTGTATTTGTTATTAATTATTGCCTTATTTTCTTCCACTAACTTTGTTAACAGTTGTTGTTCATGACTGGTGCAGTTAACCTTCTTTTTGTCTACATTTTCTTGCCATTATTTTTATATAACGCAAGAAATTTAGATTTTTTTAAAGTGATAAAACAAAACGTGTAGAAAACTGAAAACACTCAACAAGTATTTATTATAGTCGTTTTAATTTATGAGCTTGACATCACCCGTTCATAGGAAATAAGTAGGCAAAAGTGTAATATCAGTGACGGATTTGTTTAGTACTGTTGCGATTTGTACCTGAATATAACATCACTTATATCATCAATCTTTGCTTTGCGTACATTATGCGACTGGCCAGGCCTTACAAGTTCTGTTATCATAGTACTTTCCTGTTTTATTCAACTAACACTATTTTTTAATGCATCTGCCACCCGTTCCTGTACCGCTGATAGTGACAATAAGGGTACGTTATTCTCTTTCTCCTTGGTGAAGTAATCTAATAAATTTAATACAAACTGCCGATTTTTTGCAGTTAATATTTTTGCAGGCATTTTCTTTTCAATTGCCTTTAAGTAAGTACATCTAACTTTTGAGAAGACACCTTAATGACATATGTCATTTTAAAAGCATATGATGAATGAAAAAATCAAGAAAACTACGACATTGACAATCAAATACTAATAAAGAAAAAACATACGTATCAGGAGTTCGTACGAAGACTGGTGAGATAAGATATAATTACGTAAATTGACTTATAATCATGTCAAACCGGATATTGGATTTTTATTAACCCATTTACCCATTTACACCCGGTATACTATAATAGTATATACAGAAATTTGTTTCGAACCAGCAAAAAATACGGCAAAAACATTGGCTTCTTTTCACTTGTATTTTAAATATCTCCAGAAGAAAAAATCTAAGAACTTTTTATAAACTTCCTGAAAATGAATATTTCTATTTTTTAATGTTATATAAAAATGTACCTTCACCAAAGTTTGAAATTGTTTCTGAATGTGAAAAAAATGTATACAAGTGGTCTTTCTTTCGTACAGTATAAATTAATTATTTTTAATGTTCTCAGAGAAAATCGATTTACCGATATTTTCCGAAAATGATATTTTAAACTAACCCCATTTTTTATCAACGTATAATAAAAGCGACTTCACCATTTCTTTAAAAAAAAAATCGAAACTAAAAAAATTTATACATTAAATATTTTATACACTAATTAATTATGTAATTAATCATAATTTAAAATAAAAGTTTATACATATATAGAGTATATCAAACTTATTCTAAAATTTAATTAAAACAAATAGGGGGGACCAGTAATTACATCCTTTGTTTGTGTGTCAAATTTGAACTAACCTCTACTAGAACATAACAAATTTTTTCTATAAAGCCCGACGTGATATAATTATTTTTACTATTCTGGTTTTACAAATCTGTTGTTACCTTAATAACTCTCTCGTTTATTTTCCTGCAAATCAAAAAATCGGAATTTAAGTATTACTGAGGTATTAATCGGTTTTTCATTTCCATTTCGCTTTTTCTCCTAATTCTATTAAAAAAAACATTGATAGCGCTCTTAGATAAGTTAAAAGAAAATCTCGTTTGATTCAAATTAAAATTAATGGTAAACTTTTTAGCTTCAATGCCAGGCAATTAAAATTTACGTAACAGTCGTTGGAAAAAGATAGCGAGAGTTCTGAATTACGCTTTCATTAACTTTAATGTTGAAGAATATTGTCACCACTATCCAAAAATACACTTTTTTAACCTTCTACGTGCATTTCCTTAAACTATGTTTGCATCATCAGCAATTGATGATAAACTTATAGTTTTGATTACTGATGACGATATTTTTTAACATTGTTGAAAATCAGGGGTTCCAAATTCCAAATTTAAATCATTAACTTCAACCAAATTTTGTTGATTACTATGAAAATTGGCCCTAGATGTTGTTTAGTGTAAACTCGGGATTATTGGGATATTATTCGTAACCTTTTAAATTATAATACCTAGATAATTGGATAAGAATTTCGTTCTAAATTAAAAACTGGATTAACAAATAAAACAAGTATTTATATTATTATCTACACTTATTGTATATCTATTAAAATCGTTTGTTCTTATGCATAATTTTGGTGCTGTTTTATCTGTTATATGTGTGAATGAAATGAAAGGTGATAAGTAATTGTCTTATGTAAGTATGACAGGAATGAAAATAGGGTTATAATATAGTTATTTTCCTAACAAGTGCGGAAAGTTATACTTTTCCGCAAGCAATAGCAGTTGCCCGAAGACGCGAAGCGGAGTTCGGGCATGCAATTAAGTGGGGAAAAGATACTTTACGCAAGTGTTAGGAACAATATTTTTTCTACAAGCGCCTAGAATTAAAAAAAAAATTTAAGCAAAAAGTATTTTTTCTACAAGCGCCTAGAATTAAAAAAAAAATTTAGCAAAAAGTATTTTTTCTACAAGCGCCTAGAATTAAAAAAAAATTTTAGCAAAAAGTATTTTTTCTACAAGCGTGCGGAAAGTTACAACTTTCCGCACGCTTGTAGAAAAAGAAAATTTAAGGTGTGAATGCATGAGGATTTGAGTATAGATTTTATTTTGTTTTCACAAAAAAGGCAAAGTGGGTGTGAAAAAAATGTTTTTTTTTTGGATAATTGATTTATTATTAATGACGGCAGATGTTTACACAAAAAAATAAAAAATTAAATTTAACAAAAAATGTTTCGAAAAAAAGGTTGGAAAGTAATAAAGTTAAATAGAAATTTACTAGAATTTTGAGAGAAGAATATAAAGTTTTATAAAACGGATTTATTAAATTTAAAAGGATAAAAAAAAATACAATGGTGGAAAGAATTATTTTTTTTAGTGGACTATAAAGAATTGAAAAAGGAAGATTAAAGAAGGGTGATTTATGGAATGAAATATCATAATTTAATTAATCAAATTTTAAGAAGAACGAGTTATAATAAGATAATTTTTTTTATTTATTTGGCTTATTATTTTTGTAAACAAAAAAAAAATAGATCTGGGATTTTTCATAGATCAAAATTACCCCAAATTTTTTTCCCTCACTAAAAACGAATTTTGTGATATTCTTTTTGAATGATAATTAATTTGTCACTAAAGGAGTGTGAAAGATATTTAATTTTATTTATTATTTGGATACATTTTTTTTGGATTGAACTCACCCTGAGAAAATAGATCAAAAATAAATAAGTTGGTTTATTTAAAATATAAAGAGCATACTAATTTAAATGTCTTCACAACGTTGAAGGCGCCATATACCTTTTTATTATATAATAATATATCTTCAGTATATTTTAAATACGCAACATTTATTCGACAACGTACAATACTGGTTTTAATTAAATTTTTGGGTTTGCTCTTGTACGTGGCGCCCTTTTAATACAAATTTATTGTCACCTGTTATATCATGAACCTCTTACGTTTTTGGCTATATGTATTTTGTATTCCATTTAATATTATTATGGGATCCGTATTTATTTTAATTAACAACATTTATTACTTTGGTATGTTGCTATACACGATTCCACTCCCATTTCAGGAATTCGATGTTTTGAATATGATGTTTTTCCAGACATTTTCTTTTCAATTGCCTGTAAGTAAGTACATCTAACTTTTGAGAAGACACGTTAATGAAATATGACATTTAAAAAGTATATGATGAATGAAAACTTAAAAAAAACTACGAAGTTGACAATCAAATACGAATAAAGAAAAGACTGGTGAGATAAGATATAATGACGTAAATTGACTTACTAATAACAAACTTTTGTTAAAAAATGTCAGAAAACATTGAATTCCTGAAAAAAAACATCATGCACAACTTAAATTTTCTTTTTATAACCTTATTTTCATTCCTGTCATACTAAGATATCTAAAAACCCAATTTTAATAGATATACAATAAGTGTACATAATAATATAAATTCTTGTTTTATTTGTTAATCCTGTTTTTAATTTGGAACAAAATTCTTATCCAATTATCGAGGTATTATAATTTAAAAGATTACGAATAATATGCCCATAACCCCGAGTTTACACTAAACAACATCTAGGGCTAGTTTTCATAGTCATCAACGAAATTTGGTTAAAGTTAATGACTTGAATTTGGAACCCCTGGATTTCAACAATGTTAAAGAATATCCTCACCACTAAGCAAAACTACATTTTATAAGTTTATCATCAATTCCTGATGATGCTAACATAGTTAGGGAAACGTGCGTAGAATGTTAAAAACGTGTATTTTTGGATATTGGTGGCGATATTCTTTACCATTAAAGTTAATGAAAACGTAATTCAGAAGTCTGTTACGTAAAATTTAATTGCCCGGCATTGAAGCTAAAAAGTTTACCATTAATTTTAACTTGCAGGTTTTTATTTGTTAATAAAGTATTTAGACTCAAATTGTAGAGGGTTCGAGCCTAGACCATAATAAGATCTGCGTAACACTGATCATTAATCAAACCAGATTTACTTTTAACTTATATAAGAGCGCTATCCAATTCTAGGTTTTTTTAAATGGAATTTGGAGAAAAAACGAAATGGAAATAAAAAACGGATTAATTCCTCAGTAATAATTAAATTTGGATTCTTCAATTAGAGGAAAATAAAAGAATTATTAATTTAACAGTTTATTAAACATTTTAATTTATTTTTTAATTAACAACAAATTTGTAAAGTAGAGATGTCTATAAAAACTAGAATAGTAAAAATAAATATATTAGGTCGGGCTTTTTAGCAAAAATTTGTTATTTTCTAGGCTTGTGTTTTGCGTTTAATTAAATTTAAGCATTGGTTTGGTATACACTATAGATCTTTAAACTAATATTTTAAATTATGAAGTTAATTATATAACTAATTAGTGTATACAACAATTAATATATAAAATGTTTTAGTTTCGAAATTTTTTTAAATAAATGGTGAAGTCGCTTTTATTCTACGTCGGTAAAAAATGGTTGGTAAGTTTAAAAGATATTCATTTTCAGAAAATATCGGTAAGTCGATTTTCTGTGAGGACATTTAAAATAATTAATTAATACTGTACGAAACAAAGACCACTTGTAAACATTTTTTTCACATTCAGAAACAATTTTAAAATTTGGTGAAGTTACTTTTTTATAAAACAATATAAAAATGTAAAAAAATATTCATTTTCAGAAAATTTATAAAAGATTCTTAGATTTTTTCTTCTATACATATATTTAAAATACAGCTGAAAAGCAGCAATGTTTTTGCCGTATTTTTTTCTGGTTCGAAACAAATTTCTGTACATACTATTATAGTATACCATGTGAACATGGGTAAATGGGTTAATAAAAATCCAATATGACCGACATCCGGTTTGACCTGAAATAATATTGAAAATTGGAAATTTTAATCGATCACCCATTCTGTAACTCTGATGTTAACATTTTAGTACACGAATACGAAGAAAATCTTGACCAAGTAATTGCGACTTTGAATAAAATGACAGAATAATTCTAGATAGAGGATATAGAGATTGCATACAATTTCTTCGAGATTTAGGCACAAATGTCAAATTACCATTACATTAGGAAGAAGAACGAAGCCTGGCTACTTACCAAAACTCGTTGGATAATAGAATCGAGGAATGGATATATTAAATCAGTGTAAGTTTTTCAGGGACACAGAACCAAACAAGGATATACATCATGTTGTAGATATTTTTAAAATTTCTTGTGCCATAATCAACCGGTACGATCCGATACAGTTGAACTTGCAAATGAAATGAGGCAGAAAGCTGAAGAGCACAACCCAGTGCAAAATATCCGATTTCCAATTTCGGATTTGGAAAAACTAAGGCATTTAACATTCGGTATCTTTCAAATTAAATCATCTCCCTCCTACATACAAGGCAATATTGGAAGGAATGGAGGGCACAAAATATGCAATGAGATGCAGAACTAAACATCGGTGATGTATTAAGAATTAGAATTTTCTCTAGTCACAAAAATAATACTATAAGTATCAGTTATTTATTAGATATGATAATGACTTTAATGGAGTTGTTTAGTGGTACTGTACATGTCCAGCGGGGGCAGGAGTAGCTGAAATATGTCTCCACATTACTAGTGTGATATGGTATCTTAGTTTTACCCGCCATCAAGGAAATGTAAACTTTCCACAGAAATCTTAATATATATACTTACTCTAGAATGCTATTTCAATTGGATAGAAGTGTTGTAAAATGTTCACATTGGTCGTTAATGCGCATGCGCACCATCAGTTTATTTCTGAACAGGGCCGGCTTTAATACAATATTATGCTATTGTTAAACCTGAATGGACTTATCCAGTAGGAACGAATTTATTGGTTTTATATTAATGAATGAATAGCTTAAAGAACCTAGTTGCTTATGTTGATTTTCATTGTTCTTATAATATTCATTAATTAATAAAAATCAATAAAAAGTAATTAATATATTTTAAAAATGGCGCTGCTCCTTGACCCATAATTAACGTTTTACTTTCTACAGCATTGCCAAGATTCTAGCTTTGTTCGTTTGTAGAAAAATTTGACATACTTCTTTCCTTCTTTTAATCATATAACAAATGAAAATGAGAGTTTTATCGATATGACAACATAGCCAAATATAATCTGCTTTAATTGGGCCACGTCACAAGCCACTATAGCCCCTATATTCAAATTTTAAGAATTAATTACAGCCGCAGGATCGGTTTCAGAAGGGCTGGACCCGGTGCAATGTGTTATGGTAGGCCACAATTATAAAACGGAAATATAAAAAAAATCACTGGATGAGTCTATTGAAGATATCAAATCAAAAATTCTATTATGTTCTGAGTCACTAAATTGCATTGAATTTACTGGTAATTTTCAACAGTTATTTTAACCATAGCTAATATTCATTGTCTTGGGATTATTGACAAAATAGACGTAAATATAAAGGAGTAAAAATCCATAATCAAATGTTTATGGAACTGAACCTAGGAAAAAATAGGATATTGATGTTCGAATTAGTTTTCTTTCGAAATTAGGTTTGATCTTCGACATTCATAAACTGGATTTAATAAAAAATATTTTAACACATCATTGCTTTTTAGCTCTATTGCAAGATGTTTACTTACAAGATTTCATTATTGACGAGTCAATATTGAATAGTTCTTTTGCTATACAAATAACCAATTTCATGGTGTGAGTTGATAGACATGTTTGTAATCAATAAAAATCGAAAAGCATTCTTCTCACTCAGATGTTCTACGATGGGGTTCCTTCCTAAAGTCTGCATCCAAGCATCATGCCCCTTTTTTGTCAAGCTGGAAATGATTATTCTCCTTGGATAAGGTATAGTTTGAAATAAGAAACAAAGTAAAATTAGAAATAACGAAACTACTGGTTTAAACATAATAGAAATCATATACCTACCAAAAATAATTAATTCCAAGAATTTTTCCTTTGTTGTTACACCACAACGCTATACAGTTCATTATTAATCGGAAGCAAAAATGGTACACAATAAACGCAAAATGCAACCGATAAATATCAAAAACGATAAAGGCAGTCGAGACAAGAAAATCAAAACTTGACAAAACCGTCTCTGGCGAGACTTCCAATAATGGCATTTGATGTCAGGGAGAAAAAGCGCTGTTGCACAATCTATATCTTTTCAGGGAAAACTGTTACATCATTGCGCTCATTTTCTGACAAATCACACAAAGATCACAATTCACCTATGCTATTTATGTGTTGAATAGTCATTGGCAAGTCTCGTATGAGCCAAAAAATATATTTGTTTCTCGAATGAAATATATTTATTGCTGAATTATATTAGACTTCAAATTTAATCAATAAGATTTAGGAACTTGGCAACGTTCTACTTGAAATAAACTGATGGTACGCATGCGCACATTGCTAAACACTTGCATATGCGACGTGCTTTTCCCTGTGGAACTTAATGGAACCAGCATATATATTTTGATTTGTATGAAACTATCCCAGTGATTAAGTGCTGCATTGTGTTACAGATGTCAGAAACGATGAAGCTTGTAATTGAATTGGAAAATCTTTCAGTCTAATAAGACATATTTCCAACTTAAAAATTCTGACATGAAGTCAAATAAAAAAAATCCCCATCTGCTTTGCTGGAATTTGAAACTGCACTGCCAAATCAAAAGTTCCAAGCACTATTATATTAGTAGCACCTTTGTAAGAACTAACTTTTTTGAAAACCTTAATTTACCCCTAAATAGGTTCTGCTTTGAATACAAATACTAATTTTTTCTCCTACTATTTATTTATTTATTAGCCTTTGACCAGCCTCTGTAACGAAAATGGGATAAATAAAATCTATAATACGTCCCTGGAGTTTGTACCCAAAACTTTGGAGATCATACACGGGCTAAAATTAATGATGGTACTTCATATAAAATTTATCCCTTACGCCCTTCGTTAACAAATTATAGGACTCCAAAGTTAAAAATTAAAAATGGTTTTTTATTTATAATTATTAAACTACTATTTGAAATAAATCAAAAATTAACCATTTATAACACCATAAATATGCACTTAATAGCGTTATAAACAAATCGTCACTATCCTTGTGAAGTTAGGTACGGACTAAGTTTAATGGTTAATGAGGCACATTTTTTTATCTATTATTTTTTTCACTTCTAAAAGAAAAACGTCCTCTTGTGTCAACTCGATAAAAGTAACGGTTTAAGAGATATGTGCAATTTTATGTGGCACTGCACATCAATTGCGCGTTCACCATTTTTTAAAAATACTTAATTAAAGGAAACATCTCGTATTACTATTAAATTATTAATAAATCAGTCTACATTTAGAATAATAAACTTCTACACTTTTTATAAATTTTATTTATTTACTAGTTTTATTTACAATAGTGATATAAGAAAAATTGAATGAAAACCAAAAGGAACATCTTAATTCAACTAAAGTAAAAATATGAAAACAACAATAAAAACCTTAAAAAAGCTATTCGATGTAAGAATGAAATTTCACATTTTCTAGTTTTCCAACAAATACTAGTCATTTACAGCAAGTCAGCAGTAATATTTTCTTTTTTAAGGTTTGTATTGTTGTTTTCGGAAAAAGTAAATAGATATATAAAAATAGTGAAAATTATTATTATAATAGAGAATAATAATAAGAGAAAATACGGATATTAGTGGAAAATAATGAAAATAGTGAAAAGTTGGAAAAAACAATGCAAAATAGGGGAATAGAGGAAAATAGGGAAAAATGGGGGATATTCAGGAAAAAATTAAATAAAACTATGAAAAAAGTAAAATAGGAAAAATTGGACAAATACGGACAGAGAACAACAAGAGTAAATAATTAAAAACAGTAAAAATACAAAGAATTAGTGAAACATCTGGAAAGAATGCAATTCTTCACTCCTTCGGAGGGATAAATAGGGAAAATTAAAGAAAAATAGGGAAAAAAATTTGGAAAAATAGGCATAAATTCAAAAAAATAGTTAAAACTCACAGTTTTTAACTATTTTTTTAACTAATTCAATTTAAAATAGAATAAAATTGGGAAAATACAAGTACAAATAAGGACAAATAGGGAAAAATAAAGAAAATAGAAAAAAGTAATGGGAAACAGGAAAAAATAGAAAGTAGGAGAATTAAACAAAATAAGGAAAAATAGCAAAAAATGAAAAAAATAGTGAAAAATAGGGGAATATGAAAAAATAGAGAAATAGTGAAAAATTGGGAAAAACAAAGAAAAACAGGAAATATACGAACAAATAGGGCAAAATAGTGAAAAACAGAAATTTGGGAGAAATAGTGAAAAATTTTTGAAATTTTTTAAAAATAGTAAAAAATAGTGAAAATAGAGAGAAACAGAGCAAAATCGGGCAAAATTAAAAAAAAAAACAGAAAATAGGAAATAATAGAGATAAATGGGAAGACACAGGAAAAATAATGAAAAACAGGAAAAACATGCAGAAATAGGAAAAATAGGGATAAATATTGAAAAAAAATGGAAAATTGGGGAATAATAAGGAAAAATAGGTAAAAACAGGTTTTTATTAAATTTTGTTTCCGTAATATCGTTCAATCTCAACGAAAAATTTCGTAGCAGCCTGATTTCAACGAAATTCTGTCAGCAAAAAATTGATGCGGTTTTTATTAGTTTTTTACTTTCTGTCTTGTACCAATAGTTGATTGTGCAAGGAGCGCAAATTTTTAGTGGGTGATTGCTTTGTTAGAAAATGAAGAGGATTTTGAGGAAGATGACGTCTTGATACAGTTTATGCTTGAGAATAATGCTTCTATAATTTATGTAAAATAGCAGAAGAAGGCCCCTCTACCACATATTAGTTTTAAAATACTTGGTCGACAATGACACTAAATTTAGGAATTTTGTCAGTTAACAGCTTATTTATTTAATGAAATTTTAAGCCAAATTAAGAACAAATTCAGTTTCTTGGGACTTCTTGAGTATCCATATAAAAGTCTGTTAATTTTAACCTTGGATTGTGTTCCGTTCTTGTACTCATGTCAGTTTTTTCTGCCTCTTCATCTCTTTTCTCATCATTATGCAAACTATTGTCCTGGGTATCCAAGATATCTATATCTTTGTCTTTCAAATGTCCCTTGGTAATATAAACATGTAACTTACATTAACTATGTGTAAATATAAATATTATGTTTTATTTCCCCCAAAACTTTCAGCAATTTCTTTCCAAATATTTTCTTTTAATTGGAGGTTCCATTTTTTATAAGTTTTTAATGTCTTTTTATATAACGGCGATTGTACCTTCACCTTCAGAACTTATCGTTGATCTTCTATAGCCGAAAATTCTAATTTATTGTATTGCCGATTCATTGTACTTTTTAACCACAAAAAATCCGAAAGTAAACAACCAAACGTTCACAGACTTTCAGTCCAACCAAACTCGATCTAGTTGCAATCAAACTTCGTCAACGAAGAATCGTTTGCGTTCGTGAAATTTCGGGCCGAAGTTTCATAGAAACCACGTCGGTGTCCCCAAATAGAGCTACATCAACAAAATTTTTCGTGACGAAATTTAATAACAACCAGGCCTTAAAAAGGAGTCTTTGCGTATTAATATATAGATATTATATAATAGATTTATGACGACACAGAATACATGTTGTTTTCTATAAACTCTTAGTACATTAGTAATATTTGATAAAATTATTTAATTTATAGAAACATGGAACTACCTCAAAACCTTTGAAGGCAGTAAGATTGGATGTAGCGGAACAAGAAAAAATTGCGAAAACTGGACTTGAAATGAAAATGGCTACCACCGAAATGGATGCCGAAACTGATAAATGGCAGGAAAATAACAGCAGTACTCAATTAGAGGTAAAAATAAACAAAACATTCTTGTAAAAATTTTAAGAATTTTGAATATAAAGTTATTAAGTTATTTTCGAAAGACAGTAAATCATTATTATCCACTTCAAACTTATTGTGTCCTTTAAAGGCTATCAAAAGACCTATGTTATGATTTATCACTTCCTATAAATGGGTAACTAATGTCAGGAGCAAAATGTATCTATTTTGTTTTATTTTATTAAGTTTAATTTTGGCTTCTTAATTGTCATTTGTCAATCAAAAATGTATTTCCGTCTGATCTATCAGCATTATTACATGGTAGAATTTTTCGGTTAAATTTTATTACAATTCTTTTCTTATTTCAATCTGCATCTTTGTGATGTATTTTGATACTGACTTAGTTCAATTTAAATCTCCAATCATGATTGATTCTCGTTAGTGTCGTTTTCTTTAATATTTATTTTTCCGTTTTTCGATACCACATGTTATGTTAATTTAATTATAATTTTATAATTTTTGTGATTAGTGATTACTTGTTACAATTATATAAAGTTCATATTTACCCTTGAGTATTATTACATTATTCTTCATTGTAATTGTTGTTTCTAGACCTGATGATGACCTTATGAGGCCGAAACATGTCCCGCTTAAATTTTTTTCAATTTTGTTATTATACAGTGTGTCCAATTAAGTTGGCATCATATGGGAAACTTTTTTATTCTTAGTTTTATGAAAAAAAGTTATTCTTTATAAAAAGTTGTGCATCGTCTAAAACCCAATATACAGTCATCAAATATCAAAATTTTTCAGTGGTATACGAGGTCTGTCCAAAAATATGAGTTTTACTCAAGAGTAAAGTACCTCTTAAATTTGACAATATCGAAAAATTTTACTAAAATAGTTGATCAGAATTAAAAATTCAAATTTAAAGGTACTTTTATTCGTGAGTAAATCTCATATTTTTTGACACACCTGATGGTTGTATTTTTGGTTTTAGACCATGCACAACTTTTTATAAAGAATAACTTTTTTTCATAAAACTAAGAATAAAAAAGTTTCCCATATGATGCCGACTTAATTGGACACACTGTATATTGTGGTCCGACTTTGTGCCTTATTCTGATTTGTTCTCCATTGTAGTTTTGAAAAAAGAAAATGTTTATTCGTATTTGGAGTTAAGATTTTCTATTTTTTTTTCTGACTAAATCTAGTTCTTCCAGACGTTGATTAATTGAATGGTTGTTGGAATATTAATACAGGGGATGGTCAAATCGATTATGCCTAGCCTTTAGGATTTATCATTTGTGTAATTTTCTTTAGAGCTATAAGTTCTGCTATTTTTAGATTTGATGTGCTATTGGTTCATAAATAATAAATGTCCGTAATCCAGTAAAAGTCTACACATGAGGTTGTATATTATGCTTGCTATTATTAAACTGATACCGTGTCAATAAGAAATTACTCCATTGGTGATCTATTATTTATCTATAATATGTCCTTTTATTATCCGTACCATATAACATTTTTATTTTCTAAATTATGTTCGTCCCCTAATTCCTTGACATCCACTTCACCAATAATTCAGCAATTTATTACCAATAGCGCTTATTCCGTATATCAATATTGGCTCTATAAAATGTTTGTGTAAATTTTTATCTATACATATAAACATTTTTATTTTATTTAACAAATCTAACTAAATAAATATCTGCATGGTGGGTTACTTAAAAGTTCCAACCCCCTTATTCTTCATTATTCATTGAGATATCGAGATTATTTTTTTTATTTGAAAATCAATACTCTCTTAGAATGGATTTAATTATTTTGTGATGTGGCTTACTACCGGTTATTTCAGAAATAGAGTAAATCACGAATAATTTTTATTTTTAATAAAAATTTGAACATCTTTGGGTTAAGAATCATGTTTTGAAACTTTTTCAGTTGTCAAAATGTGAGGCTAGTACAATGGTAATAAAATCCAACATTTTGTCTCAGCTAGGCCACTTCAAAATTATTTTTTAAACAGTGACCTGTATTTTTCGAATGCAATAATATAGTTTAGCAATATTTGAAGAATAAAAATTTTGTAATTAATACAAATATTTTAAAGCCATTATCAGTGCTTATTGTCAATTAAAAGAATTTACATAATTCTGACATAACTTTCTTTATATTTTTACGTTTATTTGGGGGTATTTTCGTTTATTTGTTAAGGTTTCTTAGAAATAAGAGTGATACTGCTTAAAAAATAACAATTTTTTATAGGTTAGGATCTTAACCTATCACTTATTTTAATGATTTTTAGACCATTGGCGATATACCTTTTGAAGATAGGCACATGTTAAACTTTTTAAATCCCCAGGAGTCGTAGCAAGCACCTCGATTTTTGGGATCAGCTTTACATTGTTCTATCGTCTTTCAAAATTAATTTACGATCTTCTCTCGACCGTACCATCAAATAGACTCCGTGAATAAAAACTATCTTTTACCTAGCCACCACCCAGATAGCATTTTGATATACTAGTTATATACTAGGAACATAACATTCATGAAGATGTATATACCAGGGATATACCTAATTATCATTGTGAACATCTTTGGACGTACATAGTACGTACCTTATTTCCCTTTTTGGGCTTCCTATGGTAATGCCTATGTATATGTAAATATACATACCAAGTACATACCTTATTTGATGTAAATTTTAAGTATATAACTGGTATATACAGTTTATACTAATAATGAGTTGTGATTTCACTGTTTTTAAATATATCTAGTTTTTTAAGAAAAAAATTGAATTTTTTTACTATAAATATAATATTAATTAGTTAATTTTATATTAATAATAATTTTTGTCACTGCTCTGCACTTGTCATTGGAGCGGTCTTTTAAAAAACAGCAGTGGTTTTTTGGAGCAGATTTCGCAGTTGTTACGCCAAGTCTCACCAGTCACAGAATTATATCGCAGTATAGTAATAGTTTAATACCTTATATCACAAAGCTGTAGAGCAAATACGAACATATCGTTGTATGTTTGCGAGAACAAATAAAACCGTTTATAAAATGTAAAAAAAATAAACAATAAAAATAGAATAATGCCAGAAAAATAATCCTTAAAATATTTAAAAAAGAGCACATTTAGTAAATAAAAAATTTGGCAAACTAAACCACAAGATAAGACAAGACATGATTAATAGCGTTTTCCATTGTCAAAACTGAACTTAGTGCACAATTTGTGGAGAGTGGCGACGAATGATGAGCGATGTTCTTTGGAAGAAAAGGCAACTTATTTTTTATTATCATTATCATCTTCAGATGATGATTTAGACATTTTAGAAGAGATAATAAAAAATCGGCCATCTGTGCCAAAAATTACCAAGTAATTTAAATGAATGAAAAGCAGGTGAAAAAATGTGATTTTCTTCAAAATCAAATCTTTGCTTAATTTCTTTTAATTTAAGGATCGTTTCATACTTTTACCAGAAACTGCTGATATGCTAATCAAACAGAGATATTGTAGGGTAGATGTAGCATCAGAGAGAGAAGTTGTATCCAACATAAACCCAAAATGTTTACATTAGGACTCATAACGAATCTCTGAAAGCGGTACTGGTAGATTTAATTTATATAATTATATATTCGCATTTTATCAAGTTGGATAATTAAGTAAAAAAAATAATGAACAAAAATTAGAATATGGTTTTTATATTTCAATTTCTAAATATTACTACGCCCCTGAACGAACGACGCTAATGCATTTTTATGAGTCATAATCAAAACGAAAGGTGCTTTTCGAGTCGAGATGTTGAGAATACCAGTTTTACATTGAATTCCCATAAATCTGTCTCTTTCATGCTCTCGCTAAGCTTTTCTATCTCTATGTAATTAAAAAGTTTGAAAATTTCAACTGACACCTTTTCCGTGTTCCAGTGACCATGCACTGAGTGCAAAATTTCGTTACACTCGTACAAAGTAACCAAGGACTAGGTGTAAAGCTAATGCATGTCAATGAAAAACGTCATAAGATTCGCTTCTCCCTCCATTTATTCTTGTTACTTGTGAAGTAACTGTAACTGCTTCCAAAAATCGCAAATCACAACATTTTACCACTGCGATCTCGTCGGAACAGTCACAGTATATTACTGCGACGTAAAAAACAAGTCGCAACCCATCTCATGCTTATTCGTATATTCCTTTAAGTATGTCCTATGTACAAGCATTTAAAATTATATTTCTATGTATTATGTACGTTCCTTTAGGTACATTATAATACATACCACGTATAGTGGACGTTTCTCTGCTTATACATCTTCTTTTTAAAAGAAAGATTATTGAACCTTAAATTCCAAAATAATATTTTTTATTTTATAAAAATTTTAGACCGTATATAAAAATGTTTTAAAGTCAAACAAGGTTATTTATTTATATTGTTTCCATGGTGTCTAACATAACTTAAATATCAAATGCACCATACCGTGTATGTAAAATGTAAATATATTTTTTCTTTTTCATTTATACATACAATGACATGCATTTTGGTCTACCACCCCGAATAGCTTTTCTGTCATTTCAGACTTCGTCAGCATTAATTCATAGATAAATTAACAAAAATTCACCACTAGGTTATTGCCAACGGCTATGTAACTAAATAAGAATTCTACCATCTAGTGACAGGAGAACTAATGAAAACTGACCCATATATCAAAACCCGGTGAATATACAGAGGTGATCAATTCTTTATTCAGACAACTGACTAAAGTACAGATTTTGTGGATATCGATTTACATAATAAAAATAATAATTTATTAAAATTATTTTCTTGGATATCTTAAGTACATATCTGATAGTATATACCGGAATATTTATCGGAGGTATATTTGTAGAATGTATACAATATGTATGTACCTGTAAGTAGGTACATAATATGTCTATTCCTGTATATGTATTTAATGTATCTGTTATGTACCTACGCCCTCGGTATATACAACAGAACATATGCCAAGTAAACTAGTTTAATTAAGAAATTCTCGCTAACCCGAATCAAATTTGTAGAATTATTCCAAAAATATTTTGTTTTCTAAAACTCTCTTTCTGAAATATACAGGGTGATTCTTTTAGAAGGCTAATTAGAGGTTTCAGAAGAAGTAGGGCGGAATTAAAATCTGAAAATTTTTAATATGAAGTTTTCGGGGATGCCCTATCGATCTAAAATATTTAGAGCAACCAGCTACTTCCAATTATACCGGAAGTGAACATCAACTTTGTTATTTTAAATGGAACACCCTATATTTTCTTACATTTTTAGATTTATCCTGAGAGCCTGATTTCAAAACCCTATTACTTTTAATGTAAACTTATTAGTTTTGAGGTTATAGACAATTGAAAATCGCATTTTTTCAACTTTAAATGATTGCTACGGCCAAACGACATAAAATCGGATAAAATGGCCTACATGTCCCTATCTTAACTTTTTGATTAATTTATAAAACTGTACTTCAAATTTCATTTTTAAGCCACGCATTTCTAACACAAAACTAATAACACTTGTCACCAGTCACTATACAACTTATTCAATTACTGTTAATAATTTGTTTAATTGTGTTAAGTAAAATATTTAATACTCCCAATAATTTGGATTTTGAAGTTTTTATCTACTATAATTAAATTCTTAATAATGCTGAATAGACTTTTACCTCAATGCAGAGGCGCAACTATTAAGGTATATACATAGAATATCAAATGCTATCTGGGCAGTGACCGACTTAAAATTTTGATGATTTTACACATTGATTAATTTACCTTTGACCCGGATTAATTTGTTAAGTGATTAAAAAAGGTTTCATTTTGTTTTTAAATTTTGAATAAAGTTATGAAATAAAATTATAATATTAAATACCAAATATTTATACAAGGTGGTTTTACATTTTGGTACTGAAGCTTTCATAATATCGTAACAATATTTTAATTTGCCTTGTTAAATTATTACTGTTTTTTATAATTTTTTAAAAGTATATAAATGTAACTTTCTTTGTCCGGCGTATAACTTGGCCATTGGCCTTAAAATAGTCAAACTTAAGAATTTCAATTCTTTTTCATAGACATTTAAATATTCCCAAACTTTTAATTTTTAATGGTAAATACATCAATCTCCAAAAGGCAAGTATTAAATTATTCAGCAACTTTAATTACTTATTGTAAAAAAACGTATTCAATAAACTTAATGTTTAAAAATTTTAAACTAAAATTTGCACTTAAAAATATTGATAATGTTTTGAGTATATGACAAAACTTTATTGTGATACTGTTTTTAAAACTGTATCGAAAATTATGGTGGTCCCCCTAAAACGAATCGTTGGATTTTCAAATTTTTAATACAAAATAACAACTTTTTTTTATTTTAATCGTAATTCATAGCTAGAGATTACAATAGTGTTATATTAAAGAGTGGCGCTGATATTGTTAATATTTTTCAGTTCAAATATAAAATTGCATTTTTTTATACTTTTTGTTCTTTATGCAAAATGTTTGCGTTAGGAAGAAAATACTAAATGTATGGGCATGGAGCCCCCAATTTTTGTACGAAAAGCCACTGCTATTAAATATAAACTATTTTAATTGCCTACTAAAATATTTGGCACGGCTTTGGATCAGCAATGTTTTATTGCTTTAATACTATCTCATATATATAAAATAAATTATAAATAGAAGGGATAAATTCGAAAAATGTAGTAAATATGGAAACTTTTAAATAATGATGTTAGAAACTAACCAATTATTAAGTCTCAATATTTTTAGGAAAACAATGACATCGTTAAGAGGGCGAAGAACATGTCAGCTATGGCTTTTTCAATGTATCAGTTTACAAAAGGCGAAGGAGAATTAAAGACAACACAAGACTTGTTTACACAAGCTGAGTACTTTGCGGAAGAAGCGAATAGGTTATACAAAGTAATTAGACAGTTCAGCTATCAGGTAAGATATATGTTTATCATTTATATCAGGTATGATAAAATAATGGAATTTTTAATCTTATTTACTTAGAAACAATCAATAAAGATCTTTAGTTTTTTAAGTAAACTACCATTCATCTATTTAATTAGGCATTTCGAAGTAAATTGATATTAAAATAATATCATTTGCGCTCAAAAGTAACCAATTAAATAATTGCAAATAGTTGCAACGTTTAGAAATACAGATAGTATTTATTCTTATCAAAGGTATTTTCTTCATGTAATGCGTAGATTTTCAGTGGTTAGTTATTATATTTATTTTCCAGTTTATAACATCAAATTGTCCCTAGTTCAAAAGTTTTTATGCCAATTGACGTATACTTGTAATATTGCACCGATTTGCACTAGCTCGTGGGCTGTTGGGATGAGTTTAGAACCCTTTCTGTGTTCGTTCTAGTAATAGTGCTGAACTCAATTGTGTTACAAGAATATTTAAAGTTATGGTTGATTAATAGATTTTGGTGGGTGCCACTGACCTTTTATTTTGAAGGAAGTACGGCAAACCTTAAATGTGAATCAATTAGTTGGAATAAAACTAGCAAACTTTCATTGAGACATTTAATCACGTGTATAATTTTGGGTATCTTTGAAAAACAATACAACTGTTGTTCCAGAAGTTATTACAAATACAAAGATAATAATTTATAGAATGACAACCCTTATTTCAATAAGTAATTAACTTTTAAAATATTGCTTAACTTAAGTAAATAATTTTTACATTTAAATGGGTTCTAATATTAAAACTTTAAAAATTTTATAATAAAACTGAAATTCATGAATTTAGTTGCCGCTTATTTTCGTTTACAAAAAAAAACAATATACTTACTAAAGAAACACAAAAACCGATACCAAAATCATGTAAATTTAAATAAATACAATGAGCATACCATTAAACACTTAATAGTCGCAAGGAACAGTCATTGTTCAACTTTAAAAATAACAAAATGAAGGTAAAATACGTCATCACATTCGGTGAAACTGACATATAGCGCAGGTCCCAAGTAGAACTGCGTCGCTCTGGACAAATAAAGAGTTAAGTGAAGGGTTTAATACCAATATAGATTGCCCTCTAAAAGTGTGACACTCCTCTGCGACCACAGTGATCAGAAGTGAAATTCGATAAGTTACTCGCAGACCAAGCAAAAAAGTCGATGACGGAGACCCCTTTTGAGCACATGGAGGATACCGTAGAAAACGCCAGAAAACCTCCAACAAGAACCCTGAAATATCCAGGCAAGGTGAATAAGAATAGAAGTGATAGAAAAAAGTACTTTCCCTCTAAGATACCCTAATAGCATAGAGACGTTTCAAAAACGTCTGAAAATCGACCGTCGGGACGTTTTAAAAACGTTCGTTAAAGTACCCGAGAACGTTTATGAGACGTTTTTTCTGTAGTGCAAAAGTCACAACTTCGACAAAAGACGTTTTTTAGACATTTAAGAACGTCAATTTACACTTTTGTGGACGATTTTTACAGTGGTTATAAAACCGACTTACAAAATCGTTTAAAAAACGCAACTTTCTGACTTTTTCTGAAAACATACTTTTAAGGACCTAAAATAAACGTTTTTATAAAGTTTTTAACGGTGGTTTTAAAAACGACTCCAAGGAAACTTTTCTGAAAATATACTTTTGTTGATCCAAAAATACTCTTTTGAACCTTTCTTGCGGCGGTTATAAAAACGACTTACAAAAACGTTTAAAGAATGTAACTTTTTAACTTTTTCTAAAAATATACTTTTTGAACGTTTTTAATTGTGTATCATTCGATTATTGAAATATTCGTATCATCCGAGAAATTCTCGTATCATCCGAATATCGAATATTATACCGAAGTATCCGAATGAAAAATAACCGATTTGTAGTGTACACGCGACTAAGATTCATACAAGCCAGACCGAACCGAAATTTGAATCGGATAGTGGGGAAGCGAGGACGAGCACCGTTCAAAGCGAAGATAACGTCTGTGGAGTATTCAAGTGATATTTATTTCGGATGATCATCCGATTATTTAAATCACTCGAATTTCATTAATCCGATTATTGAAATAATCCGATTATGAACATCACTAATTTTGTCACGTCCAGTTGTCTTTTGCCTATTTCCTACACCAGCAGAAACAAGAAGAAACATACACGTTCTCAACGGAGATTTACGGTACTCCTCGTTTCAGTTTTCAGTCATAGATGTCGTAATGATAGTTACATGAGAGAAGAATCATAAGATCAATGAACAAGAACGAATGATATTTTCGAATTAGAATGGCTTTGGGTTATAACGAATACTACTTCCATCAAGAGAAATAAAATAATAAACAGAGTATTCTATGCTGATTCCATTCCGACCGCGTCGCCAAGAGGTTGCAAGGTGTGTTTTTTTGTGGGTTTTTTTTAAGTTTTTCGAAAAACCAGGATTTAATTGCAAAACTAGATTTCAATATGACACAGAAACGCATTAAATATTTTTAAATTTGCTTTATATTTAATAAAATTTTAATTTCATTAGAATACCCTTTAATCAAAATAAATACGTTTTAAAAATAGTAAACTGATTTTATTTCATAAACTTTTATTGCGTTCTTGGGTTATGGAATTATTCACACATTGTTAACTTCGAAGAAAAACTTGCATTGTCTGTAAATTTATGAAGATTTTTTAATTCTTTTGTTAAATTAAATGTATACCGGTTACCTCTATATCTATTAATAGGTTAAAGTCCGGAAATTAACATCGATTTTATATCATTTTTGAGGCACTTTGAGGACAATACAATTTATACTTTTTGCTGATACTTTAATATTCACGAAATTTTCCTGTCATCGCGAAATTTTATTTCACTTTCACTTGGATTGTTTATATTATACTGCTGTCACTTTGCTTTTTAAAGTGAGAGTTGAGAAGTAAAATAAAGTGAATCCGTTATGACTTCGAATATTGCTACTAAAGTATGGATGTATTTTCGGAAAGTAAAGTAGCATTCGAGCGTCAATTGATAATGAATATTGAAAATTATGTACAGATTTGGAATACTAAAAATCAGACTATTAGAACAAAACTACCAGTGTAATGGGTCAAAATTTTGAATATATTTACGAAAATAAAATATGATGCTGTAGCAACATAAATAGCAAAAAGCTATTAAAAATAAGCAACAAAATATTCCTATAATAAAAACTATAGTACAGAATAAAAATTACCTTACGAGACCATGAGGATTCAGGCCCTCTTCAACTTGAAGTTAGTGCTGGGAATTTTCGATCACTTCGTCATTTTAGAATTGACAGTGTATACAGTACTTTAAAGATTCACATTGAACTTGGAAATCCAATTCTTCATATTTTTGTCGCATGAAATAATTAGCAATTATAATGAAGTAATTTTATCAAAATTGTTAGTAAAATCAACGAGTCTAATTGTCAGTAGATAGAACGTAAGATAACTTAAACGGTTATGTAACTAATGACAATGACGTTTAGATTGTGACAATTATTCAAGAAATCAACTTGTAAAGTTTTATTCTAAACATCATCGCCTTTACTTACTGAATCTTTAAAGTTAATGAACGTTCTATCTACTGAGAGTAAATGTTTCAGTATTCTAGCAGATAAAACTGCTGGGGTATAAGCGCAATAGAACAATATTCTTTTTATGACATTGGAAATAATTATGGAACTGTTTTTTTCAGAGAATACTTTCTCAAGCTAGAATGTAATGGTGTTAATTTATATACTATGATCATTCAGCAGCGATGTGAATCCATAGCAGTAAGGCAAATCCATCCTGAAGTTCTCAAGTCATGCCCTAAAACTTGTTTTGTGCCAATCATGCAATGTGTTAAATATAGGGAACGGTTTGTCAACGTTAAAGAATATAATCATAATTTAGACTGTCTCCAAAACGGAATGTTGTTCTCCAGGAGGGAATTCTGAGTAATGACTTCTGCGAAAAGAGATGGACTGAGCTCTTGTTTTATTCAGAGAATTGTGTATACCTGTTTTTGAGGTTAAACACAAGATAAAACTTCAGAACATAAATTTGCCTAAGGAAGAAAAATGTATAAAAAAATGCAATTTCTTATTTAAACTGAATTTTAAAATTAAAAACCCAAAAAAGTGGGTGCGGCAAATGGTCTAATAAGCTTTTAGTGACGATTGTTATTTTTTTGGGGTTTGGTAAATATTTGCAAAATTAAGAGTTTGAATTATTAATAGCTCTTACTGAAGAAGTTCAGCAAACTCACTCAACGAATACATTAAGAGACTTTGAGTAGTTTGAAGGAGTTTAAGATATAACTCGCATGGTAAACAGACAAAATTCAATGCCCAAACTACAATTGTTTTGACCCTACAGAATAGGTACTATAGTTTAAGATTATTTGCACATAAGCCAGTTTTGTCAAAAATTTCATATATGAAGTGCCAGAAAAATGTATCGAGCCTGCTTAACTTGAAGCTCAACATGTCATGTGGAAGAGATCTTAAAATAACACAAAAACTATTCCTAAAGACTTTTTATCATTTAAGTAAAGCTGTAATTAATGTCTCGTCAATTGTGTACTTCAGTGTACCATACTGCAAATGAAAAACAAACATTTAAGGGTGAAAATATAAACCCAAAAGTGTTAAAATTGTTTAAATAATGCATAAAAACATTCCATATCTCCAGATCCAGGTCACTCCATACCCCCATACAACCCTGATAGGGCCGTGGTTAAGAGCCTCCTGAAAATAAATACTGGCTAAACCACTGTCATTTTATTTTAGTGTTCCGTCCAAGACTGATTTGATCTAAATTACTTCTTATTGAACTTAATTAACTGAAACATATTTATTTAAATAAAACGTTGATGGTCCAATCGGTACTTAAAATTTGTCGCATAAAAAAGCGAATACCACTTACAGAACCACTTATATAGTAAAAAAAATTCACAAATAAAATAAAAACGGCATCCCAAGTGATATTTTACGACATGTGACATGTACGTATTTGTGGTCGTAAAATTAAAATACGATAAAATGTGTCGGGTGTTCCACATTAGAATTTGAAGTTGTCTTATCATTTTCGGTGAAACCAGATGTAGACTACTTTGGATTCTTCTTTAAAATAATCAAAAAAGAGGTCTATTATTACATAATAATAATCGACCAAAAATTAAAATACATCTATTAACCCCTTTTAAAAATTATCGGATGACCCATTCACAACTGATTTCTGTGAAATATGATATTAATAAATTATTAAAATATCTGTTTCTTAAAAAAATCAATTACATGTTGTCAATGTTTTAAATAAGATATAGTGAATACATTGGATATTGGTACATCTAATAGGTTAGGTTAGGTATGTGTCAGTATACGTATATCTTTTTCAACGATTGTATAGAAAAGTGCAAGTTTCATATGCGTCATCAATTAAGAAACATACCTATTTATATATGGATGTTCATTTCCCACGGCCAAACCCGTGGGAAATGATTCATTTCCTACGGGTAAGTGAACTAGACAGGCATGACAGCAACTGACATTTCAAAAATGAGCAATAAATTCAAGTTGTCAAATAAAAATATAAACTCTTTGAATGCTTTCATTTTGAAAATAAGGAATACATAATCATAGAAAAAGTATAGTGTATAACTCGCGCGAAATATACGCATTTCCCACTCGTAAATTATTGAAGTTTGTAGCAATCGCTTCGATCTTCAATACTTTACTCGTGGGATATGCATATCATTCCAAATGCTAATAAAAATATGTTAATAACAATATGTTAATAACAATATGTTAATAAGAATATGTTAATAACAATATGTTAATAACAATGTTTAATTGGTTTTGTTGTTCATTTAGTCTTCCAAACAGTATTCGAAATTTTTTTATTAGTGGATAAATTTTGAATTGTGAGTGGTTAATGTTAAAAAACAAAATAGTTACTGTAACCTCCCACCCCCTGGCCATTTATCTCATGAAAAAGACGAGTACAAAGTAACAAACCGATGGCCATTTCGGTAAGAAACTTTTATACTCAAATTTATCATAAAATATACCTGATCGTCTAGTATTGTTAAAGGACCCAGTTGTGCTGTATTTTTATTCGTTATAGTAAAGTTTGCTGCAAGTTAAAAAAAATTAAACACTGAAAAACCTTCAAATCGTATATTCCGTAATTTCAACCTTTTATAATAATTACAAAAATCAAAACCTTGAAACAATATTTACTCTTTTCTCAATTTGTGTGTGAGGACCCCTCACGGAGACCCGCCACTGGGTGCACGAAAGAGAAGACATTTGTCATATTTTACCAATTTGTATTTTGTGCTTGTCTAATTATTTTTATATTTCTGTTTGCTTTTATTTTACAACCTTTTTATTTGAGTGATTTGAAATCACGTGTATTTACTATGGTCAATAATGTCCTAATCATTCTGGTGGGAAGATGGAATGCCCGCGGGTCTATTGCCGTCTGCGACATCCCTCATTGGGAAAATTTTACGGGGATGGGAGATCACATTGCCTCCTACCGTCCCAAAATAATTCATTCTTTTTTTGTTTAAAAGGGACCGTACCTTAATAGACATAGTAACAATCTTGACCAACTCATAAAACACAAGATTTTCTGTGTAATATATTGTGTATTGTTGTAATTGGTAAATGAGAGTCCTGACTTAACCCTTCCGCACACAGGACGGCGCGCCACTGTGAACGGTCAATTAAACAAACGGTTTACTTGTCCGGACTCAAATTAAATATGAATTTTCTTCCCCGGATTTTGAATTGGGGGTGTTTTTGAGACATTTTATTTATATAGATATTTTTATTTTGTATCGAATTTTGGATTATTTTTCTCTACTTATTTTCTCTTTGGTTTTATGGGCAGTTGTTTTCTATAGGATAGGAAAAGGCCTATAAAGAATATTACGGGGTCGAAGTTGGCGGTAGACACAGGTCTACAAAATAATTGTTGTTTTCGTGGATGGGTAATTTTACAGGAACTGATTTTTTTCTTCGGGCTGGTACTGTTTGATAGTTCAGACGATGGTAAACATTTTCAGACTGCCTTCACTTCTCATTTTATGCCCTTTTTATACCCAGTAATTATCTTATTTCGTGACGTAAGGAATGCAAGTGCGCGGTGGGAATCTACCCTATTGCGACTTCGTTATCGCCAATTTATTTATGTTATCGTAGATAACTGCATTTCAGAGGACAACTTTTTAGCTATTTTGAGTTTTTTATGAATTTTAAGAGAAATATTAGAAGCGTAAATTTTATACATGGGAAAATAAAATTAGAATTTATACGTAAAATAATTCTACGGAAATAGAAAAATACAGGAAAAATAGTAATTAAAAATGGAAATTAATAAGAGATTAAGTGACTTAGGGTAGGAACGTTTCATTACATTTCTTTATAAAAATATCTATATTATAAATATTTCTCTAATGTAACCACTCTGACTAGCCTTGATCAATTTCATCGTTTTACAAATTATATAGGAACAACATATTTTCGCCAATTGAGTAAATATTTTGCATTTATTTAATAATTTAAAAACCAGTTAAATTACGTTCAATTTAATGTTCAACATTTTTTTATAGAAATATAATTCTAATTACGCCCACTAGGCACATTAAGATTTGTTGGTTTTATTTCCACCCTACTGGTCTTCATGCAACTGGATAATTGAACTTTATCTAAAATATCTTTCTGCTTATTGATTGCAATAGTTCAAGGTCATGCACTATAACCCACAGTTTCTTGGCAGAGAAAACCCAGTAATTTGACTATATAGTTTATGTGAAGTAAGCGAAACGGTTCGCTGTTGATGTTTTTGACTCTTTGAAATGTGGCAAATTTCCAATATTCAGTCGAACGGAAATTGTATCCGTTCAGTATTTATGAACGAAGAGTTTACAGTGAAACAAATTTTAATTAAATTTTACTTTGAACTTTGGTTTCTTTTTAGATGTATTTGTTTTTACATTCTACAAAATAGCCAAAGAATTATTGGTCATATTTTAACACGTTGACTGCTTATTTTATTATTAATAGAAATAAAACTCCAAAACATGTACCACATATATTCAAAAAAACAAAGGTTTTGGGGGGCAACTAGTTTCGGCTAACGAGCCATCTTCAGGCCTAGAAACAAATTACAAAGTTCGATGCGAACTTATATAAAATTAACATTGAATAAAACTTACCATATAACATTTAATAATGATTAAATCAAATAAACGAACAAATCCATAAATATAAAATTATGTGGGAAAGTTGGGGTAGGGAAATATGAGGATACATGAAAATTCAACTTAAATTTAAAAATATGGAACGAATAGGGAAGTGTTTAAAACACTGTTAAAAATTTGGTAGGTCGGATGATCTTCATTGGGAAGATCTGTGTTGAGTGGATAAATTCATATTTGCCGATTGCAACGTGGTTGTGCAAAACGGAGTGTAAAAATGAAAATCCCAAAGAAGGATTGAAAAATCGGTTTATCTAATATAGAAAAACCGGAGAAGTTGAGGAAGAAGTTGTAGGTGGGGACGTCCTGGTTAGGCGGACATGCCTGTACCAGGGGAGCCGGCACCACAAAATAAACACCCCGGGCCAACCCGAACAGGTGAAAAAGGAAGAGCAGCAACTGGTGGAGCATTTTTACACTTCTTTTTGCACAACCAAGTTGTAATCGGCAAATATGAATTTATCCACTCAACACAGATCTTCCTAATCAAGATTATCCCACCTACCAAATTTTTAAGACTTCTATTTGTTCCATATTTTTAAATATAAGTTGAATTTTCATGTATTCTCATATTTCCCTACCCCAACTTTCCCACATAATTTTGTATATATGGATTTGTTTGTTTATTTGATTTAATCATTATTAAATGTTATATGGTAAGTTTATTCAATGTTAATTTTATATAAGTTTGTATCGAACTGGGTAATTTGTTTCTAGGCCTGAAGATGGTTCGTTAGCCGGAACTAGTTGCCCCCCAAAATCTTTGTTTTTTTGAATATATATGGTACATGACTTGGAGTTTTATTTAAATTAAGAATTTGACCACATTTGAGAAATGGATAATCTATTAGATTTATTTTATTATTGCTTGCTACATATAGTGCTAGTAAGTTTTTTTTTATAATATTTTAAAGATAATTACGGGTGAACACTGCACATACATTTTCAATGCATTGGAGTCATCAGATATGGACCCTCTGTCTCTGATGCCTTCAAATCGTAGATCGATCCAGGAAGTTCAGAGGTGGCACACAGTTGATATTTAGGAAGGCATTGGTTTTAATGGACGTACATAATTTTCGGACCTTTGTGGGAACATAAATGCGCAAATTTACGTCAACACCGTTATCCCTTTGTTTTATGCTACTATTGGACCAAAAATTTTATTACAAGACTTCACTCTTGATGATGCCCTGCGGCAATCCTCTCTTGTAGCGTTATTTGAAATATGATGCAAAAATTACTTATCAAATTAATATTGTGTCAATTAAGCTACATTTTAAAATTATGTTGACTTCTACAGGATGTTCCAAGAAAAGGTGACAAAAAAAACTTGTTTTTTAAATAGAATGGTGGAGATATTTTTACTTTTTGAATTATCGCTTAGGTCTATATTTTTTGTTAATTTTGTGTTAATATCCTATACTCCGTTGCCTAGGAAATTTGTCAAATTTTCGAATTTTACACAACCTCTTATAAACCGACATACGAAAGCATATCTTTTAAGAAATTTAAACATAAAATTGTACACGCTCTTTCCTAAGAACCACAAAACCCTGGGTAAAAGTATATTGAATTTCAGTGATACAGGGTATCCAAAATTTAATAGCAACTTTTCTGGTTCTCAAGTAAATGCGTTACACTGAACCTTATAACATATTTGGAAAGTAGATTTTATTCCCTTTTTAAAAATACGCATACATCATACTCCACCTCTTATAGTTTTTTTATTAAACGATCTAATTTGTAAAAAAGTCGAATTCCCATTCTTTTACATACAGAAGGTTACGAAAAAATATTAATATTATCAATGCAGATCAGATCAATAAATGTGTGGGTATTTTTAATAAGAGAAATTATAGTCTAGAAAGCAAGTGCTCTTTAGTTCAAACTTTTTTCTTTTATTATCGAGATGTCATTTGATTAGGAATAGCGTGTGGATGATTTTTGAAAAAACTCAAGAGCCGCTTGCAAAAATTGCAAAAGTTATAAACAAATAACTGAAAAAAAATGGGGTTTGGTTTTTTTGGAAATATCTCAAAAGCTATTTGACATTTTTCAAATTTAAAAAAAGATTCAAAATGAGGAGGATTAAAAAATTATGATTAAAAAAAATCGTTCCTTAAAATAGTTATTTAGTTATTTGTTTAACTAGGCAGAGAAGTAACAGATTTACTGCCGCGGCTAGCATTTCATTGCCGAGGCAGTAAATCTGATTCTCTGCCGTGTGAAACATATAATTGTTTCTCCGATTGTTTGTACAGAGTGATTAAAAAAAAAAACAAATGAAAATGAAAACTTTTTTATAACGGATACAAGTCACAATTTTTAGTATTTTTTCTAATCGTATGTTATAGGTAATAATTAAATCGTATTTTCTAATTATTATTGTCGATTAGACCTTAAATTGTATATATAATAATATCTACCAAAAAATAAGACACCACTGTTACATTCAATTAGATAGAGGTTAGTGGATTCCATGTGCCTGCTTGTTATGTACCTTTTCTGAATTGTTTAGTTGAAAATCGCCATTTTTATCCGTTTATCTTAAGATTAAGTTGTTTGGAGAAGAGATTAATCTGTGTTTAGAGATATAAAATTATTTTTTTAATGCTTAGGCATTAAAAATCAACAATTTTTTCCGCCACCTGTAATTATTATTAAGGAACCATTTTTTAAATCATAATTGATCTTGCTCTTTTAATAACTAAAAAAGATTGTTTTATTTAAATTTTCATCGTTTATTTAATAAACAATTTGTTATAAAAAATAATTTTTTTTTCGGAGGCGTAGGAAAAAGTTTGACCCAAAAAGCACTTGCTGACCAGACTATTAATGGCCTTTTCAAATATGTTATAATATACAGGGTTTCGCATTTAAGAAAACTGTAAAAATATCCCCACCATTCCATTAAAAAAAATATGGTTTTTGGGTTACCTGTTCTTGAAACATCCTGTAGACGCCAATATAATTTTAAAATGTAGCTTAATTGGTACCATATTCATTTCCTAAGTAATTTTTGAATCATATTTTAAACAACACTGTGGAGAGGAATGCCGATGGTCATACTGTATAAATCAATTAAAGGCAATAAATTATTATATTTCGTAATTCGTAAAATTTCAGAATCTTTACCTTGAATGGCGTAAATAATCATCGAGCAAGTATATGTTAAAAAATGTTCAAATTGCCCAAAATATGAATTATGGGTTAAAAAACGCAGCCGAGGTGACAAAGGATTTCGATCGATTGGTGGTGTTACTAAGGATCCTATTTATATTTGTTTTTTCCACTTTTATAGAAAAAGCAGTCTAACTGATGAAAATCCTTTTTTTGACTAAAACTAATAAATAATAAAGGAAGTTTCAAAAAACAGGACTTAAATAAGAAACATTAAATTTCTCATATATGGAAACTTGATAAACAAAAATCAATAAAGTTTCATAAAATTGATAAATTATATAAACAATCAGAACAACAATAATCACGTAGTTTCGGCAACTGACTTATTCCCATTAAGAAAAAAATTCTAAGAACACCTCTATTTTTTTTCTTTTCTACTGGCTTAAATCGACTCATTTTGGAATTGAGGCATAGTCCATTATTTTCGCAACATGTTATATAAAAAACATCATTGCCAAATAAATAAATAAATTTTAATAGGCTCGTCATCACTAGGTATCGGTGGTGTTAGTTTAGGATTGCCAATAAACGAAACCTTTTTAAGAACCTGGGGATTTTTTTTCGATATTATTTGTATTAATTGATTATCTAGTTTCATATCATTGGAAGAAGATTCAGGGTTTTCCCGTCCCCATTATCTTTGTCTACCCATCTCTTCGTAACTATCTTTAACTCCATTCCATTCGTTTCCCGAATCCTCTTCTTTAGAATCAGATTAAGACAACACTTTAAGCTTTTCTTCTTTAGTAAGCTTATTTTTGTCAAGAATTCTTAACTGGCTTGGTCGCGATAAGGCAGGAGATGCAGAGCCACCGACATTTTAACTCATATAAGATTTAAAGACAAGTGGTATTAGTAATTATCAACCCATTCAAGACAATTATGACCAGCAATTAGTTAGAACAAGTTTAAGGGGTAGTTATCGGAACAATAATCAGTATAATAATAATAATAATAATAATAATAATAATAATAATAATAATAATAATAACAGTTACAACGACTATTACAATAATGCCAGACATAATAAAGGGTTTACAAATGGTAATTCGCAAACGCATAATGTTAGAATATGCGAGGAAGGCGAAGAGTCATCACAAGAACCGTTGGCCAGGTCAGGAAATGTTCATAGTGGAATTTGCATTTATAGGTTATTATCTCTTTGAGAGGGTCATTCTTGATTCGTTACTCATTCTCGATTCTTGATTCATCATCGATGAGTTATCGATTTATTATATTGTAGTAAACATGTACCAGTGAATAAATTTGTTGGTGAAAGTATCTACTGGTTAGCTTCCCAACATTGGTATACTCTACATGGCTTACTTACCTATCCCACATCACATCTGCCATTATGGAATCAATAAACCTTTAAATTTTTTAACTCACTTTAAGCTCACAAAACGGCTGCAGAACTACTACATTATTCCTCGCAAAACACAAGCATAAGCAGTCAACGTGTTAAATAAAAATGATACATTTTTAGAATGTTGACACTTTCCATTCATACCACCTCCTATTTATTATGTACTATTTTATTTCCCACTGTTTTAAATATTTTTTGTTAAATTCTGTATTTAATGTATATTTATGATAGGTTCCATGTGGTGCTAACAAGAAAGAACTTCTAGCACACTTAGACAGAGTTCCAACGTTTGTTCAACGACTACAGTTTACTGTTAAAGATCACACCGTCGGTAAAGCAGCCACTTTTACCAAGGTGGATAATGTGATACAAGAAACCAAAAATCTTATGAACGCAATTTCCAAAGTAGTAACGACCTGCTTTGAATGTGCCACTAAAGTAAGTATTTTTGCTTTTCGTATGAGTTTTATTAGTCAGCTTCTGAAAGTTTTCTGGCATTCTTCAAGTGTTTAACAAGTTTTTTTTGAATCTGAACTACATTTTGTTATTAAATAAAATATTTTTAGTTTTATAATAGTTTTTAATTTTTCCTTGTGATTTTTTTGTCTGTAACTCTGCGCCTTTATACTTTCATTTCATTCGTTTCGGTAATTTCATCATTCTGAAAGTTGATTGTTAATTCTTTGTGCCTTTTTTGATACAGTTACCATTTGTGTTTGTATCGGATTTATTTTCAGTTTCCATTTATTATATTATTTATTTCCAATTTCCTGTAAGTGATTTTACAGTCCTTGCTTAATTATGGGTGCCGTCAGGACGTTTATAACTGGAGATAATTTTGTACGTGGGTGTGTGTTCAGTTACGTCGTTATGAATATATTTATTATTTTTGGTAATACACTTCCTTCTAATTATGTCTCATCACTGAAAGTCATTTCTTTTGTCATGTAATTTTTAATGCCGTTTTATTATGCTGTCATACACTGAACTCTAACCGCCTGGACTCGAAGCTAGTGTGGAAGTGCATCGAATCCTTGGATCACATTGCTACCAATAACAGAGTAACCTTATTCTGGGTACCTGGACACTAAGGGGTGGAGGGTAACAAGAAAGCCGGTACTCCTGGGAGAAAAGTGTAGAATGCGAGTTCATTGGACCGGAACCAATATTTGGCATAGCCAATAGCATTGAAAAAGACACTGAGTCGGATGAATAAGATGCTAATACTATAAGTATTACATAGCATATACTTCAAAACTGAGTAGAAGCTACATTTTAAAGTAGATACTTTTAATTTTTCCGGAACCTACTATACCAAGTAGCACTCTCTGGAAAATACTTAAGTGTTTACTACACTTTAAAGTACCGACTTCCTACAGTAGGTACTTCGATTTTAAGAAGAAATTTAGTATTTGCTTGACTTTAGTGAAGTTGATATCTTGCAGCTTCACTGAGATTGCTACGGTTGCTTCTCTTTGAAAATTGATGAAATATGCAGGAGAGAAATATGCAGTGATGATTCTTCTATCATAAAATATTCCGGTACCTTAAAATAACTTTTCGATCATTTTTTAATTTCGTTTTTCTGTTATATAGGTTGAATAGGGAGAACGTATCTTATCTAGCTAATACATTTCACATTCACCAAATAGAAGTGTTTAAGAAGTATATTTAAATAGACGTTAAATTAAATATTAAAAATAAAGCATAGTGTACCAAAAATATTATAAAAGACTGAAATTATTTATCTGTGTAACTGGTGACCCTGTATTTCAGTCAGGTGTTTCAAAAATTATTGATAAAGTCTCACGTGCAATCTACAGCAAAACAAAATATTGGTATAATTCCCTGCTACAGGCGATAGGTTTAACGATACGAGCAGAAGTCAAAGTGAGGTAGCAATTCGAAGTATATACTATAGAATACAAGTAGATACTACAATCAGTGTAGTAAAACTTCGATGATAAGCAAATACTACCGGATATGACCAGATGCTTTATGATGGAGCAGATACTTCGAGGTAGATCCTTAAATTTATAGTATTAACATCTACTTCGTTTTTATTCATACAACTCACTATCTGGAAATAGGCCGAGAGGAAAACTCTCCAGCACTGGAAAGATATTCCTGAGTTAGCACAACCTAAGGCGTTCATAGTCAAACCCTCAGGGAGCACTTTATCGCATATCCTTGAATAGATTAGAAATGATTTACGCATCTTAATTGGACTCTTATAGGGTTTCTGTCGTCTGCGTTACCATCTGAAGAAGCTAGGTCTAAGTCAAACATCGGACTGTCGCTTCGGCAGTGTGGAAGACAAAACGGCGGAGCATATTCTATGCTCCTCTTCTGCCCTGGAAATGAGTTGACTTCGTACGTTTGGCTGCATATTGATGGAGTCTACCAACTTTAAGAGAACTTCACTTAAATCAACTATAGACTTCGTGACAAGGTGTGGATGGTATAGTAAATTGTAGCCCGTAGGGGTACGCCACAATTGGCCTCTGTTATCTGTAGCGGAGGGACGAGATAACGCTCCACTCACATCGATCCTCTCCTATACTATATTGCCATATGCCTTTTTAATAAGTGGTAATCGGGATATTTCGGATTTTTGGCGAATTTTAAAACAGAACAAATCGCTGGGACGTGTAAAAAGTTGTTAGGCAGTTTTAATTTCCTGGGAAATCCGTATATTTAAAAATTTATTATGATGTTTTGACTCAATGTGTTGTGTCATCATCATATATCTATTCGTGATGTTTGTTTTGTCAAATATTTCGTCGATTTTTTCCGATTTAAATTATTTATTAATGTATATTATTTTACTTCTTCTATTGTCGGATGTTTTTCTTTGCAGTTTTGAGTGTTTTTCAATTTCAAATATTTTTTTATCTGTTGTTTGTTTTTTGATCTTTGTATGCCAATTATTCTTATCGACTTTTATTATTTCTTTGTTTAGTTCACTTAATTGAGGTTTTAGATATTCTTTTTTTGTTTTCTCACATTATTGCTTAAAATTATAACTTTTTTTTAGATATTTAGCTACAAAAAGAGAAAGTAAATTTTATGTAGGAACTTTATATTTTATACATATTTTGTGTTGGGGTTACGCCATACATTACAATCAAAATTGTAGCCAACCCTCAACTATTTATTATTATTTATGCTGTGATTTACTCTTTTCATTTTTGAATTTTTAACAATTGTTCAGTAAACATGAAAGATAACAGTTATTAGGACAAACGCGATATATTTTGATATTAATAAAAATATTTGTAGTTCATTTTCAAATAATTACGTTAAACACTTTTTTATTAGATTCTCTTTCTGAAGTTCTGATGGAATGTTTTTACTTAATTTAGTTCTCTATAGCGTTACCGCAAAGAGTTAGAATATCATGTGCAAGTTTAGATGGTAGACCAATACCAGAGCCGTTAAATCCGCAAGTGCTTCATAGAATCATGAAATTTCAAAGTTCTACTCTACCAAGATAATTTCTTTTGGTGATTTATCGTCATTTCCATTTAACTAACCACGTTTCTAACTCTTTAATTTAATTAACTCATTTAATAAAATGAATAACTAAAGTTGTTGTTTATTATTTAACTAAATTGAAATAAAACGAGATAATTAATTTGTTTTATAAACTTTAATATTTTAACAACAAATTGTTATTCATAACGCTAAATTAAATGTGTGCACAGTAACACTTTAAATATCATATACACAACATATAATATATAAAAACTTAAAAACAATACTTAAATGATGAGAATATATTTTCAAGTAATGTATGGAACACTTTATTAATGTTTCTCAAATTATCGAACTATTTCAAAAGCTTTTAAAATATGTTCTTGATAAAACAGAAATCATTATAGGTGGCAGGTAGGTAACGAAGCTAATTTCCGCTCTTGAATAATGAGCAATTTCTATACCTTTTCAATCCTTCCCTTTTCTATAATAAAATAATTACAGTTATTTGGAATAGTAATAAAAGATTCCAATTTGGCAGCTTTTTATCACTGATTTGATAATTGCTTATAATTTCTAGAGATAAAGTATTTAACTTTTTTCTCTTTTATTTAAAAGAACATTTTGTTAACGCCCTATCCAGAATATTAAAAGACTAAGATCCAATTTCTAAAATTTAACATACTTATAATTGTAAAAACCTTAAAAAACTTCTCATCAAAATACAGTGATATTCTATTTATAAATCTAACAGTGTACTTATTAATTATTAGTTATATAGATGTGTAAATTAAAAGTTATTTACTTAATTCGTATTTATAAGATAAACATCTTCAATTAAACACTCCTAAACATACACTTCTATTCTAACTTTCTGTAAACTTACAAGTTTACACACAGCAAAACACATCTCTTTAGTTACTCTCTAACTTCTGTAGTTATTGACTCTAAACTATCTTTTATTAGCATAATATTGGCCATCCAGATCTTCAAAATCCTATTAATAATGGAGCCGACGATCAGGTTAATTTTTGGTGGTGCTAGTTTGTATTTGTGTTCGTTTTAGTTTTGTGAGGTAGATCAAAGTCGTGTGTTCATATCTTTATTTGCAAATATAGTACATGCAATCATTACAGTTCGTAATAATTTATTTTATATCGGTAAATAGATTAAGAACGTTTTTTTATAAAAAATCAAAATAATAATTGTTATGTCAGGGTTTAATATTTAAAGATGATAAATATCGGTATATTTATTGCAATGTTGGCATATACAGGGTCTACAAAAGTTCGAGAATTATCTTATAGTTATACTTTAATATATATTTCAGTATATGATAGAATTAATTACTCTTTGGTTATATTTTTCTTTCAGTTTAGTTTTATTTACTTATTTAATCCTAATAAAAATCACATAGACTAGACTTGGTTATTAATATTGTATAAGTTAATAATTTTTTGTTAGGTGCGTATTAAAAAATATAAGTGAAAAGGGAAAGAGCAAAAAATTTAAGTTGCACCCCAGGTAACACAGACCTCTCCTCTATATCTCTGAGAGGTTATAATTAGGATCTTATGCGAATTCGTACTACGAGGTCTCAGTGATCGCTTTGTGCTGTAACTAAGCGAAATTCTCACTTGGTGTCCCCAGGAGAAATCTTAGACACCTCACATTCCATTTCCCATGAACCATCTTGTTGCAAGTTCCTAAAGAAGTCCCGAAAGCATCCCAAATAAGAAATTCTCACTGCGGGTTCCTAAAGTTATCCCGAACGATACCTAAATAATAAATTATTATTGCGAGTTCCTAAAGTTATCCCTAATGTCACCTAAATAATCAATTCTCACTGCTAGTTCCTAAAGTTATTTCTAACGACCCGAACGTAATTTATACATTAAAAACAGAGAGAACATCAATAACCAGAGCACAATAATATACAATGAGGACCAGAAGTGTTACCTCCACTCTGAACTCATTTATAACTGAATTTTCGAAAAATCGCTTGAAGACGTCAATTTTAATTCCTATCGAAGAAAAATTTCACTCGTAACTTAAACACCTAAAATATTGAAGCTACCTCCTAGAAAGGCGAGTTAGGGTGGTGGGTAACTTCTGGTCCACATTGTATAGATCATTAATCTAATATTTCTTTAGTTTATTAATCGGTCAGATATGGATTAAAATATTATTTCTCATCTGTCATTTTTTTCAATATATAAGAATACTAGCCTTAGGCCTGTCCTGACGTCCTAGTATTTAATAAACACAGCAAACTAACAGTATCCAAGTATCTCAGCTACGGACAAATGGACAGACATTCGCAGTTATAGTTGACTTAGGTCACTTAAAATAGTAGGTGAGTGAAACCATTCTCCGGTTATCATTGGGACAGACGGAGAGATGGGCAAACAGACTGTTGTAATTGACTTATATCACTGAAAATATTAGGTAGGCGAGCTGAGGTAACCAGCTATCGATTGCTGAAAACACGGTTCCAAAATTTGAAACCATTCTCGAGTAATCACTGTGACAGACGGACATTATAAAGTCAATAAGTATCTTCGCTTTGCCTCGCTACTTAATAATTAAAATATCGGTCAGAATACTCATGGTGTCAGTAGACGTAGTAGTATGTTCACTTGTGGGACAGATAACGAGACTCGTGCCGACGTCGGTCTGGTGCAACCGTGCATATTATATAGATCTTGCACAACTCTGAATGCGAACTCTTGAAGACCACGCCAGATCTTAACATAAGCAGTTGACGTAAATTTGCCACAGAACTCGCCAGAGGCACTGCCTGCGATGATCACACTGTTAGCTTTAATGCGAGCTCACAGAGATCTTGACATGAGTAGTAAATGAGAATTTCCCAATGTACTCGTCACATGGTGTAGAGAATTTACCACAATATTTCGCAGAGAACTCGTCAAAGTGTATTGTTCTAGAATTTCCACGTGTGATATCGCTATGTCCTTGCTGATAATTAGCGGACTTTAGAGAACATATAGAGCTCTCGACAACCATTCAGGGAAGTTTCAAAAAGTTGTCTCATTCTCCTAAAAAGACCTCTTTTTGTTGCCTGGACTTTTTACAGTTAAATTCGTAATAATGAAAAATAAAATCTTTAATTTCAATTTTTCATCATCTCTATGTCATAGAAGGGGGTTTATTTTACATAAAGTCGTTTGGAGAGGGTTCGGTCTTATACATGAAATTTTTAACAAGATTCTTAAATATATAAAAAATCATTTAAAGCGTCGTGTTCATATCGTCTTCGACGGTTATCCTGAAGTCAAATTTGCCAGAATTAAATCAGCAGAGAATTCGACGATCAACAAAACACCTCACGCCGACCATAGAATTCGACGAGAACACTTTTCTGTCACTCACTCAGAAAAAGTTTCTATCAAACGACAAAAACAAGTTTCGTTTTATTGAGCTTTTAGTCGAACAATGTTTTTTTTGGAAGCACTAGCTAGAGAAAAAACAAGAATTTTATTCAATTCATAGTTTTAATTACGGAACGCATGTCCTGGATAAATATTTTACTGTTACATGCTTTTACTGGTTACGATACAACCTCTTCGCTGTTCAACATTGGAAATGAAAAGCTTGCACAGCTGTTGAAAGTCCGCGATATTTGCAGATTTGCAATCAACGGATAATTGAGAACTGTTGTAAAAAAATGTTCATAGCTCTTTACAATGGAAAAAACATAAACATCCCTCAATCACCAATTATTTCTGAATTATGCCGCTAAGACCAAAAATAAAATATCCACTTTACCATCATCCCAGAAAAATGGAACCAACAAAATGGAGATGAAAAAAAAAACCTCAAGGTGCGACGAACCAATTATTACTGATGCATCACCCGCTCTAGAGTGACTATTGAAAATAATTTCTTATAAATGCAGAATGCGAAGTGGAGTAACCTGCGGCTGTCGAATAGCTGGACTAAAATGTAAGCTAATTTGTGATAACAACAACAAGATCTATGACCACCTAAAAGACGATTCCCCCGTGGTGCCAGAGAAGGATTGCACCGACAACAGGACCGAGACTGAATGCCAAGATCTGACAGAAACGTAATCTCGAGACAATACTGGAGTTGAAAGGTTAACAAAAAGATTTAGAACACGATAAAATCATAAAGAACTATTCAATTTTAATAAAAATAGTAGCAGTACGGCTTAAACCACGAAAAAGAAGACCCGAAAGCGCTACCCCTGCGGTGGTGTTGAAATGAGTTCTTCCGCCGCGCCTCCGTGTTGAGCGCGTTTATACAGAAACTGTTGGGAATTGAGCCCTCTACAACTTTGTCATTTAGATGTGACTATTATTTTTACTAGAAATGGTCCAAAAGTTGAAAAAACAGTTTCACTATACTAATTGTTCACACTTTTGGTTTATTATAAGCAATAAATATTTTTTTTCAGTTATGCTGACTAAATAAAGATTGTAGATAATTGTCTACAAATTTGTTAGTCATCTTTTTTATCGAGAAACCCAAAATATGCGTGTAAATCGACCCAAACACAAAATCCAAGATGACTTACATTTCCCATAATTCATTTATGGGCAAGAATGTATCTTCATCTACTCCTCGGGGGACACTCAACTGCGTCAGCTAGAGCGGCTAAAAGAATAAAGAAAATTTAGCATTTAGTATCTATGAGAGCAAGACTGCGAATTTACAGAACGATAATAAGCTGAGCACTGTTATGTGGGTCCAAAATCGCTGTTATGTTCTAACCATGGATCCTCAATACAGATAACAATAATGAAACTTAAATTTGATATTGGAATTAAAAAAACAACAAAAGTTTTGATTTAAGACAATTGAGTATCAAGTACCATATCAAAGCTATGAAGCTTAATTTAGTGCTGTTAAGGCCAACTTTATTATGATTGAAATATAAAATTTTAACTTGTAGCCCTCACACCATATTCAAAATATAGCAAATAGATTAATTTTGTATTCAAGAACTTTTGTAAGATCCTGCTTACTAAATCCAAAAGCGTTTTTTCTATAATCACTAGTTTTCATTAGTAGTATTTAAGTAGTTTTGTCAAAAGAAAAACACATTTTTATTACTTATTCAATAATGTAAAATCATTATTATCTACTTTATTTTTTCGTGAATGTAATGGCTAACTATTGAAAGGAGAATGAAAGCGTTAAAATTAAAACTTAAACAATTTTTTAAAAAAAATCTTCATCATGTAAATATTACCATTGATTCTCTTTGCTAATTTGGGTATGTATTTCCGTCATATTTATTTTCCTCAAATTTCTTAACTTCTTTTTCTATTTAGGTTACTTTTCTTCTCCAGCTTTTTAACAATTGTTATGTACATACTTTTTTTTGTATATATTTGCATGTACAGAGACGCTTATTATTATAAGTTTTAAATGTTTATGTTAAATAAAATGATCTTTTTCTGGAAAAAGTGTGTGGTGAAAATGAGTAATTAAGAAAAAGATTATTAATTTAAAATAAACATCAACTAAATTGTAACATAGCCTAATTTTATTTATTATATAATATACAATCAGCATAAATAAGTATAAAAAATTATTATTCTATTTTTTTCAATCGGTACATAGCTTATTTTTGGTTATAGCTTTAGTGGGATGATTTAATAGTAGTGAAAATAAAATTTAGCATTAAGTTTTAGTGATGAAATGAATGCATTCGTAGACCGATTGAAGAATTTAGTAAGTGAACGAATATTTTTATACGTTTTAAATAAAAAGTAGTTTTTAGTAAAGTAGTTTTCCCAACCAAATAAAACTTATAAAAATACAAGTTCAAAATATAAGTTATATTTTATTTAATACTCGACAAATACATTTAAATAAACAGTAAGGATGTCAAAATTCAACAACAGTATCAATAATTAACATTAAAGTGTTGTTAACCATATAATAAATAATCATATCACTTTTGACATATAGTGAAAAATAACAGCGGTTAGAATGGGTCGACATACACATGTGGATACACCTTCTCCTACAAACTAAATTCCATCCAAGTCAGTATAAAAATGAGAATTTAATTGACTGTGAAATTGTTTTGAGGCACTTTATGTTTAATGTAACGTTAAATAAAAACGCATGGAAGTATATAATTTTAGTACCTATGTCACTTTATAAATCATGGTAAACTGACTGAGATCTTCAAATAACCCCAAATGGTCTAGGATTTTACTTAAAAAAAAACACTTAAATTTTAATATTAGTTTGATCTCTTCTAATATGATCACTATAAAAGCATAACAAAAAGAGGTTTTTAAATATTAGCCATATGTCTTTTTGTGTCGTTACTGAAATTAAAAGCCTTAAAGCAATATTTTCATACAAATCAAATTCTTATTTAGACGTTATTTGGGTTTCTTCTTTTGCTTGGATATTTTAACGATATTTTAAATACATATCATTTGGAAATATAAATAAAAGAGTTTTTTGCACCTTAGGGACTAAAACATATATTTCACTCCTTCATTATATAGACTAAAGTACTACTTTTACTCCCTTGGGATTAAAATATTTTTAGTCCCCGTCCGAGGGATTAAAAAATTTGTAGTCCCTCGAATAACAAAACCAATAGAAACCGTAGAAAATATTTTACTCGGGAGTAATATAACAATACCTCGTTTAGATTTTTTTATCTTTTTTTTTAATACGTTTTCATAACCATTAATCAATTTATTAAGTTATCGATATGAAATAATATTGAGTGTTTCTTATCACATAATTATCGTATGAATTTCAAAGTTTTAGTCCCTTACGTGCAAAAATAGCGTATATACCACGTAACTAAAGTGCTACTTTTAATACCTCGAGTAATTATTGCCCTCTATCCGTTCATGGAGTAACAATCTTTACTCTCAGGATTAAAAGTAGCACTTTGGTCCCGTGGTACATAATATACTTTTTCATACCATATAAATGGACAAAAATCATGTTTTGCACTGCAGAGATTAAAACATGAATTTTAATCCCTCATCTTAGGGACTAAAGTGCCAGTTTTGCTCACTTGGGGCTAAAATAATAATGTCTATATGTTAGTGTGGCGCACCGGCAACGGCAGAGCTTGTAACCCATGATCAAACCCCCAACAGGTCGGTTTTTTAATTTTTCTTCTTTTTTTCATTAACTTTTTATACCGATGACGTTTAGAATAAAAATTTACAAGTTGATTTCTTGTACAATTGTCACAATCTAAACGGTATTGTCGTTAGTTACAGACCGTTAAAGTTAATGATCGTTCTATCTACTGACAATGAGTGTTTATTTTTACATAATTATTGTATAAAGTGTTAGTCCTTACAGTGCAAAAATAGCGTATATACCACAAGACCAAAGTTCGTTTTTTTACCAGACTTGTGCTTGCATATTTCTAGATTGACAGATTACTATAATGTTATTAAAAATACAATGTTGTCAAAAAATGAAGAATTACTTATATATTTTAACAACACTTTAATATTTTTAATAAAATCAAAAAACTATAAACTTAGACGTCCTTATTACTGAAGACTTAGTATTCATTTTATGTTTTTTATACCATTTTTTATACTTAGAAATTTAAATAAAATTGTATTATTGTTTAGTATAAATTGGAATTCCGTGGCTCCGGCGCCGGCTCCCGAAGAGGTTCCGGGGGTGAAGGAGGATCGTCTACTGCCGGAGGTAGCGGAGTAGATACCAAGGGCGGTGGAGCGACTGGCTCGGATCAAAGTTTATGACAAATGGGGATGTCCCGGCGCAACAAGGGAGACTCGAGAAGGACTCGGGTCTCGTTCTTGTTGTTCTAGGACGTCGAGACAAATATTTAAAATATATAAAATTATTTTGGTTATTTAACTGAAGCATTTATTTGATATTACGTATTAATTGTTTTTCTGGTTTTTTGGTTATAAAATTATAGCTGCTATGTCCTTGGGGTTAAATTTTTGCATTTATGTAGATATTATTTGGTATTAAATTAGATATAATATATACGAGGGTTGATTACCATACTCATCTCCTGACTGCTGTATGAATATTTATTTCTTTGAGTTCAAAAATAAATTTTTAATGATTAAAAAGTTGTAAAGCAATTTGTGAGATAGGTCAAATTTCAACTCACAATATTTAGGTTATATAGTCCATAAAAAGAGAAGAAGAAGAAGAAGAATTTTTAGGTAATGAATCAAATTATCAGAATCTTTATTTCAAAAATTTTTTGGTTGTAAACCCCATTCAACTGTCCACCTTATCTATCTGTTGTTTTTGTTACACACTTTAGTTTTAACCTACAGCGTTTTCAGGTGGGTATTTCTTCTCACCGTACCCACATCTTCCGCCGGCTCTGACTGTTTTCTTTTTATATCTTACTTTGTCGGTGAGTAGTGACGAATTTAATTCCGAGATAATTCCAAGATCTTTCAAAATAATAGAAGTGATATAGCAGATGTGGCTTTGTCGGAAAGACCAAACAGAAGTACCAAATCAAATTCTACCTTATTTCAGATATGGATTTAGAAGGAACTGTAAAGTAAAATTTATTTCACTTCTTATTTCTTGAAAAGATTTACGAGAAGATTTCATGTCACATTCACAATATACCGTTTCTTAAATTTTTCTTTCTATCCAAACTGCCAATACTAAGGCTTTTTGTTCCACACCCTAGTAATTATGCACACGTATCAATTGTATTCACTCAATCCCTGTTTGCGTACCTAGCGTCACAATCTTGTCGTTTAAATCCATCTACTTGATAACATCATTTTCTCAAAAGAAGCCTCGTACATATCCAAAATCTGCAGTTGTTCCATTTGTGTAGAAACATTGCACAAAGAGTGTATTGAGAAACTGTAGGTAGTTGTTACGTTTACAAAAACAAAGGCCTATTATTGCTGAAGTATATAAGCAGAATCTACTCAGTACTAACAGATTTATTCTATAAACGAACGATTATTTAAAAAAAATCGTATTTCATAAGTGTTGATCATTAAACGATATCCGTTGGGTAGCATAGGCAATTCAGGTATTAAAATTGTTTTCTCTATGGAAATTGCATGATGAGCAAATTAAATTTGAGCGTGCGTTGGACTCCACCTAATTGGGTAAATGATCAAGTGCATTTTACATTTTTGTTTATAAATAAAGAAATACTGCGAAGAGTGTTTAATAGTTTAATAATAATAATAAATATCACAATGAACGATATCTAAATAATTATACCATTATTACAATCAAATTCACAAATTCGTCCACTAACGCCAACCAAATCAATTCAGTCAATCAACCGTTTATATCAGTTTCAGTATTCATCGAGTTATTAACCTTATAATACTCAACATAATTTATTCACTGTACTTAAGCATTTCTCGTCAAGTTTCTATCTTTATAAATGTCTTTGGTTTGTCCCCAAATACAGGTATTGCTCCAACCAATATCATTTATATTTAATTTAATCAATCTCAGACATCCTGTATGTAGTTCACATACCGAAATATAAATAAAAATAATAGGACAAGACTGAATTTAGATATGTGCGGTGTTACTAGTGATGGAGTTCTTGAATACCAAGAATCGAAAAGTATTCGTTTTTTTAAAGTTCTCGAAGTTCTCGAGAACCGACGTTCGAAAGTTGTCGGTTCTCGATAAGCCGATATTGGTTCTCGTGTTCTGGTTCTTAATTTTTGATTATAGCTCCGGTTACATGTCGAGTGAGTGTTGCATCGATATATTTTAATTTTAGTCAACGCATCAATATCAATGTTTATTTATTTATGTTCTGAATCAATGGATTGGAGAACGAACATATATATCATCACAATAAAGCGGCCGCGGCCGCGCGATATGTATATAAAAAATAAAATAAGTAATATTCAAATAGTTTCACACAGCAGATTTCTTTCCTCCAGGTTTCATGTTTTAGTAGGTTAAATTAATTAAAAAAAAATAACTACAAAATACCACACGAGCAAAACAACACTTAAAACTTTATAATTTGGGAATCCTAAGTGTCAAAAATCCGAGCACCAGACCGACCGAGAACTGCCGCTTACTAATCAAATTAATCCAAATAATGAGTGTCAAACAACACCAGTATAAATTCGGTACTCGGTTCTCGGTCGAGTTCTCGATTCTTATCAGTATTCGAGAACCGAACTTGAACCGAGTTCTCGATTCTTTAAAGTATTCACTTCTTCTCATCACTATAGGTGTTACCGTTTTCAATAAACTACTATCAACATTTCGATAATAGAGAGTTATCGCCACTGACGCTACTGTAAATACGGTAACCTTATTTTGAGCACTATTCTAAAATAAGGTTACAACCTTAACTATAGTTATCGCAACATCACTGCTTTATGGTAAATGATTTTAAATTTAAATCTAACCTTAAAAATATTCGGTAGTTTGCGTCGAGTCGAGGTAAAGGTGCCTATATAAAAGGGAAAATATTTTGGAAGCTGTTATTATTGGTGGTAGTAATGAAAGAACACTTTTTGATAAACCACTGGCTGAACTATGAATAATATTAATAATGAGACCTCTCTATTAAAGTTTTGAATATTACCTGTTAAATCTCTTTAATGACATTTTAAATGATTTTCAAAGAACCTATAACTGATTCCAAAATAATGAATCCTTTTTAAGTATTTATGATCGGTCTGTGTTTTCCCAATATCTTTTAATTTAATAACACAGAACTCTTTTACTAACATTGTTCAGGGTGAATATTACTTTACTATTTAAAATTTTGAATTAAATAAATTATTTTAAAATCCTATTTGAATAAATATATTTTCCGCTTAATGTGAGAGTGAAAAATTAACAGAACGTAATCAAGAATGTAAATAGTGAATATATATACTAACTAAACTGTCACAGTATAATAAACTGCTGGGAATCTGGGAAATTGTCAGTAGTGTTAGTCAAGTGAAATGAATAAGATAAAAAATGTAATCGAGATAATACGAAAGGCCGCGGCAAATCACGATCAGATTACGGTGTTTCAAATTTAAGGTTACGGTATTTTGTTCATTTACGGTAATACGCTATTTTCTCATAGCGCTATTTGCTTTAAGCACCAATATGCGCAAGCGTAGATGTCAAAATAAGGTTACCGTATTTCTTTGGAGCGTGGCGATAACTCCCTAATAAACTACCGAAATCTACTAAAACTGAAACTAAATTATACTAAAAATCTAACGCTACCTACATCTAGCAGAAATTTTATGAAACACTTAATTCGTGTCTAATATAAAAAGTTATTACCGCTACCACTAGAGGGAGAATTAAAAATTTAATCTTGCGTAGCATGTCAGAAACCGGTTAAAAATTAGTACAGTTTCCCAGATATTCCTTGTTTAACAAGCACAAGGGATACATTTGTTGTTTTTAATTTATATCCCAAGTCAATTTTTACAAGATTGACTTGGAAAAATACACGTTCGCAAGAAGCATTCGATAGTGGTAAGCATATCATATTTTTTTAAATTAAATCGTACTTAACTTGATTGGTAACATTTTTAAATTCATTCAATTCTCCCCAAATTTTTTCTACGGTTAAAGTACCGCTACTTGTGGATGCCTGTTACTTGTAGCATGCTTCTTTATGAAAGCAACCCCACTTAAAATTTTTATATTACATTCTCTACAAGTAAGTAGCATCAGTTTTATCTATTGTTAACCACGCTGAAAACTTAGTGTTTCCACTCGACGCGATAACTATATGTGCGTATTTACTTTTCTCTTTTAAAATTAGCCAAGTCGCATATAAATTCACATAAGCTGCGTTTTGTTGCTCCACTTCTATTTCTGGTGTCAACTAAAATGCTGTTTTGTTGGGTGCATGCTTTGACTCCAATAAAATATTGGATTCGAAATAAGAATCAAGCGTCATTTGTCAAAAATATTGGTTATTGTTATTGTTGTCTTCTGTATATAACAAATATAGTTTTAATACGAATTATAGAAGGTCATCTGTTTAAAACAGACGAGTCTCTATTTTGTCATCTGTACAATTCATCGTTCACGTATTCGAATTTCATTACATTCGTTGTTGTCTAAAAGTAACGCTTCTCGTTCTATGTTATTGGACAATTATCTGTGCTAAGACACATGCAAGAACAGCATTCTATTGTACCATTTTATGAAAACATTAAATTTAAATCTGAACATGTGTAACAAAAAACATAACCTTACGTAACAGAAAAATGGCATATGACAGACAAGAGAAAAAGGCGTTTTCTTTGTACTACGTTATTAACTTCTTCTGGAAGACTTACTAAAACGCAGCTTTTGTTATTCAAATTCTTAACTAATACTGTCACTTTTATTTATATTTAGTGTGATTTACAAATACGAAATCATATATTAAATTTGTAGTACGACAGCTATTCGAAAAACATCGAACTTACCTTAATAACGGCAGAGTTGTCTCTAAGTATAATTATTTGAGTGAGATCAATGCTGTTCCAATGTGTCGCATAAATATACCATATAGACGGCGATAAAATATAGATTTAAATTAAAATCCAAACATCTGCTGAAATGTACTAAAATTACCAATTGTACTAAAATTCTACTAAACAGTTTAACTGTGTCGGCTTTTACTTGATGAAAATCCATTATTAAATTTAAATAAACAACTTTTTAAGATTTCCACAATTTTTGTGGAAATCTTAAAACGTTGTTTTATTTATTTAAATTCTACTAAACACCCTTATTTTTCTAAAATAACTACTAATTTATAAGGAAAGCGGTAACCCTAGATACGTGGGTGACTGTCTGAGTAGTCGCTACACGTATGTTGTAGTGGCAATGGACGGTAGCACAACGGCGACTTCACCGAACATTCAATCCACCGTGTCTTGTGAAAGGTACCATGCAGTTGCTCGAGCCACTATTGGAATGACAATCTATGTCCAAAAGACCGTACTTCCAAATTCTCAGCATGTGAAAGGAGCGTAAGGATTACCAACATACAAAATAGAATTTATAAAAATCACCGTCTATTGAATAACAATCGAAAACTAAACAATGAATATATCTCAAAAATATTTTTGATTACTTTTACTTATGTATAAAATTTCATATAAGTATGTCAGAGGTGGCGTATAGTTATCCACACTCGTTTTTAGTTATATTTTCATTACATTTGATTGATATTTATATAATGAAGTATTTTAATTCTTTTAGGCTTTCTTGTAAATTATTCTAAAATGTTTACTTATATATGATCTAAAAATTTATATTTTTTTATTTAGTTAACAAAAATTCTTATTTAAGATGAAGACATATTTTTTAAAAACTAATAAATGTAATAAAGTTCCTTTTTATTCTTACATTCTGAGTATCGTATGAGTTTTGCTTAAAAATATTCTAGTCAGATAATTTTAGAGAAAAAACTACCTATTACGATTTATGATAATGTGTTAAACCTATTTACATATTGCTTGTCTTATTGACAGTGCCTATATAATTATATTTTTTCGATAACATTAATAAATGCTCGGTAATTAGTACAAATGCTTTATTTTACTAACACTCGTTCATTAGTACAAATGCTTTAGTAATATATTTTTAAATTCGACAATAGCATAAAATAATAACTCAAGATAATTTAGATTTAGATTAAAATTTTTTGTTGGTTAAGAAAATGCTAATACATGTACAATAAATAGTATGTGCCAAATTTGATAAAGAAGTTCCCATTTTAAAATTTTTATTATAATTTTAATTAGCATTATTCTTTTAGATCTTATTATTATGGATGTATCAGTAGAAAATCAAAAATAAATCTTATCAACTAAGTAATTCAAACAGAAAATAATTGACCGAACCTTGGGACTTTATAAAACTGTTTGTTAAAATACCCGAGAACGTTTATAAAACGTTTTTCTCTAGTTCAAATGTCACAACTTCTAACGTCTTACAGATATCGGAAAAATACGTGTCAAAAATGTTTGCAAACGTTTTTTTGGACGTATTTTAGAACTTTAACTTGATTAAAGTTTTTAGCGATGATTTTAAAAATGATTCAAATAAAACGTTTAAACTTGATTTCTCAATATATAGTTTTGCGGATACAAAAACAACGTCTTGAACGTTTTTAACAGTAGTGGTTATAAAAACGATATACAACTTTCTTGCGGACCTAAACAAAACGTTTTAAAAACCTCCCTTTTGTGACTTAATAAAAAATATTCTGATGTGGACATAAAAATAACGTTTAGAATTCGTTTTTTATCGTAGGTTTTAAAAACGTCTTGAGTAGTGTAGCGTAAAAAAGTTTTGTTTTTAATTGTCGACACATTTTGGACGTTTATTTATGTCCCTTTTAATAACGTTCTTGCAGAAACGTGTATAAAACGTTTTATTTTGATCCATCCATCCACTTTGTGGGCCCGGGGTTTTCTCTCGAAATGTCCGCCACTGTGGATATACGAGGGTTTGTTTTTCTGACCGAAGTCCCCTGGGCCTCACGATCTTCCCTTTGCTATGGTATGGTCATTTTCCGCCCCAATGGGCATTGGCGGATTCCTGGGTGATCTTCATTTTGTTTTTACCGAACGACCGGAGCCTCTATCCCAATTGTCTGTCTGTTTTGTCCTGTCGCTTTGTGGATGGGTTTGTCAGTCTGTTCGTCCTGTCGTCACTGAGTAATATTTTCTAGTACCTAAAACATAAATAAAAAAATAATTAGTATAAGTCAAAAATATTTCCCTTGTACTATACGATTTCTGAAAATAATTTTTTTTATGGGACAAGCCCCTTTTGTATGGTTTTGGTGTTTTTTGGCCCACAACGGTCCTTTTTGTGTTTTAAATTTTTTTGCGTCCTTTTTTTGGTGTTTTTTAATTTTTTTTTGTTGGACAACGGATTTATTTTGGTCCTCTGGCGTTCAGACGTCAAATGAATCATAAAAAAGTCAATCGGGTCTTTTGTGCTACTAGGGTAAAAAGTACAGCTCGTGAAAAATTATTCACTCACTCCTTCTGTTGCTGTCTCTCTCTTTCTTTAATATTATTATTAAGAGTGACAAGTTCAGATATATCTAATATACCTAGAAAAGCCGTTAAAAACCACAACTTGCAATAAGCTTTGGGCGCGCCAATTTAGATACTTGTGAATGATTAGCTTCTAGATTGTTGATCAGCATGATGGTCTGTCAACGAGAGCTTTTCAATATAAAATATGGGTAACCAGACCCTGAATTTATAAAAGTAGATTTTCTGAGGTTTTAAATGTATTAAAATTGTGAATTTTATTTTTACAGTAATAGTGAGTGAGAGTAGTTGCTCTATTAAAAGTAATAAATTGTAAAAAATGTAGAAATAATGATTTTGTTTAATAATAAACGGGGGAATAAATAGCCCTTACAGTTCACTTAAATGATTTATTTGTGTTATGATAATCAATCCTGAGGCGCTATATTCAGGTTGGTCCTTCGATAATAAGTCGATCTTAACACGTCGACTGCCATAGTATTTCGATTCTTAATCATATTTGTTCACATGTCTTTTACGCTACAAAATTTAAGGCAAGAATGTTCTTCGTTCTTGGCAAAAAGCAGGAACCTACTCATTTTCTGTATTGTAATGAAAATAGAGTACATTCTGAATAATTTTACTTAATAAAATGAACAACACACCCCTGTTGTGTTCCAAAAATTTATTACATTTACGAGGTCGCTCGTGTCGTGAGCAAAATTATCACGTACACTGTCAATAAAGAAAAAACATTGAAGGATAGACTGATCAAAGCATCATAAACTAGATAGTTGAAAAGTCAGCTAGACGAAACATCACCACTTTTATAAATTCATGTTGATGTTATCAAGTAATTTGACACTGAGGTCGATAAGAATTGTTGATCATATTTGTGGTTACCTATATTTATACTATTATTGTGGTGATTAGTCTAGGAGCACTATTGCAAAGGTCAACAAATTTATTTGCATAAACATTTTAGGAAGCAGTATAATTTATAAGATCCATTAAAAGTGAGGAGTTTAGTTTCTGTGAGATATGGAAAATCAAATTTTTTGATCCAGTTATCTAAAAAAAAAACAGTTTCTATTGGACTTAAATTCTGCTTAGAGCTTGTGGATTTGTATATTTGCGATCAAGTATTAATCAGATTTGTTAACTTTTGTTTGCTAAAGAATATTAATAAACGTAAAAACTGCATTTAATTACACATTGTGTCTTCATCTTTCTGTTCATCTTTACTTTCAATAAATCTGTAGTTTTATTTGCTGACCCAAAGGGTACTCCTATAAATTACAAGTAGTCAAAAGGACTTTCTACGATCTATAAGGTGTGTTATTGTGGTTTATTCGAAATTTAATAATCTATTAGATTATTTGGTTAAAATATGATGCAAAAAATGCAAATAGTTTATATCGATAAAGTTTATTTATTTTCAATACTGGAAATACCACTATAAAATTAATTTTTTTGGAACCCGAAAAATTGTATATTGTTAAATAAGTTTTATAAGATGTTATTGTCGATTTTGAAGCACGAATAGGTTTGTTCTGGTTTCGAAAAATATGAATTTAAGAAAATCAGACACATGTGCAATAGGTCACGCACATGTACAATAGACATAACAGAGAACGAATTTTATATTGCATTTTCTCGGACAGATATTTATTGAAACTCTATTGACAATTATAAGGTATTTAAGATTCAGATTCTATGCGCAGTTATGATTCGGGATTTGACGTTAAAATTTAGTTTTGCTAATAAAAAAATAATTCATTATATTAACGCCACCAAATGGAAAAACGTACTTTTATTTTAAAATTGCTAAAATATTATACGATTATTGTATCGGGAAATATTTTATATCATACAAACTCCAAATGTATGCAAAACCATTAAATCATTCTTTAATTAAAACCAAAAAAAAATGTATGATTTGTTACTGGTACATTCAATTATTTATAATATCTTTTTAAAATTTTAATAAAAATTTTGGACCTAAACAAACTTTTTCCTAAAGAAAGAAACATTCTGATCGATAGATCGGTACAGAAAATAATATGCAGGGTAAAACTACCTCAAGGTTTCGTTCAGTATGTTTCTGATTTAGTGATGAGAAATAAAATTAAATATTTCAGAACTTCCAATATTCGAATAAATAATCTGACAAAACAAAAGCAAAACTTCATATTTTCAAAGTGTGAATTACTATTTTTATTTAAATAATGTTAAGGTTTGAAAGAAAAGTGTATAAATAAAAAATGTTAAACAATCATGAAAAATGACTGTAATTGTAATAACTTACACCAATCATCTCTAATACTCCAATAAAGCGGTATTTTTAGTGGTTTAATAATTGTGTAGGATATGGTTAAGGACGGAAGATAAAACTATTCAATTTAAGATGCTGTTTACAAATTTTTTTTCTTTTGTTTGTTTCTACGTTATCAAGTTCGGTGTTTTAAAAATATTGATAAACCACACTACATAAACTTCATAGGTTTAGATTTATGTATTTTTTTGTTTAATTTAGCCATTCTAATTAATTAATTTTCATGCTTTTATTATTATTTATGTTCATAGCAAAAATGAATTGATCATTAAGTGTGCAACTAAAATTGAATTGTAAAACTTCTAACTCCATATGGAAATTCCAAGATGAAATATATTCTTTAAATACATATAGAAATTGATTAATAGTTTCAAAATAAATGTGTTTATACTATTAGAATGTTATATTTCCATATTCGAACTAAATGTATTAAAATAAAATATATTTTTCTTGGATAGCTCTAACAATAACTTAGTGTGATGTGATAAGTAAAATTATTAGTTAAAACCAAACTCAAATTATTAAACAATCGATATATTGTTCCAAATTTTATTTATGACATAAAGAAAAGTAGGTTTTTTTGGTCTATTAGTAATAAGTCAGATACAAATATACTTCTTTAAAACTACATTTTTTAAATACAATATGTTGCAGAAATGTAATTTAAAGCGGATATCAGCTGCATGAGATGACTAGAGAAAAAAATCAAAGCAACTAACTTTATAATTTTCAACAGAGATTTTTAGGCTACAAGAATATTGTTTATGTCCTCTAATAGCACAAAGTAGTCCTACAGATCACCATATGAGGTCTTCTTCGGACATTATGGACATCCGTAGGACGTCCTCTTCTGATACAGTTGACGTTCTATGGACTTACTAATATCACAACTTTGAACTGCATTCGAACGTCCAACGCGGTCATCCACTCGCAATCCCCTTGGAATCATAACTATATATCACTATGAACGTCCGAGGGACTCACTAATGTCACAACTTTGTACTAAATTCGAACGTCCACCTTCGAGATCCACTAGATATTCCCTTGGAACCATAACTAGATCTTACTATGGGCATTCACAGAACGTCCTATTTTGGCACAGTGGACGTCAGGGGAAGTGATTTTTTTGTTATTTACACCAGTTCAATTGTATTTGTGAAATTTTTATTTGAAAACCCGCTAAGAAACTTCATATATTTGAATAATAGCCATCGTTCACGCTCATTGAATAAGAATGGACTATTAAAGATTTCAGAGGTTCTTATTAACCGGGCTTCTCTGCAGTTTGCACTGAGCGAGCATGGAGCAGAATACCATACTATTCGTGGCGTCTAAGAAGCACCAGCAAGTGGTACAACGGATCGCGTTTGACCCTATATTCGAAGGAAGGTTGCGGTGTTTATTATATTTTATGTATTTACGGTGAATTATTTAGCTATTTACGGTCCATTGCCGGTCGCGATATTTATATTAATGGAATTATTATTATTAAGTACATTAAGGGAATTAAAAATATTGGTAAATTAGTAACTTCGTTACTAATTTACATGAAAACCAAACGACCATAAACAAATAGTCAACGGTCTGAATGTCTAAATGCACGAAATGAGCGCTCTGTGATAGGTCACTGTAATGGCGATAAGTTTAAATCATTAAATGATAACCCTGAAGATAAGTTCAGAATTGCGCTTTTTTACTTTTCACGCCGCGTGTCACGCATCCTGATTGATTTTTCTATGCCAACATCCTCAGAAAACCATTCATAATACTAAGTGTATTTCTTTTATGTTATTCATATCAGGTCCTAGAGGAATGGCTGTAGAAAGTCCATTATGGACCACATTTTCAATAACGTCCATTTTGAGGGAATGTTTTTTATGTCCGTTTGATAAGTCGTGTTGGGATTTCACCTCAGACTTCGTTTTCGAAGTCTATATCATGTCGAGTGAGGACCACTCTTAGTTGTCTGTCCCGGACGCCTTTTTGACATTGTCTGTATTAAGTCGGCCAGGGACTATTTTAAGACTATGTGATATGGACATATGTTATATAGTCCGATTTATGTCTTTCACAGACACCTACTCAACCTACTGGATATCCGGTATGGCCATTGTAAATAAATTGTACAAACAATGGATATATATCGTTTACGTCTTAGTACTGTCCAAAAACAAACATCCAACGGACATATATACCAAGTCCATGGATGTTCCGACGGTAATTGGAAATAAATTGTACGTCCCAAGGACGCTGTGTGCTATTAGGGTCCCGATCTATGTGTTTAAGTTTAATATTTGTATTTCTAAGTATTTCTCTTTTAAACAAAATGAATCACCGTTTTATTATTCTCAAAATATTTTTTGTTAAAATTGTTTAATAAAAAAATTAACAACTAAATATGTTATAATAAAAATATTCATGCTGCTTCGTAGGCCACAATTATTTTTCCATTTGTTAAATTTAGAATTTTTTAACTCATTTACATTAAAAATATTAAAATTTCATATAAAAATTTAAAGCTTATTTTGATTGTGGGAATTGACATCTAGTTTCTTTATTCTGGAATCTCTTGATGAGATCTAGATGGCTTTGTCTCGGCTTTGGATACCGTAGAACCAAACAGGCTTAAGATGCTTAGAGGGTATAAAATTATTATTTAGAAACAGCAGGAAGTGTATTTCAATGTAACACAAAATGTTTCTATATTTCAGTCCCAGTTGTTCCGTTCTATTTTCAGCAAATGCATATTGACTGTGGAGGAAAACCTTCCATCTTGTGTTGAATGGGTCGGGCCTGTTCTCTAGATCCCAAAAACGTGTAAGGACATCTTCTTCTCCCTTCGGTTTAGCGGACGTATAACTATAGAAAAGTGGTAATTGATTCAGACCGGCTATCGTAACAAAATACATATATTCGTTTAAAAAACATCAATATATGAAACATAACTCTTCGTCTAAATGGATAATGGTAATCGCTCTCTTTGCGTGCAAAATAGTACTGAATTACTTACAGAATCTCAATCCAAACTCATTTACACTAGTTGCATTTGTTAATAATCTGTAAATTAATTAACAATAACTTGGAATTATTCACTTTTTAAGTGGAAAAATGAAATTGGAAGAATTAGTCGATAGATATTATCGACTCGAAGATCTATTGCACAAATGAATGATCCGGTGCATTAAACCCTAAATTCGATCGCCGAATGGCTAGATAGGGGGTCAAACTGGAGTGCGCCTGCGCCACAGACCCAGCACAAGATGGGTTGAATTTTTTAGGATACGTGCAGAGTTGGCCTCAGAGAGATTTAAATTAATTAACTGAATTAAAATAAATTGTTTGAGACTGTGTTTCAAATATGTGCTAATCTTATTAAAAGCTTGTTCAACATCAAGAAGAACATATGTTTTTTCTTTTACTGATGATTTTTCAATAACATTTCTTATGTGCGACATTAATCTTAATGTTTTTAATATTAATTATTTTAATCTGATATCCATCTATATCAATTCTGTGGAACCCATTAAAATTGGTAAAGAAAAGAAGATTTTTTATTTACATCAGTTGATTAGTTTGGACAGTTCAGGGACGTCGTGTGGGGGGGGGGTGCCGCAATCCCCCATACGTTTCAGGAGTGGGCAGTTTTCAATAATAGTATTAGTACAAATAAAAGAAACATTAGAAATATTCGCGTGCACATACGTTATGTGAGCTACTCAGAGATAAAAAGAAGGTGTGTTATAACAAATCAGATGCGCAAAAAAAATACCAAATTGAATGTGACAACTATGACATAGAGGGTTTTTGACCTGCGTATTTAAAGTTTGATCTTGTCAAATGCCTAAAATGCGTCATAGCTATTAGTGACATCCTGAATATCCCTGGTAGTTGAGGACTGAAAAAGAAGAAAGTTGCATCGTTCTATTCAATAGTTTTGTTTGCTATTTGCCAAATTCAAAATTCCGCGCTACTTTAAAAAAAATATTTAAGTACTGGGCAATGTTCAATCTTTCTGCGCAATGTTTAATTTGTTACGCTATTATAGCTATAGGTATCTACTTTATATCTCTGTAGCCACTTGTCTCTCAGTACTTCTTAATGCACTAAAGAGGGGGTAAATATTCTTGAAGAGCTCTCCGAAAGCATCCGAAATATAAGTACTTATTGCACACACCAGAATTAAAAATTTCAAACCTACTTTCGTTACGTTCCGTGCTTCGAGATTAGAATATGAAATCCAGAAACTAGTTTCGACTTCAAGTTCTTGCGTTTTATCAAAAAGTTTTCACCACTTTCATCAAGAATCATTTGCAATCAGTGTTGTCAACTTTCAAATCCAATAAGGGTTCAACTGAATTCATAAAGTCTATAAAACAATTTGAACCAGCATTTTTAAGATGTTTGCTTAATGAGGTGCCAATTTTTTTTGGTCTCGTGTGAAAAATGTTCTAATTTTAATGACATTTCCAAAAAGTGCTTAGATTGAAAGATTTTCTGTCACTCGCACACAAATTAGTTTGTTATATTCTAACTTCAGTATTATGTGAACGATCCTCCAGTAAATTGAAAATAATAGCCAACCATGAAATGATCGGTTAAATTCATCAAAAGATAACATTGAACTGGTTACGCAATAGTCCCTTTTAAATCAGTTTGATATTCAGGAAAATAAGGTAATTTTTTCACCAACTCGACATTAGGCTGTTGTTGAAGTGATAAAATTTGGCAATCGCAACAGTTTTTTCCTAGCCTTTCTGTACAGGGTGTTTCTTTGGGAAACGTCAAAATTTTAATTGTGCAAGGTGATTATAAAAACTCTCATGTGTCCCTTTTTATGATCGAGATACAGGGCGCTTTATTCATTTTCCCGCATTATGTGGTAAATGTTCAGTCCAGTGTTTACCACAAAAATTCTAAAAGGTACTAATTTTGGACAAATAAAATCGTATGCGCAAAAATTAAAAGTGTATCGTTGGATTTACTTTAAGCTCTTTTTAAAAGATACAAATATGCAGGGTGTTGTTTTCTAGCCCACTGAATTTAAATATTTTTAGTAGAGCCAGCCTGGAATTTCTTTATCGTTAATACATCAATCGATAGAGTGAGTACATGTGCTAAATATAAAAAAATACAAACAGGGTTAGGTTATGAAGCAAGAAAGATATGAGAAAATGAATAATTCTTGGTTATAAAGAGCGACAATCCTGACATATGGTGGTTTTTAGAATCACCTTGGTGTCCCCTATGCGCAGTTAAAATTTTGACCTTTCCCAATGAAACACCCTGTATAATTTATTTAAAACAATTCATTAACACTTTATTATGTGTAATTGGCTGCTGATATCATTCGATAGTAAATAGTTATTTAAATTATTTATTTGTAGTACTTTTTATTTTAAAACGTAATTTTAACAAAAATTCTAACTTTAATTCAGTACCTTAGTAGTTTTTACTGCAAAAAATTTTTTATCTAATACATACTTTAGCAGGAAATTTTGTTAGCTACAAACTAGCTAGTATACAAAAAACAAAATATTATCCATACTCAAATGTGATAAAGAATTCAATAAAGTGGTATGACTTCGAGTTGTTTCATTTTTTATTAGCTAGTATACGTTTTTTTGATATAATATTATTTTTATTAAATTGTTAATTTTTACTTAAATAACACAAACTATAGACTATATTTGCTATTTATATGTCATATAAATAAATTTCAAAATATTTCCTATTTTTTATCATTTATTTTGTCTAATAAGAATATATTGAAATAAAAATTAAAAGTGAATTTTATATTATTTACTAAATTCTCTTACATTTTACTTTTAACTTCTGATATTAGTTTAGTAAAATGTTAAATATTTGAGTTTGGTTCTACTAGAAGAACTATTTAATGTGGTACTTATAATTAACTATTGGAAACTTATTAACTGATTCATACTTGTTGTGCCTGTAAAGTAATTACAGTGAGCTATTTAATAGAGATGTTTATGGAATAAATACATGTATTTTGTTAAAATGTGTGTTAATTCGAATGTTATTTTTATACAATTGTCCCATTTTCAGCTAATCTAGAACAAATTATAATAGAATTTTAGATCGAAAACTTTTAATAAATAAATATTTTAAATTTTATATTGTTTTTGTATTTTTTTAACAAGCGATCAATATATACGTGTTATAATAACTTTTAAATTCAGTTAAAAATGAATCCAGCTTTTATTTGATGTAGGTGATAGAAATAAAAATTCCTCTTTCTGCATACGTCCGTGTCTTTTATTATGTGTTATATCTTTAAATTTACATTTAATGGTAAACAAAAAAAAACTGCATCAGTTACATTCTTTCTTTTGATGTGGTGTCAAATAAATAATTTTTACGTTATATTAATTTGTCTTTATAATGGTTCTACAAAACGTAACCTACGATTTTTTTTCTTTATTTAACCCTGTTCGATTTAAGAATATCTTTATATTACGGTTTTATACCAAATGGTTATAAATATTAGTAGTGGGCGAAATAAATAATTTTATTAAATAAATATCGCGACAGTCAAAATTAGGATTTTAAAGTTATTTTGAAATTAAGTATATCGCTTAAAATGGGACATGCTCTGGTGAAATTTTGTCATACAAGATGACAATTTTCTTTGGATTATTAATATAAATTAATAATTGAAAAATTTTAAGTAAAAATTTTGTGTTAGAATAAGCACTTTTTGCAATGCACACAAAGTAGTTTTTTTTGTGTTGTTTATAAAATAATGACAAAACTTCACTATCAACAGGTAATTTAATTTAAATATTCATGGTAATATAGTTTTAAATTGCAGTTTAACTGATAGAGAGAAAAAACTAAATATTTTCATGACCAGTAGTTTATAGATTTTGTACCTTTCGAATTGTATACCTAATTGTTAAAATAATGAGAGATTGTTGTCGCGAATGTTGGTGTTCAGAAAATATAATGATCAAGGATTAATAAATATGTATCTTGAGTATAAGTAAATTAGAATTTTATTTTCCCATGCCTAATTTACTTAACAAATATTCACATTAATTTTATTTATTTTGAAATATTATAAGTGACACTTTTTGCACTTTTAATGACAAACATATTTACATACTTAAAAGGGTATTTATTAGAGGCACACATGTAATATAAATATTAATCTAAATATTGGAGTATGAATTTTAAATATTCTATTATTTATTTCACTGCACAACAAGTGATCAGCTGTTTGGAGTGTAGAGTATTAGTCGAACGGGGGACCCCAAAGTAAAGTATTATTTGAACCACGAATTTTCTTTGTCAAATTCGCCCCAGCACGGTACTTTTTAAAAATTGGTTTAATAAATTTGTTATTTCATTGGCAGTTAGAAGAATTTTTTAATTGAATGAATTAGGTACATACATCGTAAGAGGTAACATGACTCGGGCCAACACTTAAAAAAGTTTGTGATAACCTAACCGTTAAGACTTATTATAAATTTTCTTTATGTCGAGTCGGACAAATGTTTTATTAGGAAAATTCTGACTTGGGGGCATTTTCTTTTGCATGAAACTCTTTAACTTTAGCGCATCGGAAACAAATACCCCTCCAAAAATTTGTCGCACAAGGTTACCAGTTGATTTCCAATATTTTTATTAAACGATTCTGCAATAATCAGTTGCGAGGTAGTACATTTTATGACGTCATCACTTGGCCAAAATATTTGTGCGACAATTTTTTTTCACTTTTAAATTAAAAAAACTAACGATCGAAAGAAAAACTATGTTTAAGTCATTAATATTTGCCTTGTGCATTAAAGCAATGAGTTTTCAAGGGACCAGAAAAAAAACAGCCATAACCAGAAGTTTCCAAATAAAACATTTGTCCTAACGGTTAGGTTATCACAAACTTTTATTCGCTGTATGGAACTTGCCGTATGGCGACACCTGTAGGCTGAAATGTAAAAGATTGTCCCGTACAATCAAAATCAAATGCAGGCAATTTGATATTTAAAAGGTGAATATAATATTAAGAACTGGTTTTGAGGAAATAACGCATGTAATAATATTCAAACAAAATGCCCTAGTATGGCGCATTTTGTCACATATGCTCGGTGGAGGAGAAAATTTAACAGAAAATAAAAATAATAACTGCGAAATGCGTGCCCTAACTCGGATTGAAAATTTTGTTTCGAAAATTAAACTCCTTTGAGTGCTTCTATGACAATTTTACTGCTGTTAGCTGACCACAGAAACCGGGTTGTGACAAAGCCTACATTTTTAAATTTTACTACACTAACTGTCAGTAGATAGAACTTTAAAGACTCAATAAGTAAAGGCAATGACGTTTAGAATAAAACTTTACAAGTTGATTTCTTATACAATTGTCACAATCTAAACGTCATTGTCATTAGTTATAGAACCGTTAAAGTTAAAGAACGTTCCATCTACTGACAGTAAAAATTGAAATTATTATTTATAAATGGGTAGGTCAGTTATATTAAATTAAAGATTATATTTTTTGAAGCTGCCATGGTTATGCGGTTGAAGACACGGATTTGAAAGAGAAAGGTCATCGGTTCGAATCATAATTTTGGGTAATTTTTATTCAGAAAAAGTAAAAAAAAAAGCGGGTTTTTCATTTTGAATTAAATTTTAATCAAATCGAACCGTAGGTAAAAACTTTGTTTGTCGTGACTCGGATTAAACTGCTTCGAGTGATTCTAGTTCAAATTAGCGGATTTTCTGAATAAAAATTTTCCACAATTATAATAAAAAAATTAAAAAGTTACTTGTTGAAAAAAAAAAACTAACAAGCATTGGGATTCGAACCGACGACACTTTGCTTTCAAATCCGTGTCCTAAACCGCATAACCATCAAACCAACGAATAAAATGTCGTCTTTAATTTAATATAACTTACGATATATTAATAATAATTTTAATTTTTAGCGGTTAAACTAAGTCAAATTTTAAAATTTCGACTTCATCACAACCCGGTTTATGTGGTTAGCTAACTGCAGTAAATTTTTCATTGTTAAAGAATCACTGGAAGGATTTTAATTTCGCGGACCAAGTTTTCAATTCAAGTAGCGACAAAGCTCACATAATTTTACCTACGGTTCGCTTTTTCTTTGTTGACATTTGTATGGAATTTAAGGAAACCGATAAAATTTTGTACTGGGGCTGCTTAAACTATTATTCTGACAGCCCACGATGCAACATATTTCTGCTGGACTTCGGCGAGCTTTCCGTATTGTTGTTGACATTTTGGTCCGTCGAAAAATGTTCGGGACAAATGTTCTGGTCCTCGCTCAGAGCGAATAGGCGTGGGCCCAAGACTTATAATTAAACTCGATGTCAAGTGCCACACTTAATTTATGAATTTTTTTTTAAGTTGAGTTGTAATTTAAATTAAAAATAAAAAGTGATACCAAGTGGTAATGTTTAATTTAATTTAAAATCAAGCGACTAACATTGTGTCCCGAAATGAAAACTGAGTAGAAGGAATTTAGAGAGAACTCTCGTTTGTTAGGAAACCAAAAACGTACATAAAGATGTAGGTAATGGTTGAGCAAGTATAAATATGTTAAAAATTCGTAATGGATTAAGGTAAAATAGGTAAAAAAGGGTAAGTTGGTGGCCACGTGTTGGGCCGGTAATGGGAAGTACTTATAAAAAGGAAGCCACATTAAAGGTATGTAAACCTAAGGGTGACTTACCCACAATTGTGAAACAACTGATGAACAATAACATTTCCCGAAGGATGGTTAATGCAGAACCGTCAAAATACTGATAATCAAAAGCAATAAGTAGGGTTTTGGTTTGTGTTGTAGAGTGCGTTCCTATGGGAGTGATGGAATACATTGCAATTCTAATTACTGCGTTTGGTATGGTCTTAAGAGGTTTTCAAGCAGTATTATATGCAGATAAATATAAGTAGATTTGATTACTGTTTTATACTACGAAGGATGGCAACGTTTTCGAGGAAGAATTTTAGATCTAATGGTAATGATAATTTTCAAACCTTTTTATTAAAGCGGACATTTTTATATGATATAATTTTAAATATAACATATTTTTGTTAAACAGAAATTTCGTTATTTAACTAGGAGCCAGACCACATTAATTCTTGCGGAGAATATTGCGGAGTTAGAAGGGTTATTTGCTGGTGGAGTGAGAAAGATAGCTGTACTACTATTATTTTATCCTTTCTTCTGATTAAAACCGTGGTAATATTTACTCCAATTAGAAATAGATTTTACTAACAATATTGTTTAGTTTCTTCTCATTAAAACTCACTTAATATTGTTTGTAGTTGTAAATTAGATTCTAAATTTTATTAACAATCTAGTTAAGCTTAGTTAAACTAATAGATTATATTTTAAGATTTATTGTATCGTCATTATTAACAAAAATAATTTTTTTTTCTTTCTTTCACTTTTCTTTGCCGAAACAAGTGTTTTAACACTTATCGGTAATCAGCTTTATCCCAATATAAAATATATGTTTATAATTACTTGTACTACCAATGTTCTGAATAAAGCTTATATTATTATTATTATATGCATATGAGCAAAAAAGACATTTTTCTTTTTCAGTTTTCGTGGCCCATCACGATACATTAAGCTTTAATTTTATAAAATACCACGAACGAACATAAACACTTTTGTGGATACCTCAAATGGAGCTCACTGGCATCTTTGTCAAAGTAAGGTCAGCATCGCGAAAGGATGTCTTATATGACAGCAACCTCCCAGTCGGGGGTGGGGATGTCATGATGAATTTGACTTGAGATCGCCATTGCTCCGATTATCGTTTCCAATTAATATAATATAGCTAAGAAGTTAATACAAAGATCAAGTATTTTATTTAACATTTAAACACGTCACATAGAAGCAAAAGAAATCACCAGAAATAACATCACTAGAAGAAATATGCTTATATATACAGATAGCGGATAAACACTACTCACAATAGCTATATCACTTCAAAAGACTCATTGGCCAATAAGGCAGTCAATCAAATACTATTTGCGGATCTGGCTCCTCCATTGGACTAACGACAACAGTCGTGATGAACCTAATTAAGAATCACTTCCTTGTAAAATTCAAGGAAAGATGGGATAAAACAAAAAGTTGCATAGGTGATAGAGACCACGTAAGTAACCCTGACAATACAACAGGCAACAAATATTGTCCATGACCAAGCAGAATCTTCATCTTTTAACAGGAATTTTAACTGGTCACTGCGTCCATTACTGTCCAGACGAGACAATCAAGCACATTCTCTATGATTGCCTGACACTCCTTAATTAGGAAAATTGTGTTCGGCTAACACCGGCCAACATAACAGAAGCACCTCTTGGCGGCTGCATAAAAACTGTAGGTTGGCTGTCGAGCTAAGTAAGTCCTCACTTACTAAGGGCTGTGGGACAGCTTACATGTGGAGCAACCAACCTCCCCACCTTACAAACACAGGAAACAGAACAATTTTGTTGGCGACGACATCTTGAAAAATAGCAGCTCTGTAAGCTTGTCTGTCTAATGATGCAGTTATCTCTCTTATGCAACCAGCGAATTAATTGCTATCTATTCTTCTCGAGACACAAATTAGTTTAGATCCTAATTAAAAGACGGAATTTCTGTCTGGCAAATTTATATTACATTCTTTCATTAGAGAACTGTATTATATAAAAATATCAGCTAGACTAAAAATTATTATTTTTTAAATTCTAAAATTGTATCTTGCGCTACAAAATTGTATAGCAACTATAAATTGCTAAAAATAGCTACAAAATTTTGAAACAAAGAAAATTTATCTTAAAATGATTTCAAAAAGCACAGAGGGATGCGCACCAGTAAACCACTAACTTCAATAAAAATGGGTAATACCAAAAAACCAGCATACCTAAAATTACATTTTTCGCTCTTATACTATTTTATATAGTATGGAGATCAACGAAGAACTGGTTTATAAAATTGTAAATAATTAGTTATTTCGAAAGATCCAAGATTAAGTCTTCTTTAATAAAATAATTGATTTGGATAAAAAAAAAATAGTTGCGTTGCGCAGTTTTTCTTCTTTACTCGAAGGATTAGTAAATCTCCCTTTCTACGTATAAGATTTTGCGACAGCTCAGCAATAATGTTTAAATCCTTTTTGTTCCGAAGTTAGCACGTATCTACTCTGTCCATATTAATTTTGAAATTAATATTTCTTCATTTACTTGCGAATATTAAACATATCGACTTGTATAATTTGGGATCAGAACAAAATGGATGACGTGATATCTAATTAAATATTTTTAGGAAGATTTTAAGTTGTGGTTGGTAGATACTTTATAAATACAACACAAGCACAATAATAAATTGCTTCAAGAATAGTGCGTGCATTCAAATATTGAACTACTACCCATGAATCAAAAAAGTTTTACACGATAATTAGTCAGTTACTTCTAAAGGTAAGTTAAAATTTTTATGTATATTAAGTGATTTGAAAAAGTGAATGTTAATAAATCAGTATGCTAAAAGTAGGTGCGCCCAGAACGTATAAGTTTTGCGATGGCTCAGCAATAATGTTTAAATGCTTTTTGTTCCGAAGTTAGCACGTATCTACTGTCCATATTAATTTTGACATTAATATTTCTTCATTAACTTAGCTACATATTGCGAATATTAAACATATCGGCTTGTATAATTTGAGATCAGAACAAAATGGATGATGTCATATCTAATTAAATATTTTTAGGAAGATGGTGTTTAAGTTGTGGTTGGTAGATACTTTAGCAATACAGCAAAGCATAATAATAAATTGTTTCAAGAATGGTGCGTGCATTCAAATATTGAACTTCTACCGATGAATCAATAAAGTTTTACACGATAATTGGTCCGTTACTTCTAAATGTAAGTTAAGATTTTTTATGCAGTTAAAAAGATATTTGCAAGATTTCACATTTAATTTTTTGTTAGTTCTTTATTTCAATTACTTTGTTAATTTCTAATATAAATTAATATTTTATAAAAAACGTTTAATTTTTTATCATTTATGGACCAGGGATCATTTAAAGAAAAATATCTGATTGTACGCGATAATGACCATTTTTCGGGATAATTTCGCGGTAATCTAACATAACCCACCCCGTTTTTTTTTAATTTAATTTTTTATTAGTAGTTAAACTGTGCCAATTCTGGCATGGTTCTTTTCTTCTGAAGTCCAAACCCCATTTTATAATTCGCACACGAATCGCAAGCCGCGAGACTTTTTCGATATTCACAAAAATAGTCAAATTTCGGTTTTTCGGCCATAACTTTTTTAATAGGCGTCCGACATCAAAGTCGCCGACATGTCAGAGTGCATGTGACGTCACCTGCCTAGGAACCGCTTTCTATATGCTCCATATATTGAGTTGATTTATATTACAAATAACGTAAAAAAAAGAGTTATTCGTTTTCTATTTTCGAAGGGTCCATTTTTATTTTCCACGTGATTATTTTTTTGGTTTTTTGTGGGCTGGGTTAGATTTACTCTATTAGTCACAAACTTTTTGCATAGTAAGTGATTTAAAAAAGTAAATATTAATAAATCAATATGCTGAAAGTAGGTGCGCTCAGAACCTCATTAATTTCATTTAATTCAAATTTGCCAATTAAACGTGATGTAACACTTAGCAGAGAAGGAAGGCCGTGATTTTGCTTCTGTGTAGTATCAGCAGATCAGACTCATTGAAGGATATTTTTATCCAAACGTGTTATATACTTATTTCAAAACAAAAAAAATAAACGTCACATTTGAATTTTAATCAATATTTACCCTTAAAACCAATTAGATAAATAATAAAAATGATTTGTAATTCTCTCATCATTTCGTAAAGTTGTTTTTTGTATGAAATGCAATAAATGCGGTATTGTTTTTTCGAGAATTTATTTTAAATTTAAGAAGGTCAAAAAATAAAACAAACTTTGTATAATATAAACATTGTTTATTAATTAATTTTTATGATCAGTTCCTTTATGTCACACATCCAAATTCAGTATTGTACAAATATATCCATATCTTCATAACCAATTCCTTTTCTCTCTAAATGTCCATTGGGCACTACAACTTGCTCTCGATTTTTTTAGCACATTTAGTGACTAACATTTAGTTCACAGTAATGTAGCTTATATTATGGAAAAAGGTACATTTACTCCCTTTGTTTTACAAAGGAGAAAAACTTAAATTTTTTTTTCTAATATACGTTTAGTCACTAAAAATATTTATTCTTTATATTATAGTGTTATACGAAACATAGGAAATTCATTATTAAAATATCTTAGAAACGACAACAGCTACAAATTACCAGAAAATTTTTGTTTTGTATTTTCAAGAAAATTTTCGAACCTTAAATATTTTAACATTTTAAATGCTTGTTACAAGCAAAATAGATTATTATCGTTAAAAACTGTTTTTTCTTTGCTCACAAAAAGCGACATTTAAGGATTAGTGTTCACGTGAGAGTCCATGATAGTTCAGCTTGTGTGGACCCGTTCTTAAAGTAAATGCCTGTCTAATACCAGATAGTATTTATGTCGCGCGTGGAGACACTACCTTTTGTTTGTCTCCACTTCTCTAAATTCTAAAACCGTAGTGACCTTTGGCTTGGTCAAAAACCTAGAAAAAAAATTAATTTTAATTTTTAGAACGAACGAAAAGTTCCAAATTGACAATCAGACAAAAATACCATCGGATTCTACATGTTTTAAGGAATCCGAAAATCATCATATTTGCAAATTTCGGTGGGTTCTAAATGCCAAAAAAAATCCCGAAAAATTTCTTTTGGTTTGGAGAAAATGGTATTTTTAGAAAAATCTAAAATCGTGCTCTCTGGAATGTTCTAAAACCTATAAAACCATTGTGTTTCTCGAAAATATATTAGCTCTGTCGACCAGATGAACACACCATTCGATTCGGCTTGATGAGTAGAGTACCATCCCTCTGTCAAATAAAAAAAATAGTGGGTTTTCAAAGGACTTACGGTCAAAATATGGTTAAAGTGAGAAAAATCTCAAATTTGTCTGGATTTTGACATATTCTCCTGATTTCTCAAAAGTCTGTCGAGCAAATTAAAACACCATTTGATTCGGTTTGACGAGTAGAGTAAGAATTCGCCCTAAAATGAAAGGAATAATGGGTTATTAAAGAAGAATACCAAAATATGGACAAAATCGAAAAAATCTCAAATTTTCCCCGATTCTCCAGCATTTGAAGATTTTTTTGGAAATCTACGAGGTTACTTGAGCAAATGAAAACACTAATTGATTCATCTAGACGAGTAGATTCCGAATTCGGCGAAAAAATCAGAGGTCCGAGAATAAACCTGAAATATCCAGTATCGCCCAAGGTTTTTTGGCTTGGAATGAACTTAATCAATAATGGTTAATCCGATAATAAGCTATTGAAAATGTCAGCGACGCGGGAGAAAATTCGATTTTCGGGCAAAAAATCTGAAATTAATGGAAAAATGGCCATATGGAAAATTTACGCGTCGCCTAAGTTGGGAAAAACCCCGAATGCCGTATTTTAAAACTAAGCAAATTCATAGTAAGTGATGAAAAGTTTTTAAATTCGAGTGTCCTTTTCTTCAAGATCTGTAAGCAGCTCTTGTACCTATCAATGAAATCAATGATTTCAAGAACTGAAAGGAAATTTATTACTATATGAGGTCATCAAGATGAAGACTAGATGATTAGGACTATTAAACCTAAGAGGAGATTCGGAAAAATGAAAGACTAATGGAATCCAAGAAATCCGAGATACGAAAGAAGGACTAGGAAATACCTTGGCAAGTTCGAGGCCCCAATCTTTGACAAAATCTACAAGTATGAGTTCTCGATTGTCGAGATATTGCTGAGTCAGAAACAAACCAAGAATCCGAGTCCAAATCCGCCTTACTTTTTGATGAGTCATCCTAGGGGAATAGTAAGGTTCTAAGGGTCCATGGGACACATCAAAATAATTTTTATGGAAAAAGGTACAATACAAAGGTAAAATACATATACAAAAAAATATACGTTATAAGTTCAGGAGAGTGTGTCAGAGTATTTGGCGACATGGCCACCATTTTTGCCAAACTTTTATAAAGCGTAAGATAGTTGTGTCAGAGTGATGTGGGCGGCTTTACCGCCATTATTCTCCAAATTTTGATGAGCTTTTTAAGTGACGAGGGCGATTTAGTGACTGTTTTAAAATTTCACAAAGTTGAAGTGGATGGTGTCAGGGTAATTATCTGCGACTGTACCACCGTTTTACTAAATATCCATTTTTTATATTCAATTTTAAACAGTTTTTGGAGGTGTAAAGTTTTCCCAATTCCCGTAGGGAGGAAAGGGGCAGATTTGGGGGAAGAGGATTTCATCATATTGACTGCAGGGGCCGGATTTGTTCTCTGATTCTTGGTAGACCTGGGTTTGTTCCGATCTTGCGATATCTCGACGATCGAGATCTCGAACTTGCCGAGGAGTTTCCTGATTTTATTCGGTCGATCCCTGTGATTCATCCTGGTCTCTTCTTTTTTCTTAAAATGCAGCAGATTTTTTTAGCTTTGTTCACATGCACTGGAAAACCCCAATTAAAACGGTAGCTGCACATTGGATTTAAAAAAATGTGGACTTTTCTTTACAATCAACCAAACTCTCTACAGTTAACAGTGGATACGGGGCTGAAAGAAAACTCGGATAGAAAATATACTATCAAGTGGAAAACACCGTGGAGAGTAGCTATCGAGACTAAGCTACAAACTCTCATACATTTTCTCTCACGTGGACACTAACTATATAAGTCTTAAATGGTCATATACATATTTAAAGCATAAAGAGGTCTATATCATTGCTTTTAAAATTTGTGAAAAAAAACTGCATGGATTTATTTAAAATTGATGATTAAAAAAAAATTATAAAAAATAATAGGAAGAACGTCGTAAAACAGAGGTTCAGTTTCTAGTGGTTATACAAAAAAATATACAATTAAAAAAAAAAACAATTTTTAAAAAAATAAAAAAGTATTGATGTATTCCAAGTACCTTGTGGATGAAATTTTTTTTCCATTCAATTAAAATTGTAAATCTTATCATTTCAGATATTATTATATTTAACCTAGTGATCTTTTGAATTAAAAAGAAACTAATGTGCATATGTTGTCGTACCTATATTGTGTAACAAATATTGCATAAAAACGGTATTGGTTATATATATAAAACAATTTTTTTTATGTAATATTTTTAGTGACTAGCGATTGTTTCTGTACTGTACTGTACTAACTAGAACAATTAAAAGCAAATATATTTTTACAATAACAAAAATAATCATCTCTAAATAGACACGGAGCATTTTACTCACCATCTGCATCACATTTAAAGCCCTTTTGAAATTTTTCAAAATCAAATTTCAAATCGAGCCTTTACTTATATTACTTACTTAGCTTTAATTAATTTTAGATTTTAAAATACACTTACTTATTTACATTAATACTGTGTATATAGATAAGAAGAAATATGTTAAAAGCATCTATCCGGTTATATTTACAAATTAGCGTAGGTACGTATATATGGCAGGCTCACAATTAAGGGATGACAGCGGAGCAGTTATTGTAACACAAAAATTTGTTGGTCCAATACTTAATAATTAAAAAAAAATTTGTATCTAAATAACGGGACACTAATTTTAAGAAACAGAAAAAATAAATTTTACCGTAAACTAAATTTTGAGGCCAATTAGATTTTGACATAATGATAATATATACTTATTTTGCTTTAAAAGATACAAATGTTCAATTGGTGTAGTCCAGTATCAGTTCAAAAATCAGTTTCCACGTAAAATTGTAAAATGTGTATTTAAATAGCCGTTTGCGGTGTCTTTAATCCGATATTTCGAAAAAAACGCGATAAAGAAAGCTTTTGAATGCAGTCAGAAAATGTATTTCAGCTGTGTTGAGTTTTAAATGTATAACACAATTTTGCCAACCATTAAGTTCACCCTCAAAAAGACGACCGCATCCCAAATCTGTCACTAAAATGATGAATTATGATTATATTTGTAATGTTATTTACGGCCTGGTCTGTCTAAAGGAAAACAAGTAATTGTTACAAAAATACATGACATTTTAAAGAAAGAAAATTTACAATTTAGACAGTATTAAAAAATAACGGATTTAAATGGAAGAGTATATTCTAGAATGGTACAACAAATGGTTCTTGGCAAAATAAGAACAAAAGAAGTGTGAAAATAATTAGATTTTATAAAAATATATTGTTCCAAAAATATGATTTCATTATTTTCGTCAAATAGTTAAAATTCAAACTTTTATCGAATCAGTCTGATAAAAATTTGAGGTAAGTCTCAAAAATTTAAAAAGTCAAAAACGAGTCAATCAACTATTACTTAAAAAGTCTAACAGCATAGTAAGAAGTTAAAAATAATACAAAAAGCTGAGGAGATTCATATCTATCTAGCCAAACATAAATATGAACAATTATAGTTTTATAATTAACAAAAAATGTTGAGACAGAAAGAAATCAAGGAATTTTTTAAAAATCTGGGAGTACAGTTCGAATTTACAATTAGATACACCCCAAATCAAAATGGAGTGGCACAAAGAATGAATCGCAGCATTTTGGACAACACCAGGTTCACTGCAAGATTATAAACGGTTTTTGGTCAAAACCTGTTCAAACAGTGGTCTATTTGATAAACAGAAATCCGATAACGACCTTAAAAGGAAAAATTATGGCTGAATTTTGGTTTAGAGACAAGTTCAACGTCACATATGTATCGCTTACCAAACAAATTCTGCGAGGCAAATTCTACTTGAGGTCAATCAAATGTGGGATATTGTACAAATGAATTCACCATAAAGGCGAGGACTGAATTCACCACGAAGGCGACGGAAGACCGTAGCGAAGAAGAGTATTGTCAACCCTGGAACAATCACCAAAGTAGAAAAAGAAAACTCTAGAAGAAGAAAACGCGAAGAAAATATAAATTCCAGAAGATACCAAACCTACTTCGACGATCTACGAGTAAAAAATTCCAAACTTACCTCCGTGGCACAGCACGTAAAGAGCTTCATAGAAGATGTACCAAACATTTTTGAGAAAATTGCAAATTGTAAAAGAAAAAATGGATGGGTTGATTGAAAATGAAACTTGGAAATTGGCCACATTTTTCCCAGGAAAACGCCAAATTATTAATAAGTAGGGTTTCAATGTCAAACACGAAAAGGATAAGAACTTAAAGAAGTACAAGGCGAGACTGGTGATTCAATATATGAGCTCAAAGGATTCGACTATGAAGAAATGTTAACAGGCCAACTTTTAGGACTCTTCTATGGATTGTCATCCTGACCTGGTATTTATATATGATCCAACTACGATGAAAAGGATCAAATGTACATTGAACTACAACCTTTGTTACAAACGACGGGGAGCAGACTTTGGCAGCGAGATGGATAGTATTTTTACTCCAAGTATTTGACACTGTTTCCTGGACGTAGCTGTAGCTACAGCAGCAGTAGAACAGTATCCTCGACTTCAACATCATTTACAAAATTCCACCAACGTTTTATGAAGACAAGCGACATATAGTATAACTTTGTACGGAATATGAACGAGATGAGGGTAATTGGAGCCATATACCTCAATACCAATGACCAATTAGCTGCAATTCTCACAAATAACTCCAGTTGGCAGCACTCTTCAGTGACGAACATTATATATGCTTTTCTTTCTCTTTAGTTTATTGTTACTTCTCAGTTTTTTTTGGATCAATAAATAAACGTCAGAATTCGAAAGTCCTACCTAAATTAACAGAAAATATAATCATAAAAGTGTTCCTGAATGTTGCCCAAGCCAGGCAATCTAATTTATTAATTAATTAAATAAAATTTTTCTTAATGAATATGAAGAAATCTTATTTTTATATAGCACCAAAACGTTATTTAAAATCAAGCAAGCAAGATAAATATTTTGAGGCATAAAAAAATAACAATTTCTACAGTTTTCCTTATCAAGTCTTCAACTATTTTTTTGGTTAAAAATAATTTAATAAGTTTCAAAAATTTAGTTTAGTGATTTAATAATATACAGAATGTCTAAACTTGTAAGGGATAATATTGCTATATCAGAGGCGGCTAAATTGGAACAAAGTTGACTAGTTTGGACAGCACCAGTGGCCAAAAAAAATTTACATGGTCTTTCGCCGAATTATACAGGAAAAACTATGAATGCTATTTTTGTTTTTTAGGTCTATAATTTGTATTTAAGAAAATAACAATAAATAGAAAAGGAAAGTTTTATTGTATTTTAAATTTACTACAAAACTATACTAATAAATCTTTGATACGTCGTTTTATGTCCTAACGGCCGCTATCAAATTATTTTTTTTAAATACGGACCTGTCTTTTTTAGTACAAAAATTGATAGAAAGTTAAAATTCAAATTTAGTCATATCACATTTGCCACTTAAACGACGTTTTATCTGAAATAACTGACCTCGTCAGTGACAATAATTTTTAATTACGGTCCTGTTCTAGTTCTTTTATAAATTCGTTTTAATTTCGTCAAAAAAAATATAACATTAACTAAAAATTTCGCTAAAAAAGTTGTATTATCGGTGAAACAAAAAAAAAAGATCAAAATAAAGGAAATTAAACAAGCGTCGTGCTTAAAAAATATTGATACATTACATTTTCCTGCGATGTTTTGTATGAAAAATAGTCATCATTATCGGTAATCTAATAATACGGACCTAGATCTTATCTTATAAAGAAAAGGTGTAAATAATTAGAATAACGAATAATTTAATTTAGGAAATAACTACAAATATTCAATATTCCAAGTTTACAAGAAATACAGAACGAAGTCAGGTACCACAATGGTTTTATTTGAACTACAATGCAAGGCAACCAGTTTCGGTCACAGGCCATCATCAGGTCATTATTATTTTCTGTGGTGGCAAAAAATTTAACGTAACCACCAATGGGACTAATTGGAAGAAAAAAAGAGGTATTAACAAAAGCATGGCAGTACTTAAAAAAAATAAAAATGGAGGTTTTTTTAACTAATAACTAGAAAACATTAAATTTATAGGGTTAACAGCCTGAGCTAATTAACGAAAACCCACGTGTTGCCAAAAGCTGAGAATTAAATTTTTTTGGAATAAAACTCCGTGGGGAAGGCCACCCTAATTGGTGGCCCTTAAAAAGAATATGGGGACAAAGTCAAACTATGCAGCGAAAATTGAAACAATTTCATACAGCTTGGCAGCAGTTGTTGGACCAATCTTGGTCTTAGTCTCCGTATTCTTTTTAAGGTCCCCAATTAGGGTGGCTTCCCCCACAGAGTTCAACTCCAAAAAAATTCATTCTGAGCTCTCGGCCCCACGTGGATTCCGGTTAATTAGCTTACGCTGTTAACCCTGTAAATTTAATGTTTTTCTCCGTAGTTATTAGTTAAAAATACATTTTTTTTTCAAGTATTTCCATCCTTTTATAAACCCCCATTTTTCTTCAATAACATAAATGGGTCCCACCGTTGGTGGTTAATTAAATTTTTTTTCCCACCATAGTAAATAATAATCGTCCGATGATGGCCTGTGACCGAAACTAGTTGCCTTGTCTGGTTATACAAATAAAACAATTGTGGTATCTGACTTCGTGCTTTATTTAATTCTTAAGAGCGACTCTGTGGCAGTTTTTAATTTTTTTTTTTTTTAGTTAAAGTGATACGACTATCAACTTTTCTTTCTAGATAAATTTGAAAAAAGTAGTATAGACGCACTCTTCTAATATATATTTTAAATTTCATGAAAAAAACCGCATATTTTTAGTTGCTATATTAGGCGAGATCTCGTCCAAAAACCAATACTTGTATTTTGTGGCACTATATCCTGTTCTGCGGAGCAAAAAATGGACTAGAGGCTAGGATTACTTGATATTAACCGGAAAACACTAAAAAAATAATTTATATACCCAATTTATTAGATTACAAGCACATTTTTCTTGGGTAATTCTAGTTATTTCAGATAAAACGTCGTTAAAATGGCAAGTGTGAATTTGAATTTTATCTGTTTATCAATTTTTGTAATAAAAAAGACAACTTATTAAAAAGAAATAACTTCATGGTTGCCTTTAAGACACGAAACGTCGTATCTATCAGAGATATATTAGTATAATTTTGTAGACAATTTGAGATATAATAAAAATTTCCTTTTTCAATTTTTTAAATAAAACCTATATGCATAAAAAACTAAAAATAGCATTTTTAGTTTTCCTCGAGAATGGCGAAAGTCCCTGTAGATTTTTTTAGGCCGATTTAATGCTCTCCAAAATAGTTAAAACTTTTTTGCATTTACGGTTTCTGATATAGCAATGTGCCCCCTTCCAATTTTAGATATCGTCTATAATAATTTTAGCATAAGTTGAATCCAGAAAATTATTTAAAATAATTACAAATATGTAATCAGAGTGTTACATTTAATAATTGATGAGAGGCTATGTGGGATTCGATCCCCGGGCCCACTGCACCATTAGCCGGCACTATGTCACGCACTATGTCACTTATTATTTAAGCGACTCACGTTTCACTCAAGTGAACGATATGACAACAGCGGAGTAAGAACCTCGACGTAGTTTCTGTGAAATCTTAAGGTGAAAATTAAGTTAAAAAACGGGATGCGATTTCAGACCAATTGTACACATTGCATGATTTTGGAAAAATATTAATATGGTGTTAACGACAAATTTTTGTGTTACACTGAAAATAGGAACAAAATTATTATAAGAGTAGGCTATTTTGGACCCATTCACAAAAATTTATAATACAGAAAATCCAGCTAAAACTTTACATTTTCATTTTTGGCAAAAATATAATGTTTTAACAATTATAGAAATTTGAATACAGCTGTAATATCAATATGTATGCGCTTTAATATAAATATAATTAATAAATAAACTGTGATAATCCTGTTAGCATACAATTTATACGTATACAACATTTATATATTAAATAAGAATATTATTAAATTATTTTTATGTAATATGTATGGACAATAGATTTTTTTTAATTATTGGAAAACATGACTTTAGTGTATTTATTATTTCTCTTTACATTAATTTTATTTCCCCCAAATATATTTTGCTTAAAAATCATATAACTTATAAAAAATATTTTTTTAACTGACATTTTTTAATATGTCTCATATACAAAAATTATTATTAATAATGATTTTATTTATTTGAAAATATAACAACAATAAATTGTAATTATTCTTGAGCGTTATTTTTATTTTGATTATATAAAACATAAATTTAGTACTTGTCATCCAATAATTCTAAAATATTTAAATAATAAAAATTTATATAACATACATATTAAAGATTTATTATATTATTATAAAAAATAACACACAAAATTTCTTGTAGTAAACGTATAAGTTGAATTTATGATTTACCTATACTAGTGATGCAAAGATTATAATAAAGGACAAATTCGTAAGAAAAATTAAAATTAAATGCAAAAATTAAGTTTTCTAGATATTTTTACTTCTTATAGAAATAAAATAGTGTAAGATAATAAATTGTTTTCCAAATTATTATTTTCAGTTTTCGAAAAAAAAAAACTGTCCCTCTGTTAGCCTGATTCAACTCGAGAACGGTGAGAGATAAAGAAAAACGGACAATGGCAATCGATTCAGCAACCCCAAAAATAATATTAACACATTCACTGCAAAGAACGCGAATTCGCGTCTTTGTGGTTCTTAACCTAAGTGCGCGCGGCGCGAATTCGCGTCCTGAACAACGAAAGCCTCTGACCTGTATTACTTATCCAGCTAGACATTTGTAACCGTGAGTATAGGGTGGAAATACAGTCCAAAAAAGTGTTAGAATGTCATAAAAACCTATATGCCCTCGCAGAACATAACAATATAACTCTTAATGGGTGCCTGGACATAATTGCATCGAAGGAAATAAAAAGGCCTGACTGGTAAATGAGTCGAAAAACTTCTAATTGGACCACAACCCACATGTGCCATTTTCTACCAACATGTAAAGAATATGATGAAGAAATATTTAAAGGATAAACTCAAGGAATACTGGATGTAACTACCAGGACTAAGTACTCATAGAAGGTCCACGCAAGAACAGGGACAATCTGATATTCTTCCTTAAAACTGCAGTAGGGGTCCTGACAGGACCTGAACCTCATAGGGATATCGCAAGATTCTGTATGCAGGAAATGTGAGGAAGAGGATCTAAAATTACAATTCTCAAAAATTGCTATTATCGTAAATAGTAATAAAATTAAAATTTCCCAATGTTATAAGAAATAAGTAAATAGAACCAAAGATATTACTACAGACCAATAAAAAGTAACAGCCCTTCATCTGTAAAACAACTGCGAATGGAAATTTGTTGAAAGTGATTTTGCAAATAAATTGGGAATAAAAGGCATGTAGAGGAGACCAAGAAGAATCTTGAATAGCAAACATTAATTTTAAGAGCAAAATAGCAAAATAAGGTCTGGAGTGAGCATAGTGGGTTAGTTAAGATCATGGAAATATTTAGCAATACAAAAATGTCTAATAGACAACTTATGTTAGATTTTTAAGAAATTATTAATTGTAAAAAAACATTTATTTTCCACAATTATTGGAATATTTGAAGTATTGTTTGAACTAAGTAAGAGAGTTATATCAATATTTATTATATACGGAATTTCATCGTAAATCGTAAATTATTAATAACGCTAAAATTAAGTATTATGAAAAAAAATTGCCGTCATGAAAATATATATCAAGTTTCAAATAATTTTAAAACAATTATTTAACACACTTGTGCTAACCCTGTTTCAAAAAACCGTAGGCTACACATATTTTCGTATCTAAATAGGTCAGGGAATGACATTGCGGATTAAATTTTACGTAACAGTTATATCTGCTTTGCTTTTTATTTTCATTAATAAGTAATTTGTTGATTGAAAATTATTTCTGTAAGAAGTAAATCCAGATTCATATACCGAAATAATTCTACAATCTATTCTATAAGTAAAAAAAGGTGCTTATTGTGTACAGGGTGTTTTAAAAATACACTGATTATACTTGACAGTAGGTATATCTCAACAAATGATAAAAAATCATGTACGGAAGATGGGTCAAATATGATTATTAGAAAAAGTTTTAACGATGGGTAAAATACAATTATGTGTCATATCTGATATTAGTGAGAAATATATTTTTTCTGTCTTTGATTCATTTACTCCTATATTATTTTTATTTACTTAAAAATCGATATTTTAATTAAATTGGTCACTGAATTTAATGTTTAGTTTCATCAACCCAAATTGAAATTTTTAAACTTAAATTAAGATGATTTCTATCTTTTGTCGTGAGATACTTTCTAGTTAAATGTTGTCAGTATTTTTTTTTTAAATCCTGTAGATGCAGATGCATAGCAATATTATTTTCACATTAATAGTAATGTTACGCTTATACAAAGGTGTGTAACATAATAGTTTTGGTGTGTGCATCCTATCAGTGAATTTTACTTGTTTATTTATCTCATATGGAAAATATATATTTCTGAAATATATCTAAGATTACATACAACACAGCTTAAGAAAGAACATTAGAAAATATAATATTAACTATGAGAATCGGATAAATTATTCCACTGGAAAATGAGGACGTTGTTCCTGTGCTGAGGGTGATTCCTAAAATTTCATGGTGCATATCGTGTTCTGAAAGAAAAAAGAAAATAATTAAAATTCATTCAAAAATTTTAAAATTAATTAATTAGTAAAGTACGATAATATTATCGAAATCGGATTTGCATAATTTGCCGAGACAAACTTTCGAAGGTACACAAAGGGATGTGTGATCTACGTTGATGAATATATTAGATGAAGTTAGTTCATTTAACATAAATTGCGAAAGGAAAGCCGTTCTACCGGAAATGATATTAATTTAGGAATCTTCCAGGTATGAAAGGTTCTCTACGATAGTTAGTGTATAACAAATTATTTATTTTACCCAAGTAATAATAACAAGGAAAAACAAAACAATTTTTTAAAATTTCGTTAAATTAAAATACTTTCTTTGGATTGGGATTTTGGTATCGAAACCCAAAATATAGGATGTTTCCCTCTTTGCATGTATACATAGTGGCTCATTTTCATATGAAAAATTATTTATACAAACATAAAGATGATTAATGCCATATTAATTTTTTTCTGAGAAGTTGATTTCAAAAACCAATTAAAAGTTAATTGATCACTTTTGATGTTATAGGCACTTAAAAATCGTATCTCTATTTTAACTTTTTAAAAGTTATTTGGCGAGATCTTAAAAACTGTGTAAACATAAATTGCAAATATAAATTTATCAAATCTGATTAAATTTAAAACAGTTAAATGGACAAAAATATCAAAATTTTAAATTTCATATATGTATGGGACAAAGTAAAATTCGCTAACATTTTTTTACCTAAACAACAATTACGATTTAACCAAATTATTTAATTCTACACCAAAAATTATATTTTTTTAACCTCTATCTTAGAAGGAAGTCCATATATCTCTAGAATATTTGAACTAATGTACAATTACGTCAAGTAAAAGTATTTTCTATTTATTTTTTTATTCAATTTTTGTATAATTAAAAAAATAATTTGATGACTAACAAAGGTCATTATCATAAACAGAAATGTAAATAAAAATAGAAATAAAATCTTAAAATAATAAATAAATTATGATAACAAATTTCCACAATGACATATTTTCTTCCAATTCAGTTTTTAAAAATAATTTAAAAAAAGTCTATTAATGATAGACAAATTTGATAAATTATTAATAGGAAATATCATCGGTCCACAATTACTCTGAATTACTGAAATTACATTAGCAAAAAAATGTCAGTTTTGACTTGATAAGGGACATACTTTAATTGAAATTGACTAAAAAAAATAATCAGGAGTAATATAAACGGTTGCCTGTTTATATAACCACAAGGGAGTAGTAAATGCGAGGACTACGATCCCCCATGTCCCGTTTTCCGTATAGACTATATATGCTTTTATTTTTCTTAAGACGGACAAAAAAGGTTTCCTGACATCATCCGAAAATTGAACTGGTAATTTTGGACAATTTTCGAAGTATCTCAAATCCTATCAAAATTGAAGGAAAATGGAAAAAAACTTTTCATAGGATCTTTTCACGTACAGCAAGAAGTACTCTTGACATTTTTTTATATTCCCCCTCGTTTCCGAGATTTAGAAATTTAATTTCGAAAAATTTCTTTTTTCATATTTTATTTTTTTTCCCAACTTTCTCGACAAACTTCTGGAAAATAGTTCAAATAATACTTGTTGAGCTATTTCTTTTTTTGTTTTTTGACTACCTTTCACGGTTTCGTATATATCGATGTTCTAAAATAATGATGTTTTGGAAATAACAACCTTAACTAACTTAAATCCGCCTTGTTGAAAATTGAATGAAAATAAAACTTTCTTTCTGTTAAGTGTTTTAAAAAGATACTTGCTTTTCTTTATATATGCCCTAATTTCCATTCTAATTGGATTGCAAAAAAATTTTTGAGGATTTTTGTATACAGGGTGTGTCACGTAGACGGCCCATTAGCCATATATAGAAAAGTAATGGTCATTCAAATTTGAAAGTTTATTTACACAGGTTTGTAAATACGCTTTATCTAATGAAAATATTTTTAACTTTCGGTTTATACAGGGTGTTCCGAAAGTAACGATCAACTTTGTTATTTAAAATGGAACGCCCTGTAGTTTTTTACATTTTTAGATTTTTCGTGGGAAGCTGATTTCAAAAACCTATTACACTTATATTATAAACTAAATAGTTTTAAAGTTATAGATAATTGAAAATCGCATTTTTTCAACTTTAAGTAATTGCTCCGGCCAAACGACATAAAATCCGATAATACGGCTTACATATCCCTATCCTAACTTTTTGAGTTCTACCTTTTGACATAAGAAGAAAATGTATACAGAATGATCGAAGTTTTGATCACCCTGTATGATTTTTTTTCTTATGTCACAAAATAGAACTCAAAAAGTTAAGACAGGAATATGTAAGCCGTTTTATCCGATTTAATGTCGTTTGACCGGAGCAATTACTTAAAGTTGAAAAAATGCGATTTTCAATTGTCTATAACTTCAAAACCATTCGTTTTATAATAGAAGTGTTAAGGTTTTTGAAATCAGCTTTTCATGACGAATCTAAAAATGTAAAAAATGACAGGGTGTTCTATTTAAAATAACAAAGTTGATCGTTACTTTCGAAACACCCTGTATAAACCGAAAGATGAAAATATTTTCATTAGATAGAGCGTATTGACACACCTGTGTAAATAAATTTTCAAATTTAAAATAACATTACTTTTCCATATATGGCTAATGGGCCGTCTACGTGACACACCCTGTATAACTTGTCCTTTTTTTCAGGTCAGATTGTTTCTTTTAGATGGATACGAAATTTATTGTATAGATAAAGATAATTCGAATTAAGGGATGTTACCTGTTTCTTTCTTATTGATAACATTTTTTTTGTCGATTTATTGAGAAGTAGCGCTCTCATCATTAAAAAAAACTCAATTTCGTCTGAAACTACCATTTATTCTTAAAATCTAAATGATGAAAAAATTTTTGAAGCCCTTTTATCGGGTCATTTTTTTTCTCTCCGTTTGTATGGTGAATAGACAGAAAAAGATAATTCGAATTAAAGGATGCTGTATGCTTGTTTCTATTTTTTTTAAACATTTTAATTTGCGAAATATTTAGAAGTTTTCTCTCACGCTATTTAAAAAAAAACTCAATTTCCTCTGAAAATAAAAGAGCGTATCTACTTTAACCCATTTCGGTTGCGATTTTTGGCCTTCTTGGGGGGTGGGGTTAATTCAAAAAGAGTTTAAACCATGGGGGGAGGCGAGTCTCAATAGGCTTTGAAGTATTTACATATCTGTGCTACTCACAGAATCGACTAAATTAGCAAAATTCAAGTTTAAAATAAAATACAGGGTAAATCTTAAGTTTGCTTTTATAATTTGTGTATTGTGAATTTGCAAATCTTGAAAAACAGATAATTCCTTTTGATCGTTAACGTATCTATTTAAATAAATATATTTATTAATACCGGTTTTTGGTTATAAGCCATTTTGTCATTAAAATTTTTTAGTTTATTTTTCGATAGTTTAATAATATGCTCATTTTTACCTTTAACAAATCTTTATAATTAAAACGAAATAATGCATGAAACCACGCCTAAGATTCTTAATAGTAGTCAATTTACTATTATTTTTCAACTTACCTAGAACTATTTACAGACTTTGTAATTATTAACGCTATAAAATTGACGTGGTCACCCAAACAAAGAGGGTAGTTTTTAATCGTCACAAAATATTCACCCAACGTGTTAAATTATAATTTTATAAATAACATTAGTGTTCGGAAATGTATCTCAGTTAACCTTCCTGAAATGGTGGTCAAAAAAACTATATTGACAACAAAATGCGATTAATTTAAATGGACTGTATTTTTCTATAGGACTAATTCTTATTAAAAAGCTGTTAAATCAAACCCCCGAGTTTACTCTTTTTCGTAATTAAAGGTCATTAAATAAAATCGAGATAAAATTCAACAATCCAAAAATTTATTAAATATTACCTATTCTAAATACAAAATGCAGTTACGTTTAGCACTGCTAAAAATACAACAATAAAAAATATGTGCGTAGTTAAAGCACGCGAACTGCTAAAAATACAACAATAAAAAATATGTACCTATGTAGTTAAAACACGCGAAATCGTAAACACAAAATACAATGTTTAGCAATACAAAATACAACGTTAGCAAATACAAACTACAACGTTTAGTATTGCTGATAGTACAATAAAAATATGTGCTTATTTAAAACACGAGAAATTTTTCACTTCAATATAACAGGTAAAAATGGTACCTGGTTACAGTTTTAATACAATTAATTAACACAACATCACTGTGATTAATATTAGCACTAAGTTAAAAAATTCGTTTATTTTCATTAATAAATCAATTATTTGAGAAATAAGTAAGGTTTTACATTACGTGGATATGGCTTCAGGTGAAGGATGTTATTTTGCCACCTAGTGAGGGAGAAGACAGCCTGACCAATTCAGGCACAGCAACCGCTTTAACACAAAGGGCAATACAAGCCCCTGGAGTGAAGAAGTGAGAAACAAAAATCTCCTTGAATTTTGTACAAAAAAATATAAACCCAACATGGTTTTACAACTGAAGAATCACGAGAACTTTTATACCGATTACACCGTTATTCACAAAACAAACTACCAACAACTGCGTATTGCAATTATTTTATTTTTATATCGTGTGTGACTCGATCGACCAAAGGCCAAACGTCTTATCCCAGTATAAGTAACAATGTCTTATTCTTATTTTTCAAGCTGGCACCTGCAAATACACTCATCCCTCTGTTCTATCTCTTTCTTCGCGGGTAGATATGTGTTTTTATTTCATTTTAGTGAATTGTATCGCCCAAAGACAAAACGAAGGATTGTGTCTATTTTTTAACCTTGAGAATTAAAACTAATAAAACCTTAGACCATTTACTATTAGACATGCCTTGTTTACATTTTTGTATACAATATTTTGAAGTCGATACATCTTGCCTCTTTCTGTGACATTTTTCTAGGTGCGGGGTATCCGGTGTGTGCGGGGAAGTGTTTACAAACATCAATAGAAGTGTTGTACGTCCATAAAACTTACCACAAGTATCGTTTACAATTTAAATAACTCAATAAAACTTTAGAAAATGGCTCTGACATTTATTTAAACACTCGATGAGTTACTTGCGACACTGTTTGTTTACGTGTTTGTATACAAACAAACTGCCATATCACAACATGCTGTGCGTAGATATCGACTTCAAGAGAATGATGGAAAATTGATGTCTAGTAAATGGTCTAAGAATAAAACTAATAAAAATAACACCAGTGGCGCGGTCATTATTTTACTGATAAATAGAGTTGTTTAAAAAATGAAATTTATTTTAATTAATTGTTGCCGAGGTTGCAACAATTAGAAAATACAGTTACATCTTTATGATCAAAATGATTTACTGTTAGTTTATAAATCGTCATTAATTGTAGAGGTTAAGGGATTACTTAGAGGCTCTAACAGAGCTTGGTAGTCGAAATAGACTAACAATAGGGTGGATACCGGGACATGAGACTAGCGTCTAGATCCCAATTGCAACTCGAGTGCCCACCGCTGTTGCCAGGTTTAAGTGTTTCATTGACGAAAAAAAAAATATTTAATTTATTAAAAGAAGTCTTGACTATCTAAATCTACCTGTGTATTAAAAAAAAAATAAATAAAAAAAAAATCCTCGGGATTGTAACTAGGAAGTTTTATGTGTAAAGCATACACTCTAGCACTGGACCACTTCGTATCACAATAATATATAATCAAACTTTCAAGTTAACATACAAAACGATGGCAACAGCGGTGGGCACTCGAGTTGCAATTGGGATCTAGATGCTTCTGGACATGAGGGGCACCAGAGCAATGAAGAAGCAGACTAACTGGCACGAAAAGGGCACAATCACTAATCAGACCGGAACCGTTCTGTGGCATTGGAAAGACAATAGTCAGGACATTCATAAATAAATAGTTTTCAAGAATTGTGGGGCAGAGATATACTAAAGAGTTCATCTTAGGACCATGGCCAAAACTCACAGTGTACGTACTAAGTCAGAACAGAACAACTAGTAGAATAAAAGTAGGGCACTATAGGCTCAACAAACATATGAATAGAATAGATCTGACAGAGGAAGCCATTTGCAAGTTTTGTCAGAAAGAGGAGGAAACCGCAGAACATATATACACTGTTACTGTCAAGGGCTACGTAGCATAAGGTTTCTACTATACGGCGAAGAAAAGCCTAAAGCGGAATGCTATATAGGACAACTACTTACTAGATTGTGCAGTCTAATAACTATGACAAGGTTCTCTAATCGAGAGGACAACCATAATATATTTGAAAAGGTCGCGGTAGAAGAGGTATTTATACCCACAGTCCCTTCTTTTCTAATCTAATCTACGTTAATTTCTTTTTTCATAATGTAGAAGTCATTGCCATTACTCAGCGTTAATTAATCTTCTATATATCGGCTGCAAAATGTAAAAAAATTATGCATGAAAGAACACATATTGCGTTTTCAAATTCATTTGTTTGAATTTTCAATAGATATCGTTCTCTTTGATATAAACTGGAATAAATTGGTCTTTTTCATATTTATAAAAAAACCACAAAAAAAACGTAGCATGTATATGATGTTTCCATTTATACATATTGCTACTACCGTTCACTCATATTACTGTGATAAACTTAATGTAATGCTGTTTTCATGAAACTATAAATTTTTTACATGGAAATGCGATTGTTTTATATTCTCTTTGAGTGAGAAACAGCCTTTTGTAATGAATACATTTGTGGATCACACCCTATTCATTATTTTCACCGCTTTTTTAGCAGTAATGAATTGGAAATTAAAAATGAACTTAGTTTTGTGAATACATTTTGCAATTCACGTATTTTTATAGAGTTAAACAAAAATGTTGTAATAAATAAGTAATAATCTATTTAATTATTGACATTTTATAAAGACGTAAACATTCCAAACAAGCAGCAAAAATAAATGCAACACTAGAGGAAAATTTATTAAACGAATGAAAATAAATAGCCCAGATAACGAAAGCTAAATATCCGCGAAAAAATAATAAATATAAAAGTTTTGAGAGGAAGGTATACGGTTTAGTGAAAGATTTGGCCTCTTCGATTTTTTCTGATATAGTCGGATTGAGCTTTTGTTTTTTGCACTATTTTAGATCTTTTAGACAGAGGATGCTTGCGAATATCTCTACTTGGAATTCGGTGGTGTGTACTACCCAGAGGTTAACTGAAGTCACATCTGAGAAATTGGCCATATATTCTGACGCCGGTTCCTGTTTCAGTTTTGGAACTAACTGTGGAGCAAACTAGTCCTTGTTTGGGTGCTTTCGAGATTTACCTTTCCCATTGATCTCGACATTGAAGGATTTATCAAGGGATCTAATCGGCATCATGTAATCACTTTCCATAGTTGGTATGGGGTTTGTGATTATGCTGGCGATTGCCAAATGTCCATTTGGAAGCGGGTTCCAGGTTTTGTTTAGCTGAAGGCAATATATCTAATTCTGGCCTCCGCTTTGACGATAAGGTGGGATATTAAGAACTGTTTTCATGGCTGCTGGCGGTGTACTTTTCATTTTACCTGTTATACACAGACATACTAGCCTCTGGATTTTGGATAGCTCCAGAGTTGCCTGTCTTTGGTTTGGTTTGGGCCATTATACGAGTGCGCTATACGTTATCATGGGTCTTATAACTGTAGTATACGACCAATGTACGACTGACGGTCTTTAGTCATATATCGTGTTCTTAAAAATTTTCTTTCGTATATGTTGGTTCCAGGTTAACTTTATATTCAGGATAACGCCTAGGTGTTTAACCTCCTTTCCGAAACACAAAATTTGTTAGAAAAGTGTGGGGGATTTAAAGTGCACCAGATTTATTTTCCTTGTAAAAGAAATGAGGGTTGTTTTAGAAGGATTTACAGGAATTTTCTCCTCTTTACAGAATTCCTTAAAGAATCTTCCATGAGGTTAGAATGATCACTGCGTTTATGTCATTTGGGTAGCCCTGTGCCACTTAGTTCGTTGAGTTTCCTTAAAAGTCCATCTACCACTAGGTTCCAGGAAAGAATTCCCTGTAGACAACCTTTTGCAACATTAACTTTTAGGGTAGTTTCTCCAAAAGTCGAGTTTATGTTCCTAAGAACGGATGTGATCCATCTGCAGATAGTGTCGTTTATCGCATTTTGCCTGGCTTCTTTGACTATAAAGTTGAATTGGTCAAAGGCTTATTCTAGATCAATAAAAGCCATGAGAGCAATATCCTTGATATTCAGTAAATCTTCTTCTACCAGTCAATGTGGAGCTGATTCATTTCCTGGTTGATAAGCATGCTGATTTTGGTGGAGTGTCCTTTCTTTTAAGGAGGTTTCCCTGATGTTCTTTTTGACAAGTTTTTCTGTCACTTTTGTCATAAATGATAAGAGTGTAATTCGTCTGTAGGACCTGACCTGATATAGATCTCTGCCATGTTTGTCTATAAATACCGATTTCATTTCTCTCCAGGATTCCGGGAAATAGAGCGTTGCCACGACGGCTCTGCAGAGGCTGCATAGGGTTATTGCAATAAGGTCAATTCCCTCTTGCCTGTATTATGCCGTCTGGTCCTAGTGATTTGTAGCGGTCAAACGAGTTTAGCAGCCCATTTTATTCCATCATGAGTTAGCACTATCTTTCCAATTTCCCAGTCTTCCTTTTTTCCCCATTATGGAACTGCGATGGATTCTGGAAAATAAGTTTCAAGAAGTAAATCCGTTTTGCGTAAGTTGCTGTCGGATTTTTCGATAGTTCCTGTCGGTTCAGCCAGATTTTTAGTCGGATTTTTTTGATTCATGTTCTTTCAGAAGTGTTTTCAACTTCGCTACAGATCTTCTTTCAAGATTCAATCTGCTTTCCTAAGTTCTTCGTTGTGTTCGGTCAGGGTTTGCTGGTATGTTTCTATATTCTCAGTTTTTTTCGCTTTATTGAAAAGTCTGCAAGTGTTTTTCATAAGCATTTCATGGTTTAAGTTGCACCACTTTTGTTTCTCTTAGTAATTATTTGTTTCCTCCCTTTTGTGCTTCATTAGTTGCCATTATCAGTTCCTCACTTTGCTCAGCACGGAGTAGATGGTGAAAACTCTCTTATTACCCTTTTCCCTCTTTCCACACTTTTCCAACTTCCACCCTTTTTCACATTTTTCTCCAATTTATGACCCTTTTTTTTTTCTTTTTTCTCAATCTCATGTTTTTGGCTTCATTACCCCCTTTTTTAAAAACTTGTAAGTTATTCCCCATTTCCCCTATTTTTTTGACCAATTTTTCCCCCATTTTTATCAACTACTATATTTATGCTATATGTATAATTCCCGTCCCACCTTTTCTTTAAAACTATTATTTTTGTAACACCTTTTTTATCCACTTTTTCCCCCCTTTTATATTTTTCTTCAATTTATTATTACTTTTACTCTATTTTTGTTTCTTTCCTATTCTACCCTAATCTAATGTATTCTAATTTGAGCTAGATTTCCGGTAGGTCCTTAAATTACTCTTCATTCCCGGTTTTTAAAGATAGTATATCACTATAGGCTAATTCGCACTACGCAAGTAATTTAGTTGAGTAAGGAGTAGTTTAGTGTATAAACGTAGACTACTCGACTAAATTTTGGTAGTGCGTATTAGATGGTCGTCTCTGATCTAATAACTCACAAAATCTTAGTAATGAGAATAAATTCTTAGTATATCTGTAAAACACCACGGGATCTAATACAGCTGCTGAAGATATTTGATTCTCCATATTTTTACTTTCCCGACCCACCTCAGAGAATGGAAAGTATTGTTAACGAGCTAAAAAATTTTCGAGATAAAGATGGAAATATTCATTTTGAGGTTCCCTGAGATGATTAAGACTATTTCCAGATGGTAGTCTGTCCGTCTGTCTGTTTGTGTGTGTGTGTCTGTCTGTCTTTATACTTCCACGTTAGAGGCTACACGTTTATTCTGATTGAGCCGAAATTGGGTATACGGGTTTGGGTTATCCGTCGAAAGAACCCAATAGGTTTTGTACGATATCTGTCAAACGGAAGTGTCACTATCAAAAAATGACAGAATGTGCTTGAAAAACTCTTTTCAGAGCAGTCAAATAATTATTTCTCAAACTGTCACCTGTCAAAAATAAAAAAATGTCAAAATTTGAAACTTTTACATATATCTGAAAAATTATTCGTCTCTGGGTACTCGTCGGGAAAGTTTTGGGGCGACACTCACTTTCAACTACATCCACATTCTCAACTTGGGTCCTATGGAATACTAACTATTCACTTTCATTTTTAGGGATACAAAGTAGTCAGTAAATAAAGAAAAATGGTATAAAATCCACATAAAAATCAATAAAATATGTTTGCTTAAATTATTTAAAAGTAATGAAATTGTTTTAATTTTGTTGAATTCTGATAAATATAATGTATTGTATTGAGGTAGTTTCATTTTAGCACTTTATATTTGTCATGTTTGCAGAAATGTCCTAAATAAATATTTACGTAAAGGGGGATCGGAAAATTGAAGTACATGGACTTGCATATGTAGAAAGCAATCACCGACTAGTTCTCATAACCCTTAAGATCTTATTATCGATTACAAAATAAAATATTAAAATCGATGATTAGAAAAAATATATTTTGTAATATCGAAAAATACTGAAATCTGTTAAAATTTGATTTAATTAATGATAATATTTGAATTTTTTAGAAATAATTCACATTTTTACTCCAAATCATTAGGGTCTAATTTTGAACTATTCACTTAGGCTAAATACGGACCTGTGTTTTTATGTACTTTTTAGTATTAAACAGGAACTAAGGGATACTTTGGTACTAAACATGGTGAAGTAGAACTATTAATACTGAAAAAGGTAAAACTTGGGTATTTTGGCATTTGTTACTTTTTTAAGTCAAATTTTTGTTCCATTAGACTTTTTGTGGTGAATTTTGTATTACAGAAACGAAACCGTGAGTTACGGGTGTCTTTATGACATTTTTTCATATAGTTGATTAGGTTAATTTTTTTATAAATACATTGACAACTACTACACAACAATTTTATCACTAGCCAAATTCAAACAATTCATGATTATTCACTATTATTACAAAATCGTAGATTTGTATATTTTCGTCAAATTAAATGAAACAATAAATTGTGTACTTGTAATAAATTTCTAGTACGACACTGTATATAAAAACCTTTTTCTAAAAACAAACTAAATTACATCTGACACTCTTAAATAAATTGAATTTTTTTTTCCTTTTTCAGCCTTTACATTGTTTATATACAAAGAGATTTCAGAAAAAAAATCATGTTCAATCGCCTTTTATTTTCCGTACGAAGTCGATGACCCAGTTCTTTCCAAAAATACGAAATGCCTTTATGTGATTCTATGCTACCTTAAGTGTTTTCCGATTGAACTTCTGTCAAGATGTACTTTTGTAGAAAATCAACCTGAGCTACGGGTATTTTTAAAGCAAAGAGCGTGGCTGTTTTGATTGCCGAACTTTAAATGTATTGCTTCTGGTCAATCTGACAAGGATAAACGATATTTTTGTAGGTACACACTTTTTGCGTGAAATAAAGTTAATTTTAGGTTGGTGATAGTCGTTAAATCGTAACATCTTGAAACAAATTAATGTATATTTAATATAAAAATTGAATATATCGCTGAAAAATGTTTTCAACTAACGAAATAATTTTTGTGGTCTATTTTATTTATTGGACGAAACAGAGGTGAGTTTTTAAAGTTGATAAGGCTGAAATTTTTTTAAATTACATTTTTATATAACCGTTCCGAAATTTAATCGGGAAACCATCTGGGAGTAGATATACTACGTTGGCACGAACCTAGATATAGGGAATTCAACGTGATGGAGAAAGAGGATGCAGAGGTTCAGCGTGTCAGAGAGAAATGCATATAAAAATGGTGACACGTCACATACTTGAAGTATTAGGACATCGATAGGAGAATGCTACACACGTGTAATATTGGTGGCGATCTCCATTATTAAAGGCTCAATTTTAATGAAAAAAAAAATCGGTTGTGTCGCCCCAAAACTTTCCCGACGAGTATCCACGAATACTTTTTCAGATATTTAATGTCAAAGTTTCAACTTTTGACATTCTTTTATTTTTGACAGGTGACAGTTGGAGAAATAAATTTAACTGTTCTGTATATTTCATGTGTCATTTTTTGATAGTGACACTTCCGTTTGACACATCTCATACAAAAACTAATGAGTTCTTCCGACGGGTAACCCAAATTCTTGTACCAAATTTCAGCCCAATCTGATTACTACTTTTTCAGATATTTAATGCTAAAGTTTCAAATTTTAATTTTTTTTTATTTTTGACAGGTGACAGTTGTAGAAATAACTTTGACTGTTCTGAATAGAGTTTTTCAAGGGCTTTCAATTGAAATATTGCATGTCTAATTCTGTGATATATTGCATCTATCATTTTTTGACAGATGTCGTACAAAAACTAATGGGTTCTTCCGACGGGTAACGTAAACCCATATAAAAAATTTCAGCTCAATCGAATTAAACTTGTGGCCTCTATCGTGGAAGAATACACACACACCACAGACAGAGCGACAGACAGACAGACAGATAGATAGACTTCCATCTGGAAATGGTCTTAATCATCTCAGGAGACCTGAAAATGGATATTTCCGTTTTTATCTCGAAATTTTTAGAAGGTGGGTCGGGAAAGTAAAACACCGTTTTATTATAAATGTGACGTATACTAAATACACAAACAAAAATAATGTCTGGCACAAAGACGAATGGGCACTAATATCTTCGTTACTGTGGGTAAAAATTGAAGGCGGGAAATGGTGCTATATTTTAAATGTGACATAGAATAAAATATGTAAAGAAAAATCATGCGAAGAACAAACGGCGCTATGGGCACTAACGGAACTATATTTAAAATGAACCAACGATACAAGAGCATTAGCGTATATCTTCGTTATTAAGAGTCGGATTTAAAGAGGGCCAATAGTGCTGTATTTGAAATGTGACATAGCTTGCATACATAACGAAAAATCATGTGCAAAGTCAACGTCAAAAAGGCACTAACGTATATCTTCATTATCATTGATCCAATTTGAACGCGAAAAACGAAGATAGACATTAGTGACTTTTTGGCCTTGCTTCTGCGCATGATTTTTCTTTATATTTTAAAGATAGACGTTAGTGCCTTTTTAGCGTCGAGTTTGTGCATGGTTTTTCTTTATATATTTATTCTACGTCACATTTTAAATATAGCGATGGTTGTCCCGTTCAAGTCTGACCACTAATAACAAAGATGGACGTTAGTGTCTTTTTGCCAATGCTTATATGTATGATTTTTCATTATATATTTGTTCTACATAACAATTTATATATAGCGTCATTTTCCTCGTTCAGTTTAGACCAATAGTAACGGATATAGACATTAGTGTCTTTTTGGCGTTGCTTCTGCACACGACTTTTCTTTACGTATTTTTCTACGTCACTTTTATAATACAGCGCTGTTTTCCGGGTTCAATTTGGATTAATAATAACGAAGATATACGTTTGTGCCCTTTTGTCTTGCCTTCTGCGCTGGATTTTGTTTACGTATTTATTCGAATCCGACCAATAATAACGGATATAACTCCCTTCATACTTCTCCCTTTACCCCGTCCCGCGACACCAGTGGAGGCCACCGGTAGTAGAAACGGTGTAGATTATCTACCTCTGGGAAATAATCATTTCTCGGACCAGTCTGAAAAGAGCTATTTTCTCTGAGACAAATCGGGATAAAAATATGTGTCTTATTATAAGCGCCTTTGCTCCAGTGAGTGAAGTAAAACTACCGAAAACTAAGTTTCGACATTTTTTAATAAAAAATTCACAAATTTTAACATGGCTTTTTGATTTTTTTTATACTGAAAGTGTGTTTCAAGTATAAGCTGACAACATTAAAATATGAACAAATAACCTCAACATGATCCAAAAAAAAATATTTAAGTCATACGACGACATGACCAAGAATGTACATATTTAATAGAAAATCGATTGAGTATTTAATAATAAAAAACGAATCATGTACTCTAGTGTAAAAAGAGTTTATTTTAGCATGAGAAGGTAGTAACACTTTATTTTCCATTCTTTAAAATTTAAATAGTAAACTTGTCTGGTCAAAAATAAAAGATACATCACTGAATTCAGTTTTTTATGGTATTTCCAAATATGGAAACGAATTTTAAAAACTCACATATACAGGGTGTTGTTTTGAGGGTGGAACAATTTGTGAATTTGCAAGCCTGACCTGGATTTCATTACATTTTAAGACAGACGTACATTCAACAAGATATGCAGGTCATGTATGCCAAATGTCAAAAAATCTACAAGGTGGTTCAAATGTTATGAGCAAGGAAAGAAATGGGCAACATGGATAAAACGGTTCCCAATGAATCACCCTCTCTTATCTGAAGGGAGAGAGGTAAAAAAATTTAATTACCTATTTTGAAAATGGTAAATTTTATATTAAAAATATGTTTTTCGTTATTTCTAGTCGACTTACCGGGGTAATAACTCTTAATTAAAACGAATATATCGAATTTGGTAAAAGTTACAAAAAAAGTTGTAAAATAATGAAAAAAAACGAAACGTTATTTCAAATCTTACCCTGTATTCTACAGAAACATTTGATTATGGCATATTTGGTCTACATTTTGATAAAAATAATCTGTGGTACGAGGAAGCAGAAAAGATTATTAATTGGAAATGTAGGAATGTCAAAGAACTTTCACCAAAGAACTTTCACCAAAATTTACTAAAAAAATGTTTGTTATTAAAACGCCGTGACTAGCAGTACATCGGATGTATTTGTTTATATCATACGTCGGAAAATAAAATATACTACCTATTTTTTACATTCCGAACTTTGATAAAAAAAATTAAAAAAAAGAAGAAATTTTACTCTATAGAAGTCACTCTTTACATGTGGTTTTTATGAAGCTAAAAAAAATATCAAAACATAAAAAGAGTTGGCCGTACTGGGAATCAAACTCCAGCCTTTTTACATCGAAACCATGTACCATACACAAAATAAATTCATATAACCGATGTACTGCTAGTCACGGCGTATTAAAATAGTGATAGCAAGTTTCAAATTTGTATTATGTTTCACGAAAATTTTAGACAAATTCTGAAAGTAACAATAATGCACATAATTATTTTGTCATTTTTGAAAAACGAATTTATTTTAGTTATTGTCTTATATTCCTAAATTAAGAATGTCTTTTATTATTTTCCGATTGTCACAATGTTTCTTTATTTTAATTAATTTTTATTTTCCACTTACACAATTTAATATTCATTGTTTGTTTTTTTTTTTCAAAAAAACTAGGTAAGCGAAATGTAAGTTAGCCGCGGGCATTTGTGTATGAAAAGCACACGTGAGTTGCGAAAGGTTAATGAGTATACTGATATGCATGTGATGGACGGTAATTTCGTACTAGCCAGAAGGCTTTTTTCAAAATATTCAAATTAAAGGTTGCCACATAAGATAATTTTTCGATGTATAGATCGATGTTTAAGAGAAACAAGTAATAAAAAAATTTATAAACAGGTTTTTGAAAGAGCGAATTACATTTTCGCATAACTTGGAGCAAAGAAAGTATAAGAACGGTACAATTACTTAAAAAATATATGAGATGCTGTTTGTAATCAATTTAAGGTTAGAAAAATTAATATTTTAATATCAACTCCAGTGCAAGAGCAAGTGTTGCCATCGATTTCCTATTTAAAAAGTGTATGCTATTAAGCAAATGAGAGCTGGTTAACTAACCCTTATAGAAAATAATATTTTTAAAATGTGAAGTAAAAAATCTGATTATTTATTACTTACTGAGACTTTTAAGGTGTGAATTCGAGCCCTAATATAGGTTTTATTTTTAATCAGGTGTAGTCAACGATAAAAAAGGGGGGCAGTTTAGAGCCCCGAAAGATAAACAAAAAGGGTCTAGTGAAAATTAAATTTAGAAATTATGCCTAAATGTTGATAAAATTAAACACACAATTTAAAAAAAAAAAAATTAACGCCCGTCGCACATACCCACACTTGTATTGATCGACACAACCCGCGTGTGAGTGTTATAGTTTTAAACTTATGACTTAAGGAGCAGCAAGGCTTTTACAATCAAAATCCTCATTTTTACTTATTAATCTCCATAAGAAAATCCATTCTAGCAATTTTTGCTCGTGTTAGTCTTCTGCCGTCTGACCTGTCGCATTTGTCAACGCTGTGACACGTAAACTGTGGCATCTATCTGATAGCTATCATATCTGACATACTTATCGTACCTAAGCATTTCGAATACGATTTATGAGTCGCTCTGAGATGTCGTTTGAAGACTCTGATGGAAGAGAAACGGAGGGCGAATACAGCTTTCAGCGCCGCCGCTGGTCTTCAGGTCCGTCAGATACGTCAGATATGTCAGATACGTCAGATACGTCAGCTCTGCAAGCATCCTCTTGTATAGAAGTTAGCATGCTCGCGTTCATTCGTCTGTCCGACGTAATTGATGTTGATGACGTGAACGTTGACGTTAAAGTTAACACTCACGTTGCCTTTAACGTTACCTACGTCGGATAGACGAACGAATGAGAGCATGCTAACTTCTATACAACACCACCAGAGGATGCTGACAGAGCTGACGTATCTGATGGACCTGAAGATCAGCGGCGGCGTTGAAAGTTGTATTCCTCCTCCGTTTCTCTTCCATCAAAGTCTTCAAACGACATTTCAGAACGATTCATAAATCGTATTCAAAATGCTTAGGTATGTCAGATATCACAGCTATCAGACAGATACCACATGTTACGTGTCACAGCGTTGAGAGATGCGACAGGCCAGACGGCAGAAGACCAACATGAGCCAAAATTGTCAGAAGACTTTCTTATGGAGATTTATATGTAAAAATGAGGATTTTGATTGTAGAAGCTTTGCTGCTCCTTTACTCTTATGACATTTGACTAACATACAACTGAGCAAATATGCGACATGATCCAACAAGTACAGAGGTACAAGTTCAGTGGTACACGTTCAGTATCACGGGGTCCAAATGGTAAAAGTATCTCGTTCAGGGACAGTGGAACAAAAGTTGTACCACTGGCGAAAACTATCAAAAATGACAGAAAATAAATATTTTTTCAATGTTTAAATAGCTGAAAAAGTATATGAAGCATTTTACAGATTATATAAGAAAATTTTGCTACTTTTGTATAACGAAATCTAATATAGATGACGATATGCAGTTATTACTTATTAAATGACTAATATGATACCTTAAATAACTTTGCGCAAATTTACTCCTTCTTTAAGAAATAGCAGATTAAAATAAATAATGACGTACTACCTGAGATTTGATTGAATTAGCTCATTATAAATATTTATATAACGTCAGTTTGAAAACAGGACTGTCTATGAAACCAAAATTTGTTTACGTCTTTATCTTTATGTAATATCGATTGTGATTTTTTATTTGTGATTGTGGGAGTGTTCTGAAAAATTCAGAATGAATATATAAAAGCTACATCAAATAATCTGCGTGATGTGGATTATTTTATGATACACGATTATAAAAATCGATGAAATTTAAATTTAGTTAAGCCTGCAGTTTAAGTATGTGAGATGTGTGTTGCTAACGCACAATCACATTAAACCAAATTTTTCTGCTTTTGGATGTTATTTCTTATTAACTATTAACGAAAGCCACTCAAAATCGATATACCGATTAATTTATCTGTACCACCAAATACAATATGTGGTCGAGTAGACACTTTCAAACTAAATCTGCAAAATGGGAGGAGTTACAGGTAGTACGTCATAACCCGCGAAATTTGAAAATAGAAGTCATTAGGGCCCAAAAGCGTTAAGATTTAAAATTATTAATCAGTTTTTAAAATAATTTAAAAAAAAATCACAAAAGTATCCCATTGTCTATGGTTGAAAGTTTTTAAAATCTGATTATTTTTATTAAAATTTTAATTTACTATTTTGGATAAAATACACAAATTATCCTTAAACTGCCTAGAAAAAATGTAATAATTTTAAACTTTATGTACTTACCATTGTAAACATGTTTTGGAGATTGCGGTCGGTCTGGGTAAGTCATGTCTAAAGTTGTCGAAGAAGCATGAAAGAAAAAAAGATATTTTTTAATTAATGGTTTTAGTAAAGATATATAATAGTTATTTATGCAACAAGTATGTAAAGTGATACTATTTTTACGAATGTGTGAATGAGTGAAAAGGCACTTTACACACTAGTTACATACAATATTTTTATTACTACCAAAAAAAATTGCAGGTATTAAGAAAAAACCAATCCACTTTACGTACTATTGTGTCAGATACGTACTAGTTTTTCATTTTACGCACTAATGCGTAAAGTTAAACTTTCCGCACGACAAAGTATGTATCAAGATAGTAATTTACACATGGTAGAAGAAAAAATATTTGTATTATTTTAATGTACTAAATTGGAAAGGATTTAAAATCATATTGCCTTCCGTATATAAAAATGAAATTAGTTTTTTCTTATATTAAAAAGGCTAAAAATGAAGTAACACACATTTTATTAAGTAAATTGCTTAATTTTCAACTGCAAAATTATATATAATAAGAAAATTGAAGATTGAACATTAGAACCAAAAATTACAGGTATGGAAAGTAAGTCTAATTGAATCAGTTGTAATCGCGTAAGAAATAAACTAAAAGCTTTAAACGTAGTGATTTTAGTTGGGCCGTTTCTGGGCTCTGCAAAAAAATTGTTTTTGGAGAATGGCCAGAACTTTTTCAATTGTTTATATTTTTCCATTGTCAACCTCTGAATTTTTATATTACAACATGCCCTATCAAAACCTGTACACATTTCTGAAATAAATTCATGATTACATGCCTAAAAATGTTTTTAATAATTGCCTTTTTTGGGGGAAAACAGGTATATAAACCCTTAAGAAGCTTTAAACGTGAACAAGCTATTGTTTACCTATGAACTGATTAACATAAAATCGAAGGAACAATACCAAGCTGTTTGGAGTGAAACATTGTAACTTTTAATACTAAAAATACCAATATTTGTGCAGTTGACAACACAACGAAGAGGAAAATTTTGGACAAGAGAGTGAAAAAGATAATTATTGACAAGAAGAAAGATTAAAATGCATTAGGAATGTTTTAACTTAGTTTAGAAAAATTATTTTTTTTTTATGTTTAAAATGCAATTACTTTATTTAATAAAAGGGTATATTTCCTCCAATTTTTTTATGAAAGATACTATACGATCCCTGTCAGTGATTTATTAAATCGAAAAAGGGAAAAACGCTTTACTTCCCGAAAACTTTCCTACGATCCTAATACCCATCAACTTCAAACTGTTTATACCCGCAATATACCTCTGATCCCCGCTATCCTAATAAATTCATACTGACCTGTATCAGTCGTTTGAAACGTAAAAGCCTCCGAAATGGGACTCCAACCGAATTTGTTCCTGGCCTGAACTTTGGCTTCGTAATTTTGTCCGGATTCTAATCCTCGAATTACGTAGCTCATAGATTGAACTCCGGGAGATTGAGTAGGAGCAGCGGGCAATATTACATCCCTCCAATCTGTTCGTCTGTCTATGAACTGCCGACCATAACCGTAACCTACACTGTAGCCAACCGTTGCATACGTTTTGTTTTCCTGTAAGTTAAGATATTTTTATATAGTTTTAATCAACCCAAATTAGATTTATAAAACTTAAAATAGAATAAATTAGTTATTTATAATTTTTTTTTACCTGACTCTTACTGTACAAGATGTACAGTACATGTAAGAGTTTAATATTTTTGTGCGATTCAGTAATTTTAGTTAACATAAATTTTAGTATGCTGAACCTATGGTTTAGTCATAACAATGTCGAGTGCTAATCAAATATGATGGAAGAAAGTGCCAATTTTTTTTCCAGTTTTAGTAAATTAAATTTTTTTATACTGTGGTATTTTAATGTAGTTTAAGAATCATTTTACATTTTGTTTTTAAACTACTGTTTTTTATGTAATCATTCGCATTAAAGTAAATATGGGGTAGAATAATACACGAAGAGAGGTAGTTTGATACAGATCAGGAATATTAATGATTGTTTTTTTGCGACTATATAAAACAATTATTTCTATAAAAATCAATAACAAAACATTTTAAAACGTAATTGCAAATTTATAATTAATTAATCAAATTTAATAAACTAATAGACTAGGGCCAATCATTTGAGTAACAACAAATTTTTTATAAGTATGTGGTTGGTCAGAAAATTTAAGGTAAATTATAAGTAAATTAAGAATAATCAAGACCACTGAGTAAAAGTTCCGGAAGGTGGTTGGATATTTTTTTTTTTACGATTTTAGGCTGAAATATGCCTCCTATTGAAAAAAGTTTAAGGTAACAGTTTTAGATAATTAAAAAATTTAAAACTTTTGTATTTATCATTTTTCAGCATAACGTCAAAATTATCAATAAAAACGCTTAACACCGTTTTTTTTTCGTTTTCAATTTTTATCTCTTATAGAAATGATAATTTTTTTTTTAAACTTGGTGAAAACGTTCTTTTTTGTGCTTTAATTAAGCTGTAATTTTTTCACAGCAAATTATTCATTTTTCGATTTTATACGAAGAAACCTAATTTTTAAACCAAAAAGTTTAGTTACAAATCTTAGTTTTTCAGTGCTCATTTTTTTCGTTGGTACCTCGACTTCAAGATGGTATGAAAAAAATATATTCTGGGAATGGAAAAATATCCATAAAAATGCAAAAAACCAAAACAAAAACAACTTTTTCATTATTGGTTTTTCAGTTAATCTTGAGAATTTTTCATTTCTTATTATAACTAAGCGTTGAAATTGATGAAAAAGATTATTTCATGTAATATAATGTCATTTGTATTCTAATAACTGTTAATGGATTTGAAATTACGAAAACATTGCTTAAACAATGGAATACGTAAAAACAATTTATTCAGATTTTCTTTTTAAATTGTAACGAAGTTACTTTTCTTAATAATTAAAAAATTAAATTAAATCGCTCACGACACTGGATTTAGAATTACTTGAAAATTATGTGAGTGGCCAGCTGTACCAGTTCTAACCCCCGTCGAAAGATGGAGTCACTCGCGTATTTATTTCGCATATGGCAGCCAGAGACTACCTGTGAGTTGCAGAGGCAGCTTGAATTGGCGTTGCTGTGGCCGTCCCAATTGTAGTAGCAGTGTTAGTTAAAGTTCCAGCGGCAGTCCTTTAGAGATAGGTTAAGCTAAAGGGAGCGAAACTAATCCCAATTGTACCGGAGTCCAGAACCGACTTCCGACCACTGCGCCATATGTACCGTTCGAGAAAAGAATCATTGCACACCTGTTTCTTCACCGGAATTATTATTAAATAAACAGTTACTTTGTATTAACTGAATTTTTATTTGTGATACCAGCAGCAAATATCCAGGTAATCAATTCAGAGGGCAAGTAAAGACCACCCTTCTGGCCACTAAGAGTCTTGTCGATGGCATAAGACCCCTCGAGTATTTTTTCCACTGAAGCTGCCCGTGTAAGTTGCCTTCACACTATAAACGGTAGTGCCCGAGACAATCGGAAACCTGGACGAAGGCACCAAATTACCGCTTGACGACGCAAAGAGCGTTAAATAATACATCAACTATAACTAATGTACACGTCAGTTTTTAAAAATTCAAATATGAAATTGATTCATTACAGTCAAATTAAAAAAAAATGTTTTATTTTAATTTAATTTTATTTGTAGGTCGCTCTTCATCATCAGATTTAATGCAGCATTCGTTTTCTTTGGGTTCATTTCTTAAAATGTTCCAGCCACATTTTTTATTTTGTTTACTTTGACTGCAGTGTTAGTTTTGTTCACCAAATTCCATCTAAAGTAGGTAATTTTAACACCCTGTATCTTAGTAGTAGATAACATTTGACCCTAAGTTATTTAGTAAAATTTTAATATTTGGAGGTCCTGAACCTATGATTAAAATAATGACCAATCTACATGAAACACCCTGTATAATCCAGTAAATTGTTTTTTCTAAGGACAGTAATAGGGTATTTTTGATTTCTTCCATTCTATACGGTTTTTTTCCATGCTGAATCCGAATCTGTGGTTTGCTAACAAAATTTCGCGATAGAACATTAAAAAAAAATGCAATAAAAATTAAAACATCCACTTTTAACGGTATTGCTTATACTTTAAAAATTATCAACTTTTCATAAACCTCTATATTTCAAATTAAAGTATATAAAATTTCTTACATAAATTATTCTTAACGTTTATTTCTCCGACAAACCGTTCGGGCTCAAGCGCTCGTTGAAAATTGGCGTATACTGATTAAACCGGAGCCAGTCAATGTCCGAAATAGTCTGTCGTGAAAGAAAGACGTTATCTTCTTGTTTGGATTGTTTTATTTTAGAAGGAAATATAAAAATACCCAAAGACAATTCTGGGTAAATCCTATGTTTAAAGGAATCTGCTGTTTTATCCCACAAACAAGCATTACTTTCTACAAGTTCTATTAAATTAACAACATCGTAGTTAAACAAGTTGGAACTCATATTAAGAAAAAAAAAATATATTTAAATATCCCAAAGATGCTGCCGGACCGGTAAATTTGCCGGACAGGGATATGTGTGAAATAGTTATTTTAATTAAATTGCAACTGGTGCTGAGGCCGTCACCGGCTTCGGTTTTGCCAGTGTGTGTAAAAACGTCCTAATGAAAGAATAATTGCCACTTATTTGAAGAATGTGAAGCATAACAATGAGTCGGTCAAAAGATGTTCTAATGAAGCATCTTCCAGTTTAAAAATCTATTGCTTTATTGCCTATTGCCCTGTAACACTTGAGTTTAGAGAAAAACAAAAAAAAAATAAAACGAGGAGACCAACCACCCTCATCGGAGCTTTTGGTGGTAAATTTGGGACATGTAACCCCCAAACCCTACTACACACATACAAAACCTCCATTCGTCCAATCAGGATTTTAGAGCCCTAATCTTCTGCACCCTCCCTCCTCATCTTTTTGAACGCCATCACGGCAACCGAGAGGAGGATCCTCAACAAATGCTCCTACCTCCCCTATCGTTTCCCATCCAACGAAAACCACGAATACACTAAAATGACACCAATTACTTTCAGATTAATGGACATACATGTAAGATACGTCGGGAGAAGACTGAACAGTTCCAACACACACGCCCAGGAAACATTACGGACAAAATGTACAGTTGACAGGAACAGAAGAGCACTACCAAAGAAGACCACTAAAGAGATTCACTCAACCGATCTGAGGATTCTACATGAAGAAAAGATCTTCTCATAGAGGATGCACCCCTATGCATCAGATGAGCATGTCCCCTACCTACGCCCATCGAATCCACTCCCTCAGAGCCTCCCCTTCCTGGAGGCACGCACGTAAGTATCAAAAAAATAATCACATCAATCAAATATTAAGTTTTTATAATAATTTTTGATTTCATTGATACACACTGTGTAATTCTATTCCTACAGCAGGGTAAAAGCAACAAATACAATACCAGGATAAATTATCGAGGATGGTTTAGTAGGTACACGCCTGATTCTGCTGCAGAGTGATCAGGGACGAGTCCTGCACTACCTCACGTATAGAACCTAAAGTAAGATATCAATAAAAGATTCCCGCCTCCACAACTCAGGACAATAGTTGTAATACGAAAAAAAAAGAAAAAAAAAAGATCTACCTTCAGCCGCCATAGATTTTTTTTGAATTATAGAGCGAATATAGGTTTCAAAAAAATTAAGAAATACGGGTTAAATATTAATAGGTCACGTTTATAATGGTTCATTTACCTAAAATCTTGCAAGCGCCCCATTATCAATTTAAAACGTTCATATACGTTGTTTCGTTTTTGGTTATAGTATTATTTTTATCTTTAGGTGATTTCTAATTTTATCATTTATCTATTTTCTAGATGCATTAATAAGTTACGCTTTATTTTTATTTTTATTTTTATTTAGATTAATAAGTAAATTGAATTTGTATGATATGTTTGCTATTTTATCATCGGTTTATAGTAACAGTTAGTATTTTAGTACTGTTGATACCATATATTAGTTTTATATCAACATTCTGAATCCACCCACTTATAACTTAACTACCGAAAACAGATTTATATCTCAAAGACAAAATTCATTAATATTGACTTTAGTACTGATCTAAAGCTAAAATTATAGCTTTTATTAGAGCCGTACAACAAGACTATCGCGTCCATAAAGTAAGTCGATACAGAAAATAAATATCGACCATCGAATAGCTTTTAACGCTTTGGTGTAACCTGAGGGAGAATTAAATTACTAGCGAAGAGGGTGGAAATGTAACGATTCACGTTCAGAAAAGGTTAGCGATCACGTTTAAGTGGGACATCAGTTGCTTGTCTGGATTAATTTTAACACTTTTATATTGCACACTAGATACTTTGTGTTGGCCAAGAAATACTGAATTATTGAACACAATGTCGACTAAGAAATACTGTATAGAAAGCTACATTAAATGCTGAATTAAATGTAATAAATAATATAAGCTTTTATCTAAAACTAAATGATTTAAATAGTTGCAAATTGAATTTAAAAAAAAATAATGGAAAACGTAAGATAAATATAGCTGGAAAAAATTACGACTACCAATTGAAAACCACTTAAATAAACCATGTCAGTGAACATTTTTTTTTGTAATTTAATAATTTCCCAATGTTAATTTTTAGACAACTCTTTCAACAACATTTATTTTTGAAGTGATACCATGACTATTCCTTTTATTCCTATTATTTTTTTAATACCGGTCTTCTGTAACTCATACCAAACCACAATTTAGAACTAATTGTTTAATGGAATTAGAATTAATTGGATAATGGAATCAGACAGTTCAACCGCACCAAATAAGACCATTGTTGATTGATTTTCTCTTTACTTACTACATCTAAAATCTGTGACCTTTTACTTGTATCGTCATTCAAACAAGAGAATAATTAAATTATGTAATTATTTTCTTATCACTATAGTGGGATCTCAATATTACAATTAAAGTGTTATTTGCTATTTAGTTCCTTTTTGGTCACAAAAATTAATTCAATTGAATATTTTATTGTCAATATGTACCGGAATTACCAAAATTTTACTAAAACACCCGAGTAATTTTGAAAAATGTTAATTTCGATAAATTTCATTTTAATAATTACAAATTCGGTCCTCCTTTAATTAATTATAATTAAACCTCCTTCCAGTAGATGGAAACAGTCACGTACGAGCTTCGCACACACAACGAACATTACCTTATACTTCGACGAGAACGATTCTCGGCATCCAGATCCCATACTTGACAAGCACTCGACACAGTCAGCTCTATTGCCTAATATCGAGTCAAAATGAGCCCAAACCACCAAACCAGATCCGAGAGTGGCAGGCCCGAGTTTAACCGGTGAGAATCATATGGTTTTGTGTAAATTATGGTAAAATTCTATTTGTTTTTAAAGTAAAATTATTACATATACGGGGGAAAATAAAATTTGGATTTATTTTGAATACCGGGAAAATTATTTAAAATAAAAATTATTTTGTATATCGGGGGAGAATGATAAATAATATTTCATGCAAGTTATCTTGACTTACTACTGATAACGATGGTTAAGCCCGATCCGCTACCAAAGAAGTATTTCTGGCGTGATTTATCGATTTACTTTCTTAGACACATTGTTAATAGGGATTTATTTTATATACAATTGTAGTTTGAATTATTTCATTTATCGGGAGAAATTTCTTAAAGTAAAAGTTGCTTCGTATACCAGGGGAAGACCATAAAATAGAACATTTAATATCTGTGTACGCTTCACTGAATACCTGCACGCATTTTTTCACCGCCTATAACCGCCGCACGTGTAACACCACTCATAAACTCAACATTTTTGTATTTTATTTTATAAGATTCATATCATATCCGGGAAACCGATCACGTGCACCGCCTACCTGTTTCACTCTCGCTCATCGCTTGTTATACATTTTTTCCCCTTGCTTCATGACGTTTTCCATATTTTAACAAATATTATTAAAATTGAATATTTGAATTTAATGATTACTGATACTCAGGTCTACAGCACAAGGGGCAAGTAAAGAAGTTGCTCGAGGCCATAACGATCCTTGTAGTATTTTAAGTACACTGACGCTGCCCGAAGCAATTTGTCTTCACACTACAAATCGAAGGTGATGCCCAGGGCAATCTCAAACCTTAATTAAGGCGCCAAACCGAGTCAGTAGTGACGAAAGAGCGTTACAAATACATTATAATTGGTAAATTCCGGTCTCGTTGTGGTAAAAGAACCTACAACATTTTTTATTATATATGTGTTCCAAAAAAATTGCACCCTAGGAAAAACTTGTTTGTTATTGTTTTTTGAGAAAAAATATTTTTGATAAAAGTTTTGTGATTCACTTAAAGCATTATAACTTAAAACATTTAAAAAAATATCTTGTACGAGGAAAGTCAGAAAATCAAAACTTATCATCAATAATTAACCAACCAAAGAAAATGGTAAACCGAAAAGGTCCGTTTGGGTAGAGCTGTTAAAATCCCCAAACGACTGGTTTTATGATTTTAGACATGAATTTACCTAAAAATCGATATGGTTCAGTAATATTTGGTTTTTTAGGAGAGAAAGTGTATCACCCAGTATTTTGAAACGAAACAAGTTTTTAATGATATTTTTCATTATGGACAGGAATACGTTATTAATATCTATTATTAAAATATTTTTTTAAATGTGCCTTGTGTTCATAATTTTAAAGTAGCTACGAAATTTAAATATTCTTTCAACCATTTCTACAACTATGAAAAAAAAATTACATATTTCTACCATTTAAATTTTGGAAAAAAATGGTTTTAAATTTTAATCCATGGATTTAAAGCGCTCTTATATGATTTAACAATAATTGTTTTAATAATTTTTCTAACAAATATTATTTTTATCGGAAGTCCTCGGAATTTTATCGATACATTTTTAATTTTAACGAAAACTTTTTTATTTGGTGGTTTTTCCATATATAAAAAGGTGGCCAGCACATGACCTCTCGCCATTTTGGAATCAAAAATTTACACGTTGGCACAAAAAAGTATGAAAAAAATTTACTTTTTTTTAAATCTGGCAACAATGGCAAAATTTTTGAAAATTTTAATGATACGAAAATAAACTATAGTGTATAAAAAATACATGTGTAAAACCTTATTGCCATTTTGTTTAGTAATGGCGTCATCACTCATAGCAACTGCCACTTCCGGTTGTCCGATTGGCTACAAAATCTAATCAGATCTAATCTAGGTTATCAGAATCCTGTATGCAAAATTTCAAATTTTTGAATTCAGTAGTTTTTGAGTTATCGTTACTATCCATCCAAACACACACACACTAACACACACAAACACACACACTAACACACACACACACAGACATCATCGGGAAAATATCAAAATCGTATTCTAGGGACCCCAAAACGTGTTTATCCATTGAAAACTCACTACCCAATTTTTAGCATGATTCCTATACCTCTCTTATCTGAAGGGCGAGAGGTAAAAAGTTTGAGTTTGGAAAATTAAAATTTATCTGATAAAATTTTAAAGGATGAGTGGTGTTTGAAAAGATTATTGTTTGACCATTTTAGAAAACAATTACTTCAAATGAGCAAAAACTTTATTATCTTAATATAATGAACTATGACTAGAAGAACTTAATTATGAAATGAACAGTTATTAACCTTGATTTCAGTGTCTTTTCAGGCATTTTTTTCTCTACTTTTGTTTGGATTAATATTATTTGCCGTTGAGGCACTAGCAACACAACCAGATATTGTAGTTGTTCTAACTTTTTCTATAATTTTGGTATGATGTTCCCCATCAATTTGTAGCTAAGGCTTCAGTAATTTTTATGGCTTCCTATTCCTGAACACCTGCCTTCACCATATGTGAAACGATGGTTGATCTACTTGAATAATGGTTAGTTATTTTTCGATTCTGCATGCCCAGTCCACATTTCTTTGCTAATTGTTTAAACCATTTACCCATTTCATTGTTTCCTATGGAAACTTTTTATACCATAGTCCATTTCTTTGCCAAAATGGATTTGTGGGAAGAAAAAATCTATCTGTAGTGATTGGTCCATGCTTAGCTATCAGTTTTTTTACAGCGTCTTGATTATTATGAGTCAACCAATTTGAATTGGTGCACTTTTTATTTCCACCCTGGCAGCTTTTACTAAATATTGGGATGTATTCAATTCTTTACTGTTTCTTGTTTTGCATTATTTATTTTTTTGGAAATAGTTGAGAAGACAACTAACTCCTTCTCCTCTACGCCCTGCTAATGAAATATGAAAAAATTTAATTTCTAAGCCTAGCGGTGTATTTTCATCGCATGAATCTATTATATTTTTATATTCTTCTTCATTTAAGGATATCGTACTTTGTCTTCTTTTTTCAGATAAATTTTGTAATTCTTTTCTTATTGCATTTCTTACAACTCTAGCTTTTTCTATTTAATATCGCTTGAACTTTATATTGAATTCCGAATTATATTTTTCTTGCATAATTTTAGCGGTTAAATTCCAAATTCCTTTCACTGAGTATTCGTTGTAGTATTGTCTAACTTGTAGTTTCTAATTTTACAGAACTGCTAGAATTGACTCCAAATTGACTTTTTTGAATTTATTGTGTTCTGAGGTAAGGCCTTATTTAATACATTTTCAATATCTGATGATTATTCTCAATAATAGTAGGTTAAAACCCATTGGAAAAGGAAGAGAATATAACAAAAATGAAAGGAAAAATAATTTACGGGTGATCTGAGATCGGGAAGTGGAAGGGGGTGAGTTTCCGGAAAAAGTACAAGTCCTATAGAAAAAAGTTAAATGGCAAAGTTGTAGGTAATAAAAAGATCTACAACTTTTGTATTTGCACTTTTTTCACATAACCTTATAATTAAGTTTTTGGTTTTTTAATTTTATCTTTTACAAAAAATTTTTTTTTCACCAAATTTGGTGAAAACTTACCTTATTATGTTCCAAATACACCGTAATTTTTTTGATTTAAAATATTTATTTTCTCACCTTATATTGACTTAATATCGAAAAGCACCCTAATTTTCCATCAAAAATTGTCGCGTCAAAATATCTACTTTTTTAAAAAACTCGGTGGACTTTTTGTTCGTTGAAAAAAAAATTTACAGTCCTATGGTAAATGTTCTCAAAAATGCAAAAAAACGAAAAAAAACTCGAATCCGAAATTTTTTTTAATCATTATGTACAATTTTGAGCCTTGTGGGAGCAGGTTATGAATTACTATCCCAATGACAACTTTGCTGGCACATACTTGCAACCCTCAAAATAGTAAGTCAATTTTTTTTTCTCTTGAACATATGTAAATTACAACATATTAAAATTGTAGCCTTGTGGGAGTTGATTAAAAATTTTTTTTGGCATTTTTAAAAATGTCGCAACTGCAAGATGCCTTCCAGAACGGTACTTTCTTAATTGACTGATAATAAAACATCATTTAAAATTTTTTTAGCTTTGTTGGAAATGGTTTAGTCGGATAGTTCGCTATAGCTCTTAGAGTATATTGTTAACCGTTAATTCCATTTTTAAATTCTAAAAATCGAAACTTTAAAAATTTAAATTTACGATCTCACCGCCTACTTTGATGTATTAAGTGTTGCCTAGTTACAAATGGTTATTTTAATACCATGGGTAGCGACAAATTTTTAGAGAAATCAAATCTTACATATGAAAATCAATGATTGTGGGAAATTATTGGTTTCACTGTTTAGAAAATTTACATGGAAAGTTTATAGTTTTGTTTATGTATATCTACTACAGACAACAATAATTCTTAAGAACGGTTTATTTTGCCCAATGGACGCTTGAAAAAACTTAGATATTTTCGTTTATTTGACATTTGACATTTCTGTCATCACTAATCATTAGAAAAATCTGGTTATTTTAAAAATGTAATGTAAACAAAACCTTGCACAGTTAGTTGAGAAAAAGAGGTGTGCTTACATTTAATATATTACTTTCTTACATCAACATAAATTCTTCAAATTTAAATCGTATTAGGTATAACCTTTCCTTTAATAACATTCACTAGTAATGTTTGTAATGCATAATACAAAGTAGGAAATGATAAATGACAGTTCCATGTAAACTTTTTATCAGAAACCATGCATTTTTATCAAGGAGACAGTTTTATCAAAATACTGCTCAATTATTACTCAGAATTTTGAATTCTTATTGGTCTAAATCGTGAATCTGACAGGTAAAAAAAATAATCGTAGTAAAAAATTTTCTTCTGCAAAAACTACAAAAATATAACTTGTGGTCTGATTAAATTTAATGTAATCTTTTAATGAATTCGACAAATAATTCACTTTAATTTCTCATTAAGTTTACATTTATGATGAAATTCTCTTATAAAAGGTACTTAAGATCTGAAGATTTCATTTATCGTGGAATAAGATGTCATTGAAATAACTTCTCTACCGGTTTTAAAATATTTATACGTTTTAATTACCGCTCAGGTTATGTAATAAAGTTAATTATACTGAAATGATAAATTTTATGGAAAATTAACTTTTAGTGAATTATGAATTCTTAATTTTAATAGTTTCTAGTTTAAGATTAAGGTTATTTTGAATTTCTAAAGTTCGTTAAGTTCGCGTAGAAATTGTAATTAAACGGTTGCATGTTATATTTATTAATATCTAGAATTATATGCGGCAGATGGCGTTATATACTGGAAAAGCATGATATTTGATATTGTTTTAATTTCTGATCCTCTGCCACTTTTAAACCATGATAGATTTAATTATTTTTAAGGTCCTGCTGGTTCATTATTTTTTAACAACCCAGATAGATTTATAGTATTAAAAAGAAATTTATAAATGGATCATTTTTATTTAAAGCTGTTTGTCTACTTCACGGAGTCCCAATTTACTTTAACAAGCTGAATATTGATCAATTTAATAATGAGTTTGCAGGATACAAGGCTGTACCTGTTTCGTCTCCATTTTTTAAATTGGTATTATTGGCGCTTTTTTCCGACTGTTTGGATTATTTTTCTTTTTAGATGTACCATATTATTCTGAATATATTATTTCTGAGATTCTCACCTACATATTTGATTTTTTTGCGTGTATTCTATTCGGTACTTTTTTACCGTTTATGTCGTCATTTATCACTTTATAGAAACTACTTGTGTCACTCAGTGGTCGAAATTCGACCGTAATTAATTAAATTTTTAAGTTTATGTATCTATTTTTTCATATTTTTCTTTATTTTTTCCTGATTTTTTCTTTCTATTTTTTACAGTTTTTATTATTTTTCTCTACTTTTCCAGTTTTTTCTATTTTATTTACTGTTTTTTCATGTTTTTCTATCTTTACCCATTTTCCGAAATTTGCCTATATTTCCCTATTTTTCGTTTTTTCCGATTTTTTCCATTGTTTCTAAACTTTCGTCATTTTTCTCATTCTGTTTTTTTGTATTTCTTTCTTTCGTTTTCAGATCTTTTTCTTATTCCTATGATTTTTTCAATTTTTTTTTAATTTTTTTAGATGGTTTCAATTGTTTTTGATTTTTTGGTTCTTTTTTGCGATTTTTTACCATTTTTTGCGTTTATTTTTGTGATTTTTTGCATTTGCAATTTTTGCGATTTTTTTTTTGAACTTTTTTTGCGGTTTTTTTGCGATTTTCTTGAGATTTTGTTTCGATTTTTTTTACCGTTTTTGTTTGAGATTTTCTTGTAACCATTTGCGATTTATTTTAAACATTTCATATTTTTTCATTTTTTTTTTAATTCTTTCTGGTTTATTGATTATTTTTGCATTTTTTGCAATTTTGTTGGGATTTTTAGTGGTTTTTTCGTTTTTTTGCCTTTTTCCCGTTTTTCACAATTTTAATGATTTTCTTTGTTTCTCACGTATTTTATTTTATAATTGTTCTTTTCAATATTTTCAACTTTTTCCGATGCTTTCTTTTTTCCTTTTTTCCCGCCTTTTTCTCGGTTTTTTTTCTCATTTTTCAAAATTTTTTTTTCTGTTTTGTTCTGATTTTTCTAATTTTTCCTTATTGTTGTATTTTTATTTCTATTTCTAGATTCTGATTTTTTCTCGTCTGATTATTTCGAATTCGCTCGAATTTTTTAATTTTTTTTAACAATTTTGTAGATGGTTATAATTGTTTTCCGTTTATTTTATTTTTTTTGCGATTTTTTCGATTTTTTGCCATGTTTGCGATTTTATTACAATTTTCTCCCATTATTTGCATTTGCAATTTTTCGTTATTTTTTTTTCATTTTTTTGAAATCCTTTTTGTATTTTCTTCCATTTCTTGCTTTTTTGTTAGATTTAATGGGTTTTTTTTGGGATTTTGGTACGATTTTTTAGCGATGTTTTGCACTTTTTCACGATTTTTTTTTGAAATTCTTTCGATTTCTTGCGACTTTTTTTTCAATTTTTTTCCTGTTTCCCTCTTTTTTCCTATTTGTTTTGGTTTTCTCTACTTTTTCCCATTTTTTCTATTCTTTTCCATGTCACATTTTTTTTGTTTTTTTTTTTCTGTTTCTTCTGTTCTTTTTTTTCTATTATTTTTTTATTTTTCCCTCTTTTTTTCCTAGTTTTTTTTTCGCCATTGTTTCTATTTTTTTTATATATACATATCCAAAAATCGTTCAATGCGCCAACTTTTAACTTAAAAAATAAAATTATAATAAAGAAAAATGAAAACTAGTTTCCATAAAAAAAAACATATCATTGTAGTGTTTATCTCTTATAATAAGCAGTACACACTTATAGTAGGAGATAAAGACCACAATTATATAATAATTTTAGCTTTCTGCACTACTCTTCTAAATAAAAAGTTTAACCATGCAAAATCTCACACTCTTTCGTTCGTACATTACGCTTAAAAACAGGTTCGAAGTTTTCTCTTCACGTATATAGATATTACTTTTCCGACCCACCTCCTAGAGGGGAAAGTATTGTGAACGAGCTAAAAAAAAAATTTCGAGATAAAAACGGAAATATCTATTTTCGGGTCCCCTGAGACGATTAAGACCATTATCAGTTGGAATTCTGCTGTGTGTATTCTTCAACGATAGAGGCCACACGTTTAATCCGATTAAGCTGAAATTTGGTATACGGGTTTGGGTTACCCGTCGGAAGAACCCATTAGTTTTTGTACATCTGTCAAACGGAAGTATCAGTATCAGAAAATGACAAATGCAATATGTCACGGAATTGGACATGCAATATTTCATTGGAAAGCAATTTAAAAAGTCTATTCAGAATAGCCAAAATTATTTCTCCAACTGTCACCTGTCAAAAATAAAAAAATGTCAAAATTTGAAACTTTAGCATTAAATATCTGAAAAAGTATGAATCTGATTGAGCTGAAATTTGGTATATGGGTTTGGGTTACCAGTCGGAAGAACTCGTTTGTTTTTGTGTGACATCTGTGAAACGAAAGTGTCAATATCAAAAAATGACAGATACAATAGCTCATGGAATTTGACATGCAATATGTCATTTGAAACCCATTGAAAATCTCTATTGATAGTAGTCAAAACTATTTCGCCAACTGTCACGTCAAAAATAAAAAAATGTCAAAATTTGAAACTTTAACATTAAATATCTGAAAAAGTATTCGTGGATAATAGCCGGGAAAGTTTTGGAGCGACACAACCGATTTTTTTTCTGTGCTTATTTTATCTTGTTTATTTAATAATCCTTAATTTATATTTTACTTGCCTTGTATATGATGTATACAAATGTTTTAAACAACACTTACTGATTGCAAAAAATCATTTGTATAAACTTTTGACGTAGCTAAATTTCTTTTATATTACGGAGAAAGGAAGTCGTAGACATTTCCTGGAGCATTTGGATGATCATAAATTTAAAACTGTTGTGCAATATACTCTACGAGTTGCATTAGGAAAAGTGTATGTGTCTAAGGATCACGTAATATACTTCTCAAACAGACACAATATCAATTTTTACATCATCATAATGTAATGGGGTTTGTTTAGCAAATTAAAGAAGATGACATCCCTTTAACCATTTATTTTTCCAATCGGCGAAGACTTCACAAAATTTCAAGAAGTGTATACATACTATAATGGAATTAAATATACATTTTTCAATATTCTGCGAGCGGTTAATATTTGTTTGAAAATAATTTGTTTTTAATTTAAGTTTTCTTTCCTTGTTATGTGAATGTTTGAAAAATCATTAATAAATTTCTTCAGATCAATTCAATGGACCTTTCATTTCTATTTGTAGATATTTTTGGTATACCTACAATTTTAGATAATACATCATGTCACAAAGGGTCTGGTAAATTAAACAAATCAGAAATATTTGATATATAATGAAATTGGTTTAATCAATGGACAGTACATAGAATTCTATTTGAAAATCCAAAGTTAGTGCCATTTCTGAAAACTAAAAGACAGTGTTTACCAAAAAACCTTGAAATTAACAGTCAAGTCATTTCAACCACTTTTCCATTTAATATTTTCTCATGTCTTCAAAATCAAAAAAGTTGTGGTTCAATTATGGGTACGTTCCACTAAGCACTTACAACAATCACGCTCACGACCACGGTTTAGAAAGTCATTATGTACATGGCTAAACAATAATGTCCAGGTGATTAAATCAATACCCAAGTGATTGAATTGATGTTTCGGATTCAATAATATAACGACTCCAATTGATTGGTCGATGTACAAAAAACATCAATATCATGATTGTTATTTAAGTACTCATGAGATTGTATTGATGAAAATGATGATTTACTCATACAGAATTGATATTGGTAGAATGCCTTTCGGGGATTAATATGGTCACTTGAACATCAGACAATCAACAATAATACATTAAAACAATGAACTGATTTTTTTCATTATATGTATGCACGTTTTTTTGTGATTGGACATTTGTATGTTATGTCTCCTTAGCATAAAGAAAATAGAAATGATAAAAAAACTAAAGACATGAAATTAATAAATTACTTACAATTTGTCTTCATAGATTCTTTTGGTGATGTATAATCGTTACGTTGAAATGTGTTTTACAGACACGCAAACACCTTGTTGACATAAATTTATCTTTATATTGCTGTCAACCAATTCTTTAAGAAAATTTTGTCGCAAAGAAATAAGTTTCGAAGAAAAATGACGCTGAACAACATTGAAACCCAAATATATTAAAAAATCTTTAGGAATTAAAAACTATATAAAATAAATTATATGTTTATAACTCTATAACAAATTTTGGGAAATATCTTAATTTTCAGTAGTACCAACTGGGGAGAACAATGGCTTGCTATCCCTTCACTTATCATTTTTTTCTCCTATTTTTATAAAATTATTTGTATGGATGAAAAAAACCGAAAACCAAAATTTTTTATTTTCACTATCAAAACAAACCATCTTGTACTCAATTTTAAAAAATACATATATTATCTAATTGTCTACGCATATACTAATTATTTTTGACATAAAAAAATATTAAACATATTTAATAATATTTTTCTTCTACCATGCTTTAATTGAGTTATTATATATTTCCCATATTCATTAACAATTAATTTGTCTCGAATTTACTAAAAATAAATTTTCTTTATATTTTGATGCATCTCCATGTTTTAATCTCATCGATCCCTTCTTATTATATAAGAATATAGAGTCGCTTTAATTTATTAGGGAAAAACCACACTGACGATTAACCAGCTTGGTTGATTTAGCAGAATTTCGTCGACTAACGATGCTAAGTAATGATATTGCTCTGTAATTTATATATTTTTTGTTTATCAGAAAAATGTTTCATCTTATAAATTAGAAAATAGTTCTCCACTAAATAATGCCAGAAAACTAATGGCCAGAATTTAGATTTTAAGTTTTTTACTAATTTGCATCGAAGTAATTGATTATCAAATATTTCTCTTAAATAAACCCAGCTAAAAATTTTATTAACAGAATAATAAATTCCATTGAGCACGATAAGATTAAGCCGGCGCTAGACGATGCTACCAATACCTTCAAACGTTGAACACATGATGGTTGGACGTATCGTGTGGCCGTTGCTCGAACTACGAGTGTCCAATGTCAAGCGTCCAACGTTCGTGTTGGAGAATGTTCGGGCTGTTGTCAGTCTTTCGACCCATTTCAAATGGTTTTTTTTTCGCTGGACGGTACAGTTGGAAGACACTTGATACACTGCTACACGATTCCGTGTTATGTTGTATCTTGTATAGGGTAGTGTCAGTGTACGTAGAACTCTCATCTGATCGAAGAGCAAATTGGAGCATGTTCCATAAGAGTACGTGTGTCTTATCGATTTTTTACAAAAAGCTAATGATCCAGTCATTATATACAAATACGAGCCCGAGATTTTCAAGTGAAGGTGACACGATGAAACTTGGACATTTTATAGCAGGGGCCTAAGATAACCTGATATTCTCGACTGCTCTTCGGCATTTTACACATATGCTTTAAAGCCATATTTCGTTGCTTTTTTTAAGCGCTACATCCAATGAATTTTTTACCTATCGTTGACCGTTTTCGAGATATCGAAAGAAATAGTAAAACATGTAGACATTGATATATGTTTCCGCTTATATCTCTTTTCTGATTACTCTCAACGTAAAACAACATATTACCAAACTCGGAGAGCAGACTCATACCAACAATTCTGTTTTATTATTTTTCCGTTCCGACCGAAATTGCGGCTTTTAGCGCCCTGTGAAGTTTGGAAGTCCGTGCAAAATGTCGGTTTCGAAGCGCGCTGCCGTACATATATATACACGGACCGGTCGGACTCTCGGCGCATCGCGGTCATACCTGTCTTAACGTTGTTCTCGGGTCATTGTTTTAAAACATGTAGTCAGGGCCTATGTTTTTAAATAATTTTCAATACTTCTCAACTCTTTGTCTTTACCCAAAATGTTAATTATTTTATGTAGAGGTTTTTTCAATTTTTTTGATGGGGCAAATTTCCAATACATTTTTTTTACTCTAATTTATTGATATATAATTGCTTACTTCAGTATTTTATCTATATTGCAACGACAGGTTTTCATTTTGCTGATTGGTGAATTTTCGAATAAATTATTTCTTTTGTAGGATTGTATAGTTTAGCTCAAAAGGCCACGAATAATATAAAAAGGATCCAGAGGAGAGAGGGGGAAGGGGAAAGGACTCTGCCCACCTAACTCATCGTGCGATCATACTTAACATGTTTGTAGGCATAAGTATGCTCTACGAGTTTGGTAATGGGTTATTTTTCAATGAGTCATCAGAAAAAAGATATTAGCAGAAATATATGTCAATGTGCTACATTTTTTTACTATTTTACTATTGATAAAAGTTGTAATCCACAGATTTCATTTTGGTAAAGCTTGAAAAAAGCAACGAAATATGACAATAAACCATAGGCGTAAAATGCCTGAGACCAGTTATTGCAAGAAAAACAAAAATTTTCAAATTATCAAGATGGCGGATTGTCCGAAAGGACAATTCAGTTGAGAATATCAAGTTAAGCTCTGTAGCAGGGGCCTAACTGTTACAACATGTCCAAGTTTCGTCGTATCACCTTCACTTGAATTTCCAAATGTATATAATGACTGGACTATGTCCATTAGGCAATATTTATTGTCAACGTTATGAATATTGTGTCATTCTAAATTAGGTGCAAAACTCGGTTAATCATGGAAAATTATAGTTTTAACATTGTTAGTTATTGCGATGATCAAATATATTTATGTAGAAATAAAAATCAATACCACAATTATATTTAATACATTAAAGTTGAAAGGGAAACTTAACTGGTTTCGGAATACAAATGACATCATCAGGCCTATAATACAAATGTTGCAATGAGATACAAAAAAGGGAATAGTAAAAGAAATTGAATAAAGTTTTACAACAGCAGCAGTTGGAGCTATAGCGCTGCTCTTGTTGTAAAACTTCATTCAATTTCTTTTATTATTATTTATTGTTTTTTTTAACTGTTTTATCATCGTAATGCATTTAAATAATTTTCATTTTCATACCATTTTATAATAATAAAGCATTTGTTATACTTTAGACTTTGAGTTTTATTATTTTATGTCATACTAGTTCATTATTGTGTTTTTATTGCTTAGTTACCAACTAAATACAGATTTATTTTATGCCCGTGCTTGCATAAAGTGAACTTTATCGTCCGCGCATAAAGTACATTTATGGCCCGCAAAGTGAACTTTATGGCACGCAAAGTTAACTTTATGGCCCGTGCGGGCATAAAGACTAAGACTAGTTTTATTTTTATATTTATATTGTGGATGCAATAACGAACTTGTATGACATAAAAGTTTGTATGCACCGCAGGTATAAACAGATGATTATGCCCTCGGGCGACTTAAAAACCCTCGGGCCAGAGGCCCTTGAGTTTGTAAGATCGTCGGCCCCAGGGCATAAAGACCTATTTATACCCTTGGTACATAAATAACTATTTTAAATATTTATGTAATTTGTCAAATATATCAGGTTAGGTTATGAAAGGTACAAACAATAGCCAACGTTGAATCAAATGTATTCACACATTCGTTACACCGTGTAGGTTAGGTTAGGGTACTCGACATGTCAATTGTCCAACATTTGAGTCTAAATCTGATTACGACTCCTTAATAATTTTTATATTTTTCTAAGGCGGTGCAAGTTATTTGAAAAGACATACGAGGTCGGGTCAATGTGTCCCTGAAAGTTGGAATAGGTGGTATTGCTACTTCCAATCCAACATTGTAGCTGCCAAGAAACTTCTGTCAAATAATTTTGATGTGACAGCCATTTGAAACAAACGCCTACAAGCATTTTCGTAAAAATGGAAAAAGTGAATTTCACAAGACAAATCAGCAAAGGTTTATTCCTGTAGAGATTCATCTATCTTTATTTGTTTCTTGAGATAAATTTTAATATTATATATATATGATGAGATAAATCAGATTATACAAATAACGAACAAAATAAAAAAATTGTTTCATGAGTTAAATCAATCAAAAATAAATAACGTCCAGAGATGGGTACGTAAAAAAAAGTACGTTTTCAGTACGTCCTGAAATGGAATTGGACCTGAAATGGACGTCCCCAGGATGTTTCGTGCTACATGGGAAGCTATCCACAACTCGGATGACTCGTTTATTCATAATTGACAACAAACGCAATCGTTTGACAACTGCTAAAGGACTGTTTGGTGACATACAATCCCAATCCAAACGAGATTTTGCGTCTTTACTTAAGGTCTGTTCCGGATTTGAAAAATATCTGTCCGAGAAAGTCAGGTACATATGCAGTATATAATTCGTGCTCTGTTTTTTCTATTGCACATGTGTGTGACCTACTGTACATGTGCCTGATTTTCTCAGACTGATATTCTTTGAAACCAGAACAAGCCTGTAACCGTTGACTAAACATGGATTAAAGTACACTGGGGATCAAGGAATAATTGAGAAACAGTGGATTTCTCATGGTGAATCGAGATCGTAGGTGCGTGTATCGGCCAGCAACGCCATGATGAGAGTTTTTTGGATGCGCACGGTCATCCACGTCGATTAACTTGGAAAGGGTAAAACTATTACCGGCGCATATTATGTCGTGTTAAATGATAAATATGGGTCCTATAGCATATAAACTTTACTATGAACATTTTGTGCATTTCACAAAACAAATTTAATTTTTATTCCTCTACTAGAAAAAAAATTTTAAATATTATTTTTTGCATTAATTATTGTTTCTGTTTAAATATTTTGTTGTGATTTTATTATAATATAATTATATAAAACTATGAACAATCTAAAGTCAAAAATATATTATAAGACAGAATAAACACATAATTATTTTTTAAGAACTTACCTTTCCTGGTCCAAATTTTCTTTGACTTTGATGATGAAGTGGTTGTGGATGACTGTCTTCAGAATTCGTTTCTGGTAACCTCCTAAACAGTAGTTTGTACTCTTCAATAGGACTTAGCGATTCAACTGCCCAACTAATATTATAGCTATCTTTCCAAGAACCTCTTGATGCACTGCTAAATTTAGCTGGATTGGGAGTACCTAAAGAGAAAAACAAAGCGTGTCTTTACATATTTATAAGCCATATTTTATAAACATGAAAATAATTTTGTATCATTTCCGTCTACAAGAATAAAATAAATTAAATTATAAGCTTGTATTTAATCAAAGCAACACCTTTTGTGCGGTCAACCACCCTATCAAATCCCTGACCTCTCTAACCGTGACACCCTTCTGTCCCAAAACTTCTTGAAATACGTGTAACCCCAAGTCTGAAGTTCGGTTACAGACATTCGCTTATCATTGTGACTCAGCATTTCGGGCTTCCGTTAAAACAAGAGGTTCTATCGTCAAACTTCCAGGCAATTTATCTCCCATCTAAAACTCCGTATTTAATCTCATATTCCTTTTCGCCTCTGTTGAATTTCTGACTTTAACTAGGGTATGAGATATTTACGTAAGTGCGTAAGGACATAAAAAATATTAAATTAACAAAATTAAGATTAAGGGTTGTCAACTCAAATGGTTATTGTTCAAAAAAAACATTTGTTGTTTGTGTATACCTAGTACAAACGGAACAATAAGCTATTTTCTGCTTTTTCAAAATAAGGGCTTGAAATATATTCATTTTTATGGATCAAAAACTGAAAATTAACCCAAAATTCTAAGACAAACAGTGCTTTCCGCTTGACTTTTAAAATTTTAAACTGATATAAATATAAAAATAATTACTAGTAAAAAAAATTCAAAAAAATTAAGTTTGTTGTATAATCCAAGTTTTTCCCTATAGGTGTGCAAAAAAAACTGAGGGGTGCGAGCGTCTAATTGGTACCCTGTTAAAAAATTTCTTCATTTTCTCTAGAACTATGGCAAAAGTAAATGTAGGTGTGCGAAAGTGTGAAAATGATGAGCAGGAATGTAAGCAAACATAAAAAAAATAGTAGAGATGTAAACTTAGCCGATCCTTCTGAACCTCTTCAAATACATGAAGAAGCACATATTACTATTGCTTAATAAATATATGATACTACTGACATAGCAGCAATAATTTTTTGTAAAGATATTGGAGTTGTTATATTGTCTTCTCCTTACAATTGTTCGCACAAGGAAGAACGCCATGCTAAGGAGTATTTTAGGAAGACCAAGGAAGTACCTGCCATCAGTGCGGGGTAAATAGGACATTTTAAAACGGAGTGAAAAAATAAGCCACAGTGCTACGTCTGTAAGAAAGGAGGATATATAATACATAATACATAAATCAAAAATCATATACATTGTATACAAAATAGAAAATGGCAAAGATGGCCGATCCGAATAGAAATAAAATGAAATCCGGGTGAAGCAATTGAGGTAATTTAGTAAACAAGATCCTTAAATAAAGAAAGAAGCATATGTTTTATTTGAGTATAAGTCAAACATGGTTGCTATATCTCACAAATTCAAATATAAATACATTCCGCTTGTCACCACTAATTAACACAACTGAAAGCAAGCGATAAAATCAAAGAGAAGATAGCCACAAGACCTGATTAATTTTCACTCGGGGTCTTGAAAACAGTTACAAGGGGATATCCAATTGAATGTCTAAAGTTAATAAACCAAACATTAAAATAGGGTAAATTTCCCATACAATGCAAATAGCAAGCGGTCCTTATTCAGAAAGGGAGACCGGTCCATATATTTGTCAAACGTCTTCAGGGATGTCTCATTCCTAAGAGATTAGAAAAAGACGTAGAGAGAAATGAGATTTTTATGTAGACAGAAAAGGTTTATGATAGACACTATAGAAAGGGATCACGAGATTGCAGATTTTGCAAATTAGCAGACCATGACTTTTGACATCCAGAAAGCATTTAATTCTGCTCCTTGTGAGACAATTTTAAAGGATTTATACAGGAGGAAATTATATCCGTCTACCTATAACCTGCAAGAAAGTTACCTCGAAGAAAGAAAGCTCATTATAGGAACAAAAGAGAAATGTCTTTTACATATGCGTATGGATCAATCCTCGATCCAGCTCTATAAAACATTTATTATGATAGCAAAGAAGGCTCTAGAAAAAGTTGATATGTAGGTGTAGGAGGAAAGAGATCCATAAAAAACGGAACCTGTTCTTCTAACCGCAGGATGTAAAATTAAGACCATTTGCTTTATGGTAGAAAATGTGACGATGAATTTTCGATAAAGCATTAAATATCTGGGGACCAAAAAATAAATAAATAACAAAGAGAATGAGATAAAGACGGTTGAAAATTTTCACCCTAAGTGGGGAAAATTGAGAAATACTACTTTTTCGCATCAGGAGATCTCCGATTGACTTGTAATTTGGTATAGTTACTCTTTCCCCGACGTAGACCCCCACTAAGATAGGATTTTTCAAAATTCCTACCATAAGGTCGGAAATGTGGGAAAACTACTTTTTCGCATCAGGAGATCTCCAAAATTATCCGCCCGAGTAATCTTTGTAAAACTGTAGGAAATTGGATTACTTTGACACCAAAGACCAAAGCGAATTAGTCTCCATCTCCGTTATTACTAGGCAGATGTAAACAAAATCATGCGCCGAAGCCATGACTAAAAGGCCTTAAGGTCAAACTTAGTTATTATTGGTCCAAATTGAACGCGGAAAAAGGCGATATATTTGAAATATGACGCAGGATATATATTTAAATAAAAATTTTGTCAGGAACCAAAGAACAACGGGCATTAGCGTCAAACTTTGTTATTAGTAGTCGGATTTAGGTGGGACAAACGGTACTGTATTTAGGACATCTCATAGCATAAATATAAAAACAAAAAATATAAGTAAAAAGACAAAAATACATTAGCGTCTGACTTTCATATTAATAGTCTGATTTAGGTGGGACCAACGGTATTTTAATTTTGACACCTCATAGATTAAATACCTAAAGAAAAATTTGAAACATTATCAAAGTGTTTTGAAATTTGAACTTTCGAAAATACTTTTAATTTATTAAATAAACCAATTTGAAATCTTTAAATATTTTACTGTGAATAATTATTTTATAGTATACCAAATTAATTCTCTTTATTATGAAATCATTTTTAATGTTAAAAATTACGAAATAAATATTTGTCAAGAATATTACCATGTTCTCTTATCTTATTGATAACAACACGTGCATATAAACTCATTATCATCATATTTTATCTTATTTTAATCATTGCTGTTTCCTGCTTAACTAAGACGTATAGTTCATTGTTTAAATATAATTCCAAATAAAATGATAGTATTATTCCAAGAATTGCGGTACCTGAAAGCTGAGATAAACTGATTATTGTTTTTGATTTTTAATGCGTCTATTGTTCTAATAATATACAAACAAATATTATTTCTACTTAGGTGTGACGGTCAGTAGTGGGGATACTCCGCGCACTCTATAAGACTATCTGCAGTCGATAATTTAGTATTCAGCGGGCTTTTGATTGTTAAAGTTCTAGCCTAAAGTGTTTGTGTTATAGTTCGTAAAATGAAAGTCTCTTTTTGTTTTTGTTTACGTATTTTTTATGTCACATTTATACTACAATGCTGTTTATCCTGTTTAAATCTGCCTACTGATAACGAAGATATACCGTCCCCGCGGATCTCCACTGTTCCAAAACTCTCTTAGTCTATCATCTTACCCAAATATTCAACATGTTGCACTAAATCTTTTGTCGTGGTTAAAAGATAGAGAAACTGACAAATAAACAGGTGAAGTATGAGTCTGTGGATACAGTTATAGAGGTAGAAGATAATGTTCACTATCCTGTAGTTTTTGCACACACTCAATTCACCAGGCGTGAGTACAGCTGAAGATCTCATCATTGTTCGACCAGAAAAACGAACGAGAAATGTTGTCTACAGCGATGTTTTGGATATGTAAATACATTATTTTATACTTTTTCAATATATTTTTTTAACTATTATTATAAGTTACACGAATTAAAATGTTCTTAGATAAAGAAAAAATAAGAAAAATAAATTAATGTGATAGAAAAAAATCAAAATGTAGTTGTTATTGTCAAAAATTGTCAAAAATTGCCATATATAAAAAATTAAGAAAAAAAAAAGTAATTGATTCAGTAACAGTTCGTTCGACCTTAAAACTGAAACCACTTTTGAGATACTTTTTTGTCCCTAACAAGAATTTGAAGTCAGATTTGAAATATCTTGATGTTACATGCTGAATGATGTAGTTGGAGTTTGTGTTAAGTTAAGTTTTTAACTAAAATTTATGTTACAGTCGATAGTTTTCTCCGATGTGTCGGTAAAAGACTTTTCTTAAACATTGCGACACAATAATTAATAATTATAAGGCATTTTGTAGTCAAAAGTAATAATGTACATGATAACTCAAACTTATCTTGACGACTGGCCCTATTTCTCGCATATTTCTTTAACTAATCTACCTTAAGAAATGTTTAATATTCAAAATTAAGCGCACTGAACGCCAAAAATTTTGTTAAATCCTGCTCTATGCTTGTTAATAGATGTAATAAACATATTAAAGTTCAAAAAATCAGGAAAAAATTATGAAAGCACCCTATTTATTATTGTTAACTGGTCATGGTCACTACTAAGTAATCGTTCAAGATATCTATCATAATCAGTAATTCTATAAAAGTAAAAAAAAATAAAATCTTGTATTTTAGTTTTTTTGTTATGACCTCCGTGATATAATCTAATTGCCCCCAACTCCTGTACATACGATTATCGTAAAACGACATACTCGAACATATTTGCTAGTGCGACAAAAATAACATTTCCGATAAATCATAAATTCACTTGTATTATTACTGAAAACAACTTTTCAACTGACCTGAATCCGACCTTTTTAAATCCAGCAAAAAAATATATCAAAATTGTTTATTCTGCTCGTTCTCGTGCTTTATCCACAGTAGCAATAAATCTTACCGGTTAATTGAACGCTTTTTCTTGTTTTCCCCAGTTGATTATCTGCCACGCAAGTGTAATTTCCAAAGTCTGATCTGTGCACTTTGCGAATTACGAGAGTATGGCGGGAACCTCGTGACTCCATTATTCTTCTTTCGGTTGTGTCTAGTTGCATCGTGTCTCTGTACCATAGGACCTGAAAAAAAAGGAAACACAAAACTGTAAAATGCGGCCACGTCAGTAACATCAATCAATATTAGTTCGGGATGCTGAAAATGATGGTGACGGTTTTAAACTGTTTATATAAATAGCTTTTCGGTGTTATTGGATTACCGGATTTTTCAGGTTTATTTGTATTTTTTTTAGAATGAAATTAATGAATCGAAAGTGAAGTATTAAAACTCTGGTCACGTTTCGAAGGCACGCTGTTGTATTAGGTTTTTTTTTAATGGTGATAAGAGATAGTTAGTTGAAATAAATCACTGTAGAACATTATTATTGGTAAAAAAGAGTACTAAAATATTTAAAATATTATGCTGAAAATTTTCAGTTATATTACAATTAATCATACAAATAATATTATATAACTAGGAAATGAAATGATAAATGATAAGATTTCACAAGCTAGGCTGATTATCTACCATAGTTTGGCCGCCTCATTAATTGAGATAAAATAAAATTTGTTACAATTGTTGTTAAAAAAAAAGTTTATGTGGAGAATGAGGAAAATATTTTGACCAAATTAACGCAAAACAAAAAAGTGGGCTGAGAATTAACCGGTTATTCCTGTTTATGGAAAATTCAATAATTTAAAAAAACATATCATTTTTTAAACATAATATTTCGTAAAGTAGGTACACACGAGGCTTTCGTTTCAGTTATAGCGTATACATTCAGACAGACAGTCAGACAGCCAGACGTCCGGACAGAATTTCTCGTGCATTTTTGGATACTGGGAGTTAGGAAACGTCGATAAATTAATACTGAGGCTTTCAATGTTACTGTAAGAATTACGGAACCAATTTATAATAGTAACAGCATTTTCAGAATCGATAATTGGTTTAATTCGACTCCATTAGCCCAATTACTATTGAATACTTATAAATTTAGTACTGCTCACTTTACGTAAGAATAATTTCTAACTTTATGAAGACCTGTTCGCTTTCACTAAAGATATGACTTTAGTAGCTTACAAATCAAAGATAAATAACTGTTCTATTACTATCTATCTTGTATCACGACGTTAACATAGATCAAAGAACTGGAGTAGAAAACTAGCCGGAAATGATCACCCTGTATAATGTCACGAAAGCGAGAGTGGATTGTGTTGACCAATTGGTAGCTTCGTACGATTTTACAAGAAACACCAAAAGATGGCCAATGACAATCTTCTACTCTATGATAAAGTTTAGTGCCATAAATTCGTATATTACATGTATATATAAAAGCAATAATCAGGATAAACCATTCACAAATATTTCTAGACGATAATACCCAAAGCAACTAGAGACAGATTTAGTTACGAACCAGCTAAAAAACGAGCTATGTATAAACGGATTTCTAGAGATATAACGGTGAAAACCGCAAATTTTAGTGGAAATAGAGTGGTTGTGTTAAGAGAACCATAAGAAAGGCTATATAGAAGACGCGCCTTTTGCCAAAACCGGAAAACACGTTTTGTTTATCATATTTAAAAAAAAATGATATGCATGGACCATTACAAACAGACTTGCCCAGATTGTGCTCAGAATTTTTTTTTGTGAAACGTAATTGTACGTAACCTGCTATATTTTTAGGTTTTAAGTTACTTTCCGTAATAATTAAGATATTTAAATTGCGGACGGAACTGCATTTAGAATTACTTTGAGGTTAGCCGTACCAGTTGTAACCGCTGCCAAAAGATGAAGTCACTCGCATACTTGTTTCGCATGCCCAGTCGACCTTATGGTATATGTCAGCCAGAGTATCTATTTTTCTACTGAAGCTGCCCGTGCAAGTGGCCTTCAGACTATCAACGGAAGGTGGCGCCCTAGGCAATCCCAAACCTGGTCTAAGGCGCCAAAATATCGCTTGACGGCGCATAGAACATTACAAGGTATTATCTCTCTTGCAAAAAACTTTTTTTGATATTTTTATGTTAATTGTAATAAAAAGTTAAGAAAACAAATTGCGTGCTTCAGATCACTCCCAAATATTTTTATTTTTTGAAAATATATATTTTTACGATGTGTATCCCAGACCCAACTCGTCTTGTGGAATTATTTTCATCCGTTTAGTCAAAGATTGAATAAAGTTTTTAGCAAATTAATTAAACAGATAAATTCGACATTTATTGCAATGTTTTTCGAATTCGTTTATTAAGCTTCCTTACTTTTTGAAGATATTATGGTTAACATTATTAGTTTTAACAAATTATTATAATTTACTAGTATTTTCCTGGTAATCTGTTATTACCCTGATAATGCCAATAAATTTGGCGAAACTATAGTTGTAGTCAATCCAAGTTTGATTTAATATTTACCAAGAATTCCTTTACCCATTATTAGTTGTCAAAGTAAAATATTTGGTCATAAATTCTAAATAATATAAGAAATTCACAAGACACAAAATAAATGAACCGTTCATGCAAGAAACATCAATTTTGATAAAAAAAAATAACTTTTGCAAGATCGGAAATCAGTGAAAAACAAAACATCTATCATCAATTTTCGTATGCCAGGATCACTCTTTTCAAAAAAATTCCACGTCGCTAGTGTTAAAATGCTAAAGTGAATGTGGCAAGTATAAGGGCCGTAGGAAAGCTGTTAAGGAAAGCCGTCCAAGCTGAAAGTCATTCCAGAAAGCCGACAATGCCTTTTTCTCTCAACTCCTGTAAATTATGACGTTTATACATAAACCCTATTTTCCCTTTCATTTCTCATAGCCTTCAACATAAATAACCTGACGACGGGTCTGTGCCCGTTTCTCGTATGTTACTTACGTCTGTCAGGATTTTGTCGGTCTTTTATTATTTTTTTTATCCCAACTCTTTAAGTGTTTTAAGTGAGTTCAAAACGTGGGAAAATAAGAGCAAATAATAGATTTTTTTATAATATAATATTGCAAAGATGCCATAAAGCTACTTTATCGCATTAGTCAAACTTCTAATCATTTTGATGGGCGAGAAATAAATGATAGTCTAGATCTTTCACCTTATACCACATATAAATTATCCGAGGTTTTGTAGTATTTAAAGATAAATATACAAATTAACATAAATTAATAAAGTAAATTTAAAAGTGGCGGTGACGTGTAATAGAATTGATTGTGACAATAAAAAATTAATATTAAAATAGTTGTAAAGTAGATGAATTTACGAAGGGAAAAGAAACTAGGTACAATGAAAGAGCAACATAAGAGGATAAATCAAGGGCAAGAAGATATGATGAATTATCAGACCCATATTAGAAAAAATTGATGGAGAAATGATGAAGCACAAGAAGAACTGAAGAAAGTCGACCCACTGATAAAGAAAACGGATGAAAATAAAAATTAAATGCAAGAAACAAAAGCAGATAAAAAGCAAGATATGGATAAGGAAATGCATAAGGTTAAACAGAATGTGGAAAATTAAACGAAATAAAATGGAAATATTTCAGAAGAATTCATAATATATCTGAGTAATAAAATTGATTACAAAGAACCAAATATTAAAGAACCAAAAAAAGAAATAATGGAAAAACAAAGAATAAACTTATAAATAAAAAATGTGAAGAAAGAAAAAAAAATATGGATAGGTACCTCAATATAATATATATAAAATTAAAACATTTTTTTTAAATAATAAACAGAGAAGTAGATAAGCAGGAAGAATATAAAAAAGTAGTTATGGGGAAGAGCAAAAAATAAATCCAAATATATTATTACTGTTTTGTTCCTTTTCTTGTTTTTTTGTTTACGCCATCTCAAGAACTACTTCAGAAAGCAATTGTCTTGAAATTTGGTCCTTTCACTCCCCTTAAGCTCCTAAAAAATGAGTTATCGCACATGTCTCTGTACCCAGAGATATAGGGTGGGGCGCAAAATTGCTCGGTAGCGGATCAATTTATTAATTAAGATAAATAATGGTAAGTAAAATATGTACAAACGTAGACATGAGCGATAAAAATGAATGAAAAGGGAATAATAAAATATAAACATTGAATCCAGAATTTTAAAATACAGAAATATATAAAAGTAAAATTAGAAGAGAAAAAAGGATTTTGTGAGAAATATAGTAAATAAACATAATTAAATAAATTATAGAAGAAAATCAAGCAGTAAGTAGAGTATTATGCTATAAAATGGAGTTCTCTTAATTTATTTATTATTAAAAAATTAATTTATTTAAACCACTTTGAAAAATCTTTGTTATGTTCTGGTTAACTTTTTTTAATTATAATAATTTGGATGAAATGAAAAGTTTATTACGGTTTATAATATTGATAAATTTTTACACGTTAATTAATTTTATTTATTATAATTTAAATTAAAAAAAAATTATTTAATTACTTCTAGGTTGATTTCTATGCATTATTGTGTGTACCGTATAGCTGTTTCGTCCCTTGAATATTTGGACATATTGTAAATACTTAGAGATGGGGTTTCATTCGGTTCCAGTTAGAACTGGCTCCTATTACACTGGTGGAATCTGTTCCAAGATAGTAAGTGACACAGTGTCCCATTGGAATATGGCGTTAGATGTCTACCATCAAAAAAACATCCTCTTTATTATGTTTACTCAATAACACCGATGTATTTCGAAGTGCCATTTCAATTCTATGCATTTGGGCACATTACTGGTGATGAGTCCTCAAGGGACGAAACAACTGTACGTTATACAGCCTGATGCATAGAAATATTTAACACTTGTTTTTCTCGATTCATGCCTTTTTAAGATGATCTTTTTTTCGGTTCCAGTTAGAACTGGTTCTTATTATACTGGTGGAATCTTTTTCCAAGTAATAATTGACACCGTGTCCTATTGGTAGATGGCGTTAGATGTCTACCATCATTTTTACACAATGTTTACTCAATATGAGCACTATTGTGTTTCGAGGTGCCCTTTGAATCCTATGCATTTGGGCACATTGCTGATGATGAGTCCTCAAGGGACGAAATAACTGTACGATATACGGCCTGATGCATAAAAATATGTAACCCTCGTTTTTATCCATTTCCTCTTTAAGATGAGTTTTCTTTCGGTTCCAGTTAGAACCGGCTCTTATTATACTGGTAGAATGTTTTTTCAAGTAATAAGTGACACATTGTCCTATTGGTAGATGGCGTTAGCTGTCTACCATTATTTTAACACAATGTTTAGTCAATATTAACACTATTGTATTTCGAGGTGAGATTTGAATACGATGCATCTGGGTACATTGCTTCTGATGAGTCCTCAAGGCATGAAAGAGTTGTCCGGTATACGGCCTGATGCATAGAAATCAAATTCTCACAACCTACACTTGTTTTTGGAGTTTAGTATTTTTTAAGTTTAACTTTCTTTCAGTTCTAGTTAGAACTGGCCACACCCCCAACGACTCATTTATAATTTACTATTTGTTTACACGCCAACATTAAACATGGCAGGTGAGGTGAGAGGAAAGGAGAAAGTAGGAGTGGGGATGTTTGGGAGTGAGTATGACGTCACTTTTAAAAGTATATACATAGGCGTAACGGTAAAGGGTAAATTTCTTCGATATGGCAAAAATTAATACTTAAAATTGCAGACAATGAATAATTAATCTCTTGGTAGGTAAAATGAAAAGGAAATTACTTAAAAAGTAATAACAAAATAGAAAAAATACAAATTTCTTAAAAATTCATCAAAATACTAGTTATAGCTAACAGTTAAAAGAAACTTTTACATTATACAGTAAAATTTCCAATATTTGCTTTAATTAATAAAAGAATTACCTATACCTAGAGGACATGTAATATCTTAAAAACATCAGTTTAAGTTAGTCTTTATTTACCACAACAAACAAAACTGGAGAATACAAATAACAATAATCTAAGCCAATACAGTAGAGTATAATACGCAACAAAACTCCAATAAACATGTAATAAATTACTAAAAAGTTGAGAAGCTTGGTAGAACTGTTCTTCATTCTTTTTATAGTAACGAAACAAAAAGGAATATATAGTTCATACATATCAGGTATGCTGTTTAACTGTGTGGGCATTTAATTAATGAAAATTCATTATAATATCTTAATATCCTCAACACTGCAGACTATCGAGGAGGAACCATAAAATAAGGGAAACATTTCTAAAAAAATTGAATGAATTGAATATATTATAAACTTATGTACATGTGTATATACTTATTTTGATAAATTTTACCTTCAAATGGATTCAAAAATTGTGGTTGTAGTGGTTTTTTTTTCTCAAAAACATATGCGAACGCCCCTGGTTCAGAAATATAACCTTAAATAAACTTACTAGTACAACGATAAAACTTGATTTAAATAGTCCAATTTTTTGATCACTTGGCCTGTTTAACCATATTTATCTAACGTAAGTCTTTAAATCACTAATAAACTCCAAAAACACTAAATAATCGATTATTCCAAATGACACATAATGACATATAGTGTAAGATGGCCTTAATATTTTACTATTAAACTTACAAATCTGTCATTTTGACTGAAACCCTAGTGCGCGCAGTTGCCAAATGGCAAATTAAATTATATATGAATTGTGAAACTAAACTATATATATTATGTATTACTGTTATGGATTAATAAATTTATCACTGTTATACCATCGATTTAAAAATTAAACTTTTATAAATTTAAAACAATCATTTAAGCGACTTAAATAGTCTTTCTGATCCTTTATTGAAATATATTTTAGTAAATACTGAAAATTAAAAATAAGTTTGGCAATAATGAACGATCATTGTGACTTTATACCTCTTGGTGGTTTAGACTGTGAGGTGTTGTTGGCGTCCAAAATTTTGTAAACAATGATATCTCTATTTTTATTTATCTATGGAACTGGCACTTATTACATATGTGGAATCTTTCCCCAAGTAATAAGTGACACCGTTAGGCTAGTTCATACAGACGCGAATCGCGATTTGCGAATTGCGAATAATATTCTGATTGGCCCATAAGAAATCAACATGGCCGCCTGACAACATTTTCAATATTTTACGAAATCGCAAAATTTAAAATTTGGGGGGCGGGAAAATAGGATTGAGTTCAGTATATTCGCGAGAATTGCTGAGGGACTGATCGTTTTATGGTTAGCACATGCGCCTTTTAGCACATTCTTGTTCTGTTCTTTTACTTCTGTCTGATTCTGTCATTGAAGCGTGTTTCTGACATGGAAAGCAGCGAGATATATTGCGTTATTCATTGTTTTTAAATAATATAACCAAAATAACCTAAAAATGCTAATCTGTCTCTGGTTTATTTCAGGCCTCAGTTGAATGTAATGAGTGTGGCGAAATATTTATGTTGGAAAGATTCCAGTTTCACCAATGCAGTCTGGAAAATGCTGATACCCAAAATGATAATCAACTGGTATATGAGAAGAAATAAATGAGGACATCTTTGGAACGCATTTCTTGAACTAAATTGTGATATGCCCCTTGCTGCTTCCTTAATTTAAAAATTTCCAAGTTCCAATTGACCGATATATTTTATTCTGTCTTTTTTTTAATAATGATATGTCAACTTTGTCAAATGTTATGCCATAATTCCTGCGAATTCGCAATTCGCAAATCGCGATTCGCGTCTGTATGAACTAACCTTTAGCTGTCTGCCTTCATTTTTACATCAGGTTTAAATAATTTAATCTCTGTGAAACAAAAATCAATTCGTACATTACTCTTATTGAAATTTTTTTTAATTATAAATTGGTCTCACTGTGTAGGAATTTTCACATTAAAATAATTGTATTAACTTTTATAATGATTAATGAGACTTTTTGTATATAATAATAACAAACAGTAAAGTAACAAATGAATTGTTATTTAAAAATTATCCAATTAAGATTAAAGTAATATAATTGTATTTTGGGTTCGCTCGAATTTAAACACTCCGTCGAATTATAATTAATTTATTTAATACAACCTCTAATTTATATCAAACACGACAAACAAAATATATTAATTTATATACCACAACATACAAAATCAACTAACTCTTGCCGGTTTTTTCCATCTTATTTATATTGATTATTATTTTCTCGCTGTCTCTGGAATACGCACGTCACTTCCCGAATATTCGAGTTTCGTCTTCATGCTTCTCGAGCTATGAGTCATATCGGTGTACATTCCATTTGACAGGGTCGACCGGGTTACATTATTCTATTATAGTAAAGCATAAAGTTATCAAACTTTCACTGCCAAAAGCCAAATTTGTAACACTAGTTGTCCCTCTTTTTTATAAAACGTAATGTACATACATAAATACATATTTTATAATATCTTTTTTACTTTGGGGTACATGAAGATATAAAGAAAAGTAAAAATCTCGATATCGTTTTTTAGTCGATCACAATTTGAACGTACCTTATAGACCAAAACTTTAAAGATTTGTAAAGTTTCCGTTTTTCTATGAATATTTTATGGCATTAACCTAAGTTTTCATTAGTCCTAATGGTTTACTTGCCTTGGAATTAAAAAATTTACTATGTAGTTTGGATAATAATAAACTTCGGCAGATTTCAAAGTTGTATAAATCCTAATAGAGAAAGTGTATCAAAGTTTTAATTTAATTTTAAATACCAAATAAACTGATTTTTGCATAAGAAAGCAAACATGGTTTTCGGTTTAGAGCATTAACTGTAAAAAATCTTTATTATTAGAGTCAGATTTTAAAAAGCTTATGCATAAATCACTTATATTATTTGTTTGCAGATAATTTGAAAATATGAAATCCACTGGTAGCTGTGATTGATTTCAAACTCGTATTGATTTTACAACTGATGTGTATTTAATGCCCTTGACCCAAACACTTACAAAAGTTGAATTAAATTATCTTTTTTAGAAACACGTGAACCGTTTATAAAATTACACATTTTAATTAAAACAGACTCATCAAAATTTAATCGAATTTATTTTGTAATTTATTCCAATATTCAACTTCCAATATATGTACTAAATAAATACTAATATTATTTAGATTTCCTATAATGTCGATATTAAACTTTCTACGGTCCAATGAAATCGTACAAATATTTCAGCAGGTAATGTTTAGTTTCATGGCAATGTAATAGAGCGGAATTTCATGGATTTTTCGGTCATTATTCAATTCCAGTTCACTGGAAAATACATCGTACTATTTCCTTTCCATTTATCAATTCGTTTGTGCCGAAGGGTCGTATTTAAAAGGTTTAAAAATTTGTAAAAATGCTGACAGATTAAAAATTATTAAAAAGTCTGACAAACATTTTAAATTGTGTATGATGCATAGTAGTGAAATTTTACTAATATTGAAAAGCTCGATCAATGAAAATTATTAGAGTTCGAATATTGCTGCAAATTTTTAAATAAAGGAATTTTCATTTTTCTTTGCTACAAGAGATGCAAACTCATTAATTCTGCATATTTTGATATTTTTAAATTCATTTACCAAATGTTGAATTAATTTATTTCTTTTTTTTGGCAATGACAATTTTATATCCAAAGATTGAGAATTAAATAAAAATCCTAAAAATTCAATTTCCTGGAATACTTTTTTTACAATTTATTAAAAAACCTAAAAATTCCAAATATGTTTGGTTATTTCCAAGGACTCTAAGCATTCAGCAATAATAAATATATCATTTAGTAACTGATTTGGCCCCATGCTCTCTGAAATGTCTCCAATTTGTTTTAGCAACTTTGTAAATATATATGGCGCTAAGGGCAAACAATTAAACTCAAATATTGAATTTTGAAATTCACACCTCAAGTAGTTTTTATATTCTCCATCTGTGGGTAAAAGAAAATATCTGCTTTTAAATGTAATTTTGATAACATTTTTTTGTTAAATAACACATAAAATGTAAACTAAATTCTGACTTCAGTTTCTGCCATCACCTATTTTTTACTCGAGCTTTGGTTTTGCACGGCTATCTGTCAGTAGATAGAACGTTCTTTAACTTTAACGGTTCTGTAACTAATGACAATGACGTTTAGATTGTGACAATTGTATAAGAAATTAACTTGTAAAGTTTTATTCTAAACGTCATTGCCTTTACTTTTTGAGTCTTTAAAGTTAAAGGACGTTCTATATACTGACAGTTAAACTTGTAAATTATTGGGAATTTTGTAAGTCTTTAGACGAAATGTTCTTCACACCATTTGTGAACATGTCCAGGCCAGATTTTCAATCTTTCGGGGTGTTTTTAGTGAATAAAGACATAAAAAATGTCATTTTTTAACATCTTCGACAAAAAGCTACAAAACCGTGCATATTTTAGCATAACTCCATACGACAAAAATGTTAACTGCATTAACACGGCTAATTTTGCTCAACACTGCATTAAATTACAATCGATCATTATAGTTATTTTGGCCGTTGTAAGGAATTTTGTCACCAAATAGTACATTCCACACCAGAATTTCAGCTTTCATTAACACGAGACATCTTTGAAGTGCCAATAGAGTTTTCCTTGGCTCATTGCTCAAGACTCGAATATCCAGAGGAATCATTAAGATGTTTGCCAGGAAGTTCTGCTAGTTCCAAAAGCTGAGGGAGCAGAATCCATTGGTGGGAAAGTTCCTTCAACTTGAAGATGAGCAAACATCGGGCAAATGAGACATCTTCTATTTGGTAACAAAAACGTTCTTGCGCATAATAAACCAACCTATTACGACCTATGGAAATCTTTTGTAGAATTTAGGAACCTAAGGAACTTGGCGTTAAAAAATTAGCCTGTGGAGCGAATGGATCGAATTGGACGGTTGTGAGAAGTATTATGGAAACTATCTTTCGATTCAGTGTCATCAACATACTTATATGCTATCTCACTACTCGCAGGTTAGACTTGAAGACCATCGACTGTTATTTCCACTGAACGTCTCGGTGCCGGAATGGGGAGTCCTGCAGATACTGCCATACCATAGTGGATTTTGGAACATTTCGAGACGAAATGATCTTAAGGAGGGGGCAATGTAATGGGGCCGGCCTTCTGTACACCGAACGTTGGTGACTCACGAATAGGAAGCGAGAAATCCATCGACTATTCGGAAAACGGTGACGTTAACGTTCTAGATAAAAAAAATTATATAAAATAATCCGAAAGGATGGACAAGATTTAGTTGAATTTTGTATGCTGTGTTATATAAATTAATATATTTTGTTATAAATTGGAGTTGCATTATTTAAATTAATTAGTTATTATTCTACAGAGTGTTACAATATTTTCTAATTAAAAACTTAATAATAGTTACCGTTCTGTTCTCAATCTAAAATGGCTAAATGAGTTCATACTATAAAATATTTTAAATTAGAATTAGACTTATTTAAAAAAATTCTTAACTTGTAAAATAAGATTTAAATGAAGCATATTTCGTTTTACCCATAAATAGATGGTCCCAAATGATACAATTTTTAAAATTTAAGAACTGTTTTGGTATTTTCTTTATAGAAAGTTACACAATTAAATAAATATCTATTATAAAAATGTGTTATTTCTATCATTAAATTCATTCAAGATTCACTTATTGATAAAAATCTAAATTATTCAATGACTACAAATTATTCACTTAACTTTGAACTACTGGTGGAATTCCGTGATTTGTCTTTATAAATTTGTCTTATCTTATTGATTGCCAAAGGACTTGGATGAATCTTCTAGTTATTCTTAATGCTAAGTAAAAAGCTTATTTGCAATAAATCGTTGAATCATTTCGCAAATATCCTACTGACTGCGCCAATTAAATATTATGGATCGAATAAAATAATGTTATTATTTTTGTGAATATTAACAATTATATAAATGTATGTTTAAAACTGATAATATCTAATTAATGATCTTTAAAAATAATTTTATATATACAGATAAAAAATATATGATGAATAAGAATAGCCTCTTTATATATGTAGGGTTTTATGGCCGATAAAATTCATAAAGACATATTTATCACGCAAGGTATGAATATAATAATCGTTCTGCAACTAGACAAGTTCGCTGAAAATATAAGTAACGAGAAAAATAACGATGATTGTAACAAAAATAATAAAAACCTTTCCTTGGTCATAAAATTCCGATGTAGAATAGAAAATGAGTTTTCCCATATTCTATAAACCACTTATAAATAACATCCTTTAATAAAAACGGTAATTAAAAAACTAACTTATATATCCGTACACAGCCTCGGGAAACCCGAAATAAATTTCATTAAAAACTTTCATACTATTATTAACAGATTTATGCTAAGAGGGTTTCAGAAAGTTGATGAACAAGGTTTGTGCGGTTTTATTTTGACGTGTAATGTTTCAAACAGAACACATCCTCAACATACCTAGTACCGCGGAAGTTTTCATCGTACATTTAGTCATATGATGAGCGAAATAATTTTAAGTTGGAAGTTTGGAACTTTTCTTTGTTCTGGTGCATCGGTGTTGTATTTACTTTAGTTTAGCAACACTTTTGTTTAGCGATGATGCACTGTGGTTCCAGAAACAATCTAAAACAAGCGTTTATCATAACTAAATGTAAGGTAAACCGACTCCGGTTTCAAGAAATATAAAGTATTTATGGTTCTATTTTATCCTCTTTTTAAATAAAAAAATAAATGCTCTTTATTTGCATATTTTGTTTATTACTTTATTTTTCCTACGATCACTACCCAAAGTAGGCTTTTGCACACTCAAATCTAACCGCAAAGTTGATGTTTTCCGTGATCTGTAATAATTTGACATTATTGTCGCTCTAGCGCGTACTTTTCCGCTCGCCTGTTTTCATTTACAATAAACTAAAGAAAGGTAGTAAATAATAGGTATATTAAAACAAAATGTATGGCAGTCTGAATATTTTAGTTGAAATATTAATATTTGAAGATATTTCGAACGAAATTAAACATTATTTTATAAAATTTATCTAGTAAAAATATACCAGTCGGAAGGTACACCTAGATATACCTAGGTACACCTATATGCAATAGTGATTGCATATTTAAGTACCTACTTACTATTTTGTGCAAATAGTAGACTATGAAATTAATGAAACCTCATTATTTCACTTTTAGTTTATGAAGTGTATTTTCATGTTTTTTTAAAATTATTTGTCTAAAAATAATGTGATCGTAGAAAAAATTTTGTGTGCAATTCGAGCAGAAAGTGCTTTGCTGCTTTCGGCAGATTGCCCGCGCTCCGCTACGCGTCGCGCGGGCAACTCTCTGCCTCAAGCAGCAAAGTATCACTTTCCGCTCTTAATACACAAATAGCTATTAATGCTGTAGGATTTTATCTTATTAGTCTCTTTATGGATATTAAAATGAAATAATTAGAAACTTAACAACTCATAAGAGCCGTTACACATGCGATTGACAGTAAGCACTGACGATCACTCGGTCCCATTGATTCTATTGGGGTTTACACAAGTAGAGCGTATCGCCCGTCGACTGATTGGTCCGTTGGAGTATTCGTCGAGCCCATGCGTACTGACTGATAGTTGACAGTGTTGCGCATTTTACTTAGGTACTGTTTTTAAGTTTCTGTATAGTTACATGCATTTGAAATATGTCCTCGAGCGATTTTGGAATCAACACCCAGATATTAATTAGTTTAGTTGAACAAGAGATGTGCATACGAGATTCACATAGCTCTTTTTGTTGTTTTTATTCCAACAATCCTTTTATGCGCAAAGTGGCAACAATGTATTCTTTCATTCTCTGTGCATACTGATCATATGCTGCATGTGTTGCATGTGTAACAGTTCTTAAACAACCCAAATTTAATATGAAATATTCTCTTTATTAAATTATTAAACTTAAGTCATCTCATCGCATAATATGGTTGGTATTATATGATCAGTTTTTACAAAAATTAAAAGACTAACAGCCAGTACCATAATTAATATAAAGTATACTTTAAGGGTAAAAGGTCCCTTTTACCTGTAAAACCCGTACCATAATACAACTTTAAAGGAGGACTAAGCCAAAAAGCCGCCTTTATGTAAAGTCCCAATTTTGACACTTTTGCGTGGTTAAAGTAAGCTTTATTTTGAAACATAACCTACAAATCTTTAAAGGTTATTAATTTTACACCGTCCACACGTGCTTTACTTTAGATTACAAAGGGAGATTACGTATTCGATTCAAGTAGTAGTTCGAGCTCTTCTGAAGACGAAGAAAATATCGTAGTGAGAAGACCAAAAATATATAGACAGCGGCAGCATTATTTAAATAAATATGACGACTTCGAGTTTTTCGACCGATTTTGATTAACCAAGCATACTGTATTGGGTTTGTTGCAAGAAATGAACTCTTTTTAAGCTTTCTCTTTTGCTCTGACATAATTTAAAAAAGCTGAAGATATTTTAAAACAATTTAAAAAATATTTCGGCAAACACAAATCAACAGTTAAAACGCGCTAGTAAATAAACTCAAACAAGTTAGGTTAAGTCGAAAAAATTCTGTCAAAATAACGTCACTTATATCATGAAACACCATTTCCAGTGCAGCCAACACAACAATATTTAATTAAAGTGTCCTTTACCTAACAGATTCAATTTGCATTATGATACAGGCCAGACTTTTAGGTTACTGAAAGTCGACTTTAACCACAAAGTGTACTTTACTTAAAGGACCCTTTTGTCGATATTTATGATACTGGCTGTAACTGTCAGTAGATAGAACGTCCTTTAACTTTAAAGGTTCTGTAAGTAAAGGCAATGACGTTTAGAATAAAATTTTACAAGTTGATTTCTTGTACAATTGTCACAATCTAAACGTCAGGGTCATTAGCTACAGAACCGTTAAAGTTAAAGAACGTTCTGTCTACTGAGTATAAAACTGCAATCATAATGTCAAATGTAAGCTTTCAAGGCCGGCGTCAATAAAATTGTTGATATCCAGGCTTTTATGCTGTCTTTTTTCGTTATTACGTCCAAACGTTTCGACTATAACTGCGGCAGCTATTTTCAGCGGCGTAGACGTTTACGCGATGTATCAACTAAAACTAAAACCTACTTCGCTTTGACTGTGCCATTTATATGCGTGTCAACGCGCGCTTTTAAGACGCGACTGGTATTTGGGGGTTTTATTTTCGCGCTCGTTAGTGCCAGATTCTAGGTTTCTTCCTTTCTATTGAAATTCTCTTTGTCTTTGTATATTTTCAATGTTCAAACGTTTCGAGTAATGTTTTGATGTTGCTAGTAGGTCAACGCCACTGAAGATGGCTGCCGCAGTTGCAGTTGAAACGATTGTAATAAACAAAAAATACCAAGTCATAACAGCTCGGAAATCAACAATTTGATACAATCTTAATATTTTGGTGATTTTCAAATAGTTTACATATATTGTTTATTGGGAATTTATAATAGAGACAGAAAACTACAGATTTAATTATTATTGTTGCATAATATGGAAAATTAACTTTTTTTTATTGTTTGTTTAAGGAAAAAAAGTTATTCTTTATAAAAAGTTCTGCATATTCTAAAACCTAATGTGAAATAATTAAATCTCAAAATTTATCAATAATAAATGAGAGGACCTTATACCAAATTCATATTTTTTGACAAACATCGCACATTGTTAATAAAGTTTAAGGTTTGTTTATTTCAGATTAGGTTTTAGAACATGCAAAACTATAATAATAATAATAATAATAATAATACTCCCCTATATTTCTTCCCCTTCCGAGTGAACCAGGATTGTATATAAAAAATATATACAGGGTGGCGAAAATTTCATTGCAATGTAATTGTAATCTCGGAAACCGTAAGAGATACGAAGTTGGTTAAATGTAACAAAATTGTTCAATATAACAGCAATTTTGATCTCATAGATATCAGGGACGGTGTTTGATAAAAACCAAAATTGCCCATTTTTTTGTTCCAGCACTTTTATCTTGAACGACAGACAAAAAACCGCATTTAACTTTTTTGGGGCATAACCCAACTTTTTCTCAAGAACAGACCTGCGCTTTTTATGTGATATTTTCATAGAATTTCATCTCCTTGCCTTTATATTGGACAACTTTTGTTTTATATAACCGACTCTTATAGTTTCCGAGATTAAAATTCATTGCTATGAAATTTTCGCCACCCTGTATATACATATACAGGGTGGTACAAATTTAATTGAACACTATTGGAATTTCCTAAACCGTTATAGATAGGTACAAAGTTGGTTAAATGTTATTTTCAAGACCAAATAATTGGTTTTTTCAATATTAAGACATCAGGTCCGTTCTTACAGATATTTGAGAAAAAACGAAATTGACGATTTTCATTTTATTTAATTAAAACATTAATTTTAAAGGAGTAAAAAAATGTCTGCAGCCGTCTGGAACTTTCGATTTGATTTATTATAGAGAGAAAGTACAACTTTACACAAATCGTACCGTTTTTTTTGTTTTTCTTTCGGAACGATCTTTTGTACTTTACTACAGACGATTTTTAATATCTACGTAGACGACTTTGGGAGAAAAATTTGGCTTGATTTTCATTTTGACAACAATTGTATAATAGTTTCCCGGAACTCGCAGGCTACCAGGACTCAACTCTGTCTCGTCCTGGAACATGCCTACTTGTCTCGTAAAATGTCACTTTCGGAACTTGTTACATGAATAACTAATACATTTTTTTTTTGAAGGCCAAATATCAATTAACATAGCGTACAGCATTGTTTTAAAAACCGTTTCGTCTTTGAAAGGGCCACGCCTCAAATATTTTTTTCTGTACTTTATTTCATTTTTGAAATCCACTTTTTTTCCTTTATCTAACTGTAGAATACTTCCATTGTTTTTAGATTTATAAATATAAAGAGTTCATGATAAATATAAGTTTGGGCAAGTCCAACGCTGTTTACAAAATTTTTAAACTATTATTGGGGGAATTTAACAATTTTTAACTATTATATATTCAAAAGTCTAAAGATATAGGGTAATTTTTTTTTGAAATGTTTCTAGCGCTCAACAATTTAACACGTTGTGTGCCTGTTTTGTAACGCTAAAATTAGCCTCTTAGGTAAGCATTAATTTGGTAACCGTATAAAGAAATTTTTTCATTAATTTCTAGATTTTATAAATATTTCTAGGTTGAAAATAAAAGTAAATTGACTTAAAAAAATTACAGAACTACTTTTGATAGTTTTAGTAGTAGTTTTAGGCTTTAACCCGTGCACGTACCAGTTAACATTTAGTTTGAATACGTGATAACTGGTATGTGGCAGTCAACGTGTTAAATATATCTTAGAGAAAGTATGTCAAAAATATAGGTTTAATTGACACCATTGTTTTCTTTCTATAGTATTAAACAAAAATATGACTGTGACCCAAAAAATTAAATTTGATAGTTATTTAAGGTAAAATAAAATACAAAATTAAAAACAATTATTTAAATTACGACATCAAAAATACACTGTCTCTTGTTAAAAATAAAAAATCAAGATTTTTGTAAAATTTCATAGATATAATTATTACTATAAAAAAAGAAGGGTTCACACATAAATTTTGTCACAAAAAAAAATAAAATAAATGTTTTTTTTTTAATTAAATGACATTGAATTTATAACTGTTCAATAAAATTTGATCCCAGTAGGTTAAATTTATCTCGAAATTTAACGCAGTATGCTCTGTATCTTAAAAAATGGAATTAGAAATTTATTTTAATTGGGTGTGAATTTTAAAATCCATATTTTAATCTAACTGAAATATACACAATAGTACGTAGTGCTAATTAAATTTAAATTTCGATTTTATACATGAGTAAAAAATACATGATGCTTTTTATAGTACGGCCCGAGGAATTTACTTTAAAATTAAACATAAGAACTATACGCTCTACGTAATTTATGGACATTTTGGTCTTTCAAACAGACGTAATCAGAATGACATTTTTCATGGTTTTCATATGTGACTTGATATCTTTTTCCAAAAAGGGGTGTGCTGAAACTGCACAAAATAATTTTGCGTTTTTTTAATATTCCAAGAATGGGATTACAGAGTCCAAAAACAATCGGGTTCCTATCTTAGACATGAGAAGCTGATTTCAGAAAGAATTTTTGAAATCGGACGCCTGGTTCTTTAAGAGACCCATACACCACGTGACTTTTGTGTTTGCGGGTTAGAGAATTACCCAAGGAAAATGCGCTTGTATTCTAATAAATTGGGTTTAAAATTTTTTTTTTAGTATTTTCCGGCTAATGTTAAATAATCCTACCTTCTAGTAGAATTTTTTCTACGCAGAACAAGGTAGAGCGCCATAAAACATAATTATTCGTATTTGGACGAGATCTCGCCTAATATACCAACTAAAAATATGCCGTTTTTTCATAATATTTAAAATATTTATGAGAAGAGCGCGTCTGTGCTACATTTTTCAAATTTGTCTAGAGAAAAAAGTTGATAGTCGTATCACTTTTACTAAAATTATTTTAAAAAAGTGCCACAGACGCGCTCTAAAGAATTAACTACAGAATCGATTGGTGAAAACCGCAGCTTCCTACCTTTAAAATTAACGGTTATTTTAGATCAGTAGAAATCTCTGTTTATAATACTAACAAAAAATTTGAAATTAGACCATTGACAAATAGATAACGCGTAAAAAATTTATTGAAAACACGTTTACATCAGCTATGCATATTTTTTTGGTTAAGATATAAAGTAAAAACAAATATGATATATATTTAAGAAACAAGACTAATGTTCCTTTGTCTAAATGGAAAAACGGAAGTCAATCTGAAACATAGGTGTTCGTTTTTTCTAAGAAACCGGATGATTTATGGAACGTGAATCCAGAAACGGAAATTCATGATGAATTAAAATGAAATGGAAATCTTCAAACAAGAAGGTCTGGCACGATGAGCAGGAATTTAATTTAGATATTGCCCCAAAGCTCTTTGTTACTCTTAATTAGATTTTCTCATTTCATTGGGTTTTTCTAGAAAGAAAAACCTATAGATGATCACTATTCAAATCTAGCTGACTAGAATAAAAAGCGATTTCCAATAAAATGAGAAAATTTTAACCCTAAAGTCAATGAATGGGAATTTTAATATTGAAAAACGATATTTATTTTAGACAAACAAAATACTGTGTATATATATCTAATGGCATAAATTGGGAACTTAAAATACGGGAAATCTAAATCAACATAGACTTTTTAAATATAAAATTTTTAATTTAAAATAAAAGAGAATAAAATTAGAAATTTATTGTTTATAATCAAAACTAGTTTTAAGATGGAAAATAAATGAACTTCAGAAAATCTAAATTAAAATTAAGTTCGTGCGTTATTGAATATATATTGTACATTTTTAAGTAAATAATTCAACATCAGAATAAAACTTATGTTGCACATTTATGTAATGTACTTGTTGCTTTATGTCATATTAATTTATATTCCCAATTTTTAGTTTTGTTTAATTAATCACAATTTTATAGTAATTTATTCTAATTTAAAGACACCACAACACGCCTTGGCTTTCATTTCACCAACTAATTTTAATATCTGCGTATTTAGTACAGATATTAGTTAATAGATGTAGCGCTAATATCGATTTTGGATATTGAAATATATGAGCCGAACAAACAATCCATCAACATAAGTTAAATTTTAATATCCATAATCTTAGTTGGTCAGTTATTTAATGTCAGATCGGTTTGACAACACCGCATCGGTTGTTAAGGTGTTAGGTTTTTATTTTTAGTTCAGAGTGTTTCTTTTAGTCAGGATTCCAGCTAAGACTCTACTCTCGAGTAAAAAGTGGTCAAGCGGTCTTTTGGCGCTTAAGTCCAGGTTTAGGATTGTCTCGGGCGCCACCTTCTGTTTATAGTTTGAAGGCCACTCGCATGGGCAGCGTCAGTGTAGAAAAATACTTCAGGGGTCGTTTGATCGACAAGACCCTGCTGGGTTGAGTATCTGGGTATTTGCTGCGGAGATAAAGTAAAATTCATTCAATAACTTAACAATTTTTAATTATACCAAAATCGGGCGACGGTGAAGAAGAAAAAGTGCAATACGGTCTTTATCACGTATTCCGGCCTGGCGTGGTGGTCGGATGACGGTTCTGGACTCCGGTACAATGGGAATTGGCTTCGCTCCCTTCAGTTTGACCTGTCTCTAAAAGTAGGCAGACTGCCACTGCTACTCCAATAGCGACTGTCACAACAACTGCCCAAAACGGATTAAATCGTCATACTCGTTAGGAATTTCGATTTATTTGGAAAAGTTCATCGTCTCTTTTTCTTATCTTAGGAGAATTACATCATCCAAATTTATCTTACATTATACATGAGGATAACTATTTCACGGTACTAAACTTATTCAGCTATTTGAAATTTTTGGGTTACAGTACACTAGATACTATGAGACTAAATCGTGCCCATTGGAAAACAAAAAAAATTTCTGAAAGAGAAAGATGTGCCTCTCAATACATTTTAGAAAAAAAATGTAGAATTCTTCTTGTACGGTGGCTGGATAAATCTGTTGTGACCATGGATTCAACAAATGAAGGTGTTTCTCCAATAAGTGCAGTCAAGCGATATTCGCAAAAAAAGAAAATGATAAGATGGTTAATCTTCCTAATTGTATTGAACAATATAACCGTAATATTGGAGGAACTGACCAAATATTGGCAAAACCACAGCAAAATATCCAATTTAGAAGGGAGTTTACTTATGGTGCCCGTACCGTTATGGTGTACCATCAAAATCACCAGGCCCTGCAAGAACGTCCGTAACTCGTACACATTTGCCAGGTATTCGTTATGATGATATTTTGTTGCTCCATGCAATAGACGTCACTGTGGAGGAACTGGATGCAAGACGTTTGGAAGAAACCAGTCAGAAGCGCCTGCGCGTTAGCAGGCACGTGACGACTTCTAAACAAAAAATGCAATTATCTCATGAACCATAAAAGATATCTCAAATCTGTTTTCAAATATCGATTCAGCGTGAATTTTCACATCAGAATGCTATTTTTGAAACCGGTAGTATCACTTCCGGTTTTGGTTTGTAAAACCAGTTTTGAAACCGGAAGTCAAAAAATCTGAACATCTATTTGGTACCTATTCAAGGTATGCTGAGTTTATTACCGGCGGCCGTTTGTCCCTATCTTTTATCGTTTTTCTGTTATAAATCCTTTAGAGTTTAGAAGTCTAAAATGTGTTCTAAATGTGATGCTGGTCTATGTGAATAGATATGTATTTTGGATATTTAGAGATTTTAATTTTTTAGTAGTATATACGCCTAATGATGAAAATTTGTATCACGTTTTTTCCCTACAGGTCACGTGATATTTAGTAAAATTACTTTTTTTATTGAGTTAGGACCATATTCGTTCAAGCAAATGAAAATTTATGAAAAAATAAAAAATAATTCTGAGCGATAATGGGTTAAGGATCAGGCATATACCTGGATACACAAGCACTTTTTCACTGTTTAAAACAGATTGTATAAGATGTATGTTCTATAAATTATAATATATTTAAAAGATTTTATTTTCAGTTTAAACATTTGCATATATTATGATATATTTTTTTTACTTATAAATAATATATTTAAAAATCATGAAGTTTATAATTAATGATAATAATAACAGTAATAATATTTGCAATAATTATTAATAATTTTATATAGTCAACTATTGACCTTACAACGCCGTTAACCTATAGGTATTACACATGCAGATGCACGCTCGATACTCTCTGCGCTATATCTAGAGAATAGTTGATGTTATGAAAAAAATTCTAAATATGAAAATTGTAGATAATTTTATGATCTACAAAATTTATAATGACGTTAAATGACGTATTTCACACAGGAAACGAAATAATTGTGAAAAAATCGATTTTCCCGATCTTTGACCTGTTCATGTCACCAATCGTTTTCGAAAAATTTTTTTGCAGTTAATAACATTTTAATATAATAACAGCAATTTAAAAAAAAATGAAATATTTAAAATAACATCATAATATATATCATTTTACCATGCCTTCTGGTTGCACTTTGTGTAATTACTTACAAAAGTTAATTAACTCTAAAAACACAACAATAGCATTAAATTTAACAATAAATAACACAGCTTGTTTACTTTATCATATTAAACTTTATAATTTATATGATCCAATCGCGTGACTCTGAGAAATATATTTTGTGTGAAACTTCGCATGTACGAGGGTAGGAAACTTTATTGTTGTTTTAAAATTCTAGCCCTGATTTAAAACTACAGTATTTAATTTAATAATTAACAATTTTCAGAGGATTAGTTATCGAATTTTTACTTCCCAATATTTTTTTATACATAGTGAAATTATTACGATAATTTTTCATCCACGGCTTAAGTCAGCGATAACTGAGATTCGCCCTGTATATGACATTATTTAAATTTAATTTATTTACAATCTCCAACACGCTTTTTAATAGAACAAATTTCAAAATTTTAAAACAACGTTTGTTTGAAAACACATTTTTATTTGGATAAACTTTAGTCATTAAGGTGAACAAAGAACCTTAATTTCGCTTAGTCAGGTAGAAGGGGGTTTCATGGTGGTTAGCTCGAAAACCATGGAGATATTTTTTCGACAATCATATTGCGGACTCGATTAAGAGTACATTAAAAAGTAACAGTGCCTGTCTTAATAAACGATTGTCCTCATAGCAGTCCAATGTGTCAATTAGAGTAAGTATAATGCTGTACAATTATTTTGATATTTTTATATGTTGGTTAATTTAATAAATTTGTTACGTTTATTGTTGAACTAGTTGGTTTTGATTTTTGGTAACCCTACGTTATTGAGGTATATTAGAAGCTACAAACCAGGATCAATAATGTATTAATATTTCAGGTTTTTTTAGACCGTTTTTGAGTTATCCAAAATACTTCGTAACAATATTGTATTAGCGACGAGGATAAACATCATCTAAAGTGGAAAAAATTGAATTATAATTTGTTGGTGTTTGGCGGATATTGCCGAGGAAATGGCAAGTATTACAGTTTCCATGTGAATGGGGCCCGCTTCTATTGCTACAGGGAGGGAAAATGTATTTAACTGCGTCTGAAATTTATTTAACTGCGTCTGATATTAATGATTGGGAAAAAAACAAGAAATTGTCTACAGTTTACCTGATCCTAACACGGTGGTCGAAAAGAATAAAAAACTGGGAGTTTTTTCTAAAATATTGACAAATGTGGATGGATACCTTTTAACAAAACAATTAAGGTATACATTTCGTTTACTGAAGCAGGAGTATGATAAAAAAAAACCGATAAATTTTTGCTTCGCTTAAAACACCAAAAGCTAATAAATATCATTCTAGTAATCTGGAAGAAAATCTTATCTATACCAGAATATTTAAAAATATAAATCTAAAGCTCTAAGATGGAAAATACTGACTTAATTAAATTTATCGTAAAAGCAACGCTTTGGAATCTGTGAACCTTCAGATTGAAAATAAAAATATAAGCGGCGCCGTATCTCAAAACAAAATTTTTTATATTTTTTTCTTGTAAGAAAGTTCAAAGTGAACTGTTACATATCGATACCCTATTTGTATATATACCATAAAAGCTAAATTTTACAGGAGACACTTAAAACTTTTTTATTTTGTTATCATGAATACCTAATGAATTTTGTATCTGGATACTCGCCACTGTGAATGGAAAATAAGTTATTAGAAATATTTTTTATGTAAAGACTATGTTGCTTGCGCTTGATTCATTTTTCTTGAATATGTTGTATTCATAATATTCAGATATGACTTATGTAACACTTTTTGCGTCGTCAAGCGTTTTTTTGGCGTCTTAGTCCAGGTTTCGGATTGCGTTTATAATGTGAAAGCCACTAGCACAAGCAGCTTCAGTGGAGAAAAAGATACTCCAGGGGTCATTATGGTATCGACCAAATCATTGGCGGTCATAAGAGCGGTCTTTACTTGCCATACTGGGATGAAAACCGGAGTATTTTGCTGCTGGGATAATTAAAAACAAAAAGTAGAAAAACGTCTTTATTCAAAAACTGGATCACCAAATCCGGACGAAGATACGTAACACGATTCTTACTGTATCGTGTTACTGCCACTCCAATTGGGACTGTTGCTGCATCTCAGACTTTTGGCTGATACTACAGATAACTGATCGACTTATGCAAGTATTAAATTTTGTGGTACTTGATTTTGTGCTTTATTGCCTAATATAAGCTTAGTATCGGATGAGGAAAATGAAAATACATTCAGTTACAGGATGGTACTCCAAGAAGTATATAATAAAACTAAGAGTAAAGTGAAAAATTTCAAAATATAATGATTGAAATATAAATCACTGATTGAAACAATACAGCAGAATTATATCCAATACAACTTCAATCATTAATATTGGATTTTTTTCTGGATTCCTTGTTTTGTGATCGAATGTTCTATTTCGATTATTCAGTCTTTGTAAAGGAGAACTGAATCGTTTGCCTGTTTTTTACTTTGTTTATTTTTGTTTTATTTTTATTGTCAAAATCCTTTACATAGTTTTCGCCAATCGTTAAAATTGCTTTTGGTTTCAATCTATTATTCTTCGATGTAGTTTGCTCATAATAAGGAATTTTTTCCTAGAAAAAGTGAGTATCTGTTGCTAATATTTTTTTGAGATCTTGGAGATGCATCCATTTCTTTTTATTAATTTTGAACCTTTCAGAATAAAGTGGCTGTAGGGAGTAATTTGTATGAATAATTTTTTATCTCTGTGGTAACTTATTTTGTAAGAAATTTTTCCACTAGGCAGATATTTCAAAAATTCGAGATCAGTCACTTTCAAATTATTCTTGTTTCGCTCTGGATGAATGTAGGTAAGTCATATGCATTGAGAATCGTTGTACTTGAAAAAATACATATGATTATGATATTTTACATCCAAAGGCCTAGGGTCTCTCTTAGCATCTCTTACAATGCCAATATAATCAATAGCAAGAAAAATATTTCCTTTCAGTCGTCTTTCCACGAGACTCTTTTCGAGATATTTTTGTTCAATATCAATATTATACTGATAAGCAAGAAGGGGCAATGCATTAAATAAATAAACATTTTTATTTTAGTAGCCACAGCTATCTGACAAAAGGGCGTTTGGTTTGATTTCACTATGCAAGATATTTTCCAAATATTTTCTTCTGCATGTAGCTAACACTAATGCACTGTTCCCTTCTAATTCATTCCAAAGGAAATTATGACTGCCACGTGATGCCAAATAAAACATTGTAATATTATGTACCTTTAATTTTGTTTTATAATATATAGCAGTCGCCTGTAATTTTGGGCATATTTTGATAGCCTGAACGTTAATGGTAAAATAGTGAATCAAATTTCTCTTCCAGGTATAGTTTATCTGTAATGTTCCAGATAGTGTAGATAGTGTTTGAATTAATATGAATTATGAACTTATTTTACTAGTTCTCGAAGGACCAGTCTGATTAGCACATCAGACACATTATTTAACACAAAGAATAGATTTTATTTATATTTAAGGGTTATTTCCTCACCCATTTATTGAAAGAAAATATAAATTGAATTTAAACTTTTTTCAACACAACGTGTAGAGCATAGGTCTAACTTTATTAAACTCAAACTTGTTATTAATTTGAAATATCAGAATGCTCAAAATGTAAATTGAAAAGCTGTCGCCGTAAGACAAATATTCTCATTGACGATCTAGAAGCATAATCATATTAATTTAAGTGAAAATCTCTCGCCGGGAGACGACTATTCTCCTGAAAGATCAAGAAGTTAATGAATATGTGGATAATAATTTGGCGCGATAGACTATTCCATATTCGGATGCAACTGCGCTTGTCACTCTCTACGAGAATGGTATATAAAAAGAGATGAGTGTTAGTTTCAACGGTTTTGTTAAGAAATAATTCTTTTGGTATAGCTGTACCGTTTTAAATTTGTTGATTTGTAATCTATTTTTTGATTTCAGAATAATAAATTGTAAAGTGATGATCAAAAGTATGAACCGAAATAGTAAAGCAATTACGTTATTTTGACATTAGGTACACATTTGTCTGAGAAATCCGTTCCACCCAAACCTATATTTCATAAAAATTGTTGGATGCGTCATATTAGAAATGGTTTCCACGTAGGTAAAATAATAGATTTAACCTAGTTTAGTATAAAATAAAAATGATAATCCCTACTATTAGATCTTTTATAAAACAGTTGTTTAAATTTTTTAAATGTGTAATGCTTTATATTTTCATTTCTAACGAACGTTGAAAAAAATTATCATACAAATATACAATGTCTATTGTAGGGACAAATTAAATTACTATATTGCGTAAAATACAGGCATGTTGAAGGGTAAAAAGCTTCTCTGAATTGGTATTTTAAATTTTCAGCTAAAGCCAAAAAGCATAATTTTTATTTTTTAATTAATTGCCATGTACCACATCTGGTGGGTATCAGTGTGAATTAACTTTGATCCGGAGGGTCCTATGAAACAAATAAAAAAAATCCATTGAATTACGTACAGCGGCGTGTTGTTTAAAGATAATAACATGATAAACTCAAAAGTTTTTCTGTAAAAGGTGTTCTATATTATTTAAGATTATAAAAACAGAATGAAAATTACTCCAATTAAATTTATGACCTACTAAATTTCACGTTTATCATGCCTAACAGGTAATGAATCCAGTACAATCGTAATTAAAAATGATATTAATTGCCAAGTAAATATTTAAATGTTCGGAGTAATAGTAATAGATTTGTACTTTCTATTAGATGCCATGGAGGTCCGGTAGTTTGCGAGCTGATTAAGTTAATTTAACACAAAATTAAATTTTAACATCATCTTTTTTCTTAAATTTAAGCTTTAATCAGAACTATTGGCTCTGCACTTTATAATTGCATGGTTTGGAATTCTGTTTTGGCTTGTTCTGTACATAAATTTGATTTGATATTCGATATTGACGTATTGACATTTATTATTTTTCAAGATAAGTTTAAGATGTCTAAAAATCATGGTGTTTCCACTTATACCTGTAAAAATTTAAGTCAAAACTGGGAGATCTCTACCTACTTGATTTTGACTGATTGTTGAGAGATTATTAAAGTTTCAGATTAAACATTTTAGATGGCGCATACATCGCTCATAGTAAACTGTAATCACAGATCACACAGGGTGTATTTATAATCTGGTACTGAATATAGACGAATGCTCGAATCTGCAGCTTTACACTATCCACACAAAATACAGTACGGCCCCATTTGACGAAAAGTATCCATACTTATACACTATTCCTTATGAGCTAATACTAATACCACATACATAAAAAAATCCGCATTGACATTGACAGAAAATAGTTTATTTGACATCTCATCTGCTTTAAGTGATCTGTGACAAACTAAGCTAGTACACGAACAATTCTAAACAGCGCCATATTACAAAATTCTGGTAAGTTCTATTGAACGCAACAAAAGTTCGAAACAAAATCTAATCAGTGGATACACCAGGGTTTTTAGACATCTTAGATAAGTTAAAGTAAATAATGGACGAGAAGAAGAAAAGAGGTACCAATTTCATCCAAAATGAAACGGATATTTTCATGCAATTTCTTCATGCAGAATTATATATGATCGAAGGAAAATTAACTGACGCAGTAAGTGCAGTAGAAAACTTTAGAGATATAAACTCATTAAAAATAAAATTTAACAATATCAAAAGGATATTATAATTGAGAAAGGCGCAAAAATCGCAATACCTGCTTCTAATATGAAACTATTTTTTGCAACAAATTTAAAGCATATTTCATAATATTACTTACATAAATCTGTTCCTATCAGGAAATTAAATTATTTCGTTAAGAATAAAACGAACTGATTCTTTTGAAAATCGAAACCGTTTTTAAAATTCTATATTATCCCACTTATTCATCTGGTAATACATTAAAATAAAATAAAAATCTCAACTATTTAAAACAAGCAAAGCGAACATCAAAAAAAACTTATAAAATTTCGTAAAACTGATAACTGACATATATTTAAAATTCGACACGATATCTAAAACTTTTTCTTTCTAATATATGAGAACTATCTCAAAACGTATTGTAGTATTTCTGTATTCGGGTTCGATGAACTTATGTACTCAGTATAACTATAACTAATTGAATTAATTGAATTGTCCGTCTCTTCTAAGTATATATACTTTTTACGGCCGATCGCGAAACATCGCTTTACTTCTAGAAGAGTGACGTCACGATTACCAGAATATTCTCCATATCTCTAGATCGCGGTGTTTTCACAGTGCCGGCCTCGTTATAATATGTTTAATATTTAACATAAAATTTATTATATTTTACTATCTTTAATAAAGTTACTTATAAAGTACCCATTTACTACTTTTCTATTAATTTGATCATGATTAGTTTAACAATGGGATTAACTAATCAAAAATTTAACAAGAGCACAAAGTACCGGGCCTTAATTGTCATAACATAGCAGAAACAGTTAACTTAATGAAAAGAAAAGAATAACTACAGAATTATAATATTGATTACAGGAAACTAAAACTAAATTGAAAAATTCAAAAAATATTAAAAAACGCAAATTAAGAGAGTATTAAAAGATTGGATACCACATAATCCAAGATTAAAAGGGAGATGGAAAGAAAATTAGAAAGAAAACAAATTCAAGAAGATTATAATAACAAATTAAATAAATACAATACAAAACAAGTTAGATAAATCAAGAAGCAAATATTATGACGGTGCGAAAGTTAACATTTTAGTTATGTTTAATATCCAAGTACAGTTTTTTTAATTTTAACTATGAACCTAAAAAGTTAGGAACTGATAATTTAATCTTTTCTCTTAATTTAACAACTGAGGTCTAGTAAGAGTGCTGATATTGTAACGCTTTTGCGTCATCACGCGGTCTTTTGGCGCCTTAGTACAGGTAAAGCATTGCCCCGGGCGCCACCTTATGGTTATAGTATAAATGCCACTTGCACCGGCAGCGTCAATGAAGAAAAATACGTATCGACAAATCGCGGAAAAAAGAGCTAAGTAGAGTTTGTTTAACCATCCTTTGCCGTTGCGTCATACATTATCCATCTCGATCTCTCCATCATTATATGGATGAGACGGAATTATGACGTCATTGACGTATTTCTTAACTAATTCAGATTATTTATTACTTTTGACAGTTAAGTTGTCATATTTTGATTTGTTGAGTATTTTTGATTATTTTCGCATTTTTCAATTAATTGTTCATTGTCAAAATGCCTTCCCGGTATAATAAGAAAGGGCAAAGTTTAATTTTGAAGTTGATTGATTTTATTAAATTTTATAGCATGTTGCTGGTGCTCTAGACATATCTATTAGAACCATTCAAAAAACAGTTACTAGTGGAATAGAAACAGATAAATGCTACAAAATCAAAGTTCATTCTGGACAGGAAGCACTATTTCAGGCACACAAATCAATTAATCAATAATGACTGGGAAAAAGAAAAATACATTGATGCATCTCATTTTCTTAGTGTTATCATAGATCTGGATGAATCGGACTCCCAGAGTGATGATGAAGATGATTTTGTCAGTGATGAAGCTTATATTTTGCATTTTATTTCATTACATGCTATTTTAGTTTACGTTTCTTATCCGTTTTTTCGTTCCTTGGGAGTTTTTTCAGAAATAAATTTATTTATTGCCTGTTTTCTCCAATACATGTGTTTTTATTTTCATTTTGTAGGAATACTTACGAAAGTATTTCTCACAATGACTCAGACAATAATTACTATACAATTTTTAAAAATATGAATAGTTATATACCCAAATTAGAAATTTGAAAAAAATCAGTTAAAAAAAAGGAGGCTTCAAGTTAAAAAAATTACTAAATTATGTAAAAATGTACGCAACCCATAAAGCAAAATACAATTTTCGGCATTACCAATTTATTAATACAAACACACCTTAACATGGGTCATTGAAAACAATCCTTAACATATGTCAGTAGTTATATTTTAATTTTGAGGTTATGTGTAAAATGACATTCAAATAATATACGACAAACGTAAAACAGCAGAATACGTCACCGATTATGACGTAACGGCAAAGGTGGTTAAACAATCTCTACCTGGGTATTCGCTGCTTAAAGTGAAAGGTCACCAACAAGTAATTAAATAAATCAAATCACCAAGTTAAAATAACTCTTTATTTAATAAAAAATCCGGCGATGAAGAAGAAAGGTGTGTAATTTTCCGGATTTCTCATTCGATTAAAGTCGACGGTAGGTCCATTCTATTATCTGCTTCTTGGGACGGCTCGACATGAACTGGAGTTTATTGGTTTCCCTCTCTGTCTGGTGCACTGGCTTGCGGCCTACTGAGCTTGCCTTCGCTGCATTCAACTCGATCTCTCTCTGAAGGTCGCTGAACAGGTACTGCAGCTGAATCGGGATCTTACCTCGAACTCGAACTGATGAGTATGAATTGGGGAAAGGGGTAAAAGGGAAGGTTGAGGTACAAGAAGGAAAATTAAATTAATACGAAACGAGGAACATATTATCCGCGAACGGGTGTTTTATCCAGAAGTATGAGGAGTAAGTAGGTGTTGTAAAATTAATTAGGTGATCAAAGACCTTGTGATAAAGGAAAATGTAGGAAAGTGAAAGCGGAACCATTAATTTCGATGTTATTAGCGATTCTATCCAATAGGAGAACTTAAAGTTGGATAGACGTCTAATTAGACCCACTGAGGGTACTTTGGGTCCTTATGAAGAAATCATGGTGAAATGAACCATGAAGGGGTATCAACCCTTTAGGAACAAAACCACTACCTTGACTTGGAGTTTCATTACTATTCAGTAGACCACATTTGAGATAATGGATAACCTTTTAAATTTAAAATACTTTAAATACCAAGTATTCATTAAAAGTATTGAAAATAATATCCGCAATTAAGTACCTTCGTTAGAATATGGTATTTCGACTTTTAATTAATAAATCTAGTAAGTGTTATACAAAATAACGATATTGATAAGAATATTACGGACTAAAATCAATATAATGTTATTAATACTGTTTAAAAGGCTAAGACACAAGAAGATGTCCTCTATGAATTAGAAACCTTAAATATTTTGGTTCAGATTTTAAACGAATAAGTACTCATGACACGAAATTAGTAAAATACTAAAAATATTTACTGAAGCAATACAGATATATCTAGTGCACTGCAAAATGGGTTTACAAAATCAAAAAGTTACACAAGGATACTGTGACGGTCTAATTTCATCGCACGTTTATTTTCCTTATTTTATAACTTTGGAAGTTCGTTTTGAATTCAACGTTAACAACGTTGTGTTATGGCCCCCATACTGTAAAAAAATACTGTGGTTCGGTCTCGAATTTAATTCAGCTAAGGCCATCGGCTGTCCATCAAACGAACAGCTGTATTTGACTGTCATTTAGCCCGAAATATAGCACACAATTCCAGTTTTTGTTTTGTAAATAAATTGGCTATAATTCCAAATTTTTAAATTCTTAATCCAGTGTCAATTATTATGTTTAATTTTGGAGATTTTTGTAAATGTTATTGTGGACTTATTTTTTTCGCTCTTCTTCTTGAGAAGAATGGTTTGTAGTTTCTAGTAGACAGTTGGCAACTGTCCGGAATGTGTCTGGGTTGTCATTTGTCTGTCAGACTGGTGACTGGTCCATCTCAAGAGCGATCTCAAGAAAAACGTATGTAGTGGTTTCCATTTATATTTGTGGTATTTTTTACCATCCTCGTCTTAGGAATAATAATTGGGACCCTAGAAGTAACGCCCTTCCATGTAAATTATATTGTCCATATCTTTTTCATCTAATTAAATTTATATTTTTTTTGTTTTTTTTTTTGTAATAGGTTAGTCGTACTTTTTTGGTAAAATTCATTTATGATTTGAAAAAAAAAACATTCGTTCTCTTAAGTAATAATAGGATGTACCTACTGGCACTCTAATACTTATCATTAATTTGTGCATTATGGGATTTTTTTGCCAGTAAGACAATCCCTTTTTTTACTGGATGTTTTTTTATAAAGTAAGTTTCAGATTGAAATCTCTTTAAGGTTTTTTTCTATAGTATTGGATATTTAGTCTTTGGACTTTATCATTTGTTTTCCATGGAACGTTTCTGTTAAATACATGGTTTCGCCTTCAGCGGTTCGTGGATTGGTGGATAGTACGAACACTTGGGGACGTGATAATTTACTTTTTGATCTTTTCTTATATTACTTGGTGGTTTGAAACTTATGTAAATGTTTAACTATTATTTCTACTATTATCGTCGGCACTAGGGGCAAAGTTTATTCATATATATTTTTTGACGATTGTCCCAAGAATTACTGTGAGACAGAAATTAATGCTCGCAATATTTTGTATTTTGTAACTATATGAGTTTTATGTTTGCTCTGGTACCAGCACTAGTGAAAAGATTTTTTTTATAGTACGACCTACATTAATTTCTAAAAGTGTCATATGTCTTATTTATATTTAGGAATTTACACCACTTGCACAAACTCTAAAAAATTTAGTTTACTTTTTTTAAATTGTAAATAAACCTGTAACTTGAGGGTCCGTTTTTCCTTATACTGATTTTTGTTAGATTTACTAATATTATTTAGGCTCGCTCGTATAAATTTAACTGGCGCCCTTTTATTTTTATTCTAACTTTATTAATTAGTTTTTTACTCACTCCTATCTCCACTGCAGTGAAACCGGATCCTATAAAGTTGTCCATCAGGCGACTGATTCATGTGATCTTTTGTTATATTTTGTTTTACTTATAAATGTAAATTGAACTAAATTTGGTTAAGTGCGTAAGAGTAATTTTGTAAGGTCACAATACGTTAAAAGATATAAGAAACGTCACCTTTGCAGGCTTTTACTGTGACCTAAATGTTTCTAGTAGAACTCTCCACTTCAAATATAAATCGCTGAAAAATCAAATGTATATTCAGAAGAAAAATTTCAATATATATAAAAATATTCAAAAAAAGATTGGAAGCTGCCACTGTTTATAACAATGCCATAAAAATATCCATTCAAAACACATGGTGCAGATTGTATAGGGTATGGCCGAAAATGGTGCGAATATTAATATTATACTACCAGTCACCTCGCACGTCATCAACGAGTTATTTGGAATTTGATGTGATGAATATTCTATAACTGTCCTGAAGTTGTTTTCCAACGAAGGGATTCATGTGATATCAATACAAATTAAATTTTGATCCTTGACTGTTTTCATAATTTCTCTTAATTGAATTGCGTATTAAGTTATTAATAACTCAATTTACCATTTGTCATAAATAAATAATAAAATGTGATTTCAGTAGTAAAAATAAAACAATTATTATTAACGTTTTACAACAATAAATATCAACCAAAAAAGTTATATTTGAAAATGTTTGAAAATAAATTATTACCTTTTTTCTTCCGAAATGTTGGAAGCTGTTTTTCGATAGCCATATTTTTATCCACTTCACAACATAAGCCTATTTCTGTTACTTTTTTTTTAAATAAAACCAATCCCAAAAGTTATGCGGATGAATAGATTATTTTTCTTAGGAGGTTTAGTTTTTGTATAAAAAAGTTTATTTTTGGCATGTATTGACTTATAGTGTCCCTGAGTCTGCACTTTTCAGAAAAAACACCTATTTTTTTGACTAGTAACCCTTATAAATTCAGACCTATATTTAGTAAAAAACGACTGATGCGTTTAAGTAGCGTAAGCATTTTCTATGTTGTTTTATTTTATTTATTTCAACTACTAAAAGGGACATTACAATTATAAAAAAAAACTTTGTGGTATCTGTAAACAAAACAAACTAGAAATAAACAAGTAAACAAACCAGTAAATAATTATTTTCAGAATTTTATCTAAGAACATGAAAATTAGGCATTATACAAGTTTTTTCTGACTATCTCTATATTTATTTACAATCTGCAATACATGGTTACAATTAGTAATTTTTTTGACAATATATAATTAACACGAATGATCAAAATTCAATAACATTGTCCGATTAAGTCACATTAGTTTTTGAATCTGCACTAAAATCTGTTTAGCAGGTCAGTTGGAATATGTTTGTTTAGTCTTCGTTGAACAGGCTGCAACATGGCGCTTTTTTTATGTCATTAGGGTGTTTTGCAGTCTTAAGTCATATTTGTGAGTAAATTTGGTAATTTCTTAGTTGACGGTTGCCAAATGTAGATCGCGTGCTATAATGTGATTTGACACATACTAGGGGGCATCTGTTATTATTCGAAGTATCTTTCATTGTGAACCTTTCTAATATTTCTATGTTAGATGTTAGATACCGACGCTGGATACTATTGGTCCCGACGCGTTTTATACTGGTTTTGCAAATTAAGAGCTTGTTCTCTAGGGACCGTTTAGATTTACGTCCAACAATCAAGTAACTTTAACCCTGTTTTCTTTTTGTGAAAATATGTATCCTACAAGATGCATTCCTAAATATTTGATGTCCTCCTGGTGCAATAGTTGGTGTACGTTTAGAGTAACTGGTGGACAACTTTCTCTTCGGTTAGTAAATGTTACTTGAATTGATTTGTTGTCGTTTATTTGCATCCACCATTTGATCAACCATGTTTCTATAATTTTAAGAGTCATTTGTAGAGATGCAGTTGCTTAATTTTCGTCTACTGACATGACCTCTGTGTCATCAGCATAAGTTGGTGTTTCACTATTACAGGATGTTGGTAGGTCTGAAGTTAAGATGCGGTAAAGGATTGGACCAATTACGGTACTCTATGGGATACCAGAGTTAATCGAATAGAGTGAATATGTTTTATCTTGCTATTTAATAAAGTAATGTCGGTCATGTAAGTAGGATTTGAGGATAATGTAATAGTTAAGTGGTAAGGATTTTCTAAATTTATAGAGCTGTCCTTTATGCCAGACTTTGTCGAAGGCCGAGGTAATGTCCAAAAAGCAGCTGCACAATATATTTTTTCTTTCAAGGCTTTTAGAATATAGTTACAGACACGATGGATTTGTCCAGTTGTTGCATGTTGCGACTTGATATATTATACGAAACTTTTTTAGTAGTGGTTCAATTCTTTTGATCAAAAGTTTTTACTAGGATCTTCGACACTATCGGTAACAAGCTGATTGGTCTATAAAACTTTATTTCCTTTGCTGGCTTGCCTGGTTTTTTTGATTAATTTAATCTGTGCTACCTTCCATAGGAGTAAAAAGTAGCCACTTGATAATACGGCATTATATATTTGAGTGAGGTATTGTTAGCCTTCTTTTGGGAGTTCTCTCATAACGTAACCGGTTGATTTTTTTGGGTTTATTTTAGATATTGCTTCTTTGACCTGATTTATGGTGAATCTTTTTAATGGAAGTTCAAGTTGATGTGGGTTGTTTGGGCTTCGTTTTCTAAATTGTTTGTGTCATTTGCTGGGTTTAGTTTCAAATTATACTAATGAAATATTTTTGAAATGAATTTTGCAGTTTAATGAAGCTTATAAGATTTAAAAAGTTATAACTAAAATACCATTTTGTAATAAATAAAAAATACAGGGTGTGCCAAGTAAAACAAATTTGTTAATTGACTTTTTTAACGATTATTTAAATTGTATTTAAACCACTCTACTATTTTGTTTATATAGGGTGTATCAGAATTCGACGATATAAACTAAAGAATATTAAGGTCAGGAATCAGTATTCAAAAATCCCCAGTTTTCTAAATACAATATGTTAAAATTTATAAATAAAAACAGGTTGTAACTTTTTTTAAATAAATATTTTTTAACCAAACTCTGCAGCTAAGTTACTAGACTGTCATTGTGAGGATACATTTTTTTCAAAACCTTTTAACAGTTGCGTTCCAGTCGGTTATTTCGAGAAAATTGAAATTTGACCTTACTTTTTTTCCTCAAGTGAACAACTTTTAGTCTACACGTAAAACTAAAATTTTAACACTCACCACAGATGGAAGTTTCTGCGCGTATAGCAAAGAACTCTTTAACTTTTCAACGTATCTTTCACGAAACTGGCCAATAACGGAATAGAAGGAATAGAAACACGTCGTCAAATAAAGTAGTTAAAAATAAAAATAAAATAAATAATATAAGTCAAATGTTCAATCCATTAATCATGAAAATGGAAATTTTAAATAAGGGATATACGAGAATCTAAGAAAATATACAGAAAATTGATATTAGTATACAAGAATTTAACATAATAAATTAAGTAAGAAACAAATGGAAAATAATTTTACAAATTTTAGAATTGAAATGAAAAAGGATTTTGAAAAGTTGAAACAAGATACTGAGGAATACATTATTAAAAGACTTAAGGAATGGTACAAAAATAATAAACAAAAAAATTATTGACTTTTTATTTTTTTTTAAAGTATAGTAATAGTAAATTGTTTTTATATCATGTCTAAAATTGGAAGGGATAACATTGTTTTATCAGAAACAGCAAGAAATACAGAGACGGTTAAATGGGGAAAAAAGTTAACTATTTTAAACAGCATTACATTGGTCGAAAAAAATCTACTCTCGCCCTTTTCAAGTTATACAGGGAAAGAAAAATAGGAGTTTTTAGTTTCTTACGTATAGAATTTTTATTTAAAAAAATATCAAAAAACAGAAAAGGAAAGTTTTATTGTATCTCAAATAAATCTTCGATATGACGTTTAGTGTCTTAATTAATGGCCATCATCAAGTATTTTTTTAAACACAAGCCTGTCTTTTCTATTCCAAAAATTGATCAACTACTAAAATTCAAATTCAGTGATATATTACACTTGTCATTTTAATTCCGTTTTATCAGAAATAAATATCATCACAAGTGATAATAATTTTTAATTACGGTCCTGTCGTAATTCTTTTGTAAATTCGTTTCAATTTCGTCCAAACGAATATAATAATACCATTTCGAGAAAAATCATATACCTATTATCAGAAAAATACTAAAATTTCTCAAAATGGTAAAAATAAAGAAGCAGAAAAAAATCTCATCCATAACTTAGATCCGTTTCTAGTTTTGGAATTCTGTTTTTTAGCAATCGATAACTGGTTACTTTAGCTCGCCAACCTACTTTTTTCAGTGAGTTAGGTTAACTACAACCGTCTGTCTGTCCGTCTGTGCGTACCTGAGCTACTTGGATACTGTTAGCTTGCTAATTTATTATATTCGTATTGAAGAAATCAAAACGAATTTATAAAAGTACCACAACATGACCGTAAAGTATTATTACTGATGATGTTACTTATATTAGATAAAACATCGTTAAAGTGACAAATAAGATTTATCACTGAATTTGAATTTTAATGTTCTATTAATTATTAAGTCCATATTTAAAAAAAAGTTGATAGGGGCCATTAGGCCACGAAACATCGTATCAGAGATTTATTAGTACAGTTTCGTAGAAAATTTAAGATACAACAGAACTCCCGTTTTCTATTTTTTGACGTTTTTTTAAATAAAAATAATAGGCGTAAAAAACCAAAAATAGTATTTTTAGTTTTCCCTGTATAACGCGCTGATGGCAAAAGACGCTGTAGATTTTCTTTGGTCAATGTAATGCTCTCCAAACTAGATAACTTTTCCCATTTAACAGCTTTTGTATCTCTTATGGTTTCCGATATAGCAAAGTCATCCCTTCCAGTTTTAGACAACCCGTACTTTGGTAATTTTATAAAAAAAAATATAATATAAGATTTATTGTGTTAATATATTTGTGAACCTCATTTTATTTTTTCTCTACCGGTCGTTGACCTGAAAATTTTACTCAACAACCTAGTTCTACTTCCTTTTAATATAAATTTCCATAAAGTTGAAAATGAATTAAATTTCCCAGCATTCTGTCCCGCCGAGTTTGAAAACGAGAACAAAAAATTGTCTATGCAAATATAAATAAAGCGTGAAAGTTCGATCTCCCTCAGTGAATTTAACTGTGTTTGCTGACATTGATATATCGCGCCAGCTCTGTACGCAACAGTGCTCTTGTTTGACACGAGAGAGTCTACTCTAATCTCGACCTTGTTGGCCAAAAACGCGTAAACAGCAGCGTGAAAAAGCCCACTTCCCTTTTTTCATCGGTGCTAGTAGATGTTGAAGAAAAAAAAAATTAATCATTTGGTACTAATGTAGGCCACCGTGGCATTTTGTCGTGTCTGAAAAACTAGCGAAAGATAAACTGGATTAATTAAAGCAACACGGAAAATCGTAATTAAAGAGAGACTCGCATGATACTTTCTTTTATATTAAAGGTGTATTTTGGCAAATTAAGAGAATAGCCACACCTTTATCGGTCAGTTAATAAAAATCCTTATATACTTTTAGAATTACAGAACCAAGGTTATTTATACTGAATGTTACTTTAAGATTAAATTCCACAAAAATTATATTAAACAAAGTAAAATACAGTTGCTAACATCTTATATAACCTTAAAAAATAAAAATTCATGTTCTTAACTTAAAGTTACGACCTCGGATTCTTACCAAATGAATAATCTTTAATAGAACAGTAATATGTCCTGTTTGAAGTAATATTCTAAAATTAATTTAAACAACAAATTTGATTCCCTAGTTCAATAATGGTTATTCAATGGCAAAAACCTGCCATTGGAAAATTGAAAATACCATGAAAATTCAACACTATAGTATATTTCATTAGTAAACAGACAAACGTTGACTGTAGATATGAACATCAAAAAAGCTATTGATATTGAGTTTCGCGTAGTTATTAACAGAGATATGTGTTTTATCCATTTTGCTAAATAATATCAAAGGTAATAAATGACGAACTACCCGCTATAGTTTTCCTTTTGCTATTTAAATGGGTGGCGTAATAGTCAAAAGAAAAATCCAAATACGGATTAACAAATAACAGAATTTTTAAAATCTTTGTAGTTCCACATTATATTCTACTATCGATGTTTACCATTTGTTCGTTTATCAATGAAACACCCTGTATATGCAACTTTGTATATCTTTTTGTGAAAAAAATTATAATTAAAATATATTAATAATATCGCGCACAGCACTGGATTAGAATTAACTTAAAATTATGGTAAAGGTAACCTTCCTTCGAATACAAAGTCAAGCGCAATCACTTATAAACCTCCGCCCGACAGATGGAAACACTCGCGAACCGACTTTTCATACGCAAAAAGCAGTACTTTAACCACGATTCAGTTCGAGCTCGAGTTGGAGCTCCAGGTCGAGTTTAACACTAGATCCAAATCTAGATCCAGTCCAAGCTGGAGTACCGGTTGAGCAACCTCTAAAGATGGGTCTAGATACAGGTAGTGAATCCGAGCTCAGTCGACGGCAAGCCAGTGCCACAGTGGAGAGAGACGTTTGACCAGCGGGACCGAAAGCTAGAAAAGCTTAGTAAAAGTACTACCTAGTATAGCGCTCTCCAATGATGTGACCGCCAAAAAAAAATGGCAAATTCCATTGGACTGTAGTACTAGCATTTTATGTTCGACCTTCAGATAGTGCGTCTTCAATCGCGCTTAATTTCAAAAATGTCTGAGTTTTTTTAAGATATAAATTATTTTCTGGCCATACTCGGATCAATAAATATAATAAATAACAAAACAAAACGTTATTAAACTAAATAGTGCTCGTTTTCGTCTGATCTTCAATGGAGCTTGCTCTCGTGCCACTATGGAACAATTGTGCTACATTCGACAACACTGAAAATTAGTATTCGCAAAATGGCGTCAATGTTACATTTTGGTGCCTAAAAAGATCAAAGGTACCGCCTGAGAGTGGCCATACTAATAGACTATGAACTGTGGGCCCATTTGTCAATCTTTGACATAAGCCCCGCCCCCATCAGTCAATCTTTGACATCACTTAAAAAATTATTCTCTCCACGTGGTGTAACTCGTGGTCAACTTCAGAGTTCATTGACAGCTACTAAATGACGACATTTTAAATTCTTTTAATAATCATCCATCATTTTTTTCACATATGTTTTTCACTCTCACGCTTCATTACTTGTGGTTTCCGCACATTATCGTAAACATGTTTTTCATTCTAATGCTTCATTGTGGTTTACGGTGTAACTTTATCGTAAACATGTTTTTCGCTCTCACGCTTCGTCTCGCGACCTTTATCACTTGCGGTGTCCGCACATTATCGCAAACATATTTTTCATTTTCATGCTAATTTTAGTTATTTATTTTCACAGCTATCAATTACAATATTTTAAAAATAAAATGTTCATACCATGTTGACATTACAACGTGCAAGATTGGGAGGTGGGGTATTACGTCATTTGGTGGCTGTCAATGAACTCTGAAGTAAGCCACGAGTTACACCACGTGGAGAAAAGAATTTTTTATGTTATGTCAAAGTTCGACAGATGGGGAGGGGGACTTAAGCATAGGTGGGGCTCTGAAGTTGGCCACGAGTTACGAGTTACCGTGGAGAGAACATTTTTTTAGATGATGTCAAAGATTGACAGATGGGGTAAGGGGCCTTTATGATAGGTGGGGGGGCTCTGAAAACGGTCGCAAGTTACCGAGTAGAGAAGAATTTTTTAGGTTATGTCAAAGTTTGACAGATGGGGGCGGGGCTTATGTCAAAGATTGAGAGATGGGAGGCCTCAATCATCGGTGGAGCGCTTTAAACAAATCCGGCGCAGCCACTCCAATGCAGAGAACCTTGTCGTGCAGCCCTATTTGAATTTCCCGCCATTTTAAACAGTTGACAGCTCACTTCCGCTCTAGAACATACATAGTTCAAACCTTGAAAAAAATGGAGTGCGTGCATAAAAACAGTTGAAAGAAAATGAATAACATGGGAGGAAATCAAAATGTTGGCACTGGATAAAAATGGAAGGAAAAATACATGACTGGTTAAATAAGTCAATATTTTGTTCTATGGTAATAAATGGTTTAGGGTTAAATAAAAAACATTTATTTTTTAAATTCAGTTTGTTTTCAATGATAAAATTGTATTAAAAATAGTATATTGTTTAACGAGCAAGGAATGATAGTTATTTCCCACGAGTATGAAGTTTGCAGCATGAGCCGCAGGCGAATGCTGCAAATCATACGAGTGGGAAATTAGCATTCCATGCGAGTTAAACACTATACTTTTTCTACGGCTGTAATAGATAATAGCGAAATGATTTAACAAATAACATGAATTTCAAATTTAACGCCATTCAAAATTTCTATTTACGTATAATTAAAATATCAATTACACTTAGTATAAATGAGAAGTTTTGAAAAATGATTTGTAGGACTTTTCATATTTGTCCTTAGATAATTCTGGAATTAAACTTAAACATGCCTGATTTGCGGCACAGCTATATAAATATACGAAAATAGAACTGTCATTACTTGAAATTGACATTTCATGAAAGACCTGATTTATTGAAATAATTACACAATGAATTATTGTGTTATCAGATACGGAAATGAAATTGGAGACATACAATGTACCTCATTGATCTATCAAGAACAGTTAATAAAGAGCAGTTTTGTATTATAGCCGTAGAAAAAATCCATTCCTTTATAATAACACTTTGGTAATTGAAACACTGTAAGGTATTTGAATTATTGTGCATTAATGGTTAATTTTCCTTTACATTATTAAATTATAAAAAATTAAAATTCCAACTTTCTTCTGACTTTTTACACCAAAACTTTCAACCCTAAATGAATTACAATTCCGGTAATGGACTTCAGAAAGTGCTTTAAAAGGATCAATACGCGAAAGAGGAACTTAAAGTTTTCAAATAAATATATTTTCTTCAGCACCAAAGAGATTTTATGTTGTAAATTTTAATAGCCCATGTTTCAGAGTTTGCTAATAAGTTTTCAAGAAAGCGCACCTAAATGAAGTTGTGCCGGTAAGTTAATCTTTGAGAACTAAAATAAATTAGCTTTTAAAACTATCAGTCTAACATGTAGTTTGCGTATTTGCACAAATTTTGAGTTTCGTCTTATCCAAATTTACTTCGGTTTATTTCTGATAATTGGATATCGATTTCACTAATCTGCGAATAAATTCAATAATCATAGAATGAACCAGTGGAAATTTTAAAATTATCCAAATAGAAATAAAGACAAGAAATTAAAAAATTAAGTAGAATTTAAAAAATAAAATGTTCGAATCTGAATAGGATTCGGCCTGATCTTTCTGTTTTTTTTCCGAATTTCTCCGATTTGCTTTCGTTATTTTCGATTTTTGCTTTTTTTTTGATTTTTTCGATTTGTTTATATTGTTTTCGTTTTTTCTATTTGTTTCGATTTTTGTCAATTTTCTCGAATTTCTCCGATTTTTTCAGATATTTCCGTTCTTATTTTTTCTGAATATCTCCGATTAGCTTCCGACTTTTTTTTGGTTTTTTATTTTTTAGATTTTTTCGATTTTTCTATTTATTTCGATTTTTGTTAATTTTCAAGAATTTCTCCGATTTATTGTGATGTTTTCTGATTTGCTTTTTCAATCTTCTCGGATTTGTTTTCAGCTTTTTTAATTTTTCTTTTATTTTCGATTACATTCGATTGTTTTTTGAAATTTGTCAATTTGGTTGGATTTTTTGATTTTTGTTCAATTTTTTACAGTTTTTTCTAATTTTTTTCGATTTGTTTCGTTTTTGTTTTCGATATTATTCAATCTTTTTTAATTTGGTTCGACTGTTGTCATAGGCACGAACTCACCTAAGGTAACGGCCTCGGTTTCTTTCAATTTCTCAGTATGGGATCGTTCGGGCTAGTTCGGCATTATTTCAGGCTGGGGGCGAAATGTGTATGACTGAAATGTGCCGGGGGCCAAATGTGCGGGGGCTAAATATGCAGGGGTTAAATGCACAGGGGCGAAATGTAAATGTAGGGGGAAAAATGTGTGGGGCGAATCTTCCGGGAATCCTCAGGAATGATGTGGCCCAGTGCTTGTGGTGAGAGTCTGGTGAAAAATTTTTGATTTTAAAATGTCCTTTCCGTTGCAAGAAATCGTAAGGTTGCCATTAATCTTCCATGACGACGTATAGCTTCTCGTATAATAGTATCTTCTTTTTGAATTAAACTAGTGACAGTAATCGCAAATATCGGTTCTTCGTCTATTCGAAGATAATTATGCCAATTACGAGGGTACAATTCTATTAGAAGATTCGTATCTGCACAGGTTTTTCTATTCTTCAGCCATTTTTTACAACGGGCTGTATCATTTCTTCGTTATTTTTTAGCACTGCTGCTACAGCGGTTAGCAGGTTGTCGTCATCCGAGAATGACAAGATTCAAGTTTTAACTGTGCAAGCGTATTGGTACGTGTGTTGTCGACATATATATCAAGCAAACTTGTACTTGTACTTGTATGTTGTTGAAGTATACCGTTACGTTTATGAGGGTCTTTACTAAACATTGCAGAAATTTTTATTACAGTATCTTTTAAACAAGGAGAAATCTGCAATATTATGTGATGAATCTTGGATAATCTGTAGGAGAGTAAAGTTTTTCTCAAGATTTTTTTACCATTAGTTTACTGTGTTTTAAGCTTTTTAAGTGTCTGTCAATATGTTAGGTGTTGTTTGTGCACCCACTGGTTAATTGTAGTTCTTACCGATGGTTTAGTCAGTCTGATTACCGGTTTGGGTCGGTGTATTTGGTTGCCGATCCTTTTCGTACAAAAGCGTCTGATTTTTCGTTACATTCAGTAGTAATTTTATTTTTTTTTAATTTTATTTCTACAAAGACCAATTTTGGGCCAAATAAAATAAAAATAAAATAAAGATTTACTGCTAAAAGTATACCGACGTTATACTTCAATAAATTATAATCCACTGGAACACATTACAGAAATAAGAGCGGAGGTCAGATTTTAGCAATTTCTGAGCAACCATTTTGAATCAGTGGACACGGTACTTTTTGGCAATCACTCATTTGGTCACAAGTGAAATTGCTCAAAGTGATGATTTTTAATTAATAAAACTCTTGAGAGTTTCAAAGAACAATACTTTATTAAAAATAAGCTGAACCGCAATAAACGCAGTGACTTTTTAATTCATATTGACAACACCCTATTAAATTATTACGAAGCGAACAGCTAATCTGGTTAAATGAGCTCCATGATGGGGCGAATGGGGTGAAGCTACTACGCACCCATGACTGATAGCTCAACTTATATTATAGTTTTTAGTCTGGTAGCTGCAAGGTTATTTATGAATTTCTGAGAGGAAAAGTATAATGTCTCTATATTAGTAGTAGAAGTTTACTTTCGTCGGAAGAAAAAAATTGACAATAAATAATAGGATATTTATTTCATTAATTTTATTGACGTTTTAGTTTTGAATCAATTATTAATATTTATACTAAACTTATGTCTTATCAAAATAATTAGTTAAATTCGATAAAACCATAACTAAAGCCGGAGAAAACAAAAATCCGATGAATGAACTCAAATTATAGCTGTAAATAAGAAAACTTGGTCGCGGATATTGAAAGTTTTGTTTGGGGCTGCTCATAAAGCTTTTAACAGTAAATATACATTAATGTAACTCAATACAGTCTCCGAAATCTGGAGTGCTTATTTCTGCAGTGATTTCTGATTCCATTTCGGTTAATGAATTCAACTTCTTTCTCCCCCATTTTAAATCAATAATTCAAAATTGCGAAGTGATTTATTTATTCATTGGTACAGCGAAAAAGATCTATACAAAAGGTAGATTTTAATTCTGCTTTATTAATATTAAACGAAAAATAAATTTAAAAAAGTAAATGTGTTTTTATAATAAAAATAATTTCTTTCATAAAAAAATCATTATATAGGCTATATTATAAGTAAATATTGTAGGCGCATTATCCAGCCTCAATTTTTTTTGTGCCAAACTTTTTTATCGTACGATCAATAGATTTTGACTAGAAATAAAAAAAATCGTCTGTAGATAATACGATTATTTTAATTACAAAATACTAAGTATTATAGTAATTTATTGATATCTATATGTTCATAATGACCTAAAAGGCGCATGCGCATATTATATAGTACACTGGTATAATTAGGATCTCCTAAAATCATGGGTGAAAACAATTGGGAGTTCGGGAAAAAGTTTGATATAAAAGTTGTAGGGAATTTTATGCTCTACAAGTTTGCACTAGAATATTTTACACTAAAGCCCATTGTTTGTATTCAAAATACACAAAAAAAGGCGAAAAGCCTAAATGTGCATATTTTTCGCCCTCTAGCAGCGAAACTATGGGGAATTCAAAAAAACGTTAAAAATAAAAATTAAAGTAAATTGTGTCCTCTCCTAGTTTACATAGGAAAATTTTGCACTAAAGTGCATTTTTTGTCTTAAAAATTTGGAAAAACTACGGAAAACCTATATGAACATTTTTTGCGCGCCCTCTATTTTAAATTCGGAAAAAGTTTGAGACAAAAATTATAGGAAATTGTATGCTCTGAATCTTTGCAATACAACATTTTGGACCAAAGTGTATAGTTTGTTTCAATCTTCTTGGTGAATATTTCCATCGATATCTCGATTTTTTTTGCTCGTTCACTATATTTTCCCTTTGATAGGACCAGGAAAGTAAAATAATAAAGATTCTAAAAGTGCGGATCGGAAAAGCTCCAAAACTATTGATGATACGAATTCATACTAACCGATCTTTTTTATGTAAAATCTCGTGCTTGATACTGATATCAACGCATGAAATTGTTTGTTATAAACAATTTTTATACCAAATAATCAACTAAAAATGTTGTTGTTTATTAATGATTTTTGTTGTGGACATTTTATCATTAATATATCATCTTTTACACATTACTTTTCACTTAAAGAAAGAAAAGGCTTTCAAGTGTGTAATAAAACGAGTAGAAAAATATATTTTTCTTTGTCAGTTAAAATCTTTGAGCGCTTTCGGCAAACAATGCAATCATCAGGACAACTGTAAAAAAGTTTTAATATTAGGTAACAAAATTGAAAAAAAAAACTAATAACTTGGTACTTACAAAGTCAAGAAAAACCAACTTGAGAGAAAATAAAAAGGGGGTTAAAAAATGTTACATTTTGATTAAATAAGAAATGTTTCAAAATCGAGATGGATCAAAAATAAAAAAATTGTTTATGTTGTTGCCTTCACGTGAGACGATTATGCGATTTACAATTTTTTTGCGAGGTTAAATTTGAATGAAAGGTTAGGTGATAAAGGCAAAGAAAAGAAGAAGAGAAGAAATTGACAAATGGTTATACTACCTTAAGAATGTAATAAAGGCGAAAGCAACAGAGAAATAAAATAAAAATAAGGAACAAATAAATATTTGTGCATTAAATCAAATATAAAATTTTCATATCTAACTAAATAATAACATTCTAAATTAACTATAAATGCAATGGGGAGTTCAACAAAAATATAACCTCACGTTTTCTCTTTATTAACAGTTAGAATTAATCAAATAAAACCCATTGAGTTTAATTATCTACCGTAATTTGAGCTATATTTTTGAATAAATTAATTTAAAAATTCAAATTTATAATTATTTGAATATGCCGCCATTACGATCGTGACGTCACTTATGTGCAATGAAGTTACCGTCAAGCCATTAACTGTAAATGTGTAAAGAAGAGAATACGAATAAATAACAGCTGTAAAATCTCACTTAAACAGATAAAGATGGTGAAAACCATTATATGATAATTGGATAAAGATGAAAACTTGGACTTATCCACTGTGAATTCGCATTCACAATCGAGAGAGATAAATAGATATTAGATTCCGCTGTTAGATAAAGAAAACGACTATTTTAACGAGATCATGTTATAATTTGCTGTTTGGTACATAAGTGCTGGGCACAAGCGTTACTGATTAAGTAAAAGGTCGCGTCCGCGTCAGCTTACTGCATATTTCACTGTCACTGTTGTAGTTTGTACTCTGTTCATGTTAATAATTTTCCGTGTTTATTTGTATTTGTAAAGATACGTAAACAAAGTTAAAAGTAAACACAATTAAAAACATATTGACCAAACGACACTTTATAAGCAAACGTCATATATATTTGAAAACGTCAATTTTATTTAGAGAAACTGGCCCACGTTAATATTATGCTGCAGCTATTGCACATAAGTGACGTGGGTGCACTACAAGTTGCATAGTTGCAGTAATTTTTAAACTAAAGAAAAAAACAGAAAAAACGATTTCAAAAGAAATTCATTTTTTTCTCAAATAATGCAAAAAAGATGGACTATTGTTTCAAGTTGAACTCCCCATTCTAAGTCATAAACTAGACGTACGATATTTAATCCACAGGATGTAAAAAAATTCTTTGTTTTGCGACGACACTTCGGTCGTTGAGGGTCACTTTGGCGCCTTAGTCCAGGTTTCGGATTGCCTCGGGCGCCACCTTCCGTTTAGAGTGTGAAGGCCACTGCACGGGCAGCGTCAGTGGAGAAAGAAATACTCCAGGGGTCGTTATGGTATCGACCAAAATCACTGGTGGCCAGAAGGGCGGGCTTTACTTGCCCTACTGGGTTGCGTAACCTGGGTATTAGCTGCTAGGATGTTAAAACAGAAACAAATAATAATAAATAAAACTTTTATTTATTACCCATAAAATCCGGCGGAGAAAAGGTGTGTAACGGACGATTGGCTTGGCGGCGTAGTGTAGTCGGACTGACGGCTCTGGACTCCGGATATAACTGAAGTTGGCTTCAACTTGACCTGTCTCTAAAGGTCGACGGACTGCACTGTTCCAATTGGGACGGCCACAGCAAGTCTGTTCGGGCTGTCTCTGCAGCTGCCGACAACGGTTTGAATTGCCCTACTCGATACGAACTTAAGCGTCTAAAAAGCAGAGACGAGAGTGTCTCCATCTGCCTGGCGACGGTTGAACTGGTGCGACTGGCCTTTTATTCACAATTTTAATTTAATCTTACTCCAGTGCCGTGCGCGATTTAATTTATCTATTTTAAATAATACGGAAAAAAGTAACTTTGTTACACACCCTTCCTACTTCGGGAAAAAAAAATTATTACATACATTTTTTTTACACCTTAACTAAATAAATCAATCAAAAATAAACAGATCCTATCAGGTGCCTACCCCTGTAGTGGTCGAACCCTATATTCGGGGTAGGTACGCCTGTTACAAAATAACTAAAAATAAAAACTTCTACACCGTCTTCGGCTGGTGTCTTCGGTCGAAGGGATGTGAGCAGGTCCTATACTGGCAGCGTCGGCAGGAGGTTTGTCTTCGGGAAAAGTCGATCTGGTTTCTGACGGTGCTGTTTTCTTCTATACTTCCACCCTCTGTATCTGGAGCTGGGAGTTTGGAGCGGTATCTCTTGCTGACGATTGTCCTGGGTGCAGATTAAGGCTGATCCTATTTCGATGGCACCGATGGGGAAGCATGGTACGGGCCAGGCATCCACCGCGACGGAGCGGTTGTCCACCAACATATCTTCAGAAGTTGGTTCTACACGATAATCCTCTTGCTGAATCTCTGTGTTTACCAATCGGGCACTACTTGTGTCAACGGGAGCATTCGGCTCTTCTCGGCTACACTTCCATTGTTCCGCTATCCGATCTTCTACATAGGAAGTCGTAGCATCACTTTCGATAACGGAATCACTGGTGCCACTTGGCACGTCGACGGGTAACTGGGGATGACTGTCTTCATTCAGTATGATGGTTGCGGCATCATAAGGGCGTTGCTCTACAGGTCTCATTTCTTGGCAGCATTCTAGCCGTTCTTCCGACCGCGGACAAGGGCAGTCACGGGACATGATTCCTTCTCTTTTACATCTCGAGCAAAAGATCCGGGGCGCCTCTCTACATTGGCTTCTCACATGTCGCGTCTGGCCACAACGCCAACACTCTTCGTTCCTTTCGGTGGATCCTCTAGTGATTGGGGTTGCTGGTATCTGCTGGTTTGTCTCAGTACGGTCTACATTATTTCCTAGCGTGACGGAGGCGGTAGGAAATGTTCGGGGTATGGGGGTAGGAGTATTTCTAGATGGGAGAGACTGAGGGGCAAAATTGGTAAAATACGGAATAGACGGAGCAGGGGGAAAAGATATGTACGGAAATGGGGCAGTGATGCGGTGTGGGGTGGGTGGAACGGTCGACTGGGCTAGTTCGATTTCTGATCGGAGTGACTCATATTTTCTAACGGCCTTGATAAGTCCCTTCACGTCACTAAAATCTGTTCTGCGGATATGAAGTCGAAATTCCGGGTGCAGGTTTCGGTAGAGCCAATTTAGTTCCTGGTCTGGTGTTATGCTTCCATGTCGGCGAATAAGCGTCTGCAAGTCGGTGATATAGGAGGTGGCGGTTTCCTCCAGATGCTGTGTCCTCCTACTGATGGCGACCTCTAGGTCCATTCGGTAATTGATGGGGAAGAAGAAACTTCGGAAGGCGGTGCAAAAATCTTCCCAGGTGGACCAATATCGTCGGTTATTTCTAAACCACATAGCTGGCGTCCCTTGTAGTAGGTCGGGCATGACCTGCAGGAGTCGGTCGGCGGTGATTCCATAATATTCTCGAATTTCCTCTAGTCTTTCTAGAAATGCGGCGGGATCGTCAGTACCATCGAAAGTTACACGCCAGCCCTCTACCATTAATGGCAGCATTACGGTGCTACGGACGTCTTACTCTGTCGAGTCTCTAATGCTAACTCTCTCTCAACGCACAAAAATGTGTCTAACAGCGGTTATCAGGTAAATATTTGTGCTTCTGCGTACTCTGTAGTCTATCTGGTTCGGTATTACTCGGAATTCCTCGCTTTTTCTCGTTTTAAATCGAAATTACGGCTTAGACCCTTGTATCTTGAGATCGGCTTCTCAGATTTGAAAACGGATATTGCCAATCGATTCTACGACCTCTTAAACCTATTAAACGATGGGTCACTCGGTGTCCTTTTTCAGTTTGTCAAAATGACAGGTCGGATGTTTTCAACGGGTTTTCTGTATTTTGGTCTCTGGAAGTGTTTGGAAGCGATGCGGGCTCTCTTTGAGCAAATCTGGACAATCTGTCAAAATGACAGGTCAGCGGTTTTTGACGGATTTACATATATTTCGGTCCTCTGAAGCGTTTTACGGTGGTTTTGGCTCTCTAGGATGGTCGGTTCAATCTCAAGCTTCGGAATCGGCTTTTTCCACAATTTCGGTAATCAGCGGTCTTGGTACACGGTCCCTGCTCGGGCGCCAAATTTGCGACGACACTTCGGTCGTTGAGGGTCACTTTGGCGCCTTAGTCCAGGTTTCGGATTGCCTCGGGCGCCACCTTCCGTTTAGAGTGTGAAGGCCACTGCACGGGCAGCGTCAGTGGAGAAAGAAATACTCCAGGGGTCGTTATGGTATCGACCAATATCATGATTTAAAAATTACACAGGTTAGACACTCAGACGTCCCAAATTCGTCCAAGTTTGCGCATGACGTCAGCTGGAGTCCAAACGAAATAATTTAACATTGGATTGCATAGGGTTATTGTGTCTTTCAGGTGGTTTTTATTTTTTTACGGCTATATATTTAATAAAAATGTACTGTAAAGTGTTGTACACTAAAAAGTGATAACTACTTTATTAAAGGTATAAACTTTTTTTACGATTCCGATGTGTTTTGTATTATAAAAACTATTTATTTGCTAGATGTAAAAACCAGAAAATGCCCAATTATGTTATGGCGAATTTTATCGTTAAACTAATTGTCAAATATGCGTAACAAATAAAATACTTTAGATTAACTTTAGTGATTATATAAATGTTTAATAAAAAAATTATTTAAAAAGGTGATTTCAAATAGCTTATATTATCAGTGAAACTTTTTGATGCACATTGTTATTACAGGTTTATGTTACTTAGGTTTTCATATACCTAGTGCTTAATTTACACTCTAGAACGAATATGGCAAATGTAAATACGAGTATAACTTAAATTTACAGTCATACAAGTTGGTATGTAAAATAAATGTTATAAACTTTTTCATAAGTTGTGCAGTGCTTTATTGTCATTATTGAATAAAATGCTAACTAATAAATGAATACGTAACTACTTAAGCTTTATTGTCATTATTGAATAAAATGCTAACTAATAAATGAATACGTAACTACTTAAAATTATTACACAATACATCTTACAGAACTTTTTTTGTATTATTTAAAATAAAGTCTAAAAATGTTAACATGTTTATTCATATAAAACTTACTGTTTTTGTAATAAAGGGCACTTCGAAAATCGAAAAAACTTTGTACTGTTTTTAGAGCGAGTATTACTTTTACACCAAACATAGCGCAATACATTTTTAATCAGTTTATAGTTGAAATTGAATAAAAATATGTCAAAAAGATAATAACCTAATATAATGACACATTACAAATTTTTGATGGGCACCAGGTGACGTCACATATCCTGCGCAATGTCTAACCTGATATACTTCAACCATGGACCAAAATCACTGCCCTACTGGGTTGCGTAACCTGGGTATTAGCTGCTAGGATGTTAAAACAGAAACAAATAATAATAAATAAAACTTTTATTTATTACCCATAAAATCCGGCGGAGAAAAGGTGTGTAACGGACGATTGGCTTGGCGGCGTAGTGTAGTCGGACTGACGGCTCTGGACTCCGGATATAACTGAAGTTGGCTTCAACTTGACCTGTCTCTAAAGGTCGACGGACTGCACTGTTCCAATTGGGACGGCCACAGCAAGTCTGTTCGGGCTGTCTCTGCAGCTGCCGACAACGGTTTGAATTGCCCTACTCGATACGAACTTAAGCCTCTAAGAAGCAGAGACGAGAGTTTCTCCATCTGCCTGGCGACGGTTGAACTGGTACGACTGGCCTTTTATTCACAATTTTAATTTAATCTTACTCCAGTGCCGTGCGCGATTTAATTTATCTATTTTAAATAATACGGAAAAAAGTAACTTTGTAACAGTTTTAAAACAAGTACTGATAATATGTCATAATGTAAAAATACATCAGGTTGAAATGTCGTTTGGACACGTTAAGCAACTAAGCAAAAATTTGGCCGAGCTTGCAAAGGTCACTGTGGTAAAGTAGTACATCGTCCGGGAGTCCGAAGCCACATTTGATCAGAGAACTTAGCCAATGAAAAGAAAAAGAACACCTGGCCATATTGCTTGACACAACGCAAAAACCAATCAGAAAAATGGTACCGCCAATCAGCGAGGCGGTTCGTCACCATCGTACTTTTGATACGATATCACGGGGCGTCAACCAGACGTCGCAACGCTGGTACCTGTCAGACATACATGAAAAAAAAATCAGTCTGGAACTAGCATTAGCTTTGCTCTGACAGCAGTCTTGCCCCCGGCGGCGGTAGCTAAGTCGTTAAGCGACTAACTAATAATTGCACGACATTAGTTCAATAATTTATTAATTGCGTCGGTTCAGAAAAATTTTGTGAGCGAAAATTTCATGTGTGAAAATATAAAAATTGTTCTGCCGGTGCTTCTCGGTCTTACGGAAATTCGGTAATAGACGGCGAGTTAATCTCCCGCTACTAGGTAAAACAATAGGTCAGGCCGCGTGTTAAGTCTCTAATTCATTTGTCTATTAGCAAAAAAAATATAAGAGGAATTGCCTCCCCTTTTCTTGTTTTATATAAGTGGGATTAATCTGGGAAAAACAGGGCCAGTTTTGAGCCAGAGGCACTCGAGACTTTACTTTCTCAGGGAGTAAAATGTTGGTGCCATTTATGTAACATATATGTCTATTATGATTAATTGTTTCGTTACTGAAAAAAAAATATGGCCTACCCCATCAAGTAACATATCGTTGAATAGAGCTCATTGAGTACATAAAAGCTGTATTTTTTGTTTTAAAAAATATTGCAAAATGTAGGCAAGAGAACACGCCAAAGTAAGCATTTTTTACAAAATTTTGTTCCGAAGTATTTTTTATCTTTCCATTGAGCTATGAACTTGAAATTTGGTGAGGATTCCGTACTTTTGTATTTATGCGAATTGTGATTCGGCCGGGAAGCGCGTCCATCTTTTCTTGACTAACGCTCCAGGCCCTTAAGTCTCTCTTAGGAGAGTAGTGACAGTACGCTGCCGGATATAGGTTATTACACTGGTAACCATAGGTAACCTTCCAGTTTTTTTTCTAGGGGTTATTACCCTGGTGTTTACAGGATGATTTTTTTTTTCTTTTCGAGGAGAGTGATGATAGTAGCGCTGTTGTTACATTTTGCTTTAGGTAAAGTCATAAAGTTTACTTAAAAATTAATTTTACAACCTGTAGGTTATTACAAGATGTTAGTTATTTAGAAAAAAGAAAAGGAACGAAAATAATAAATATTTTTTATTTATTTATTTTCCAATTTTAGCAAAAAAATTTAATACTTTATTTTGCCTGTGTTAATCTGAGCATATTGCTGTTCAAAAACAAATCCTTAATAAATAATTGTAGCTGTTTGAAATTTTTGAAATTCCGTTTCCTTTTTCATTGCCTTTATGAGTACAATTTCATTTTATGGAAACAATGTTAGCAAAGATTTATCCTTTGTATCTAATTAAATTTTCCTTTTTAGTAAGATGATAGTATTCGTTTGAATAGCGGAAAATTCGGCCGACATAAAAGATAAATAATTTGCCAAGAAGCTTTGCCGAGCTAAACAAACAAAAATATCTAAATTCACTCTTAAAGAAAGTTTTTGTCACTTGATGCAAATTACCGTCACGCTTTTGACAACCCTAGCGTACTACGACAACAATTAAAACAAGAAAACAGCTGGCAATTTAAAAAACAATCAGCGAAACGATTAAGAAAGGGGTCGAAAGTACGTGGAAAATGGTGTGACAAAACAAAGGAAGCCTCCAGCTACAAAAACGCCATGCTTTCCGTTTCAACGTGGACCAAATTCCCATCTAGACAGACAATAGTTCGTTTTAACCCAGTAAAAATAATTCCACCGCAGATTTTAGTATTTTTGAAAGGGTTAAAATCGACGAAAACAACTGGCGAAGGTACATTTTTTTTAAAAAATATTTAGGCATAGACTTCCCTCTCACTAACTAATAGAATATCAGATATTTAAATAAAAAAATACTACGGGTAATAATATAGTCCATCAAATTAATAACAATTTTTAGCAGCTGGTCCACATCTACTATCCAATAGAACCAAAGTGTTTTTCCATTCATTCGGCACGATTGTACAAAAACGGCATGAAAAAACTACATCCACTCTTACCGCGGTCTTTATTCAATGTTATTCGTAACGCGTAAAATCTCAAGAAAGAATGAGAAAAACTTTCTCGATTATAACAACATTATGCCAAACAAATCAATAAGAGTTGTAGACAAGAATTATATTGAACCTGAGAGCTGGAGCAAAAAATAATGAGATAAATAAAAGTTTGTTGTTGGATAAAAATATGCTCTTTGAAGACATTTAACTGAAAAATGAATAATCAGGAAACAGGAATAAGAATAATGAGAAGCATTTGTTTATAAAGTTCTTTTCAGCGATCGTGGTGTGTTCTTCTACCCGACACTAATTACTTTCAGAATAATATAAATTTTATATATAAACATGTATTCCAGTTATATGGTCAAGGTCAAACGTTTGTTATTTTGTTGTCCGTTCTCACCAATCAATAATCACGTACTTGATTTCTTTATTTTTGCGTATTGATGTGAAATCCATTAATCGAAAATAAAACTTATATTTCCTCTAATTATTCTACAAATTGCATGTACAAATATAAAATATAATATTACATTAATCGAAAATAAAACTTATATTTCCTGCAAATTATTTAATAAAATCGCAAATTAATTGCGACTTATATGCCATCATTAGTGCTAATTCTACAATTTGTATGTACAAATATAAAATTTTGGAAACATTAATGAGGATAATTTCATGTGGTTCGAAATATGCTGAATGCTTGTACGTTTATTTATGTGAGATAAAGACCATTACTCTCGTCAGTATTGGCAATAATGACCCAATTTAGTTGTGAAAATTAAAAATTAAAAATGGTTAAAAAAGTACATAGCTTCAGTTGAATTCAACGAGTTATTTAATTAAATTATTATTTTAGTTTGTATTAAAAAAAAAGTATTTCAATATTTTAAATTTCATTTTCTGGCGATAACTTGGTCGTTGTTGTTTCGGATATGTTCAAAGAAACTTTCTGTTTTTATTGCTACCTAAGTAGTATAGTCTATACGAATTCAATTTGAATGGCAAAAAAAGTAAATATCTACTAACCGTCGGTTGCTTCTTTGTAAAGCATGGACGACGTAATATAATTTATTTAAAAAATTAGTTTTATGTTTCATATTATTATTTTTACTAGTAATATAGAGTAATGCCAAAAAAACACCAGTTTGTCCTGCCATGAGAATTTACTAAAAAGCTAAGATTCATTATCTAAATTTTCAGAGTTTGAATTTGAATTTAGGGTTGTAATAATAGGGTTATAATTATAAGGTAAAATACAGTATTTATAAGCACTGTCAGTTGGAAATTAATTATATTTTCTCAGTTTTTTTTAACAGCAGCCCAAATTATCTCGATTGGATTGAATTCGCAGTAATACGTATGATCATGGGCTTCGCATCTCTTGTCTATTATATATTTTTCTAAGTTTTCTTTTTTTATATACTTTCTTGGTAGACTTTTTATAAATATCCAGATTTTACTTTCCATGACTTTAAGAACGTCTTCCTACTTTGTGCTGTTATTGGGAATTTTATTATGTAGACGGGAATGATAAGACGCATTGTCCATAACAATAACAGAAATCTGGAAAAGATTTGGCAGCAGTTGTTCAATAAACCATTTTTCAAATAGACTGGCGGTCATATCTTCATGGTAGTGTACAGCTGACCGTTTTATATTTTTAGCTGACGATATAAGAGCATTAGAAACAAAACCCTTATTACTGCCTGCGGGTAGAGTGATAATTAGTTTACCGCGAGAACAAGGTCTATTTAGAGAACATTTATTACCGTTATCCATCCAAACATATTAAACAACGTCATGTGTGTCGAACCAAGTTGCATCAAGGTAGACTATCTCTCTTTTTGATTGGCGGTATGCCTTGATTTTTCGTAAATACTCCTGCTGCCATGCTACGATGCTAGATGACTCCATTATGACCACTTCTGTGCTTCTTTTTCGTTTTACGGAATAATCAATAACATCTCTAGTTCTAATAATAGTATTAATTGCAAATTAAGAAAGTTTAGTCAGCTCACAAATCCTTTTTAAAATTTCGTTTTGTGATTCCCCACACATTTCACATTTCAAGCAAGTGTAAATATTGTAAATAAGACTTTGGGTTTGAGGATGCAAGTCTTTAATTAAAAATTCCGACGGCTCCACCATACAATTATCTTCAACCTAGCCGTCAACATTGTCCGTTTCATTATTAGAAACATCATGAAAAGGTCTCCACAACGCAATCTTAATTAAATAATAATAGCAAGAAAACAATTTAGTAAAAATACGACACTAATGCAAGCCACTCGCTAAAATTCACAAGAACGCAGAATAAACTAATTTTATAAATCCTAACCCAAGTCGCAGCACTAAAAATTTACTCGAAAAAGTATACACAGGTGATCATAGTGGACCAGCCATTTTTTGACCTTCATATTTTGCTGTATGTCCACGAAATATTAGGTTCGTTCCAACCAACATCAGAAACAGTTTATTACACTAATGATTTTGCGCAATAACTTAAACGCGTTCCAACCACACTAACTACCGATTAGTAAACGATCTGTTTTTTGTTCCATCCATGATTCAAAACGGTTTTAAAACTATCAGAACGGTTTGATGACTTTGATCCAGTCATTTATCTGACGCATGCGTATTGCTGTCTATTTTATTGTTTTGATTTACTGACAATAATTATTGCAATAATATAACATATAACATAAAAATATCGAATGCGAATTATGTTATATTTAAAAAAAAAGCTAGTTTAACTCTCATTTTTAATCAAAAAATGAGAATAGTGAGGTGAGTGACATATCGTCTATGGGAAGTAGCAAAAACGAAAATTTAGGATTGCTTCATTTTTCTTTTTTAACATATAAATACAAATTTAAAACAATGATTTTAATCACAGTCTCGCCTCCTCACCTGGCCAGCTCTATCAGCTGATTACAGATTGCGCATGTACAATATACAGACTGTAAGTTATCAATTGTTTGTTGTTCCAACCCTTGATCAGAATGATTATTAATCATATTATTTGATAGACATGCGCGTTAAAAACAATTTGTAAATTGTTGGAAATCGGTTTGTGATTTGAGGTTGGAACGAACCTATTATTTGTTCGATTAGATGCGGCCGGCATACAGCGGGCCGACTTTGAGTGAGTGATAAGAAATTCATACGAGGTCTAATAATTAGTTTCATGTTAAAAATCGGATCTGGTACATGAGTCTTTACTTAGCTGTACAGATTGACCTCGTATTAGACTATAAACAGACCGATTTAAAATAGTGTATGTACCGCGCTTACATTTATACAATACATTTATAAAAATTTGGCCCTTTTTTATTTGAAATTAGGTAACAGGGAACAACACTCTCACCGCAACTGTAATACATAATTGCGAATGTCCCAAAGACCGACAATACCGCGCTAGACCTTTATGCTGATGACAAATAATGACAAAGCTATCACCGTCCGAAGTCACCAACAACGATTTATAACAACCAGACAACAAATAGTCACCATATAGATCAAAGAATGGTGGCAAAATTGAAAAACGCTACCTTTCCTTATATAAATTTGATCCCGAACTATGATCCATCGTCCAAATTTTTCCGACTTCCTGTCACGTTCTTTAAGATATTGTAAACTCATGGGCGGTACCTTGACTTTTTTTTACCCAAACCGACGTCGGTTTATTTCCATTCGTTATTTTTTAAAAATTTTTAATCGTTACTACAATTATGTACCCCCCTTCCTTTTACTACCACGTAATAAATTTTATATTTATATAAGCCTAGATTTAAGTGCGCGCTTTATTAATGTAACCAGTACTCAATTCAACTAATCATATTAATTTTCCTAAATAATGTTAAAATTCTTTGGTAAGTCTCAACTATATTGTTATCCTTTTTTATGTAACTAATTTTGTATTATAAGCCTGATGATCGCATTAGTATGCCGAAACTAGTTGCCAATGCCCAACTTTATCATTAAAAATGTTTATGGTACTTGACTTTGAATTTTTATTTCTTCATAAAAAATAAACGCTGATAAAAAGAAGATACCTACCGAATTGAAAAATCGAAATTGGAGGAAATAATATAAGATGGAAAAATAAAGCAAACTATGTGGAAGAACATTTAGAGTCAGTAAACCACCAGCTCCGTGGATAACAGATAATCTTAAACAGATTCTCAAAGAAAGAGATAAAGGTTTGTACAAATTTAAATGTTTAAAAACTAGTGAAAACTGGTACCACTATAAAGTGTGCAGGAACTTTGCTTTGGCCTCTGTCAGCCGGAAAAAGGCAGCATATAAAGCCAAGACCAAGAAAAAAATGATAATGCGTTGTGGAAAAGTATACGTAATATCAAGTTACCCCTATCCTTAGGTAATCCCAATAAAATTAATGATTAAGGACCTACCTAAAATAATAGGTGGAAGTGGAGTAAGCTATCAGACTTTTAACTTATTTCGATTTCCCCCCCCCCTCTTTATATGGAACGAGTTTCTTTGGAACAAGTTTTTTGGAACGAGTCATTTCCTGGACCTAGTTTTTTTTTCTGGACTGATCTTTTCTGGATCAGAACCTGCTTGTGGGCTGAATCTTTACACTGTCGGATTCAGGAAGTTGTCTTTGGAAGAAACTTGATGAGAAGGACAAAACGAAGCTAAGTTACATTTTCCCGAAAAAACCAAAAGAAAAGTCTCTGAAGATATCGTATTATTAACAAAAATTTTTTCTCTTCAATAAAACATGTATAACGTTTAATTTCAGTTTAATTATCTTAAACCAACAAAAAGAAAAAAGAATGGATTTTGAAATATATCATAGTTTTTTTTGTCAATTGTTTCTAGATACGTCAAAAAATCAATTAGACTGGCGTCCAAAATTTTTTTTTATTTAATATTTTACTTTTCGATATATTGTTAATCTACTTTAACATGTAGATGGTGGCACCAAGTTGTACTTAGTTAGTCGCTTCTACAGGACTTTATTCTATTGAGCGGCTTGGAACCCATCCACCTACGATAGATGTCGTGACTATCTATCATTTTTACAGTACATAGAAATACTTGGGGTATACAAAGTAGGTTTTTGAAACTATGCATTACGATGAAGTATAGCTGATGATTCCTATAAGGATGAAACATATATGGTAAACGTCGGATTGTATAGTTTCAAAAACTTACTCTCTCTGTTTTTGATTTTACATTTCCATTAATAGCGTACATACAAAACAAGAAAGTTTATTTGGACTTTATTTTCGTATTTAATTTTGTGTTCTTTTGTGTTCAAGTATTTTTTAAAAGCATCGTATTAATTCTACAGAAGTTTTCAAAAAAAAAATCGGAAGGGTGTTCTCCCTGTAATATTTTTCGATTTTTGTTTTTCAAAATCCAAAATCTTATTTTTAAAATTTTGAAAAAATTGACACGTACAATTTTTTATGCTGCTTTAAATATTTTAATCTAAATTTTGATATTTTGTAATGCCATTTATTTCGGTGAAACTGTTCGTAGAGTGGAAACTCGATTTAAGGGACAAATTAAGCACATCGATAATTTTTGCCTATCAAATATTACCAATACTCCTGCTTTTTTACTAATCATATACTGGATACTAGATACTCTCGTTCCAATTATAACGTTTCATTACTTCATCATTGTATTAAAAGTCATTAACTCAATCTGTTAAAAATGTTTGAAATTAAAAAATCCTTATCAGATTCCAAATTTACTTATTTAAATGAACAATTACACCCTTCAGATAATTATTTATTTTTAAGTAAACTAGATTATCCATTCTCAATTATGGTATAGTGTATCAAAGGATAATTTGTAATACAATGAGTGAAAAAAAAAAGAAAAAAATCGGTTGCGTCTCCCCAAAACTTTCTCGACGAGTATCCACAAATACTTTATCAGAAATTTAATGTTAAAGTTTCAACTTTTGACATTTTTTTATTTTTGACAGGTGACAGTTGGAGAAATAATTTTGACTGTTCTGAATAGAGTTTTTCAAGGGCTTTCAAACGACATATTGCATGTCCAATTCCGTGACATATTGCATCTGTCATTTTTTGCTAGTGGTACTTCAGTTTGACAGATGTCGTAAAAAACTAATGGGTTCTTCCGACGAGTAACATAAACCCATATACCAAATGTCAGCTCAACCGGATTAAACGTGTGGCCTCTATCGTGGAAGAATACACACAGACAGACAGATAGACAGACGGAGAGACAGACAGACTTACATCTGGAAATCGTCTTAATCGTCTCAGGGGACCCGAAAATGGATATTTTTGTTTTTATCTCAAATTTTTTTTTAGCTCGTTCACAATACTTTCCCTTCAAGGAGGTGGGTCGGGAAAGTAAAATTTTTTTAATGTAACAAGATGTATTTTTGAAAAGTTTCACTTATTGTATTACAAATTACCACTTTTCCCTATTTCTTATACTATTGTAATTTGTAGCGCCTGAAGATGGCTTAAGGCCGAAATATGTCGCGAATCGACTTAGTTGGTACCCTTTCAATTGTTTAAAACTGCCAATTATTATTTTATATTTTATTAAATTGTGGTATCGACATCGAGTTTCTTTATCCTTTGATTTATTTTTAAATTTACAATTTTAAATTTATTTAACTTAATACTATTTTGTATATTTTGCTCACATTCTATTATTTTGTTTCTTTCATTCTTATTTTTATTTAATATTTCTAAGGCCTCTTACTAATAAGAATGATTCTGACCTCTGTCTGATATCATCTCTTCTTCTTTTACTTTTAGTCTCTTATTATGTTGTTTAACTTTAAAAATTTTTTTGTCATTCTTTCTGTCTCATTGACGGCTATAAGTGGATGGTAAAAATTACGCGTTATTTTGACTTAAAAATTTTCATTTAGTTATTTTACAGTGCATGAGTAGATAACCTATGACAGTTCTGGCTCACTCCATATGAAAATTAACATGTGAAATCGCTAAGGTCCATTCTGGTAATTTTTTGGCTCATTCAAGGTCACTCGTGACGTCATCAGACGAGAGCTGTTCAAGACCTGTTCAAAAGCTGTTCGAGAGCTGTTTAAAGCTGTTCGAGACCTGTTTGAGAGCTGTTCGAGACCTGTTCCAACGATCTTGAATAGATCTCGAACAGCTTTTAACCGCTCTGGAACAGCTTTTGAACAGGTCTCGAACAGCTTCCGTCTGATGACGTCACGAGTGACCTTGAATGAGCCAAAAAATTACCAAAATGGACCTTAGCGATTTCTCATGTTAATTTCCATAAGGAGTGCTCTAGAACTGTCATAGCTTATTTACTTGCATGTACTTTGATGTCTATAACTTGATTATTTTAAATAACTCCATGTTAGTTATTTAATAACATTTAATAGTTTCGATGTTATTTAAAATTTAATTTTGATGTTTTTTATAATTGTAGGTCTTTCATACCTCATTTAATTTATTTTTCCGTTTTGGATCCAAACATACTTTGTAAGTAATAATTGTATTTTATTTCCGTTAGATGGTATTTCAACAACAATATTTGTTTATAGGCCTGATGATGCTCTTGTAGATCGAAACATGTTCCTGCCTCTGTTAAATTTGTGTGGTATGCCTTGGATTTTTATTATTGTTTATATAATACTAATTGTTTCAAAAATGTTGATATGTAACTATAAGTTTTGCGTTCTGTTATGCTTAAAACTTTTTTTTTCTATCTTAAAGACATATATTTAAAGAAGCTGAACTATTAGGTAGATATTTATTCTTATCTTATTAAAAATGTTTATGTTATACTTAAATTAATTATTCTAATTTCACTATATACCAGTTTAAATGTTATATCCTGACTATATGCCATACATATTTTATAAACCGTTTTTATACCCACTTACTGAAAGTACATTTTATGTAAACATAATTTTAATACAATATTCAACCTATCACTTTTGGTTAGAGAATATCGATTTTAAATAAACTGTTAATACGTTCAGCTAACCATGAATGGTCGTTAGTTAAAAATTTTAAACTTTTTATTTAATAAACCAAACATGAATCTGGAAAAAATCCATTTCATGTACATACCAACTCGAACATAATTATTTAATTTTTTTGTTTAAACTCTGATTTTGAAATGCTGTAAAATATGAACCAGATCACTTGTTTAGGGGAACATTGTTTTATTGCACGAACAGCGTTTTATCGAAATAAAAATGTCACAATCCCTTGTCATCCAACAGCATAATAAATAATCGTAAATAACGTATCAGCTACGTGATTTGCATTACACCTCAGGATGATACTGGAATATTTGATAATTCTCTGGTGCTTTACAAAGAAAATATAAATTTTGTAATAGATAGATTTTTAAACCAGAAATCGTGTTTTTTTCGACAATAATATTTATTTATGGTTTAAGTAGTCGATAAAAATAAATAAAAAAATACATCATTACATAATTTCTGTGAGTTTTGAGTACTTTAAAAAGCATAGAAGAAATGGAGAAAAAACCTTTAGAACCAGTATTATATGTTCCAGAGGTAAAATATTAAAAAATATTGAAAAATTTTATTCTTTTACTGCAGTTGCTGTACTTCAAATAAAAAGAAAAACAGTAGTTTAGATATATGCTAAGTAAATCAGTATGAGAAACTTATGAAAAATTTTGTACATCTACATCTACTTTTATAATTATTGAATTAGAATATATTAAAAGTATATTTTGTAATGCAAATGTCTTAGTATTAAAAATTTTAACGCATATAAAGTGAATCTTTAGATCTCTAGGATACCTAATACGCCTACATTAAAGTTGTAAGAATTCATTAGCCTACAAAAATAATAAAATCAAATTTGAGTTCTCCCTTACGCTCCGTGTCGCGTATTCCGGAGCGGACATATGCAAATAGCCATATTTCTTCGGTATTAAGTTACTTTTCACTGAAAATAGTGTTACGTTTCTCATGTAAATATTTTCTTAATTTTCTAAAATAATATTTCTCTTTCTGAAGTTTTGGATGAAAACCCCGTGACGTACGACACACATAAAGGCACTACGTGAGACTATTTTAACTTTGCAAGCCCTGGAAATTCTTTTTAAGAATTATATGCATTTCGGAATCTTGATATGAAGCTACTGGAACGAATATAAGAAAAAGAAAAAGATTTTTTTTGATACTTTTATTAAATATAAGATGTATGAGGCTCTAAATATTATCTAGGGTGCAATGCAATATATCAGCAAATAGTTTTATAGGGATAATTATTAATGTATTAATTTTTTAATTATGTTAATTAGCCTAAATAACAGAACTATACACACAAAAAGACAGGATTAATTCAATTAGCAATTAGAAACTTTTTAACAATAAACGGTATAAGATTATCAAAATAGATATAAGATTATCAATAAGCGGTGCAGGAACGTCAAAAAATGGCGTTAGATCATTAAAAATGCTGTCAGATAATCAAAATCATGCAAGATCAATAAAAAATTGTTCAAGAATTCAAAAAGTGGTGAAATATTATCAATGTCTGTTACATTATTATTAAAATGTTTGCAAGGTTGTTAAAAAATGTGCATAATTATCAAAAGATTATCAAAAATCGTATAATTTTAAATTAGTGCAAGATCATCAAAAATTAATACAAGATTATCAAAATGTCCTGTACGACTATCATAAATGGTGGCAAATTTTAAGAAATTGTGTGATTAAATATCTTCAAAAAGTAGTACAAGATCATATAAAGTGGTGCAAGATCATACAAAGTGCAAGGTCATAAAAACCGTGCAAGTCTATAAAATAAAATGTGTTTCAAGATGTATTAAAATGAAAATGTTGTGTATGAATGACTATAACAAATAATGCAAGATTTAAAAAAATGGTACAAGATTATTAAAAAAATTGAAAGATTATTATAAATGATAATTAAAAATTTATTCAAGTTCATCACAAAATGGTGTAAGATTATTAAAAAGCTTTACAATATCATCAGATATGGTGCAGGATTATTAAAGAATGAGCAGATCTTTAAAAAATAATATAAGACTGTCAAAAAATAGTGCAAGATCAAATAAATGGTATAAGATTATCAAAATAGATGTAAGATTATCAGAAAGCGGTGCTGGAACGTCAAAAAATGGCGTTAGATCATTAAAAATGGTGTAAGATAATCAAAATCAAAGCAAGATCAATAAAACATTGTATAAAAATTCAAAAAGTGGTGAAATATTATCAAAATGTGTTACATTATTACTAAATGTTGTATAATTTTAAATTGGTACAAGATCATCAAAATTTAATACAAGATTATCAAAAAGTCCTGTATGATTATCATAAATGGTGCCAAATTTTAAGAAATTGTGTGATTAAATATCTTCAAAAAGTAGTACAAGATCACATAAAGTGGTGTAAGATCATACAATGTGGTGCAAGATCATAAAAACGGTGCAAGTCTATAAAATAAAATGTGTTGTAACATTATCAAAATCTAAAAAAAGATAATGAAAAGGTTGTGTATGTATGACTATAATAAATAGTGCAAGATTTAAAAAAATGGTACATGATTATTAAAAAAATTGAAAGATAATTAAAAATTTATTCAAGATCATCACAAAATGGTGTAAGATTATTAAAAAGCTTTACAATATGATCAGATATGATGCAAGATTATTAAAGAATGTACAGATCTTTAAAAAATAATATAAGATTGTCAAAAAATACTGCAAGATCCATTAAATGGTATAAGATTATCAAAATAGATATAACATTATCAGAAAGCGGTGCAGGAACGTCAAAAAATGGCGTTAGATCATTAAAAATGGTGTAAGATAATCACAATCAAGCAAGATCAATAAAACATTGTATAAAAATTCAAAAAGTGATTAAATATTATCAAAATGTGTTACATTATTACTAAATGTTGTATAATTTTAAATTGGTACAAGATCATCAAACTTTAATACAAGATTATCAAAAATTCCTGTAAGATCATCATAAATGGTGCCGAATTTTAAGAAATTATGCAGTGATCTTCAAAAAGTAGTACAAGATCACACAAAGTGGTGCAAGATCATACAAAGTTGTGCAAGATCATAAAAATGGTGCAAGTCTATAAAATAAAATGTGGTGCAAGATTATCAAAATCTAAAGAAAGACAATAAAAAGGTTGTGTATGACTATAATAAATAGGGCAAGATTAAAAAAAATGGTACAATATTATTAAAAGACTTGAAAGATTATTAAAAATGATACACGATAATTAAAAATTTATTCAAGAAAATCACAAAACGGTGTAAGATTATTAAAAAGCTTTATAATATTATTAGAGATGGTGTCTGTCCAAAATATCAACTGCCTTAATGTTATTCCGGTGCCAAAAAATGTACCCACTTCCCGGACGCTTTTTATTTGACAAAGTAGCATTTTTCAGGCCATCTTTGCCATCCCGGACTAGCCCCCCCCCCGCTGTTCCATTTTCATATTCTTAACCGTTCATGTCCCTCTAGGCCCCCTCTTGTTTTTGTTGCGATTTTGTTACCTTTGACGTTAACCCCATTTTCTTCCTGTCAATCACATGCCACCTGTCAATCTCTTCTTCTTTTTCCTTAATAATTGTTTCGATCTTGATTTCTTCTTTTTCCTTACCTTCCCTGTACCCTAATATCAATCAAGCGTTTGTATTTTATTGTTAACTTCTCACAAAATTGTTCTCTTAAATACTTTTTATATGTCAACTACGTTTCGGAAATATCTTTGCCACTATTAGTACTATGTTTGTTTTTAATATTGGTTATTACCCTTCACATTTCTATATCTGGGGGGCACTTGCTTTTTTCCCTCATTTTTAACTGTCTTCTGCCATATGTCATGTCACTTTCTCCGTTCGCCGGGGAATGTGAGTGTTTTCTTTGCCACGCACTTTCTAATTTTTGTTCTTGATTTTGTGCTGACGGTTTATCTTAATCGTGTTCCCTCTGCTATGACCATTAAATGGTCTTCTCTGTGCCCACACGTAGGGTGGTTACGGAATAATAATTATTTTCTGTACTTTCTCCGGGATGGTGATCCCCTAAAGATGCTGTCCCTTTGTAGGGGTTATCATGGTTACCCCCTAGGGAGCAACCTAATTATTTTAATTTTTAATTATTAAGTTTTTTTCTCCACCCCCTTCTTAGTACTTAATATAGGTAAGTTTGGTTTCTAACTAATTTAATATCCTGTAACTAATTTCCAACGTTTGTAATTGTAGGCCTGATGATGGTCAGTGACCGAAACTAGTTGCCTGCTTGTACTGTTCATTTGTATAATTAAATTTTATGGTAACTGACTTTGTGCTTTATTTTCTCAAAAAGAATGAAGACTACGAGATATACAAAGTAAAAATAGCTGTACAGAAAACGAAAGAAGAGAATCATGGTCAAATTTAGAAAGAAAGAGAGAAAAGTTAGATCAAAAAGTATTTTGTATCTGCCACATTAGAAAAATAACATAATTGCGCTGCAATGTAACAAAAACGAAAAAGCAATGACAGCAAAATAGTAGAAAAATGGAGATATGTAACACTTTAATGAATTAACGCAGTTGCCAGTTTAAAAATAATAAAAAAATGTAAAAGAAATTTGTAGGAGAAGCTTATCAATAAATAACAGCGGTGATAAACACACAATCCAAAATTAAAATAGAAAGAGATAAAACAGGTTAACTTTTATAAAAATTTAGGATGGATCGAAAGTAATATCAAAATAGTCAAAAAAAATCAAATATTAAAAAAAACCTGCCAGTTTAATTTTTGACAAGCATTTTTCCTACGTATGTTTTCGCTTGATAAAATTCTTACTTGTGTCAAAAATGCTGCTATTCAATAGTTATTTTCCTAACAAGTGCGGAAAGTTATACTTTTCCGCACGCAAATGCAGTTGCCCGAACGACGCGAAGCGGAGTTCGGGCATGCAATTAAGTGGTACTTTACGCAAGTGTTAGGAACAATATTTTTTCTACAAGCGCCTAGAATTAAAAAAAATTTTTAGCAAAAATATTTTTTTGTCATTAAACAAAAATTTTCTTAGTGCTTCTTAATAAATAAAACATTAGGCTGAAAGTAATCATAGTAACCAAGCAAGAATTAATTTTTAATCATTTAAGCATTTATAAAATCAGTGCGGAAAAGTACAACACGTAGAAAAAAGTATAATTCTTGTACAAATATAATTAAATTATAAAGAAACTTATGTCAGTCTCTAAAGGATAATTAAGAAATGATTGACAGATTTCCTTTTAACACGAAACTGAAATATGTTTCTATCGATGAAAGTTTGAGTAAACGTTAAAAAAACAATAAAAAATAATATGGTACGCCGACACCGATAAAAACACGTGAATGAAAACTAAGGTTGTAATTTTTTCGTGTCTCAGATTCATGGTATTGAGTGACAAATGCTTTATAAAAAACCGATTTGCTTTCCCTTACTACATAAATTCACTAACGTTGTGTATGATCAATAAAAAAGTTTTGAGTTGATGGATAATATATGAGGGATATAACTCAATGACAGTTTTTTCGCTGCTCTGCTTTCGCTGGACCGTTTTGATTAAAATAATGTGGACAGTGGCATGTCAATGAATTAGTTAGAGTAATTGAAGGGGGAACGGACATAATTATAATTTGTGCAATTGTAAACAAATTAATTATTTAATTTTATCATATTTTATTAATATAATTAATTAACTAAAATTTTAATAATAATAAATTTAATAAAATGGAAAAGCACTTTTAAATTATTAACCATTGACTTTTGTTATCCTGATTTATTTATAACATAATACAAACCAGAATATTTTGTGATATGTTCTTTTTTTATGAGACTGATTTATTATGATTTGAGTGTCAAAAAGCAAGTACCATCCTTACAGATTTTAAAACTGAGCCATTGCGACTGAAAGGGTTAAGAAAATGGCAAGTAATTGACTGCACCAAACATATTTGTTTATTTTTATCTACCTAAAACAGTAAAGTTTCTTAAGCTTGCATTGTTGAAAATTTACACAATTAGTTGGATTTTTATTTTTGTATTTTAAAAACATCTTAAAATAATCAAAGCTACTTGAGCTAAGATTTACTAAAAAAAGAAAAATTAGTCCTCGTATATCCAGAAGCACAATTTTTTAGGCATAACTTCCGAAAAGTGTTTTTGCCACTGAAAAATTACGTTACGCACAAACAGCTTTGACATTATTCCTGTAAAGCTTTTGCAAATGACAGATAATTAGTCTCCGACGAACCATTCCAATTATCAGTTTGTGTTATTAATAAGAACAAAAGTGCTTTTTCCATTAATCCGTTTCTAGGATAATGGAAAATTTCCGCTTTATCGAGGAACAAAAGGTAGATAAAAGTAAGTATTTAATTTTTCATTTACCTACGATTTCGTTTTAGTTTTAGTTAAAATCGATACGGTTTCGGTAGCGGTGTTTGGCGTGCTGTTCTTCTATTTTTAAATTGCAAATACTTCCGCGAATTTATGTATGGCGTTTCATTTTTAACTCTGTTGAAATTTGGTTTTTATATTGTTAGAAAATCTTTATTGAAGTAGTATCTGCTTATGTGAATCCCAGGTAATATATGAGAAAATTAGTTTTAATCAAATTATATCACATTTTTTACGTACTTTAATCGATTTAAGTATCGGTACAGTAGATATACCAAATAACTAAGAATACCATTATTGAGTCAGTAAATCATAGTTAACACGTTGACTGCCAACTATCAGAAAATTAGTAGTCAAATATCTCGTTGTTGGCAGTCAACGTGTTAATTAATCGAGAAAAATTATTTCAAATTTTTACTTTCCCGATCTCGAGATATTGACTTTACGTTTTTATGTTCCCAGAGTCGAAATCAAACCATTTTCAAAGAATGTACTTATGTATGTATGTGTGTGTATTTTTGCACAAATTTTTCAAAAAACAATATTAACTGATTTGAACAAAATTTTACTATCCCCGTCCCATTAAAGGGAAAGTATAGTGATAGAGCAAAAAAAAAATTGAGACGTCGATGGAAATATCCATTATGAGGTCCTCCAAGGAGATTGAAACCATTTTCAGAGTAAGGTCTGTCTGTGTGTCTGTGTGCAATCTGTGTGTAATCTTTATGTAAGATTTTTTGCCTTTTTTAAATTTTAAGGAAAAACAATACACTTTAGTGGAAAAAGCAAAGTTGTAGAGCACAAAATTCCTTTTAACATTTATATTTAACATTTTTTCGAATTTTTCATCATTTCGCCGAAAAATATAAACATTTAGGCTTTTTGTCTTTTTTTTTATTCTGAAGACAAACACTTCAGTTTGGTACAAAATGTTCTGGTGCAAAGTTGTAGAGCATGCAATTCCCTACAACTTTTGCATCAAACTTTTTCCCGAACTCCCAATAGTTTTCACCCATGATTTAGGATATCTTTCTGATACCATTTTTCTTTTTTTTGACCTTTTTACCCCTTTTTTGGAATTTTTCTTACTTCTCTTGATTTTTTTTTTGGCTCTTTTTTGGACTTTTTTGAGCTTTTTGCATTTTTTGGCTTTATTTGTCTCCATTTTGTCTTTTTTGCTTTTATTTCCTTTTTTGGCGTTTTTACCACTTTTTTGCTTTTTGCTAACCGAACTTTTTTTAAAAGTTTTTAATTTTTTTTTGAACAGTTTTGTCCTTTTCTGACCTTTTTTGCCTTTTTAGGCGTTTTTTAATTTTTTCCATTTACTTTGTCTTATTTGGCTTGTTTTTGATTTTTATTGGACCCTTTTTAATTTTTTCCTGAAATTTAGAAATTTTTTATCATTTTAAAATTTTTTTTTTAAATAATTCGGTACCTTGTATAATAACTTGATACCATTTATAATAACTTCTTACCATTTTTAGTAACTTTTGTCGGTTTTTCATTTTAATTAATTTTTGCGCATTTTTGCAATATTTATCCATTTATTTCAGTAATTTACTTCATTTTGACATCATTTTACTTTTCCATTCACCAATTTTGTATTTTTTAAATAAAATAATCTCATTCTGCACAGAAGAGTCGAGAAAGTTCTGGGGTAACACAGCCGATTTTTAAGTTTTTGGTAACTATCATAAAAAGTAGATATCCCCCCTCCAGCAATGACACGGTGACATAGATACCTAACTTCACGTTAGTCGATGACGACTTCAGCTTCTCCAACAGGGTCCGGCGACCACCCTGAACAGAGGTACTTATGTCGTATTCGACTAACGTGAAGTTAGGTACCTATGAATTAAGTTTCAATAAAAATCACCAATATTTTTTTTTTGAATGATACGAGTTTCGATAAAATAATATAAGTTCGTTAATTTATAAAAAGTATTTGAATTATTAGAGGTTGATGTTAGTTTAAAATCAAAATTGGCTTTCTTGCTTGTCTAAAATCAGCAAAAATTTGATTACAAAATGAATGATAACACAAAGTAAATATATTTTCCACTTTACTAAGTTTTATGTTTATGTCAGCATTTTTTACCAAAAAAGTAACTTCCAATAACAAGATTTAAATCTCTTTTCCTGACAACGCAGAAGGGGACTCGAGTGGCAGGTATAAAATAGACGAATTTACGACAAGTTGTAAAATCGCATGCAGATGATGATAAAAAATTTAACATAGGAAATTTGTTTCGGAATGCATACTAGTATAGCTCTCTTCTTAAACTGTAATAGTATTTTTTATATAAGGTCTTACTAAAATGCATGTACAGGTTAATTTTTAGCCTCTTCTAGAACGTACAAAAAAATTATTTAAAAGGAATGAGTAATGGAGTAAATACATTTACTTTCTCGATCGCATCGAAGGGAAACTATAGTGAATTAGCAAAAAAAATTCGAGATATCGATGTCGGGCGTCATACGGTGAGAGATTAGTCCCATTGAATTGAGTCGTCTGGTATCCACCGACATCGCTCCTAAAAGCCGCACCAAGTCCGTACCGTAAGCAACTAGTTTGATTGGTTTAGTTGCAGTGTAGAGCTTATTTTTTGACTATGAACGTAGTATACAAATCTTCCAAAAGAATCTAACCAATATTCCTCAATATTTATTATCTCTATTTTAGCCTGATTAGCTCTTTCCCCATTGAAAAGAAATAGTTTCTCAAATTCATGCGTTTAACCTCCACATATACTTGTAACAAATCAACCCATTATCTTCTTATCCAATTAACGCATCAACGTTGCAAAAGATCAACATTGTAAAATAATTTGCATCAATTTAAGTTATAGAATAAGGTGTGTAATTTTTTAGTGAAATTTAACACATCGAGTGCCGGTTAGTAATTGCTTAAACTAAAGTTAGTTTTTTGAATATGTAACGGTTTTTCTGAGAAGTGTTTCGGTATTATTTATGTTTGTAATACTCATTACAAAAATTTAAAAATGTGTGAAAAATGTTTGAATAAACAGGGATTTAAAATATTTTCAGAATTAACTTGATTCCTATCATTATTTAAAACAAGTTTAAAAGTTAACAAACTTTTTGGTCCTTCAAGCTAGCAAAAACTTTGATATCTTGTGCATTTTAGGATTAACTAACTACTTTTATTGGCAACCAGAAAGAATTGTATGAATTTTTCTTTGAGACCTGAAGAATGCTTTTTGGAAACTATATTATTATATTTAAGTGGTAAATTATTTTGCGTTTTATTTTTTCATTCTTGGGACACAATTGAGAAATGAATAACCTTCTGGATTTAAATAACAATAATATCTAAAACTAATCGAACTTTATTAATAAATAAATTATGTATCAATAAATGACCAAATGTTGTCATATATTATTTTTATTTTAAAAAGGTTTTAATTTATAAATTAAGCTCGAAACTAATTCCAATATTTTAGTCCTTATTAACGTAAAGCCAGCAAATGGCAATTAATAATAAAGAACCAAATAATAGGACGACAATATTTTGAATGGAGATCTCGATGTTCGGAAATTGAAAATTCACAAAGCACCGTTTGTATCCATTTGAAACGTACTTTACAGATTATCGAGGATTTACCTGCTTGCTTGGAAATGGAAACCTTTTTAAACGAAATTACGGGACATCCAAATGATCAAATTAAAAAAAGTTTGTGTTTGACAGCGAAAGCTGAAATGGAGTTTTTTTAGTCGAAAATTGAGTATGTATTTAAAAACAGAATTGAACTTTAACTATACGATTGAATGGTTTTTTTTTTCAATAATTACAAGACCAATTATTGTTTTTATATGTATTGTTATATTTTTATTTTATTTTATATGTAAAATAACCCCAACATAACTTCCCTTATTGATGTTCCCTGCTCGGTTGATAAAAAAACTTATTGATCTTATTATAGATGTGTTTGCTTGATAAACGTACAAAATATTTTTTTTATGTAATTTTTTTTATATAAAGTTCTTTGGGCGCCAATCAAGCAAACCTGAATGAGCATGAACTTTTCTGTCTCAGGGTAGGGTAGTGAATAAAATTATCCTTTGGACAATAATACATTATTTTTTAATTTTTTAATATAGCTCAAATTTTATAAATTTTATTTATGTGATTATTTTCACGATAATCATTACTTTCCCCCCATTTATGATGCATTAGATGAGTAGGAAATTAAAGGTTGGTTCAACATTTAATTCCATGACTCAAAGCCAAAAACTGTTAAATCCAAAGTGGATTAAGTGAGAATTGTTTGAATACAAGGGACTTTAAACTATGAAAAAAAATAATACGGTTATAAATCGAACATAAGCCACACTTTATATTAAAAAAACATGGAAAATTAAAATAAAAAATTTATATTTACTTAATATTTATTATAAATCATATAAAATTTTTTTAATCTAGTCAATTTTTCTAATTCTTTATCCAGTTTCGGCAGCATACGCGGTAACTTCTGTGATAAATGGCCAAACTCCTAAGCCGGAATTGAAATTTCCTAAGGATTCCATTGATTTTTGGCCTCATGAAATTTGCATATGCTCTGCTGATGAAAAATATACGTGAAATAGAACTTCTAAGGGAAATTAAATTTAGATTACAGAAACTAGATTAGATACGGTTTTCCTACTTAACATATCCATCAATAATTTATTTTATTGATTACCATTCAACTTCTCCAGGTTTAATTAAAAAAAAGTTAACAGTAACTTTTACTTATTTAAAATTACCACACTAAAAAGACAATTGTTGGAAAAATGTAAATAAACGTTATAAAAATCTCGACCTACTTGTTTCTATTCAGTATACAAATGAACTTTTCCAAAAGACCTTCATTTGTGATGCTCCACTTGGGAGGTATTATAAGAAAACCAGTAGGGCTATGGCATTTCAGTTCGGGTCTAACTGCAGGGATCGCCTGAAAATAAAGACAATCGCATCTCTGGAGACACTTAGTTACAAACGTTATCAAGGATAGTGGTGTCATCTCGTCTATTATTCAAAATGAAAGAAATGCTGCCTCACTCCGGATCGCTTACAATAACAGAGAAGCTATTTTAAGAAAACAAAAAATAAAACACATTTAATGTGATGAAAGGGAACAGGAAAGAGTTTCCATTGATTTTAATAGACATTATAATTGCTCTCACAATCGATATAAGAAACAAACATTTTAAGACGATAAAGTTCAATGTTAAGTCACTTGGCTTTACGTGTTGCCACTTAAGTTCGCAACATATGGAAAACTTTTTTATTATCAATTTTATGAAAAAAATTATTCTTCATAAAAAGTTCTGCATGATATAAAGCCATCAGATATCAAAGTTTTTGGCCATATACCAGGTGTGTCGAAAAATTGATTTTTTTCTGAGATTAACGTAAGTACCTTTATTTTTGACAAAATCAAAAACTATTATTTAGAATTAAAAAATGGGTATTAAAAATTTAGCCACGTCTATCTCAGTACCCTATGATCATCAAATATCGTTCTAAACTAAAACAAAAATTTTAGTATGTTATTGTAGCCAACAATTTTGAAAACATAAAATTCTTATTTTTTAATGCAAATTGATATGATTGCATATCTGAACATAGTCTTCAATTTTGATCAACTTTTCCTTACAATTTTCGATGTTGACAAAAATAAGTGTAGTTTACTTGCACATTTCACATTCAGGAATTACATTTTTTGATACACCTCGTATACGACTAAAAAAAATTGATAACTGATGGTGGTCTTTTAGGTTTCAAACAAGCAGAACTTTTTATGAAGAATAACTTTTTTCCATAAAATAGATAGTAAAATTTTTTTCCATAGGTTGCGAACTTAAGTGGACACACAGTACATATTCAAAAATTACACGTTAGTAAAATTCTTACTGTTCAAGGGAAATACTCCAAGTCATATACCACAACGTGAAATAAAAGGAGGGATGACTTAGGCAACTAGTTTCAACTGAAAAACGATCATCAGGTCCAGAAGTTATATAATTCAATGATAAAACAGAAGATTAGCATTAAAGAGTAGTTAGCTCTGTTTATGTCGTTTGAACCATGATTCAAAAGTTACAAGTGAAATGCTAAAACAATAAATATTAAATATAAAGGAAACGGCGGAACATGAGTTGCGTACACTAGTTGAATAACTAAGAGACATTTGGTAAAAAAGGACAAAATAAATTTGAATTTGAAACACTCAATAGTAAAAGTTACATTGCATTACTCCTTAAGGGAAAAAATACAAAAATTAATTAAGGATAAAGTATCGTAACAGTATCGTAACAGTAGTATCTTTTATCTGAGATTTTGGGATTAACTTTTTCCACTCTACACAACTTGAAATATTAGTCCATCTTTTTTTGCATTATTTGAGAAAAAAATGAATTTCCTTTTATGAAAAAATCGTTTTTTCTGGTTTTTTTCTTCAATTTAACATGAAAAAATTGATATTTAAAAATTACTGCATCTATGCAACTTGTAGTGTACCTACGTCACTTATGTGCAATAGCTGCAGCATAACATTAACGTGGGCCAGTTTCCCTAAATAAAATTGACGCTTTCAAATATAGATGACGTTTGCTTATAAAGTGTCGTTTGGTCAATATGTTTTTAATTGTGTTAACTTTTCCTTTTTTTACGTATCTTTACAAATACAAATAAACACGGAAGATTATCAACATCAACCAGCTCTATAGAGTACAAACTACAACAGTGACAGTGAACTATGCCGTAAGCAGACGCGGAAGCGACCTTGCACTTAATCAAGAACGCTTGTGCCCAGCAGTTATGTACCAAACAACAAATTATTACCTGATCTCGTTAAAATAGTCGTTTTCTTTATCTAACAGCGGAATCTAATATCTATTTATCTCTCTCGATTTTGAATGCGAATTCACAGTGGATAGGTCCAAGTTTTCATCTTTATCCAATTATCATATAATGGTTTTCTCCATCTTTGTCTGTATAAGTAAGATTTATCAGCTGTTTCTTATTCGTATTCTCTTCGTTACACATTTGCAGTTAATGGCTTGACGGTAACTTCATTGCACATAAGTGACGTCACGATCGTAATGGCGGCATATTCAAATAATTGGAAATTTGAATTTTTAAATTAATTTATTCAAAAATCTAGCTCAAATTACGGTAGATAATTATACTCAATGAGTTCTATTTGATCAATTCTAACTGTTAATAGAGAAAAAATGAGAGGTTATATTTTTGTTGAATTCCCCATTAGTAGAAACGAGGGAAATATTAGGGACAAATTTAAAAACGGTATTATCAAAAACTTTCCACAGAGGGTAAGCAGTAGGGTTACTTAAAATTTTTTTTCTAAGATTATTATATGTATTGGTATTTTTAAGCAAAATATCCATTACAAAAATTTTATTAGGGTTCTCTAAATCTTAATCATTATGGGGTATTCTACTAAGTGCATCTGGTAAATATTCCAACTACCTTTTTTATAAATTAATTCTAAATTGTATTGGCTTAGAGCTATAGCCCCCCGAGCTAATCTACCCTGACGTTCTTTGAGATTACTTAACCAAAGTAATGAGTAATGATCTGTGATAGCTTTGAATTTGGTACCTTCAACAAAAGCTCTAAATTTTTTAACTAAAACTAACAAAGACAAACATTCAGCTTGAGACAAAGATCTTGAAGAATACGCTAATACACGTTATAAACCATCAATTTCTTGGTTTAAAGTACCACCTTAGGCTGTTTGACTGGCATCACACTGAATACTGAATTCCTTAGAAAAATCTGGGTGCGCTCACAAGAGCTTCCTTAATTCGATAAAAAGATTTTTCAGCAGAAGAATTTCAATCTATTTTGTTATTTTTCTCCTTTCCTTTTAGGCGATCATTGAGCGGAGAGACACGATCCGAAAAATTACTGATAAAACGTCTGTACCAAGAACATAACCTAAGAACCTTTTAACTTCTGTGAAATTAGTTGGACGTGGATAATTAACCATAGTGGCTACTTTTTCAGGATCTGTACGAAGTCCTGCTACATCCATTACGAAGCCTAAATATTTTAACGACGTTTTAAAAATCTCACATTTTTTAAGATTAATTGATAAACCTGCATCTATAAGTCTTTGTTGTGTTTGCGCACTATTGACAAGCCAAAAGGCATTACATTAAAATGAAACGTTTCGTTGTAGTTAATATCAAAAAAATTTAAAACAACTGAAGCCTGATCAGTTAACTAGAATAAAATTGACAATAAACGATGGAAAGCAATTATTTTACAATAATAAATATAACTTTAAAAACGCGGGATTGAGCACAGGACTAACCAGAAAATTTGGAAAAAATAAAAAATAAGGAAAATAAGCAGAAAGAAGAGGGAAACAAGGCCACAAAAAATGACATAGGGTATGGAAGGGAAAGTGTAGGAAAATGTTGATTTTAGAAGATGTAAATAAGTAGAAAAAGAAAAACAAACCGAATTGGCAGAAAAGAAGCCACAGTAAATGAGTAAGAACTAGGAAAAATGGTAATGGTAATAGAGTAATAAGAAAGTTAAATGATATCTAAAATTGCTAGACAAGAAAATGTGATCATCCTTCGGTCTCAGTTGTTCATTACCACATTTAAAATTATTACTAATCCGGCTAGGGCAGGAAATAAAAATAGTGCTTTTATCCTATAAGTGACGATATTCAGCTACTACTGATAATAATACTAAATCAGCTGTAGGATAATGGTACACAAAATTTTAATATATTGTCACGGGGAATATTTTCCCAAAATATTCCCATAAAGAATTATTAAAACACGATATTGCAATTTCGCCTAATGTAGTTCATTGGTTCAATAGATCATTGAACGTATTTGTTTATTTAATGTAGAAACGTATTAGAACTGCACAAGGCTAAGACCTGAATGGCGGAATAACAATATGATATATAAATACGAACAGGTATTGTTCAAAAAAAACTCAGTCAAGAAGAAGTCTTTAGACTTTACTTTTGGCTGTAGGCACTCTGCCGACAGTTTGAATAACCGACCATAGTGACATGTCTCCTTAAAGTCTTCGTTAGTGTAGTGTTAAGTTAGTATGGAAAAAAAATATTTGTATATATTAGTTAGGTTTTTATTTGAGCGTTTGGTTTGTTATCTTATTTTTGTTGTGTATTTTATTATTAATTATATATTTATTGCTCTACCATCTGTTTAATATCACCACCCCCATGTATATCGTAACCATCTATTCAATATAACCACCCCATGTATATCGTGACAATATTATTGGTGCCATTACTTCGATTATATATAAGAAATGACTCTTAGAAGAATCTTTCTTTTTAGGTAAAGAAGTTATTAACGATATCCTTTTCATTGCTTTTACTTAGTATTCGATGATTAAAATAGATTATATCGCGTCCGATTGTAAATAGCAATTCAAATTATGGCGAATTCGGCGATCCCCCTTCGGCTATAAGGCCAAACACGATTAGTCGTACCAGTTAAACCTCCGCCCGACAGATGGAAATAGTCTTGTATGAGATCTGTATACGCAGCAAACAGTATCTTATCCTGCGCTACAAGTTATACACATTAGTTCGAGCCGGGATCCAGATCGAAGTCCAGTACCTATTCAGCAACCTTTAGAGAGATGCTGGAAGGTGAAGTCTAGTGCAAGCTTTTGCACTAGACAAATAGGCCTACCAATAGTACCGTATAGAGCCTAGCATATCCAGTTGCACACAATTCCACCTTCCTCAACGGAGTTTATTTGGTATTAATAAGAGTTAATTACTTTTATTTAATGAATTTTATTTTAATTTTGCTTCTACTTTAATATCTCAGCAGCGAATTGCCAGGTACTTTACCCAGTAGGTTCAGTCAAGACCGCCCTTTTGGCGGTTGTAGTACCATAACTACCCCTAGAATATTTTCTCTCCACTGTCGATGCCCGCAAGTGGCCTTTACACTATAAATCGAAGGTGGCGCTTGAGTCAATTCCAAACCTGGACTAAGGGCTAAAAGACCGCGAGACGACGCAAAGAGCGTTAACATAACAACGATACTGGTGGTATTATCGTCAAAGGAATCCCTCCTTATTTCGTATAAAAGTCACACGGCGTAATTAACCAAACAATTTTTTTAATTTTTGGGGATCAATATGGTTCATAATTTTAATTAAATGCATGGAAGCAGATTTTTTTAAAATCTCCATTTACGAGAAAAAAATAATTATCGCTCTGCTTTTAGTATTTTCAAAAATCTGCCCCCATAACTATTTAAATATTAATAAAAAGCAATCAGTTCTGAAACTTCGTTTAGAGGCACAACAACAAAGTAGGATTAATCTCTAATATTTGCTAAAAATAAAATTATTCGTCGAATGTTGAAGCGATCGAACCAATGGCAGAGATCGTGCGTTTTTTAGTAAAATTTTATGCGCTTGGTTAGATTTTAGAAATAAATGCTACTATCTTCTTGTGCGCTTAAATGAATTAAGATAAACGAATAAAATTTTGAGAATGGTTGGATTTTATTAATATTTGAAAAGTTATTGGAGCAGATTTTGGTAAAAACTAAAATCAGAGTGAAATGATTTTTTTCTCGTAAATAGGCCTTTAAATAAATATGCTTCCATACATTTAATTAGAATTATGGACCATATTGATCCCCAAAAACAAAAAAAAATTGCTTGATAAATATTGACTTACCTACTCTTAAGGTAAAACCTAAATTTTTGATATCTTTGGGAATTTTGGACTGTATTAAAGTTGGTTCTGAATTTCTTGGCTACTAAGTGAATAAAACAGAAACAGTTCAATTTAAAACATCTATTGAATATTTAAACTTTGACGAAGAATTTGTTTTTTAAAGAAAACAGTTATATATTCAATAAAAACTAGCAACAATTAATGCTTTCAGATCAAACAACAAACTTTTATTTAAACTAAAATCAACACATTAGGTGGTAAATCAATAGGAAGTTTTCTGTCAATATTTTATTAATTTTATCAAAATCATATAACTTAATTGACTGATTAAAAATCAATAACTTGCAATAATTAATATGAAGAAGGTGTCATAGGTTTTTCTAAGAAACTCACTAAAAATATATTTACGGGAAAAATTGCATTGAAATAGTTGCATAATTAACGCCGAAACAGTAAATCAAATTTGAGTTTAGAAAATGTAACGGTTTTTCATTGGCATCATCGTTTCCATGTTTACAACACACCTGTTTTCAATGTAACCCAACTAGTAGCTAATTAGTAGTTAATTAGAATAAATTTTTTTCATAGCAATGAGTTGAAAGAAAGGGAAAGAGACAGGGTGAAAAAATTTGGTATTTAAAATGAGATTGTTTATACAGGGTGTTTCATTATATTCTGACTGTTCTTAAAAACTTATATCTTCCAAACGATTCTAGATCCAAACGGTTATAGATAATGAGATGCGGTTTTCACAGTTCCGTTTAAAATTACTTTAAGTTTTGTTGTGACATATTAAATGGCCTACTTCCGGTTTACCGGCTATAAAAGTGGCGTGTTTTCGATATTCCAGGTAAAGTTCTGAAACCTCGCTTTCTGTGTAAGGATTTTAAACTTTAAGGTATCGCCACAAAGTAAAAATATGTGTCTTTTAGAATATAACTTAATATACAGGGTGCCCCATTAAAAAAATATCATGTATTGTCCTCCAAAAACACGTCACATTTTTATCGAGTAAACCGGAACTAGGCCACTTATATAAATATATGACAACGAAACTTAAAGTATATTTAAACCGAACTATGAAAACCGCATATCATTATCTAGAACCGTTTGGAAAATATAAGTTTTTAAAACTAGTCATAATATAATGAAACACCCTATATAATTAGATACAAAATAACTATAAAGAAATGTAAAGAGATCTTTAAAGCTTTATATTAGATTTGAAATAATTTTCTTATATTATAATTTCTGGCAATTACTTGTAGAAAATGAAAGTTATTTTGGTTCGACGTAGAGGCAGAATAAGAATATATAAATAAAACGATAAAAGAGAAGGTAAAAAGAAAATAGAGAAAATTCAAATAAAAATTTCATTCCCAACGAGAGGCCTTCACAAACGTCCGCAACTCATTTAAAAAAGACTAACTGTCAGTAGATAGAACGTCCTTTAACTTTAAAGACTCAATAAGTAAAGGCAATGACGTTTAGAATAAAACTTTACAAGTTGATTTCTTATACAATTGTCACAATCTAAACGTCATTGTCATTAGTTACAGAACCGTTAAAGTTAAAGAACGTTCTATCTACTGACAATAAGGCTATAAAATAGTTCTTTTTTATTTTGATAACTTTATTGGTTTCGACGCTACAAACCACAGGAAGATAATTGGCCCATTCTGTATAGGTTTTTGTCATTTTTAAGATTATTGCATTGATAATAAATCAGTGACACCTTTAAAATAAAAATATTCATACAACATAAAAATTAAATGTCCATAAAATTTTAAAAAATCGGATGTGTCGCCCCAAAACTTTCCCGACGAGTATCCAGAGAATACTTTTTCAGATATTTAATGTTAAAGTTTCAACTTTCGATATTTTTTTATTTTTGACAGGTGACAGTTGGAGTAATAATTTTGACTGTTCTGAAGACAGTTTTTCAAGGGATTTCAAATGACAAATTGCAAGGCAAATTCCGTGACATATTGCATCTGTCGTTTTTTGATAGTAACACTTCCGTTTGATACGTCATACAAAAACTAGTGAGTTCTTCCAACGGGTAACCCAAACCCATATACCAAATTTCAGTTCAATCGGATTATTACCTTTTCAGATATTTAATGCTGAAGTTTCAAATTTTGACATTTTTTACTTTTGACTGGTGACAGTTGAAGAAATAATTTTGACTGTTGTGAATAGGGTTTTTTATCGGCTTTCAAATGACATATCGCATGTCCAATTCCGTGACATATTGCATCTGTCATTTTTTTATAGATACTTCCGTTTGAGAGATATCGTACAAAAACTAATTGGTTCTTCCGACGGGTGTAACCCAAATCCCTATACCAAATTTCAGCTCAATCGGATTAAACGTGTGGTCTCAATCGTGGAAGAATACACACACATACACACACAGACAGACTTCCATTTGGAAATAGTCTTAATCGTCTCAGGTGACCAGGAAATGGGTATTTCCGTTTTTTATCTCGAAATTTTTTTTTATCTCATTCACACCTTCTAGGAGGTGGGTCGGGAAAGTAAAACGGCAAAAAATCTTACATCTGCATTCAATCAATGTCGGTCTTGAGGACCTTCTACTGTACCAATTTAAACCAAAAACTAATGGTCGCATTTGAGGCACACATCAACCCACCAAATTTCAGCTTGATTGGTCAAACGGTTCGGCAGTTATGGTGGAAGATTACACACAGATACACAGACACACAGACACACAGACACACAGATAGACCATACTCTGGAAATAGTTTCAATCTTCTCGGGGGACCTCAAAATGGATATTTCCATCGATATCTCAAATTATTTTTTTGCTCGTTCACTATACTTTCCCTTTGATGGGTCCGGGAAAGTAAAATATTATATTAAATTTTTCTTAAATATGTTTGGTGTGGTGTATATTTGTATTGTAGGCCTGATGATGGCCATCGTTATGGCCGAAACATGTCGCCCCCAGTTTTAAACTGGTAATAAGTTTTTTTATTCGTTAAATATGTATATTGAACTTATTGATTTTATAAAGAAATAAGAACAAATAATATTGTTATAGTTTTGGTTCCTTTATCGTAAAAATTGAACATTGAGAATTAAGTCAAAATAAAAAAAAATTAACATTTCATTTCTATTCAATCCTGTATTAAATCAAAAAAAAATGCTGAAAACAGTTTTCTTTCAATATAAAATGCAATTTAAACCAAATTTCTATCTGAGACACCTTCCATTATTCAGATTCAAGCGAAAAGGAAATAAGAAAAAACAAAACGCAGAGATTGAATGCAAAATACCAGAATACAAGTGCTCCCTCGAAGATAATTTATTCATCTCAGTCGTCTGAAGTTCAGTGCACTGGGACAATCTCAGTAAAGTGACTAAATTGTTTCCCAGACCTGCGTCACGGAATTGACGCGCGCCAAAAACGACGGCAACTTCAATTCGTAATGAAATTGCATGCGTAACTGAATTATTGAAGAGCCGAATTTCCCCAAGAACCCCAACGGTTTTTGGTCTCGTAAAATATGCAAGCTTTCAACTGATGGCAGGAGTGAAGTATGATGTATATTAGCCCAGTGTTGCCATGCAGTCAACACAGTATTAATTCTAACCTCGGGATATTTTGATTAGTATAGTATGAATAAATGACCATAATTAAAAAGATTGGATAGTAAACACAAAGACTGAACTTATTTTAATTATTTAAAAAATCAAAAAATAAGGAAAACATTAAAAACTTGCATTTACAAACTTCTCTGGAGGCGCAATAAAGTACTGATCAGAAAATTTCTAGGGTGATCAATCCTGGATAAATTACTGTTTGGAAATTTGAAATTTAAATTAATCAAGTGAGAAAAAGAAATAACAAAAAAGTTGTCACTTTTGGAAGTTGACTTTTTTTATAAATTGTTACGGGTAGAAATTTTGTAAGAGACGTTGGAGTATTGATTTAAAAAACTAATGTATTTCGAGTATAAGGCCAGTCGTACCAGTCATAAACCAACTTCGAAAGATGGAGTCAGTCGCGTATTTGTTTCGCATACACAGCCGACCTTATGGTATACGCCAGCCGGATTCGATCAAGTTAGCTGCAGTGGCATCCCGGAATCTCAGTTGGAGTTCCAGTCCAGTCCGAATTCGACTTGCTAACCTTTAGAGATTGGTCAAGCTGGGGCTGAGGTCAACTTTCATTGTTGTTGTACCGTCAATCCGACTACAAAAGCCTAGGAGAGGTGCCAGTAGCGTCCGACATAAGATGTCTAAAAATCCTGGTGTTACTACTTATACCTGTAAAAGTTTGTTTCAAACTGGAAGATCTTTACCTACTTGATTTTGACTTTTTGAGATTACTAGAGTATCAGATTAGAAATTTCAGATGGCGCATTCATCGCTCATCGCTCATCGCTCACTAAACTGTAAAAACATATCACGCAGGGGTTATTATATTCTGGGTACTGAATACAGGCGCTTGCTCGAATCTGCAGCTATACACTGTCCACACAAAATTCAGAATGGTCTAATTTGACGAAAAGTATTCTTACAATTCTAAACAGCGCCATCTTACAGAATTCTGGTAAATGCAACAGGTGGTACTACCGAAAAGTTCTAAACAAAATCGAATCAGTAGATACACCAGTGTTTTTAGACATCTTAGTCCGAGATCACCGATAGAGAGCGTTACACACCTTTTTCTTCTTCACCAGAATTTCGGTATAAATAAAATTTTCATTTATTGAATCTTATTTTTGTTTTATTCCAGCAGCTAATATAAACAGTTATTCAACACAGTAGGGCAAGTAAAAACCGCCCTTCTGGCCGCCGTGGGTCTTGTCGATGCCATACGACCCCTAGAGTATTTTATTTCTCCACTGAAGCTGCCCGTGCAAGTGACCTTCACATTATAAACGGAAGGTGGCATCCGAGGCAATCCGAAATCTGGACCAAGGCACCATAGTGACCCGTAACGACCAAAGTGCGTTACAAAAGAAAATAAAGTAATGTATACTACAAAGGTGAGGCCATATTATTTAAAGGTAGATAAATATAAAGAAGATACCAGAAGGTGAAAGAGAGTGAGAATGAATACCAATACGGAGGAGATAGAATAGACAAAGGGTAATTAAGGAGTTAATTAGGATAGAAAATCAGAGAAAGAGGAGGCAGAAACAGAAGACACACTTGTAAAAAAATTAGAACCGAAGAAAGCGAAGAGGAAACAGGAAACGTTAAAGTTTAACCAAATTTTATTTTTTATTTTTTGATATTTTTCGTAAATATATTAAAGACGGAACCCAGTCCTGATTGAGAATCGTAGATAGGACATTTGATCTACCTGGTAAAAACTGTCAAGAATGTATGTTGCCCAAAAACTAATTACACCAATTTTGCTATTCATTTATAAAATTTAAATTCGGGTCACTTTTTCCCTATTTCAAACATTATTTTAAGCTCGATAACATTGAAGTTTACAAGACACCTTGGAAAATTTATAATGAAAGCGCTGTTGCCCTTTCATTATAGAGTTTGTAAAAAATTTTTAATAATTAAAAAAACATAACCAAAATTAAGAAGTTTGCTACAACATCCAATTTGTATGCATCTGCCAGTTTTGACATTATTTTCCCCACATGTGCGGAAAGTACTTTCCACCCGCGTGTGAATAAAAGCCACTTTCCGTTGTACTCTACCGTGTGATAAATGATACTTTCCTATGTAGTCCTATGAAAAAGTATATTCATGTATTGCCAGAGTGTAACCTAGACTACGGCGCGTTTCCTTCAGCGGAAGAAAGTCCGATTACAAAAAATGAGAAATTTTGAAAAAAAAAATTTTTTTACTAGTAGGCGGGCCCAGGATACTCGGACCCAAAATGGCTCAGCTTCTGATACAGCCTTCCTTTTTTGAATAAAAACCGATGGCTGAAAGAATTTTCCGGATCGTGCGCACAGATATCCACACAGACAGACATTTTTTTTCGCGGAAAATCAATTTTCTCCACGTTTTATGCCATTTTAAGTCACTTGGAGCAAACAAATTTTTAGATTTTTGCACGATTTGCTAAGGTTCGCCCAACTTCACCAAAGGTGAAGTGTGGGCGAGCCGTAGTAATAGAAAAACTGCCAAGATTGTATGATGTCCAAAAACTTACCACCAATTTAACCATTAAATTATAAAATTTAAATACGTGTCAATTTCCCCCTATTCCAAACATTACTCTATACGCTCGATGACATTAAAGGTTAACAAGACACCTTGGAAAATTTATAATACAAGCGCTGTTGCTGTTTAATTATCAAGTTTGTGAGAAATATTTCTTAATTAAAAATACTTAACCAAGATTAAGATATTTGCTACAAAATCCAATTTGTAGAACAAAAAACCGGGGCACAAGTATTTTAGTAAATTTTTTCCGAAAAAAAAATATTATTTAAAGACCGAAAACAATAAATTGTAGTACACTAGATTAAATTCGCCTAAAATCATTTAACTTCTTTTTTGTGTGACATCTACGTGTGAACTATTACTGAAATTGTGACATATTTTTGCAGTCTACATTTAAAATAATATCCTGAATACACTAGTGATAGTTTAAACCCTACCTTTTCCTTTCCGAAGCTATAATTAAAATGAAATACCGTATTTCGGCCACACCATATTTAAATGAATACATCAATTTTGTAATTTTTGAGAGTTTTCCACCTCTTTTCTTTCATTGGATGATTTATAATATCGTGACAATACAGGTGTATCGAAGTTTAAACTCCGTAACAATTAGAATAATTAAAGTAAAATCGCGCACGGCACTGGATTAGAATTAATTTCGAACATAAGTCCAGTCGTAACAGTTGTAACCCCTGCCGACCTTTTGGTATATCACAGCTCTAGTCAGTTGCTGTAGCAGTCCCAATTGGAGTAGCAGTGGCAGTCTCTTTAGACATAGGTCAAGTTGAACAGATCGAGGCCAATTTGAACCGTACCCGAACCGTTAATCCGAATCTGACCAAACCACGCCAGCCTACAAGCTATGTCTGCACACTCTTCCTCGAGGGATTTGACAATTGTCATTTAATAGACAGTTATTTTTCTTTAATAATGATTTTTATTTATTGTGATATCTCGATACCAGCAGCAAATACCAAGGTACTCAACCCAGTAGTGCAAGTAAAAAATAACCTTTTGGTTGGCAGTGATTTGGTCGATACCATAACGACTACCGGAGTATCTTTTTATCCACTGAAGCTGCCCGTGTAAGTGGCCTTCACATTCTAAATCGAAGGTACACATTTTTATGTTTGTTTATTTTATTTTAAAGTTATATATTATGTTTTCATAGTGTAAATTATGTCGGAAAAATTGAGAACAGATAGAGATAATAGTGAAAAATAATGGAAAATAAGAGAAATTAGATAAAATTAGCGAAAATCTAGAAAAAGAGCAAAATATATGGGAAAATAGTGAAAAATAGGGGAAAATGAGGAAAAGTATAGAAATGGAATAAGTAGATAATAATAGGGACAACGGACAAATAGGGAAAATCAGGCAAAAATATGGAGAAATAGAAAAAATTAGGGAAACCTAGAGTAAAGTAGAAAAAATTGGTATAAAAGGGGAAAAATTGGGATAAATAGTTAAAAAAAGGAGAAATTGTAAAAAAATGGAAAAATAGGGAAAAACAAGCAAAGCAATTTTTATTCCTGTGATGAAATTTAGGATCCATTTTATATTAATCATTTATTTATTGTTTAAAAAAATCTATTACATATGGAATATTTTTTAGCGATTAATTAACTCCTATATAAAATGTGCCATTTAACGATTACAGTTTTGTCAGATTGACAGTGATAAAAAAGGTGCATCCTTTTTTATCGCGATAAAAATTCTTGTTCCTCATAATCAGAGTATATTTTGTAGCTGTAATTATCTATTTTGTTGATATTGAAATATAAAAGATCAATAATAAAAATTATTAAAAAATAGTAATAATAGTAATAATGAAATAATTTAATTGTATCAATATAGATATTATTTTTCTTGTTCATTCTATATTCTGTCGTTAATTTATCTTGCCAAAAAATACTCAAGCTTTTTTTCAAAGATAAATTTCTTTTAAACTCAAAATTTTTTCATCTTTAATTTTGCTTGAAAAACTGACATTTGGCAAAATCGCTCGACCTTCGGTATCGCGATTTTTCCATGTTAGTTTTTCTCGTCAAATTACTGATTGGCAAAATTTTTCGTTACAAAGAGAAATTTATCCGATAAAAAACAGCTCTTGTTTTTTTTTAGGACGATATTTTAGTGTATATTAAATAAATAAAATATTTCCTATGAAATTGATAAATCAATAAATAAACTAAATAATATTCACGTAAAAGTAAAACCTAACTCGAAATCCTATCGTTTTCGGTGTCAATTCATACCGAAACCCGGCCAGAGCTTTTGTTCGAGCAAATTGTCTCGTAAAACCCTTAGTATAAAATTCAGGTGACCGCTCGACCACTTACCGCAATTTTATTCACTAAACGTTCTAAATTGGGATAAAAGACGCCATTTTACTTACTTCTGGTTGACTCTCTCCGTGTACAATACAGACAAGCTGAGCCTCAAAACCTTCCGCAGAGTGAACAACGGGTCTTTCCACCGAGATTTCTGGAGGATCTGAAACAGAACATTGAATTATATTTTGAACTAATGACCCAGTATCTTTTTCAGGGGATCCTCATCAATGTGGTATTTACCATTTTAGAGGGTTTTAGGGAATTTATTGAATAAGGGAAGTATTTCTATAATATCCTAAGTGCTTCCAATAATTCTATTTACTAATAGGTATTTGTTTAATTAAATAGACAAGTAGGACACCTAAATTTATTAAGAGGATTAAACCTTAATATTATGTTATACATATAATTTATTTAATTTGTTAAGCTATTACTATTTGTGTTATTTTCAAGAAATACCGTAACAATTCATGATTATTTATTTAAAAGGACATAAAAGTAAAAGTTTCCAGTTTATAAAGTGAATTAGAAATCAGATAATTTGTTTAACTAAACAAAGAAGTATGGAACGCCGTTTTACTTTTTATTCTTAAATTTTTATTCATTCATTTTTAAACATTTAACTATTTTATTCAACTCAATTTTATGATTGTCTGTTTATTTCGTTACTATTAAATTGTTTCTTTTAAAAGCTTTTAATTTTTATGATGTACTTAAAATTATGAACAGTCATTTTAATTCATGTAACATTTTAATTCAACCAAAAAAAAAATAACAAACATTTTAAATAAATTATTTAAATGATTGTTACTATTTTCTTTCCAAACATATAGTTACATAAACTAAAACAATGCAGAATTAAAATGATGAACACTCATTTAAGTTCTTTATTTAAAATGTTTGTTATTTTTATGTTAGTTGAATTAAAATGTTACACGAATTAAAATGACTGTTGATAATTTTAAGTACATCATAATAATTATAAGCTTTAAATATGACTGTCAAATATATTTTACTAACGCAATTTTATTAAGGTACAATTTTATTCATCAAACATTTTAAATAGCCAAAGTTTTTAAAAGAAACAATTTAATAGGACTTAAAATATTATAGAAACAGGTAAATTAGTTTCATATAATCGGTAGTTATTTAAAATAGTAAATAAACAAAATATTTCAAAAAGTACCTAAATGTTTTAAAACTACATTATTTACATTTTTTTTGTAAAAATTTTTGATTTATTCAAATGGCCTATTTAAAATAATACTTGCAAAAATTTTGAATATTTAAATTGTTTATTGAATAAAAATGCAACTTTCTAAAAATAACGTGACTGAATATTTCCATCAGTTACCTTTTACACATGTAATTTAAATGTAGGTCCTAAAATTATCAACAGTCATTTTATTTCATGTAACATTTTAATTCAACCAACAAAAAAATAACAATCATTTTAAATAAGGTTTTAAATGATTACTTACAATTTTAATACCCACATTAAAATGATATTCATTTATTTGTTTGTTGAATTAAAATGTTACATGAATTAAAATGTTACATGAATTAAAATGTTACATGAATTAAAATGTTGCATGAATTAAAATGACTGTTGAAAATTTTAATACCGAATTAAAATGTTTGTTGATAATTTTAATTGGGCGTTGTAGTCAGCGGACGCTACAAGAAGTAATAAAATATGAAATTTGGCAACACTGAATTTGAAACAAGAAAGCCGGAGCAGCCGAAAGATCGATTCACAATCAACTTGATAGCGACTTTACGCCGTTTTCAAACGTCAATTTCAGTCGGTGGGTATACAAAGAAAATTGAATCAAAAATTTTTCATTTTTCAAAATTGTATAATTTTTATTTTTACCTCTCGCCCTTCAGATAAGAGAGGTATAGGAATCATGCTAAAAATTGGGTAGTGAGTTTTCAATGGATAAACACGTTTTAGGGCCCATAGAATACCATTTTAATATTTTCGCGATGATGTCTGTGTGTGTGTGTGTTAGTGTGTGTGTGTGTGTTTGGATGGATGTTGTAGTAGCGATAACTCAAAAACTACTGAATAAAAAAAGTTGAAATTTTGCAAACAGAATTCTGATACCCTAGATTAGATCTGATTAGATTTTGGTGCCAATCGGACAATCGAAAGTGGCAGTTGCTACTGGTGATGACGCCATTATTATACAAAACGGCAATAAAGTTTTACACATATATTTTGTACACCCTATAGTTTATTTTTATATCATTAAAATTTTCGAAAGTTTTGCCATTGTTGCCAGATTTACAAAAAAATAATTTTTTTTTCATACTTTTTTGTGTCAACCTGTAAATTTTTGATTCAAAAATGGCGAGAGGTCATGTGCTGGCCACATCAGATTTTTTATATACTTTTTCAATTGTGAAAACCTTAAACGTGAATTATTTGAGGAAAAAAATTTGTAATTTGCTGAAAAATAAAATATAAAATTTTTTTTACCAAATTTCAATATTTTTCCTCAATAAATAATTCACCGTTAGGGTTTCCATAATTGAAAAAGAATAAAAATAAATAAAAATTATCCTACAATTTTAGATTTAAAATTCCCATTTATCCCGGTATTTCTTAAAATTTTGACGTTTTTCGAATATTTCCTCAGATTGTATAAAAAAACTAAAATTATTTCTTATATCCACGATATTTTTTTATTATTATCTTTAAAGTTTAAAATGTGAGCAATTATTGGTTATTTTTTTATCCAACGTTGAAACTGTCTTTCCTTAAATTTCTTTTGGTCGAATTATGGAATTAGATACTTTATTTTTTACCACATTTCATTTTTTTTCCAAATAATCGATATCATCAAAAAAATAAATATTATTAAATTTTGCAAAACGAAAAATTTGTGATTATTTCCATGTCTGTCGGTATTAAGTTGTTTGTTTATACAGAATTTTTCGTTATTACAGACAATTTCTCTACCTGAGGCGTTTATTAGAGGATTTTTAACACAACATAATGAAATTTTGATGTTTTTTGAGGAATTAAATGATCGAGGTATACAAAAAATAATTTGAGGAAATTTGAATAATCTGAATTAATTAGTTAAGCGATATAATTTGAGTCAGGAATGATTGAGAATTGCTATTCAATCGGAAATCGGTATCTACTGTAAACAGTGTAAACCGATATGATTCCGACCGAGACCTAGCGGTTCTGATGTTATAGACACCTAAAACGACACCTTCAGCGTCCCCACTTCTCTAATTTTCCCTTTGTTTTTTCGTTCCCCACTTCTCTAATTTTTAATGTAGCGGTCGGTTTAGTTGTTGGACAAAGTTTACGTTACGATCGTGAAGGTTGAGAATCCCGCGCAGGCACAAACGTAAACCAACGTTGCCAAACTCTTTTAGTAGTTCTCGTAATACCCGCTGACTACAACGCCGAATTAAACAAACAAACATTTTTATTCGTGTAACATTTTAATTCATGTAACATTTTAATTCAACAAACAACTAAATAAAAATAATTTTATTGTAGGTATTAAAATGGTAAGTAATCATTTAAAACCTTATTTAAAATGTTTGTTATTTTTTTGTGTTGATAATTTTAAGTACATCATAAAAATTATAAGCTTTAAATATAACTATCAAATATATTTGACTAACGCAATTTTATCAAGATACAATTTTATTCATCAAACATTTTAAATAGTCACAGTTTTTAAAGGAAACAATTTAATTGTACTGAAATAAATAGACAAAAATAAAATTGAGTTGAATAAAATGGTTCTATGTTTAAAAATGAATGAATAAAAATTTAAGAATAAAAAGTAAAACAGCGTTCCATAGAGAAGTATCAAAGGACCATGCACTTTTCCCATGGCGGTTGGGTCCCGGGCCGATATATTTTTTTTTAACCCATATTTCTCGAGTCATAGGATCATTTATGCTCATTGCACCAGGGCACTAAAAATGACTTTCAATAAATTGATTATGCTTTACTCTCTTAATTAAATAAGTAATTTTCTATTCATAAATACTTTTAGGATAGATCAATACTACCTAAGATAACTTGACTGGCAAAGTATTGATAGGCAATATTCTGAAATTTTGAGTTATATGTATTAAACCATAGACTATATAGCTGAACAAAAATAACTATTACTTTTATTTAAAGAAATTACTTTAGAACGTTGTCTGTGGTTGCGATTGTCCACCTATAGGGGTAATGATGACCATGGGTGGGTAATCACAAACAGTAATATTTACGGATCAAAATTAATCATAAATGTAAATGTTATTATCGAAACCATTTATTAAAAGGATACTACACATTATTAATAGTTATTTAACAAACAAGTGTATTAATAAAAGCGATTAAAAATCGAGATAATTTAACGTGTAAGCAAAAAATGAAAAAAGTTAAAATAACTCAATGGATACCCATGAATTTTTGACAAAAAATTTGATTTTTTTTGGTTTTTTAAACTAACTTTAATAATGCATTTTGATCCAGAAAACTTTTTAAAATTATTCAAAAATGGGTTTCATTTTTTTAAGGTTAATTAATAATTTAACAAAAATACCCTTAAATTTGTAGTAAAAAACTCTATAAGTGTGATTTTTTTCAAAATTTTATTCAAAAAATTGTAAAATTCATAATTTATATTTTGAAATTTAATATATGTTTAAAAGAAAATTGAATAACTTTAAGAATATTAAAGATATTAAAATTGTATTTATACCATTCGATAGGTAATATAAATCTCTAAAGTCTAAAGTAATTAAATTTAGCAGAAGACCAACTATCACGCAGAACCCAAGAATAATTTTAAATGCGGAGGTCATTCCTGTGGCGGACCAACACAAAATACTGGGACTTACGTTCGACAGCAGGCTTAACTGGAAACAGCATATTCAAGACATCAAAAAAAAATTGTTTAAGTAGAATTAATCTTCTAAAATGCCTCTCTAACCATGATTGGGGTGCTGAAGAAGAAATCCTACTTCGAATTTACCGCTCGCTCATCAGATCCAGGTTAGACTACTGCTGCTTTATCTATATGTCAGCTACTCAATCAGATTTAAAAACCTTAAACTCCATCCAGAATACCAGTCTTAGAATCTCCCTAGGAGCATTCAGGTCCAGTCCGGCTGAAAGCTTATGTTATGAAGCCAACGAACCTCCCCTCTGGTTAAGACGTCAACAACTCCTGTTAACTTATTCTTCTAGAGTATCTGCCAACCCTCAAAACCCAGTTCATTCGTTATTAATATCCAAACATACTAGCCTCTACCCCTCAACTAGACTTAAGTCTTTACCTGAAATTCTTACTCCACTGCTGTGTAACACAGATTTGTCCAGAACAACTCACATTCCGTTTGCTAGTACAGCCCCGTGGAACAATCACACTCCTAACTTCAATCTCTCTCTAACTAAATTTTCAAAAAATGAAACACCTAATGAACTCTTAAAACAATCATTTTTAGAGATAATCTCAAAATACGACAAAATCCTATATACAGATGCTTCCAAATGTGATAACGGAGTAGGCTGCTCGGTTACTACCTCAAACCAAACAATCAAAATGAGCATCTTACCACCTTTCTCCAGTGTACACACAGGTGAACTCTTCAGTATACTCCAAGCACTTAATTCCCTAACAGCCGAATTCAAATATCCAGCCATCTGTACGGACTCACTAGCGTCTATTCATTCCATCAGATCCCTATACACACAACATCCGCTTGTTCAGTCAATACATAATAATTTTAATCGACTTGCCTCTCAAGGGGTTACTGCTACGTTGATCTGGATTCCATCACACGTGGGCATTCCAGGTAACGAAAAAGCGGACCAAGCTGCAAAACAAGCCTCACGCTTATCCAACCTAAGTCACGAAAACACCCAATTACCAGAAGACTTAAAGACTTTTTTCAAGCAGAGAATACGGGTAGCCTGGAAAGTTCACTGGAGTAGAAGTCGGTCAAAACTACACGAAATCCACCCAGACATCGAACCAGTAGTTATCCTCAGTAAAAAAAGAAGAGACCGAATTATCCTCCGAAGGCTACGGATTGGACACACCAAGTACTCACATGGTTACTTAATGGCCTCCAAAAATCCTTCCGTGTGTGAGCACTGTAACAGCCCAGCTACAGTGAAGCATATTCTAGTAGATTGTGTTTACTATAGGAACAAGCGTCGAGACCACCAAATTAGGGACAACCTGCAGGCTATTCTGGGACTCCCAGAGCAACAGTCACGGGTTATTAACTACCTCAGAGACATCAAGTTATACTCTAAAATATAAATTTCCTACTTATTTTTTTTTGTTTATACATCATCATAATTGTCAGACATCATATTAACGAATACTTTTAAATTATCCTACTTAAAATGTATAGTGTAACATATTGTGTATGTTCTGTATCTGTGTCAATGGCCTTCGCTGTCGAGACACGTTAATTATAATAAAAAAAAAATAAAAAAAAAAAAATAATTTCTCTAAAAGAAAATATTTTAGTTTCTTCGAATTTAACATTGTAATTCTTATAAATAAAATAAAAAAAACTAATTTTTGACCTTTTGTTTTATCGAAAATGGTAAAAGAAATGAAAAAAGTAAATAGTACATCCGAAAGGGATCAAAAAGTACGTTATGTGTGAAATATTTCATAATTTTAAAATAATACTTACATTATACAAATTTATAAAAAGGTAAAAAATATTTTAAGAAAAAATTAAATTTTTCTTAATTTTTACCTCTCGCCCTTCAGATAAGAGAGGTATAGGAATCATGCTAAAAATTGGGTAGTGAGTTTTCAATGGATAAACACGTTTTGGGGTCCCTAGAATACGATTTTAATATTTTCGCGATGATGTCTGTGTGTGTGTGTGTTAGTGTGTGTGTGTGTTAGTGTGTGTGTGTGTGTGTGTGTGTGTGTGTGTGTTAGTGTGTGTGTGTGTGTGTTTGGATGGATGTTGTAGTAACGATAACTCAAAAACTACTGAATAAAAAAATTTGAAATTTTGCATACAGGATTCTGATACCCTAGATTAGATCTGATTAGATTTTGGTGCCAATCGCACAACCGGAAGTGGCAGTTGCTATGGGTGATCACGCCATTATTATACAAAACGGCAATAAAGTTTTACACATATATTTTGTATACCCTATAGTTTATTTTCATCTCATTAAAATTTTCGAAACTTTTGCCATTGTTGCCAGATTTACAAAAATATAATTTTTTTTTATACTTTTTTGTGTCAACCTGTAAATTTTTGACTCAAAAATGGCGAGCGGTCATGTGCTGGCCACATCAGATTTTTGTAAACTAATTTTATTAATGTATTTTGATGCAGAAATACTAAAATAATCAATTAAACATGCAATTACTTTACTAGGAGTGTTCGGAAAGCTGGGTGGGATTACCCCCTCATTTTTAAATTACACAATCATCTGTGAATTGCTTTTTTACATAATCTGTTTGATTCATATAGAATATTAAATGTATTAATATTTTTGTGATCTGTAACCAACATAACTGAAGCTGATATTGTAAACTTTAATTTTAAAATTAACTTTTAAAGAATTAATCTATTTCATTAATATTCGTTTGATAATTAAACTGGCTTTAATCATGATTTTATTAATATAAATAAAAAGTTCTACATATACTGTTTGTACGAAATATAGAACATATAGAACTTCAATACCAATATTTGTCAACCATTATTCAAATGATGTTATCCAATATAGAATTGTTGACGTGATTATAATTCAGAGAATAATGTCGGTAAATCAACAAAATGAATTGAAACCAACAGCATTCATTTCGGTTAAACTATGTACTCAAAATTACATTTAAACTCAGCTTCATTAATACGTTATGAATAATTTATTCGCCTTTTTGTGATTATTTCCCAAGCAGCGCTTTTACGTCCTAACATCATTGAAATCTTAACGGTATACCCGAAGTCAAGAAAATTGTAAGAATAATGATAAAGAATAAATTGTAAAGATTTTTTAAACAAAATTTTATTAGTGTTATAGGAAGCCGTTAAAAAAATATTCATAAAGAACAAGTAATTTCATAATATAAAAAGGAAAGGACAAGTGCAACACTGAAAAGAAAAACTTTTTATTCTTGTTCGTAAAGCAAGAACTTCTTCTGAATTACCATAAACAATGAAATAAAAACACTTTAACTTCATAATGAGGCCCAAGTTTAAAACTTTTCTGATTTCTATGAAAATTTTTGAGACAACAATTTAAACGATGAAAAATTAATTAAGGTTTATGCATTGTGACAGGACACAGCTAAACGTGGTTGCTTCCATGAATTTAATTATTTTACTTTTTAATTATGAATTATTTGGTTTTAAATTTTGCCAAACACATATTTTTTCATACAATGATGTCCACGTGGGTAAAAGTAAATAGAAAGTTGAAGAGGATTTAGACTAGACAATAACAAACTATATAACTTTTATATATTCAATTACTTTGATATGTTTATAGTAATATCTAGATTGGTATTTCTGTTAATACAATTATTATTCTATCAAACTTCCACTTATTTGCCGGTTTTAGCGACACCAACCGATCACTGTTGCCAGGTGGCAAAAATTTTTAGTACCACAAACTCGATGAAAATGTATTAAATTTTGTCTCAGCGTACCACTTTCCTTAAATAACTTTCAGTTCTTTATCTGAATGCACGAAAGTCAAATAACTTAAGAGAGACAGATAACTTTCTGTTCATTCATTTTTATTATCAACCGCTAGAGATTTACTTCATCTACACCATAGAGAAACTAAACTTTTAGCACAACTTTTTGGATGCATGCTTCTCTCTCTTTTCGTAGTCATCTGGTATGGGTATTTTGATTTATTGTTTGATTTAATCGATAAACAAATTGTAACGAGAAACTCATGTGGGTACCATATTTATCAAAGGAGGGCTAGTGTACTTTTTGACGACTAAGAGTACCACATGTTGTACTACAGTACCAATCTGGAAACAGTAACCGACACTCCTATAGACAACTGCACTCTTTTGAAGTGAGAAGATTAATAGGTTTGCCAATTTGTGAGTAATTCCTCACATTTGTGAGTAATTTCACTAGTCTGTAAGTAAATTTGTGAGTGAAGGGCTATTGTGAATAAAATGTGAGTAATTGGAAGGTCAGCGTACATTTTTGCAAATACTAATTTGGAAAAATTGTGATCTATTCTCATAAATTATTAAGCCATTTTGGGTTTCAAAAATCTTACTTTAGACCTAATTTTACGCTCTTTAATAGTCATTAGGTACAATTTTCAGTTTTCAGATTTACAGCGTCGATTGGTTTTCGCGAATTATGTAAAATTAGCAATTGTTTAAAATTACACATAATTGTGGTATTTTTACGCATTAATGTAATTAATAAGTTCTTTTTACAAATTACTTAAAAGGAATGTGAAATTTCTTATTCTTGCTTTATCTGCAGTATCCCCCACCATTTGTTAAATCGGACATGGGAAGTAATTTTACAGTACTGCCATAAAAACTTGAATAAAACTTCTTAGGTTCATCAAGTTATTTAATCATAAGTATGGGTGTGTGCGAGTTTGTCATAAGTTCAATAGAATCTCGGATCTTTGTTACAATGTGGCAATTCTTTAGTTTAGTTTCTATAAAAAATATACAAATATGTAATATTACATAGAAAAAGTAATATTTTGCAAAAGAAATATGTAATATATTGCAACAAAATATTTAAGATTTTATAACAAAATGTGTAATATTTTACAACGAAATGAATATTTTAGAAAAAAAAAGCAGACAAAGATCTGAAATCGTTTACATAAAAATATATCCCTTTACATTATGACGTGTATATAATTACATATTTTTTTTAAAAAATTACATTTACTGACGGAATTTTACATGCAAAACATGTAACATTACAAATAAAGTCGATGGTTACAAATGGACCCTTGAAAATCTGTGTAATTCTACTTTCCACTTTTTACAGTATAATGGTAGAGTAAGTGGTTAAATAAGATAGGTGCCTATACGATTCGTCTATTACAACATTTAAACCTATTAGTTTTTTGCTTGTTAATAAATAGTATATTGTGTCACAAGTGCTGAAAATGAGCTTTAGCAGCTCGCGGCTGTTAAATGCAGGAGCGAGCGTAGCGAAGCAAGGGCAGATAATAATTAAGGGCTATTAAGGCGTTCAATGCGAACTGTTTTTCACCTAAGAAATAAACGAAAATACGGAAAATATAACACAAATATTTTACAGATTTGTTGTATTAATTTCAGACTTTAATTTAACGAAAATGTATGTGAATTCTCAAAGTAAGCGAGTGGCAGCTAAAGGTGTCTAGATCATTAGCATATACTCATGGACATGCCAAGCGATGTGAGTTGTGCTATTTCGAGAGAAAGAGATGAAACAATGGTTCGGTCAATCTCTATCTCTCTCAAAACAGTATCGTAGTTAGGATGTTCGAGATAGCGCAAGACCGAACTTTCTTTTCAACAAAAAAAATTACAACGGGTTGGGCACGTCCATGAGTATATGGTTTAGATATAGTGAAAAACTACAAAATCGTGATTTTATGACTTTTGCATCACAAGGATCGATAAACATTACTTTCGGCCATATTTTTAGGGTTGTTAATTTTCATATAAACTAGGCGAAAAAAACATTAATCTATTTTTTATCTATGTTTTCTTATTAAGCTGGGTTGGAAAAATCCTAACAGTTTTGTATATAATATTTTGTAACTTAAGTTACAAATTATGTAACTCCTATTTTTTGTAAGATGGTAAAAGCGCAGAGAAAATTATAAATCGGTTTTGATTTTGAACGTTGCGGGCTTAGCTAATTTCCCTTTTTTCTTATGGGAGCACGGTAACACTTAAAACAAGCACTACCAATCTTTAATGCTTGGCAACATTGCACAATCACAGTTTTAAAATAAAATCCATCAAAGAAATTGTGATATTAATAAAAATAATAAATATATACTTTACTATACGATACGATTTCCAAAAAAACTGCCTTGGTATTGATACTTTAAAGTTGTGAGAAATTTGTGAGCAATCCGGACAAATTTTGAGAAGTTGGTTGGCAACATTAACATAGTTGTAACCTTGGACGTATCTAGCATATACACGCGACCGTAAATATAAGTTTTTAAACGTTTATCATTTTATACGAAATGTAGGTATTTTGTTGCAACATTGTAAAATTACCTTTTAAGTATTGTACATATCTTATGCAAAAATGTTCTCTGAAAACGATAACTTTATATATGATATACGGTAATATGGCTAACAAAAAAGATCGTTTTGATCTCGATAATCCAAAGGATGTCAAAAAAATTAGAAATATAATACTAAATAGACACTCGAGTGATGAAGAAAATCCGATAGACACTAATGACACCGATGAAGGGAAGTCATCAACGAACGTGAAGGAGATACCGAATCCGAACAAACTGCTATAGAATTTGATGAAGCATTTCAACACAACAAAAGCGAATCGTCAGCCTCAATAATTGGTCAAGAACCAGCGATGGGAGTACCAAAGTATACGCTCAGAACAAAATACCCAGACTAGGTACTACACGAGAAAAAGTTTATAAAGCAACCGTCAAAGAACGTAACCAAAGAACTATTTCTAATGAGCAGGAATTAATTACTAATTACCACAGTGATTTTCACGGGAAAACTTCCCACTAGAGAACACCCAAACATTAAACAACGGTGAACTAAAATGCAGACCATGCAATAAAATGACTGAGAATATACTCCACATACTGTACAACTGTGAGGTACTGGATTACAGAAGATAAAGAATTTATGGAAAAAACCAGAACTGGATCCAGAAGTCTACTGCAAACAGCCATTAAAGAACCTGTACAACCTTTTTCAGGGGTGCATTAGAAAAAGAGATGAGAGGTAACGCAATAACCTCACGAGGCTGCAGTGAATCTGTTTGATAAAGAACGGTTCCAGGAAAAATAGAAGTATCATCATCACTTAAATCTATATCCTCGCTTTCGTTGGTAAAAGCTAGAGAAATATTAGTATATCTATTTAAAATATTATACCTCTTTCGTTTATAAATAAATAATAAGTAATAATTAAGATATATCACTGAAATGAAAAGAGAGGTAGTCAAAGTTCATAAAGAGGAACTTTAATTACATAGGTTTACAAAAAAAAGTCCGGACTATCTGACCGGACCATGGCATTCCTAGTTATTTTGGCATCCTCAATTCGATCCTGGGGTCAGCCTGACCCCATCACGTCAGAAAAACCAGATTTCAAGGTCATTTAGAGGTTAAACTGGTGCTTTTTTGGAACCGGGACAAGCGAACTGTTAAGTTGAGGGGTAACTGTCTAGGTCGTGAATACCTTCCACACATTGGACAGGGGCAATGAATCTCGACCAGGACCAGCGCAGTGGATAAAATGGCCCTAGAACCTTGCCAGAATATTGGAGTTATGCTTCGTGTCCTGATTAGGTCTGGCCCAAGGTGGAGAACTGGCTCAGGGTGTTATTAACAGTTGACTTTCTATTCCCCTGCCAAGAGTCGATTGCGACGATGCATTTGCTGTGAGTTAATGACCGCCCACCCAACATTAACCTTAAGGACCCACAATCTTGCCAAAATGTTTGTCACGTGCTACGTGTGCTGCCTAGGTCCGGCCCAGTGAGTAGGAAGTGACCGTAATTACTAAGTTACGAATTTCATGTTCCCCGCCAAGAAGCGAGAATTTGAGAAATTGGGAGGGAAAAAAGTAAGAGGCGAGGGGACTCACTAGAAACAAGCACCCCGAAGGGAACAATATCTGCAACGTCCCAGTCGTTGTTCCTGGGTAATGATAATAGCAGAACTGAGTTTATCAGTAGATACTAAGTCATAGTCGCAAAGATTGTATGATAGGCACAGCAATTTACTTGGTGGAATGTGACGTCTTATCAGAGGGATTGAACTCCAATGGGCTATCTCAGCAGAACAAAGGTGGCAAACTCTGAAGTTGCTGGTTGGGATCATCGGACCATTTTATGAAACCATAGTTTGCCCCGGACAGTATACTTAGTTTGACCCAATTTTTGAAAGATGTTCAAGGAGACGTTGGGAAGTGCTGGCATTAACTGACGATTTTTTCCCTACTACCATAACCCGCTCGAGTAAGTCCGTCAACATATAGATATACTTATTATATGTAAGCCACCATTTTTCACCCGTTTCTACCCCTTAAAATCAAAAATTCGCAAAATTATTTCTCAGTGGATTTTAAGTCTCTGAGTTTAGTAGATTTTGCTGTGTGTTTGAGTCTATGTCAATCGCCAAAATTCTACGTGTTGGCAATATTTTGGCAAGGTTGTAGGGCCATTTGTGCCTATGCTCGGTCCCCTTTCTTTAACTCCGAGCAAACAGATCGCCGAAATTGAATACCTTGGCAGTGAGATCGAAATTCGCGAGATACAATGATCATGGTAACATTTTATCCATTGCGCTGTCCCTGCGCAGGTCTTGGTCGAGATTCATGGCCTCTGTCCAATGTTTGGAATGTATTCACGACCTAGAGAGTTACCTCTCAACTTAACAGTTCGCTTGAGTAATTGTCCCGGGGCCGGTTCCAGAAAATCACCATTTTAACCTCTAAATGACCTTGAAATCTGGATTTTCTGTCGTAAAGGGGTAAAACTGACCCCGGGTTGGAATCAGGATGCCAAAAGACCTAGGCATACCATGGTGCGGTCAAATAGTCCGGACTTTTTTTTGTAAACCTGTGTTATTGTTACTCTTTAAAAGGAATAACCATCTCACAAAGGATTTTCACATCTTCTAACGGATTTTGAATAATGAAAGATATTTTGAGGTTTGTAACGTTATTTAGTAAGATTCTAAAAATGTGGTAATTTTCCAGAAATCAAGTAATAACTATATATATCTTCATCTTGAGTAGTTAAGTTGAAGGAAGTTAGGTTTTATTAGTTTGTAAGTCCTTTGTTGTCCATTTTATATCGAGACAATATCTAGAGTAAAACAATTGTTTACTGTTAATTGTTTCCAGATGTTTTTTAAGTCTATGTATGTAGCAAGATAAGGTTGACAACTTTGTTAAACCGGAAAATAAGAGTAACATAAAATTAAAGAAGGTGTCTTAATGAACTCGATAGCGTTGTTGTTATTTTTATATCGTTTGTTCAAGGAAATTAATGCAGTTGTTTGACTCTGGTTCTAAAGTTAATTAGAGAGATGTAAGTTCCCAGTAAACACAGTACATACATAAGACGTACGTATTATGTACGTACATTTTGGGATGTACGTAGCTCCTAAAGTAGATACATACATAATATGTACATAAGACGTAAAATATTCTTTGGAAGTATCCCCTCGACATTAGTTCTCTTTTTTTCAATTTGATAACATGTTAATATTTTATTTTATTAATCAGTTTTTTCGATTTCAAAAGAATAAACATATTTTTTTTTATTTAATTAAACTAAAACACTTGTATACACACACTTAAATAAATTCATAACATACCTTTTCATAAATGTCGGCAGCTTTTTTAGAAATTATTTTACCTTTAAATAAATAACCCATACATCTAGTGTATCCCTTCAATCGAATTTAAGGAACACGTTCACGATAGGACGCAAATTGTTACCAACAAAAGCAACGAACCATGCCACGAGAGAAGATTTCTATAATGCATGTCTTGAATATATTACACAGCCACACTCGAAACCTTTGATGTCTCGTATTGTTGATGCATCATTTGTTATAGGTATGTTACAATTTAACAGATTCTAAACGAACCGTAGCGAGAGCGTTAACAGGCATAATTAACGATATATAGGTGCATGTTATTTCTATTAAATACAAGGTGGCAGTAATAATAAGCATAATTTATAATAACGCATTAAGTTAGTACTTAGCGGCTTTAGGCTAGGTTTTAAATATCATAATAATAAAAAAAAACAGTATGTTTTCACGTAATCACCTAAAAATCATCGCAAGAAACTATAGGAGATACCTGTGTAGGAGTTAAATTTTATAACGTAGATTTTCAGATAGTGCAAATATCCACATAAATCGTAAAGGTGGGGCTCCACCGAACTGGACTAACCCGGCAGCACGTGTCGTCGACATAAGCCGCCAGCATTTGCGGGATTAAAAATCAAAGTAAAGCACCAAATGTCGGTAAGAATCAAAGGAATTTCTGCTGACCACGCGGGAAGGTGGTGTAGGATCAGCGCGAGCACGAGTTTTCAATCAGTTTTGAATGGTACGTTAGTTTTGTTTGATATTATATACATTACAGTGGATATTCAAAAGACTTTAAAATTAATAGCCAAGATTTGAATTCGGAAAATAACCAAGATGACGACCATATTTCTACTGAATTTACTGAGGTCTTATTATTGATAGAATTATTTCGAAATGAAAGTAGTTTATGGAACACTAGAGACAATCCAAATGCCCCCCTTGACCAGTTTGGTGGAGTCGAATTTAATTCCGCAGCATTTTATAGCGGCGGCAAGACCGCAAGTGCCGACGGCTAGCCCAGATTGATTTAGCACCGTCTTCATTTTGGTAATTTGTGCGCAATCAAATCTCGTCTAGCAGAGGCTAATGACATCACGGGTGACCTTGATATGAACAAACAAGTAGTGTGGCGTATACGTAGCCTTCTAAACAAAATATAACTTTTTTGGTGTAGAGCATAAAGTTTTTAAAACAGCAAGGTCACACGACCACTTGAAGGATAAAATTCAGATTTTTTCCATTGTAGAGGTTTCAGACCATGCTGTCGTGTCCAATTAACTTAACCTGTTACCCTTTGTTCGCTGAAGCTTGCTACACCCCAACGAACGAACGGACCAAGCCAGAAAATGAAACTTAACGTTTGTTTGGACTAAAATTACCAGAATGAACATTAACATGAGATTTTGCATAAGGAATGAGGCCGTTCTCATAGCTATTCTGCTCATCACAAATGTTAATAATTATCAGTGCAATAGTTTCGAACTAATTTTTTATAAAATTAAAATTGGTTTAAAGACAGCAAATTTAATTTAGAGCACACTATAGTTAACTTACTTTACTATAGATGCCCAAGAAAATTTAATATACCGAAATTTAAACCATAGGAAGGTTATTGATTAGGACTACAGAAGCATTGTCTTACAGAAATAATTAAAATATCAAACCAAGTCAAGTTGTATTTATTTGTACCACTCAAAGGAGACAAATACTATTTTGTTCCCAATTTATACTAACAGGAGTATCGAGTAACAGTAGTAAAATGAAATTGGCTAAAGAAACTGACTAACTAATATTGGGATCAGCTGATTTATTAAATTATTATAATTAAAGCATTTGTAGCTCTCGCGTTCTGCAATAACATAATCCCACAAAAAAAGTAGGATGTCCGACGAACCATGTAGTCGCATCCTATGGATTTTGGCACTTTTGGCATCACTTTCGTTTCATTGAATTATTATTCTAGAGTCAGTAAATATAGTTTAATTACTATGGACATCATACAATGATGATTTGGATGGCAAATCCTGAACTGTCTGTTGAAGCTTGGTTAAATTTCGTTGATCATTTTCCAAGTCCTCAATACTTCCTTTAAGCAAGGCAATTTCCGTAGTCATGGCTAAAATTGATATTTTACTTTAAAAGTGTATGTTTGATCACACTCTTACAGTCATTAAAAAAATATAAGTGCTCTCTGCTTCTGGACAAAAACTCTACGATATTCCCTAGTAATCGGTATGAAGCATTGTTTGTCGTTGTGAAAATGTTTATCACAACTGTCACGTTGAACAAAATTGTCATCTTTTATAGAATGCTTACAGTTAGCACAATTATTAGCCATCCTAAAAGCCTTCTTTCAAAATTATATTTTTGTGACAATCTGTCAACGTTGGATTACAATTGGACATGACTATATTTTGCTTGATTTTAATTAAAAAATAATGCCAAGGAAGGTTTGTTTATATTGTTGTTTTATCAATGATATTTTTTATTTTATTTTATCACTAACGAGTATTTATATTTCCAGACAATTATTTAATAAATATATATATGAATTATACAAAATATAACAAGACTCACTCTGTAGATGCATCCATGTTAATAATCATCATTTTACCTAAACTCACATGGGCTTCGCTAAGCATAAAGTAATGTTAATTAAGCGAAATATAATATCACATATACTATATAAAGTAGAGAGAGAGGGAGACGTTTTATTAGAGCTCAGTTGGAGAGTGAATTAATAATTATAATAAGTAAAAATTATTTTGATAGCGTTAGGTAAGAAACGAGACTTACTGAAATCTGTAGAACATTTTTTTTGACTTGAATTTGGCGAAGGAAGTCAGTGTACAGCTCATGTCTCGATAAATTTGTAACTGATCATATGTTGGTGGAACTGGATACATTAATAGATATTCAACACATTTTTCCCAAAGCAAGTTTACCTTTGACCGAAGGTTGTTGTAAACTATGAATTAATGTTTCAATAGAAATTTTGTCAAATTATCAGTATTATTGAATACACAGAATTATCTTTAATATCTAATTAATTATCTTCTTTATATATGGTAATTTATTAAAATAATTTAGTTAGTGCAAACTTTTCTTTCTTTGTATTATAATTAATAACTCTTAAAATGCTCCTTTCTTAAACCAATGCTTCAATTCAAAACTGGTTTTTCTAAATTACGATTTTTTTTAATTTTTTTTATGAATCTGGCGTTGACGGCAGAATAATCAACACATTTTATTTTCATTCTTTTGATGTTTTAATTCAAGGAGGTCTGGATGTAATTGATTCGATTTCCTTTCTAATGCATTTCGTAGTTTTTGTTACAAAACCAATAACAGTAAAAAAAACGTGATATCTGTTCTCGAGAATCTTTGTGCGAATGTGCATAATGGGATTGTTTCTGTTGCACCCGCCTGTCAGAAGCAGAACTGAACGCAAAATATATTTTTATTCGTTGCGTTTTAATTTCATTGAAGAAACGTGATAGTAGATTAGTTATTTGGTATTTTTTATATATAATCAATATCAAATGAGGTGGAGGAATAGAAGGTGTGCCAGAATTAGGTGTTCACAATATAGAGAATATCGAAAAAGCTGTAGAAGAAAAGAAAGAGGAAGAACAGAAGACGATTACAAAACAATGTTCAAAGGAAAAGAATGATGGTAATATATTGGCACAGATAAATTCCAATCTAGAAACAATTGTCGATTTAAAAAGGCAGGAAATTGAAATAAAAAGGTTTAAATTAAAACTAAAGTATGATGTTGAACTACAAATTGTTGACTAAAATAATGTATACAGGGTGAGCCAACCAAGAAAGGACAGTACTGCTATAATGGAAACCATAAGAGATAGAGTCGGTTAAATGGGAAAAAATATTTGTCTTTTAGAGACCGTTATGATCGTTAATGTTTATTTTATTTCACGAATGATATTTTAAGTTTAAATACAATTTGAAAGTTTTAAAATATTTTTTTTTTCAAAAATGATTTCTTACATTTATCTCAACTTGATATAGTTCTGGTTGATCTCCAATATTATGATCATCATTAACATTTTCAAAATATTCATCTAAATCTAAGTTTGCATTTTTTAAAATGTTGTACAAAGTTGCACATGCAATAATTATTTTAGCTGAACTCCTTGGACCATAGTGTAATGTTCTATGTTTTAACAGACATCGAAAAGTGCCGTTCACTGCACCTATGCATCGTTCAATATAGTTTCTTGTAGAACATATAGCCGCACTGTATCTTGCCTCTGGTGTGCCATCTTCTGCTTGTAACTTTGGTGTGAGCAAAAATTGTTGTAAGGAATAACCGGAATCACCAATTATCCAATAGTTTCTATCACCAGTTTGAAAACGATTTAAAAGTTCAGTATAAATGTTGCTCATAATCCAAATTGCAGAATCATGAACACTTCCAGGGTATGTGGAGCATATTGCTAATATTTTTAAATTAGAGTCACAAATTAATTGACAATTTAAGCTATAATAGTTCTTTTGGTTGAGAAATACTGGAGCTACAATTGAGGCATGGGTACCATCAACAACTTCAATTATACAAGGAAAATTAAATTTTACAAAAAACCCATTTTTTCACTTCTGCTATTTCTGGAAGGGTAGTGGGAAAATGTATTAATCTCCGTAAAAAATTTTTGACTAAGGCGTTTGTCATACTATTGATACACTCGCTTACAGAGGCGTGAGACATTGTGCAATGCCTATCTGTTCATACAGATTTTTGGTAATTTCCTTGAGCATAAAAATGTAAATCTAACAACCTTAGGTATTTTAGCAATAAGTCTTCCATCTTCCAAAAATTGGCTTAATTCTAAAAAGAAATTGTGCGCCAAATCTCGAGGAAAACGATATAATTTCTTGAAAACCTGATTAGATAAGTGAAATGGATTGCGTGAATCCCTCAATTGCAGCATTTTAAGCCTATATTCATTTCTAAAAAAATACAGCAGTTCGATTTTATTTATTTTCACATTTTTAACTGTTAAGTTCTGCGTCATTTAATGTTTTTTATTTTTTTTATTATGACAAACCAGTTAACTTTATGCTTAGGACCACGAACGATTTCCTTACGACTGGTTTTAAGGTGTCTTTGGCTAACTACGGTATTCTGCACCAAAGTAGTTATAAAACTATATCGTTATGAATTACAGAATACGAAAAGTCGGTAACTAACGACAATCATGTCTAAACGACATTGTTATAAGTTACAAAATAAGAGGGTTAGATTTGAAAATCTGGGGTGGAATTGAAAATTAGAAAATTAGGGTTGGTTATTCAAATTAATTATATTTAAGTTAGTAATAAAGTTGTGAAGTTTGTTATTGTGATTAGAGAATAATTCATTACCTACGTACTGTACCCATTCTCTGACATCGCGATCGAGGAATTAAATTCTGCATAATTAAGTATCTGTGAAATTATAAAATAAATATGTTTCAATTTAACGTTAATGAAATTAAGTTAATTACAATGACTTTTGATTTCTTGAATAATCCAGTAAATTTTCGCTCTTCTAATAGTGTTCATAGCCGTTCTAGTATTCACATTGGAGTACAGAGAAATAGAGTTCGGAAAACCTCTATGGTGTTTGTATATTTGTAAGAACTGTATTCTCAGAAGGGTTTTCTTCTTATTAGCCATAACACTAGTGTATTGACGGATAACTGTAGCCAGACTAAAATTGGTTAAATCTAAAAAACTTTGAAACTAATGCCAAAACAACAAAAATTTTGGACTCGAAATCCAAATTGGATTTAATTAAATTTGCGCCACCCTGTATATATGTCGTAATTGACTTTTTTAGATTTTTTCACACATAGAAAAAACAAAATTTGATAAGTCAATTTTTTGTTATTAATATTTATTTATTTTATATATGTAAGTAAAAACTAATAGAAATAAAAAATCAGCCATCGAAAAACACATCGCGTTTTGTGTAACAAAAAAAATTATAATTTAATCATGATTTATACCTGTGTTGTTTGAAATATGAATGGATTTTTTTGTCAAATAGATTTTGTCACGCATATACCTACAAGAGTTCTTTATTTAGAATAAATGTACGGTAGTTATGCCTTTTGTGAGACCGGTGTATTGTATATCATTGCTTTTTGTCGTAGGTAAAACACAAATGAATGAATTGTTAATTGAAGTGACTGTAATAAATTAAATGCGAGAATTACTTAGTTATGAACGAAAATATTTGTATCAGCTATATATTATACAGGATGTTAAGTATAAGGAATAGTCAATATTTTAATCATAAGTTCAGTACCTCCAAATATTAATATTTTACGAAATATATCTAGGTCAAATGGTAGATTCGGCTAGTTTAAGAGAAGAGCCGATTACGTCACACTTCACGCACCGACAACACTTCCCTTCTTGGCATGAAGGAAGACGATACCAGCAACCAGGGGCATGTACGTTTAAGGTCGAAACTCACCTATCAGCACAGCAACTGACAAGCATCAGATCATCACCGGCGAATTGTCAACTAGACGTTATGTTGTAATTCCATATAACACCTCGGCATCGACACGGCAACAATACAACACCGCCAAAAAAATTTAGTTTGTTTTGAGAAATGGAAGAAATGCGTAAAAACAGTGAAAAAGAGTATCGAAAGAGAAAAAATAAAGTAAGGAACTTAGTTCCTAACAGCGGTCTCTCCCGACCGTATAATTTTTTTTAATGACATACAATACTCATCATTACTACACCTCTCTAGTTATCACTTATATATCATATAAATAATGGTAATTTCGAACTGCTTTGAAAAGTTTTTTAACAGATGCTACAAGAAAACTGAAAATACTGAACTAATTAAAAATACTAAAAATAGTGAAAAGAATCCTCGGCGTCGGTGTTTACGATGATTTTCAATTGCTTTCCTGATAAGTGAGTTTATACTTTCGGCGAGACAGCATCACATCGCAAGCACGTCACCCGCAAAATATTCTCTGGGAGAAATGTCAACCCGTCGAGGCGTCTTTGCGCCGTGTCGATGCCGTGACGGTGACGTTAGGTGAGAGCGCGTATACCTAAAAACAGATAAGAAATAAAATATGCTGGTCATGATCAGTTGCTATTCCCGTCCTGTGCTGATAGGTGAGTTTCGACCTTTAGAATAAAATTAAAACTGGTATTAAAACGTAACGTCAATCGGACAACCGGAAGTGGCAGTTGCTATGAGTGATGACGCCATAACCAAACAAAATTTATATATACTATAGTTTATTTTCGTATCATTACAATTTTAAAAACTTTTGCCATTATTGCCAGATTTACAAAAAAGTCAATTTTTTTCATACTTTTTTGTGTAAAAGAGTAAATTTTTGATTCAAAAATGGCGATAGGTTATGTGCTGGCCACATCACATTTTTGTAAATACAATTATATGAATTGTGGTACTGGATTTAGAGTTTTACACAGACAACCGCACACTTCGTCTCCACCACTGTAAATGACTAAAATTTCAAACTTTGTCAGTGCGCATCGTCACGTAAACAGGCTCTTACTACTAAGAAACAGGGTGTTGAAGTTAAAATTTATTTTTAGTTTTTTTTTACAATATTTTCTGTATTATTTAACGTATTTACTTAAATTTGTTTGTTATTGTTATATTTTTAAGTTAGGAAATCATAAGCGTGTGATTAATTTTGAAATTAGACAAAAGACGGCACCACCTACACTCTACTGCATGAAGAAAAGTATCCATTTTATTTTAATCTTGGCCTTTTTTAAAAAAAAAATATACTCGTTTTAATAACATAAATTCAAGCTATTTCGAGATAATAGCTTTTAAAATGTTCTAGACACAGTATTTAATTAGTTCACTCTACAATATTTCATCTACTTGAAAACTAAAATGAAAATGTACAACCTCAGTATAGGTATCAATCAGTAGTGGCACTCTAGAACGGCTTCTTTGATCTTTGAAAGTACAAATTTTAGAGTGACATTTTGTGGATGTGAAGCAATTTTTTTTAACCGATTTGGTTAGATCTGGTTTAATAAAGTTAGCGTATAATATATCTATATATAATTAACCCAATGTAACCAAATATATCATTAGAGCAAATTGCTTTATGTATCAGGACAGTCATGGAAAAATTGAAAAAGACAATCATTTTAAGACAAATTATTTTTGTTTGGAATCTGAAATATTTAAAGAATACAAATATTAGAAATTAGAGTAAATATTAAATCAACAAGAAAAGAAATAGTCCTATGAATTACATTTTTTACAGTAATTATATTTATAAGCAAATCACAAATTGTACAAACAGTTTATTGTTTCTCATTGTTGAATTTTCTTGTATATTTAATACAGTTTTCCCTGTTGTCAAAATAAACTTAAATATTGTTATCGTAAAGTATATCAAGCAAAGACAAAAAACCTAGTAAGGTAATATTAAGGATGATATTATTACTATGAAGGAATTATTTGTAGGAATACATTGTTTTTTAATATATATCAATATATGCATAAACAAAAGCTCAGAAATGAACGGTCTGCGCACGGTAGCGAGTTCAACAAGATTACATCCACAAACTGTCTGCGCAGTAAAAATGCGCGACTTTTTCCCTCACACAGAGTGACATACCCCTGGACAACTGTCAAATAATTAATTGTTATATTTACGTTAATGACTGCAGTGTTAATTTTGTTCACCAAATTCTATGTAAATCAATATTCTGTATCTTAGTAGAATTATTAAGTAAAATATTAATCGTTGACTAAAATATTAACCATTCCTTATGAAACGCCCTGTATATATTAGTTTTTTGATTAATGTCTTAATTCGTACAGTAACATAACATGAAAAGAATCTCATTTAGGTCTCCTAAACCTATAAACAAATCGGTTGTGTCGTCACAAAACTTTCCCGACGAGTATCCACGAATATTTTTTCAGATTTTTAGTGTTGAAGTTTCAAATTTTGACATTTTTTTATTTTTGACAGGTGATAGTTGGAGAACTAATTTTACTGCTCTGTGTAGAGTTTTACAAGGGCTTTCAAATGACATATTGCAAGTCGAATTCCGTGACATATTGCATCTGTCGTTTTTTGATTGTGATACTTCCGTTTGACAGATGTAGTACAAAAACTAATGGGTTCTTCCGACGGATAACCCAAACCCATTTACCAAATTTCAGCTTAATCGGATTAATACTTTTTCAGATATTTAATGCTGAAGTTTAAAATTTTAACATTTTTTTATTTTGACAGATGACATTTGGAGAAATAATTTTGCCTGTTCTGAATAGAGTTCTTCAAGGGCTTTCAAATGACATATTGCATGTGTCCAATTCCGTGACATATTGCATCTATCATTTTTTGATAGTGATACTTCCGTTTGACAGATGTACAAAAACTAATGGGTTCTTCCGACGGGTAACCCAAACCCTAATAAGAAATTTCAGCTCAATCGGATTAAACGTGTGGCCCCTATCGTGGAAGAATACACACTACACACATACATACACACATACATACACACAGACAGACAGACAGACAGACAGACAGACAGACTTCCGTCTGGAAATGGTCTTAATAGTGTCAGGGGACCCGAAAATGGATATTTTCGTTTTTATGTCGAAATTTTTTTTTAGCTCGTTCACAATACTTTCCCTTCTAGGAGGTGGGTCGGGAAAGTAAAATCAATAATAAGTATATTAAAAATACTTAAGCACTTTGAGGTTTGTTAGAAGTAACATTAAACGAAACGCAATATACAATTTTACTTTTCTAAACTTACAATATTCAAAACTTCAAGATGCGCCATGAATCAGTCTTCTTTAGGGAATACTCAAGTTTACAATACAGCATCGAAATTTTGATGGTATTTGAAAAGTCAATATAAAACTTTTATGACGTGGAGGTCGAAAGTTTACAGCGAACTTTCGGTTTTCAAACTTTATAGTGTAAACAGAATTTTAGCTCGATACATGAAATTTATTATTTTATAGAAAATTCGGAAACGGTTTATATTCTCATAAACTGTGTACCACATTTTAAAGCGAATCATTTAGAAATAACTTAAAAAAACACTTTTAAATTAATTTTTGTAAAACTTCATGAAACTGGATTCATAAAAAAATTGTTGTAATTGTTGTTTTTATTATACAGGATGGTGCCAACTTATATTACGTTTTTTTCTGCGCCACGCTATTTGATGTTTCTTTTCGCTCATTATATTTTACATTCGATTGTGCTTCTTTTTCTGCTCTATTATCGACAAATACCATCAAAATCCGTTTTGGCTGACCTATAAAGTATTCATTTGAATCGCATTTCGGTCTTTTGCTCAAAGTACTGGTCAGAGTTTTCTTAGTCATTTAAATGTTGTAAATTTAATATTTTTTTTCTTTAAGTTTGGTCCGTTAATTCTTTAATTCTTCAAAAAAATTATAGGGTTTTTTTGGACCATTTATCTAGTTTTCGGTTACTGAACCATTTATTTATTTCTTGGTAACCTACAAATTATTGGTTATTAGGAAACCTACAACTTTTGGTTCATAGAAAACCTACAATTTTTTTGGACACATTTGGATAAAGGACACATTCAGTGAAAAAAACGAAGAGGCCTCTCGACATCGATTGAAGATAAAAGCTAAGTCAAATTCTTTTGTCGACAAAAATTGTTTCTCTCTTTATAAAAATTCGGAATAATTGTAATATTTTGATATACTTAGTAATCATTAGTTTTATATTTTTTAAAATCATTGAGCACAACTCACATTGTTTTAATTTCTAAATCCAACTGGACAATAAGATCTTTGTCAAATTGAAGAATTTGTTTTTTTCTGTGTAGAGAACTCCTTGATTATCTTTTTGTGGCCGCCCTGAGATATAGAACTTGACTGGAGCCTTACTCTGGCCTTATTATACAGTATGTGTCAGTAAGTTAGAACCATACGGAAAATTTTTTATTATTAATTTTAGGAAAAAAACTTATTCTTCATACATACTTCTGCATGATCGAAAATCTGAAATACAATCATCAGATATCAATTATTTCCAGTAGTATACGAAGGCTGTCAAAAAATATGAATTTTTCTCAATAGTAAAGTACCTTTAAATTTGACAACATCAAAAAATGTTATTAACTTTGCAATTACATTCATTTACATTGAAAAAATCTATTCATTTTTGAAATGTATTTGTAGGTACAATAACAATGCAAATTTTACTGTAGTTACGTGCTTAAATTGTAAAATTGTTAGAAAACGTTAAGAAACGAGAAGGATACCATGACTTTTAAAATAACAAGAGATAAATGTTCATTCAACATAGAAACAGTATTAAACAAGAACAAAACCTATGTTTTCAATGTAAATGGATGTAATTGCATATTTGAACTTAGTTTTTAGTTCTGATCAACTTTTTTAAATAACATTGTTTGATGTTGTCAAATTTAAAGGTACTTTACTCTTGAGTGAAATTTATATTTGTTGACAAACCTCGTATACTACTGGAAAAAATTGATATCTAATGATTTTGAATTTTAGAATATGCAGAACTTTTTATGAAGAATAAGTTTTTGTCCTAAAATTAATAATTAAAAAGTTTCCTATATGGTTCCACCTTACTGAGACATACTGTATAACAGTAAAAAAAGAGGTGGGAAGTAAAAAAGAAAAATAAAAAAAGACCGGAAATTATTACGTTACATTAAACTGAAAGTATATAAAATTTAAAAAAATATCTATCAAAAACTTTGATTATAATTAGCCAAAAAATATCAAGAATTCTGATCAAAAAAAATTTAATAATTGTGATGAAAAATTAATAAAATTTCAGAAATTGTGATGAAAAATTAATAAAATTTCACTAATTGTAATGAAAAATTAAAAAAAAATTGATTAAAGTATTTAAAAAAAAAATCCAAAATTTCAAGGATTTTAAAAAATTTCAAAATTTATATAAATTTTAATATATTGTAATGGAAAAATTCGAGAATCTTGATGAGTTTAAAAGAAAGATTTAGTTGTATACTAGCTACCCTGTATACTAATCAGTAATTAGCAATTAATATTAATTATATAAATAACTTTTAAATAGGTTTTATTGGTTAAGTTTTACTAGTAAATTTACCCTTAATATAGCCATCTCCCTTTCTACGTATAAGGGCCTAACCTCATCCCCTCCGTAAATACTCTCTTGGGACAAGCATGACGATGAACGTGTTAATATCAAATGCTTTGTTTTGAAATAGATTAGAATTTCGTAACAAAGGACATCTGACTAATATGCGACATATCTCTTTGGTGAAATATTCAACAGTGTAAAGTTAATCAGTAGATTGATACTTAATACGGAACAAAGTAAACGTTAATAATTATCGATTTGTGAACTGTGATGATTAGCGCTCTCTATTTGTCCCTTTGTACCCAATTTACATATTCATAATGAATAAGGGGCTGCGAATACTGTGACAAAGTCTCATTTGATAAGCATTCGTTTGCTTAGATTATAAACCATTGATATGCAAAGTACTGTCATCGAACACGCTACACCAACTCTAATGTATTATTCTTAAGTTTGGTTAAAATCACACTAATTTCTAGTTTATGGAAAGTATCTAAGTGATAAAGAAAATTTACTATGATTTATAGGATTGTTGAACATAAAAAATAATAAATAATAAATAAATAAAAAGCGACAACTAAATAATGACCAATAATATTCATAGTATCGTGTATGATGTATTTATTACGGAAATAGCTTTAAAAATGGTTAATATTTATGGTATTTCAGAATTGAAAGATCTTATATTTAATATTTTGATTCATAATTTAAATACAAAGGTGTTGGCACATTATTTGTTGTTGAATCTTACTGAACAAATATAATTATGAATCTAAGAATCGATATAAGTTTGGAATAATTTACTACAGAAGTCGACGTGTCAACATCAACCAATAATCGAAGGACCAACCAATGAAATATTTGATTTTATACTATCATTATTATTAACTTATAACTCCGTTTGAATCAGTTACCTAAACTTGAATAAAAACAGGCTAAATAACGTGTAAGGCTTATTTTTTTACCTATTTATTGACTTTAAAAAGAAATTATTACAGGCAAAACATTTTGTATAGCTGAAAACATTTTATACATAATTAGCAAATCACTGCTAATACGCACTATTTACTTTGTATCCTAATTATGTACAATAACTTTGTGAAATCTCATATTTTATTTGTTAAATAGGCGCGGTCAAATCACCGTTCCTAATGAACAACTTTTATTTGTAATGGAATAACCCATTCCTAATAGCTAAAATCTGACTGTCTGGCTTCAGAAACTAAAGAACAATGATTTTTAGTCATAATGGACCCAGACTACCATGCGATGTGAAACGCACGTGATCAGGTGAGAATTTAAATGAACCTCATTGGATTAAAAATATGGCGTGATGTGGCTTCATTCTTTTTTACACGATTAGAATATATTTGGTTAAAATAATTTTCGTCTTGCTTGCCAAAAAAAAACAGAGAATGCATATGGAATTTAAGTGACGTAATTATACAAGCTGAAACTTGCATATTTTGTTGCGAAATAATAAATATATTGAACAAGATTTTTAACCTATTTAGTTTTGAATGTAATTTTAAATAAAAATATTAGTAGGATCATAAATTCTGAATAATTTATCAGTGAAATTTATCTAATTACAGTCATTTAGGATATATGAATAACAATGATTTTCAAAATTAATTTAGATCAAAAAAGTAATATGTTTATAAATAAATTTTCTTTTGTTTCTAATTTGTTTTTAATCTTTAATAATTTTTCAAATCTCCGTTTTATTTTTTCGTAATAAATACAACCATTTTTAAATTTTACTTGAAGTATTTATCGGAATAATACATTTGCAAAAGAAAAAAATCTGCAATGCAAATAAAAAAGTACATAAAAATATTAAGAACATATGGGAATAAATAGTTAGGTAATTGTGTTCATTTTCTCCTATGCTTAGGTTTGTAGTTTATACTTACTAATAGTCACAAAAACCAAGAGCAAACTTACCTGAAACAAAGAATATTTATTAGATTAGAAATAATTAAAATGCATATATTTTTGTATTTTAAAATTATCGTTAGTAATTCTTAGTCAATATGAGTTTCATTTCTAGACAAATAATAGTTAGTTTTACAGGGGTAACTTCAAAAGTCACGTTTTTCCTATGTTTTAAAAGTTAAAGTATAACAGAATTGTAGCAGTTCTCCAACAAATAGTATTGAGAAGCTGATTAGACAAATTTCTTCTTCTAACCGGAATGTGACGAAATAATGATTAAACTGCTAAATGACAATAAAAATCCAACCCTACATTCGATAAACAAGTGTCAGTCAACAGCAGAGAACCATAGATATTTAACTGAATCCATGACGTATTGTAACGTGACAGTTCGTTTAAACACGTTATTAAATATATTTCTGTACTAAATAACGTGTTCACACTTTAATCTATCTCTTTGACTGAATTAATAAAAAGCTGAACACGAAAACTCTGGAACTTCTACTCATGGTCACCATCTTTAATCATCAGAGCATGGATCTCTTCTGCTAGCAAAAAATGATTCTCCTACGCCAGCAAATGATGAACATAAACTTCATCCCTGACGTTCAACGAGATAACGACGGACGCCATCACGTTTGGAAGAATGTGGTGTGATTCAACTCCATTTGAATCACATGTTTGACAGTTCCTCCTTCGTATTGTCTTACTGTCAATATTATTATTCTATAATTTCATTCAGACACTACGACGATGTATTTTTTAGTAATAGATCTGGCCGATATTATTATGGGCATTTCATCAATATTTTATTCAGATTCTTCTTTTTCTGTGGTTATTTCAGTTATCTTAATGTCACCACCCTCTTGATCCAATTCGTCAAAAAATGTATCATCTTCATTCATTATATTCTTATTACTTTCTAAGCAGAGTAAAAAAATCTGATGTGTCGCCCCAAAAGTTTCCCGACGAGTATCCACTAATGCTTTTTCAGACATTTATTGTCAAAGTTTCAAATTTTGACATTTTTTTTTTATTTTTGACAGGTAACAGTCGGAGAAATAATTTTAACTGTTCTGAATACAGTTTTTCAAGGGGTTTCAAATGACATATTGGAAGTCAAATTCCGTGACATGTTTCATTTGTCATTTTTTGATAGTGACACTTCCGTTTGACAGATATCGTACAAAAACTAATGAATTCTTTCAACGGGTAACCCAAACCCATATATCAAATTTCAGCTCAATCGGATTAAACATGTGGCCTCTATCGTGGAAGAATACACACAGACTGATAGACAGACAGACAGACACACATAATTCCATCTGAAAATTTACCTTAAAATGCACATTTCCATCTTTATCTCAAAAATTTTTTTTAGCACGTTCATAATACTTTCCCTTCTCGAAAGCGGGTCGGGAAAGTAAAAATAATGCCTGAAAAGAACATTCGGAAATTGAAGAAAATTAATCGACAATATGGGAAAATACTGATACGCCGCAGAGAAGTTTGCCGATATATTGCCCATTTTATTTAAAGCAAGCATGTTAGAAATTTTGGAAATTTTTTTCTCGAAACTAGATTATTCGCCTAACGCTGAAGATCTGGGTGTAGTAAAGGCCGCCATGAGCCATTATTTAGAGATACAGGCATGACTATATTTTTGAGACAAAACAAATGCAAATGAAAACAAATACGATAAAGCGTTCAAAATAAGACCCCTTCTTGATGCTGTCTGTCAATGGAAACTTTCGGAAGTAGGGAATTTTCCAAAAACATATCTATTACGGCCGCCATGGACTAAAGCAATTTATAAGAGGAAAACCAATCAGATTTGGTTATAAATTGTGGGCTCTGTGTGGTGACAGTGGATACTACTGAGGGAAAAAAGTGATTCAGTCGAATAACCCTTTAGAAACGATGGTTATTACAAATATGTTGTGCGTGGTAGACGATCCGTTCGGATACACAGTTCACTTTGATAACTATTTTGGTAGCTACAATTGATTACAAATTTTAAAAAAGAAAAGATTTCGTGTAACTGGCACCATCCGAGATAACAGGACAGAAAAATGGCTTTTGATATCCTTTAAAGAAGTGGAAAAGTAAAAAAGTATGATTACCGATTTGGCCAAAAAATTAAGATTTTTATGGTGATATGGAACGATAACAAGTGTGTTACAATGGGAACCAATTTTGATACTGTAGTGTTAATCTGTATAGTCCAAAGGTGAAATAAGGACGAAAAAGAGCAAGCTCCAATTATAGAGCCCAGACTGATTATCATGATTAGCTACTCGAGAAACATTCAATAGCTATTAGAGGTAAAAGTGGAATTGGTCTTTAGTCTCCCGTATTATGGATATGGCTGTGGTAAACAGTTTTACTTTATATAGCTTACTAAGGCAGGCCACTCGGTCTACCTTCTACATCGCAAGCACAATTTGTTTATGATGTTCGGTTTGATGGAAACAATCATATTTTGCAGAAAAGGGATAATCAAATTTTTCATTTGAGGTAAATATTTCTTTGAATTAGCCTACCTCGGTTTTTCACTAATTCTAAGATTTCAAATTTAGGGGTCGTCCTCGTTTGAGAACTTAAAGATAAAACAAACCACACAGAAGTCAATTAAAAAGTCATAAGAAAAAAATTTAGACTTTTGACAAATAAAAAATAATAGAGTATAGTGTTCCAACCTCTTTACGTGACATTTTTACACCTTTCGACTAAAAAAAATACAATTTAAAGCACGGATATCGAAATATCTTAATTTGGGTAATATTGGCCAAGAAAATACATGTGTATCACCTTAAAATACACAATTCGTATCAATATTTATTTTATTTACTAATCTGTTTTTCAGTTGAAATCTATAAAATAATTTGAATAGTGATATTTGTGACAACTTTTTATGTCTACGGTAAGATAGACGTATACCAATATTTCGAGCTAAGGTAACTAGATGGCGTACAATGCATACATGAATAATTTTGGATGTTCATATAGGATCATATCATCGAATTAGGATAAATAAAGAGACAGAAATAGATTTTTGACGACTGGGTCAATGCTAACCTGATGGACAAAGTTACCCCGATTACCTGTACTGTATATATTTTTTTTTTAAATATACATGAAAACATCAAAACTGATAGATTTTGTTGATTATTGATATTTAACTCAACCCTAGGTATACCAGAAATCCATTTTTGTTTGTTGAATCACAAGAGAAAAACCAAGTTCTTCCCTACGCCAATGGCGTAACGTATTTTATTCATAATCGTATATGTAAAAGCTCAATTACACACTTTTTAAAGGCCTGAAAATAAGCTATTACAAATTTTTCTTCCTGCTCAAAGGTGGGAAGTGACTGTCACTTTCCACCAGTGAACCGGATATATTTCTCTATATCAATCATATCAGCAGAAAGCGATACAAAGTATTATTCATTACAACAATAAAGCAACAGACTATAATAGACTATACGTATTTCCAAAACCTATTTTATTTGTTAATGTTAAGCATAATATCATGTAATATCTAAAATCTAAAAGTACAATAACCGTAGATTATTTTTAAATTGTGGATTGAAATAAAATGATTGTGAATAAAATAGTAAACACACCTTGGCGGAAATTATCATTTGTCGGTGATCTATATTTGCCCTCGAGAGTAATGATGCATTTCCTGCCTCGGTATATAATCTACTATTTTTTTCGATCCTCTTTACTCAATGTAAGGAAATGAAAATTCATGTTACACGTTAATCATGCAAGCTTGGTAGCGTAATTTAGAGGGGAACTAAGTTTTCCTCCATATGTTTCGATGTATACTTTCAATACTCGCGCTATTGTTTTGTGTTAATTACTATATTATTTTGTTAATCACTTTGTTCAAGTTTAAGTTGTTTTTTTTTTCAACAAACTACACATTGCAGTAATTAATTCCCCCTTTCCAATAAAGGAAAAACATAAAAGAGATAACCTGTCTTCCAGAAATCCAAGTAGTTTTCAGTCAGTCGTATATGTAAATCGTGTGAATCTGTCGCTCTCTATCGTCTCTCACCATATCAAAGTCACAAACTACCCCTTTTGTCTCGAAATATGTCGTTTCAGCCCCGATAAAGCTGCAGAGGAGCAATTTCCTGTTTATTTGAGCCTTGACGGCCCACGCTAGCCGACAAAGTCTATATACACCATTGTCTTATTTCATTATTCAATTGGGTACTTATTGGGCCACCCGTTATCATGGGAACTCAATTTTCCTGAAGGATGGCAACATAATTCGCTGCCTATCTTTATATTTATTAGGTATATGTATGTTGATCCACCTGGTATATAATTTTAAAAAACAACCATCAATTTACTAATTATATTGTGTCGTCTTTTGATAATATTTTTTTTCTTATGGGTAATCAGTTGAGTTTTTTAAATATATGTTTGATGTTTTTTTTTTGATGAAGGGCACTTGAACGATTTATGAATATTAGTATTCATAAATCTTGAAAGAACACTAGACTGCGAGCATTATTTTTAAATTCTTATATTTTCTCGAAGGACCAAACTCTTTAGGTAGGAGTTAAACCAATAAAAAGAGTATTTAAAATAGGAATGTGACATTTATTTTTTGCAAGTACGAACATGAATAGAAAAATCATAAAGTGGCACATTAATTTAAATTATGAAACTGAAATCAAATATTACTCATCACTTCACTCACTGTAAAAACTATTTACATTTGTTATGAAACTTTTTGGGTGCGGTTAATTACGCACCATTTTAATTATTTGAAGAAACTTTTGTGCTCTATTGAATGCGACTGCATCTGTTTACAGTCGGTATGCGAGAGGGAGATTATGCTCTGAGTTCTAACGGAGAGTAGAGTTGGTGGTTTTTTATTGGGAGGAGACATGTGACGTGGTATTTAAACAGCCTTGAATTCAGAATCTTAGCGGGAAGAAAACATATCTATATTTTTTGTCTCTTATAATGATCGGATAATATGAGAGAAAGATTAGATTGCATGGCAACAGTTGCTTTTGTATTTTGTTTTTGTTAACAGTATTTTGCAAGTAGACAGAAAAAGTCAAAGAGACAGATGGAATAATATTGTGTTGATTTTAAATCAATTATTAGATTATAAAATATTAGAATATACAATAATAGACATTAGTATGAACTGAAAGATTAATATTATAAATTTTAAAAAAAATATGCACTATTTTGTATTTTCTGGATAATATTCCAGTGAAATTTATCCAGCACTTTAAGAAGAGAAAATGTTGAATCCTCACCATTTATTAACTTAAGGCGTAAAAATAATCATCTCATTTATACCCATTTTTTCAATCCAACCTTCTTTCTTCAAGGCTATATTTTTTTATTTAATTAGTATCCATATATAAGCACAAATTCTCCAAAATGTAAAGGGAATTTCGCCCCAAGTAAATTGGTTTTATGAACAACAAATTACACTATTAGCCAAATCCATTTACAACACAAACATACCACAAATCAAACTGAATTTTTTGTTTCGTTGTTTTTTCGTGTTATTTGTATCTGCATTCTCCAACGTTTGATCCTAATTGCCATATTGTTGTGCCAACCTGACACTGAAAAGAGCGGTTGAAATACTCGGTGTTGTATGCAATAATTTAAACTCTGTAAATTATGCCGTTGGTTCGTTGTCACCCAAGCCTTATATACTCTGTTAGCAAACATCGCGTCCGAGTCGTGTCCAGAATATATAACAGACATCGAATGTTGGGACAGACAGCTCACTTGCATAACGCTTCATTTGACGTTTACTATAATCGATACGATTCAATGCATATTGCATCCTAAAGTCCTTATTTATAATTTAACTGATAGGATAAACCATCCAATTATCGAATTAGAGTAATATGATATGAATAAATTTATCTAGAAATATGGGTTATAGCCAATATAACACTTTCCCGGTATACGTGTTCATTATTATAATATCTTTTAAGAAAAATTAAAATTTTATTTTGTTAATTATATTTTTTAGAAATGTCTAGTGTTTATTACTTTCATATTTATTCAAAAACAAATTATTTCAATATTCCATCCTGCAGCCCATAAGTTACAAGCTTTTTTTTAATAAATAAATTGTTACATCATAATCAGATCACAAGTTCGATCAATGAATAACTTCTTTCTATCGTAAAATGATACAGTTAAAACTTAGCTAAGGTTGTATTCATTAGTCTGCCTTAGGTTATCATAATTTAACTACACTAATAAAAGAAACGTGTAACTACGCACTGTGCTCTGCTTTTCACAATCACTATAGCAATTCAAACGGTTTGGTTCTCTTGAGTATTCTGGTCAAATTGGAGTTATTGAGGAGCTGGATTGCCTCGATGTTCACATGTTGTAGAAGTCTTTGCTCATGACTTTTGACGAATTTGGAGATGGTCTGGTTAACTGAATCTACTTCTAGGTCCAGATGAAGGTCACAATTACGTAAGTACCAATTGTCGATGTTTCTTAGCACTTTATTCTGGAATCCTTAAACCGTTAAAATGTTGCATTTGCTAGCACAGCCCCATAATTTGATGCCAAATGTCCAAACCGGTTTTAAAACTTGCTTATACAGGAACAATTTATTGTAGATGGACAGCTTAGAACTTCTCCCAAGTAACCTATACATTTTTTTGTATTTTAAGCAAAGCTCTTCTCTTTTTTTAAAATGGACTTTCCACCATAGTCTTGTACCTAGGTTCATGCCCAGGTATTTTTCTGAGTCCGCTTGCGGCATTTGGGCATCATTGATTCTAATAGGGAGATGACGTTTATACAGGGTGGGCCACGCTCAACGGGACGGAGCTTACTGGGAAAACGAAAAATGTTATGAAAAAGTTATTTGGCAGGAGTACGCAGGTTAGTGACGACTACATTTCTAAATTAGTTAGACATATACAGGATGTTCCAAAAAAGGGTGATATATCAAAGTTATGTTTTTTTTTTTAATGGAGCACCCTGTATTTTATTTCATTTTTGAAGTATATTGAACAAAATAATGTCACTTTATTAAGGGCTCCCTATACCCATTCTTGATAGTTTTCGATTTAAATGAGTTTTTTTGCGAAATTAATATGGTTTAAATACATTCATTACACTTCGTCGCATAAAAATTAACTAACGCATTTTTGTTTATTAATTGCCGATTAGGAAGGCCATCGATACGAATTATTGTAATGTAAAGTTTATTTACAGGGTATCACCTACGTACTCCTGCCAAATAACTTTTTCATAACATTTTTCGTTTTCCGAGTAAGGTCCGCCCCGTTGAGCGTGGCCCACCCTGTATTTGTTAGTTAAATCTACATGTACAGATTTGTTTTTATTTAACCTAATACGCCAAGTTTTAGTCAAATTGGTTCTATCGAGGATGGTAGCTATTTAGCAGCCTCTTCGTTATTTTTTCTAAGTGCAAAAGTTGTAATAGTATTCTATTCAAAATTATTTATGTAAATAGTAGAGCAGATAAATTATTGGACCTAATACGCTACCTTGTAGCACTCCTTTTATTTGTTTTAAATCGGAGTAGTTATATTTTTGTTTAATTCTGAAATACCTTTCAGAAATGTATGAAGTTAAAAGTTGCAAATATTGTTGAGGCAAAAACTTCTTCATTTTATGAATTAGGCCTTCATGCCAAACTTTATCCAAAGCCTGCTAGTAGAGCAGACTTTCTTTTCTTTAAGTGATTTTTCAATAATGTCGGTGATTCTATGAACCTGATCTATAGCGGAGTGGCTTTCCCTGAATCCAAATTAATGGAAGGGTATTAAATTCTGTTCTTCAATTACTGGTTTTAGCCTGTTGAGTATTATGTTTTCAAATAATTCCGAGATTCCAGGCAACAGTGATGTAGTACGAAACGTCATATGGTGGTTTTAGTGGTTTGGGGATCATTATCATATCCGCTACTCTCCACATCTTAGGAACATACCTGATTGGAATTGAGGTGTTGATTAGATTGGTCAGTTTAACTATATTTTTCTTTGGAAGTTGCTTTCAAATTTCGACTGTTATCAGGTCAAATCCTGGAGCTTTTTTTTAGTTAATGTTATTTTTAATTTCTTCTGAAACTACATTAGGTGAGGTATGTCTTGGTTCAATCTAATCTTGTATATCTTTTCCGTCATTTGGCTGAAAGGTCGTTTGTAGGTTTTCTGAAAATCTGAAAGATTTATGTTGGTTATTTCGAGCTCAACTTCCACCTGAATTTCTAACTGGGGGGTTTTGAATGATAGGCGTTTTTAGTCTCTTTGGCGCTTTCATAGGGAATAATCTGTTTTATTATCATTGGTTAATTCACGCAAATTTAATTGAACGCTATTGGGATTTGTTATTTGATGTGTACATGATTGCCTAAGATGTATGCAACCAAAAATACACTCTGAGCCTCTTGACATAAACAAGTGATGTTAGGCAGTAGATTCTTGGCGGCAAGAGCACGACAATGTTCGAGCATATATAAGTTTAATAAACGATTACTAACTCTTGGTAGGTCTTATTTATACATATATCAGACAATAACAACACATAGCGGCAGCGGTTAATGGTTAAATTTAAATAATAAAATTCTCCGTAGTAATAAAGTAACGTCTAAGTGTGAATATGATGAACATCCAAGTAAAAATACCAGTTCAGGTATGCCCACCTGAGAAGTTTAATACGCCTGCAGTATGGTCTCAGTGGAAGAAGAAGTTCAGCCGTTATATGTCAGTGTCCAACCAAATTGATAAAACAGGTGAGGAAAAATTAGATATTCCAGTTTTACAGTTTCCTGTAGCACCTACTATTATAGTGCCTGCATTAGAGAGATTTGATGATTATTTCATACCAAGACCGGGTGAGTCAGTACAAATTTTCATATTGAGTTCACATAGTTTGGCCGAAACTTGTGAGTATGTTACTCTTAAAAAAGAGTTAATTTAATTAGAGATCGAATTGTAGTTGGGAAAAGCGACAGGAAAACTAGCTACACTTTACAATTTAAATTAAATTTGACATTAAGTGTTTGTATTCAAACGGTAAAAGAAGCCGAAATTTAGACCAGGCTGCTATATCAGTCTAGAGCATTGGTAAGTGATCCTTTCACTCCATAAGCTGAGTCCTCTAAGGCTCAGTATTAGCCCCCGTGCTGTATCTTATATACACGCACGACATCACATGCCCACGCTCGTAGCCAAGATATTCAGCTGTCTACTGATGATACTGCGATCTCTGCAACATCCCCATCCACTAGAGCTCTAAAAAACAAAACCCAACAACTTCTAAGCCACTTCTCTTAGTGGTTTAGTAAATAAAGGGGAATTCTAAATCCACAAAAAACCGAACTAATCATCATTAAACATTCTATCTACACCCTAAAAGCAAATCAATCTTTCAACGACATCAACCTGTGACTCTGTGGAGAGAGGCTCGTCCCCTTGGACGAAGTTACCTATTTGGGAGTATGCTTCACGCCGTACTCTAATCTGGGCGACTGAAGTTAGGAGTCAAAGCTCCCTCATCTAAGCACTGGGTGGTAAATTTGGGAGATGTAACCCCCAAACCCTACAACACACAAACAAATCCTACATTCATATAATAATGCATTACAGAGCTCTAACTAACTTCTTCACCCTTCATCGATATCTCTTGCACGCCATCAGAGAGGAGGATCATCAGAAAAAATGATACTAGAGATTAGGATTAGAGAACTTACAAGGAAGATACGTCGGGAGAAGACTTAACAGTTCCAACACACACCATGGAAACACTACGGACAAAATAAACAGTTGACAGAAACAGAAGAGCACTACCAAGAAGACCACTAAAGGTATACACTTAACCGAATCTGAGGATTATACATGAAGTAAAAGATCTTCCGGACGAGCTCCAAGATCTCATAAAAGATACAACCCTATACATCAGATGAGCTTGTCCCCTACCAACGCCCATGTTCCACTATACCGGGAGACTCGTAAGTATCAAAAAAATAATCACATCAGTCAAATTAAGTAGGGTACAAGGAACAAATACTATATCAGGACAAATTACCGAGGAGGGTTTAGCAGGTATACTCCTGACTCTGCCTGCAGAGTGATCAGTGGCGAGTCATGCACTACCTCACCTAGCGTGAACTGTCTATAAAAGTTATCCGCGTCCACAACTCAGGACAATATCAGAAAATCAATAATGACTAGTATCAAATTCAGAATGAACAACTTGAACTGTTTATTCGGAATACAACAGAACATAGCATAGGTTATATATTTACTAATATAAATATTCAGTGGCTAGTAAACCTTAAACTAAATGATAACCCTAGGTTAGTCACCTTTTTAGTTGTTTCGGAGCATTTGCGTATACCTTAGAGATTTTTAGGATTGTTAGATAACTTAAAAAATGTAAAGACAAAATATCTGGCCCAGATGGTACCGCTAGAAGTCTTTGGTGTGGTTTCTTTGAAATCAAGTAATTCGGATAATGATAATTGTTGTCAAATTGATCTAAAAATGCCTATGTTGAGTCGCCAAGAAATATGAGGTCTTAAAGTAAATTCTCTAAATGCATCATTTACTACAGTTAATACAGAAAAAGAATATTTTTAACGAAATCGGAAATTTTAAAGAGGAGACTAAAATTAAAGAAAACATTGAGTTATTTATACAGACAACTACCGGAATTGTATCTATTTCCATATTAGATATATTAGAGAAAAAATTTAGATAGACACAAAGTTGGTTTAATTGGAAATGCTATCTTTCATTTGTCCAGCATCTTCTCCTTCTTCCATGCACCAATTAATACCTAGTTGGAGTCTACCGTTGTTTTGCTCTAAATTTTAATTTTTGAACTTATGGAAATAAACCATATGTTAACTTTCTGTTTTTAACTGTACTTCTTTCTTCTTAAGTAACTTTTATAAAATTATTATTATACATTACAAAATAATAAATATTAATGTATTAAGCTACAAAACGTAGGTAAAGTTATCTTGCGATTGCCAGATAACTTCCCCAAGTCGTTATTTCTGGCATATAAAGTTTCCCAGATATTTAGAATATAAAGTATCCTTATCGAGTGGCCTGTAGACGCGTACTCCAAAGAAGGGGTGAATTCATAATGTGTGTATTATGAACAACTTAGAAAGTATACTTTCAGCAAGTTGACTTTCTCAACAGTTTCTCGCAATTTTGAATATTTTATACCGCAGAATTTTCCCTTTTTGGTAAGACTATATCCGGATACCTGAGAGAAATGAGCAAATATATTTAAGAAACATAATACAATGTTTTAATAGTAACTAATTATTTTGTAAATTTAAACACAAATTGATATTAAAAGAATTAGCAGCTTAATAATATTTTTTACTGTTCATTTGTAGCATAACTAAAATGTAATATAAACCAATTGCAGTCTTTATATTGTAACAAATAAACATGTTTTGGCAAAATCTAACAATAATCCGAACTTTTAAATTAATTTAATCATTATCGGTCTCAGTGGCACAGATCGTTGGCTATCGGTCATATTCATTTAAGACTGTTTATATGTTAGAGCCAACGTGGGTTCGTGCCTCGTATCTGGCAGTGAAATTTTAATTTAAAAATTTCAGTGTAAGATACGTGGCTCGAATAGGTAAACCGCATTGAATATTAATTTAATTAATGTTTAATGCGGAGCCTAGATTTTCAATCCCCCTGTGTCACTGTGCCTATGATGGTGGTGAGGTTTTCCGGGTTTCCATACACCTATAGCCAAATGGCGCCATCAATCCTCAGTAAGTCGCCCTGGAGCGCCACGACAAATAATAATAATAGCCGTCCCTTCCCCGCACAAGCCATTGGCTTTCTGGGGTTCACTCGTAAGGGGTGAGATGTAGGGCGAGTATTATTATTATTATTATTATTATTATTATAATTGGTAAATTGATGACTTGGCCTTTAGCATCTTCTATACCGTTTAGATAATAATAATAATAATACTCTCCCCTATATTGCACCCACTTATGAGTGAACACCAGAATCCAAAGGCTTGTGCGGGAAAGGGACGCCTATTATTATTATGTCGCTATTTGGCAATAGGCTTCGGTAATCCCTGAAAACTTCACCACCATAACATATTTCTTTTGCTTATGAGTCCTTTAAAATAATAAACTTTGTGATTTCGCGTGTATGGTCAGTGGCGTGAAACAAACTGGAATACAAATTTAGGTTATTTAAAAATAAAAATTTTCTTCTTCAACCATGTTAATTAATTAATATAACCATGATGGTGGTGAGGTTTTCCAGGTTTTCATATACCTATAGCCAAATTGCGCCATCAATATTCAGTAAAACACTCCGAAGCGTCGTTTTTTCCCCGCACAAGCCTTGATTTCTGGATTTCACTTGTAAGGTGGTAAAATATGGGGAGTGTATTATTATTATTATTAATAAATAAATAAATATTATTATTGTTGATCAATAAATAAAACTCAAAATCATGTACGACAATAATATATTATCAAAGTAGAGGGACAACTAGTTTCTGTTAACAAGCCATCTTCAGGCCCAACACTCGATATAAATTTCGATGTATAATATTAACAAATGAACTTGAATGAGCTTGAATACAAAATTAGCAATATATGATTTAATAAAAATATATTATTATTTTAATACATATTTCTTGAACTGATTCCGCCACTGTTTCATCCAACTATTAATTATCGTATGCAAGCTGCTACAATCAATAAATTGATTGATATTAAATGACCCTCTTTGAAATTATTGGTAACATTTACTACCATTTAATCAAAGATAAGCAAGAAATTACTCTCATTGTGTTAAGCGTTGTAATAATTTAACATGTTTGAAATACATTTTATGGATCTCACACATTGTGCACCAGCTGTTGTATATAATTTGTATCTGACAGTTTTCCGAAATATAAATTATAGTTATGATATTTGACCTAGCGAAAGCTGGATAAATTGCACTGGAAAAGTTTCTTGGTTTTATTTTAGTATTCTGGAATTACTAACCTTTCTAATATTATTTCCAGATTTCAAAACAATAACTGTTAAGCATGACATTAATAAATGATAATGGAATTATATCAATCATTCATCAGTTTCTAAAATTATCTTGTTTTTAAACCTATTGATGGGCGCGAGCGACTTGAGGATTTTTTGTTGTATCCAATCAACTTCTTTTTCTATAGAATGTACACAAATATAATATATGAGATTTTTGAAGTTTTTTCTCAACTCAGTTTTTTGTAATTTTACTTGAGATACATAGTACCCAGCGCATGTAAATGAGTAGATAGATATACAAAAAAAATTGTAATTGTTTATTCAAAAATATTACATCGAAAATACAAACAGATTTGGCCAAAACATTGCGGGACATAGGGTAATTCATGCAACAGACAAGAAGCACAATAAACGATATGCGAGGAATAAGAACAAAATATTTTGGTATACGCCTTTTTAAATACCTTCGTAATTTATTGCAGCGCATCGGATCTACGTCGGCGTTTGGGGAAATAAACAGACGTCTGCGAGTCAGGGTTGTTCAATGTAGCACAATTGTGCCAAAAGTGGCACTTTCATCTATGGAGTGGCATCAGAGCACGCACTATTGAAAAATAGACAAAAACGAGCACTATTTCGTTCTATGACATTTTTGGTCTGCAATGAGTTTTGACTTTCATCGATGACAGCACGATGTGAAAGAATTTTTATAGCCCCGTGTAGAATATCCTTTTATTTATGTTCGAATGATAAGTTTAATTTATTTTGGGTTCAATATTGTTTGAAATCGCGCCATCTGTGAGTTGAACAAAAAAATTCAAGTTATTACAATCGAATGATTTCTGCTACTTTATGACATCATAAACCACGCCTTTTTTTTAGCGATGAAAACGTGATCAAGTTGAGTGCAGTGTTGCCAATCTGCGGGTAATTACCAGATTTTTGGGTATTTTCCTGCTTTGTGGGTATTCTTGCTGGTAATTCAATCTTGCGGGTAAAATTCGGGTATTTCCTTCCATATTAATCTCATGTCAATTATTTACTGTTTGAATGTTTTGTGGGAGTGAGGCCACTTCTAATAAACATAAATATCACCGCTACAGTTACCTTATTTAACAAAAATATATAAAAAGAATAATTGAACACACTTTGCAACACTTCCAGATAATGCATGTTAGATGTCAAAGTACAATAGAAAACAGCCCAGAGGCCTCAAAAAGGAAAAAGAAGAAGGTTATTTCTTCTCATTTTAAGCTCTTATTTTTGTTGCATTTGCATGTTGCAATTTGTGTTGTAATCTGCTGTATACATTAAAAAACCGTTATAACTGACAAACACTTCAAAGGGTAAAATGCAGGTATTTTGGAATTTTGGGGCAAAGTTGCGGGTATTTTGATGATTTGTTATTGGCAACACTGGTTGAGTGGCACCATTTGGCACTATTTTGTGGTCAACTTCAGCACAATCAAAAGTTCATCGTGAACAACCCTGCTGCGAGTTATCGCGCCAGATCGAATTCAGCTTTAGCCGCTTCTGATTATCACTATACATGTGATTTGGTTATTGTTTATTGGTACAAGAAAGTGCTTTATTTGAAGTCTTAATTCATTCAGATTCCACTTTTTATAATATTATTTTTTAGAATCTACTTCAATTTTTGAGAACTTTTCGCTTTTTTATGATTTTACTATTTTTCTTTTCTATTTATTTATTTTTCAAAGAAAATATTTGGCCCTAACAAATATTTTCTTATTTTAAAACTAACCATAAAGACGTAAAAATGTAGCTGTTTAGAATCAACCACAAATACCCTCTTCCGCAGTTTATAAATTACTAAATAAATATAATTTAAAGTGACGCCAGCCGCGAGCACATCGCTCTCATCAACACGTTACCCTCAGAGTGGTGGAATAGGGTGATGTCAATGTTTCGTTTTATTTGTTCCAATTGAATCATTGCATAAATACATTCTTCTTCCTTTCATTACAAATTCCCTATGTTACTTGAAAATATTACCAGATCTGTATAAAATACCAAATAATACTAAAATAACATCAACGATAGAAAAAAAAATCAAATTAAACTAAAAAAATGCACATAGTCCCACAAATGTTTAGTGTTTGATTAAATGTGTGAACGTTCCTAATCAAAAACTAAAAAGGTATCTCAAGGATTCACTTCCCATGAAATTTTTTAAACAAGGATCAATGCAGAGAGGAACAGTACATGCCATATAGGTAAATTTTGTTCGTTTTTGCTTTCTGCGAGTGCTGCAAAGGCGGCAATGTCTGTAAGTGTCAATTTTTTTTGTTAAGTGACCACTGACACCAACCAACCGCACTTCTTCCGTAATTTCTCGCTTATTTACTAAAAAAAGCACTGGCCTATTTGGCCCTTTACGAGGAGTATATCCTTTTATTGTTTTATGTGTAAATTCATTAGGATATTGATAATTGCCATATCTGATAAAAAGTAAAATAGTCTGAGCCACCATTTTGAACTTCTACGGCCAATCTCGTAAGTGTGGAAATTGTCCATAGAAAAGTTTATTTCAACCTCCATCTCATCTTCCAAGACGTCACCGACCTCATGTGGACTAGATGAAATATTTGAATGAGATGAAATATGTGAACCCAATTCGCCTAACTCTGCTTTAGCACCTTCATCTCCTTCCTGATCAAAGTTGAACTCGTTGTCGGGCAAACTATACAAATATTCTAAAGCAGCATTTGAGTGTTGGGCATCATTCAAATCCCACTTTTTGTTCATCTGCCAAAAAAAAATGGTGACACTTTTTGCCACTTCAAATTTTCTACAAACAATACCACTGCAGATACATAAAAAGTGCATTCATAAGGATATTATTGAAAAATAATAAAAGCAAGTAGTAGAAGTTACTGGTAATTTGAAATGAACAAAATTATTCTCTATTGTATTTTCTATAAGTCTAATAAATCCTCGTGTAAAAAGTAAAAATAAAAGTTAAACCGGGCGCTGGGAATAATATCACCCACTTCTTTAAAGTCCTACTTACCAGCTACATAAAAAAATATCTCAATTCCTATCAAATTTGATCGGTAATATCACAAAATTAAAAATTTTAATTGAAAAATCCTCATTACTTAAAGTATGATTACTGAGATTCACTTTTATTATAAAACAAAGAAAATCGTTGCACATTTGAAGTTCTGTCATTTAACTGAAGTATATGTCACAATATATACTTGCAGAGACCTACCATATATTTTTTTGTGATTGGTACTACTCATCCATAAATGGCAGTAAGATGTAGAATGGGGAGTTCAACAAAAATATAACCTCACGTTTTTTCTTTATTAACAGTTAGAATTAATCAAATAAAACCCATTGAGTTTAATTATCTACCGTAATTTGAGCTAGATTTTTGAATAAATTAATTAAAAAATTTTAATTTCTCATTATTTGAATATGCCGCCATTTCGATCGTGACGTCACTTATGTTCAATGAAGTTACCGTCAAGCCATTAACTGCAAATGTGTAAAGAAGAGAATACGAATGAACCACAGCTGTTAAATCTCACTTATACAAAGATGGAGAAAACCATCATATGATAATTGGATAAAGATGAAAAATTGGACCTATCCACTTTGAATTCGCATTCAAAATCGAGAGAGATAAATAGATATTAGATTCCGCTGTTAGATAAAGAAAAAGACTATTATAACGAGATCAGGTAATAATTTGCTGTTTGGTACATAAGTGCTGGGCACACTCGTTCCTGATTAAGTGAAAGGCCGCGTCCGCGTCTGCTTACCGCATATTTCACTGTCACTGTTGTAGTTTGTACTCTGTAGAGCTGGTTGATATTGATAATTTTTCGAATTTATTTGTATTTGTAAAGATCCGTAAACAAAGGTAAAAGTAAACACAATTAAAAATATATTGACCAAACGACACGACATAAGTGACGTTGGTGCACTACAAGTTGCATAGATGCAAAGAAAAAAGCAGAAAAGACGATTTTTTCATGAAAAGAAATTCATTTTTTTCTCAAATAATGCAAAAAAAGATGGACTAATATTTCAAGTTGACCTCCACATTCAATGTTAAACTGAGTTCTCTTTTTAGGGAATTATTTCCCACTGCATATCAAAGGGTTTGAAGGCAGAAGAAGTAAACTTTTTAAGTTAAGGGCTGGTTCGTATATTTTATAGTGTTTGTAATTTTATGGTTTTCTTCACTTCATTGTTTTTGGGCAAAGTTCGAAGGACCAGTTGCAGAAGCAACAAATATTGTAATAAATAGTTACAGTTAAAATTGAATAAAACTACATTCTTCTGTAGCACTATTTTAATATACTCAAAAGAAATGTTTAATCAAACAATTTCTCCCACTCCAACCCGAACAAATAGTTACGCTTACGATCGAATGGAAAAAACTTAGGTTGCAGGATACAAAACAGACTCGGGATACTGGCGATCTGACTCGTCTAGCACTTTTCACAAAAAGAGATCGATTGTTACGTCGATACCGGCTATATAAAAAATGTTTGTCTGCGGTTCGGAACGCGGCGAGCACGCCCGATTAAGATTTATTATATAAAATATTTAAATAAATGATTTTTAAATTAGTGGTCGCTAAGGGCGACTTCTATGTAGGAATTTTAGTTTAAATTTCTACTGGGTTCTAAGAATGGTAGTTATTTGTACATGTTCTAATTCATTCAAATGCTTAATTATATATTTATACCTTGGTTTCTGGTAAGCTAAATGGTTTCAATCTTCTGGATAGACCTCAAATTGATAACGCCAATTTTTTTGCCAATTAACTATTCTTTTTCTTAGAGCGGACCAGGAAATTTAAAATTAGTGCAAGTAAGTCAAACGAAATACATAGAGCAGGGGAACGATATTCCCAGAATGTCAAATGATGTCTTTAAAATTAACAGATAAGAAAATGTGATTCTTTTCAGTTGTTGCAGTCATGTAAGAGTCTGGAGTCAAGAGTAGGAAAAAGAGTAATTCTAAAAAATGGCAAAGTTCGCAAAAGAAGAAGTGTTAGTATTATCCATGCAACTAATGTGTTCTTTGATTCTAGTTTCAAGCCTTTTCCCTGACTGACCAATATAAATTGTATTACAATCTGAACAATAATGTTCAGGTACAGGTACAATTTTTCCTTTGACAATCACCTCATCATTAAATATACCATAATTGTAGTTTAATTCAACAATTATAATAAAGTTGTTGATTAAACACTTTTTATTGTTGATTCAACCCATACTATTTCTTTGAGTGCACATTTTCTTGGACTACATTTTTCTTGGACTACGTTTTTTTGGACCAAGCTACCTAAGTTTCCTTTGGAGAAGGAAAAAAACTTCAAGAAAAGCTAAGTTAACAACAAATATAACGTTTAATTTGAGTTTAATTTCCTTAACCCACAAAAAGAAAGAAAGAACGGATTTTGAAATATATCATATTTTTGTTGTCAATTGTTTCTAATTACATCAAAAAATCAATTAGACTGGCGTCCTAATTTTTTTTATTTAATATTTTACTTCTGATATATTTCAAATTCTATTAGTGGAACGAATCCAGAAATAAGAAAGGAACAAAAAAAATGCGTTATTGTAACTACAGAAAGACAATAATATTTTTACCAACTACAAGATGTCTGCAATTAAAAATCAGTCAATAAAAATTATTAAAGTTACTGTCTATTCTTCTGTAGTCATATAAAATTTGATACAAAATATTTAATTTAGAACAACGATTTTTATAAATATAATTGAAATGGTAAGATGAGTTGATGTATCTCGTTTTTTCCTTTACGGAGTACAAATTTTATTCGATATTTGTGGTTGTATTTTAAAAATGACAGATTACAAAATTGACATTGGTATCGGTGTTATTTCAATGTAATAGCACCGATGTACGTCCAAGTTTTAATAGAAAATTCCAGTGTTGTTTAGGCCATCGATCTCCCTATATCCAAAATCTGTTTCAGCTAATTTCAGTTAGGTAATCGAAACGAAAGGATATCCCAACTGAGTAGAATCCTAATTCCAGGGAGAAAAGTTATCGAACTGTACGTGCATAGATAAGTTACAGCATATTTCAAATAGATTTGTGGGCATAGAAGAGAACAGATTAACAATGGCGGATTTATAAAGCAGAAAGGAACTGAACGCTTTTACGTTTAAAATTCGTGGAGATAACTCGAATATAGGTCATTGTGGACCGGAAATTGTATTATCGATGTCGGAATTTTAAAGGAAGCTGTTCCGATAAAGGGGTTTAAGGGTTAATTTGAATTACCTAGCGCCGAGAGTACATGCACGCATGAGATGCTATCTAATATGCTTTTAGGTAGATATGTTGGTAATATGTGTATGAGGTACGGCAAAAAGTCCGGTTCGGTGGAAAGGCTAGATGGGCTTTTAGAGGTAAATCAAATTAGGGTCTTGTTTATCTCACTTTTATTGTGAATTTATTACTTTTGAAATCCTCGACGTGAAATTTGTGCCTAATAAAATTTCGTAGATATTATTTACTGCTATGTTCTTTTATTCATTTTTGTAAGGTACTTAATAAAAGTTTTTAATATCATAATTATTATCAACATAAAAATTAACATTTAACTAAAAAAAAAATACTTATGACATCATTAAAAATTAAATATGTATAAAATATTGAAACATAGCTTTAACATAGGTAAAAAGATCCACAGAAAATATATTAAAATTTAAATTCAACATGTGTTTATGGTAAATTCTTTGTCAACATTCGTAACAAAGAACGTTTACTAAGAGAAAGTTTTAAAAAATATATAAAGAAGGAGCATCAAACCCAACTTTCCGAATACTTCTAGTACAAATTATCATCATTTTTTACTAATAAAACTTTAACTTTCAAGAACTATAACAAATTTGATTGCATCTATTACAATTTATTTTAATTTACAGTTCAGTTCATAGCTGCTCTCAAGCTGCAAACCATGCTTCGTGCAACAAATATGCACTTTTTGCACGTGTTGCACACAACATTTTTTCTACGATCGAAATAAATATGACATTTTTAATAGTTTTCAAAAAAATAAAATTTGAACTGGCAATTTAAAATTAATTGCAGAAACTATCACAATCAATCTGACAGTGACAGTTCAGGCCACATCCATAGGTCAAACCGGTAGACATGAAACGATTTTGATTAATCAAACGGATTTATATTTATAAAATGACCACTAAAATTTGCTTGTTGATCGTTTGTGATCTTATTTGAGATTGAATCCATTGAATCACGGATAATTTAAATAATTTAGTTAATATTATTATAAGTACCTATATAGATACTTCGCTTTATGTAAATCCATCAAAACAAAATGTATTCCTGAGAGTCCCTATGGTCTAGTGGCACTCTAAAATTTACTTTTATGCACTAGTACACAAAAGATTTACTTTTATGCACTAGTGCACAAAAGTTATACTTTTAACACGGTAGATAGTGCAAAAAGCATTTTACGTCGCTTTAATACATCAAAGAAACAACAAAAACATTCTGATTACAATATTTTAGTAAATAAAATACTTACATAACTACACGCTTGGGCGGACTAACGACTAACACCACAGCTAAGATTTAAACTTTTAGTACTCAAACAAAAATCAACGAATGAGTCAACTGGCACAATAGTGGAAGTTAGAAGGATATAGGTGGGAGGTACTGAAAGGCACAACAGACAGAGATCGCAGCTTCAATACGTAAAGAGTCTAACCATGGCGTTTGGTGGACAAAGTCCGCCAGCGCGTGTTTCACTCCCTAAAATCAGAATATTTTCATATACCTAATTGGAATGACTGGCGAGAGATCTGCGGGTCTCTTCATAGCATTAAGCAGAAGGCATAATGGATTCTGGCAAGAAATTAACGATTTAAAAGATAATTTAAGCCAATGTACATCTAGTAGAATTGTAAGAATTCAATTATGTCCGTTACTACCAATAACAGGCGTATTTCAAAATAATGCCTTTTTACTTTTAAAATATTGAAATTCCCGCCCTCCTCAATATCCAATCACGGAAAAGCGCGGCAGTGCCACGTTGCCAAATCTAATCAATCCAAGTTACGTTCGAGTTCTCTTTTCGTTTGGTAAACGTCTTTAGTCGTATTTGTGTGACGTTCTGTGTTAAAATTATTTTTTTCATTTGCTAATGTGTCAAAGTTATTTAAAGTGAATGTAGAATTTTATAAAGCAGATTCTACTAATCTTCGACGAATTATGGAGATAATGCAATAAGTTATATGTAGTTAAACCGAGAACATGATGTCTGCATTGTCAGAGCAAAAATAACACCAGAACATAAAGTTAACAAAAAGGCATATACTGTGGAGCTAATTATTAATGAAAATGTATCTTCTTGTATCTTCGAAAGTTCATCATCTGATGTGCTCTTTGTCATACTGATTATAACGGAGGAAGTACTAATTGGGGAACTAAGAGAAGAAGATGAAGAAGCATTGTTTTACTGAAATAAAGTTTTGAAATATTAGCTGTCAGTAGATAGAACGTCCTTTAACTTTAGAGACTCAATAAGTAAAGGCAATGACGTTTAGAATAAAACTTTACAAGTTGATTTCTTATACAATTGTCACAATCTAAACGTCATTGTCATTAGTTATAGAACCGTTAAAGTTAAAGAACGTTCTATCTACTGACAGTTAGAGTAGTAAGATAAAAAATATGCAATATAGACGTACCTAATCAATAATTATAAGGCTCACAAATAAATTTTCAAAATATAAAAGTTCTTTCACAAAATTCGCTAATAAACTAGAAGTCACCTCTAACCAATTACCAGATTGAATTGGATATAAATAAGTTAGGTTACGTAAACTGTCACGTCTGTCAATGTTATTGTTAGTTATGTTGTAGAAAGAGGATAAAGATGTTCAAATATTTTCTAGTGGGATAGAAAAAGATAACAATATAATCTCGTGTTATAAGAGTACCACCGCAATAGACTGATAATCCTACAACATAGCAGCAGATTAAGCAATCCTATTGGTGTTACGTCACTTACCATTTTGACCACACTTTTTCAAAATTCAATATTTGTTTTCTGCTTTATTTGGGACTTAAACAAAGTAATTTTTTCACTAAAGTGTTTATTTTATCTTATATTATAGCCCTGAATTGTATCTCAGTTCATGACTGAAGCCCATTAGTTTTTCCTGTATATTTAATCATTTTTAAATATAAACCGCAACATAAGGAACTTACAAACAAGCGCATTAAAAACAAATACCAGCGCATACGAGCGCATAATGAGTGCATTGATTTGCAACAAAAATATTTAAAAAAAAATGCATTGTAGGGCTAGCACTAATTTACCCTCTCCCAATGTTATTTAAATAATCAAGGCCTTTCTAGACAAGCGCTTTAAAAATAAATACTAGCGCATAAGAGAGCATAATGAGCGCATTGTTTTTAATATATCGTGTTTATAACTTTTAGACGGGGGGGTGGGGGCTAACATAATGGAGCCGTTCTGGACTCACCACTCTGTTACTGTGACAATGCATCTATTGCTAATATTAACCACATTTTCTTCCAGTGTTTTAAAAAGGTCACTGCTATCACAAAACTGTATAAAAATCAAAAAAATTTGTGGAATTTTCCACCATATAATTTGACTTTTCTTTTGTCTACACAAAACAGATTAGATATGTTTTCTGTTTATATTATCAACTTTTTGTCCAGTATCAAGTTAGTATGAAAATAAACCACTCAATCTAAGAACGGGATCATAGTAGCTGGAGAGCCATTTCAGCTTAGTGGACAATTATTTTCTTTTTTAATATTTATATGAGTTTTCCCAAAGTCACTAAATTTTCAATTTTATGAAGTATTTGAAATGATCAAAATCTCATAAAAACTATTTAAAAATTACTTAATTTTTTTACTTTTGAGTAAATCTGGCAGCGATGGCAAATATTTTTATAAGTGATAATCTTGAAATAAAAAAAATATTCTTGGATATACATATATTTCTAAACACAAGGAAGTTGTTTGTAGATCTTTGTTTACTATTCGGATTTTAACCAATTTTTATGATAAGAAATATCCTGAATCCATTTCGACCATTTTTAGCATAACGTCTGTCTGTGTATGTGTGTCTTAGTGTGTAAACGGCTTAACTAATTTGGGTGAAATTTTGCACACATATTTGAAGTTACTAGAAGAAAAATTGTGTAGATTTTGGTATTAATGGGACAGCAGAAAGTGCCAGTTGTTATGGATGATAACGTCAACACTTATCAAGATGGCAATAAAGTTCTTTTCAATGTAGTAAAATACATTTCAGTTAAATTAACAATTTCAAAGCTTTTGGTATTGCCAAATTCACTGAAAAAGTAAAAGCCGTAAATATTTAACAAATCGGTATGGGAGTATAAAAAAATCTTATATTGGAAACAATCATGATTTTAAGTTCTGCAGTATCTTTTTAAACATAACTAGAACTTTAAGAGCTGTTAGACATGCGACTGACGGTCAGTACTGACGATGAGTCGGTCCCATTGATTCTATTGGGGTTTTCACAAGTAGAGCAAATCGTCCTTCGACTGATTGGTCCGTTGGAGTATCCGTCGGATACGTACGGCACGCGTCAGTTCGGGCCATCGGCGTTATGATTTTTTTCACATGCGTACTGACTGATGATAGACAGTGTTGCGCAATTTACTTTCTGTTTTAAGTTTACGTATAATTGTTTTGTATATAGGAGATCCACATAAATCTTTTTGTTGTGTGTCTTCGAACTATTAATCTTTTTACGCACAAAGCGACAACAATGTTCTTTCACTCTCTGTGCGTACTGATCAAACGCTGCATGTGAAAATCTATGCAATCAGTTGCATGTGTAACAGCTCTAAAATAAAATTTTCTTGGTTTTTAAAAACGTTCTAATCTTTAATTTTTATACTCAATCATAGCAAGTACAATTCTGATCATACTACGATTGTATTCTTTTGTGGCAAATATCTGCAAATTTAGTTTTTAAACAAATAACAACAAACTTATACTAGAGCTTTCCTAATTCTGTAAAAAATATGAGACCAAATATTAAAAAAAAATTAATTACTAACAAAATACATTAGTTCGTTAAAATTTAATCAATTTACTTACAATTTATTAGACAACCCAAATAAAATACAATCAAGAAATCGCACTGGCAGACATATTTAAAAGAACTAATGGATGTCCGACGAAAAATTTATTAAGCAAATTAAGAGCTTTTAGGTAAATGAATTAATTCTGTAAATTAATAAAACACTCAATTCATTAAAACGTTCTTTGGTTGTTTCGATCGCCGAAGTAACTGGTGTATTTTAATTACTTAAATTGTGTTATTGCCTTTATATTAATTATTTATAAGGTTTGAAGTTTTTTGTTTTACCCCATTTTATTCCCATTACCTTGAAAGTTTTCTTATTTTTTTCTCGATATCGTTTCTAATTTTTCTATATATTTGTTAATTCATTAAGTTCTTTTTGTAATTTATTTATAGATTTAATTTAATATATTCATCATTTTTAATTCCACTTATTTTTTTTGTTTATTTTTGATACTATTTTGTTACATGATTTTTCAATTTATTCTCCCATTTTCTTTTTTACCCACTTAGTTTGTTCTCCACCGTTTTGTTTCGTTATTCTTTTGATTATTCTTCTCTTTCGCATGTTTCGCTTCGTCCTTTGTGTATCCTACTGGAATGAACATTCACTACTATTTTTGCTCATTTCTTCTCTATGTCATATTTTATCTCTCCCTTCTCTTGATATTCCTATATCTACATTTTGAATTCTCTCTTCTTGTTCTGTTCTAGACTATTCTTCTGGTTGAACTTAGTTTCCTCTATCTTTTGTAACCGTTTAAACATTTTTAAGTAACTATTAAACAAATATTTATTGATATATATTTTTCGAATTTCCAAATTTCTTTAAAAACCCTACGCTGAGCGCCATTTGAAATTTTATATAGTTTTTTTTTTAAGTATTTAATGTTTACTATTTTATTTTTATTATGTTAATTAATAATTGAGTTTACTTGCAATTATAAAGGAGACACTATTGTCAAGAACAGAGTAACTAAGTCGACAAATTTAATTCATCAAAATCTTTTATGTATGGTGAAACATTTTCCGAACGCCGGTTTCATAATTTCCGTTGTTTTAGAGATGTGCATGAGTGTAAAATTACGTAATACAATGTAGGTATTTCATCTCACAGCTGTAAGTACAGAAAATGGAGTGATATAAAACGCTGTTTGCGAATTTCACTCCAATCTCATTTAATTTTCTTTATTGTGTTAGTCGTAATTATCACGCAACAAAAATTTCTCTTCGTTCATAAAATAGATCATGAGTTTTATTTATACCTTAAAATTATTTACTTTGTTTTATAGATTTTTATTAAACGATAAATAATTTTTTCCGAAAGCGACTGTTTCTCGTTTTAGATTTTATTATTCGGCTTTCAAATCATATATACAAAAGTTACCCCAATATAGACTCCAACAAAATCAACACAGTAATTTTCGTAAACAGAAACACAATATAAAGTAAACGAAACCGACATTTTATTATGAATTTCTTGTTTTTTTTTCTACCCTTTATTCTTGATGTTTTATAAAGCATTTTGTTCGGGTGTTGTTGGCCATTACTTAACATTTTTTTTAATTTCAATTTCTGCAATTTTTTTTATGGATATCTCCCTATGGCTTTTTTATTTCCTCACTCTTTTACCTCCTACTTTTTCCTAATTTAAATTTTGTCAGCTCTCCCGGAATTTCAGATTATTTCCGTTTTTACTACATCAAATTAATGTCATAAATAGGTACCTTTACCTTATTATTATTTACCGTGGCCCTATATTTTTCTTAATTGATGATTTTAGGGTTGAAAATTTGCATTTAATCCATAAAAAAATAAATAAAAAATGCGTTTGTCCAAATGATTTAACTTAATATACAGCGTTAAATAAGCAACATAAATATTTTTTATATGATTGTGCGGGTTATTTTAACAAATATTTGTTATGATGCTATTTGTATTTTTAATGGCATGTAGGGCTCCGCTTAAATCTAAAATCCATGTATTTACCGTTTTTGTATTTTATTTAATCATTGCTTTATGTATTTGAAATGCTGTAAAAGTCATGGATTTTGCCCCAGCGTTCGACGAGTGACTGTTGTTTTAATTATTTGTCCGGTATTTTATTTTTTTACATTCGATTTATGCTAGGACATAACATATCAGCTAACTGCAAAATGGTTAAACTCAAATATTATTTCAGTTTTGTTTGTATAGTAAATATTGCATTTCGGTTTAAACAGATAGTGATTTTATACAGGATGGTGCATAAATTATATTAATTTTTATATTTTTGGGTTTTCTAATTTAAAAATGTGCTGTGTAACATATGAAAATTAAACGTCAGATTAGAAAAAAATTAATTATGATTGTTCAGAATGGTTGAAAACTGTCAGGTTAAATTTATTGTATATTAAAGTGTAGAAGAAAATAAAGAATATCTGGAAAGTTTAATTACTTAAAAGAATTTTATAAACAAGCTCAAAATCAAAGTACTATTCTAACCTAACTTTCAGCACGTGCATAGCATAGTACTGAGATATTGATGGTTAACGTAACATTTCAGAAGGACGAGTCGTCACTGTAGGTGCGGTCACTAAAGGTAGAGGCCACTAACATGAAAGAAGTAACATGAAGTACTGTCATACTTCAACCAGAGGTGGAAAAAATAATTTTCGTAGTAGAATTTTAGAGTTAAAAAAAGATATTTTTTGTTTTTAATATGTAAAATTGACGTCCATTGTGAAAATTGTTTTTTTTTTAAATTTTATCTTAAGTTTTAATGTTTTTATTAAATGGAGAGTGATAAATCCAGAAAGATAGAAACTAAAAATGTTATCAGTTTATAGCTTAATAAAATCTAACAGACATATGTAGAAGTAAAAATTGTTAATGCCGTAAATTGTATACAAGCACTACAATTATTGTAGTCCTGATGATGAAACCGGCAGTTTTCAAAAGCTTGATAAAATTATTATAGTACATTGTGACTTTTTGCTGCAGTCCCAACAAGTTACCATAAGATGTTCTAAATAGTCAGCAAAGACTAAAAGAGGGTATTATATTATATTTACTTATACCCTACAAGCATCAGTTAAAAACTGATACCCAATATCAAAAATTTTTCCGAAATGCACATGCTCACGATTATCTATTTTGGGCCGCAGTGTAGTCAAATATAAAAAAAATGTTCTTCTCTGCAATTGAGGTTATGTGTAAGATTAAGTTAACATAGTTGCAAAATCTATTCGAAATCGAGTTGAATGTTATCGGTTCTTGATTAAATATAAAAGTGTACATACAAAGTGGAATTTGACTATTAATACTAGAATATTAATCTCCAATTACATATACCGATTAACCTAACCAAACCTAACCCGAATGATCTATGAATCTCACTAAAACCCACCCTGTCCGTAATGCGAATAATACTGAACATTCGCATTTGAAATTGTCTTGCACTTTCCGCATCACCTTCATTCCAGTGAATAGGCAGGTTCTACATTTTTTTAAATGAAATCGAGAGATTTTGTTATTAAAAACGATCAAAAAATATTTGAGCCCAAAATATTAATATTTACGTCCGCTGTAAGCATTTTAAAATCAAGGATCGGTGAAAGGCTGGAAAACGTACCTGTGCACGAGACTCGACCGTGTGACGTCAGTAGTCATGAAAGCTTCGCCCCTGGCCCGCTGCTGCGCTGTATTCACGATACACACACATCGTTAATATAGCACAGCAGCGGGCAAGGGGCGAAGAGTTCATTATTACTGACATCACAAGGTCTAGTCTCGCGCACAGGTACGTTTTCCAGTATCTCGCCGTTCCTCTTAAAATGCTTACAGCGGACGTAGATATTAATATTTTACGCTTAAATGTTTTTTGATCGTTTTTAAATAACCAAATCTCTCGATTTAAATTAAAATAGGAAAAATATCGAACGTGCCTATTGGTATTCTACAATTAGTACATGTACTATGATTTCTGTGATAAAACTCAGAAACTTTGATAAAATCCGAAAAGTTTTAAAACACGAAACAAATTACTTTAACAATAAATAATTGTTGCCATTCTATATAATAATTATTATTTTATAAGGTAAATTGCATCATCCAATAAGACCTCGGTGATCTTAGCACCCGGCCGACCAGCACCAAGCTTATACCCAAGTAATCTTGGCTCACGCCGGCCAACTCCAAACGGCACTTTTCCACCACGATCAAATAATTTCACAAATTTATTCTGCCGATTTGGGGTCTACTCATGCAAAATTACTCGTTTTATTAATTTGTTTACAATGTTTACATTTTTTGTGGCGTTGATAATAGGCGGCCACGAACAAAAATTAGCTGATTACATAGAGGAATGGAAGCACTAGTTAGACAAAATTTTTCGTTTACATACATCTCCCCGAAAGGGCCAGCTCCAAGAATCAAAAATTAGAGTTTCGTATCGGTCGACCTAATTTGAATATTTTTTTCGGAGGTTGACAATAGGCGGCAACGAAAAAAAATTAACTGATTACATAGAGGAATGAAAGCACTATTCACACAAAACTTTTCGTTTACATATATCTCCACGAAAGAATTTAAAATTAGATTTTCGTAGCGGTCGAACAAATTTCAGTATTTTTTTTCGGTGATTTAGAATGGGCGGACACGAACTAAAATTAGCTGATTACATATAGGAATGGAAGGAATATTTAGACAAAATTTGTCGTTTACATACATCTCCCCCAAAGGGCCAGCTCCAAGAACCTAAAATTAGATTTTCGTAGCGGTCGAAAAAATTTTGCCTGAATAGTGCTTCCATTTCTCTATGTAATCAGCTAATTTTGGTTCGTGGTCGCCCATTCTCAACCCCCGAAAAAAAATATTGAAATTTGTTCGACCGCTACGAAAATCTACTTTTCGATTCTTGGAGATGGTCCTTTGAGGGTAATGCATGTAAACGAAAAATTTTGTCTGCATGGTACTTCCATTTCTCTATCTAAACAGCTAATTTTTGTTCTTGGCCGCCTATTATCAACGCCACAAAAAATGTAAACAAATTAATAAAACGAGTAAGTTTGTATGAGTATACCCCAAATCGGCAGAATGAATTTATGAAAGTATTTGACCGTGGTGGAAAAGTGCCGCTTGCAGTTGGCCGGCCGTGAGCCAAGATTACTTCGGTGTAAGCTTGGTGCTGGCCGGCCGGGTGCTAAAATCACCGAGGTTCCAAAAAGGGTTATTAGTGGATCAGAACTTTACAGAGTTTGTATCTTAAAGTATAAAAATGAAAACAGTTGTGAACAAGTTAATAAAGAAAATAAAAAAAATATTATAATATTCAATAAAGAGTGTTTATAGATTTTTATACTGTTCATATTAAACGCGAGATCCAAAAACATCAAATAATGAACCTTGTGGGAGTTTTGCTGAGGCACGCTTTTCTCTTAATGCCGTGCATTCGACGAATAAGTGTTTAATAGAGAACCTAGTATCACAAAGTTCACATTTAGGTTCGATGTCATTGTTAAAATGGTAACCATGGGTTAAACGCCTGTGACCCAGACGTAACCGTTTTTCGGCAGTACTGACCAACGTTTCACTGATTTCTTCACATCACTAAATTTAGACTAGGTAGTATTCCACCTATATTCCCACGCATTATTCACTATTATTTTCACTGAGGATTTGACATCATTGCTTACATGCAAATGAGTGGTCTCTGTATTCTCACTATTAGTAGCGTCTTTGGCGGGTCTGTCCGCTTCTTCATTGCCACGTACTATGCTTTAACATTTTCTTTAGAGTTTGCCAGTTCTTGTTTTATTTTGATGATAATTGGGCTTTCTGTGAAGATAGTCTGTGTAGCTTGTAATGAGCTGAGTGAGTCCGTGTATCAGGTGGTTTTCCTTATGCGAAATAGAGTATGAAGGTGGAAGTTTGTACTTATAAGAGGAAAACGGCGTTAAAATGGAAGCTCCACAACAGGCTATTTATTTTGATGTATCAGTGAATATTTGGACATGGTTTTTATATTTTTGTAAAAAGTCATTAAGAGATGACTTTATAAATTCTGGGTTAGTGGAACGTTTATCATTAAGTCAGTTAAGTATTTTGGATTTTTTATTTTCCAGGAAGGAGTGGAGGTGGATTGAGAAGGAAATATTTCAGGTAGTGTATAATTCAAATAATCTAGGTTAGAACTGATTCTTGCATAAAAACGTTTGGAAGTTTTGGGTTTCTGTGTAAAAAGATTGAAACATTTTTGGGATATATAGTATGATTGGAATTTGTTTTGGCAGCATATGTGAGGCTTAAGTAAATTTTTCTATATTCTAAAGAGGGTTGTTATTATACTCACCACTGAATTCTGAGTGGTACCTTTGTTACTGAAATTTTGTTTATTAATTTTACAAGGTAATAAAATTAAAAATCATTGTATAGCAATTTTGGCACATTTATTAATATTTTTTGATGAATTATTCCAATTATTCAGTGAACAAAATAATTGAGGTACTAAATAATTAAAGTGATTGAAAAGACAAAATATGCTTAAATATTTACTTGTCTTAAATCCTAATTTTTCAAGTAACTGCATTGAATATTTTGATCTAAAAAATCTAGAAAACAGCGTCAAATCACCAAGAAGCCAGTTTTGCAAAATGAAAAATGCAATAAGATTAGACAGGAATAAAAAACTGATAGCAATTGTGAAATTTTACAATTTGTGGCAATACAACATATTTACAAAGTATTACTAAAGCAAACAGACTTAACATCAAATAAAGAAATAAGCTTAAATATTGACATATTGTCTTTTATGAGTTAAACAATTTTTTTAATCGTTTACTGTGTCAAATGCTTTAGAAAGGTCTACGAAAATGCATAACGATAATGTTTTTTATATAAAGCAGGATATTTATGTTCTGCTTTCCTCGGGCATTGTATATATGGTTGAGGATCCAGGTTTGCCTCCGTGTTATAAATGGTTGGTTCTGACAAAAAAAAAATCCTTATTTTTCTAAATTATATTTTGAGAAATAACAAAGATTATCAGTGTACCTTGATCTGGTTGTCACTAGGTATATTAATTATACTCGTTGATTGCTTCAAACCAACTAAGGCGTCTTATAAAAATTAAATAATAATATTATATAACCCTATTAAGACTAATAAATTTAAATAGTAAAACTTTTGAAATAATTTCTAAGTGTACTAGTTTTATTATTTTTTTATTATTTAAGAACATTTGGAAATTATCTCTGAGAATGTAGTAAGTCCCTACTCTTGACAAGTCTTAATTTTCCAAGTTCTAAGTTTCCACTAATTCGAATTAAGTGTCCTTAAAGGCTTATAAACTTTCTCTTTGATGTTCAACCTAGTAAGATATTATACGCATTCCGCTTTAAACGATGTATTTATACAAACCAGAGGCGTTACTTGCAAGGGATTTAAATATACATTTTTAATGTGTCAAATTAAAATAGTATTAGTACAGACCGTACGCCGTGTAATAAAATTCTATTACCACATAAGGGCCGTAATAAGAAAATAATGTGTTCAATAAAAAAAATCGGTTGTCGCCCAAAACTTTACCGACGAGTATCCAAGGACGAATACTTATTCAGATATTTAATGTAAATTTCAAACTTCGACATTTTTATTGTTGACAGGTGACATAATTTTTGACTGTTCTGAATAGAGATTTTCAAGGGCTTTTAAATGACAGATTGCAAGTGAAATTCCGTGATATAATGCTTCTATCATTTTTTGATAATCACCTTCCGTTTGACAGATGTCAGATGAAAACTAACTGGTTCTTTCGACGATTAACGGAAATTAATTTTAAAGAAAATGGTTCAAATTCATTAAGTACTTTTTCAGATATTTAATATTAAAATTTCAAAATTTCCCATTTTTTTATTTTTGATAGGTGACAGTTGGACAAATAATTTTGACTGTTCTGAATAGAGTTTTTCAAGGGCATGTCAAATTCCGTGACCTATTTCTTCTGTCATTTTTTGACAGTGACACTTCCGGTTGACAGATATCGTACAAAAATTAAGCCTTAACTACGCACACCTATTTTTTGACGTAAACGCTGTCAAGGAGTCTACCAGATTCCTTATATAAACGTCCCCCCTCACTTTGTTGAATATACTTTACTATGGTTTATCTATCAAAATGAATTGTTGGCTTCATTTAGATAAAGAAAAAATAGTAATCTAATCTTTATTGATTGCATCTGAAACGCAATTCATTAAGCATTAAACAATTCAAGAGCAAATAACAGTGAATCAATTAACGGTAAAAATCGAGTTGATATAAAAATAAAATTCGTATTTCCTATTAAATCTAAATGACATAATGTATAAAAAGAAAAACAGAACCAAATTAAACACTGCTTAAGAAGAAATAAAAAAAACTGGCGACCATTCAACACAGCAAATAATTTTTATCAGATGGATTTACTGCAGCATACCAAGCAAAGTTTCCGGGAACACCAAAGACATATCGGGTTTCTACAAGTGACACAAGCACAAGCTGTCTTCCTTTTTAATTTGGGAGGACATATGTGGCATTATTCTCTTATCTGAAGAACTCCATCTTGAATTTGGGGCGCTGGTTCTGATGGTACTTGAAGAATACGGTGAATTAATTCTTTTAGTTGTCGCGGTAAAAACAGATTTCTTTATAATCTCTGCTGTAAGTGATCTCTTATTAATTCAAATGCTAATTTTTTTACAAAGGTTAATCGTATCATTGCCTTTTCTTAGTATGAGACGTACATAATATATGAGTTTAAAAATATTGCCATAGGATATCAACGGGTGCGACGACTTCATGTATACTCAGCATATTTTTCGTCCATGGCATCAACGCCACCATTAGTTAAATTATAATAGGCTTTCCACTTTCTGGATCCACATTTTTCTGGTGGTGCATAGAGAATATCAAAATGACCACCCTGTTCTTTTTCGGCGTATATAACACCAATTTTGTGTCTTTATTAAAACCATAAATGGTGTCACGAACTTGACGGTTTTTGTTAGGTAAAAAGTCGCTGGGTCTTTCCCTTTTATTTTTGTTCCGACTTCCCACCTAACTCAATCCATTTTTTAGCAATATCTTCAGCTCTATTGAAGAGAACCAATTATCAGCAGTTATGTTTATATTTATGTAGGCTTGCTAAGTTTTTGCTCATTCTAAGTCACTACCATCGCTATCCTTTCCAGAATATATATATGCGTTATATAGATAGGTGGTTCTTGTGATTGTCATAGCCATTATTTTGATGCCATATTTTTCAGGCTTCGATGGAATGTACATGTTAGATCTACAACGGCCTATGAATCCCACTAACATTTCATCAATGAAACTATAAGCAACTATATTATAAGATGTCGTTATATGTTTCATAAACATATCAAATATTTCACAGGTAGCTGCAGTGGGATTATTTATTTTTCTTTCTTCTTTATCATCTGGATTGTCTAAGCGCAGTGCAATGAGTAAAACTTAAAATCGTTTTCCAGACATGGTTGACCTGAAAATTTCTGGGCTGTACCATCTGTTACAAATAAGCTTCTCACATATTCGTCATTAGATTTGAAAATTGCAGTGTTTAACAGTAATCCAAGAGAAGCTTTCAACTCTATTTTTGTTAGATCAGATAGTTCTGGCCTATTTTCTCGCATATACGTGAGTCTAATCTTAAGATTTTATTATAATAATAATAATAATGATAATAATGTCTTTATTAACCAACGTTACATAGTACAAAAATAGAACAAAAATAAGAACAGGAAAAATGGTTATTGGTTAAAAGGCGCAAGATCAGCGTAGCTGTTCTTCCTCAAGAGCCTGAATATTTTTAAATTAAACCTAAGAGCTAGTTATTTAACAAGATCAAAAATATATAAAAAAGAAAAAAAAAAATTTTTTTTAAAAAAAACTGAAAATTTAGTATCTGCCTATACCATGAAAAAAAATAAAAAAAAACAGTTACCTTATATACCACATTGGTCGTTGTAAAGCATTTGAAAAACTTTACATTTAAATTTATTGATATTCATATCCTTAAACTCTTGCGGTAGTTTGTTATAATTTGAAACCATATGGAATCGAAATGATCTCTCAAATATCGCTGTTCTGTGTTGAGGAATAGAAATAGTGTTTTTGTGCCTAACATTGATATTGTGAATATCACTTCTGTATCGTATTTTATTTAACAGATAAGGGTGTTTTCCTGTTTTAATAACTTTGTGGAATAAGGATAAGGAATGTAACTTTCTTCTATTCTCCATAGATAACCAATGATTATAAGCGAGAGTATGAGATATTCGATCATATTTTCTTATTCCAAAAATTAACCTTAAACAAGAATTTTGTAATCTTTGAAGCCTCTTTTTATCAAACACACTCAAACATGAATCGTAAACATAATCTCAATGATTTGCATGAGAGAGCACCAATGCATCACAAAGATTACTTTTTAGATTAGAGGTTAGGACATGCCTATTAGGATAAAGAACTTTAAGTTTTGCATAAGCCTTTTGTAACACATACGAAACGTGGTCAGAAAATCTTAGTTTTGAATCAATGATGACTCCAAGATTTTTAGTTTTTCCTACAGATTTTAAAACTTGATTATCTATTTTTAATGTTATTTCGTCTGAATCTAAATTACCAAAAGGTATGACATACGATTTAGAAGCGTTTATTACAAGATCATGGAAGGTCGAGGTCCAAATCAACATCGTAGATATCGTCAGTCAATAATTGACTGAAAAATTCAGAACGACTTGTTGTATTTTCTATAACGGCAAGGGTCGGGGTAATTGAACTCAATTATGTGCAGGATCTATTACATTTCTCAGGGGTTCCACGGCGCTTCACTTGAATTTATTCTTACCATAGAAATATTTTTTTCTTCTCTTAGAAAAGGGGGAGTCAGTCTCATATTCGTTATCACTGAAGCTTATAGGATTGACTCCTCAAGATTAGGTTCAGGAGATTTATTTTCACTTTCTATTTCCAATTCACTCTCGCTATCATGATCTCTTGCTAAAAACACATCTTCATCCGGTTCCTACAATCGGTCTCTATATCATTTAGCAATTTATTTAAAGTATCTCCAAAATTACTGTCCTTGGGATTTCACTGCTTTTGAAGTGCCAGCCATAATGTCGTCTATCACATTTGTAACGTTGTTACTGACACGGAGTCTCACAGACTCCTCTAATAATATATCTCGCCGCCAAGATCAAATTAAACTGAGTAAAACTTATCACATGCACTCTCTTGGCTGAACTTAGGAAGGTACTGAAGACTACAGCTACCTGATTGAAATGTGCTGGGAGAAATGACAATTAATATGCGTCTAGGAGTCTGGGAGACTCATTCAGTAGTTAAGAGCTAATGGGTTCTACCGAAAACAAAATACCCAATTTCAGCTTAACAGAATTAAGTGTGTGGCTTCTATCGTAAGAATACACACAGACAGACAGACACTCAGACAGACACGCAGATAGAGAGACTTCCATCTGAAAATGGTCTAAGTCGTCTCAAGGACCTCAAAATGTATATTTACATCTTTATTTCGAAATTATTTTTAGCTCATTCACAATACTTTCCCTTCCCGGATACTGGGTCGGGAATGGAAAAATATCGCGTATAATGAAGTTTGGGTTAGTTTGTGTCATCAAAAAAATTCATACAATTTTTTTATTTTTTTAGCTACCTATACAGGATGAGTGGGGAGGAACGGACCAAACTCCAGTGGTGTATTAATTATACATGAAAATAATGTAAAATGTTCTTATCTGATTCAACAGTTGTATTGTTGCACCAAATAATAAGGAATAAATAATATCTATAATATTATAGAAAATATTTATACCCCAATATTAGTATATCAAAACCAAGAGAATGCAACGGTTTAGGAAATAAATGAACGCGATATTAGGTATTCTAACAAAAGAAAAACACCGCTTAGTGGTTATCAATCATTTTCAAGTAAGCCTTGCGTTTATGAACGTCTAACAACAGTGACGTAATTTAATCTTTAAATTGCACCGTCAGTTTCATTTCTGTTAGTCGTTTATAACATCAAATTTACATAAGTTTGAGCAGAAAATTCAAAGCAATTATTTACACAAACAAAAAGTAGATTCTTTAGTTAAAATTAATTACTTTAGGAATGTGATTAGTTCATTAACGGAAAGTTTTATGAAACATAATATAGGTTGGATACAACGTGATACTTTTCCTCAATATGTAACTAAAATAAAATTCCGTAGATACAGGGTGATGCAAAATTTAATTGAGCTCTATTGGGATTTCGTAAGTGTCATAGATACAAAATGGGTTAATTGAAAAACAGACGAATTGATAGGTTTTTTCCATGTTAGGTCCGGTTTCAGAGATATTTGGGAAAAACCGAATGACGATTTAAGTTTTATTTTTGGATTTCCCCAAATTACTCGGAAAATGGTTAAAATGTTCTAATGTCGAAAAAACCATTCAGTTTATTTTTATTTTTTCAATTTTGTATCTATAACAGATTACGAAATTCCAATAGTGTTCAAATAAAATTGTGCCTGTTTTATGGCACTGATGATTATTTCTTGCGAAACTTTTATACTGATATAAATCAAATTGCTAACAAAACGAGCGCAAACTTTAATTAATAAATATGTCAAAAAATGGTAAAATAATTATTTTTTAATGTAATTTCAACACTTTTTTTTCACCTTTTAGGTCGGTGCTCAGGTGATGTTAAAGCTCGTTCAGTTAATCCTATTATTACGCTGTTTTTATAAAATTTGGGATGGTGGGAGTTATAAGCGACCTGACCAAGAATACAAAACGGTTTATAGATATTGTAATGTTTTAATTTGAATTCATGTCATTTTATTTCTAATTATCCCTTTTATTTCTCAATTTATTTACCCATGTAAAAATTGTATGAAGTTACTTTAATTTCCGTAATAATTAAAATATTTAAAAGAAATCGCACACGGCACTGGACTAGAATTAACTTCGAATATAAGCCAGTCGCAACAGTAGTAGTCCCCGCCAAAAGATGGAGTCAATTGGCGTACATGTATTGCATACCCCTATGATATATCACAGCCGGAGTCGATCTAGTCAGTTGCTGGAGCATTTTTCACCACTGAAGCTGCCAATACAAGTAGCCTTCATAATATAAAAGGAAGGTGGCACCGAGGCAATCCGAAACGTTGACTAAGGCGATAAATTTTATCAATTGGGTTTTTATATACAGGGTATATCAACGATGCGTGGGTGGACGATAGCTGCTTCTCGATTTAAGACAGAAAAAAGTTTTCCAAGTAAAAGTTGTAGAGAGTTAAATGTAATTGTTTTTAACCTCATCGGAAAAATTGTCTTGTTTTACTTTTTTTAGTGCTAGTAAGTTCTTTTTTAAGTCTCTACAAACCACGGCATATTTTTCTTGTTATAATTATGTCTAGGCACAACTAGTATGTTTAATTAAACCTAAATGATTAAGGTCAATAATAAGTAGTAATGTTGTAAACTGCAAAAAAATTAGGGCGCCTATGTTTCATTCTACCAAACTAATAAATTGGCAGGCAGTAACTGTAACCGAACTTACCTGCACCGGATTGAATTAAATGCATCATTCAATAACACAACCGGAATGCAAACAGAAAAATAAAACAAGAGTGAGAAGTGCATCTGTTTTGACGGTCGGAATAATCGAGCGTTCACCTGGAGTTGACAATATTTATGGCATAATTCAATTTCATTATTCAGAATAGCGGGATTTAGATTATCCTATTGTAATTCAGTACAATAGTTTAAGTTTACAAAAGGTAAATTTACTAGTCTGGGTTTTAAGGTGGTAGATTATATCAATTAATTGTAAACATTGTCAGAATTCTCTTTCCATGTATAAAGTTATCATATTCGGTGATATCTATGTCTTTATTATGTATATAATAGAAACACAACTAATGATAAGTATTTCTATATTTCTATTTTATCGCTACATATATCTTATATACATACTGTCAGTAGATAGAACGTCCTTTAACTTTAAAGGTTCTGTAACTAACGACAATGACGTTTAGATTGTGACAATTGTACAAGAAATCAACTTGTTAAATTTTATTCTAAACGTCATCACCTTTAGTTATTGAATCTTTAAAGTTAAAGGTCGTTCTATCTACTGACAGTTAGTATATAGTCTGTTCCCTTTATCATGTCTTAACATTGCTATATTCGAAACCATAAGATATACGAAGACGATTAAATGGACAAAAGTTAACTATTTTTGAGAATTTTAATTTGCTCTAAAAAAATTTACAGGGACTTTCTCCACTCTTGAATTATACAAAAACTAAAAAATTCACATTTTAGTTTAATTTGACAACTTCCTAAAATAATATATCTACGATCTACGATCAGGAAATTAATTTTTTAACTTAGATACTTTCAGGTATCTGTATACAGGGTGGCGCATTCTATACGTCGGTCTTTATATGGAAAACGGTAAGATTTTATGCAAAATGTTTAATGCAGATATATGTATACATGATGCATATGGGTACACTTTAAAATTATTTTGAATTATACAGGGCATCTCAAATAAAAGATCTGCACTATACACGGAGAAAAAAATTCACTAACTGTAAGTGAAAATTCGCTTACTCCAAGTAAAAATCTGTATTAAATACGAGACAAATGAACAGTATACCTAAATCAAGAAAAAAAAAGTTTCTGAAACTGGTAACTTGCTGTAAGTGAATTTATAGATCACTTAAAGTAAGTAAATGTTTTTCCTAAAACTGGTTACCATTTAACTTATAGCAGGAAATATCTCAACTAATCGCAGCAACAAAATTAACTTAGAACAGCTTAATTTTTATTGATTTTCGCTTAAAGTAAGCGAAAATTTTGACGAGACCAAGTCAACAATTCAGTTGTTTTAAGAAAAACCGGAACTTAAGAGAGCAAAAAAAATAATTTACTATAGCTAAAAAATATTCTTGTTCTAGGTAACACTTAAGCTACCCCAAAAAACACTTTTTCTACTTTAGCACTTTGGTTTAACCTGAATCAGGTGATTATTTTAGGTGCTCTTTTGAAAAAAAAGAAACAAAAATTATTTTGAATTAAAGGAGGGACAGGACATTAAATATACAAAAAGTATTCATTACAAAAATTTATTCACTGAAATATTAATTGCATTTTTACAGGTCTTCTTAAAAGTGAAAAACCTTTTGAAAATTACCTGATAATTACTATTTCCACAGCTTTCACTTCTGTATTCCCAATACTTATTTTTAAATATAAGTTTCGGTCCAGTTTTTATAATCAGGCTGTTAATGGTCTCATTATCAAGGAGTTTAAAACTATCTTCAGTGATTCCCTGGTCTAAAAAAAATTACTATGGTTAATACTGCAAATGTAACTATTACTGAGTATTTTTTATAACAAAAACGTCTTTAAAAACCCGCCATTTTATTTTTCAGTAAGCAGGGAGCGATAAAAGTTTTGATTGAGTGAAATAAAACTTGAAATAATTTATGTTTTCATGTAGGTACTTCCGCTTAAAACTTATAAGCTTGTACAATAGTGGAAAATATAAATAATGGACAGAAATCCTGAAAATAACCTATAAGAACCTAGCTGATAGATTTTAATATTTTTAGTTTTAGTTCGTTTGAAATCCCGATTAAAAACAGCTGATGTAATACTTTTGTTTATTTACCACTGATAATATTAAATTTTCTTATTTTGTTAACTTACCTCCAAACTGAACTATTAAATCCTGTAAATCCCAACGAGTAAAATTTTACAATCTTCCATCTCACAGCACCTGTTTGCCCAATATCCACTTTCACTCACAAAACGAACACAAACACCGTTTTTTCCTATTTAAATATTCGAAGAAACTGGACGAACAAACGAGCCTGAAATATCTATTTGCCTATTTCGGTTATCGTTCGATAATTTTCGTTAGAACGAGAGTAACGACTGTTAATGACAATTGGCAATGTTTTTTATATACAAATCAGTCATTATCTTTATCATACGTCTGACGACCGTTAAATTTAAACGTCTATAAAAATATTAACTTAAAACAAGTGAACTGTTTAGTTAGAATAAGTAAAAATATTACAATAGAGTCAAAAACAAGTGCAGGAAGTTTGTTCACTTGTTTTAGCTATCTGAGGTATATTTTTTTTATTGAAATTAACTTTTAGGATAACAGTTAGCTTACAATAGTTTAATGGAGTACCTATTCTAGAATGTTATGATTAGGAAAATTATTGTTTTTACTACAGCATGAAAATTATGCTGATATAAGATAAAAAGTAGTTGGTATAATTAAATAAATGTCAGAAAAAAAATGTTCTTGGCCCCGTTTTCTCTGTGTAGTTATATTTTTTTGAATGGAACACCATTTATGATTGCTCCGGCCAAACGACCTAAAATCGGACAAAACGGTTTCCATGTCCCTATCTTAACTTTTTATGCGCTACTTGGTATTATTTATAAAAAATGTATACAAGGTTACCAAAAGTACGCACATTTTGATCACCCTGTATACATTTAGTTCTTATGCAACCAAATATAACTTAGAAATTTAAGATAGGTACATGTAAACCGTTTTGTCCGATTTTACGTCGTTTAGCTGGAGCAATCACTAAAAGTCTATAACTTTAAAACTAATAAGTTTACATTTATAAGTACAATAGATTCTTGAAATCAGCTTCTCAGGATCTTAAAACGTAAAAGAATACAGAGTGTTTCATTTAAAAAAATTTAACTATGGTGTAGATCTTTTAATTGAGACGCCCTATATAAATCAAAATAATTTTAAAGTATACTCATATAAACCGTGTATATACCTGCATTAAACATTTATCATAAAATCTTACCGTTTTCGATATAAAGAACGACGTGTATAGGGTGCGCCACCCTGTATATTAATCCTTTCATTTTTGAGTTTTTTTTCTCCTTTATCCCTTAGTTCCATACCGATTTTTAGGATAATGTTATCTTGTATTATTTTTTGTCTCTATTACCCTTTTTAGTCTTTAAATCGTATTTCCTGTCGTCCAGTTATGACAGTCTCTCTTTTGTTAACTTTTTATTAATTGGGAGTTGCGATATCTAGCGCGTGTATTGGAGCGGAGTGCGCATCGCAGTTCCCATTGACTATTCTAAAAGGATAATTGTCAGATATGTAGTGGTTGGTTGTATGTTTACTTTGGATCCGAGACACGATTGGTTACATGAACTAAATACGGTTATTTGAATGATCGTGAAAATTCGCCTACCGAATTTTTCTTGCGTTCAGACGCTCTTAGGCTGCATACAGAAATTAATTACGTGTAAAGTAGGATTGATAGGATGACACCGCCAATGGTAGACAAAGCAGACCTTTTGGCTAGGTTTTCGCATTGTCAACCAGCCTCCAAATTACACTCACCGATGTTGGTGCGGTACCTGCAGCATTGAGTTTTATCTCAAATTTGTATCAATCTTTTCAAATTGGGTTAAGTCAGGCATATGCTTCGTCACCTAACGCTACTGGTGTGCTACATCTTCAACTTCTACAAAAATGATATCACCCTATAAGTGGGGGATTCAAAAATTTTCAGGTTCGTCGATTTCGGGTTTCTTTGAGATGATAAAGGAACTCAGGCTGGCTCCTCGTGTACCGGAAAGTATTCTGTTGGAATCTGGCATAGATTTATTTTCCGAAAAAGCGTATGATGGGCTTTATAAGGATGTTGTATTATGAGTAACTACTTGGCGTAAATTGCTGGAAGAATTTGTCGGCTCATCATAATTAAGCACTTTTTGAGGAACTTCTAAAAAGGACTTAACATCAGTCCGAGACAACTGAAGTACCTGACGATAATGAATAGTTATTTTAGTCGGTTGTAACATAGCGAAGGAAACTAGGTTTGCTATCATAGTAAGGAACCTTCATCCATTTTATCAGAATAGATTACTTGACCCTTCACCCTAAACTTTAGAGGAACGCGACTGTATATGTATTTATGTGTAACCTGGAGCTAGGAAGACTAACATTTTGGAAAAAAATTGGCCTCTATGGATAGCGATAGTTGTGATGAAGTAGATTTTGCAACTACGTCTTTCTCGAATCAACACATCCACGAACAACCAATCGTGCTGGAATGACTTGCTTTCGCTGTCGTCAACCAGGACATACAATAGGGTGTACGATGTCCAATAAGCTGTATTTCAAACTTAAAAAAGATGAGGAATCGTCCTAACTGTAGGTCTAAAAACGGCGCATATGTAGTCCCTAACCTGTCCTCGATTTCATCTTGGATCACACAGTGAACATGATTAACCGTATTTAAAAGTTGATATTTTAGGGACTGATATGTTAGGATTACTGGATTCAGGGGCCACGAGGATGATAGTCGATAGTCGGTAATCGATAATGGAAATTACTGAGTGGTTTGGGTTGGCGTTGGCTAAATCAAAAAGATCTTCCTACATAGTAGGTAGTGGCGAACTATGTGAGTTATTGGTCTGTTAAGAATTTTTTCCGGATCATATTATTTTAGGTACTTGAGGTATAATGAATGGCACTCTGTACGAGGTAGATCATCTTCGTGGTCATACATTTTTAACAGAATTACAGAAAGCTCGCTTAGATGCGTTGGGGGATGAATTTGGGTATTTAAAATTGGTATGGCACTGCTCTAAAATTGTTTCGATCTCAATTTAGAACTGTTTAGTTTTTGGTGTTAATCGAGAAATGAAAAGGTCAGTTATAGCAAAAATCGTACTAAAAAAATAAACATAACGAGTTGTAAAATCATTTTTATAATATTTGCCGTATTTTCCACATTCTGCAACATACATTTACTTTAAATTTGGTTTAAAACTCAGTTGTTTTTGAAAAGCGCTAAAACAATTCCTTTTTAAATTTTCTATCATTTCTTACCGTAAGAAAATTGGATGGCAAGAAACAGTTGATGTTTTTGCAAATTATCTTGCTGAAGTATTTACTCCAATAGAATCTGATAACGACGACAGAGAAATATGAACTCTTACCACCCACGAAAGCATTTTCACCCAAAGAAGTTTTCAATCAAATGAAAACTATTAACTCACACAAAGTATCTGGATATGACTTAATTATAGGTGAAATGCTAAAACATCATCCAAGGAAGGCAAAATAAATATGCAAATATCATATTGGTTGACAAATCAGATAAGAATCCCTTCCAGGCTGCTTCTTATACACCGAAAAATTATTGGAAAGATTGTTATTAAATATTATTAAGCAGGCTGTACCTACTGAAGACCTTATCCCTAACTATCAATTCGAGATTAGCAAAGAACATTACACCATACAGCTATGCCAGAGAATAATTAACAAAATCAAGGAATCGTTAGAAAACAAAGATTAATGTGCAGCCGTTTTCTTAGATATTAAACAGATATTCGATAAAGTATGGTACACTGGACTTCTGTACAAACTGACATCAAGACTTCCTGATCAATTTTACCTAATAATAAAATCATACTCGCAAGATCGATTCTTTCAAATTAAATTTGAAAACATACTATCCAAGTATCAGCCTATAAAATCCGGTGTACCACAAGGCAGCGTTTCGGCACCATACCTGTATCTAATTCATAGCAGATTGACCATCAATAATTGCAACTTTTGCCGATGATACTGCGATTTTAACATCCTACATCAATCCAAATAGTGCAGCTAGAAACTTGCAACATGATTTAGATCTCTTGCAGAATTGGAAAAAGAAGTGGAGAAGTTAACGCTAGTAAGTCGTCACAAAACACATTCAACACAAGACATGATACTTGCCCTCAGGTAACCATAAACAATGCCGTAATTTCCCAAACGGATGAAGTTAAATTTCTAAGACTCCATCGAGAAAGAAAACTGACGTAGAAGGCACATCTTTTAGCTAAAAAGCAAAAAATTAATATTAAAATTAGTGAAATGTACTGGCTTCTAGTTAGAAAATCCAAATTGTAATAGAGAATAAATATGGACATATGGTATCGAGTTATGGGGCTATAGCAAACCCACCAATACGAAAATCCTGCAAACAGTTCTGTCGAAAATACTACGAAATATAACATATGCCCCATGGTATGCATTAAACTATACCATACACTCAGACCAAAACATAACATTGGTTGTCGATGTAATAAAAATACATGCTAATAGATACAGACTACGTAACATTAGACATCAAAACGATCTCATAAGCAACCTCAATCAACAACGAATGATAGAAAGAAAATTGCAGAGAACATGGCCAGAACATTTAACCAGATAGATCGCAGAGAGTTTTTAATGGACAGTTCCTGTCTCAAGCTCTAAGATTTATCAAATTTACTTAATACCCGTGTAAATATTACTTACCGCCTAGAGCTGTACTCCAACACTTACAAAACCTATATATCCGTCCAGTAATGGACTATAGAGATATGAACTTCTCTACAATTCACTCTTCTCTAATACCTTCCCTGGCTATTCCCCTCTAACCAGATAAACGAACAAACTAATATACCACCAATTATTTCCAGATTCCAAAATCTACAAATAGGAAACGTCAGGAGAAGAATGGACAGCACCAACACACGCGCCCAAGAAACTTTAAGGATAAAATAGACAGTTGAAAGGAATAGACGATCATTCCACAAAAGACCAATCAAGAAATTCATCCAGCCCAACCTTAGGATCCTTAGTGAAGGAAAAGAAGACATAGATCTCCAGGAAGACCTCTTTGATCTATTGAAAGAGGCGCTACTCAGCATCAGATGAGTTCGACCGAATACTGATGCCTACGGGATACCGCTGGGAGCCTCCAATCCCGGGGACTCGTAAGTATCAATTACATTACACGTTACATTACATTGAATATCTGAAGATAATAAGATATTTCCTTTTGGATCAATAAATACCCACTGTATCCCTGAAAAGGAGAAACTTCTCTCCTACAGCAGGATACAAAGAAACACCACCAATGCAGGATAAATTAGCGAGGAGGGTTTAGCACGGAGGGTTTAGCACGTACTTTCCTGACTCTGCTTGAAGAGCGATCAAGGGAGAGTCCGTCACTTTCTCACGCATTGAACGAAGCGTGAGATGTCTTTAAAAGATTCCCACCTCCGCATCTCAGGACAATAGTAATAATACAAAAAAAAAACCGCCTAGAGTAGTCCTTTAATACATTGGTTTTAAAAGTTACAACTGGCTGGATGTCATCAAAAAGAAAAATTGTTAGAAGGAGAAAAAATGCCTAGTGACATAACAAAAAGATAACTGTCATGAATTAAAAGGAAAACGTTGTTTTAAAATTTAAATATAAAGCTTCGAGAAGAAAAATGATCATTTTTAAGTTAAATCATATATAATTAAGAGCCAAATTATTTGAACACTTCATAAAAATAAATTAAAAATTTGTACTCCTCTTCACCATTACAATTAATTACAATTAGAGGTCTGGCTATGATAATAAAGGATCAATAAAGTCACCGATTATTTTTGCACCGCAGGGACTAAAACATTATCTTACTCCTCCATTTAACTAAAGTGTCACTTTTACTTCCTTGTAGTGCAATATTATAATTAAACTGGCTTGAAGTGAAAAAAAATTACAGCTTTAACTGTATTCGGCATTGACTTAATAATAGTAGTAATATCAGCCTCGATATATTCAATATAGAACTTTTAGATTTCTACTTCTTTATATTAAATGTAATAAAGATAAAAAAAAAATTAATAGGGGCTTAAATTCCCATAAATTTTATTAATACCTTCAAAAATCCAATTTAAAAGAGGAAATAATTCCGAAAGGGTAATTCAGGAAAAAGTACATTAAATTCAAACTACGATTCAGCCATGTAAATGTCCACTAAAATTACTTGAAACTTCCCTGTAATTTAGTTTCCTTTAAGTGTACGGAACGTTCTGAAATATTACGTACAACCTTTTATTTTTGTGCCAATATATTCTCCAAATCCCGCTATAAGGAAATTACTTTGAAAATTTACCGTAAATGCTTTCAGCTATATTTGGAGCAGTTTGTTTACGCCGATTGCGTTTGCTGGCTTCATAAATAAATATGTACGTTTAATAAATTCGTGAGACACATCACCAGCCTGAATATAAAATATTACATGTTTGATATTAATACGTATTTTTTTCTTTCATAATAAATGTTAATGTTTGATTGATTGTTTGTTCTTATTTTAATATTCATATTATTGATTTATTATCCAACTGCTATAAATGTATTGTACTATAGGCACTTTTTGTTAAAGTCACAATTATCTTATTTCATGTACAACAAAGAAATAAATTCATTGTATATATTTTACCGCGGCTCTCGCACTATTTGGAAACAATGCATTTGATTTTGCTATAAACTACAAGATATTGCGTCATTTCTGGCTAACAGGAAATTTTGGATGTAATACTGTGATTTTTTTCAAACAAAAATATTGCCTTCTGTGAAATGAATTAAACCTGTTTAACTAAAACCATTGCACTGGATTGTAAACTATAAAATGATCTAGAAGGTATCGATATGTATAGAATAATTTTTCTTACTTTTTCAAAATTATTGATGGTTCTCTTTCCAATACAAATAAACTAAGAATATAGACATCCGTCGTTGAATATTTCATCGTATAGTGGCCAAAGTTAATTCTCCAGAATTTTCGTAATAACATTATTGATATAATTTTTAATTATGAGTCTAGTTTCTAGACATATTTGACTTTTGTGTGATAATGCCACGACGTAAGCTACATATTAAGGTTGTAGTTTTAAATATATTATGGTAACTACGCTTTGCTTTAAGCGGCGGTCGATGAGCGACAATCCCTTTTCAACAATTACATTTAGACTTCAGCGAAAACGCAAGGATGCCGTATTTCTATCTCTCCTCTGCTTAGAATAAACGCCGTTATTAATGTCGGAAAACATGACACCACACCTTGGAAAATTAATATAATTTTCAGAATGACTTACAGCGTTTGTTGTTCGTACGATAGATTTACCATGCACTTCAGAAAAATTTACTAGCTGTAGGTAATTTACCATGAAAAGAGAAAATGATCGACCTCTAAAGCTAGGACTGTTAATAAAAAAAAAGATGGATTTGGGAAAATAAAATTAATAAAGTTTATCCAAAAATGACAACAATAGTAATAGTGGTGACGTGAATTTTATTTAAATATTTTGATTTATTATCTATTATTTTTATGCAACTGTTTTTATATTAAATAAATTTTTAAAAATAAGGTTTATATTTTTAAAAAATATGAAATAAGTGTAAGATCTGTTAATTTATGCCAACATTTGTTAAATATATATTTTAAGATTAAATCTAAATGGTTAACTGCCAAACCGTGCTTCATGTGGCCGAAGGTAAACCTAGTTTGTTACATTTTGTTTTCATCAGGTTTTTTTTTTATAGAAGTACGGCATCTTTGCGGTGGTGTCTAAATGTAACTGCTGAAGGGGATCCTCACTCATTGACTGCCGCGTAAAACAAAGCGCGGTTGCAGAATTGTTTACTCGAGACATCGATGCCCGGTACAAAATTTACAATGTGTACAAGAAGCCAATGTAAATAATTTCTAAATTCCCTTGCTAAAATGGGAATTATTAATTCATCTAAATGTCCTTGTTCATTAGCTGACCTCAATCACTTAATATTATTTTTTCAACATTCACGCAGATCAAATAAATAAATTTATCAATACGATAACAATAGTAAATATTTTATTTAAAAAAATATATGACTATTTTTGTCACCTTTTTGTTGCCGAGGACAAATTCCAACTACCAACCATACAAAAAAAGCCAAAAAAGCCTCTTTTCCATAATTTGCTTTATTGCTTGAAGAGCAACTTTGAGTATAACATTTGATTGTATTTCTATTTGGTTTACAAGTTTCTAAATATGTTTCCAACTTTTTGTTCTAAATGAGGAATTTGAGTAATTACTCAATTTAGTGTCTTAATCACTTTCCATTAGAAATATTTAGTCATTTGGTAAGATAGTTTTGTAACTACTAGTTTTTTTAATTGGTCTATTGCCATCTTCTTCATCTAAGTCTCATCACGTTGTCTTAATATTAAAAAAATATCGATATAGAAGAGAATTATGACTTGGCATCGACAGTAAAAAAAATATTTAAAAACAACGCACGTACATGAAAACCACAAACTAAATAAATATCAAACTAAATTGATTGTTCAATTTATAACAAAATAACTACTCATTTTGAAATATATACCTATTAAGCTGTTACAAAATGAAGTTTTTAAATTAAATCCTTCAAATTCCATTCCACAAAAATTGTTAACATTGTATTTGTTAGAGCAGAGCTAATAAAATCGCGACAGCGACAATTGGACATCATAATTTCCTGTCGGCACCGGACAAATAAAACTGGTACAAAAATGAATCCACGAATGGTTTAACATTAAAAATAGTGATAGTACATTTCACACAGATTAAATGTAAAAACGCCGTTCATTGGAAAAAGCTTAAACACAATCGTAAAATGAAATAACCGCATCCAGTAAAAATCATTGTATTAGACACAGGCGCCTACTTACGTGAAAAGGGCATGGAAATCTCCTATTTAAAAAATAAGAAATGAAAAAGCCATATCAAAAGCGATTTATATGTAGATTGATTAAAGAAATTAAAGTTGTCATAACAATAGAGTTTTTAACGAAGTTACTTTCCGTGATAATTAAAATATTTAAATTAAATAGCGCATGCACCGGATTTAAAATTACTTTAAAATTACGTGAGAGGCCAGCCGTAATCCCCGCCGAAAGTTGGAGTCACTCGCATACTTGTTTCGCATACTCAGCCGACCTTATGGTATGCGGCAGCCGGAGTCAATCAGACAGCTGCATTGTCAGCCCGAAGTCCGAGTTCAAGTGGCAGTCCCTCGACCTTTAGAGATAGGTCAAGCCGAGCTCAAGGAAGCAAAGCAATTTCAATTGTACCGGAGTCGAGAATCGTCAATCCGACCGTCGCCTATCTGGAAGATCTTCCAGATTTGATTTTGGTAATTGAATAAATGGTTTTTATTTACATGATTTATTTGTTATTTGGTTGTAACAATGCAGCAGCAAATACCAAAGTTATCAATCCAGTGGAGCAAGTAAAGACCTCCCTTCTGGCCACCAGTGATTTTGGTCAATACCATAACGAATCCTGGAGTATTCTATTTCTCCACTGAAGCTGCCCGGAAGGGGCAATACTAAACATGGACAAGGCGCCAAAAGACCGCTTGACGACCCAAAGAGCGTCACAAGTTATATTGGTCAAATATATAAAAAATGTATAACAAACTTCTTTTTATTTAATTTTTTGGCTTACAATCTATAGTTTACAGAGTAATAAGTAAATATGTTGTTTGTTGTTATTCCTATATTGTGAACCATCCAGTGATGAGTCCAAATATGTTTATCTACAAAGATCTTCTAGCTACAGTTGTTTCGGTATTTTTCGTTCTATATGTTGATGGGTTAAAACATTTATGAGCAGGTTGTTATGACTTAGGTTTCTAGATCTATAGCTTGGTGCATGCTTGTCCATGACATACTATGAATTGAGATGTACCATGGTGCAGCAGTAATGATATAAGGTATTTTTGATTGTGCTCTCTGTAGGATTTTTGTGTTTTTTTTGCTGCATCCCCATAGTTCAATATATTATGTTCAGATACGTATTAGTCATTAGTATTGTTTTGTAAATAAGCACTTTATTTTGTAGTGATAACAGTGAGTTCCTGTCTATTAACTAGGACCGGTCTTTTCGTTCTTCAAAAGGCTTGCCACTTTTTGTTGCTCAGCGCTAATGTCGTCAATTTTCGTCCAGCACGTGATCCTCGTGACAAAAATGGTATTTTCGAAAAAATGCGCAAAGCGTTTCTAGTATTGTGCTATGCGGTTTTGAAACAACTAGCATTTGCTTGTTGTCTTGCCGTGCGTTTTCACTTACGTACTACAATCAAATCAACAATTTCGTGTTGTTTGATAAATTGCTTATAGTGTAGGTACTTAAAAACTTTTTTTAGGAAACTTTAAACGGATATTAATATTTTTTCTGGAAAATTTAACTTTGTTTGCATAATTATTATACAAATCAAATTTCACTGTATGTACGAGTATGTTTTTCTAGCAATAATTCATTGATAAGCGTCTGAAATATAAAATTAAACCTTTCGCCATTCTTCCCAAGTTTTGGTTGCACTTGGAATAGCATTCAACTTCACAGAAACTTCCTGCCATAGCCTTCCAGCATTTGCAGTTGTATGTTGATTTAAATGCTTGATTTTTACCATCTCCGGGTGTTCTTCTATGAATTCTATAAGGGTCACTTTTTGGGCGGCAGAAAATTTTTTTTCATCTGCACTTTTTTCTCTTATTTTAGTTCTCATCTTCCATTTTAAAACTTCACGTCTATAAATTCACTGCTATTCTAGGTAAAATTTGTATTCGCATTCGCAATTACAGAAATACCAAAAGTTATCTTTGACATAACCTCACACACGTATATTCAATTATTCAATGTTCCCAATCCGAAAAAATCTTAATGAAAGTATTAAAAACAGACCTAAAAATATTGGTGACATTGGAGCAAGCACCGTTGCCAGCTTGTGCTGGGCGGACTAAATAAAAACGACTCGCACAGTAACACGAATACCTAAACATCTCGTTCAATAACTTCGGTTCGCCCTGCGTTTTGAAAACGTGTCGCTTTCATGCTAGAGAACGAAAATACCGGCCCAGCAGGCGAACCGCCTAACGTTGATAGAAAGAAATTTTCTTCCTATTTCTATTTCTATTTCAAAATCGCACCGCGTAAGCATAATCGTATAGAATCGGGAGACCCGAATGAAAATCCGATTGTCAGGAAATAGAAAGACCGTAAGAGGTCTTCCTATGTCTTATTTAACCTCAAATTTCGGTATCTGTGTGTTGTTAACTTGTTGTTAAGTGGTGTTTTTTTAAAATATAAAATATGGGTAAGCTTTTTTTTATACAGTTATTTCTAGAATAGGTATTAAGTAGTTAATATTTTAAAAGATATACGAGAAAGAGATTTCAAAGCAAACAACAAACATTGGGATTTGGTGGTTGAATTTTTCGATGAATTTCCTGAAATGTTGAAAAGGACCTTCTCGCACCAATCAGAAGACAATAGAAATATTAGGGAGCGATGGGAAAATTTAACAGCCCGCCTCAACAGCATTGGCTGTGGAAGAAAGTCAGTTGAAAAATGGCAACAGGTTATAAAAAAAATTCTTTACTTTTCCTTCATTACTTTACTTGAGTGCAACTTGTGTTTTAATTTCATTATGTTTAGGCGATTGCACGATGGAAATGCAAGGTAAAAAGTAAAGCTGCTGCCTATAAACAGGATCAGCTGAAAACTGGCGGTGGGCCTTGTTTGGCACAGCCCTTGAATGATGTAGAGGCGAGGCTAATGAATATTTATGGCTGGAGGTCCCTTTCAGGTGACGGCAACAACGAGTTCTTTTTCGTAAGTACAATATATAGTTAGATTTGTTAAACATTATTGAACTAAATATTTTATTATTTTATAGAAAAAGGGAAAAGAAAAAATGCAAGGGGAAGTGCAGCCACCAGCACCACTTGCACCATTACCACCACTGCATATGCCAGCACCAGGACTAGCACCAGCACCAGAACCACTGCCTCCGGTGGCATCAACTTCTAGGGAAACTCAACCGAAAAGAAAAACTTCTTCTTCTCTACAATCGCAAAGATCGAAAAGATTTGTCTCGATGAATAGAATGCACACTGAGCATATAGATGCTTTGAAATAAATTAATAATAATATAGTTGTTATGTCATCAGCTATGACTGAGATTAAAATTGATTTTAAAAGACTGGTGGATCATATCATTTCAAAAAATCTGTGATATGTTTTTCTAATCAGTAGACTGTTTTTTTTGTTTTCATTAGTGTTAAGCAGATTTATTTTTTGTTATTATTAATGTTAAGCAGAATTGGGATTTATTTTGGTTTTATTAGTGTTATTTGTTTTAGGAAAAATTACTTGTGATAATGAAACATTATTTGTGATATTGTTTTACGAGAAATAAAACCAAAGTTTATATAAAACGATTTATAAAAATTATTTAATTACCAACTCTATAATAATATTAAAAATGCTACATATTTGTGTTCAATAAACAAATAATTATTGAAAATAAGTATCAACAACCTGTTGACGTCTTTGCTGTCCTTCTGCTACGACATTTTGCTGTACGTTGTTATTTAATTCATCATTATTATCATCATCATTATCATTTTGATCTTCCTCATCTAATGGCAAGTTCTCCATAATGCAGATATTATGCAGCACTGCACAACAATTAATTATTTGTCCTGCCTTGATAGGAGTATACCTTAGTACCCTTTCTTTATGCAAACATCTAAATCTCATTTTTAAGACACCTGAAACGAAAAAAAAATATATAAATTTTATAATGATTACGTATATATACTTTATTTACCTATACACCTTTCTATCGTACAACGAGCAGAAACTAAAGCTGCATTATAGCGGCTTTCTGGCGAATTTCTCGGTGGATTTCTTATTGGGGTCATCATCCATGGTTGCTGAGGGTAACCACTATCGCCCAGAAGCCAAGTGTTGTGGTCACCATTTCCATAGTTTTCTTCCATATAAGCTGCAGCTGCACTGTTTCGCCAAATAAATGAGTCGTATGTTGCTCCTCCAAAATTTACTTTAAGGCTTAAAATTTTTAAATCTGCATCGCAGATGATTTGAACATTCTTTGAATGATACCCTTTTCGATTTAAATATAAATGTTCGTCTTCATGAGGTTTCATTATTGCCACATGTGTGCCATCTACACAGCCAATAATTCCAGGAAAATTATAAGCATTCCAAAAACTTTCTTTTTTTATACCCTTTTCTTCAACATTAGTTGAAAATGTCACATATCTCGGAGCAATATTTTCGATCGCATTGCACACCTCGCGGATAATGTCGCTCATTGTTTGTTGGGCTACATAACTATATTGATTTGCCCCAATGCACCTTTGGTAGGAACCATGAGCAAAAAATCTCAGAGCACCAAGAACTCTTAAATCTACCGGTAACCTCGTATTTCGTTGTCCGTGGTCCATGTGAGGCTCAAGTTCAGTTATTAAATGTTGAGCTAATTCTTTAGTTAGTCTATATAACTTCCTAAACTCTTCATCCGGCAATTCGAAAGGATTACTTTCATTTCTAAGGGTTCTCCTTTCTCTAGCAAGTTCTTGCCTCCGCTCTTCTTGTTCCGCATCAAAAAAAAGTTATAAAACGCAGGTATCATTTTAAAAAACACTTTTTACAATAAATTTCACCAACACGAACCAAACAATATAATAATAAACGCAACACAAATTAGGATTAAAATAACGTAACCTCACTCTTCCATATAATATTCTAGTGGCATTCCGAAAATCCCTAAATCTACTCAACGTTTTTAGCTTATTTTGAAAGGTTAGTATAAAAGCATAAAGAAAACCGAACGTTTCCGATGGGTCATAGATAAATCCATCGGCGGTGAGCTTTAACGAAATATAGACACTTTTTTTTCTATCTCTATTTCTTGCGCTATTTTATTTCTATAAAGTTAGGCGGTACCTCTGCTGGACATTTGTCTAACCTTTAGTTGTAGTTGTTGCTTTTTGTTTTAATTTACGTTTTCATGTCAGTTTTTCGTCAAGATGGACTCCAAGATTTGACTCGACTTGTCAGCATTTACTTTGATTCTTCACTTCTTTATCCTTTCTAGCAACATGATATTATAATTTGTCGGATGCTTTTTAGGGGTCAACGTATGAAGACAGAATGACCGTATTGTCGGCAAAAAAATGCAATAGTAGTGTCGTCTTTTGTTGGTGGGTCTCCAGTAAAAATGAGTAATAGAAGTGGCCTCATTACACTGCCTTGTGGTACACCAGATCTAATAAGACATAGGGTAGATATTAGCTGCTGTTGATTTTTACTTAGAGACATCTGTCTTTTAAGTAAGATTTTAGTTGTAAGTATAGCTGATCAGGAAGTTTAAAAAATAATTCATTATACCAGGCTATAACAAATGCTTGCTGGATGTTAGCTGCACACATTTTATTTTGTTCAAGGCTATTTTAAATTTTATCGACTGTACTGTAGCATTGCTTGATTGTTGAATGTTTTTCTCTGATATTCAGGAATTATGTTTTATCATAATTATCTGGGCACACTTCCACTATACTGGAAAGTAGGCTATCCTATAGCATACTGTTGTAGATATTGTTAAGGAGTACTACAGCTTTTCCAGAAAGATGCTTCAATACTTCTCCAATGATGTTGTAATACCCAGGTGCTTTATGCGGAATAGTGAGTTTAATTTGGTTGAATACTTCTGTGGTGGAGAAGGGTTTACCGGGCAGTGATAGTTGTCTTGTGACGTTTAGAAAGTTTTGGATGTCTGTAACATCATTAATTATCAGATAGAAGCGGCTTGAATACTTTGGTAAGATGTTCTAAGAAGACCTGTGCTTTTTCTTTATGGGCGTGCCCAGTTGCAATTTTTTCCTTAATGGTAACATTTGAGTTAGCGTTCGTTTGAATTCTTTTGTGGCTGTCTACAGAGTGTTATCATTTGGAGTTAAATTAGTAATGTAGTATCTGAATATTGAATTTCTGTTTCCTTGTATAACTGCTTTAAGTTTCTGTGTAATTCTGTTTAAAACTAGTTTTGTACTGGGGATTTCGATACATTTGTCAATTTGCTCTCGCTCTTCGCTTTTCGTGTACTATCTGTTTGATATGCAACGGTTCGGTATAAATAATTATTATGGTTATTGTTTTCCACCTCGGAGGTTGATTGTCAGGCTGCTTTCTGTATTAGCTTGGTAAAAACTCTACCACTTGGTTAATTTCCTTGTCCTCTTTCAGTCGATGATTTTGATTAATATACTCATTTATTATGGTTTCAAATAGTTTCTAATTTGTTTTATTACTGCAGAGACGAAATGGAGTTTCTTTTCATATCACATCACTACTTATTGTAATTACTATTACAATAAGTAGTGATGTAAGTTCTAGATCTGATTCTATACCAGTGTATAGATGTGTAATAGTACCTTATTAAGGGAGGTCTTAGTAACTTATATTTGACATAAAGGAAGTAATAAATTGTCAAGCACTTCAGAAAAATGGACGATTTCGTCAGAATTCAATACATTGTAAATATTTCCTTTATAAATATTGCCAGGATATATAAATTAATAGGAGAAAGGCTGTCCTTCTTAGAAGCGCCTGCAAGGAAAATTCCAATGGGCTCACAACATATGTAGAACATAAAACATTTCTGACTATAAATTAAATTATCCGTTCAAAAATATGAAACAATGTTTTTAGTTTAGTAAAATTATCTTATTAGATAAGAAATTGGAAGACAGGACATGTCGTTGAATGACGATTTTTTGGCGGGGTTTTCCATCCCTGTAAAGTACAAAGTTCATGATTTGTAACCCGACCTTTACCTGTCTCGAGAGATCAGACCTAATATCATATGGCGCGGATTCTAATTACCTACCTAGTCGCTGATATATCTCGTAATTAAATTCAAGTACTCTTTCAAATTTGCCCAGAGGGCAGCACTTACTGCATGTCAAATTTGTAATAAAAAGGGATACGCCCTTCTTAGTTTGCCAAGGAAATTCCTCTCATTTCTGATTTGCTAGATTCCAGTAAGATTAAGGGTGGTACCGGGAGGCTTACGGGGGTCTAACCAATCCTGAAGCCTTTTGCTGTGTACACTAATTTCGTTTGTAACTTTTGAAAATTATTTCTAAATTTGATATTAATATTCAGAGTAAGTTTCTCAACTGCAATTCGAGTTTCACGGTTATGGGGTTGTTTAAGCAAATAATAGTTTCTTACGCGCCTAGTTATTAATGAGAATCCGCTTGAAAGGGAAATGGGTAGCTGTTGCTCTTTAACGATGAATTAACGTCATTTTTCAATAACTTGTAAACTAATTCTCTCTTAATTGTTTCTTTAGTAATTTGGACTAACTTATGGTCATGCATATAGACATCTCTCGTCAATAAAATTAATTAGTATTATACTTCGTGTTTCAATCAATGAAAATAATTAATACTCCCATAACCTAAAATGTGTGAAAAATAGTGGCTACGACCTCCTTCACAATGACTACGAGTTGAAGATAATTCGTCAGAAAAAGATCTTTTATACTTGATATATATAGAAATTCTCTGTGCTCGCGACGTTGAATTACTTGTATCTCGCGATCTCATATTCATGTAGAATCTACGTGTACCTCGCTCGACCTACAGTCAATTAGCGGTGCTTTTACCAAATCACTCTAAAATCAATATTATATACTACATAACACATAGCGAATAAAATAGAAACTCCCGATTCGTAACAGATGTGATATCCCCAAAACTTTTAGAGAACGATTGATATTGTTCTACTCTGGGGCGACTTGCGAAATATCGAAGTAAATAAAAAAAGTTGCTGGAAATTAATTTTAAGAAATATAACTACAAAATGTTTCATAAAAGTATTTAGATTCGCCCTTAAAAGTCGATTAAAAAATACTTTTTATAATAAAAACAGAATAGTTCTGAAGTTACAATCGGACAAAATCGCTTCCATTTCTAAAGCGTAATAATAATCCCTTATCGGTTTTTATAATCATGTCAAAAAACAAATTAACTGAAGACTTTATTACAAAGGTTTTATCGTAACTCTGAAAATTTATTTCTAATGTAGTTTTTTTCTTCGGTGAGGCAAAATCAACTTTGGTTCAATAGCAACATATTCATAAAGCCGAGGTTTTCCTAAAAGATACATTTAAATCTACTTTAATCGTATGGTTACATGGTCCGCAGATTTGATTTAAATTATATGAAAGGGTTAAATGGAGCAGCAGTATCTCTCATCAAGATCTTGGTGTCCCAATGGTTAAGGATGAAAATAAGTGGCAAGTTTAAAGCCGGCCTATACTTCCATGTGAATGCCCTTCACTTTCCAAGCAATCAATATAATTTCCAAATATGAAAGGAGCCGACGCCTTTTGAGATGGTATAATATTTTATGTTAAAAAAATGGAGTGTTGCGCATGATTACGTCGATATACATTCAATTTCAATAAGTTTGCACCATATGGGAGACTTTTATTATATTATTATTTGTCAGAAAATTGTATTCCTGATAATAATTGGTGCATTGCAAAAAACTTCTATTTAACTTATTAAAATTCTAAATTTGCAAACTGTTTACAGGGGAGAACAAAAATAATCGTTTTGATTATTTATTTAGAAAAAATGTTTATAATTAAAACCAATATTCAGATTTACAGCCATCTACATAACAAAAATAGTCTTCCAAGTATTCTTATAATTAAAACACTCCTTTGGCAGTATTCTATTAACTACTATTTATAGTGAGACTCAAGAATTTTTATTATAAAAGTTAAAGCCTCTGTAGAATATGTTTTGTAATAGGCTCGTCCAAATAAATTAAAAGCTGTTAGTTTAAGTTATGATATACGTAGGTTACGAGAATTGGCAGACAATAGGAATACATTTAAAGTTTGGGCAGTTTCTCAAACAAAATTATTAATATCCACGAAATTCAAAATGGTTCACTGATGTACCAATTATATTTTACAACAGGGTCTAAATCAAATAAAGTAATAGCCGTCTGTCAGTATTTAAAAAAATTGAAATTTAATAACCTTCACCTTGTTTATAAATAGGTAAATAACTAGAAATTTTTTTCATGATTAAATATCAATACTAATCCTATATCCATATATGTATCGTGTTTTAAGTAAAGCACGAAGTTTTATCAAAAATAATTTTTTCTCAAAAATCAATAATAAAATAAATTTACAAACTTTTTGAGACACACTTTATATTCACAAATCCATTGCCAAGGAGTTCATAAAAATTCCCAAACGCACAGTTGTCAAACTGAAAAAAATGTGATGTGTTCTTGGCAATATCGCAACTCACCAAATTCTTGTGGTATGCATCGTTGTGCTAAATCTGCCCAGTACTGCCGTTTTAGTATAACTGTACTAAATTTAGTACAAAATACATTTTTGGTCAAATTTATTGCAATTTAGTACATTTTTTTCGTAGCAAAACGCAAAGCCTTTCATGTCATCTATCGATTAAAGAAATAAATATTAAGCTTCGAGAGATAACTTGCGGAGCGATACTCCGCATCTGTTTTATCTTATAATTTAATAAAAATACTGATTAACTTAAAATGTAAGTCATGAGGTTTTTCGTATTTATTTATTGTTTTAAATGTATTTAATATTCCTAGTAGTAACATTAGCTTAGAAAAAAAAAGTGCTTGAAAAAACCTAGTCTTTATATTGCTCATTTTCTTTGACGCAGCAATGGCAATATATTTGGAGTATTCTAAACAAATAAATTTTCGGCATTTTGCACATTTGAACCGGGTGGGTTTATTTTTTCTGTCCTACTGAAAACATCGGCCTTTCTGAGCCTTAAGGTTACCTGGTTGCAAATCCTACTCATCATTTATGTCCAATATTTCTTTTAGATGGATTCTAATATTTCGTGGGATCCGTGTATTCAATGCTCGTCGTCGTGAGAGTCTTATCCTAGTACTCGGCATTACTTTTATAGATAATAAATGAGTTTGTGCCAGCTATATTCAAACTAAGAGAGAATATGAACATGGGCCATCGACGGGCTGCTCGGGAGCAATTATAAGCATAACAAATCTTATCAACTCCGCCTTTTGTTGTATTATAACCTAAAATAATTGCGGATTGTTCTGTTTCCTGGTCCTAGATAGCATAGAGACAACTTTATTTTTTCTGGGGATATAGGAGCAGATTATAGCTTTGTCCTGGAATCTAAATTTGCTTATTTTCTCAGGACGAGGTACAGGCTGAGTAAACTAAAAAGGCAATTCCTTTCTGTTTTTTTCCGATAGTCTCAAGAATTGTCAGTTTATGATGAGTAGAGAGGGTCTTTGCAACATCCGTACTGGTAAAGAAATTGCCCATCGCTACGTTTCTTCTTCTACCAGAAATTTTTTGAGGTAGGCGAGATAAAAGAGAGATGTTATCTGTTTAGACTTTGAAGGGCCCAGGGGATTCCTGTCTAACATAAATTTCCAATTTTACAGTATAACACATTTTTGCATCTACCAAGGAGTATATTTTGATGCCAAATCCACAGTTTCCGCGAAATGCTACTAACATTTCGTCCACTGTCGTATACTCTGAGAAGCAAAAGTATTTAAATAAATTAGAATTGAATGCAATAAATACCTCACGAATTGGTGCCAACTTGTCGTATTTTTGACGTTCCTTATGGGTAGTTTTGTTGTCAAATAGAAATTTAAACTTTTGAAGGAACATTGTATGTATGTTTCATTCGTTCTGAACAAATCGACAGCATTAACATGATTATTTTTTGACATTACTGAAATATATAGCTGCCCAAGAAGTGCCTTCATTTAAATGATTTCAGTTGGCCTTGCTGTTCGATTCAAGGGATCAAAGTTGCTCATGCCAATAAAAATATTTGTGTTTTCAACAATGACATCTAGAATATCATTAGAAAAAAAGGCTCCAGATGTCCATCGCATTTTTTTCCTTACACCATAGAGACACTTGAATATGTTTTTCGCACGATTTCACACCTATCTATTTCCAGGATGCTCACGCCAGTTTGTCTTTCATCTTTCCCCATATAAAATGCACCTTCTTCTGCCAACGGAATATTCAAATTATGTGTGTAATGATTTTGAATTTCTTCACTATCACTCCCATCACTTGTCAAACTCATATCATAATCATCAGGCTCGATATCTGTATCTACATCGTCAAATAGCCGTTGAAGATATTCTTTTGAATAATCCATAACGTTCTCTGAAAATACTAATTATCCTCAGTATTCAAACAAACAAATAAGAAAAAAGAGTTATTCACCTGAAAAGTTTCGCAATAAGGAAAACGTGCGAAGTATCACTCCGAAAGTATCCAATATAGCAGAACTAAGTACCGTTCCAAACTCACTATTTAACCCTAATTTCGTAATACCAGATGCAACGGTTACTCATGCACACAACGTCAAAGTCGGAAGAATTCGTTAAATATCGGGAAAATTACGAATGCGCGGAGTCATGCTCCTCACGTCATTTCTCGAAAGTTAGGGGGTAATAAAATTCGAAATCTAGTACAATCTAACCAAAATAAGTTGAGTTATGAATCATAAGTGCGCAGTAGTTTCACCCCATCTACCCCATCATGGAGCACATTTAATGAGTGCATTCAAACTGCTCGCTAAGTAAGAATTTGGTGCGGTTTATTAGGAAGTTATACTTGCCTACCTAAATATTATAAGAAATATCTAACAAATTATTCCTATTATACATACAATATGTATAGAAATAAAAACAATTACTTTTGTGTTTAATTTATAAAACAGATTTTAAATTATAAATTAAATACTCCATATTTAAGTTATAAAAATTTTTTACTTTACGAGGATTTCACTAGATTTGGCAACAGAGCTTAGCAAACCATTGCAATTTAATTAAAAACGGTGACTTACAGAAATTCGTTGTAGACTTGTTTTTGCTAGTTCAAAAATCTGCTTTCAGATTTAATTGAAAATTCCTAATACTGTAATAGAAGAATTAAAGTCATTTTTGTATAATTTCTTTATTCTGTTTTTAAAATAAATTATATTCATATAAAAAATGGGAATTTTCATTCATTGAGTTGGTATTGGTAACACCGCGACAATAGTAGGAAAACCGGCAACACTGACTTTAGTATAATGTAGTACATTTTCATTAAACTTGTTTCTATTCTAGCTGAATCGAGCGTGGGAGATCTCACCTGCACTGAGGCTTTAGGCCTATTGTGCCTCAATCAATCTCGTTAGTTCATTTCCAAATTTCAAATTGGAAGCTGTGAATATGCCTATAGTTTATCATGTGGCTAAATCCTTTGTAATGCCACAATTGTGAAAAAAAATATTTTGGAAATAAACCAAAACAACCTTAACATTTTTCCTTTTCAGTCTAATTCCAAGAGCAAATATAGGAAACAACTTTTCTATTGTCCAATTTTTTCCATTTAAAATTGTGTTCTTACTTTGTCACAGGGGTTTTTATCAGGAAATTTTTATTTGCATGTTAACTATCACCAAGTAGAGTTTATTTCTCAAAGTCTTCTTGTTAAAATCTAGTTCTGATGTTTGAATAGGTTAATATTGGGGAATCATGGGTTGAATCAGGACAACGGCATACTACATCCTAAAATATGCAATATTTCTGCATTATTTCCTTCATGCGATTCAATTTTGATATTTGTGTCAATACACTTGGAAAATCGTGCCACACTATAAAACTTTTGACAGGTTGTGTTCCAGGTATTCGAATATACAAAAGCTTTGGTTACGTTCCAAGCAATACAAGTTACTGTTCTATTTTCTATACTAACAAAATGGCCAATTGTTCCCTATTGCAAAATGTCTCCATTAATTCTGTAAATACAGCATAATTCTTAAAAATATATCAGTTACTAAGTTATAAATGGATATCGAAGAAAACTAAACGCACTCATCAATCTGTTGAAGACGATGTTTGTGCTTCAACTTTTCAAGCTTCTAAGCCGGGTGTACGCAAGGGCTCGGAAAGCCGAATATACAATTTTTTATCATCCCATTCCATAAATTGATCCATTCTATCTCTTAATTCCTTCTTATATCCTCTAGCGTTTATTAATATTTCTACTGCTTCGACAAAATCTTCGTCATCTGTTAGTTCCACACAGGTATTTGCTGAGCCATTCTTTTATTAAATATTACAAAAGTCGAGGTTATGTAACGTTAGAACAAATTTGACAGCTCAGTTAAATTTTACAACAAAGTTTTGCTGTGAATTGGCTTTGTACAACTGAACATTGATTATACATTGAACTCTGCTTGAACCGATATTGTAACAGCTGGCCCTTAATGTTATATACAGTACCAACCGGCCCAAAATGTTATAAGCAGTATATAGCCATAAACATGGATCCGAGTACCCATCCCAATAATTACATAATAAATTCACATTTGTAAAAAAATATGTAAAAAGAAGTTCTTCAATTGCTGAAAAACCAATATCTGGTCCGAAAATTCAAGAAATTAAAACCACTTCAAAATATGATGTGCTGAAAATAAAGAATAGTTTTAAATTATAAATCTTATTAATGTTTAATTCATTAGATTAATTTTAAATTCATCCCGTATTAAAAAAACTGTGATGCGCCTATAGCTACCAACCAACAATCGTGCGTTATTCGTTTTTACCAATTCATTGTCTGAATTTCGTTTAAATCTGTTTTATAGTGAAATCGATAAGCTTTAAATGCTATAATAGGTTTTTCGCCATTTTCCGTTTTTTTTTTCAAATCTATCGGCAGTTAAATTGAGAGTATAAAAGCGCACAAAACGCTTTAACAATAGAACACGAATGTTCACGGAAGATTATTTAACCAGGCAATGACTGGTTGGCAGAGAGGACAAGCGAACGCAGGTGATTCACGTGAAAATCTGATAACAGTAGTATCGTAGGCCAATAATTAGCTGTCAATAGCAACGTACTGAGTTTATCAGCCGTCCTTTCAATCCACAACTTTAGCAACAGCCGATCACCCTTCTTCAAAGTTTCCCATTGACGTCCTCCTGTTGTTATGTCGGACACATGCCTATCAGTTCGCTCAACAGAATAATGAAATCGAATTATACCATAAATATTGTCAATTTCAGGTGAAGGTTCTATCATTTCGAGCGTCAAAACGGATGCTGCGGTCTCTGTTTTATTATTAGATATTCATCCTGTTAGGTAATTCTTTCCATAAACAAGATTAATACTTTTCATACATTTTGTTTTCATTTCTTACAAATTATTACATAATAAAATATAATATAAATTATTATTTTATATTTAAAAATTACAATTTTATTTATAATGGAATTTATATAAATTAAAGTTCCACGATAACTTTTACAATTATAATATATGATAATATTTATTATTTGTAATTTGTAAATATTTAATTTTATATCACACATTAGCAATGGAAATGGAATATATTGATAAATTTAATTAATTTTTTATTTATTTATTGTTTCCATATCAACTGATGCGCGAAAAAGATGTAATCGAGTAACTATGGCTTTTGTATTTTTAAATATATTGATATGAATTTTTTAATTTTAATTTTTTTATACTTAAAAGTATTTTTTCACATTTAGTTTAACTTAAAATGAGCCCAAAAACATTTTTAAATGGGGTTATAAAAACAGTTGTTTATGTTTTAAATATATATTTATTCTACACACCATAACATAAAATATGAAAAGAGTTATTAGCAATCAAAAATGTAGTTTAAAATAGTATAAAATTGCGTTTGATTTCTAATTCGGTAAAAAAATAATAATATAGCCATCAAATTTACAACAAGGGACCACGCACCGAATCAATGGAAAATTGGCTTTCGGTGAATTTGCTCGAATTTGGGTAGATATACTATGTTAGTTCTGGAGCAGGCATGCGCAAAAGGAACTTTGACTCTCTATCTCCGTTATTATTGGTAGGGTTTAAACGCGAAAAACGGCGCTTGAAATGTGACGCAGAATATTTGCATATAAAAAAATTCTGGGCAGAAGAAACACCAAAAGGGCCTTAACGTATATCTCCGTTACTATTGACCAGATGTAAACGCGAAAAACGGTAATGTATTTGAAATGGCCATATAATAAATATATATAGAAGAATCCTGCGCAGAAGAAACGCCAAAGGGACCTTAACGTCTTTCTCCGTTACTATTGGTCCAATTTTTATGGGAAAAACGGTTCTGTATTCAAAATGTAATGTAGAATAAATACCTAGAGAAAAACATGCGCAGTAGCAACGCCTTCATGGCCTTAGCGTCTAACATTATTATTATTAATGATCCATTTTGAATGTGGGAAAAAATGTCCTGATATTGTAAATGCAAGGTAGAATAGATGTCCAAAGTTACTTCATGCGATCAATTACAGAAAGACGTTAAAATAGAATTTTTCATTATTAATATTAAAATATTTCATTTCTAATTTAATTCGTTTCACGATAAGAATGTTCTCTCTTATTTTTGATAAGCCTGCTAAACACGAGTTCGCAAAAATAACGGAGATAAGGAGTGCATGCATCATTAACGGCTATTCCATCGATGCTTCTAGTGGTATTGAGTAAAATATAAAAGTAAGTTAATTTTTATTTCAATTTGTTATTTTAAAAATAGGTATTTTTTATTATTCAAATCAGTTTGAAATTTATTATTTTTCTTTATTTTTTAAAACAGTTTTTTAGTTTTTATTTTTCTTTTTTATTTTCAAAATAGTTTTTATTTTTCAAGTTTTAGTTTTTATTTTTTATTTTCAAAATAGTTCTTATTTTTGCATCATTAAAACATATCGCCATATTTTTGACGTCATTGGGGACGTTTACATACAAGATATTATTAAAAATAACCGTTAGGATGATGAACGAGGCTGCAAGTTGTGACTAGGAATGGCTATTTGATACTGGAACTGATCCTTTGGAACAGGTTCGGTAAATTGGACTAGTGGAACTGATCCCAATCGATGTTTGAAACAGATACGAGTTCTAGTCCAGAACTGAACCGAGAACTGAAAAAATATTTTGTGAGACTGCGGTTGCGGTGCGATGTAAACTGCGGTGAATACCAGTTATATAATCGAGATCGAGACGTTCGCGTATCGCTCAACCCTCACAACAGCGACTGGACTAGAAACTGGAACTGATCCATCGGCCTAGGTATTACGCTGGACCGGACTAGTTTGGAACTGATCCATGAAAAATGTTGGATCAGCCATCCCTAGTTGTGACATCTTGTGTGCTGAATTCGTCTCAATGGATATATGGAGGAAGGTGTTCTGTAATTAGTAAACACTTTATAACTCAAACTTAGTTTATCTAGTTACTCAAACTTAGGTTATCTAGTTGTTTTTGGATTTTGGATTTTTCCTCGTAAAATTCTATATCTCGTCAGATGTCATCATAGAACTGAGTTATTTAAAATTTGTTAGCTACTTTTCTTTCCTTTCCATATAAGGTAATGAAGCAAATCCTGCAACGTGATTGGTTGAGAACTAAGAATTTTACATGTTAAATAGAGCATCTGCGTTCAATTTGAACGTTAGTAACGTTATATCGTTTCTGCGCATGTTTTTTCTCTCACGTTGACAGATGAAATATTTTTCTCATCCTGTATAAGTCAATACTTTATTCAGTTTAGTTCCACCAATCCTCCAATAACGCTGTAGGTCAGCCGCTGACAAGTTTTTCTCTAGGTATTTATTCTACATCACATTTTGATTACAGAACCGTTTTTCCCACAAAAATGGGACCAATAGTAACGGAGATAGACGTTAAGGCCCCTTTCGTCTTTCTTCTGCACATGTTTTTCCTACATGTATTTATTATATGGCCCATATGAAATACATTACCGTTTTTCGCGTTCAAATCCGACCGATAGGAACGGAGATATACGTTAAGGACATTTTGGAGTTTCTTCTGCGCAGAATTTTTTTATAATCAAATATTATACGTCACATTTCAAATATAGCGCCGTTTTTGGCGTTCAAATCCGATCAATAGTAACGGATATATACGTTAAGGCCCTTTTGGCGTTTGATCTGTACAGAATTTTTTTATATTTAAATATTCTACGTCACATTTCAATTACAGCGCCATTTTTCCCGTTTAAATCCGACCAATAATAACGGAGATAGAGAGTCAACGTTCCTTCTGCGCATATCTGCGCCAGAACTAAGATAGTATATCTACTGATATGAAAAAAGTTTTAAGTAAAAATAATAGATAAAGTCAAGCTCCACTTTTTAAAATCTATTCATAATATACAGGGTGTTTCATAAAGTCACAGCATACCAAAACTATGTTTTTTTAATAGAACATCCTATATTTTTTTACATCGTCCTGAGAAACTGATTTCAAAAACATTTTATACTTATATTATTATATTATTATAAACGACATAGTTTCAAAGTTATAGATAATTTAAAATATCATTTTTTCAACTTTAAGTTATTGCTCCGGCCAAACAACATAAAATCGGACGAAATGGCTTACACAGCCCTATATTATGTGGTAGTACAAAATATTAATTTATTTGTTATATTTTCATGTCATAAAATAAGTCTCGTTTTCAGTTGTTTATTAATTTTCTCCATATCGATAATCTGCTTTCAATCTGCTTTTGATCAATTGTCCTTCCGCTATTGGCCAGGTCTCGATCTGCTTTTGAATAGGTCTCGTTCCGCTTTTGAATAGGTGTCGTTCCGCTTTTGATCAGGTCTCTAGCTACTTACAAATAAATGGGTGAGAAAATAACGCCTAAATTATTTAATTCTCTAAAAGTTTTAATATATGAAAATCCAATTCATTATTTGGTCCTTCGATGTTAACACGTCGACTGCCATAGTTAATGTTTCTAAATATTTATCGATTATTAATCATATTTGTTTAGGTTCACTCTAAAAATTCTCGCGCTATCCTATTATTATGCACTGAGTCATCATCGTTTTGTAGCAAAATTATCCTTCTGGTGTTTTTTATTATTATTGCAAAAATTGGGGTTCAATAATGTGATTTATAATAATTCCTCCACAAATATTAAGTGACCATCACTTTTGGTGATCGACGGTCCTCAACCATTGAGAATTTTAAATTGCTTGAGTAAGAATTTTCCTGTAGCATCAATAAAACTTGAAAACTTATTTTCTTTATTGATTCATCCACCAATAAATTTCTAAGCTAATAATTTTTTTGCGCAAAAATACTTTATTTTCGGATTATTAAAATTTTCAAAACTTTTGCCATTGTTGCCAGATTTACAAAAAAGTCAATATTTTTCATATTTTTTTGTGTTAACGTGTAAACTTTTGATTAAAAAATGGCGGGAGGTTTTTTATTTTTCTTTCCTATATGTAGATTGTTGATTTGACTTAACTCTACTTTATTTACCCGAAATATCTTTAAATTATTATTTCTTCAAAGACCTTTTATAAAAAATAAATATCAATGAAAAAGCTTGTATTCATTTATTTATATTATTTAATTGTGCTAATCACAATTTTATAATTCATCTCTTAATTCTATAACTAATATCAGCAATAATTTATAACGTCTGGGAATCTTATAAACCGCAGCATATTACTCCGGAGACGAGTAACTTTCTAACTATTTCGTAATTAGAAGTTGAGGCTTCAAAGCCCTAAACCCCATATAACAGTTAATGCATTAAGTGCACTCTCTAGAAACATGGCGGTCAGGTTTAGCCTCATGATGGACTATGTAGAAGATTTTACAAAAGACACATTGCTTCTCTAAAATTGCTTTTGTCTTTACTATCTCTTACGCAAGCTCTTATAAGCTCAAATAAAATAATAGCGTCAAGATGGATTTTATAATTAAATTAATTGTTAATTAATTATAAATTATAAAAAATAACAGGACGCAAATCTTAATTATTTTTATGTTTATTAAAGAGCTTAAATCATATATAAATTTTTTATCCAATAACTATTAAAAATAATAATAATAATTTTAGAAAAGTGATTGTGAATAATCCTGCCTATTGTAATAGCATATTATGAAAGAGATAAAATGATTAACAGGTATGACAAGTTTGTAAAAATAAGGTTATGTAAAGAAGTTTTTAAGAGTTGGATGTTTTTGTTTTTGACTGTCGAATTTTTTTTTTCAAAAGGGCAAAGTAAGTTGTGGATGGAGATATTTTTTTTTTTTAAGATTTTTCTTTTTGTGGAAAAAGACTTTTTTGAAAAGTCAAGTTTGGATTAATAATAATTTTTGGATAATAAAGTTTAAGTATTTGGGGAATTTTAAAGGATTATTTGAGATTTAGAAGAAATTGATACTGAAGAATAAATTTGAAAAAATCAAAAATGAAAATAAGAGTAATACAACCACCCTAACACGATTAGTGCTAGTAATAAAGACATCACTTGGCATATAGGCTACAATAGGAGTAATAACAGACAATAATCAGTATTGAAATGCCGGTGTACAATGGCGACTTCGGGTTTTCATTTTCATTCTCCCTTCCCCATTTACCAGCGGACCAGTCAGAAGTCCAAATACGACAAGTCTGGAAAAGAAGATGCGGTAATTTGAACGTTGAGTTAGGAAAGCGTTACAGAAAAAGTGCAATACCTGTTGGAGTGGGATTTTATCTACTAATTTGTTTTATAAACAGTTAAGGCTTAAAAAAAATAATGGCACTTGTAAGTGTTAGGATTAAAAATTCATTCGTGCTATTTTCCTGACAAGTCAAAGGCCAGAATCTTACCTATAGTTGTGTTACCAATGGCATGGTTAATATTTGAATGAAATTCAAAGAATGTTTTTCTATGATTTAAATTAATAAAGATTATTAGCCGTTTTTATAAATTTTTTTTAAGAAAATAAAAATGTTATAAATAATATGCTTAATTTAAATCGGGGAGAATAAATATCTTTTTTGTTTAATCAAAGATGTAATTTGTCACTCTTGTATTAATTTAAAAATGACTATTTCCCTCATCCTATATTTATTCGTTGATAAACTTGAATTCCTTCCTTTTCGAATAAACTACATCGTCCTTGTTTATAGTTCCTTAAATATATGCGACACATTATAATATGTGCATTTATGATGTTAAATAAAAATCATTAGGTATTGTTATAGACATGGATAGATTTGGAGACGAAAATAGAGAAAATATGAATATTTGAGAAATAATCTAATCAAATATAACTCGACCATCGTTTATAAATTTTTCGATTTTTCCTTAAATAGTTTTGTTTAACAAATTCAAATGAAGCAAGCACTGAAGCTAAAGCTTTCACGTTTTATCAATTTGTGAATTCAATTCAACAATTTTTCAAAAAAAAAATCCAAAAATTTATTGGTTTATAAATGAGGTCTTGTTAAATTATCCCCGAAAAATTCTAACAATATTTTGATAAATAACACTTTATTATTTAAATTTTAAATTTTTTTACATTTTTTTTAAACTTTGACAGCGTTGTAAATTGCAATTAACTTAATGGCTATTAGCAACTTATTAGTTCTAAGTTAGAACTAAAACAATTCCTGTTAAAAATTAACTAAATAAAATTAAAAATTCTTAAAATAAAATAAAATACACCAAATTGACAGAGCAACATAGGCTTTCTAAAAAATTTAATTGGTGTGGTTAATAATTTTATTTTAGTTAAAATGCAGCAGGAAAATAAAAAAAGGGAATCAAAAAGAAAAGAAAACTTTTTCCTTACGAGATAAAATTTAGAATCCATAATATAATATATAACATGGAAGCTTTAAAAAAACACATTAATGTAAATAACATCCACGCTGAAGTCAACGGAAGCGATATTGTTAATATAGGGAGAGCCGATTTATGGTTGACAATAAAAAGTATCGGATTTAAGTAAAAGAAAGAAGATAACCGGAAGGCTTTATCGGAAAAATCCGGAGTAGTATATAAACGTATACAATTTCTAAGAGATTAACATAATTTTAAATTGAAGGGATTTCCTTTTAGATACATTAATGGGACTTGAATATTTTACAAAGAAAATTGTATTATAATTTGACAAAATGAGACATAAAAATTTACAAAAGTAATTGTGTAAGATAATTGTATGGAAAAGAAATGTTTATTTAATAGATAAAACATAACAATCTGCGACAAATTTAAATAATACTTTGAGAACCAAATAATTCTATACTTAATATTTTTTTTTTTTGGCTATTGAAAAACTCGTTATTTTTTCAATGTAATTAACCTACTAGTTAAAGTGGATTTTGATTAAAATATTCTGCTTTATGAGTCACCAGTGTAACAATTGCGTGTATTTTTTAAATGTTCTTGTATTTACTTTGTCTGGCTAATTTACATAGTTAACTTTTACAAAACGATAATATAATGGGTGTCCCAACTATACCCACTTCTCTCACTAGGAGGGAAAATAAGAATCCGCTATGGGTTCCAGATTAATTTTTTCCGTTCCTTATAGTGATGGAGTTCTCGAATTCCAAGAATCGAAAAGTATTTGATTCCTTAAAGTTCTTGAAGTTCTCGAAAACCATGATCGAAACTCCTCGGTTCTAGAGAATCTGTGCCTGTGCTCGGATAAGTTAAGGGTTTTCGACCGATATCTGTTGTAACAAAGTTACTTTTATCCGTATTATTTAAAATTTATAAATTAATTCGGGCACGGCACTGGAATAAAATTAACTTAAAATTGTGAATAAAAGACCAGTCGTACCAGTTGAACCGTCGCCAGGCAGATGGAGACACTCTTGTCTCTGCTTCTTAGACGCTTAAGTTCGTATCGAGTAGGGCAATTCATACCGTTGTCGGCAGCTGCAGAGGCAGCCAGACGTCCGACTTGCTGTGGCTGTCCCAATTGGAACAGCAGTGCAGTCCGTCGACCTTTAGAGACAGGTCAGGTTGAAGCCAACCTCAATTATATCCGGAGTCCAGAACCGTCAGTCCGACTACACCACGCCGACAAGCCAATCGTCCGTTACACACCTTTTCTCCGCCGGATTTTGGTAATAAATAAAAGTTTTGATTTATTAATATTTGTTTTGAGTTTAACATCCAGCAGCAAGTACCCAGGTACTCAAACCCAGTGGGGCAAGTAAAGACCGCCCTTCTGGCCGCCAGTGATTTTGGTCGAAACCATAACGACCCCTGGAGTATTTTTTCTTCGCTGGCCGGAGCAAGTGGCGTTCACACTCTAAACGGAAGGTGGCGCCCGAGGCAATCCGAAACCTGGACTAAGGCGCCAAAGTGACCCGTTATCGTTCTCAATTTTTGAACCAAAGCTCGGTATGGGAAAAACGAACATAATTTGAGAATTCCAAGTATCGATAATAAGAAAATCCGAGCACCGAGCCGACCATGAACCAAGAACTGACACTTTCTAATCAAATTAATCCGACCCAATACTGAGTTGAATATAGTCGGTACTGGGTTCATAGTTCTCGTTCGAGTTCTCAATTGTTATCAGTAACCAAGAACTGAGTTATCGAATCTTTAAAGTATTCGATTCTTCCCATCACTATCCCTTTATGGTTCATGTCGCCTCGCGACTCGGAGATACCGCCTCCAGTAAATTACGTGATGACTACCTTATTGGAGGTAGCATTTTTTCACGGCTTCCACTGGTTGCGCGGTTTGCGACAAATATGGCCACGTGTTAATTTTCTGTGTTGTTTCACATGCCAGAATTTGCTGAGTTAGCTATTTTTTGCTAAGTTTTGAAACATTCCTTTATGTTAAATTTCTAGGAATATGTTTTAGTTAAAATTTCAATAATATTTTTGTAGTTTTTTTTTAATTTTGCTTTTTCCGTGACCTGAATGCTTCTGTTAGTTATTTTATGTTACTATAGGATGTCACAAACTACTATTTAATTCAATATAAAAATGATATATTTGGTTTAATGTACATATATGTATTGTGTTTCTTTAGCCTTTATTACAACATGCAAACCGTGTATGGATGAAATGGAGCTATCTCTAAAAAATCCAGTTATAGAAACAGGACTTGGCAACCTTGCAGAGTTAAGAGTTTTAGAAGAAGGCAAAGGCTACTTTACACAACGCCATGAAGCCATGAAGGAAGCCGTTCTCGACGACATTACTAGATTTTGCATTATAAACACAATTGTGACTCGTATTGTCACTCTAAATAGATAAAACCGATGACAAATGATTTAATTAAATGTGTATATTCAGAACTAAACATTAATTAAATCCGTAATATCCACTAACTGGTGAAATTTCGCAAAATAACAATCAGTACTTGTGTAACAAAGTTACTTTAATTTCCGTAATAATTAAAATATTTAAATTACATCGCGCACGCTCACGGCCCTGAAATAGAATTAACTTAAAGATATGGGAAAGGCTAGTCGCACTAGTTGAACCTCCACCCAACAGATAGACACTCGCGTCCGTACTTCTTAGACGCCGAAATTCTTACCGAGTAGGACAATTCAATCCGTTGTCGGTAGTTGCAGCGGTAGTCTTAATTGGAGTTCCAGTGGCAGTACAGCTCTGTCAGAGAGCCAAAAGAGATCGACAAAATTTGGCAATGTTTCTTTTCATGAATAAGGCTAAAAATATTACATCTGTTAAATTTTTCGCCTAACCCATGAAGGAACTTGTTTGGGGATCATTCCGATTGGAGTGCAACGGTAACTGGTGTCCAAGTGAAGAAGGCCACACTAGTGTAAGAAAAGTCATTACAAACTAGTTACTAGAAATGAGAAGTGATGAAATAATATGAAAAAATAACTTCACGAAACCATTCAACATTCAGTTATAAGAAGGTGAAGATACATCCATCTCTCGAGAGGGAATATTAATATGGTATACTGATGGAATAGTGGAACAGATGCTGGAATATATGGTGATAAATCTAGACGCAAAAACCATGCATTACTGTATATTTACGCATCAGTATTCCAAGCAGAGGTACAGCCACAGAGTTATGTCTAATGGAGAACATTAAAAGGGGTTATACAGGGAAAACAATCTTTATTTACTTCGATAGTCAAGCAGTCCTACAAGCTCTAGAAGACAAAAAATCAGATCAGAACTGGTCTGTAACTATCTACAAACCCTACTTGTTCTGGCAAACCAAAACAAGGTAACACTTTATTGGGTTCCTGGACAGATAACGAGGAAGTAGACGATCTGGCAAGAAGAGCTTCAGCGATCAAATTTACGGATCCCGGGCCGGTGTTTGGCATTCCGAAATCCTTAGTACGTCTCTGGCTGACTAGGTTGGCTGCTCAACATGATTAATCAAACTGCAATATCGTGCTGTGTTGAAAAAACAGTAAACCCAAAAAAACATTTACAGCTAAGCAGAAATTAAATAAGGCATGTCACGAGAGAGATAACTGGACATTCCTACCTTAGGGAACACCTATACAAAATGGGCATCTACCAAGACGAACACATCTGTAGATTACGTAATAAGGAGGAGGAAGCAGCCTCACATTATACTAAAATGTCAAGCACTTATATGCTAGATGTACAAACTCCTGGGGGCAAAAAACTTTCCAGAGAAAATCTGATGAAGAGGCTGCTAAGCCTGTTAAAGATAACAAAGTTTTTCATCTGATAATAATGATGTAATTGGTATAACATAATAAATGTTAAGTCTACAGTGTTGAGGCCTAAACCTCAGCCAGTAACATCGAATAAATCAATCAATCAAACTCAGTTCTCTCTTTGCCAAATTACACAATGTATCACGGTTTACATCAATTTTATTAATATACAAATTTATATTGTTTTGTTTTGTCAGCTCTAAATTAAATTGTTTGATTTTATATTATTTTTTTAACAAAAAACACTTTAATTTCCACGTCCAGGAGAGGAAACAAATCAGTCTAAAATAATACAAAACACATCATTCTAGGGATAAGGTCGTGACTAGAATATCTAATGTAATTATTGATGCTAACGTTAGCTACTAATTTAATTAAATATCAGCAACAAAGTAAGAAAATATGTATTAAACATTACACGTAAGTTTTGTGAATTCTTTCGTCTCTGTCCTAGTATGTAATAATGGTGAATAACTTCTCACCATGACATACGAACGAACTACCTCTTTTATATGGAGATAGGTAGTTTTAGTCTCGTCAGAGTTGCAGAGGAGGTACGTCCTTTTTCCAAAAAAACATGCTCAGCAGAATCTTGAAGTCTTATTTATATAAGTAAATATAAATGATCTGCGCTTTGATACTTATGCTCGCTTGTTTTTAAATTTTTTTTTATTAGTAAAGTAGCAAAATAATTTTTTTAAATTTAAATAAATAAAACAACGTTTTAAGATTTCCACAAAAATAATAACAAAAGTTATTAATTTAATAGTGACTTGTTTCGTTACATAGTAACTTCATCAGACTGTAACGAAACTAGTCACTATTAAATTAATAACTTTTGTTATTATTTTAGTGGAAATCTTAAAACGTTGTTTTATTTATTTAAATTTAATAATGGATTTTCATCAAGTAAAAGCCGACACAGTTAAATAGCAAAATATATTCAAAGTCAGCATATATCACAAAGGGTAATATTTGTTTATAAACGTTCCTTAACTTTTGTTATCATATTTTTGAAGAATTCTAATAATAAATCGCATAAATAATTTGAAGAAAATTTAAATTTTTATAAAATATGACAGTTGACATTATTAAAAGTTACATTACAAAATTTGAAATTTTATTTAAAAAAAAAAGTTTGAAAATAACATTAACAAAAAATTTTTTGACAGTTAACAAATTATCCTAAAACGATATTTAGTTAGAATATTGAAAATTTTTTTAGTTTAAAAGACTTTGACAATTAGCGTTTACGTCACACATTTTGAAATTCAAAAACAAAACGTTAACCATAGCTCAAATGTGGTCAATAATTCAACGAATAATAAAACTCAAAGTCATACCACATACATTTTGCGACGACACTTCGGTCGTTGCGGGTCACTTTGGCGCCTTAGTCCAGGTTTCGGGTTTCCTCGGGCGCCACCTTCCGTTTTAAGTGTGAAGGCCACTTGCACCGGGCAGCGTCAGTGAAGAATTAATACTCCAGGGGTCGTTATGGCCTCGACCAACCTCTTGACAGCCGGAAGGGCAGACTTTACTTGCCCACCTGGGATGAGGGCCGGAGTATCTGCCGCTAGGATGTTAGTTTATGTGAACAGAAAAATAAATAAAATTACCAAATGAAAATAAACCATTTATTGACCACCACGATTGACAAATAATTTTTACACAGCCGGTAAGAAGAAAGGGTGTGCAACGGGTTCAAAAAGCTGAAGCGGGTCTTGCGGAATACGATTTAGCAGCGGTGAACGATGAAAAGCAAAACGGGTGTGACGGGGTATTAACAATAGGGAATAAGCTAAGAATCGGGAAGCTGCGGGCTTCCAAGCGTGAACGCGGTATGATGACAGCGAGAAATGAAAGAATGCGGCGAGACGTTGGTGTTAAGCGGTGAGTGAGATAAATCGAAATATAAGCTGGACAAAGTTCAATTTTCCTTATGGGTTAAGTCGCTACCCTTGTCGGTTCCCACCCTGATTCTCTGAATTATGTCGCCGGAGTAAGTACGGTGTGATTTCTCGACTATCAGTACTTTCCGGGGTCCCCTTTACCTATATATAACAGTTACACAATGACGACACGTACCCTGTGATTTCTCGACTATGGGCACTCCGTCTTAGTATAAACAGTTATATACCATCCAACGATACAGTGTGATTTCTCGACTATCAGTATCGTTGTCTGCGAGGGCCTAAGGCGAACCTAACTGGTCTTCTCGAGTAGTTGTCGAAATTGAACTCTGAAAAATAAATATACAAGAAAATTCTATTAATAGACTCGATATGTCTCACCGGTATTCCCTCGGAGCACTTCGGATATCGTCGGAGATCTCGAGCAGGCTATCGGTGTCGGTTCTCTGGCGTGGTGATCTTCTCGGCGATGCTGGCACAACTGAATTTATTTTAAGCTTAGAGTGAGCACCAAACCTGCCGTTTCCCACTCTTTGCTTTTGATCGGATTCGGAGGGGGCTTAAGCGTGCGCTGAAGCGATATATCGGACTTAGTACGGCTCGTCAAAATTTATATCTAATATTATTTATTTTATCCGGACTTAGAAAAATTCTTGAAATTTATATTTAATTATAATTAACAATGTCTCACCCGGTATACGGCAGCTGCTAATATCAGTCGACTGGCTCTCACGGTGTCTGTCACAGAACTGACTGAACGCCGATTCAATATCGCGTTCAATAGCGGTATTGATTTTTAATCGACCGTTGCTACATACGGTGTAGAGGGGAGGACTCGATGGTTCCGATAGCGGTATAGTTTTAAGGGTGAAATGGGTGTCTACGCGTCAAAAAGGGTTAAACAAATGTATAGATTATATTAAAAGGAGATTTTTGAAAAAAGAATGGAGGTCGTACGATTATTAATAACGGAGATAGAATAATTAATGCTTTTTCTGATTTTAAAAATTATCCGGATTTAGTAACTTTGTTACAATTTATTTCACCAGTTAAACTGGGGGCGATATGTTTCGGCCATAACGATGGCCATCATCAGGCCTACAATACCAATATAAGGCGGGTTAGATTACAATTAGACAAGTAGTTGCAAAAGTGTACTTACAGTAAAAATGAAGAAATTATTCATTATGATGGTATGAGAAATCACAAATCACATTATAGTATATTATAAAAAAAACATTAAACAAATAAAAATGTTTTAAAAAAAAGCTAGTTGAAAACTCTAACCATTAAAATTAAACACTCCAATCTGGAGGATAATACAAATGAACACATCGAAATGACAAATTAAATTTGACGTAAAGGACAGAGACGAATGGGGAAAAAGTAAGAGATCACTAGTTGAAAACCGAAACCATAAGAGACCGGACTTCAAATTAATAAAGAAGAACCTAGCCTATTGTAGGCCTGATGATGGCCATCGTTATGGCCGAAACATATCTCCCCCAGTTTAACCGGTGAAATAAATGTATGTGGTACGACTTTAAGTTTTATTATTCGTTGAATTTTGAAATTATTAAAAATTTACGTCATAATATAATTTGAAAATATTAAGGTTTGTAATATTTTGAGAGTTGATGTTTAGGACACAAATTTAACCTTTACAAGATTTGAAAATTGTAATTATTAAAAATTTGACAATGTTCAAGTTTGTAAGACATTGAAATTAAAAACAATGTTTTTTGATTTACTACCTATTTAAAAATTTAATCACTGACATTTGCACGACTTGACAGTCACAAATATTAGGAAATTTTTTTGACAGAATATTTTACAATGAAACGGACCTAAAAAATAAAAATTTTTACGTCACAGTTTTCTGACTTTGACAGCCTGAAAATGTCGTTCATATTAAATTAATAAAAAAAGCTTCCTTAGGATTTGACAGTTGACGTTTACGTCACAACTAGTGACATTCAATGTCAGATAATTAAGAAAAAGTAATATTTGACGTGTGACAGATGAATATAAAATGACTTACTTAGATATCTTGATGGTACCCAAAGACGAATGTAATAAAACAAACCTGAGTCAGACCGACGGAGGTTGTTTGGGAACTACAATTTTGGTAAAGTAATTACTACTTACTCTAGGTACTTATAGCACCACCCTGTATCGTAGGAACCCAGTGTTACTTTATATTTTCTCCCAGACGAGTGGTGAAAGTAACGCTGCCGTAACAATAATTTGTTATCATATATTGGAACACAATTTAAATTTAAAAAAACCCATTACCTAACCTAATATCTTGTACGGAAACACCGATGTTAATAACCGGTAAAATTAAATTGGTTGAGAAAAAAAGTTCAAGTGAAAAAAACGTAATATGAAAAAAATATTTTTAGGTATCCTATGATAATTGTTTGTAATTTTGTACGTCTCTGGAACAAGAGGAAAGATCGTCAACGATTTAGGGGAAATATTAATTACATTGCACAGTAATAAACATACATTATATCCCTGCTTGGCGTAAATCTGCTCGTGCATCCTTATTATACCCTATTAAATTAACACTCACTATGTGTTATTTATAGTACAAGTTTTGGATAAAACGAACAACATAGTACGTGAGTTTAATTTGTATTTATTTTATTTTAATAGCTATTTAATGTGCAAGGTGTTTTAAATAATATACAAAATTTAATTAAATAGAAAATTTTCTGTAAGTTAAAATAGAACAGTGTTATAAAGACATTAAGATTTGTAAATTTTGTGGCGACTAAAGTCAGAACTAATATAAATCATATGAAAAAAAAACAAAATTAACAAAGAACCAATTAAATACAACAAAAATTCGTTCAAATTAAATAAATACATATAAACGATAAAATAATTTCAAATTTTTGAAAAATCTGCGAACAAAAATGAGAAACTCAAAGAATTTGTTAAGAGAACAAAAATTTGCTAAAAGTTTCAAAACCATACAACGGCAAATTTAAAAAAAATGCTATATTCCCGCCAATTTTTAATAACTCTTAACAATCGATAACAAAATTATTCTGTAGCAGATACCACACTACTATTTATAAAACAAATATATATTTCGATATACAATCGGTCACCTTTTTAGCTGTATACAGGGTACTTAGATTGGTTTGAGATATATCTTCCCAAGTCATAGCAATTATTTGATTTCCGTTAATTATTTTTTTAGGTCTTACATTTATTTTATAAAACTTTTATACCCAAAGTTAATCTAATAAAGCAGGTACTGTACCAGTTTTGGAAAACATATTAGCAGTAATTATTTTTTAAACTTCAAATATTAAGAATTAGAACTTAAACACCATCTTAATTAAAACCTATTAAGCGCATGAAAATTACGTGCTTTATCATTTTAAAAGATTAGAATGAAAAATGCTAATTTGCAAATAAAAAAAATATCAAAAAAAAAACTACGAAAATTAATCTAGTTTAGAAAATTTTGGGTTTTTAATTAGACCCAAACTTGTTCGAACAAAAATAACAATTGGCTGATAATTTTGTTATACCTTCTTTAAAACAAGAATTTCTATTATCCATCATGGTTGATTTTCCCTTAAATGACACATATTCATATTTACAACATGTCCAAGTTTTTTTTTCGGTGAAAAATGAAAGAGTTTGCTTTTTCTCGTCTAAGTCCTAAAATCAAAGTCCCAAAATCGAATCAGTTCTTCTTTGAACTAATAAAAACTAAATACCAACAAGAATTTTTATTTTTGGGATATACTGTATACAACTTACAAAAGTTTTCATTTGTGGGATATACCGTATACACATTACAAGAATTTTTGTCCAAAAACTCAACTTGGGACACACCGTATACAACTTACATGAATTTTCAATTTTGGGATATACTGTGTCTAAAAACAAATATATTATTATATTTATTTACTATTCGCATTACTCATTAATAAAAACACATTTATTTCGAAAAAAAAAAAAATTAAAAGATTTTTTTCGTACTTGGGGGTTTGAACTCTGGGCCTCTCGTAATTTTTGTGAAATGTAATCAAATTTTTATATTATGGTTATTCTTCCATCAAAAATAATATCAAACTCGTTGATTAACTATATCTCAAAATCTATTAATTCCTTCCTTAACCTGATAAAAATTAAATGCAAAAAAAAACCTAACGCCTTTATTCAATTTAGTTTTACAGTTATCGTGCGGACTAACTTGTTTGCTTATAACAGAAAATGTTTTTGGGAATTTTCCTGAAATAGAATAACCGATTTGCATACCGTTTTGTAAAAACTACCGGCGTAAACTCTGAAACTAAACATGCATTGAGTAATGGTAAGTAGTTTTCTCCAGAGACTAGCTTGTGTGGCTATTACAGGCGCCAAGTCAACTACCCCGACAGGGGCAATCGAAAGATTTCTGGGGCTTACTCCTCTCCATATATTATTGGATCAGGAGACCAGAATGACATCCTTCAAAGCCGAGAACTGACGAATGGGAAAAGGGGGAGATCCACTTTCTAGGGACGACTTATGTACTGTACACAGATGGTTCAAATTCCCCAAGTGGTGCGGTACCCGGAGTGTACAGCAGAAAACTTAGATAAAGGCTCAGCAAGATGCTACCATCTTTCAAGCGGTTGTCTACTCTATAGAACTGTGTGTAAGAGATTTGGCAAACCATCCTATTGTCAACAAAAGTATTTTCATTTTGTGGGACAGCCAGGCAGCTTTAGAAGCACTAAGCTCCAAGCGGCTAGACTCGAAACTAGTGTGGAACTGTATCCAATGCTTGTATCGCGTTGGTACCAGTAACAGAGTAACCCTACTCTGGTACCTGGACACGAAGGGGTGAAGGGTAATGAAAAAGTCGACACTCTTGCAGGATCCGAGTTCATTAGACCGGAATCATTCTTTGGCCACGCCAAAAGTAGTGCCAAAGACACTATCTGGAAATGGGCCGACAGGAAAACTCTCCAGCATTGGAAAGATATTCCTGGGTTAAGACACTCTAAAATGTTCATAGTGAAACCCTCCGGTAGCACCCAAGCGCAGATCCTAGAATGGACTAGAAGTGATTAACGCATCTAATTGGACTGCTTACAGGGCACTGTCATCTGAAGAAGCTAGGTCTAAGTCAAACATCGGACTGCCGCTTCTGCAGTATGAAAGACGAAACGGCGGAGCATAATCTATGGAAATGAATAGGCTTCGTACGTTTGGTTCATACAGCTGGAGCCTATGGACCGAAGCTTCACAGAAATCAACTATAGACTTCGTGAGATGGTGTGGATTGATGGTGAATTATAGCTTGTATGGGTGAGCCATAGTAAACATCTGCTGGTCGCAGTGGAGGGGCGAGCAAACACTCCTCACATTGAAGATAACCTAAGGAGTTTTCTCGGAAAATGTAAAAATGTAGTATTTATACAATACTGAAAGCAATATATTCACAAGTTGTGAATATAACTAAATTATTAATCTCAATGGAGTTATCTAGGATGATAAATATCTGTAAATAAAAAAGACTATTTTCCTTAAGAGTAACTTTCATTTATTATTATTTCTTAATTGTTTCCTAAATTCTATCATAAATATTATGTCAGACTTACCAATGGTAACTTACTCCAAATGCCAAAACAGCTTCGGCTACAGAAATATGATTAATTATATCAGCCACAGTTAGGACCCGAAATGAATTAAGCAATATATCACCAGAAAGGTGTCCTGTCTGTCCAGTATCCCCTAATCGACTTCCTACCGAAACTACATCTTCAGCAAAGCAATCAAAATCAGACGTACTAGGTGTAAATTTTTGAAATTGGGAATAACAATAATAGTTAGCTACTATGTTCACAAAATTAATTAACGTGTGCAGATAAATAAATGTTGATCATCAATAAGTGAACTTACATTTATTTCCATAGGAAATAAAGTAAATTAGTTTGAACAATAGGCCTTATGGGGTCTAAGTACTGTGGGACAGCCCACTTTTGGAGCAACCCATCTCCCCTACCTTACAGATACAGATACAGAAAGGAAATTAGTTAGTAAATACGGTAACAGGAAGTGAAGATTAACTCACACTGTATACGAGTGCCATTTAGTATAATCGATATGTACATATCTGTGTAATTAACCTTTTCTAAGTGCTGGATGACGGTATTTACTTAAATATTTTTCCTTTAAATTTTAAAATTTTAATAATCGAAAGATAAATTTTTATTCTGATTTATATATATTTTTTGTGTAATCTAATATATTAACCAAAGACTTAGGATAGTCAGAGATCTCTATTGGGATAATAGACAATTTATAAATAAATCAGATTACACATTTAACTTGACGGTTAAAAATTTATTATAAAAAGCAAAAAAGAATTATGTACTAAAAATCCATATTTTTATTAAATAAAACATTTCGTGATTTCATCTCTTGGTCATATATTTAGACCGTAATACTTCAGCGACCGATGATAAAATTTAGGCCTTTCTAACAAGTAATCTACGATCGTGGGTTCTTTTATGTTTGAGCGCATCATATCCTCTTACGTGTACCCATTCATCGGGTATTTTTCTGCGAAACATACACAAAAGGGGGGAAAATATATTAGAACATTATCCTCTTAAAATTGCTGATAAGATTCTGAATCGATAGGTTGGCCTTTTTCAGTTCTCTTTTACCATCTAAGTGTTCATGTGGCTACAGTCAGGAGTTTTTTATTTATTAATATATCTTTTTAGATTTTACTTCAGAAAAATTCAAAAGCAGAGTGCTTGTTTGTGTAGGGCTTTTATTTAATCGAACCAGATTAAATAAAGTATAACAAGGATGTAAAACGATGGAAGCCAGCTGACGCTAACTACCAATGGGACACGATGTCACTTGTTGCTTGGGGAGGTCATTATTGTAGAAGAGATGTCAACAAAAGCAAAAAATAAAGAAATAGTAACATTATCTTAACCAATTACAAAGTCATGAATATTTACTAAGACAAATTAATTCATCTTTATAAATAACCGAGTTATTAAGAATTAAATATTTTTATTTTGTACTTTTTAAAAAATGGCGAAAGCGTTATCATACATGCATTATATATAAATCGATAATTCTTAGTCACTTATGGTGACGTCATTATTTTAGAAGACATGACGACAAAAGCAAAAAATTAAGAAATAGTAACATTATCTTAACCAATTACAAAGTTATAAATATTTTCTAAGACAAATTATTTCATCTTTATACATAAACGAATTATTAACAAATTAAATATTTTGATTTTGTACTTTTTAAAAAATGGCGAAAGTGCTATCATACATGCATTATATAAAAATCGATAATTTTTAGTTTTTAATAATAAGAAACAGAATTTTTTACGTTTATACCACAAAATAGAATCTATAACAGGCGCTTATGAAACTTCTAGTGATGGAGAAGAGATGACGACAAAAGCAAAAAATTAAGAAATAGTAACATTCTCTTATCCAATTACAAAGTCATGAATATTTTCTAAGATAAATTAATTCATCTTTATAAATAACCGACTTATTAAGAATTAAATATTTTGATTTTGTACTGTTTAAAAAATGGCGAATGCGTTATCATACATGCATTATATAAAAATCGATAATTCTTAGTTTTTACTAATAAGAAACAGAATTTTTTTACGTTGTTTATACTAGACAAAAGAAGCTATAACAGGCGCTTATGAAACTTATAGTGACGTCATTATTGTAGATGAGATGACGACAAAAGCAAAAAATAAAGAAATAGTGACATTATCTTAACCAATTACAAAGTCAGTGACGTCATTATTGTAGAAGAGATGACGAGATAAGCAAAAAATTAAGAAATAGTAACATTCTCTTATTAAATTACAAAGTCATGAATATTTTCTAAGATAAATTAATTCATCTTTATGAATAACCGAGTTATTAACAATTAAAAATTTTGATTTTTTACCTTTTTAAAAAAATGGCGAAAGCGCTATTATTCATGCATTATATAAAAATGGATAGTTCTTAGTTTTTAATAATAAGAAACAGAATTTTTTAAGTTTATACTAGACATATAACAGGCACTTATGAAACTTATAGTGCCGTTATTATTGTAGATGAAATGACGATAAATGCAAAAAATAAAGAAATAGTAATATTATCTTAACCAATTACAGTCAGTGACGTCATTATTGTAGAAGAGATGACGACATAAGCAAAAAATAAAGACATAGTAACATAATCCTTACTAATTACAAAGTCATGAATATTTTTGAAGATAAATTATTTCATCTTTAAAGATAACCGAGTTATAACCAATTAAATATTTTGATTTTATACTATTTAAAAAATGGCGACGTATAGTAAAATATTTATGGTTGTTTTTATATAGTGTGTCTGCTAAAATAGTGCACTTAAGAACAATAAATTCTTATAAAATATTTTCCTAAAGTTATACGTTTTTTAATGCAATTGCATCTTTTTCAGTTCACCAATAACTTAATGATGGTTTAATGAATGTAAAAAAAGTTTAATTATTTTATGTGATAAATATAAGTAAAACTTTTTTATTGGACATTTATATCTCAGAACGTAGCGATTAAACCTTTATTTCATATGTGCGGTGTTGTAAAGTGGTCTAGATTCTTCTAAAAATTCGATAAAAATTTTTGATTTCTTTGAAAAATTACTTGGAAAGTTTTAATTTAAAACAATGTTTTCTAACTATTCTTTTAATAAATGCACTATTTTCGAGGACATCCTATATAATCTATAAAACCTGACTGTTTTACAAATTTTCGATATGAAAACTTCCAGCTTGTTTATACTTGCAGTATATTTAAATTTCCCATTATTATAGCTCAAAGTATAAATGCCCATAATCTTTTTATAATATTATAACAATTCGTGGACACATCCATAATATGTGATTAGTTAAAAACATTTATTTATACCATTGCCAAGTTAATAAACACTAAATAACGATACTAAAACGAAAACTCCTGTAACCACAGGGTTTTATTTTAGATACGTCTAGAACTTGACTGGTACGTAATGATCATGAATGTCGGTGCACCTTTTCAGGAAATTAGGAACTGCGAAAGTTTCCAGTTCGGGAAACCTGGTAAATCATATTAATGGTCTAACTCACAGTTACGTAACCCCTTATAAGAAAACTTTTAAGGGCCATTAAGCAATGCCCGGAGAATTGTAATGATTTTTAAAAGTTGGAACTTAACTGAAACTGAAGTTTTAATTTTTGGTGTAGTCTTAGCGCGAAACGCGGATGTTCGTTTCTTGAATTTTTCTTTTCCAACTTGGCTGAGTGTTTATTTTAGTTTTTTGTAATTCATTAATTTTATAAGGTTTTATTAAATTGTAGAAAATCATATATTTATGTCGATTATTTAAAAGATTTGGAAAAAGGTGAAAATATGTATTTGTTTTTTAATTATAAAACGTCTTATTGTATACAGAGTGGCGCTAATTTTATTTAACACTTTTCTGATTTCGGATATCATTATGGAAAAGATATGTGTATTTTCAAGATGAATTGATTTTTTTTCAAAATTAAAATATTTGGTCTGGTTTCCGATATATTTAGGAAAAACCGAAATTGACGATTCGTTTTATTTAATTAAACTTATAAGAACCACCGAGAGTGGTCGAACTATGCCAGTTCTGTACCACGTCCATCTAGTTCTCTCATCTGGTAAAAAGAAGCACCCCTAACCCAATAAAATTATTACTACCATCCTGCTGTAAACACGTGTATTATTGAGCTCCTGAAATTTGAACAATTAAGTGGTATTTTACGATATATCTAGTAATAAGTTGTATTCGAGGTGAAGTGCAACTGCAGTATGTATAAAAGTGCCTTACGTAATACAAAAAATCTGTTAATACAGAATTACAATTAAATATAAACTCCGAGGCCTACAGTGTTGCCAGCTTGATTAGCAATAATGCCTAAAGGAACACGCAGTAATAGTATGAGTCAAGAATTAAAGCAAATCACCATAGATAACAGCGCACTGGACGCATTAGTCGAGAAGTTAGATAAAATAATTAATAAAACTTCGAATAAATTGATGAAACTATATTGGACGCATTAGTAGGAAAACTTGTGCCAAAAATGAATAAAAGAATACAATATGAAACAAAGAAACTTAGCAAGACTTTAGATGAACAAATAAAAAATGTGGTAATGAAGTTAACAGCTATCGAAACATCCACACACAATAATGTAAAAGAAATAAAAATACTAGAAAAGAACCTAGACAAGTTAGATCAACATTCAAAAATGACATCCTTAAGAATTGTTGGAGCCGGTGAAGAACCAAATGAAAATGTACAAGGGAAGAAACTAAAATTAATAAATGAATATTCAAAAATAAGATGTGATGCTACAGAAATTTGCAATTTTTATCGCATGGGTAAAGCGAATGACTTGAATATAAAACCTAGAACAATCATAATAGACTGTGTTACAACTCTTAAGCGAAATAAAGTGTTTCATTCCTAGAAAGACCTAAAGGGAAAAAGCATAGATATAAATGAGAATTTGACAAATAATCAATATCAACTATATATTGCTGCAAAAAGGAAATTTGGACCCAATGTTTGGACCAATAACGGAAGAATTTATGATAAACACGGCAACGTATTGAAATCAATTATGGGTGAAGCCGATCTACTTTATTGAATAAAAAAAAGTGGTTCTCATAAAATATATACACTATTTTCTTATTAAAAACATTACTGGAATTATTTTGTTTATTGGTTAAGGCCAAATCATACTAAGATTTTTATTATCATTATTTTGGTTTAATTTAAATTTTAATTTATGCCTAACAATATTGTATTTATCTCCTCAGAAAATCTTATATAATATGTTACTTTAATAATTCAAAACATTTACTATTATTTAAGCTCCACTCTAATTCTTTTCTTTTTTTTATGATATATGTAACTTTTTGAGCTCGTTTTCCACTGATACATGTCAGATTTTATAAGTATCTATTTACAAAATTGTAGGGGTTTGAATACTAAATGTCATGAATTTTTCAGGAATTCTTTAAATGAAGAGTTTAATATAATTATTGCAATAGAGACTTGGCTGCAGGAGGGTGTTTGGTAAGGAGAGCTGGTGGATGGTGGTCTGTTTAATTTGGTGAGATCTGATAGAAATTTAGTTTATACAAATAAAACTAAAGGCGGTGGAGTTTTGATTGCCGTTAAAAAAAAATGGAAGATATTAAAAGTAGGAAAAAATAGTACGTCATTTGAGGCTATTATAATCGAAGTCAAGGTAAATCGTATAAAACACTCTTTTTGCGGGATATACATCCCTTCGGGGAGCTCGATACAGGTGTTTGAATTAGCATTAGATTTTTTTCAAAATAATATTGTAGATATGTCTAATACATACATATTTGGAGATTTTAATATAAGGGAAATAATGGGTGCTACATACGATAACAATGCTACAGACCATATTCTTAGCACTTTCCATGACTTTATTGATTATAATAAGTGTAAATTGTTTAATAATATTACAAACTTTCAAGGGAGAACATTAGACTTAGTTATCAGTTCAGAAAATAATTATAATAATTGTAAAGTAAATAGAGATACTTCGCCATTTGTAAGTGAAGACCCTGCTCTGAACAGTACTATTAAAATTCCTGGAACTAAAAAATTGGACAAGAAAGATCAAATAATTACAAGATAAAACTATAAAAAAACAGATTTCCTTAGAATAATTGAATGTGTTAAAACTGTAGATTGGAACAGGATTACGGAAGAAAAAATTGATCTAAATCTACCGTTAGATATATTTTATACAATTTGGATCAAAATCGTAGATACATGTGTACCTAAGTATACCTATTATAAATTTTCGAAAACGTTAAAGGTATGGTTTACAAATGAAATTAAAACAGCGTTAAAAGAAAAAGAGAAATATAAAAAGAAAAAAAATGTGTCAATTTATTCTTATAATTTGAAATTCGATCAAAAAACGAGCAATGATATATTTACATTAAATGAAATTACGGACTTGAATTTTAATACCGCTGTAAAAAGATTAAAACCTAAAAAGAGTGCAGAAGTGGATGAAATTCCCCCGTATGTATGGAAATCTTGTTATGAATGGTTGAAAAAACCGCTTCTGCGCATTTATAATTTAATTATAAAGTCTAATGTGCTCCCACAGATATGGAAAACAGCTGTGGTAACTCCAATTTTTATATCAATAATGTGCGCACAGGCGAAATTATTTGAGCAGATACTTCATAATGGACTGTACCACTTCACTGAAAAATATATAGTATCACAACAACATAGATTTTTAGCACAAAAATTAACGAATACAAACCAATTTCATTTTAGAAATTATGCTTACGAAACAATAGAAAATAAATCTCAACTCGATATCGCGTATACAGACTTTAGAAGAACATTTGATCAAGTAGATCATGATGTCTTACTTATGAATCTAGGTAGGTATGGTTTAGCTGATAATTTCTTAATTTTTATGAAAAATTACTTGCAGAACAGATTTAATCTAGTGAAACACAATGGTAAATTATCTAGAAATTCCGGTGTTTCAGAGGGTTCTAATCTTGGTCCCCTCCTATTTGTACTTTTTATCTACGACCCACCCTCCGTCTTAAGAACCATGTCTTTTTAACTATGAAATAGATGGGCGAAATCTGGAGTGCTGCACTGAAATAAAGGTATTTAGGTATTACATATGATAGTACACTTTATATTGCTAAACATATAAATAATATGGTAAAGTCTGCAAATAGACTCTTAGGATTTATAATTAGACAAACTACAAACTTCCATAATATAGACAGTCTTAATGTTTTGTACTACATCTTGGTCAGAAGTAAATTAGAATTTGGCTTATATGTATATATGGTTCACTGGTATCTTAGCGAAGAATTTAAAATTCTGTCTCTTGAAAACAGACGAGGACTGAAATATTATTATTTTTACACATAATTATTAACAATAAAATTAACTCGCCCGAAAACCTATCACTAATAAGCTTCAATGTACCACCTAGACGCGCCAGATCTATATTAATGTTTAATATTCCATTGAATCTCACCACTATTAATAATTGCATTAAATCAAACAATAAATTTATCTATTTAAAATGATTAATTCATTTTTTATGTACAGGCCCTTATACTTTGTATATAGCATATTTTGTATGATACTATTATAATTACTTTTTTTATATATATTTTGATGTGTTTTTCATGTAATTAGGCCCTTGATGGCCTGTTTGGATAAAATAAAAAAATAAGTAGAAATCAAAAAAGTGTTCAATAAAATTTGCGCTATCTTGTATATGACTAAACATTTGTTTCTTTCATATATTTAATAACCAAACATAATACATAAAACTAAATGTTCTAATAAAATTTTATTTCAAACCGTATTTCATTCATCCTCTAAACAAACCAAATTAGTGAAAAACAACAGTATTTTTGTTTAATTTTGAAAGAATAAAATCCCATCGGCACTTAACTTCATTCCGTTTTTACGTTCAAACAATCTTGTCGGTAATACCTTTTCTGAATGAAAATCCAGTTCCGTAGAAAAAGATTTAAACGTGTTTGAAACTCATCGAAAAAGTAAGTAATCATCTTCGAGAGTTCCAAACTATCAAACGTTTGAATGGTATTTACACGGAAGAGATGGACGGAGTTTAAACAAGCGGAAGATTAACTGGACTTTCCGGACTTTCTGTTCTATTTCACTAATACCGGATAGTGGCGGCGTCTCCTCTTGAACCGTAAAGTTCGTAAAATGGAGGGACGAACTACATCAGCACCGTGTAAGCTTCTAGTGACGGTGATGTTGTTCAGATTTGCGCATTTTCCTACATTTTTCACATGAACAAATTTAGTTAAAGCCTCGAATTGGACGTGAAGAGCTCTATTTAAACGTGATTTTCTCTCTTAGAATTTATTAGAGGTAAAACAAATAATATCCATTTTTATTTTGATGGTTTAAGCAAGACGATTTTTATAAAAATAAGTATTTGAAATAAAATAAAGAAAAATATGAAATGGAAGAGATATAAAAGAACTGAAACATAGAATACCAATCCCTTTATTACCTTTAAAATTTATACAATGTACAAAATCTAAGATACCAATTTTCAAATTACTTACAGATCATCCGTCAATTCGTTATTAGTGGAGTTTTATTTAATTTTTTGTCAAATTAAAAATTCTGGTAAGACAAATGCATACAGGATGTGTGATGACGAGTATATTGTATATTGAAAATCGCTTACACGATTTTTATGAAAATTGATATACAATAAGGGATTGTCGGTGCATCACATCTAAATAAATTATTATCAACTTTTGGTCTATACAAGGTGTTCGGGTGTAACGACCATCTTTGTTATTTTAAATAAAACATCCTGTATTTTCTTATATTTTTAGATTCGTCCTTAGAAGATTATTTCAAAAACTTTTACACTTATAAAATTTTGAAGTTATAGACAATTGAAAATCGCATTTTTCAAGTTTAACTAATTGTTGCGGCCAATCGGCATAATCGATATGAAATTGAATAAAACGGCTTACATGTCCCTATCATAACTTATTGACGCACCCTGTATAATATAATTTTTCCCGATGATATATGCAAAACTTTTATTTTATATCCTAAATTTAGTAAAAAATTACAGTTTTAAGAAATTCCATGAAATTTAGTAAAAACAAGCAAATTAAAATTTTCTGTAAGAGTTAGTTTCTCACCCATTTATTGTAATACAATAACAGTATTACAAGAAGCTGTAAAATTTCAAAAAATACTCTATTAATTAACAATGAATTTCCATGCCGTCATTTTGAATGAAGAGTCTTCATCCCGTGATCAACTGATCTATCGGACATCTAAAAGGCTAATATCGCCTTTTGTGCTTAAAGGGGTGTTAAGATATAGTGGGAGATCTGACTTTAACTATATTGATACATGTACGAGAAGAGAAAAAAAAAGCACATAGCAACAGAATTTGACATGCGGATAATTTGCAATAAATAATACGTTAAGACGAATATGTTTCTAAAGTTCCTTCAACGTCTAGACAATTTCCTTAATTTGATAATACAGGATCATCCGTAGATAATACCATCGATTCAGAAATAAATAAATATTGCACTTTAGAGGTGATTGGGTATGAGAAAAATGATGATCAGGGAGAGATAATTTGGTCATCAGCTACAGGTTCAACTTTCCAACATTTTGATTTCCAGGTCGATCCGGTAGGTCCCAAAGATGAAATTATGGAAAAAACAGTCCTGTCGATTTCTTTAACATATTTTCCAATAATGATGTGGTAATTCTTATTGTTACTGAAACAAGCCGGTACCCATAATAAAAAATCAATGCAGGACAAAAATCGCGACTTCAAAGTTGGAGGGACACTAATGAAAAAGAAATAAGGATATTTTTTTCTCAATGTTCTTGGATGGGCTTAGAAAGATTCCGTAAAGTGGTAGATTACTGGTGAAAAAGTATTTTATATTCAAATGAACTTCATTTTAGCTATAATGAAAATGCTTTTGGTGATGATCGCTTGGTCAAATTCGACCCTTTATTAAAACTACTGATGGATAAGGTCGAAGACGTGTATATACCAGAACGCGAAGTTTGCATTGATAAAACCTTAGTTTTTAGGGATCGTCTTCTATTGAAACAATGTATAAAACATAATCGTTTAAAGATTGGTATAAAACTGTATAAAATTGATTGCAACGGAGGATACACGTATGATCTAAAAGTTTACTATAGAATAGATAAAGATCCAAATGTCAGTGTATCAACGAAAATTGTTCTGCAACTTATGGAACCACTGCTCCATCAAGGTAGAATTTTCTTTACTGACAATTTTTACAGTATATAGTGTCACTCTTGCTCACGAGCTTCTCAATCGGAAGACTCATTTAGTGGATACTCTTAAAAAAAAAACGAAAATTGAATACCAGTGGCATAAGAAATAAAAAGCTCAAAAAATGCGACATAATTGCGAAAGAACATAATGGAATAATTGTTCTAAAATCTAAATCTAAATCTACATAAGAAATTCCAAGATTCATTCTGGAAATTTTCACGCCGTTCAAGGTCAAGCATTATCGCTATTATCAGATTAGAAATGATGTCGGCTGGCGGTTCTGATAACGTCGACTTAAGGTTTTATTAATTTAATAAAGAACATAGTACACTCAGATTCAACTCCATACGCACAATAGCATATATCCGTTAGTATTGGTCTAAATTGAACGCCAAAAACGGCACTTTATTTAAATTGTGACGTAGAATAAATATACAAAGAAAAATCATGTGCAAACGATGCCAAAAAGGCACTAACGTTTTTCTTCGTCCAAATTGAAACTAAAAACGTCGTTATATTTAAACTGTCACGTCGAAAAAATACTTGAAGAAAAATCATGCTTAAAAAGCGATTTCCGCAGGGCCCTCACTTAAAACACCCAATGCGCTAAGACCAGCAAATAGTAGAATTAGCGGTAGAAATTAACCAGATTTTCCACCTTCAATGGGTATAATTCTAGACCCCTTTACACGTTTTTTCTCTCCTGCATTCTTGACAGAAATTTTTGCAGTATTCAATTAACATTAGCGTAGGTTGAGGTATCATGGATTTTTTAACTTTCATTAAAACATGTTGTCTAAATGGTTTCACTCCCATACCAAGTTTCCTCTTAGCTTTCATTCCTCCAGTGACAAGCAGAGTTGCTGCTTTTTCTCCCAAGGAAGTGTCTTTTGATTTTACTCATTCCCAAGCCTTCTCCTCCAGCACCAAATCGGTTCTGTAATGTACTTCCAAAGATTTATTTAGCGAATACTGGACATTGATTCTGCATTCAATTTCGAAAAATAATAACCCAGATAGACCTAAGAGCAGACGTATCTGATAGAGCTGAAGACTAGACGAGATGAAGCTGAAGTATCTGAAGACTAGACCAGACGGAGCTGAGGTATCTGAAGAAAAAAGCCAACGGAGCTGAAGTATTAACAGTTGAACGTTCATTATTATGAGAATCGCACTCGTTGACATCCAGGGCTTTGATATTGTAGGTAGCATCTATCCAAAGAAGATGTGTGGTTTATCGACTAGCAAGTGTGTTCGTGTGCGATCAACCCCTATCAGTTCCGCGAGATATGCGATATCATCCGGCCTGGTTACCGGCGTAAATGGAACTGCGCATGGAACAAATAACATTTTGCACTTGTTCAAAGTCTTATCCGACTTTTTTTCACTTCAATTTTAATGATATTAGAACCCAGGACTCGGACATTACCGAAATATAAAGGCTGATGCCTTAACCGACCTGGTCCACCGTATCCGGTTCAGAATAATAAATATTGCCTTGGATTGAACCATGTTGTTTACTTCGTAATTTGAAGCACCATCGTTAACGATTTCATCTAAATTTGGCATATTACGTTTTCTGCCAACACTGACGAAATTCATATTGTTCACTATTTTTAAAATAAAACTTTTAAGATTAAAATACTGAAACTGAATGAATGAAAGTCTACAGCATAGATATAAGGTAAACTTTCGGTCGGTTATTGGTCTGAAAAACATTTTTCAAGGAATTCCACAAAAGACCCCTGAATCCAACTGCTATTAATATCCTCAAAAAGCAACTTAAACTAGCTCATTTTTTAACGCCTTCATGCAGCACAAAAGTGTTGTGTTTTGAAGGCTTCATCACGTTTCTTACGAAACAGAATAGTAGTTTATGCAACAAGTGTGGATATGATGGCCATATCGAACTCGGATGATTGAGCACTACGGTCTTAACGCTTAAACATTTTTCAATGAATTTCACAAAAAGCCCCTAAATTGCAGACATTTGTTAGGTAGGGTTGCTAGTAAACCTACCTCACCTATTAATTGATAAGACGAGGTAAAGATGTTAACAAACCTATTATTATTTGCGATTGTAACAACAGTAAATCCTTTATTGACTTACCAAATGAATTATAAGCTTATTCAACGCCACTGAAAGGGAATAAAATGGTATCGTAAGCAGCTCGCGTTGGCGCTAATATTAGGAGCATCCTTGGTAAATGCATATATTAGATATAAAAAGGTAACTAAAGCTTATATATCTATTACTGCATTTAAGGCAGGGATGTATTTGCAACCAGGCGGACTAGACGCGCGCCTTTAGCGGCAAAATATGGGGGGTGGCAAAATTTAGGAAGCAGAAAACTAAATACGCATGGAAAAGGAAAATTTTTAAAACTTGTGTTCCATTATTATTGCATTACATTCCTAATAAACGTCGCAGTCAACTTTATTGCAACTTTAGTGCAACGAATTCATAATTTATTTTAAAAGTGAAAACATACGCAGGAACACAAAAGGACATTTGAGCAGTATTTGTGTGTTTATTAATAGAAATTATTGCCATGTACACGTTGAGTTTTTTCATGCCATTCATCAATAAATTCTCTTCATCGTTGTCGCTCTCTCCCCCTTCACTGTTGTCACTATCTATTCCCTATCTATTCCCATTCTATCGACGTCGAGGTCTCCCTCAACGTCGGGCTCATCATCATCTTCGTATTCATCGTCTTCATCGTCCGAAGAACCAATAATACTATCTTGGATACATGGTTCTAAGGTACGTGCTACAAGGGTGTTCTGAAGTGGGAGATAAATAACCAAGAAGAAGGATTAGACCCAAACAAGGGGGATGCACCGTAAAAATTTTTTAACATGATTGTTTTCGAAGAAAAAAACTCTTATAAGATGGTTTTGTCCGTCTGGCCGTTTGTTAGCCTGATTCAATTCGAGAACGGGCAACGGCAATCGATTCAGCATCGTTAAAAACCCCAAAAATTATATTAATCTTTTACCTATTTTTACTTTCCCAGTACTTATACCATATATATTGTAGTATACAATAAGGTATTTTTGTAACTTTAAATTTTCGAAAACTAGAAATTACGGCAAAAATATTGTCGTTTTTCACTTGTTTTATACGATAAACTCGCAAAACTGGTATGCCATTTTAATTTAGTGAATTTTGTGACTAACTGACTGAAGTATAAATTGAAAGGCATACTGAGAAAAATGGCGGCATGTTTTTCCTTAAGTTCGCCAAAATTTTTAATTAATTTGAGTAAGTAAAACGAGCACGAATTTTATGTCGCTTGACATTTCACTTCATTATATCATGATTACATCCACGATGAAATGGCATACTGGTAACATATACAGAATTTTTTTTTTCTATTTTACAATTTAACATTCATTTTTTAATATGATAAACCGGTTCAAAACGTATGCCAATTTGCATATCGGCATTTTAGTATACATATTTTTAATTGCAATAAACTTTTTATTGATTAAAATGACGGAAATCTCTTAAGAAAAATTTACTATATGTTTTTAATGCGAGGTGCATTTGGACGTATGCAAACGGTATGCCATATTTTTTTTAGCTCACGTATAGCATAAACATGTATACTACTCAATGGCAGACTGTTCCGAAACGCGGAAAAATATTTTTTTAAATACAGGTATACCTGTCCGATGCGACCCTATGGAGTCACGCAAATGGTATGCCAATGACTTTGCCAGTAGCTTTTTCGTTGAGTTTTCTTTTAAAGCACATGGCAGCCTGTTAGGTATCGTATAAAAAAGCTTAATTTGCAAACAAAAGTTAACTAACTTTTTTATATAAAGAACACGGAATTATTCATTAATATATGGCTTATTATCGTTAGAATGTCCATACCTCAATATACTCCAAGAGGCATACTGTAACAAATCACTTCCGAAAATCTGTCACCAACTGCCGGTCTAATATGCAACAATGCAATACGTGACCCAGACAGAGGTTTATAGAGCTTAAAGTTACGAAGGTTAAAGGTACGAAGTGAAGCCCGAATATCAGGTCACATAGCCTAAGAGAACCCAAAGTAGATTCACATGGAGATGAACGTGTTAAGTAAAAAGTAATACTAGGTAGTATAATCTAATTTTTTTTTATTCTCCATATATTTTAAATAGTTTTCCATGCCCTAATATATAAAATCGGGACCAGACAACGAGGTGATTTTACCTGAAAGCCTTTTTATTATATCTACCTGATAAATAATTAAATTTCCAGCAAAGTTGGATTGTCGAAATTTGCAACTTTAGTATTACCTACTTCTTGCTTCCTTTCTAATTAATTATTTTAAGGCGATATTGGTGTTGATTATTTCGTTAATTACTGTAAAACGAAATGTCGGGAAATAATTTATTTAAACCTTAATGAATAGTAAATAATTGGACAGAATTCTCGACTTTCATTAATTGTAATTCTAAAGGGAAAACTTTATTTCTTGACGGCGAAGTTATGAACTGAGATTGTATTTGCCCTGTTTTCTAACGAATGCAAATATAATTTATTCAATTTTGAAAATGTAATTAGGAAAGGGAAACATACCTACTTTATAATAATAAGTATTTTTTTATCATTTATTACTGATTTTAAACTAATTTATTGTGGTTTCCTTATAATATAATATAAATATTGGTTTTTTAACTACCTATTTATCTATGTATTTATCTAGAGAAAAAATGGGGATTTCAAAGATAAGGTAAAAAGTACAGGTCCGTATTAAAAAAAGCGGCCCTTCAAAGACTAATCTAATTATAGGGCGTCCTATATAATCATATATTTTATATTATAAATCATCCTTTGCAAATTCTTTAAATATTCATCTTACAGAATATTAATATTGGGATTAATATTTTGTAACTTAAATATTTTAAACTCAAAGACGTTGCAAAGAATGATTTATAAGTAAAATATATTAAAACTAAAACTCCTCTTTGAGCGAGTCCTTTATCAACGAAAATGGAACTTTGAAGTGTAATACTTTAGTAAGTTAACTGCGATATTCGATTAACTCGAACCTCTTTTATATACGTTGAAGTAAATGACAAATTTTCCTGATTTTCCTCGTTTCTTAAAGCTATATAACGCACTCGCTCCATAATAAATTTTACCTTAAAAGGCATGTAGAGGAAAGTCAACAGATGTTATAAAAATCCTGGTGTTATTTGATGACGGTGAAAATGTTAATTTTTTTTTATTTTCTGGTATTTCTAAATGAATGTTTTCTTAATTTGCTGTGTTTTGTATTCGTAAATATGCATATTTATACAGGTGTTGTTTACTTTGTTTTAATATGTTTTGTGTTACTTGGCCATTTGGTTGGCAACAACGGGAAAATATTTTTTTATTCTGTTTTCTTTAAATTTTTGTTAAATCAAACTGGTCAACAACAAATCAACAATCTAAAACTGTATAATAATTTACCATTTAAATACATTATTTTTCAATTATATATCAGCATACTGGAAATTAAAAAAGTCAATTCTAGCCATACCTAAAAAAGTACAGTAGGGAAAAAAAAACTTTTACTGTCAGTAGATAGAACGTCCTTTAACTTTAAAGATTCAATAACTAAAGGCGATGACGTTTAGAATAAAATTTAACGAGTTGATTTCTTGTACAATTGTCACAATCTAAACGTCATTGTCGTTAGTTACAGAACCGTTAAAGTTAAAGGACGTTCTATCTACTGACAATTAGTATAACAGAGATTTGAAATAAGTATTTTTTTAAAGTATAGAAATAGTAGGAGCCATGGAAGTAAAAATAATTTCTAATTTTACCAAGATGCCTTAATGAAATTAAATAAAAAAATCTTAAAACTTCAGTTTGGTTTTTTTTTTAATCTATATCTTTAATATCTTAAAACTTTTTGTCAAAATTTCCAATTACGTATCGACCTTTATTTAGTTTCTTTCTTCCTCTTTTTACGGTGAAAGTGTTTCTTCCTCTTTTTACGGTGAAAGTATTTCTTCTTGTTTTCTTTTAAGAAAAAAAAATAGTTTTTTTTTAAATATAGTCCATGTTTTCCTGCTATCATGATAAGGTTTTACTTCTTTCCTTTATAATAAAAGATGTCTGTTTGCTTTTTTTTGTTGTTTTTTTTTGGTCCAGTGAAATTCTGTCCTGGTACCTTTTTTTTCATAACGTAGAGTCGCCATTTTAGAGTTGGCGTCCTTAAGAGCAACCTAACCCAACCAAGCTGGGGTTCCCTACCCTTGGGTTATCCAAGGGCGGATATTAAATTAGCTTGCCCTTTTTGTGTTTGTACCTTTTTTTTTCTTTTTTCCCTTTTTCTTTTCTCTTTAAATTTTTTTTAAATATATATCGGTCCATGTCCATTTCTCTCTTTTTCATTTAACCCTCTTGAAGTTTTTATTCCCCTTGTACATTCCAGAAAAAATGCTCTTTTCTTTCGTAATTTTTCTTACCGACTTTTAGCGGCGTGTTACTTTTTTTGTGCTACCCAGTATTTTTATTATTCCTCTACTAAATAGATTTTAGTTTTATACTCGCTTGACAACCCCTTCTTATTTCTTCGAGTCATGTCCCTCTTCTCTTGGTATTCCTATAAAATCTCTTTACCATGCTAATAATGTTCTTCTCTTTGATTACTCAATCAAAATAACTAATTTTATATCGTTCGTGTCACTTACCGAAGATTTCTTTTTTTTCCTCATCTTGTACTGGTTTTTTCCTCTAGACAATTTTTTTTCCTCTGGACACTTTAATCCTCTGGAAAGTTTTTCCTCTGGACATTTAGTTTTACCTGTGCCAAGAAGTTTTTTTTCTTCCTAACCGCAAGAACCTCAACCACAAGAAAAGCTAAGTTTTTTTTTAAGAAAAAAGATCTCTGGAACACTTATTTTTATAAAAATAAACAAATATAACGTTTAATTTGAGTTTAATTTCCTTTACCCGAAAAAAAAAGAAAGGACGGATTTTGAAATATATCATAGTTTTTTTGTCAATTGTTTCTAATTACACAAAAAAAACAAATTGACTGGCGTCCAAAATATTTTTTTATTTTATATTTTACTTCTGATATATTTCAAATTCTATTTGTGGAACGAACCCATAATATAAAGATTTGAGCTTAGTCACATTAATTATTTATTATCAACAAAATAATGTATCGTTTCACAACTTTGTATCGATAATCAAAGTTCAATTTGTTTCATTAAGAATGTGGAATTACCAGAAAACATTGATGTGAAATATCATTTTATTCACGATGAATTTGAAAAAGGAAATATCCAGTTAGAAAATGTCCCCTCAAATGAACAACTAGCAGACATTTTTACAAAACCCTTAGCCAATCATTTATTTAAATGTATATAAAGAGTGTTAAACCTATATGAATGTTTTGTTAACACGTTGACTGCCAACTACGAGATATATGGGAGTTTGACTACTACTTATCTGATAGTTGGCAGTCAACGTGTTAAAAATGTATACTTCTATGAAATAAATGTTTGATATTCATAATATACAAAATTTAGTATTTTGATATTTTATTTTAACTATCGAGTGTTTATTTTAACTATCGAGTGTTCCACTTATTGTTTTTATATATTTTAATATATATACCACTGAAATGTTTATAACTATCAGTTTTGAAATATAAAAAAATATAGTTGTCGTTTTAATCCTTCTCGTAATTCCAAATTCCAATAGGAACTATAATTAGCTTATTTAGAAGTTACAACACAATTATTAGAGAAAATATGCCAAAAAACTGAAGACCGGATTATCTCCTTAAAACTACCCTTTTTGAGGGATTTCTGGTAATACCGAACTGACCTTCATTTTTACACTTTCTATTTTCAGGCAAAGTTTGAACTCAACTTGTTAGGTTCACGGGGATATGAAACACCAAGATAAGTCTAAATTTTCCGAAAGTCAAACTACTGATACCAATACTGTAGGTCTTAAGTCTTAAGTGTAGATTCAAAAAAAATTATAAAGTCCATGTCTAATAAAAATTAAAAAATAATATTTTTAGCTTTTTAAAATATTAAAAGACGGTCATAAATATTTGTTATGATTATGTTAAAAGTTGTAAATACATATTTTTTTTTTGTAAAAAAATCTTATCTATAATAATATACTAATATTTTTTAATTGTTTTTATATGGGAATTTTAAATCGCTATCCCTTTAAGCAATAGAGCCCTCTCTTTAATATCATCCCGTTAATGAATGGTGATTAAACCCACAGCCCTAATATGGTTGAGGACGTGACATGATGTAACCGCACATCGCCGTGACAAGATTTTAATTTCGAGATAATAAATAGGTCCCTTTCTTAGTTGTTTTATTACTGGTTTCTATTCGTATTTTGAATTTAGTATGTAGGTTTTTATACTTACTAAAAATAGTGATCATAAATCTAAGAATATACTTACCTGAAACAAAAAAACATAAATTAGATATTAATATTTTTATATTTATTGCAATATTTTCTTAGACATTAAGATATAATTTTTTTGTACTAATTCTTTAAAATCACTTTTAACAATTTCCTTTCACAGAATATACATACTGTGAGTAAACAAAATATAGTTTGGTAAGATCACAAGGCGAAAATAAAAAAGAAAGACTATGAAAACATCAAAAAACCAATTATTTATAAAAAATAAAGCACACAGTGAGGTACCAGGACAAAATTCAATTTAAAATTAGAAGGGCAACTAGTTTCGGTCACAGAGTATACAAAGTGATCAAAATTAGTAAATTATAAAAAACAACAGCACAGCTCAACTTAAAATTATTACTTACTATTAGAAGGGAAAATATAAATCACCAAAGGTGAGACCCATTAAGGTTAGTGAGAATGATTAATTTTGGTACTTCAAAAAATTTGCTTTAATACTATAGTATAAAAAATATTGTAAAACAAAATGGAAGTTAGCTAAGGAAGGCGTGCACTTGCTAGCTAAAATGTCCTAATAAAGAATGTACCCATAGGGTCAGCCACCCTAAGTGGGGGCGATCGAAAACAAATGGGGAACCAAGCATGAACATACAGAAACTTACGCCGTAGAAATAATGGTAATGATGGTGCAGTGTGAAACGTTAAGAAAAAAGTTGACAATTAAAAATTTGAAGTTAAAATTTTGAACAAACTGTTAATAAAACATTTATAAATTATTACCTTTAATCAGTAAATAAAGCAAACATTTTAAACCCTTGATGGGGAGAAGAACGTAAAAGTACAAAAAGAAGAGAACCAAGAAGCTGAAGTTGACAGATGTCAAGACACAGTGAGAAGAAAGAGAAAGGTCAGGATACGAATAAGGGAATATAAATAAAGGGCCACAGGAGAGAAAGGAGCTGTAAGCTGGAAAGGTGAAGCAATGGGGATCCACTATAAGGAGAGGAATTGTTAAAAGGTTGTAGAACGAAGATAACGGGAAAGAAAATGGTCTAAAATCAAATAATATCTCTGAAACAGTAAGTTGATTTTCTTTAGGACGTAATTGTTAATTTAGGCAATAGAAATTGTCAAGAAGTTTGAAGTCAGAAAGAGAGAAGGAATGTTTACAACAAAGAATGTGGTTGGCAAACGTGGAAGGGGTATTGGTCTTTATATTTATCAATAGTTTTAATTTGTTGTCTAATTCTAGTTGACAGTCTTCTATCTGACTGGCCAATATATATAGAATTTCAATCAGAACAGCAGAGCTAGAGACTTTTGTTATAATTATTTACTAGTAACGATTTATTTATTAAATAATTTTTTTAACTTTGGAAATTTATATTTTCCCTTCTAATAGTAATTAATAATGGTAAGTTGAGTTTTGCTGTTGTTTTTTATAATTTACTAATTTTGAACGTTTTGTATCTATAGGTCTGATGATGGCTTGTAACCTAAACTATAGTTGCTTTTCTAATTCAAAATTAAATTGTTAAGGTACCGGAGTTTGTACTTTATTTTTTGTAAACATTTCGGATTTATTTATTTATGCTCATCATTCTTTAAAATTTCATTGTAAAAATATATCCAGCCAAAAACAAAGTCATCGAAAGTAAAAAAAAGTTAAATAAAACAACTAATAAATCACCCCTCGTAATAGAAAACATGAAAACTAAATTTCCCAAGGTCATTTGTTCGCATTGTCGATACGTGAGACGGGTCGTAATTATAGTTTATGAAGGATTTTTCAATCAGAATCACTTAAGTCCGCATGATAAATTGCCGGGTTTCCGATCGTAAGTCAGTAAAGGCGGTAGCCAGGAGCTTTCGGTTACCTGGGCGTGCGGAACAGGAGGGCTAGTTAGAGTGTTTACTCCGCAAGAGAGTTATAAATCAGGAAGGTTTTTACCGCGTCGGGAGTATCGCAAACTAACCGCTCCCCGGGGCAGCGATTAGCCCGATAAGCTCATCCACGTCGAGCTTCCTCTCGATCCTGCTCTGCCAGCTCTGTTACTGCTATCCTTCTGCCACGTCCAACGTACGCTGTATACCGATAATGGTTATAGACATAAAAAAAGTTCACTCGAAGCTATTCCAGTTATATATTATCTTTATTTTGTTTTATTAGTTATTTTTTAATTTTATTTAAATTTATTTTAATTATGCTTTTACTTATCAAAAATATTGTATACAACTATCATATACTTTTGCATGAAGCATAGAAAACTCATCTACGGCTTCTTGCTTATCATACTTTATGTTGTGTATTGATAACCACTAGGTAAAAGATTAATAAACTATTTTTTTAACTTTGAATTATTAAATGAAGGAAAACAGTAAATATTTTCACTGGGAAATTAGGAGAGAAAGTCAAACTTCTAACATTACGAAACTGAAATTGGGAGCTATAGATTTTTGACATTAAGAATTAAATGGCGTCACAAAACAACATTTTATCGAAAAGAAAAAGTCGTATGTATGTATGGATTTATCCAATATCTCCATTTCTTACAGAAGACTACGACATGTTTGCATCAGACTACTGAGCCACTCTAGTTGCTGAAACATCTTCTGTACTGTGTAAAACTCATGATATTTTACTTAGAAACTATTTACTGTCGAAAGACTTATCTTCAAGGCATCAAACTCTCTGAAATTAGTTATAGTCAACCGATATTAATAATGTAAACCTAACCTTAACATACAATTTCATAATAGTCTATTAAACAAACTACAATTTCTCAAAAATAAATGTTCATGCGTATTAATAAATACTTAAACACGCATTTAATAGCTATAGAATAAAAATATAAATGTGTCAAATGTCAATTATTTTCATGATTCTCGGTCTGGGGTCTGAAGTCAAAATTATCCCTCGTTTGGAATATTTAACTGAGCGCATTAGTGCGTAAGAGAAATAGTCAAACATTTTTGACATCGATTCTCAAAATATGGAAGATGAAGACTACAAATGTTTGACTGGTCTCAAATGACATAAAGTCTAGGAAAGATATAAGAAATAAAAACTGTATTGCACTTTTAATTGTCAAACTAAGGGTTGCTCCCGGTCAGAAAGTTTTAGGAGTGATGTTCGGCATGAAACCAAAACAGCAACCTCGAGTTAGTGAGCTTTTTCAAGATGTTTTGGTTTCATTAACCAATAATTTTGTACCGCGCCATTGTGGTTATATAACTCGAGAGAAATACGCTCAACTACATAATTTCCAATACTGCATAATTAAATTAAGGGAAAGAAAAGAAAAACCACACAGCAAAAAAATGCAAAAAGGTAGTTCAAATCATATTATAGAGATTAGTAAAAATGGATTTAACTAAGGAAAGCACTTAAATAAATAAACATAAATCCATAAGGTTATCCATATCTCAAATGTGGTCCAGCGTCCAATAAGTCATGTACCACATAATAGGCATGTTCGACAATTTTGTTTTTTAACTGAAATCGGGAGATTTGTTATTTAAAAATGATCAAAAAAAATTTGAGCGCAAAATATTAATATTTACGTCCGCTGTAAAATTCAGTAGATTTTTCAGATTTGAATTTAAAACTATATTTTATCGCTATATATCTATGGTATATTTAAGACGAGTGTCGCACCTCAGAAAAAATGTTCTGCATCATCCAAACGTGGCACGTGATTCGCTTAAATAAGTAGTTTGAACAAACGGAAGTATGAGCTCTAGTAGCAGGGTGGAATAGTGCTGGTTAGTGGTCCAGGATCGAATTCCGCACACAGCATATCTTTTATTTGCTTTTTATCGTTATATTTTACTTTTAAACGTTATTAAATATTTTTTTTTTATTTTTTTTAATACACAGGCTAGTTAAGGTAGTCAAGAATTCTTTTAATAAAAAAAATACATATCCTCCAGACAGGTAAAAAGTATATACAAAATATTTTTACTGCGATGAGACACTCGTGATTTTGGTAGTTTATTATTGAAATGTTGGTAGAATACAGTTTATTGAAAAATATTTAATAAGGTTGAAAAGTAAAATATAACGATAAAAAGCAAAAAAAGATATGCTGTGTGCGGGATTCGATACCCAGACCTATCGCACCACTAACCAGCACTATTCCACGCTGCTACTAGAGCTCATACATACGTTTGTTCAAACTTATTATTTAAGCGAATCACGTGTCACGTTTGGGTGATACAAAATAATTTTTTTTCGATGAGACACTCGTATTAAATATACCATAGATGCGGTCAATTTTTTTTGATCATTTTTAATAAAAAAATATATCGATTTCAGTTAAAAAAAAATGTCGAACCTGCCTATTATCAATTCTATTAAAATTCTACTAAACACCCTCATTTTTCTTAAAAATCTACTAATTTGGTAGGAAATTTACTAAAAACGGTAACCCTGTAAAGTGTGTCTGTATCGTGAATACAGCGCAGCAGCGGACAAGGGGCGAACCGTTCATAGCTACTGACGTCACCGGTCTAGTCTCGCGCACAGGTACAGTTTTCCAGCCTCTCGCCGATCCTTGATTTTTAAATGCTTACAACGGACGTAAATATTAAAATTTTGTCCTCAAATTTTTTTTGATCGTTTTTAAATAACAAAATCTCTCGATTTAAGTTAAATTGAAAAAAGGAAGAAAAATGTCGAACCTGCCTTTTATAATTAAAGATTTTTAGGAAATGGCGACTTGTTTAGCCTTACAAGCCATCTTCAGCCCTAAAAGTTATACATTTTCGATAAAGGGGGAGGGTTTTAAAATTATTAAAATGCATTTACCATAATCAAATAGTCAGATAAATAATAAAAATACAAACCATCAAAAAATTAGAAGATAAGGATTGATTAATGATTAATAATTTTGAAACTGAGGTCGATTGCGATTGCCGAAAAACTGGTAGTTACAATAAGTGCTTTAAACTATATTGTATTAGGTTTATGTAAAAGGAAAATAAAATAGGGTATAATTTGTTACAATAAATAAATAATATTAATAAGAACGAAAACTTTTTATCGTATTAAAAAAATAATATACATCCTATTTAAAATATCCTTCAAAAACAACTATTCTACAACGTCCATGATAACTCAAAATTTGTATGGATGAACATTTCTCCAAATATACGACCTCGAATAAAGTACGGACTTCGGGCAGAAAAACATCAATTTTTTATTTATGTGAAACACTTCTCCCACGCTAACGAACAGGTCGAAAAATTGATGAGGATTTGTAGGGCTTTAAGCGTTACGTAATGGAGAATAATTGAAATCATGTATCTTCGAATCGGCACTCCGGGAAACGTACGAGTTTAGTTGGATTTTGTTAAATTTTAGTGAGGACTACATGGTTTATCCTTGTTAGTTTATAATAAATTATAATTGAATGAGTTAGTGTTAAAGTAAATTTTTAATAACTGTATTTTAATAAAACTTTAAACATTCATTGCTTTTAAAGTAAAGTATTTAGAGATACACTGAAGATATATACTAGATCTATGATTTGAAACATTGTATTTGATAAATAAAAATCTAGAAGTATTTTGCTTATAGTACACTAAATTGGTTAGTCTTCAGTTGACTGGTCCTTCAAGATATACATTTTTTATCGGACCTCTAGGGTGATCTAAGAGCCCTTCTTTGTATTGATGGATACGGATTTGATGACTTGGTTGTTGACATACCATAGAGCATTAACTATTGATCGAAGTGTCCTTAGATTGGTATCTTTATGTTTTGAGCAACACCACAGTTTATCACCGTATGACCAGATTTTCTTAGGACTGTTTTGTAAAGCCAATTTATTTTTAATTTAGATTTTTTCCCCATCACCCAATAGATTTGCTTGACATTTATGTTTAATTGCCTTCTGTTTATTTGAATATATTTGGCCCATGTTAATCGTTGATCCAGGTGTAGTCCTAGGTATTTGACGAGAACTGCAATTCTTTCAGGAGTGTCTATCGGGCCGATGTTGGTACGATTGGTAAATGCTACTCAATGAACAGATTTTGATTCATTTAGTTTCATTCTCCATGTTTTGTACCAAGTGTATAATTGGTTTAAGTGAGAACAAACAACAGGATTGTCTTGAAAGGAAACGATGACAACGTTATCTGCCAATCCAGCCATAATGAACTTGGTGGTTTCAGGCAAGTGAGCGGTGTAACGGAAATTGACCAATAAGCTTAGAATACCATATTTAATGGAGTTATAGCATAATATTTCATCGTTTTATTTACCATAGTATTTTCTATCAGACAGGTAGGATTTTATGAGTAAATAGTAATTGTTCTTTTGGTTTTATGAAGTAAACACACACGATAGTTTTTGTCAAAAGCCTAAGATACATTTAAAACTATACCTAAGCAGTAATGCTTATTTTCGAAAGATTTTGTTATACCATTCACTATTCTGCTAGTTTGATGTATTATAGGTCTTTTTTCGCGAATCCAATTGGTAGTTGGTAAGAAGTTCAGTAATTTCATAGTCATACAATAAGTATCCTTTTATCCAGAAGTCTTTGGAATATTTTACTAGCGATGGGGACTAGGCTAAATGGTCTGTATGAAACGTTTTCATCTGTAGGTTTCCCATTTTTGGGTATTATGATTATGTGAGCATATTTCCATATAATTAGAAAGTAATACAGGGCTAGAATTTGATTAAATATCGTTGTTAAAAGGGGTATAGCTTTCCGCCGCAATTTCTTAAGAACTTGTGGAGTTATTCAGTAGTAGCCAGGTGCTGTAGCATTATTAGTTTTCTTATTCCTGTTTTTGCTTCTACAGGGCTTAAAGACTTAGTCGGCGGAGATAATTTTCAGCCAAGATCTATAATTAATTTACCTTCATCAATCTAAAATCCTGATATTTGTGCAGGCGTTTCAATTACTTTTGATAAGTGCGTAGTGAAAGCATCGGTATAGTCTTAGTTAGAACGCGCCCAGGCGTTATTTTCCATGCGTGAGCTACAGATGGTGTGGTGGGTTTTTGCTATTTTGAGTAAATGCTTCAAAGAATGTATTTGCTCTTAGTGCTCTCAATATTTGCCTATAGTGATGGAGGTCATTTACATTACGTGATCGTTGCCATCTTCCTCTGGCTCTTTTTTTCAGTTATAAGTTGAACTATATGTAAGGGAGTGCTAATGGATTTTTCATGTTGTGACGAGCGACATGTGCAATTGTGGATGTGTTTTTTGAATTTGCGATAAAGGGCGTTTGTTAATTCGAAGCAAGACTCTACTATGCAAATTCGTGTATGGATGCCGTTTGTGATAAAGAAGATCACGTAACTTTCTTGGATCAGTCGGCCAGTATGTAGAATACATTACGACATTTGTTTATGTGTTTTGCGTTCCAATCAATCCCGCAATAAATCTGTTTCCCATTGCTCGGAATAAATTACGACCTTTATTTTTTATTTTGCTTTCCAATCACCTCCTGTAATAAATCTGTTCTCCAGTGTGCTGAAGAATTCATTGTATATTTCTTTTGTGATGGTATATCCTGGTTGGCATTATAAAGCAGTAGTGTTGTTGCTTGAATGGCAAGTGGTTGATGTTTCTCTAGTTCTTTGTGTGATATTATGTTTTTGATGATGACCGCAAATCCACCGCGAGAAGTGCCATGTTATGGTAAATAGAATAAACAGTATGAAATTGTACATAAGATATCCTTCAACAGATAGTAAATGGACATTCATCATTGGATATTCTATGGAAGGCCAAAGAATATTTTTTAACGATAGTGAAAAAACAAACACAATTTAGAGATAATTTAGTTTCGTCTCTCTAAATCAATACAAATCAACGCAAAATTATCAAAATATATTGTTAATTAGTTACTACGAGTTAGTCAATGCTTAGAAATCCTAACAAAGTGGTACCGTGGTTCCATAACCATCTTATGGATGGCGTCAGTTATCTATATAAATCGCATATTTAATATTGTACTAAGGTACGTTGAAGTAAGATTTAGAGTATATGAATTTGGGCACAAAATAGCTGTCTCATGTACGACCTGATGTTTGTGTTCAAATTCTCTAAAATACAAGCTTTAGAGACAACTTGTATTATATTTTATATTATTATATATTCAATTCTTATCGTACAAGTAAAAAACTATTTCTTTTAAATATCTATTTATTATTATTTTTTGGTACTAACCAAAAGTATTTATTTTTTTATATTAAAATCTGAATCAGTTAACTAGTATCAAATCTATTTTTATCGATATTCATAATGGATATTTGTGGATATCTTTATGTATGTGTACTAGAAATCGTTTGGATTTACAGTGGAAAACACCTTATAAAGAAAATAGAATAGTGACTTTTTATAAAAACATTTACTTGTCAATTATTATTATATACATTAACATTAACATTAACATACTTGATAAAAAACACGTTAGAGAACATCGTATATAATAAGTAGTGTGAGTTGCATTAGGTAATTTAAACAGTCCCCCTTAATATAACTGATCACTAAACAATGCCTAAACCTAAACCTTTAACACAGAGTTGGTGGTTACGTTTCGGAAGGGCTTTTGTCCGCTATTATTTCTGAGGTTGAGAGATCACCTTTATCAATCCCTTCCCTTATGAAATGAAAACGCACATCAATGTTCTTTGTTAAACGATGCATAACAGGATTTCTTGCTATCTTGTGAGTACTCTGATTATAATTAAAAATCATTACAGGATGTGCAGATAGATCAAAAAATTCTGATCCACTTAAATAAACTGCCCCTTTTACTGAATCGCTTAGTGCCTATACTCTACATCCATTCTGCTGCATACTCATTTGAAAGTGCTTTGTCCACACTTTGTGGTTCTTCAATAGAATTTTTGATTACTTGTTGAGTATAGAGACCTGAAAAGTTAGCATGTGAATCAATTAAATTTTTTGATGTAAACGCTTCAAGAAGGTTCTGTGGTTGAATGAATTTTAATCTCATCTTCTTGGACAAGTAAATGTTTTTATAAAAAGTCAGTATTCTATTTTCATTATGAGGTGTTTACCTCTAATAATGTGTGTAACATATCTCATGGATGTCCGTAATACAGATAACTTATGGATGACCAATTTGGTGGTCGCCAGATATCTCTTGTACGTCCACAGAATATCTGATATCCATTCGAGATATCTTATGGATATCTGGAATATCTGTTACAGATATCCAAAGGACGAAAATGCTCTATCTGAGGTAGCTATTAAGGATTTAATTTACTTATGACAGAAGAAAGCCGATTTAATGTCATACTGTTCTAATTCAGCAATTTAGAGAACATGATTTAAAAATCACCAAGACATTTCTTACTGTTAGCTTAACAGCGCTATTGGTTGGTCTTGATCTTGGGTAATAATTCTGCTTGTTATTTGAGCATTGGTTGAGTTTTGATTCGGGAATGTTTGGTTATTAGGTACCATTGATGGAATATTCGATTTATTTGTTTGTGGATGGTTGGTGATTCTTGGAAGGTTTATCCGTGTTAAATCTTTGTAAAATTAACATCCTTTACAGTTTGGCGGATAAAGAGATTTTAATAAACTAAAACTAATAATGATATATCGCTATAATACGGAGATATTTTAATATATATAAATTCTAAATATATAATATTTCCTAAAATTGTGTCTATATTAGTTAATATATTTATCGTTTCAATTAGAGCAATTTAATAGGGGCGAATTAATTTATATTTTATTATACATTTACTGAAACCCGATTTTATTTTGACAGTCAAATACGCCAGCTTTGAAGTGTTTAAATATACATAACTCTCGCAATCAAGATTCTGTGTGAAATTGCCGAGCTACAGAGATTTCATTTTATTTGATATATTATGATTGCTGCCAGTGAAACTGAAATTCATGTGAAATATTTCTAAACCGATTTGACTTAGGTATATGTATAGAGTTCAAGTGAAAGACATTCTTGAAGTAAATCAATCTGGATCTGTCACGTCTTGGCACTTTAGATGAAAATTCATGCTAGTAAAAAAAGCTGTATATTTTAAAGAGGATCAAATAGTAATCACTATAGTCACTTATCAAAATATAAATCATTAAATTTATAATACTTATAATATAATAAAATCGATAGATTCAGTTACAATCATTAACGAGAGATAAAAATATCACTTTACTCTCCTTGCTAAAGATTAATTGAATATTAAATAAATCAGTCACAAATATAATTCCTGAACTAAAAATAAATAAATTGCAAAAAGCAAGAAAGTAAAGTGGTAACAAAATGTGAAAATTAAAAAGCTGCCCTATCTGGGTTATAATGAGAGAAAAGTTACGCATTATGCCAGGCTTAAATACAAGGAAAAAAGTGTAAGAAGAAAAATGTTCGAGCTCAAAAACTTAAGAATGGTTCGGTTGCAGCTCACTTAAACTTAATTAAACTTTGTAAACTCAGTTAATCAAGTGAAAATAAATAATGATTTTATTTATAAATTATATTTTATTGTTAGAAAGTGATAGAACAAATTTGAGTTTAAGGTAATAAGAATTATATTACACGCCCTAATGCATTCAAATAAAATTTCTGTGAAAGATAAATAATTTCTAATTGGATTCCTACTACAAGGATTTTTGTCCAAGAACAATATAGGCATAAAATACAAAGTGGCGCAAATTAAGCTGAACACTTGCGATTTTCTAAACCCTTTATAAATACGAAGTTGGTTAAATGGGAAAAAAATCGGTTGTGTTGCCCCAATATTTTCTCGACGAGTATCCACGAATATTTTTTCAGATATTTAATGGTAAAGTTTAAAATTTTGAAAATTTTTTTTTTTGACTTGTGTCAGTTGGAGAAATAATTTTGACTGTTCTGAAGAGACTTTTTCAAGGACTTTCCAATGACATATTGCAAGTCAAATTCCGTGACATATTGCATCTGTCATTTTTGATAGTGACACTTCCGTTTGACAGATTTCGTACACAAACTACTGCGTTCTTCCGACTGGAAACCCAAACTCATATATCAAATTTCATCTCAATCGGATTAAACGTGTGGCCTCTATCTTCTAAGAATATACACAGATAGACAGACAGTCAGATTTCCTTCTGGAAATGGTCTTAATCATCTCAGGTGACCTCAAAATGGATATTACCATCTTTATCTCGAAATTTTTTTTTAGCCTGTTCAGAATACTTTCCCTTCTCGGAGGTGGGTCGGGAAACTGATATTTGTATGTTCCAGACGAATTTAGTGGTTTTTTCAAAATTAAAATATCCCATCTGGTTTCAGAGATATTTGGGAAAAACCAAAATTGACGATTTTTGTTTTATTTAATTAAGACCTTAAATTTTAAAATACTTTTTATATTGATGGCCAAATATCGCTTAAATATGGTGTAATATTTTTGTACTTTTAGTTTGCTTGAATATAAATTCTGCGCGGAGTTATAACTAATTTATTTAAGTAACACAACGTATAATTTATATTAAATACGACTAACAAAATATACTAATTTATATAATACAGCATATAAAATTCAACTAACTCTTGTCTGTCCCTTTGTATTTGGTAGAACAGTCCAGGGATTTCACGCGTTAGTCTTGAGTCACATACATTCCATCAGACACAAGGCCGGCCTCGTTCCTTGTTACATTACCCCCTCCTTAAGATCATTTCATCTCGAAATATTCCAGAACCCACTATGGTATAGCGGTATCTGCAGAACTCCCTATTCCGGCACCGTGACGTTCTTTGGAAATAACAGTCGATGGTTAGGCTAATTTTGGAACCGCTAAGTTCCTTAGGTCCTTGATCATCATCTCGTTCCTCAATTCTACAAAAGACTTCCAAAGGTCGTGATAAGTTGGTTTTTTTTACCAAATAGAAGATGTCTCTTTTGCTCAATGGTTGCTCATCTTGGAGTGGAAGGATTTTTCCCACCAATACATTCCCTTAGCTTTTGAAACTGAACGAACTTCTTGGCGAATACCTTGACGATTCCTATTGACATTCGAAGGTCTTGAGCCATGCAATAAACCAAGGAAAACTCTATTAGTACAAAAATGTCTAGTGGTTAGGTCATCTGGTCATCGGATGGTTGAACGCTGCGAACTTGGGCTTGGTTCGCTGTTATAAGGGGCTAGTCTAATGAAATGTACAACTATTGGTTATTGACGAGGAAGCTTCTTAATTCTATAACGACATTGTTAATTTTCTATAAAATCTTGTAAGGATAATCCCAAGTACTCTGCAATTACGGTAAAAATTCAGGACAACGTTTCGGGCGATACAGCCAAACAAGATCACCTAATTGGAATTATCCATTTTCAGCTTTGACGTCATAGCTTCCTTCATTCGGACACTTGCATTTTCGATATTTGACCAGACTCGTTGATAAATATTGTTTATTCTTTGGCGTAGCTTGCTGATATAATCTTCGCCTGCGGTCCCTTTTCCTGGGGGATGTCCGAACTTCAGACCGCATGGTAGTCGCAGCTCTCGTCCCATAATAAAGTTGGCAGGGGTTTGACCCGTTGACTCGTATACGCATGAACGATATGCCAACAGATACAGTTGGAGATACTGGTCCCAATCTCTTTGGTGGTCAGAGACTGCTTTGATAAATACCTACTAATAGTAGTAGTCCATCGCCACCACCATCTACTTCCAGAGTCAGATTCAAGGAATGGTTCTGCAGCATCGATTGTAATTCTGTCAAATAGACTGCTCACGTTATATTGCTTTACACGAGCTTTTGATCGCCTCTGAGAACCATTACTTGCTGCACAATCTGTACATTTCTGTCACCTATACTTGACATTTGCGCTTCAATTTACCCAGTAGAATCTTTCTCCCAACTTCCCTAGGGTTTTGAAGTTTCCAGCACGCGCTTCAGAATTCCATCGACTAGGATGAGAGAGCTCCATTGAGCCCAGTATGACTTCATGGTGGGTGAATATCGAGAAATCCACTACCATGTGGATCTGCGGTCTTCTTCCTTCCACAAGATAACCTTTTTTAGGTCTCGATCTAATTTTTGGTCCGTTTGGATCACCCCATGTTGTCAGTGAGCATCTACTGTATTAGTCCTACAAAGAACGGCCTCTTTTTGCGTTCCTTGAAACGACTCCGTATATTTTTCGCACCCTCAAGTTCAAGATAACGAGCCAGTTCATCGACTAATGAAGTCGGACGAGCTAGTATCAATACTTGTTTTGCTTCCTGATTTCGAAGTCCATCTACAACTTCATAGACTGCTAACTTTTGTATAACATTTTCTCGTATTGCTGGATAGACAAGGCGAATCAGACGAGCAATATCAAGCTTAAAATTCTTGTAGTGATTCATTCGATTTTTTGAAGCGGTTCCTTAATTGGAAATGGTAAACGTACTCCAAATATTTTTGTCCATACCTCAGTTCTAAGTATTTGACTAGTTTTTTAGGGTCTTCTTGGTACGATGCATTTAGCGTTTGCAAAATATTTGTAGCATCTGCTCTTAATGCAAGAATTAATGCTATTCCATTTTTTTGCAGACTACCCATTTACTTTTGCTGCTGCCTCGATTTTCCATCGAATTGTGGAGGTTTCATTCTGTGTATTCCCTTCAAGACAATTTTTAAATCCACTATCTTCATTTGAGCGAAGCATACCGTTTTTGACATTTTTATTTTTCACGTTTAAAGTTCACAAAAATAAAACTTCGCACCTGACACCACAGTAATATTTATTGTACTTTGGGTTCGCTTAAATTTAAACACTCCGCCAAATTAAATCTAATTGTCCGTCCCTTCGTATTATTTATATTATTTTCGCTCGATATAGAATGTTCACGTCACCGTCGATGGATTTCTCGTACAGTCGATGGACTTCTCATTTGTTCGCGCGATATCCGTTTCGTGTTTAATAGAACAGTGCAGTATATTTTCGTTACAATAGAGTATCCAATTTTTTAAAACAATGTTTCGTCTTTGTCGTCATATTTTTTTGTCCACTCGAAATTTGTCGCCAGTTTTCCCTTTATACCAACAATATACTGAGTAGTATTTGATTTAGAATTTTATTACCTAATTTAATTGTTGTTATTGTGGCCTTTTTTATTACGATTATTTGGTTGAAACTAATTAACAGTGCTTTTACCATATTTGAGTTGAATATTTGGTAAGTATTTAATGTTATCCTGTTTTCTGATAAAATTAATCGCTTCAAGAAGGGTTTTGGGATCCTTAATGCGGACAATAATTCCATAAGTGTTCCTTAAGCCAGCTAAAAATACTTGAAGAGGTTGTTCATTGTAAGTGGTTCGTTTAAATTCTCTTACGTCTTTATTAGTCTCATGTACTTTGAAATGGCATTTAATATATTACCATGACATTCGTAGGAACTCTAATTACGATCGTTAAATTATTCAAATCCAATGACAAAAAATTCTCTTGGATCACTCAAATATCTTTTTATTTGTTTTTTATTAATTTAATTTTCACAAATAATAACTAACAAGTTCCTGAACGGATCTATATCTTCAAAAATAGTATTTTTAGTAAGTGTCAATATTAATTAAAATTAAACTTCATAACTAAAAATTCAAAATATGAAAGTTTGAAACGTGGAAAAAGCTAGTAATTGCCACTTAATTATTACCAGTGCGAATGTTATCCACTTCAGATTTTATGTGTAAATCCTACTACCTGCGCTAAAAAAACATTATTAATTTCAAAAACTACAGATTTTACTCATGGCATTGGTGTCCAACAACAGCTAAAAATATACTGAATAAAACAATGAAAAAAAATGGCAGCTCTAGTTTTAATGGTGTTATATAACTTTTTTTATTTAGAGTACCGGTTTTTATACTATGGAATTTGTGCTATTACGGGATAACGAATCGACTATAAGATATTTATCTTCGTTAAAAAGTAATTAACGTTGTTCCTGTAATGAGAATTGTTAAATTATAAATCAAAGTTCTTTGAAACAGCGACTTTGTATGCATAAAAATACTGAAAATATACCTTTTCTTTCACTGACATTTTGGAGAACAGTGAAAATAGAACTGGGTATGTTCATGAAATATTTATAACTTTTTCAAAGGTATTTGAATAAGATCTGGTTATAAATGCGCATGTTGAATGGAGAAATATATATTGATTTAAATTCTTTCTGTGCTGGAAGTTAATATAAGCATTTTTTGGCTAAAAATTCTAATCAACATACAGGATGGTCCAAATTTAAAATCTGGCGGTTTAATTACAAAAATTTAAGTTTTGCAACGAAGTTAATTTAAGTGATAATTAAAATATTCAAATTAAATCGCGGACGGCACTGGATTTAGATTACTTTAAAATTATGTGAGAGGTAAGCTGTACCAGTTATCCAAAATATGGAGTCACTCGCGTACTTGTTTCACATACCCAGTGGCAGCCCCAAGTCCGAGTTCCAGCTGCAGTCCCAGTTGGAGTTCCAGTGGTGGTCCGAGTTCGAGTTGAGAACCAGTCCAGAACCAGCCAGCGACTTTTAAGATATTTCAAGCTAAGCTGAAGCCAAGTTCAAATGTACTGGAGTCCAGAATCGTTAATCCGACTATCCTGGAACTAATTCAAACACCTTTTGATACGTCACCGGATAAATCCTGTTACACACTCTTGCTCGCCGGATTTAAATTGGTATTTAAAAGAAAGTTATTTCTTTTAATTAATGATTTTTATTGTAACACCTCGAGACCAGCAGAAAACATCCAGATAATCAACCCGGATAAGGGTTTAGCAAAGCCAAACGTCCCCGGGATTATTTTCTTTATCCACTGAAGCTGTCCGTACAAATGGCCTTCACACTGTAAACTGAAGGTGGCGCCTGAGGCAATCTAAAACCTGGACTAAGGCGCCAAAAGACCGCTTGACGACGCAAAGAGCGTTATAGTGTGTGATCTTTAGATTGATTAAATTAAATGGAATTTTTAAATTTTGTCAGTTTAATATTGTAAGATATTTATAAATTTTAAAAATTCGGTTGTGTCGCCCCAAAACTTTCCCGACGAGTATCCATGTATCCTTTTTCAGATATTTAATGTTAAAGTTTCAAATTTTGACATTTTCTTGTTTTTGACAGATGACAGTTGGAGAAATAATTTTGACTGTTCTGAATAGAGTTTTTCAAGGGCTTCCAAATGACATATTGCAAGTCGAATTCCGTGACATTTAGCATCTGTCGTTTTTTGATAGTGACACTTCCGTTTGACAGATGTCGTACAAAAACTAATGGGTTCTTCCGACTGGTAACCCAAACCGCTATACCAAATTTCAGCTTAATCGGATTAAACGTGTGGCCTCTATCGTAAAAGAATACACACACACACACATACACTCACATATACACACAGACAGACAGAGGGGGACCCGAAAATAGATATTTCCGTTTTTATCTCGAAATTTTTTTTAGTTCGTTTACAATACTTTCCCTTCTAGGAGGTGGATCGGGAAAGTAAAAATACTTGGTTTATACAATATTATCTTTTCCTTCGATTTGACTTGAATTGTGTGTTCAGAACTATCTATTTATTTAATTTATACACAGAAAATTTAATTCCAAAGTTTAAAAATACTCTGTTACATTATCAACTTTTGGGTACACAAGTGACCTTTGCCTAACTTGTCGACGGAAATAATCCAGTAAACTGTCAATTTCTAGATGTCAATATTTAAAAATTAATTACATAATACATTATTGAAAACAAAATGCTTGTATGGAAGTTTAGACAGAAATTAAAAATCACCAAGAAAGAAAAAACCCAAAAAAAAATGTAAAAATGAATATTTTTTAGGAAAAAAAAAATTCAAAAAATCATGCAATAAGACCTGATAGGGAATAGTTATTTTTATATAAAAAACCCTTAAAAGGCTTAAAACAGTAAATCTAACTAAAATTTCACCACATTATTGGAATTTCGTAAACCATTATGAATACAAATTTTGTTAAATGGGAAGACCAATGGAACTGTTTTTTCCAAATTTAAAATATCAGGACCACTTTTCGAGAAAGGGGAAAACGGAAAAGATAGAAAAAACTATATACGTTTTTTTTTGATGGTCAACTACCTGTATTTAATTTTTTAAAACGACGTTTCGTCTTTGAAGGGCTAATAATGAACTTTTAGTAACTTTACTAAATAAATTATGTAGAGTGGAAAAATAATAAGATAACAAATTTGACTTTTCACTGTAAACCGACACTACACATAATTAATTCTGTAAAGAAAGGAAAATAAATTACGAATTTCAGTACAGAGCAAAGTAGAAATAAATAAACCCAGCAAACTAACGGTATACAACTAGCTCAGCCATAGACAGACGGAGAGACAATTGTTGTAGTTGACTTAAGTCACTGAAAATAGTAGCTGGGCAAGATAAGGTGACCAGGGGATCAATTCTCAAACTGTCCGTTGACGGAATGAAGACGTTCGCATACGAATATTTTTGAACGATATCGTTCGGGTGTTGAGCGACAAATGCAATTCTCGAACACTTTCGTTGGTCAGAACCAGCTCGCTCATATAAACGATAAAAACCATTTGGCAACGTCGTAAACAAAAAGCTGATTGACATGTTGGATTTTTCATTTTTATAAAAATTGGACCTTAGTAATTCTGTTCACCTTTAGAGTATCAGTAGCTGTAACATATGTAATGGAAGATAAATGAAGAAGTTCTCAAATGTCTCCTGAACAAAAATACTCATTGAATTTATGGAGAAAAATCCTCAAATCAATAAAAAAATTTCGTCTAATTTCACAAAAAAAGATTATGTTAAGTTGTGGAGCACAGTAGCAGATTTATTAAGTTCAATTCCTGGGGCTGAAAAATCTTGGAAAGATTAGAGAAAGGTAACAAATATATACTATAATGGTTATACACAAATATTAATTAATAAAATAATATGTATATGTGTAAAGATGAATACTTCAAAATTACAGACACCTCGTTATTTCTAGAGCTGGCAAGATATTAAAAGTAGGACGAAATCAACAAAATCGAAAATTAATATTTTAGCAAATAAATCAGTCTATTACAGGTTGAGGAGAGGATTTTGAATGTTTTAGGGAAAACAGTTGTTTACGGTTTGTCAAATGTCAATGAAAGTGTAATGTTACTTTGATAAAAGACGACGTAGACATAATACAGCCACCAACACAATACCAAACACAACCAGAAATAATACAACCCCTAAGAGAACCAGAAATAATACAGCCCCAAACACAACCAGAAATAATTCAACTCCAAACACCACCCACAAACTACACAAACACTTAAAACACAACCATAACAACAAAAACGGGTAAGAAGCGTTGCTACTCAAATTCTTGACTATGCATTAAACTAGAACAGCAAAACAAACGCGATGTTGAAGCAAAAGAGCGAGTAGCCAATAGTTTAGACTCCCATTTTCTAAATTCTCTTAAGTAGGTTTTTTAATAGTTAATAGTTTTTAATATTTTTTTTTAAATAATTTTTTGTTTATATTTTAAACGTTTTTGTGTTACTTAAATATATTTTTGGATGTAGTGTTGTTTTGTTTAAGACACAGATGTTAAATTTCTTTGTAGTAAGTTATAAATTAGATTTAATTAACTTTTGTACGTGTATTGCAAAATGAAATGAACTTTAACCTTAATAATATTTGATGAACTGATTTTTATTTATTTAAAGTTTTATTTAACAACATAACCGTAGTTGAAAGGGCTTAGGTAGCTTAGATGGAGGTACGGTAAATCCAGGAGTCTATTTGTATCCAACATTTCAATAAGATTTCTCACAAGTTGTTTTTTAAGGCGAAAATATTTAAAAATAATTTCATCTAAGTTTGCCACTTTATGGTTTTCTTAAAATTTAAAATGACAGTTCATAAAAATGACAGTAAATAGACAAGCGTTCAAGCAAACGAAAAGCGGAACGACGTTTGTAGACCACCCGATGTCGAACGAATCGTTCATCTTGAGTTAAGCGATGATTATAAGCGAATTCGTTTAAAAATATAGTTCAAGAATTGTACTAATAAAAAATATTCGTTCATGACATCACGAACGTGTGCCCTGACGAAACGAACATTTTGAGAATTGGCCCCCAGCTATTGTTACGTTTTTTTGTACCACCCTAATGAAAATCATTATTCCTCTACTCAATATATTTTAATCTCATACTCGCTTGAGATCCCCTTCTTATTTGTTCGCGTCATGTCCCTCTCTTCTTTTGGTATTCCTATAAAATGTCTTCTATATGCTAATAATGTTCTCTTTGCCTACTCTGTCAAAATAACTGACATCGTTCATGTCGCTTACTGAAGATTTCTTTTTTTTCTCTCCCTCATCTTATAGGGTAAGTATTTATTAAATTATATTTTATTTTCAGTAAAATTCTTTGCTATCATTATTAATTATTTCGACGCTTTTAACTTTTATTTACTGTTATTTTTAATTCTTTTAATATTTTTTTATTATATTTACTAAAAAGTACATATCTTATCAGTTATAACATTATAAATTATCAGATGTCTATCTGTCTCATACAAAAAGAGAACCTATTTTTTAATTTGTCCTTACCGATTGTCTTAAAATTTAATTCATCTTAATTATTTTTGTATTTTATATTTTGATCTAAAATTCATGTTTTTCATTTTAATATTATCATTGTTTTATATTCATTTTCAAAAACGGAGACCACGAAATCTAATTTATAAGATTTTTATCTTATATTTACTTATGTCAGTTTATTTCCCTGGGCCAAGAAGTTTTTCCTGAGAATTATTTTTTTCCTTTTGAACTTCGTTTTTCCTTTGGACCACGTTTTTATCTCTGGACTACAGTTTCTTCAGGTTTTCCTTTGGACCAACATTTTATCTCTGGACTGCAGTTTCTTCAGTTTTTTATTTGGATCAAGTTTTTATTTCTGGACTATAGCTTCTTCATTTTCTCCTTTGGATCAAGTTTCCTTTGGAGATGGAAGACAAGAAAAAAACCTCAATAAAAGCTAAGTTTTTTTTTAAAGAAAAAGTAAAAAAGAAAAATCTCTGGAACCTTATTTGTTATGAAATAAACAAATATAACGTTTAATTTCCTTAACCCAAAAAAAAGAAAGGACGGATTTTGAAATATATCATAGTTTTTTTGTCAATTGTTTCTAATTACATAAAAGAATCAATTTGACTGGCGTCCAAAACTTTTTTTTTATTTAATATTCTACTTTTGATATATTTCAAATTCTATTCGTGGAACGAACCCATAATGTAAAGATTTGAGCTTAATCACATTAATTATTTTTTATCAACAAAATAAAATATCGTTTCACTATCGATTGCTGAAAACACAGGACCAAAATTCGAAACCGTTCTCAAGTTATCGCTGTGACAGACAGACAGACAGACATTGTAAAGTCAATTAGTAAAACATGGTAAAATACTTTCAAAATGTATTTAAAAAAAAATCTTTAGTAAGGATCTCGTCGTTCGTAAAAAAAAGTAAAAAGCCACTTTGAAGAGAGGTATTAAGTGCATTGGTATTGAGTATACCGTAAAATGATGGCGGAACTTGCATTGGTAAAGTTCCATAATAGAATATGGGCGAGGGCACTGTAAATTGAACAATAATAAATATCAAAAGCACTTGACTTGATGGATGTTGGGTATAGGCCAAGTTAAAAACAGAAGAATTGTTAACAAGTGTCAAGAAGGAAAAGTCAGTGGGGAAGAAAAAGTAAGATTAGGCTAGGATATAAATGGTTGTGATAATATATAAACCAAAGTCACTAGGAGAAGAAAAGGAAAGAAACTGGGGAAAAAATAGAAGAAGGGGAAAAAAGAACCACTCCTAAGTTTGTCCGTTATATAAATATGATCTCGTTTAGGGACCACTTGTTCATTCAGGCAATTAAAGTTGTCGTTATTTATATATTATTGTAGATTTTATTTTTGATTTGTTTGATTAAAGTCACGCTTAATTACTGTTTCAACCATTTATTTTTTTAATATTAATATCTGTTGCTTTTTTTGTTATTAGTTTTTTTATTTAATTAATTTTGATGTCAGCAGAATTTATTTTTCTCTATGTAAAAAGAAAACATTTCTAAAATTACTATTTTTATTCTTTAACTACTACGAATACTTTTTTGTTTTTTGTTAACTGTGCACAACATTTTACTGTTAGCCGATTCCAAATACAAAAACAAAATTTCGTATTCCCTTGAATTCTATTCTCTTGTAGCACTTCGTGCAGCAATGCTATAACCATATCCCAAATAATTCCGCCATATTCATACGTTCCTTCGTGTTCACTGTCTACAGAGAGAGCCGACATTGACACATTGCCAGTACGCGACTGGCACTCGATGGGAATTCAATAAAAGAGCCAGGTCAAGCTCTCATGGTGGCTCTTTTAGGTCACTTAGAGCAGATAAAGCGGTGATATATGTTTGTGTTCGTGCTGGTGCAATTGTTTACAAGCAGCTTAGAGACCGATGCATGCCCGCCGCACATTATAGAGACAAGAGCTACTACGATTTTATCTGCCGATCTATCCATAATTTATGTACGCCGATACTTGTTACGTGATATAGATGGAAAACCATTGGGGTCGAAGCTCAAAGTGGAACTTTCACTGATAAATTATGTGAAATAAAGTAGGTATCCTTTGTGAATAACCTTCTTGTTTAAATAAATAATAGGCAGTAAAACTTTGCTTTTTTTCTACTGAAATTGCCATTATTGATTTATTCTCTTGATATAGCAAGAGGCAAACCTTATGGGAATCTTATAAAATAACAAACGCAAATATTAGTAAATAGGCAATCACACTAAAAACAAGGAAAAAACGGCAATATTTTTTCAAATTTTCGAAAATTTAAAGTCACAAAAAAAAAGGACCTGGCACAGTTTTTGATATGTTGCAGCTAGAGTAGTCCCAAATAAAAATATATCTTGGCCCTACTCGATCCTATAACTAGAATATCAATTATTTTCTCTATCTAACCATGTAAAAAAACTTTATAAATACGGTCCGGTTCATTTTTAAACTGAAAATATGAGTACAATAATTATAAAATATCTTGACCAAAGGGGAGGACAATTTAAGTTTAATACATTGTAATTTCAAGTTATTATGTAATTGAAGTTTAAATAAATTTTATTTATTTTTTTATTGTAGTTATTTAAGAAAATTTACTTTACATATTTAATGTAAGTATACTTAGGGCGTTGAGCTCAAAGGATACACAATTTTTAATTAATTCCATTCAAAAATATTTATAATATTTACAGTGAAAACGGAACAGGATCTGAGTAAGAAAGTTCATCGTCAAAACCTACTAAAAACAAGTGAAAAACGACAATATCTATTCAAAAATTTAAAGTTACGAATTTCGGAAAAGTAAAAATAGGTAAAAGATTAATACTATTTTAGGGGATTTTAATGCTAAATCGATTGCCGTTCTTTGTTTGTCTCTATCTCTCACCGTTGAATCGGGCTAACAGGACATGGTTGGATAAAGAAAAAATTGAGTTTTTTTCAAAATAAAATACAAAGTATAGATTCGTATTCAAAAAAAAAGGTTAAAAGTTGCCCTTAAAAACGAAATGTTGATTTAAAAAAATGGATACCCTATGTTGAGTTGCATTTGACCTTTAATAAAATAATCTTATAAAGTTTTTTTCTATCTTTAGAAATTATGGTGTTAATTAAATACAACGATAATTCGTTATAAAAATGCGCACCTTTTTCCATGCAACCAATTTTGTATCTAGCTATAACGGTTGTACCCTGTATAACTAACCATAAGCTATTAAAATATATCTAATATTATTTATATATTATTATTATAACATTTTACAACAAAAATAACAAAACTAACATGTTTGGAATCATTAATATTTAAAATTCATAAGGCAGCTACTCAAAGATCCTAACTACCTAGGTCATTTCCTTTTGCTGACCTGCATTATTCAAAAATTTAATAGTCTGAAAGGTGAATAGCTACCGACAGAAGATATTAAAAAGAAATTTGACGAGAGAAACGGTGATGAAATATTCATCAGATTTTTACACTAACTGACGGTAAATGTAATATGAGCGTAGTAAAGTTTATGAGCTAATAAACATTGTGTGTAAAATTAAAATTATGTACCATTTTGCAGTAATGAGCAAATTTAAATCAGACATTAACTATTAAGATATTTAATTAAGTAGCACTAATTATAACGATCATCCATTGTATAAAATGAGGTAATGAAACAGCAATTCAAGTGCCACAATATTAATTTTGATTATTATTTAATAAAGGTTAAAGTTGGCGTTGGCAACTAGTTTAATAAAATTATATTCCCTTGAATGTAAACAGTAAGGATCCCTCTTTTTTGGAATATCATTATAATTTTATTAAACAGGGTGTATTAAAGACCTGAAGGTAACACAATGCAAAAACTAGTTTCCAACGTATATTTAACCATATATATTTTAAATAATAATGAAACTTTTATATATTGTGGTACTTGATTTCGTGTTTTATTACTTCAATTAGATTTTTCAACAATAGTAAAATATTCAAAAATAATAATGTACAATATTTTCATTAATATATTCCATTCAATACAATGCACTACGGATATAGTAGCTAGCCTGCAAGTTAAAGATAAACCACTTCCATCTACACTAAGAAGATAATAGTTTTCTTTGTGTGACAGTTCTAGAATGTTCTGGTTAAAAAACCTGCATTTTCAAAAAAAAATTCTTTCACCAAATACAATTAGGCCTTATCAATTCGTGACACAACAATCCTTTCCGGAAAATTCTTTCATAGGCATGCGTTCCCGGACAATCCTTCTCCACGACCATCCTTCTCCACGATAATCTTTCCCTGCTATAATCCATCCCCAAGACGATTTTTCCCCGCCACAATCTTTTCCCAAATACTTCTTCCCGGACAATCCTTTCCTAAGATAATTAAGCCACCATTATTTTTTAGTATAAATATTTCTATATTTCCTCGTTTATTGTAAAGAGCATACGAGTGAGTATACAAGAAAGTATACGAGAAAGCTATTTTAGAAAGCATACAAGAGCGGTACAAGAGCGATTTAATCCTTTTTACATAAATTAATTCCGCATAGCTAAAACTAAGGGTTGTAATCTTGACAGGAAAATTGCGGAGAATCAATGCAGAGGGTGTAATTTTTAGGTATATCCCATAATTTATAATACTGAGAAAACAGTTCTTTTTTATAATACATAAAATTATAACTGGTTTCCATTGCTGTAATGAAGTTTAAAAAAACACAGAGAAATTTAAAGAATAAATAAATTTTTTTCATTATATGTTAAATTATTAAATTAACCAGAAAAGCAAATCGAGGTCAGATCGTCGAACTCAACGTATGAAATTTAATCCACAGGATATAACAAAATTCTTATTTCTTAACAAGTTGAATTTCGTTACTAATCACGAACAGTTACTAGGGAAATAAATCGCTGAACCAGCGAGAAGACAGTCGCGAAAAGTATCACAACGACTTATCCCGCTCATGGTACTACGTCAGATTCATGGCCAATGGGAAGACAGCCATGTTTGCTACGAAACACGCAACTGATCGAAGTCACGGAAAAAGAAAATGGCACCTCCAATCAGCGAGTGTATACGTCAAAAATATACCTCGACGTGATTTTTCTTCACCGGCGCAATCATTTTGTTTTCTATGTTAACTTGCAAACGGATAGTGAGAAATAAAAAGAGAAATTTTGTTTAAGTGAGATAGCATAAGCGCGTTAAAGGATTAGCAGAGAAAATCAGCTCGTGGTAAGCGAATTTTAAATTTTTTACTAACACTGTTAAACGTTGAAACATTTTTATTTTTTTTTTAAGCTATAAAGTACCTAAAAAAAATTGAGGAAAAGCTCTCTGGTTTTCTGGTCTTTAGTTCATTTCAGTTAAGCGAAAAATAGAATAAAGAAAAAAAATAGGGGAGATTGCCTCCCCCCCTTTAAGTAAACCATTAATTGTATGATTCTGTCAAATTTGTTATAACTAATTGCTATAATTTTTGTTCTTAAAAAAATTTTTTTTCAACGTAGATAACCAAAATTTAGCTACATTTAGTTCTCTACTTGTTTTCTTGTCAGCTTTAATTAGAGAATTTTAACATAAGAGTCGTAGAGATTTTATTTGTAATTACTTAGTTTTTCTTTTGAGTAAATAAGGCCAGATCCGCGGACACTAAGTCCAAAAATCTCGGTGCTATCTGCAGTATATGTTTTAAATATTTTATTACTGATGGTGATCGTAAGATCGCGAAAATTTGGGTTCTCTGTTATAACTTTGTAAATTTTTTTGTAATTCAATCAGTCAGTTTATTTATTTTCTTCTTTTCCTAATTGCTTTTATATATGTTTGTTTTTTTTGTTAAACTTTTCATATTCTTACTTTTTTTTAATGAACCTAGAAAAAAGTTCATTAGCGTATTTTAATTTTTCCGTCCAAGGGGATTGTAAGGGGAAGTATAAAGAAATAGTAGGAGATTTAAAGAGATCAAAAAGTCAAATATTTAGAAAAGAAAAGTGACATCCGCCAGAACCCCAAATCCTGTCTGTAAGGTAAAGACTCTGACACACCGCGAGAGCACGAACAACCCTTTCGTCTGAAGAGTTGCCGTTTCAGTCCAGATAGTTCTGCAGGGGAGCGTGTCCATCTTTTCAGGGCCTTGGCTAAGCTCCAGGCTATTTTTTATCTCTCCTTGGGAGAGTGGCGACAGCAGCGCTGCCGTAACATTTTGTCAAAGACTTTTTCACCCTGTAGGTTATTATTAAAGTTTTACAAAAAAAACTAATATCAAAACTTGTGGGTTATAACATAAAAACTTGTGGGTTATTACATTGCCCAGTTTAGTCCTTTCAGACTTCTAAACAAACGTCGATAAAATGGACGAAAAAGTCGAAGTCTTATATTTTGTCTTCGTCCGTCTGTTTGTGTGTAGCGAACTTCAGCCGACAAGCTAGAGCTAGAGCTAATCTGATAACAGCGTTAGAATTAGTATGGTTTGACAGCTCTAGAATAGAAAAAAATGAAATGCTGAGTAAAATCATTTTTTTAATACATCAAAATAGTATTTGGTTCACCTCGTGTACTATCTTTTTTGACTATCAATTATTTTATAGCTTATATATAAGAAATACATGTTATGTGGAAGATTTGTCGCGGCGAAGGATTTTCATAGAACAGGATTGTCGTGAAAGAAAGTTGTCGCTGGAAAGAATTGTCACTGGGATGAATTGTAGATCAGAAGAATTGTTTCTGGGAAGATTTGTCATGGGGAAGAATTAACCGGGGAAAGAATATCATGGGTTTCTAGCAAGTTGCCTAAACAAACTACATTTGACATTATCTTTATACAGCACAATAATTATTCCCAAGTATCCCTACAATTCTCAGACATCTTCACAGAAGCTTAAACCGAAGGTTCAAAAATAGACCATAGTGTGGCAGTACCTTTTATAAGAGACCAAACCATCTAGTTCTTTAAATTACAGCAACACTGCAATATTTAGTCTATAGAATTTTTTGCCATAAAATAAGTAGCTAAAGTACTTCCAGGCAACCAAAATAATGATCATTTCAGTGCTTTTAAAGGTTTAAAGCTAAGAAAATCAAATCAGAATTAGATAGGACTACAATCGAAGAATACAGACATCATATTTATATGAATTTCTACCCATAAAGCCACAGATAAAAATGAACTAGTAGATAATCTGTAGATGCTGTAAACAATCCGTTTCTTTATACCTAGAATACTGGTCCTTCAGCTAATTATAAATCAAGTTTTAAAATTAACAAAAAACACATTATTGGACTTTAATGAAAAATGTCAAAGTATATTAAAGAAAAAAAAATCTTGAGGGATATTCATCAAAATGGCTTTTAAGATTATAATAAGGGAGCCCAATAGGCGAATTTGCGATTTACTAAAGCATGGCAGATTATCACATGGGGATACCTTGCACCCTGTTGAGTACCTCCACAAAATCCAAGTCCTCTAGTCCCAGGAACGCCGCCATTTTTTCAAAGAAGACCCAACTCTAAAATTATGTAGGTACTTTCGCATGTTTGTCTCTTAAGTATCTATGACACCTTATTACTTGATGATGGCTTGAATCCAGATACACGTAATATTCGCGCTATTTGGAATATGTCAGAACCAGTGAATGTCAAACAATTGCTTATATTTCTCCGAACTTGTTCCTGGTTTAGGAGAACTTTACTGACATCTCCAAGCTTGTAAATACCCTGACGAGCAAGAAGGTCAAGCTAAAAGTCTAAAATTAAAGAAGGTACTTTTGCATGTTCGTATTTTAAGTATATATGACATCTTATTACTTGTGAAGGCTTGAATCCAGATCCACACAAAGTTAGCTATTTCGAACAGAACCCATGAATGTAAAAGTTGCTGATATTTCTCCGATCTTATTCCTGGTTTAGGAGATGATTTGGCTGCTATCTCCAGGTCTCTGGATACCCTGGCTAGCAAGAGGGTCAAGTGGACTTGGCGACCAGCCTACTAAATGAACTCAAAGAAATTGTCACTTCCTCACAAGTGCTTAAATAAACAGAATCTCACCTCCCAGATGTGCTTCAAAATGACAGTATATCTTAAGGCGGGGTGCCACCAAACTGAGCTAGACCGGCGGCACGTGCCGCCGGCTTTTGCAGGAGTAAAAATTAAAGTAGAACACAACTTGCGGCCGCATAATTTTGCTGGTAAGTGATGTAGGATCAGCACGAGCACGAATTTTCAATCAGTTTGGAATGTTTTACTGAAGGGTACATTAGTTTTTTTTTGTTTTATATATACAGTGACTTACAGTGAATATTCAAGTGACTGCAAATGCCGCCGGGCTAGCCCAGTCTAATGGAGCCCCGCCTTTACGCTCTATATGCATGTTTACTCGAGAAGGAGAGACCGGAAGAACGCCCGTTGAAAAACTATAAAAAAACATGGTTCCTAGACCTAATATAGCCATAAAAAAAGCTAATAAAATATTCGATGTTCTCTTTTTTAGTTCTTTAATGATATAAAACACATATGCTAATTCAGTACATTTAAAATAAAAAATAATTTTTAAATAGCCTTCAATTATTTTTTATTAAGTTTAATTTTAAGCAACTGTTGAATAACGGTGGTAGATTGGTATAATTTAAAATTTAAGATAAAACCTTTTACCATAAGATATACTATATAACTTGGAGATCAATACTTCTGGATTATGTCGTGCCCCAAAAAAAAAGTAAGAAACGAATTGGGAATGGGAAGTAGCTATAAGGACGGCGGATGTTTTTTATTGCCGCCAATAATAAATCAGATTCGTTCGAAAACCTTGCCAAATCATCCGAACACTTGTAAATATATCTGAGAATCGCGTTTTTCTTTTTCTTTATATTTTTGTTTAAAGTTATGGTAATTATATTCTTAAATGATCTAATCTATATTTACACTTTATATTTCAAAAACTAACATTTATTATACTATACAAAAAAAACTTGTTTGTTATAAAAAATAATACATAAATAAAACTCAATGTCATATACCACAGTACATTTGGAATAAATGTTTAAGCGGTCAGTAGATTCGGTTTCATAGCCATTTTCAGGCTATATAGACTTAACAATTAAACAAAATAGCATAAAAATAGCTTAATATTACAAAAATTGGGGGTGTACCGTATCTCAAGGTTTCCTCTGGGTATCGGGAAGACAGTGTCAACAACTAATTATTTATTCACTGGTTAATGTTTTACTATAATTTAATTAACTTACCTTTTGAGTTCTCATGTCAGCCCTCTAACACTAGCGGCACGAACTCCGTACTCTTAATTGAATGGAACTCAACCTAATTGTAATGCCCGACTCAGATAGACAACTAATTTATGCAAATCCACCAATAAACATTTACTTGACCTGACACAACGTCGAACTTGAACTGTCGGTTGTAAAATTGCGATATCACGTCACCGCATGAAATAATAACATCGTGTCTTAACGTTTAATGATCTACAATATTTTATTATTTAAAGGGTTATTCTGTGTAGTCCAAAAGGCACCTAACGTGGGAGTTGGGGACAAAGTGAGGAACATGAAAATTAAAATTAGGGAACAAGTACCATTAAAGGATGGTATTGTACAACGTAATTCCTTACATTTGTCCCCAAATTCCTCTCCATTTGTGTAATATTAAGCGTTATGTTTATTTTCTAAAATTTTTTGATTGTTAACTGTATATTGTCTGAAGATTGCTATGAAATCGAAACTAGTCGCCGCCTCAAAATTTGTTCCAAATATATTGTGGTACATAACATTGAGTAATAATTTTTGTTGTTGAATAATTGACCACATTTACGACATGGATAACCATTTGGATTTTATATATTTTATAATTGAAATATTATTACAGTAATTTGTATTTGTGTATATTAATGTGAATGTATTTTCTATCCTCTGCACTATTTACTATATATAAATTTAACTTTGTAAAAATCTTCCAACATATTTCATCTATAAGGCGCTGAACAGTGAATGTAATATAAAAACATAACTGTCAAGATTCTAGATTAGACACGTCCATCAAATATTGTTCAATAAAGAAGTGATGCAGAAGGGATGTTTCATCATGTTTTTTATCTGTTTCCGTTTATTTCACATTTCCTTGAGGAAAATCTCATTTTTCTAATTCATTTATAAAAGGTTTTTGCTCTAACTGGTTTTGTGCTTCCCCAAAAATTTATAACGAATGATGGATTTAGTTTAATCCATTTATCCAACACAAAATTAGATAATTTTTAATTTATTAATAATAATTGGCGAGAACTGTAACAGTTTATAAAAGGTATTAAAATAAGATTGGTACATTTTAAAATTAAATTCCCAGCAGTATTTAACTGTCAGACCTGTTTAAATATTTAGGAAATATATATGATAAGAAACTGTACTGGATATATCAACTAACTTATATAAAGAAATAAGTAAAAATGCGGAGTGTAATAAGAAGACAGTCATACTAAAGTCATATTAAAAATTGCATAAATTACGAAAAATAACATAACAGACAAATATATTTTTTAACGCATAATATTGGATCACAATAATTAAATATCTTCTTGTAACGAAGTTACTTGTTTCCGTAATAATTAAAATATATAAATTAAATCGCGCACGGCACTGGAGTAGAATAAACTTAAAATTATGAGAGTAGCTTCGAATAAAAGGCCAATCATAACAGTTGAACCTTCGCCCGACAGATGGAGACACTCTCGTCTGTGCTTCTTAAAGGCCGAAGTTCATATCGAGTAGGACAATTCAAAGCGTTGTCGGCAGCTGCAGTTGCAGCAAGAACTCAGACTTGCTGTGGCCGTCCCAATTGGAGCAGCAGTGCAGTCCGTTGACCTTTAGAGATAGGTCAAGCTGAAAGAAGCGAAGAGCGAAGCCAATTCCTATTGTACCGGAGTCAGAACCGTCATCCAAGCACACCACGCCAGCCCGGAATACATGCCTGTACCGTCTGAGAAAGAACCACATTACACACCTTTCTTTCATCCGGATTTTGGTAAAAATAAAAAGTTTTATTTATTGAATTTTTTTTCTCTGACTCTCAACATCTAAGCAGCTAATATCCAGGTAACTCAACCCAGTAGGGCAAGTAAAGACAGCCCTTCTGGCCGTTAAGAGTTTTGTCGATACCATACGACCCCTGGAGTATTTCTTTCTCCACTGACGCTGCCCGTACAGTGGCCTTCACATTCTAAACGGAAGGTGGCGCCCGAGGCAATCCACAACCTGGACTGAGGCGCAAAATGACCCGTAACGACCGAAGTGGCATTTCATACTCTTAAATCTTGTTCCGATCTCCTTTTAACTCAGCTCAACATGTTCAAATTTCTGACACATGTTTTTGTATACATTGGATATATACCAGTTTACATGATCAGAAATTTGTTCAACTTAAGAGATCGTCAAAAATTTAGTTTTCTTTAGAGATATTTCAGTACGTGAACAATTGTGGCTTAGTGAAGATAAATTTTAGGCTGGGAAAAATTTTTACACCTACGCCGAAGTAACAAGTATATATTTTTGTGATAAGGAAACTACTCGGTCAGTAACAATTGTTAATTATACAGCTACACAAAAAACATCTTTTGTTACCACGAATCTAAATATATGGATATATTGTAGACTATGAATTCGAGTCCGTCCGTAGTTGAAAAAAATAGCGTCATTTTTTTTTGGCCAAAAACTTCGATTGAAATAGATTGTTTCCGAATTTGACGTTTAAACGTTTATGGAATAGTTTATAGAAATAGAACACCTATGACAGAAATCAATATTCAAAAAGCATTCGCTTTCAAAATACTTGGTATTATAGTTAATAAATAAAAACACTTTTTTCGCTGTAACTGTTTTAAAAATAAATTGTTATTAACGAAACTTTGCAACTAAATTACTGGATTTACGACCCTCATTGACACGATATATTTTCTTCAAAACCTTTACCTGTGGCGTTTTCAATAGTTTCCCCCAATTTTCTACAACACTGGATACATTTTTAGAAGTGAGACATGCTTCAGTAAAACGCGCGCTAGCATTTTTATCTCTTCTACCTTTTCTAACATTGAATACTGTGTTTTAAGTATCTCTAATTCAATATGCTAAAAGGACTTGGACAAAAGAAAAGATTACATAAAAATACTATTAATTAACAATCATTACTTTATTACTACGGTTTTACCTTATTTCAAGAGAAGTTTTTGGCCAAAAAGACAAAATAACTACACATTCGAATTCAGGATCGTAAAATACACTACAACCATATATTTTGGTTCGTGGTAATAAACTTTTTTTGTGTGGCTTTGTTATTTCTATTGTAAATTCGAGGAAAAACACAAATTCGTCTTAAGTTCGGATCAAGTGTGAAGTCAAGGTCACTTATATTATACACAACGAAACATACATTTTGTTTAATTCTTTTTAATAATTTATTATTTACGCGATCCCACATTGTGACCGATTGTTCGGTAATATCTCTCTATTTGTTAACTTCAAAATATTAATTTTGGATAGAAGATTGAACTAACTTTATATAAAGGGTGTCCCAAATAAGAGTGATCGGGTTTTCAGTCATTCTTTTCGTTGACCCAAAAGTTTTTTATGAACTTTGTATATTATTTCCCATCAATACTGGGTGTTTTACTAATTTTGGTCAAAATAAATGGAAAAATGTGTATTATTTTAAGTGGAACACCCTATATATTTTGATGGCATTCAAAAGAGCGATTCATCTTCTTTTAAAAATGTAAAGTTTGATATATTTTGCGTTCCCAACAACCAAATTCCAGTTTTTATGAAACACTGCATTTTCGTTATGAAAAAACTGGCATTAAATAAAATTAACAAATCTGACAAAGAATGTATTCAGCAACAAAATAGAACAAAAATTTATTTAAAATAAGAAATTAATTATTAGTAATAAAGAATATAAAAGTTGTAAGTGCCTATACCCTCAATTTCAATGCACATATGTAAGTGAAATTTTGAATTTTGAAACGATTTTTCTAAAATGTCTGGCGGAATATTTCGATAATGTTTTTAATATTATTTTTTAGTTCTTGTACGTTGTTAGGTTTAGGATTGTAGCATCTATCCTTCACATATCCCCAGGGAAAAAAATCTGGGACAGTTAAATCAGGAGATCGCGGTGACCACTCAATCGGCCCAGCTCGAAATTTTTGAATTAAAATACATCTAGTTCAAAGTTTGATTCAAATTCAATAGTAAATTTAACTCTGGTATGAAGAGTGTTAATAAAATTTAGAAAATTAGTGGTATGACAAGGAGTTTTAATTATTCGTTGTTTCTTATATCCGTGTAATTTGTACCTCTCACAGTCGGTTCCATAAAGAAAAGAGGTCCATAGATTTTTCTCTGGGACAACGCATACCAAACATTTTCTTTTATTAGATTCATTAAAAGAACTGGATTTGTTAGAGCCTCCCTTTGGTGATTTCTAAAATTCCAGCAATTTTTTGATAGTTTTGTTAAAAGAGCATCAACATTCCTTGGATAAGAGCCATATTTTTTGTTTTAAAAAATATTGCAAAACGTAGGCATGAGAAGCCGTCAGTATTTTTTACAAAATTTTTGTTACCACGAACCAAAATATATAGATATAGTGTAGACTATAAATTTACTAAAAGCAAACAAAAACGAAAATTTACAATAAATGTTCAAATTGTTCTCCATTGACCATTATACAATGACTGAACCGGGCATTACTTTCATCTATAACATTCTGTAGCATAGCGGGTGTTATTTTCTGTATTTCTTGTCTAATTAGGTCTTGTAGTTGAGGGATATTTCCAAGTCTGTTGAAGTAGACTTTGGATTTTAAATAACCCCATAAAAAGAAGTGTAATGGACTCAGATCAGGTGATCTATCAGGCCATTCCACTGGTCCCCTTCTTCCTAAACACCTTTGTGGAAAAGTTGTGTTGAAACCAGATTCTGCGGTCTACATTAGTGGGTATTTGAATATCAGGGAAAAGCTGGATCAGATCAGGAATTAATATATTTTGTACGAAATCCAGATATAATGCTCCTGTTAAGTTTTCATCAAAAAAATATGGACCAATAATTGTATTTCTCACAATACCAGCCCATACGTTGGTTTTTTGTGGTCTTTGCGTATGGTACTCTTGCATCCAGTGTGGATTTTCATCAGACCAATAACGGGTGTTTTGCCGGTTAACATGACCGTTCAAATAAAACGTTGCCTCGTTCGAAAATAAAACGTTATCAATGAAATTGTTATTTCGGTTCATCATATACTCGCAGAATTCAGTTCTTCGGTCAAAGTCGTCTTCAGCCAATTCATGGATAAGACGTACTTTATAAGGATGGTATTTTACCTTTTTAGAAATGTTTGATACTGAAGACTTTCCAATACCAAAATCCCTAGATAATCCTCGCACTGTACAGGGTGTCCCAAATTGGTGTGTTTTGCAGGTTATCTCGTAAACTACAAGATATAGAAAAAAAGCAGTTAAGATGTTATGACTTCTTTTTTTGTTAAAGTAACGATAGCCTAATTAAATCTTTAGCAGCTCCCTGTATTTGGAAGATACAGGGCGATTATCGGAAACTGTCGAAAACTGCAAGGTTCTATAACTTCTTAATTAAGAAAAATATAAAATAACTTTATAAAAACTTTTGATAGATATATTATTAAAGAGTTCACTGGCGCACAAGAATTTTTTTTAGGGGGTCTCACTAAGGAAATATAATGCAAACTTATATTTTTTTAAATGGGACACCCTATATATTTTGACGTTTTTTGTTTCGTTTTTTATTTCTCATTCACCTGATATGACATATTACATTTCAGTGGTTGGAACTACAGTAACATTTTATTATAAAGATAGTGAAAATTAAAGCCAATGCACATTATTATTACAACAAAATGGAAGGCATTTTTAACATTTAATGTAATTTTAAAATTCTACTAAAATCAGTTAGATGTAGATTATAGTTATTACAAGGTTTATTGTTATTTCATAAGTTTATTGTTTTAATTTTTTTAATCTGTTTTTTTTATTAATTATAATTTTAATAAATAAAATTTTCACACATCAGTATCCTTATAATGAAATGTAAAATTTCGTTACTGAGTGTTTAATTTTTTAAGGGTCTTTCACCTGATAACATTGATAAATGGTTTATTTGCACTGTAGGTCCAACCACTGGAAATAAATATGTAATATGTCATATCTGGTGAATGAGAAATAAAAAACGTCAAAATATATAGGGTGTCCCATTTAAAAAAATATAAGTTTGCATTATATTTCCTAAGTGAGACCCCCTAAAAAAAATTCTTGTGCGCCAGTGAACTCTTTAATAATATATCTATCAAAAGTTTGTATAAAGTTATTTTATATTTTTCTTAATTAAGAAGTTATAGAACCTTACAGTTTTCGACAGTTTTCAATAATCGCCCTGTATCTTCCAAATGCAGTGAGCTACTAAAGATTTAATTAGTCTATCGTTACTTTAATAAAAAAAGAAGTCATAACATTTTCACTGCTTTTTTTCGATCTCTTCTAGTTTACGAGATACCCTGCAAAACACACCAATTTGGGAAACCCTGTACAGTGTGGATTTTCGACTGCCGACAAAATTATGTCTTGTTGAATATTTTCATCAATTTTTTATCTACCTTGCTTTGTTGCATCCCTCACATGTCCTAATTCTCTGTATTTTCGCTCTATTCTGCTTACCGTAGATTGTGAAAGAGGTTCACGATCTGGGTGCATTTCATGGAATAACGGCATACCTCTTGTTGAGTCCGCATCTTATCGCCAATACCAATGATCATTAATATTTCAATCCTAGCACTTTCGGTTAAAGGCATTTTGTAAAAAAAGTTCACGAACGTACCTTCTCTAAAACGTTAAAAATACAAAACTGTACTTCAGTTTTGTTGACAGTTTTTAACGTCAAATGAACAAAAATGGTAAAAAATATTGTCAAAAAAAATTGTATAGTCCACGGGCTTGGATCGCTAATAAAATCTGTTAGATACAAGTATTAAGAATAATGCAGGATGTTTTTGAATTTTTGCCCACCCTGTACCAATTTGAAGCAACATATTATCCATTTTTGGAATCAGCTCAGCAAGGGCATCCGGAAATTGAAAAAAAAGTGGGGTTCCATTTAAAAAAAATGGTGATGACGTCATTACACGATGGTGGTTCACCCTGGATATTAGATTATGATCTGAAAAAATAGTAAGTTGAAATCAAAAATCGACCTGTTTCGGGAATTTCTAATTTAATCGTTCATTTAGCTAATAATAAATTTATGCGTTACTTTATGGACGCACTGTATATAGATATATATCGATAATTATTTTTTTACTGATTCTTATTCTAAAGCTCATAAATGGCGTAGGGCCCCTTTTCCCTGTTCTGCGTCCCGTCATTGAATCGATTACAATAGGTAGATTCCATATATGGGTAGGCACATACAGCATTTATTGGAAGTTTTACATTCTTTATTACCAATAATTGCTTCCTTATTTGCATTAAATTTTTCTGATGTTTAATTGCTGAATAAATTCTTTCGTCAGATTTGTTAATTTTATTTATTTTTCCATAAGGAAAACGCAGTGTTTCTTAAAAACTGGAATATCTTTGTTGCTAGGAAAGCAAAAGATATGAAATTATACATTTTTTAAAAGAAGATGAATCGCTCTTTTGAATTCCATCAAAAATACAGGGTGTCCCGTTTAAAATAATACATATTTTTTCCATTTATTTTGAACAAAATCAGTAAAACACCCTGTATTGATAGTAAAAATGCAAACAAAGTTCTTAAAAAACATTTGGGTCAACGAAAAGAATTAGTGAAAACCCGTGAAGGTAATTAATAAGCTGTGCATTTACATTTAAAATCGATTACTTTTATTTGGGACACCCTGTATTATAATTTTTTAATTATTGAAAATAATATACATACATACTGATTTTTATTTTTCTTAGCGATGAAATGTAAAAATTATTTGCTCATTTTTCATATTACAGTAAACGTCGAAATTTGTTAAATTTTATATTTTATCACTTTTATCTATTAACCATAGTCCTTTGTATGTTTTATTCATCAGGACTCTAAAATAATTTGATGAATAGACTGGCGCCTTTATTTTGATATATCCATTATATCCTCTTATTAAAGTGACAACTATAGTAAAGCCTTAAAACCAAATCTTAAGGGGTCTAAATTAAGTAAGTAACAATTTTTCTTATTTTAATTTATTAACAAAGAGTTACAAGTTTTATTACTTTAATTTATTAACAAATAGTAACAAGTATTGGTACATATTTGACCCCCTCTTATTATGCTAATTTTCATTTAACGAGAAGTTTTATCGTTACAACCGTTGAAGTAAACTTGTTTATTTCACTAAAAAATACTTTTCATGCTTAAATATAAGGCCAAGACAGTTTTTATTCCCTAAGTAAATTTCTACTCTACCGTTAATTAAATTAATCATTCGCGTTAAAATAATAATATGTCCCAAATACAAAACAACCAAGAATTTCTGAAATATCATACTCCACTCTCTTTTATGATTTATTTTAGCAAATTTCTGCTTTCCATCCATCTAAATTGATTTAATTTACACTATCTCACACAAAATTATTCATTGAGAGCACTCGATAATTTAAATCTAATCGTAACATCGTCTTCGAACCTGACTTTGTTAATTTATATGTTAGTTCTGAGTCTGTCTTCCGTATTTCAAAACGTCTTCGTCTTTATGAAAACTCATATTGCTGTGGTTTATTAAGAGTAGTTCAACGGTGCATACAGTTTCTGAGATGCAGAGGTAATGAGTGGAAACGCCCGAATTCATTTGAAGTTTGGATACTCTACAAAGTTAACGTATAATAGAGAGCCGCAGTCAAAGGATTACTCATCAGCAAGTAAACTATTTGTGGAGACTGTTTGTCTTAAGTAAACTAGTATCATGATTGAGATCATTTTCGGATTATTGTTGCCGTATTGACACCAGTTAATCATCTTGAAGTAAAGTTATTTCTGATTTAATAAATAATATATATAGTCCGACAAGTTTCGCTTACTGTATAAACTAGAACGCATCGCATTCTTACGGCTATCCTTAAACTTGTCGGCAGTGTTGCCAAGTGGGAAAAATTCTCAGTACCACAAAATCGATGAAAATGTACTTAATATTGCCTCAGTGTACCACTTTTTAATATTCTGTTGTGACGTCACAGAGCGGGCCGATAAATACTGCGCTGGGTTAGTGGTCACTTTATTCTTGACTTACTTATTTTTAGTTAAAAAGAATTGTGTTTTATTTTACTATTTTTTTTGAATATAGATAATGTTACACGATCAACCACGAACCTCTGCAACATACCAGCCAGTCGCAATCTCCCCATAAGAAGACAATTCTATTTTATATCAAAGAAAAGTGAGTGAGTGTGCGCCGAATAAAAGCAAAATTCAAATAAATTAAAAGAGAGAGAAAGAGAGAGAGAGAGAGAGATTTTAATTCCTTGTTTAAAGTAGTCGATAAAAAAATTGATATTTTTTATTGTACCTAGAAACTAATTTGGGTACCACAAGAATAATACTCTGGCAACACTGCGAATTATTTATAGTAAGTGGTGCTAACGGATATCATTATCTGAACAATACTGATGAACTAACAGTAGTGGATATGGTAAAGATGGGTTCACCAAGTTTTGACTATTACCGCGACTTTCACCATAAACCTTCAAATTTCAAGCATTCCACAGAAAATGTAAATAATGACTTATTGCTTATCAGTTTCAAGGAATTTAACACAAAAATAATTTCGCCGCTTAATCTACCATAACATTTTACTTACATTTAAGTTTTGAATTAAGTATGATATATAACAACCATGTTATCTATAAATAATTTAACCGCACCAAAGAAAAAAATAAATTTTATTTTGTTGTATAAATTAATATAAAATAAATTTTATTTTCATTTATTTTAATAAATTTATTAACTAGACATTAGCTTAAATTTGAATTTGAATTTTTTTAAACCACTTCTTAAAAATAGATGTGTTCAATTTTGCATATTAACGAATTTAAAATATTCCATATAACTAGAAAATATCATAAAAATCCCTAAAGTAAACGAGCCATGTCTCTACCCTTCTCAAAAATATGATATTTTTGCTTGTTTATAATTTCCAATACTCTGTTCAATTTCAACTTACTAACAACATGAAAATAAGTTGGAAAACTTTATAAGGATCAGTCAGCAATATTCTGACGTATTCAGGATATTAAAATATTATTTATAACTTTACTGATTTAAAATTTAGTTAGCGTGATTTTTATAGTTTTTTTTTCACATGTATTTTAAATATGTTATTTATAATTAGTTTTATTATGTCGTTTTTCGACCATTGCTATAAGAAATGTTGTAGTTTTTGTAAATTATTAAAATTATAAAACTAATAAATTATTAAATTATTTAATACATTGTAGACGGGGACCAAATTAGGTGGGCAATTTTAAGTTTCTCCCCAGCGCTATTTCAGTTGGGAATGGATGAACTCATACCGCACCTGCTGGGAATACTCAGATTCTCCTTCTCTCCGAGATATATTCCCAAAAAATGGAGAGAAATACAAGATGTTTTCATACCCAAACCTGGAAGGATGAATGTTTCCATCCAAAAAGCAGACCGAACCAATTAGTATAAAAACGTTTTTCATGAAGACATTATAAAGGCTATGTATAAGGTACTTAAGAGGTGAGGTAATGGACCTTTTTATGAACCATGTGAGAACACTGTAATTAGAAAATATAAGTGCTAATATCACTTGGGATTTTTTTTTGGAATTTTCTGATAGCTAATTTTTCCATAATCAGGGAAAAAGAGGGTTCGTGACGTCACGTTCACTAAAATTAAATTTGGCATCGTTGTGTAAGGTGCGCACCATATAACCTCAATTTTCCGTTATGTCTGACTTGCGACGTATGAGATTTGTCATTTAATACGTAATAAACTCGTTCATTTGCATCACGGAGTAGAATGTTATCAATTGTTCTTCTCTCTTCATCTCGTTTTCAAGCAAATGTCAGATACGGAAATTACTGTTCAGTGCGATTCGCAAATACCCGACATAAAGGAATTCAAGCCAAAATACTAGAAAAAGCAAAGTTCAGTACTTGTCAAGCGAGTCTCCGAAATTATTTTACAATTTTAATAACTGAAAAGATCTAAAAAATGCTTTTTGAGTACATAATAGCTGCTTTCTTTCGACCATGTTCCTGGAATCAAAACGCGTTATGTTCCCGAATCATGTTCTTTCGAGCAAATTTGAATTGTGATTCATCCCCACTCGACTCATAACTTTGGATCATGATCAGTAATCCCTTTTCCCCCCTAAAACATTGAAAATGTATGATTGACAGATCCAAATCAATGTTTTCTAACGTCAAAAAAGATAAGACAGAGGATAATTAATTAAAGTATTTTTAAAATGAAAGTTTTAAACATAAACACATGATCCAGAGCAAAATATTACTGCATCGCTCTAAGCGACGAAGATTATGAACGTGCCATCTCATGGCAATGAAGCTCTTAAAAGCTCTTCCCAAGGCTCTTCCTTAAAAATCCGATTATGGTTATTTGGTGAAATTATTCATTATTACACATAAAAAATCAGTAAAGAAACCACTATATACTCTATAAATTAAAAGCATAACCTAAATTTGCACAACTGCTGATTGACAAGTAGGGACTGTTCTTTCGTCTTTTGACAGGTGAACATGTTCTTGTAATCAAAACGGTAAAACTGAAACATGATTTGAAGATCATGATCCAAAATAATTGGCGAAAGAAAACGTTTTATGTCATAATTTTGTTTAAGGAACGTTATAATTTGATTTAAAAAACTGCCTTTAGGATTTGCAGCGTTGCCAATGATTGCTCTTCGTCAAACGGAAGGCGCGTTCAAAAACTTTGAATGTTTTAAGTAAAGAAAACAGGAGATACAATGTAATTTTTTTTGAATGAGTCGATCAAATGACAGAGTTCAATTATATATCAAATGTGTATATCAAGCAGTGAGCTATATTTTTGGGAAGAACAGTAACGCGTGTTTCGAAACGTAAATAATGGAGGGGGGTGTTTCCGATGAACGTGACGTCATGGGAACATTTTAAAAAGCGATATTTTTTCGAAATGAAAAATTTATTGTATAAATCTAAGTGAAATGGACGTTTCTTGTAAAATACAATCAAGTTATATGAGTTTTAGAATTTATTTTTCGTAAATGAAAAGGTCCATTAATACAACATACCAATCAACATGTATACAACCCAAGAAGATCTACCGATTCAGCCCTCCACCTAGTGGATAGGAGGAATCCTGGACAAAAAAGAGTCCGTCTTAGACGTTTTAATAGAAGTTGTGTTTGATATGACCACCTTCAATAAAGCAATATTCTCATATACCAATAGGAAAATTCCACCAATGGTTGATGAATGGATACATAACATGCTTTCAAAACGAGCAGTTAATTTAAAATGTAAAAGATGTAACTATGCCCTGTTGACAGGTGACTTCTACTATGGAACATGGTCTTGTACCTCTCATCAGCAGCCTCAACAACGACCATCACTACACAATAGATTACGCAGATAATTTAGTCATTCTTTTAACAGGAAAATTCGAGAACACACTATGCCAAAGAATGCAAGTGAGATTTCATCCTTAGCCCCACCTTGATATTTATATCAGGGAGGTCGCGTTGATGACTATTAGAAGATCTTGATGTCGGATCCGGAGAGATGAGATGTTTCTTCTGGAGGGAGGCACTTTATACTATTCCACCGCTACAAGCGAACATATTTAGACCGATGGCTCCAAAACAAAACAAGGTTCGGGGTGTGGCATATATTCCAGATCCTTAATCCTGACATTATATCCTATTATACGGTGCACCGGTGTGGAGAAACGTAATGCGTATTAACAGATACAGGGATAAAATGCTGATGGCGCTGAGGGTGGCATCTGTATACCATAAAAGCGCTAGGGTTATCACCGGAATACCGCTAATCAACCTGATGGTGGAAGAGAGGTGCCAGACATACAGGGTACAGAAGAAGAATAAGGCAGAGGTAAGCATATATAAGCCAGGGAAGATCTACTCGACAAATGGCAGAGGGAATGTGGCAGAGGGAATGAGATGACACAACGGATGTGGCACAGTGAACAAAGAAACTGATCCGAAACATTCGATTTTTTCATGACTGAGTTATGTGACGCTCAATCGGATAATTTTTATTTTTGCATCTACAGCACTTGGCGAACCGCCAGTCAATTTATCGCTTCTTATCAACATGTTAAAGAGTGGAAGGTCAATGATTAGTCTTATTTTTCCTCATTATAAATTTTTCATGTTCAAGGTCAAACTATTATAACTTGTTAAATATAAATCTTCAGCATTAAAAAATGCGGTTAACTGCTCCGGTCACTCTAACATTTGATATAAATCATTAGAATAAAATTTTATTATTGATTGCAGTTTAACTTTTAATTTGAAAGGTCTGACAGAGTATTCAGTTATTAAAAATATTTTCGCAGTTCGGTAACCATAAACAACAATGTCAATTTTAAATTTTAGTCCATATTTTAATTGAATTCAATTTTTCAACGCAGATATTCATATAAACAGTAATTGAATGACCGGCTTGATTGGTTAAAATCATGCAAATTTTAATATGTAGGTTGAGGACACATTGTGTTTCATGAAATGGGTTTTAAAACAAATTAAATCGCATGCAATACAATATAATTCATATGCCGATATAAATATGTAAATTTTTATTGTCCTGATATATACCACTATACTTGAAAATTTATTGTAAGCCACTAATATTTAAAATGTTGCTATCATTAATTATTTATTAGAATATATTTTAATGAAAATATAGCAAAATTATATCAAATATTTTGAAAGCTTACTAAATAGTAAGAAATAAAAGTTTTAATCTATGTAAATGATTTTACGAAACAAGGAGTTCTACATCTTGCTTTTGATTTATTAAATAGGTTAAAAATGGCAGAAACACTTCTTTAGACAAACTTTAAACAAAAAATTTCAACTGCCTAAAGTAACCAAATTTTTAAAGAGCTCAATAGTACAATCTAACATCTAACAGTTAGATAGATGTGACACGACTATCCCTATCGACAAATTTTTCCCACGACAATCCTTCTCCAACATAGTCCTTCCATACGACAATCTTTCTCCACGAGGATCTTCCCCGCGTCAGTCCTTTCCTAATACAATTTATCCGAAACTGTTATTTTTTTTACTAAAATTATTCTCATGAAATAATTATACTTAGACTTGCCATTTCTTCTATTATAAAGAGCATACATAGGATAATGGTAAGCTTGCATGATTTTATGTAAATGGGTTATTATAATTTAACTTTAATTCACTTTTCTAACCAAATTTCCTATAACCAGTTTAAATTTATTTTTGTCTTCCTGTACTCCTATTCTCTTATTCATTATCCTTGCTCCGGTTTTCTTCAGTTAAGCCACCAATTTTACTTTCCCGGAACCATCAAAGGGAAAGTAAGGTGAACGAGCAAAAAAAAAATCCAGATATCCATGGAAATATCCATTTTGAGGTCCCCCCAAGAAGATTGAAATTATTTTCAGCCTATGATCTATCTGTGTGTCTGTGAGTCTGTGTGTCTAAGTGTAATCTTCCACGATAACTGCCGAACCGTTCGACCAATCAAGCTAAAATTTGGTATGGAGGGTCAGTATGTGCCTAGAATGCAACGACTAGATTTTGGTTTAAATTGGTACAGCAGAAGGTCCTCAAGACCGACATGGATTAAATACACATGTAACAATTTTTTGCTTTTTTTAAATTTTAAGGACAAACAATACACTTCATTGCAAAATGTTGTAGTACAAAGTTTTAGAGCATAAAATTCCCTATAACTTTTGTTTTAAACTTTTTCCAGAATTTCCAATGGTTGCGCCACTAGAGGGCGCGTAAAAAATGTGCATGTAGGTATTCTATAGTTTTTCTTGATTTTGAGGACAAAAAATACACTTAAGTGCAAAATGTTCTAGTATAATGTTTTAGAGCACACAATTCCCTACAATTTTTGTCTTAAGCTTTTTCCAGAATTTCCAATAGTTGCGCCACTAGAGGGCGCGTAAAAAATGTGCATGTATGTTTTCTCTGGTTTTTATCGATTCTAAATAATATAATCGTGCAGAAATTAATTTTTTTTTAATAGTAATGATGTCTTTAATCCTACTTTATTAGTTTTTTTTATTTCTTTTTTATCGCCCCTATTTTCTTGGACCACGCTGGGCGCCAATTATTGCATTGAATCTCCCTGAATGCGTATATTTTTATTTTTATTTAATTTAGTTTTTTTTACGGGTTCGGCAACACTTTATTTTATTTATTTTTTAAATGAGATACATTTAATCTTATCCCAGGAAATTAATAGTAAGACATAGGGCACAATTTTATTAATTTCCAACCGTCACTACAGGGAATTCAATGTGTTAGAGAGAGAGAGAGAGAGAGAGAGAAAGGTATGGGAAATTCAGCGTGTCGGAACGAGAGAGCGCTATGACGTTGCGGAGGTTTTCAGCGTGTCAGAGCCGGTCTTCAGGTACTTGAGATCTGTCTGGTCCGATAGTAGATGTACCTGACAGAGCTGAAGACTAGATCAGACGGAGCTGATGTTTCTGAAGACCGCACCAGACGGAGATGAAGTAACTGAAGACCGGCTCTGACAAGTTAAACCTCTGCGATGTAATAGCGCTCTCTCTTTCTGGCACGCTGAATTTTCTATACCTCTTTCTCTAACACGTTGAATTCCCTATAGTGACGGTGGGACGAACGTAGACTATCTACTTAATATTAAAAATTTAATCACATTTATTTATACATTTCAAATATATTTGTTTATTATTATTTTATATATAGTATTTGCAGTTTTCCATATATTTTCCTTTTATATTCCTATTAAATAAATCACTCTAAACTGATAATATTCCAACTAACTTTACAAACTTCAAGTGCGAAAATTTTGAGTCATGTCGCGAGTGTAACATATCAAAACTGTTTTAATCCATGTATAATACGGTCGTATAATTTCAATAACAACATAATGCATATATGTGGTTATCTGCACGATACCGAATCGCGTATAGCAATAGCAAGTTCTGTAGTTGGTTGAGGCAGATATTCAATTTTAAAGACAATGTAATTTGCTGGTGTATTATGCTAGAAATTCTCATGCATATACATATTTATTAGAGGATTTTGTTCTCCGAATGTGTTGGATAATAGTAACACCGGCGTAACATGCAAAAGAAAGATAACAATCACAATTAGCTTTCCTAATCGAATTAATTCAGTTAAAATATTCCATTATGAAAGGATCTCTTATCATATTAGTTATCTTTATTTGCGAGATTATGTTTCGACTATGTATTTCCTGTTCTATTCTATTCGTGTCTTTCCTTGGATAAAAGCTGTCATTCCAGAGATGGACTAACATTTAAAATTGTAATCTTTTTAATAGTAACTGCATTTAATGGATACTGAATGTGTACATAATAAAATCGTTTTTTCTTATATAAATGAATGTTTTACTTATAAGTTCATAAAAAACGATCGAAAAGGAAAATAAAAGAAAGCTGAATTTTTTTTAATAATAACTAGAGCCCATATTAGAGGAAACATATTATTGTGAAAGAAGAGATGTCCTGTTAATAAATATCGAAGAAAATAAAAAATAGGAACGTGAAAGATACAATATTCAATAATGGAAATAAAATTATAGTCAGATGAAAAGTTTCATTAATTTGTGATTAATAATAAATGTTTTTGGAAATTCCTGATTTAATGCAATTTATAATTTGATTAAATAAGTAATTGTAGTGTAAGAATATTATAAATTATATATTATAAAAAGAATAAGCGACCGGTTAGGATAAAAAGGTAAACGAGAAGACTTACCGTCTGATACCAAGTCCTTTGGAAGCCACAGTAGAGGCGAAACTACAGGAACTGATAGAGCCCGACATTGTAAGGGGCTGTAAATGAGCCATCGAAGTGGGTTTCTCCCATGGTTACCATTTTAAAAGAAAACGGCGAAATCCGAAAATGTGTTGACATGAGGAGGGCCAACAAAGCCATAACGAGAGAAAATCATCCATTACCTAGTATGTTTGTGCTATTATCAAATTTCAGGAATGCCAAAGTTTTCTTTAGGGTGAATATAAGAAATGCATTCCGTCAACTGGAACTTTCAGAGAGCTGTAGATACATAACTACTTTGGAAACAATTCTTGACGGATGTGACGACACAAAGAATTTTATTGACGACATTGTTTTATTTGGACAAAATGATGAGGAGCACGACAAACGATTAAAGAAGACATTAGAAACCTTAAAGAAAAATAATGTTCTGCTTAATGATAAGAAATGCCAATTCAAAATACGACAAATAAATTTTCTGGGTCATACACTCAATGTAAAGGGAGTTTGACCTCTGCAGTCGTTTGTAGAAGAAATATTGTCATTTAGAAAACCAAATACCATGGAGGAAATTCAAAGATTATTGGGTCTAATAAACTATGTCCGCAAATGGATTGCGAATGTTTTTAAGGCTAAAACCGACAAAGCAGGCCAACATTCAAAAATATTGAACGAAAAAACAAATATGTGCATTTGACCAACTAAAAAAATGTTTGGCCAACATTAGGATACTACAACCTGACTGAGAAAATACAGGTCCTGGCAGATTCTAGCCCGGTTTGATTACGAGTGGTTGTAATACAAGTAAATGAGTAGGAAGGCCCTCGTATTGGAAACAAAAGTTTAACGGAATGCGAGAAAAGGTACTGCCAGACCGAGAAGGAAGCCTCGCGCAAGTCTGGGCTGTAGGGTGTATTTATATGGAACGGATTCATAATTAATAACGGACCACAAACCTTTGAAAGCAGTTTTTAATCCAAAATCAAAACCGTGTGCGAGGATTGAAAATTGGGTCGTTCGTTTATAATAATAATAATAATAATAGTAATAATAATAATAGTACAAAAATAGAACAAAAATAAGAACAGGAAAAATGGTTATTTGTTAAAAGGCGCAAGATCAGCATAGCTGTTCTTCCTCAAGAGCCTGAATATTTTTAAATTAAACATAAGACATAGTTATTTAACAAGATCAAAAATATATAAAAAAGAAAAAAAAAATTTTTTTTTAAAAAATCCTGAAAATTTAGTATCTGCCTATACCATGAAAAAAAATAAAAAAAACAGTTACCTTATATACCACATTGGTCGTTATAAAGCATTTGAAAAACTTTACATTTAAATTTATTGATATTCATATCCTTAAACTCTTGCGGTAGTTTGTTATAATTTGAAACCATATGGAATCTATTTCAGTTAAAATATCATCAACAATATTTAATAAAACAGTTCCACAACTGTAACCTGCTCAGAATCCAGACTGTTCATAGGGAATTATTGAAAATCTATTTAAATGTGAATTTAACTGGAATTCAATTGCTCTTTCTAATATTTTAGATAAGGTGACTAAAACAGTTATAGGGCGCAAATCATTCAAACCAGATGGAGCATTAACTTTAGGAATTGGAGACACTAAACCATCTTTCCAACATTTAGGAAATACTGATTGGGTTAAACATATATTTATTATATGTCTAAAATAAGCTGGTAAATGGGGACATAAAAAATTTATGAGTGAAATATTAATGCCATCCAATCCAGTGGCTTTTGTTTTGATTTGCAAGATGTACGCCGCTATCTCTGTTTATCTGACAGGCTGAAACTCGAATTTCATTTAAAAAATTGGTTTTAAAATTATTTTTATAAAAGTTTAATGTATCTTTATGTGGCTGATTTGTAGATAGAAAGTAATTATTAATACTATTTGAATCCATTTGAAAATTGCAATTAGTTAAATCTTGTATTTTTGTAGCAGTTATATTAAATTTTTTCAATACTTTCCATTTATCTTTGTTATTATATGATTGCAAGGTGTGCTCTAAGTATGCTTTTTTTCTGTTCTTATTGCTGTAGTGATATAATTACGAAGATCTTTAAAGTAATTCCAATGAACAATACTGTTAGTAGATTTAAATTTCGCTAATGCCTTTTCCCTTAGTTTTTGCATAAACTTGATATTAGGCGTAATCCATGGAGAAAATGGTTTCCAAAATCTTGATGTTTTCATTGGAGCATGTCTATCAAATAGTTTTAAGACAGAAATATTTAATAAATTTAATTTATCATCAATATTTTCAATATCATAGATACGTTTCCAAACAAAATTATACAGATCATAATCAAAGTTATCTTTATTAAATGACAAAAAATCTCTATATGTTTTATAAACTGGTGGCTGCTTAGAAATGTTTTGATCTACAATAATATCAGTTATGTTATGATCAGATCTAGGGAAATTGTAATTATTATGACCTAAAATTTTTTGACTATTATCAACTATAATGTGATCTAATAAAGTCCTAGATGTTGGAGTGATTCTTGTTGCTTCAATAACAATTTGCTTAAGATTTAAATCAGTAAATAAATTTCTATATTGAAGGGCAAAATTACTATAAGTTAACAAATCAATATTCATATCACCCACACAAATAAAATTTTTAAATTCCATCGATAAAGTGGAAAGAACATCTTCAAAGTGTTCTAAAAATATATTAATATCCATATTCGGTGGACGATATATATTACCTAAACAGATTTTAGAAGAAGGACATTGGACAGAAATCCAGAGTTGCTCGAAAGAAAGGCTTTCTACATGTGCGTACACTTTTTTGTAAATTTTAATGTATTTCTAATTTAGAAACAGAGACCACCACCTCTTAACTCTCGGTCTTTTCTAAAGATATTGTACCCAAGAACAGTAATTGAATTATCTGTTATATATGGACTGAGCCACGTTTCTGTTAAAGCAAAAATATCGTAGTTTTTACCAAAATTTAGTTTCTAACAATATCAATTTTAGGCAATAATGAACAAAAATTTAAATGACCAATTTTAAGTTTTTTGGTTTTCATGGCATATAACTTGGTTCAAGAACAAAAATAAAAATATACTTGTTTTTTCTTTTTTCTCTTTTCATTTATTTCGGTTTCTTAAATTGCGCTGATTATCAGGACTGTAGTTGATATTGCGTTTTTTTTGTTTAGGTGATTTATGTTCTTTTTCACTGCCAGTTGGTAGTATTTCTTCCAAATCACTACTCTCTTCTGATGCCTGATCTTCCAAATCCTTTAAGTCATCTACTGTGTAGAGCTTGCCATCAATTTCAAGTTTCTGACCCCTAATTCTAGCTCGTAGTTTTTGAGCTTTGGCGTTAAGAAGATGATCTTATAATGTTTTTTGTGTTTGTCTGTCTTCAAAAGATAAGTCGTTCACTATGGCTACTCCAGAGCCTTTTAGTTTAGTGATATTTTTAAATATTTCTTGCTTCTTAAGATTGGAGATCAAATCAAGTACTATATGCGTTTTACCAGCTGTTTTGTATAAGTTATTTATATCATGAGAAGTTAAATTAATTCCTAAAATATTATCTAATCGATCGATTGTATTTATTAACAAGTGTGCTTCATCAACTTGTATACCAAATATTACAACACTGTTACGCCTCGTTCTTCGTTCCAGAAAAAGTACTTTATCTTTCAATCTGTCGACTTCTGCCTCTACAGTATCAACTTTGGAGGATAGATCATTCAGATTTTTATTAAAATCTAATTTGAGTTCTTTCGTTTGGTCCTGTATAGCTTCTAACAGTTTATTGTAAAGTTGTGAGTTAGTTAAATCACTATTATCAGTCATCGTGCAATGAATCAGCTCCCTGCCGTGGTGGAATGAATAGTAGCAGTAGATTAGATTTATCGTCGTGGGTTGACGTAAAACAGGTATTGTAGGATTATTAAAATTTTCTAAATTAGACCTTATAGCAAATTTATATGAATACAGTTTTATGCATTTAATCAAAATTTTAGTTGTTTCAAAAATCTTTAACTCAGTTTTTCAACAAACGCCTTCCGCGGGGGTTGATGCACACCACGTAAGAACAACATTCACTATAAATCGATTTAAACCAGAAAAAAAACAACAAATATATAGGAGCGATCAGAAACGTGCACACTTCTTTAATTTTAATATAATCCTACAATTTTAAATAGATTGCGTGCAACAAAGTCCCTGCAATAGTTTTGACGAAGGACAAGTACAACAAATAGTTGAATATGCGCGTCCGTTAGTAGTTACTTTGGGAGATATTAGGTCACATTTCAAAACGGATAATGAAATTGGCGAAGTGAAAGCGTAAAACGCAACAAATTATTTTAAACCAAACTTTGTTTTCAAGACGATATTCTATAAGGGGAACCAGAATTGTTATACCAATACAACTGTGGAATGTGGTACTACAAGTCGCTCATGAAGGCCATCCGGGTATGGTTGCCATGAAAAATCGAATACGCGAAAAGGTTTGGTGGCCATATATAGATAAAGATGTGGAAAAGGGGTTAAGTCCTGTAAAGGATGTACGTTAGCGACAACACCATCATTACCACATCCACTCAACAGAAGGGAACTTCCCGAAGAAGCTTGGGTCGACGTTGCAATATATTTTATGGGTTCTTTACCAAGAGGAGAGCACTTGTCCGTTGTTGTTGACTATTTTAGTCGCTACAAGGAAATCAAAATTACCTCAGATAATGGCAGACAGTTTACAAGTACGGAATTTTTGTAAGGAAAGGGGTATAATTTTAAACCATATTATACCTTATTAGAGTGAATAAAATGTGGAGGTTAAGAGGAAAAATCGGGACATCCAAAAATATTTAAAAATCAGTCAAGGATTAAAAAAAGCGTAGAAAGAAGAACTAATGGATTACCTAACCACTCCTCATAGTAACAGGAAAATCACCGTCAGACTTATATTTCAAAAGGATATATAGGGACAATATCCCACGTTTTAGATAAACGAAGAGGTAAATGAGAGAGAGATCAGATACAAAAAAAAGGAAAAGAATCTTATTAAAGGGAAAAAAATAACACCTCCATTTGGTCCAGTAACTCACAGAGTAATAGATGAAACAGGAGGGGATGTAAGGTTAAAAAATAATGATACTGGAAAACTAGTAAGACAAACATTATATATTTAAAGAATGTCGAGGGTGAATGAAAATTAAAATGGGACCCAACGTGGAGCATTTTATTGCACGGCAAAGTTGTTTTTTTTTTGAAAATTTTTATGGTTCTAGAATTTTGTATTTTTAAATTACAGTTTATAGGTTAGGTTTAACGCAAGTTCAGATAAAAATAGTGGATTTTTTTTAATATATTAATCATGGAGATAGGATAAGATTGGGGAGAGCGTGAAACAGACAGACCTTATGGGTAACCAATGGAAAGCCGATGTTCACAATATCTCGACTCCAAAAGCACTTTTTGTTTTGATTAAAGTACTCATAAAAATGTATTAGCTTCCTTCGTTCAGGGGCGTATTAATATTTCGAAATTGAAATATAAAAACTAAATTGTTTATATTTTTTTTACTTAATTATCCAACTTTCAGTGCCAATGAATTTTTATAATAGTTCTTTGATATGTACTTAAAAATATGATAAAAGGCGAATATATTATGTAAACTAAATCTGTCAACACCGCTTTCAGAGGTTCGATATGAGTCCTATTGTAAACATTTAGAGTTTATCAGAAATAACGCCATCTACGGCGATTAGTTTCGTGTTGCACCTCTAATACGTATAAATCGTAAAATGTAGAGTTCATTTAGAGTTCATGTTGGTTTGAGTAAAAATTTAAATTTGTTAGATCATAGATCGGTTAGCGTTTGTTTAAGGCAAGGTAAGACAATTTTTTTAACTAGATTGTTAAACTCGCGTCACCACAACTAACTGAAACTATACACTTTTTTAACGCTCTATTTATATTTATCTTACTATGTTAGCAACATATCAGGAGTTTATGATAATCTGTTTATCATCAACTCCTGATGATGCTAACTAGTTAGTGAAACGTACGAATAGTGTTAAAAAAAATGTAGTTTGGTTAGGGTTGATGGTATTCATCAATAGTGATATGAATTGAAATCAAAAAATAGGATAATTGTTGAGAACCAAAATAAGAAGCAAAAGTAGTATCTAGGTAGTATAAAATTTATAAAACTTGAAAAAAAATTAAAAAAAAAAGAATTCAGTAGCAAGTTTAATAAAGTAATATTAATGAATATAATTGAAATGATGTATATTTTATGCAATAATAATTTAAAAAATTAGGAAAATTAAATGAATAAATAAATTAAAATAATCCAAGATCATATTAGTGAAAAAGCAGCAAGTTAATTTATGGAACAACCGAAATAAAAATATAATGGAAAATATTTGTAGAGAAATTTTTCTTTTTTTTTAAGGAGATTGGGTAATATGAGTCAGGCTGGACTAAAGGCAAGCTGAACAAGAACCAGGTTGGAACAATATCCAGGCCATTAGATCATCATCTGGAAAGAAAATCTGGATGCCTATAAGTATTGACAGAATTTTACTATAAGCTAAATAAAAATTAAATCAGTCCATTAGTTTTTCCTTAAAACTAAATTTTCGATGAAATTGTCAAATTATTTTTTCGTATAATAAATCGTTATCAAAGCAGTATTTTGTGCTATCACTTAACAGTAATTTGAGTCATAAAATAATCATTTTTTTTTGTTTCCAATTTTTTATATCAATATAAATAAAATCAGCATCTGGATGGCGCCTTTATATACTTAGAGAAATCTTCAATGCTTATTAAATTTTATTATGGTCTGTCTACGAACCCTTAGTTAGTTTTTGAACTTAACCACTTCAAATAATTAATTTAAGACCAAAAGGAAATTATTATGTAATAATTTAATAGTTAAAAATGAATCAACATGGTTGTAGTAAGTGTTTTCCTTTGGTGATTATATGAATTATGTCAGTCTTCAAATTTCAACTTTGTACGTTAAAAGTCCTAAATTTAGAACCTGACTATCAAACAACAAATTACTTAAACTATCCAATCGTGAAGGAATCAGTTCCTTTGTATACTTTCTAATAAACTCTTTTTGAAATTTTAATTATATCGCAAACATTCGTTAAACACTAGCATCATTAATCAAGTAATAATTAGACGAATTTCACTTCGAATTTAATAGTCAAAAAAGCACGAAATGGCTGGATGATTGCTTGGAAGCGAATTTATCATCCTGACAGGCGAAGTATTGTTCGCGTCTTAGGTTACTAAGTCGCGGGAGTGCCAAGGAAAAACTTTCGTTTTAACAAATTGATACAAACTTTGGTGGTTTTCACTTGTCGGAATACTGTAGTTGTATGAATCAATTATAGTTAGTAATAGGGTCCTTTCTGAAATTGTGGTTTTATTAGTTACTGTTTTCGCTTTGGAAATTATTAAGAAGGAAATTAAATATGGGAGCAGTAAATAGAACAATGAAAATATATACGGAAAGACGTAATATGTAAAATAGATAATTAATTATATATCTTTACTTTTTTCTATATTAATATGCAATATATACATTTTATTTTAAGCCTATCAAGGCACATGTAAGTTCTGGTAAAATAATGATTATTCACATAATTAATTACGCATTACACTCACTGAAGTTCCATATTCGGCAGTTAATATTTAGATTTTAGAGAGATCCCATTCTTTATATGACACAAACCTTGTGTAATAATAATCTTAATACATATTAGTACCTAAATAGGCAGGTTCGACATTTTTGTTTTTTAACTGAAATCGAGAGATTTTGTTATTTAAAAACAATCAAAAAAAATCTGAGATCAAAATATTAATATTTACGTCCGCTGTAAGCAGTCTAAAATCAATGATCGGCGAGAGGCTGAAAAACGGTACCTGTACGTGTGACGTCAGTAGCCCTGAACGGTTCGCCCCTGGCCCGCTGCTGCGCTATATTCACACACATTCTACAGGGTTACCGTTTTTAGTAAATTTCCTATTAAATTAGTAGATTTTAAAAAATGCGGGTGTTTGGTAGAATTTTAGTACAATTGATACTAAGCAGGTTCGACATTTTTTTTAAACTGAAATCGTGACCTTGCTATTTTAAAAACTACAGCAAAAAGAGTCATATTTTTAGAAAACTTATCAAAAATCTAATCACATGACAACATTTTTGGTGTATAAATTTTAACCAAAACCAACATACCAATTAGATAATAGTTTAAAAACGATACTAAAAAAAATATGAATATCATATTTGGCATAATCATAAATTGTAAACAGTGCAATAAAGTCAAATATTTTTTTTTTTTTTTAACAAAAAATAGATGGGCCCTTGACAGATCGGTACTTTTTTAATGAATGATGTATTGGGGCAAAATGTATAACCCATACTCTTGGTAAGGCTGGGTGGGTTTCTGACTTCCAAAGATGATTTTTTTCTTAGCAAAGCAAGTTGTATCAATGTACAATTGTATTTTTTTTTGTGGAATGGAGGAAGGAGGAGGTTCTGCAACTAATAATTATTGTTGTAATTATGAATTTTAGTAACAATTTTTTTGCGGGGAATAGATTAACAACGTGAAGCGAGGTCCTTTTCTTCTTAATTATTTTTCCCAATATTGTTGTTTGTCCCATTTTTCCCTCCCTTTGATCCCAATTAATTATTTATTCCTTTTTCTTTGCATTTTGGTTTTTTCCCCGCTTTTTTCCTACTTTTGTTTTCCTCCAGTTTATTTTCATACTTTTCTCTTCACAATTTTTCGTTTCGACGTGGCCGTTTCGACGTGGCCGTTACGACGCGGCCGGTTCGACGCGAGGACGTTTCGACGCAGACCGTTACGACGCGGCCGTTTCAACGCGAAAAATGTAATTTTATTTTTTCTTTTATTATTTTTGAAGTAGGTAATAAATGATTCAAAACAATATTTACTCAATTAAATTGTAAAAGCCCTATTTTTTGAAGTAATAATTAGCTTTTTAAAAATATTGTGTTAGCACACATGGTACTTTCCCTTAAGATTAATATTTTAAAAGTTCAATATTGCCTGAGACAAAAAAGGCCCTTTATTTTATTCATTTGCATAATATTAATTTTATTTAAAGTTCGAAAATGAATAATATTGAAAAAAATAAAAACAGTTGATCTTCTAAATATTTTGGCAAAATTTGGTTTTGAGTCTGCCATTTATTTCTTTTTTTAACGATTTTTAAAATTTTAAACCCACCTAAAAATCGCCTTCCTATGTTCTAATTTCTTCCAAAAACTAATTAGATCCAAATTTTCAAATGTTTCTATTACAGATGAAAATGTCGTCAATTTAGCCGTTTTTTCTAAAATTTATTCAAAAAAACAGTCAAAAGTAGATTTTTTCATTCATATTTATCTACCAAAAAAAGTAGTAAAATAATAATAAAATTAAAATAATTTTCGCGTCGAAACGGAGACGTCAAAACGTCTGCGTCGAAACGTCCCATTCCGACAATTTTTTCCTTCGCTATTTTTTTTTCTACTTTTCCCACTTTTTTCCTTAGTTTTTTCCCATTTTTTCCCATTTTCTTCCACTTGTTTCTCCCCACATTCCCCCCTTTTTTTCACTTTTCACCCCCTTTTTCCCTTTTTTTTTGTTTCACCCTAATTTTTTTCATACTTTGTTTTCCTTTTTTCTCACTTTTTTCCATTTTTTTAACCATATTTTTTCCCCACTTTATTTCCATTTTTTTCCAATTTTTAAATCTATTATGACTGACCTAAAAAAATTATATTTGTTGAGAGTTAATTCTATAGTAATGTTCTACAGAAATAAAATAATGCTGCACATACATGAACAAAGCAGTGCCTACCTCTCTGTTTACCATTTACAAGTGGGGGGCCCAAATGAGCCCACTTCGGGATCTAAGGGATAGTACTGATTTGATACATTGTGATTTAGTTATTTTTTCCAGAAATAGAAATAAACTACAGTGTATGTATTTTATATAACTCAACCTAAGCGGTATATATCTTAGAAAATGTGGAATTTTTGTTTAAGTGCATGTAAAAATATATAAATCTAAAGGAAAAGTGCCAGGTACAATAAATGTCTATTTGTCTCCGTAAAGAAATAAAATAATCAGTTTGCAGCATCTTGTTGTATAATTCTGCATTAAAAAATTAAAGATTCTTGGTAAAGAAAGTTACTGCGGAATTAGGTATACAAATTTATGTAAAGCAGGTGAGAAAAGAGATTAAAAAAGATAAAACCGTAATCCGAAATCGAGATTATACACAAATGAAGGTGTAAAAGGAAGTCGGTCGGGTCTTTTGTCACGCAAAAATAATCAATTTTAATAGTGGAGCTTTCAGCAAAATGACACCGATGCATTTCGTTATTATTAGAGAGCTCATATTTTTAGAAAAAGTTTTTTTGATGTTTAAATATTTATTTGTAAATAATACATTTGTCAATTTTTATAATTAAATTTCTGTTTGCTGGGTGTACGATGACAGCGTTAACTAGCGCTAACAACTTGTTATTTTTTTCAGTATTATTATTAATTAATAATAAAACTTACAGGTAATATTTTTTTATTATTATCAAATATATTGTTTACATTAATTAGGGCAGATCTTCTTAAATTTAAAGTAGGTTTGATTAAAAAATTGTAATAAAAATATGTTTTATTATGTTTTATTTTCTTTTTTTGACGGGACAAGGCGAGAATTTCAAAAATCTCGTCTCGGCCTCGTTAGTTGAGAAAAAAATAAATCTCGTTTTAGTATCGGTCTCGTCTCGTAACCGTTTGTCTCGGTTCGTCTCGTCTAGTACTACAAACTAATTCTTTAGCACCACTTTGAGATTTATTTAAAAAATCCCATACTGTGATTTAACTGCACCATGTTTTATTATGACAAAAAAACGTAGAAAAAGTTCGAACCAAAAGATCGAAACGTGTTTTTTAATAATCGAAAAATAAAAAATAATTGTTAATAACACTCAATAAAGCTCTACTAAATAAAATAACAGAAAAAATAAATCATAAGCAATAAAAGATTCTCTTTTTTGTATGTCCATTTGTTTTGCACATGTTTTCAAGTTTATGGATTTGTAGGTAGAAAAATGAAACTAAAAGTTGTTTTCAAGATGGTTTAAGGATTTCGTATCTCAATTTTTACAATATGAACTAAACTTATTTTTTCGTATTTCTTATAACTAGTTTCATTATGTTTATTCCCCCAAATGGAAAATACGAATACAAATGCATGTTAGCCAAACAATGTATAACATGCAGATTTTTTATTTATTTTTTAATCAAAAATAACTAACCTCAGAAAAAAATGAGGTAAAGCTCTCTGGGTTTCTGGTTTTAATTTATTACAGTTAAGCGGATAAATAGAATAAAGAGAATTTAAAAAAAGGTACATTGCCCTCCCGTTAAGTAAGGGAGTAAGCCACTAATTTTTATTATTATTATTATTTGAGCCCCTCATAAGGAGCTGTCAAATTTGTAGAATTATTTGCTATAGTAATTTTTTTTTAAATTATTATTCATAGATAAAAATCTTCTTCAGTTCAGTTACCGTTAACGGAGGGAACGAGACACTAGGACGCGGCAATTAGGACGCGGGGCCATTAGGACGCGGGGACACTGGGACGCGAAAGTATAATAAGGATTGCCACAATAAAATATATATCTATATATCTAAGTTTTACAATCAACTATAAAACTAAGCACTTGCTAAAGGTAGTTATTGTTTACTTGAAAGTATAAAATTATTACAAATGCATTAAATTTTAATCTTGCTGCTCCCCAATTTCGTCCTAGTGACCTCGCGTCCTAGTGGCTTCGCGTCCTAATGGCCTCGCGTCCTAATGACCACGCGTCCTAGAGGCCCCGCGTCCTAGTGGCCGCGTCCTAATATCCTAGACCCGTAAGTGGACTACTGTATCTCTTGTCAGATTTATCTTAAGAGAATTTTTGACATCTAAGGGTCGCATATACTTCATTTGTAATTACTTAATTTTTTTTTATTTATTGTTAGTAAGGTCAGAATCCGCGGGCACTAAGTCCCAAAAATTTTGGTGCTATCTGCAGTATATGTTTTGATATAGGTTATTACACTGGTAACCATAGGTAACCTTCCAATTTTTCTAAGGGTTTTTACACTAGGTGTTTTTTTTATTAGGGGATATTACATAGTCTATGATGATTACGCTCTTAACGGAATCATGGCTGTTAATTTTAATAGTTTTATCGCTTCGTCTATTCATCAAAGTACTCAAGTAACAGATGGTTACCAGATTTTAGATTTATTAAATGTATCGTAACTTATGCATACCTTTTTTTTATTATAAAACAAGTTAAATGTTTATATTGCCTGTTAGTTGATTTTTCTCGGAAAACAAAATCTGAAGAAATATGAACGAGACCAGAAACGAGGCTCTCGGTATCGCCTAAACAGTTTTCAAAAAGGTCTCATCTCGGTTTACGAGACGAGACGAGTATCGTTCTCGTGTGGCTTAACTAAAATTATTATTGCGTATCATTTTTTTATAGTTTTGTGTTGAAGTATAAAAATTAAAACACGTTTTTTTTACAATTTATAGTATTGTACTTTTTCGATACTTTAATTTAGCGCTCGTACCGCAGCTTAACAACACTACAACAGATAGTTACGATATCCAACCAATAAAAAAAATGGTACTGCTTTTCTTTTAGAAATTTAATTTATACCGGAAGTAGTTTAATTATGCGATATATTTAAATAAAATTATTTTTACTATTTTTACATATTTTTAATATTATAAAGTGATTTTTTTTAAATTTTCATATTATTCCTGAAAACATATTATCGCCATATTCTCATCTACCTGCTCCTACTTTATATTAAATTAAATTCTAAATATATTCCGCATGCCTTAACATAATTACTAAAAATAGAAAACTCGGTTTATGTGCACGTCTAAATTAAAATTTTATCGCCTTGAGTTGTAGCGAGTTTTGCAACCAGCTCACATCGAAATTTTATATTCAAAGAAGTGTTTGATAAATCCCTTGAATGTATACTCACTATTCCAGGTGTCACGTCAGATGAAATAAATTTAATTCCTAATATGTAAGCACAAAATTTAATAAATTTGGTATTAAAGATCTATACAGAATGAGAAATAAAACAATTTATTCACAAAATTCTTATTGGTTTTTATCATCCAACAGTTTAATCTCATGTAATAAACTTCTGATTGCATTGGGTAATGCATGGCAACCTTCATTTCTATTTATTAACGTCAGTTACACCTCTTTAATTATCTTCTCATTTTGTGTCAAAATAACTGAGCTAATTGAGTGATCAGATTTTAAATTTAGAGTTTCCTTTCGATGAATGAAATTGGGCGAAACTAATTTGTATTTCAATGTTGATAATGACATAAGTGGGCGCATGCGCACATTATAAAGCACACTGCTACAATTACGATCTCCCAAAATCATGGATGAAAAGTATTGGGAATTCCGGAAAAAGTGTAATAAAAAGTTGTATCGGATTTTATGCTCTACAACTTTACACTAGAACATTTTGCGTTGTTTGTCTTTAAAAAGCCTAAATGTGTATGTTTTTTTGCCCTCTAGCGGCGAAACTATGGGGAATTTAAAAAAAAGTTAAATGTAAGCGTTAAAGAAAATTTTGGGCTCTACAAATTTGCACTAGAAAATTTTGCACCAAAGTGCATTGTTTGTCGTCAAAATTTGGAAATACTACGGAAAACCTACATGCACATTTTTTGCTCGTAACTATTGGAAATTTGGGAAAATGTTTGAAAGAAAAATTGTAGGAAATTTATGCTCTAGTGTACTGTTTGTCTTTAAAATTGAAAAAGGAGCAAAACATCTTGCATGTGAATTCAATCAACCTTTGTCTGTACCAATTTGAACCAAAAACTAATGGTCGCATTCGAGGAACACACCAACCCTTCAGCTTGATTGGTCAAACGGTTCGGCAGTTACAGTAGAAGATTACACACAGACACACAAATATACAGACAGACCTTACTCTGAAAATGGTTTCAATCTTCTTGGGGACCTCAAAAAGTATATTTCCATCCATATCTCGAATTTTTTTTGCTCGATGAAAAATCAAGAAAATAGAAAGAAACTAGGGGTGGGGAAAAAAAGTTGAAAAAGTTTGAAAAATAAAACAAACAGTAAAAAAGCAAGAAAAAAAGGGGCGGGAAAAAAGTGGGAAAAATTAAAATTTTGAAAAAAAACAGTAAAAAAGTAGGGGAATAAAATCGGTTATGTCGCCCCAAAACTTTCTCGACGAATATCCACGAATACTTTTTCAAATATTTAAGGTTAAAGTATCAAATTTTGAAATTTTTTTATTTTTGACAGGTGGAGCAATAGAGTTTTTCAAGGGCTTTCAAATGGCGTTCCATTTTTTGATAGTGACACTTCCGTTTGCGTACAAAATCTAATGGGTTCTTCCGACGGGTAACCCAAACCCGTATACCAAATTTCAGCTCAATAAAAAAATCTAGATTTCAAAAATTTCAAGAACTTAGATAAAAAATTTCAGGAATTTTAACAAAAATTTAAAAAAATAGTAAATTTCAAAAATTTTAAAAACGTAAAAATTTCAAAATTTTGTGAAAATGTCAAAAGTTTCAATAAAAAATCTACATAGATTTTAAAAACATGTAAAAAGTTCCAGGTTTTTTAAAGAATTTTAAAAACTGAGATCAAAAATTTCAGGAAATTTGATAAAAATTTAAAAAACTTCAATAAAAAAATCCGAATTTCAAGAACTTTGCTAAAAAAATTCAGGAATTATGACACAAATTTAAAAAATTTCAATCAAGAATGCAAATATTTCAAAAATTTTAAAAATATGTAAAAAGATCAAGATTTTGTAATATTTTTAAAAATTTCAATAAAAAAACCATAAAAAAATTAAAAACGTGTAAAAATTTCCAGATTTTGTAAAGATTTCAAAAATTTCAAGAACTGTGATCAAAAATTTCAGGAAATTTGATAAAAATTTGAAAAGTTTTAATCAAAAATTTCAAGAACTTTGATCAAAAATTTCCCTTCTCGGAGGTTGGTCAGGAAATTAAAAAGGTGTTGAAGGAAAGCTGTGGAAAATAAAATAAAAAAATATAAGTTTAAAACGCACAAGAAAGCAGTAAAAGAGTAAGGGACAAAAAGGATGGGGGAAAAAAGAATGGGAGAAAAAGTTTGTAAGAAAAAAGTGACAAAACAAGTTTGAAACATGAAAACAGTAGGGAAAAAAAGGCATGTGGAAAAAAGTGGGAAACATAAAAGTTTGAAACACAAAAAAATAGTAAAAAAAGTAAGGGAAAAAGGGGCTGGAAAAAAATTGGAAAATAAAAAAGGGGGTTGATTAAAAAAGTGGAAAATAAATTAAAAAAAAAGTTAAAACATGAAGAATGCAGTGGGAAAATAAGGGTGGGGAAAAATGGTTCGGAGAAAAGAGTGACAAAAAAAGTTTGAAACAATAACATTGGGGAAAAAAGGGGTGGGCAAAAAAGTGGAAAAAAAAAGTTGGAAAAATAAAAGTTTAAAACATAAAAAAACAGTTAAAAAAAAGGAGGGAAAGTGGAGAAAACATTTTAAAATTAGGAGTTTGAAACATAAGGAAAACAGTAAAGGGGTGTGGGGAAAGTGTAAAAAAATTGAAAGTTTGAAATAAAAAAACAGTAAAAAAGTAGGGGAAACACGAATGAGGGAAAAGTGGGAAAAATGGAAAAAGAGCACATAAAACTTATAATGGCAAATCGACTTACACTTCCTTAAAAAAAATTTTTTAATAGAAATAAGCCCTGTTTTGATCGGAAACTGATCTCACAAATCCCTCAAATAATATTATCCGTTTTAATTAATAGCTTTTACAAAGTTTTATTTTTCTTCTGCAAGTAATGTTAAGAGATCAAATTAATTGAATTTACTTTTCTCTAGAAGTGAGCGCTATTGAAATATTATCGTTTGTTTCTGGAGAATCTGAAATTGATAACCAATATACTTCATATTTAAAACAAAAGCGTTAATTTTAATAAAATATTGGTTCATAACCCTTAACCTTAATTTAAAAGACTTCTCTTTCGTATTTCATCAAAATAATATATTTTCGTTTTTGATTTTTTAAATAAGATATTCCTCGTTCTAAAAGAGACTGATTACTAAGGAAGATAATTTATATAAAAAGAAGGGGTTTGCTAAAAATTAGTAAAGATTGGCACAAAGAAGTAGAAAAAACGATATTAATGAATAAACAGAAATGGATCCGATACTAAAATTTTTAAATTCTCCTATTCCGTTATTGGATAAAATGTGGGGTTAATAGCGGTCAGCAATACTATTTATATCCCTACATTTTTATAACAGTGTATTTTTAGAATTTAATCGTTTAAATTAGGGTAATAAGCACTTATGCTGAGGTTTAATATTAGACATAATGCAAAGTGAATGTTCTAGTTTAACTTTACGTTTACCAGGCTATAATTTACATATCGAAATTATTCTCGTAGTACGAATGCATCAATCGTTATCATAAAATATTGAACCTTTTTTTTTACAAAGTTTATGGGAATTTAAACACGTGCTCGAATGAGACCAAAACGATGATAATAAAAAAATTAAGTTAATTCTAACATTTATTTTTATTTTTTATCAATTTGGGCTAATTTTACTTCGGTTTAATAATTCAAAACCGACAAATGGACATTGTAATGTTTAAAGACCATTAACGAAACCGAGGTTCGAATTAGAAATGATTATTTAATGAGGTTTTGACCTAAGCTTTATTTATTTTAATGCTATTAGGGTTTTACGATTGATTTTAGAATATTAAATGTAATGAAATGGAATATGTAACTTAATACAAAAGTGATCTAAACAGGAAAAAATAATCCAGGTTAAATAAATATAATTATCTTAAAAATGACACAATAATATATTATACAGTACATAATTTAATTAAGTTTTAATTAATATTAAAAATTGTTTTAATTTTACAATTAATTGTAAGAAGAAAAAAGTATACGGTGCCATTTTAGTAAATAAAGTTAGGGGTTATTTCTCAGGGGTGGTTTGACAAAAGTAAAATTTAACGAAACACCTTTAATGGCATATAAGTACAATTTTTTGTTAAATAGCATAACCGAGATAATGGTTGTTTGAAGAGATCTAGGACAATCTGTATACTATTTGGTTTATGTAGCGAGAAAGTAAAAAGATGCACTGGTTTTTCTAACTCTGTAGTGGCGTGGAATTATTTAACCAACCCCCAGTGACTGTGACCGATGTTCTCTTAAGTATAAAAAATCTAAAACCTAAAAAGTTAACAGATACAGATAATACCGGGTGTAAATATTTCATGGGCCACCTCTAAAACATTTTAACGCTTTAATAGATCTATTCCAACTTTTGGTCAGCTATTTTTTGATTTTTATAAATAAAAATCCAATATGGCCGACATCCGGTTTGACCGGAAATGAGATGAAACTTGGAAATTTGAAATGAACACCCGGCACATTTCTACATCTTTGCATTATACATCTTCAAATACATATAGGTCAACTGTCAAATCTCACTTGAGACTTCATTATTGTTTTATTTTTTTAATTTTTTTTATCTATCTTAGGTGGTCAATATTTGGTCTAAATTACTTATAATTAAACTAGAATTGCCTAAAAAGTTTCAATTTTGTCAATTATTTATTTTTGAATCTTTAATTAAACATTTAATTCAACAGATACAGTTTTTTAACTAATAGTCCATTTTTTAAATGACGGCCCACCCGGTGGTAAAAATTGTTCATTCAATTACCATTAATGACCCCCAAATCCAAAGGATTCTCGAATATTTTTAAGGACCCCCAAATATCTTTAAGGACCCCCAAATATCTTTAAGGACCCCCAAATATATTTAAGGACCCCCGAAATCAAAGGACACCCGAATTCAAAAGATACCCGAATATTTTTAAGGACCCCCGAATATCTTTAAGGACCCCCGAATTCAAAGGACCTTCGAATTCAAAGGACCCTCGAATTCAAAGGACCCCCGAATATTTTTAAGTACCCCTAAGTTTAGGACACCCGAATATTTTTAAGGACTTCCAATTTCAGAACCTCCGAATATTTTAAACTAGGAGGCAAAAATATATCTATTTTTTACAAATATTATTGTACATAAAAATATTTTGGTAGCGCAAAGTACAAAAACTTTGACTCCTTCCCTCCTACCTTAAAAAAATTCAGGGGTTTTAAAATGTGTGGTCATAAAATTCAGTCTACCTGAAATTGGGGGGTCCTGAAATTGGGGATGAAATTGAGAATCCCGAATTCGAGGGTCCTAAAATTGGGGGTCCTGAAATTGGGGGTCCTTTGAATTTGGGGGTCCTTAACAATATAAAGGGGGTGGCTTCTTCCACCATTTAGAAAAGTGGAGGGAGTCTTCAAAGTGTCGGACTTCCTAATATAATGGACGGATAAAAAAAATAAAAAGTAAAATAAAACTGGCGTCTTAAGTGACATTTGACAGTCGACCTGTACGTATTTGAAATCGGATAATCCAAATATGTAGAAATGTACCAGGTGTTCCATTTGAATTTCCACTTTTCATGGAATTTCCGGTGAAACCGAATGTCGACCATATTGGATTTTGATATGAATCTGTTAATCAGTTTAAATGTTATAGGGGTGGCCCATAACTCATTTACACCGGGTATATCTGCCTACATTTACAAAGGTCTAGCTGAATTCCTAATTAAAACCTTTAGTACATATTTTTAATACGTCTTTATCAAGCATGCAATATTCCAATGCACTAAAAATAGCTATGGTTACTCCTATTTATAAAAAATTCGGCAGCATAAGAAATAATAACAATTGTGCACCAATAAATATAATGAACGCAATGGTAAACCTTTTTGAGCAAATTATATGCACCAATTTAATAAGCGCTCTAAAGCCAAACATCTCTATTCGTAACGGGCAAATCTACCGTCTCTAAACTTTATGTCTTGTCCAAATTTATCTCTAAAGCAATAAAAAATAAAAAGCAAGGGGATGCCATCTATACTGATTGTGAGAAAGCCTTTGACAAGATCAATTAGTTACTCTGGGAATATCGCAATCTACATTACTGTTTCTTAAATCATATCTGTTGGATTGGGGCATAATAGTGAAAATAGGTAAAAATACTTCTAGCACATACACACCTACCTCAGGATTACCACACCGCGAGGAATTACCTTAGGCCCACTTTTATTTATTTTGTTCATCAACCGCCTTCCAGTCTGTCTTTCTGATTCATGGGGACTGCATGCTCCGTGCTGATGACATTAAATTTTTTAAAACAATATCATCTGCCCAGGACTGACTTTGGTTACAGACAGACATTAACAATGTTAGTCATTGGTTCAAAGATAACAAAACGGAAGACTAACATCAACAACTATAACTATAACATTGAAGGGGTTACGTTGGAAAAAAAGAGTGAAATCCAAAATTTAGGAGAGATATGAGTTCAACTCGCATTATATCAAGATGGTCAATAGGACACTTAAATCTTTAGGTTTCTTAATAAGAAGCAGCAAGTCCTTTGAATCGGAAACAATTATTCAGCTATATCATGTATTAGTGAGACCACATCTGGAGTATGCACCACAAATTTGAATGTACTCAGTCCACACTCATATAGACCGCATTGAGAACGAGCAAAAGAGGTTCCTAAGATACCTTTATGTCAGGAAAAATAATGAATCTTCATATATGATCTCATATAGATACATGCTCGAGAGCTTTGAGTTTATGAGTTTGTTGGATAGACGAAATAAGCTGGCTGTATTATTTGCATACTATCTTTTTAATTATATTTAATACAAAGACTATTATTTGACCAAGTATACATAAACGTCCCTAAAATTTATTAAATTTTTAATAACCATGATTTATTTAATATACATAAGACGAGTACATCACCATCAGGCAAGCACACACACATAGATATATTCGATACAAATCTAAATGAATTACTGAAGATCGGACTTGGGTCAATTACTATATGTGCAGTTTGCCATACTTAGTTTACCTGCAGTATAGCTGTTGTTTTGTCAAATATATGTTTTTTTATTTTTTTGTTTAGTTTATTACAGTAATTACCGTTTGGTGTTTATAATGAGTACAACAAATACAAATCCAAATATGAATTCAAATAAAATGGAGAAAAGAAATCAAAATCCAAGTGTCGGTAGAGCCATAGACAGACCAGTTCTCGAGGTTGACCCCATCATTAGTGCCCATTTGCGGTTGGCGAGGGATTTGCGAACAGTGCGGTTTGCGAACATATACCTGTCATACCCTCGGTCAGTTTAGGAGGACCGTACGGTTTGCGAACAATGCAAGCAATTTTTTTATTATGTTACATTTATGCTATAATGTTATTTTGTTAACTCAATATTCAGAATGAAGGTTGTATTTTGGATTTTCTTATATTCATAGATATAAGTCAATTTTTAAAACAGTTCCCGAATAAAACAATTTACTTTCGCTAAATTGAACCTTAAAAGTCATTATGAGATCCGTATTGTTTCCTGTGAGCCTTTATCCTAATTATTAGTTAGTAAATCCGCAAATATTTGTTCAGTAACCCATTCATGTCAATTTATTTATTGTTTTCTTAAATGTAAACATAATGAGGAATTTTTTCTCTCTCTTTGAATTTGAGAATTAGATGTTTTTTTTCTATAGGATACCTGTGTATTCAATGTCAAGTACCACAATATCTTACTGAATAATTCTAATTGGGAGACTGGCAACTATTTTCCGCATACTGCCATCAGCAGGATTATAAAGGTAACAATGATCCAAAAGAGAACAAATTTAAATTATTGAGAAATGACTTACCATATTAGACTAAAATTCCATCATCAATTATTAATGGACATTAAAAGTCTCCAAAACAAGATTATTAGAGGCAATTTGATAGTTACTAAAGCTGACAAAGGTAATTGTGTCGTTGTGCCTGATAAACAAGACTATTTAAATAAAGTCATCACTTTCATCTATGAAAACCCTTATTTTACACCTGTACCTTCGAACTCCAAGGTCCACTTCTTTAATACCTTCAAATCCAAAATTAAAGTTCTAAACAGTACCCTTTCGTTTTTTAAATCCTAAAATTCTTTTATTATACGGAGTAGTTAAAATCCATAAAATCAACGTTCTAATTCGACAAGTAGTTAGTTTCATATATTCCCCTCTCTAAACTGTCATTTTTCTTAATCGTATTTTTAAAGACGTCAACAAATTTGATAATGAATTTTCAGTCAAAAACTCAGTGGAACTAACTGATATATTATCTAACATTCGAGTAACACAAAATTCATGTCTCCTATCTCAAGACGTTTCTAATTTATTTCCGAGCATTGCACCTAAAAAATGCAGCTATATAGTTAACATCCTTCTACGTAATAACATTAATCCTACTATCTTTCAAGATCTATGTTCCTTACTTTCACCAGCCGTTGATCAAAATTTCTTCCAGTTCAACAACTCTTACTATAAACAGACTACAGGCCTTGCTATTGGCTTCTAGCTAAGATCTTCATAAATCACCTAGAACATTCTTATATCAATCACACCGAAAGAATGAATTTGTTATATTAACCTAAAATTATATATATTAATAGTCAAAGGACTCATCCAGTGAGTTTTTTTATATTTTTATTTTATAATTTTGGCCTACCATAACACATTGCACCGGGTCCAGCCCTTCTGAGACCGATCCTGCGGCTGTAATTAATTCTTAAACTGACTCGATTAAACTGACAACTCTCGTTCTTATTAGTTATGATTAAAAGAAGGAAAGAAGTATGTCAAATTTTTCCACAAACGAACAAAGCTAGAATCTTGGCAATGCTGTAGAAAGTAAAACGTTTATTATTGGTCAAGAAGAAGCGCCACTTTCAAAATATATTGATTACTTTTTATTGATTTTTATTAATTAATGAATATTATAAGAACAATGAAAATCAATATAAGCAACTAGATTCTTTAAGCTACTAATTCATTAATATAAAACCAATAAATTCGTTCCTACTGGATAAGTCCATTGACACATTATATATTTAAATGTATATTTATTAATAAAAAATAAATATTATGTGTGCTGAAATAAGCCTTATCCCATCTTAGTAATTAATGATATTTTATTTGAATTTACATTTATTAATAATACGTAAACATTTCATTGGTTGAAGTAAATTTTATTTTGTGGTTATTAACATATTTTTATAAATAATATTTGGTTTTGTTACAGTTGATTTAAAATTATTTATCATCATTAATTGAATGTTGAAAATTTATTTACTGGGAAATAACCACTTATTTTATTTATACAAATCGGTTCAAAAACGATTAAATTTCGAATTTGACCACTTATTATATACAAATCGCTTTATTTCGTTTGAAATTTGGTTTGTGGTAAGCACCGAAACGTTAAAGGAATAAAGCGATTTGTATAAAATAAGTGAGAAATAATTTTAAATTTACTGAAACTAAACTAAATATTATTTAATTTTAGCAATGCCAAAAGAATGAACATAGATCATTGTTATATATTATATTTAAGTTAATCGGGATACGCCACTGGAGGCCAAATTATATTTCTTGTTTATATTGTTATCAGTTGAGTTTTAGTTAGAATTATCGATGTAGGTACGAAATAAAATGTTAGGGATTGTATTGTATTTACAACCGATGAATAAACAACGAAATTAATAGAGTGTATTATTTTCACATCGAACCCAAAATTAAAGGTGTTATCCTGCCTTCAAATTAAGTGCAAAATAACAAATTGGCGACGAGGATGGGATCGTGTGTTTAATAATTAAAATAATTACAAGTGCGTTATTAGTAAAAATTACATAAAGAAGAATGCCGGTCGACGACGCAACAGTGGGCACAATTTTGCTGGGACAGCTACGGGAATTCGACATAAATGCGAACGATTGGACGATTTTTCAACCAAGATTAAACAATTACTTTAGTGCTAACGGAATACAGGATGAACAGAAAAAACGTGCCATTTTTTTGAACTCATTATCGGAAGACTCTTATCGGTTAATGTACAATTTGTGCTTGCCGGAAAAACCCGAAGAGAAAAATTTTAAAGACTTGCTCAAGGTGTTTGATAAACATTTTGTCGGTCAACTATCCGTTTTTGCAGAACGGGCCAAATTTTATTCTGCAAAAAAGTTAGATTCCGAGTCAATTATGGAATGGACCGCAAGAGTTCGGAGTTTAGCGGTACATTGCCAATTTGGAGAATTTCTCGAGATTTCCTTAAGAGATCGATTCATAATGGGGATTGGAAATGGATCGATAATGGATCGTCTCTTTGAAGAGAAAAACGAGTTGACCTTCGAACGAGCCATTGCCATAGCTGCCAGTAAGGATGCCGCTATTAAAAATTCCCAACAAGGAGGTGAGAGAGTGCCATTTGTAAAGCAAGAACCACTTAATCATTTGCGCAAGTCCGGAAATAGAAACACAGCAAATCACCAGCCATCCACATCATCATCCACTATGGCACACAGGAAATGTGACGTCTGCGGAAGATCAAACCACATTGCTACAAAATGTCAGTATCGTGAGTGTAAATGTCATGTTTGTAATCAGAAAGGGCATTTAGCTACAGTTTGTTCACAAAGAAATCCTTATTTTAAAAATAAAAAAAATCAACAATTTTTCAAAAACAAATCAGAGCGAAATCATTATCTAGAAAAACTAGAGTCAGACTCAAACTCAGATTCAGATAGTAATGTAGCAGACAATTCGTTATTTATGGTTTCAAATTTAAACCAAAAAGTAGGTAAACAGCCCATCATGGCTGAGATAATTATTTTTGAAAAAAAATTTAACTTTCAAATTGATACTGGAGCTTCTTGTAGTTGTTTTTCAGAAAAATTTTATCACAAACATTTTTCAGATTTTAAATTAAATCATACGGATCAAGAATTTTTTGTTTACACGGGACAAAAAATTAAACCGATTGGTAGTACAAAATTAACTATCACATATAAAAATATTTCTAAGGAATTAATATTTTTTGTTATAAAAAATGGAGGACCTCCAATCTTGGGACGAGATTTTTTTGAATTATTTAATTTAAATTTAACAGAAAAATTTTTTTTTGTAGAAAATGTGCAAATTAACAGTCTTATTGAAAAAAATAAAAAATTATTCGAACCAGGATTGGGGACCTTCAATAAAGGAACGGCAAAAATCATATTAAAAAATGATACTATGGTACCAAAATTTTTTAGGGCCAGGCCATTACCATTTGCTCTTAAGGAAAAGGTTGAGAATGAACTAAATCGATTATTAAAAGAAAATGTCATTGCTCCAGTAGAGTATACAGAGTGGGCAACACCAGTGGTACCGGTTATCAAACCCAACGGTCAGGTTAGAATTTGTGGTGATTTTAAGATTACCATAAACCCTTATTTAAAAAATTATCAATATCCGCTACCAAGGGCGGAGGAGTTATTTGTAAAACTAGGCGGAGGTATTGAATTTAGCAAAATTGATCTGACAAATGCGTATCAACAAATATTGTTAGACGAAAATTCAAAAAAATTTACAACCATTTCCACACATAAAGGTTTTTTTGTTTATAATAGACTCCCTTTTGGGATTTCTTCCGGGCCAGCAATCTTTCAAAAAATCATGGAAACATTATTTCAAGGGTTAGAAGGGGTAACTTGTTTTGTAGATGACATTTTAATTACGGGATGTACAAAAACGGAACATATTGAAAGATTAGAGGTAGTTTTAAAAATATTATCGGATTCAAATTTCAAGGTTTCTTTAGAAAAGTGTAAATTTTTTCAAAATTCGATAAAATACTTAGGGTTCATTATTTCAAAGGAAGGGTTGCATCCCTGTCCAGACAAACTTAGAGCTATAAAAGAGGTATCAAATCCACAAAATACTACACAGTTGAAATCATTTCTGGGATTAGTGAACTACTATGGTAAATTCATAAAAAATGTATCTACCCTTTTATATCCCTTATATAATCTATTAAAAAAAACAGTGAAATGGAATTGGGATGATGCTTGTAAAAAATCCTTTGAATTAATAAAAACAAAATTAACAACAAATGATGTTCTTGTGCATTTTCAGCCGGAGTTGCCGATTAAATTAATTGTAGATGCGTCAAACGTGGGAATAGGGGCCATCATATGTCACGTTTTGGAAAAAAATATCGAAAAACCTATAGCTTTCGCTTCTCGCACCTTATCAAGGTCAGAACAAAATTATTCTCAAATTGAACGAGAGGGCCTTGCAATAATTTTTGGGTTAAATAAATTTAATGAATATTTATATGGAAATTTCTTCATCCTAGCTACTGATCACTTACCTCTAGTAACTATTTTTAACCCAACTAAAGGTATACCCCAATTTTCCGCTAACAGACTACGGAGATGGGCAGTAATATTGTCAAATTACAATTATACAATTGAATATGTTAAATCAGAACATAATAAGGCCGATTTTTTATCGCGTTTGCCCATTGACAGTCAAAATGAGAGTCAAAATGAAGAACAGTTTGAAAAAGTTTTTTTAAATTACTTTACAAAAGATAACGAATTAAAAATTAAATTTGAAGATGTTTATTTAGCAACGCAAAATGATACCTTCTTACAAAAAATTATAAAATTTGTGAAAACAGGGAGTTGGCCTTTATTCACCCAAAAACATGAAACATTTAAAACATATTTCGATAAAAAGTATGAATTTGCCATTGAAAATGATTGTTTAGTATGGAACAACAGAATAATCATTCCGGAAACACTACAAAAGAGAGTTTTACAAGAACTCCATCAAACACATTTAGGTATGGTCAAAATGAAGGGTGTTGCAAGGAGTTACTTTTGGTGGCCGCAAATGGACAAACAAATTGAAAACTTTGTAAAAAATTGTGAGGTCTGTAGCTTGATCAGTCCATCTCCTCGAAAAGCTAAGCTGTCGTCATGGATATGGCCTGAAAAAGCCTTCGATCGGGTGCACGTAGATTTTTGTGGACCATTTTTAAATAAAATATTTTTTATTCTCGTTGATGCACATTCAAAATGGTTAGAATGTTTCGTGATGAAATCTATAACTAGTCATAATACCATACAAATATTAAGATCAATTTTTTCTCGATTTGGGTTACCAAAACAACTCGTTTCAGACAATGGCACATCTTTTTGCTCCGACGAATTTGCAAAATTTCTAAAATCAAATAATGTAGAACACATTTTTTCACCACCCTATCATGCCCAGTCTAATGGCCAAGCCGAGTCTAGTGTTAAAATTGTTAAAAATGCCTTAAAAAAAGTAGTTTTGGAAAATAAGTTCCATAGTGATCTTGAATTTTTGCTTTGTCAATTTCTTTTTGATTATAGAAATTCGATACACTCCGCCACTGGTGTTACACCTTCAGAACTTATTTTTAGACATAAAGTCAATACTAGATTTAGTTTATTATCAGCAAATAATAAAATTAAAACAAAAGTAGAAAAGGGTCAAATTAAACAAAAAGAACATTTTTCAGGAAATAGAAGTTTAGAGATTAAAATCGGAGATAACGTGTTAACTAGGGAATATAAAAATAATAAAGAATTTTGGAAAAAAGGAAAAATTGTAAAATTAATAGGAAACAAATTATATGAAATTTATATTCCAGAGTTAGACGTAACTTGGAAACGGCATCTTGACCAAATAAAAATGTTAAACAAAAATTCTTTGCCAATAAGTAATGTAACAATACCTGTTGAGGCTAAACTAAGAAATCAAGAAAGTCAAGACATACTCTTACCGGTCACTAGGCCTAAGAGATTAATTAAACCACCCGAAAGGTATGGAGTACAGGTGGACTAATTAAAAGGTATAAAAAAGGGTAAATTATTAAGATTAGTTGTATATATATTTTTTTCTTGTATATATATTTTTTTTGTTTTTGAAACGTTGAAGGGGGGAAATGTTATATATTATATTTAAGTTAATCGGGATACGCCACTGGAGGCCAAATTATATTTCTTGTTTATATTGTTATCAGTTGAGTTTTAGTTAGAATTATCGATGTAGGTACGAAATAAAATGTTAGGGATTGTATTGTATTTACAACCGATGAATAAACAACGAAATTAATAGAGTGTATTATTTTCACATCGAACCCAAAATTAAAGGTGTTATCCTGCCTTCAAATTAAGTGCAAAATAACAATCATAAATGAATGTTTTTAATTTTTTATTTTTGGTTATGTCAGATTTTAAAATAATAATAATAATATATCTTTTTAAAAAATAATTTATTTATAGTAGAAAAAAACTTTTACAATTACAAAAATTAATAATCAGATTGCTTCTGGATATTGCATAGGCTTTTTATGGCTTGTCCAACAAGGGTTTCTTCTAATATTTTTTCAGATTTGGTCACGAGATGAGGTTGAGGTCTCTTTAATACATATGGGGATAACCTCATAGTTGATGTATTTTGAAGTCCTATTTTCGGAATTGTATAAATTTCCAAAATAATAAAACTTATTAAAACGCTCTTCGATGCTAAAAAATATAATTTTTTATTATTGCAAAATCAAAATACTAAAATACTTTATTACTTGTTGATATTACTGTTATATTTTTCCATTGGAACACTGTTGTAAGAAGAATAATTGTCAACTGAAAGAGTTAATCTGAAATAATAATAATATCAATGGATTATAAAAACTGCAATACATAATTTACTTTTAAGCTACCAGTGTTATTTAAATATCAATACTTAGGTGAAACCTATCATACCTAAATTATTTACATATTAGCATTTTCTGTTAGTGTAGAATTAGTGGTAAAATCACTCATAGGATTCTTGGGAAAGGTTTTCAAAACACAATAAATTACTTTTTAAATGCCACGTACTGTCAATCGTTGATATTTCTAAGGGAGTTGTACAATTAATTAAATTACAATTTTTCAGAAGTACTTTCAATTCATTCCTTTAATTTAATTAATATTTGAACTCTATGGCCAATGTATGGCACTAGTTCTTTAAAATCGACGCTCTTTGATATCTCTCTTAATAAAGATGCATTGATGATCCCATTTCCTGAAAAATAGGCTCAATTACTTAAAACTCCCAAAATTTAGCCCTACACCTTTTCTTAAAAAAATAAAAATCTATGTAACCCAGTACAGGCATAGCACAATTTAATTTCTATTAAACTTCGAAAATGGCTGTGACAACTTATAGGACAGTAAGACAAAGATTATTATTTACTAATAGCCAACATTTATTTATAGTTAGCAAACATTTTTGTAGCAAATTCGAGAAGGAAAATGGTAAAGACATATAGTCACTACATACATTATTTTATTTTAATGACAAAGGAGTCTAAATATACTTACCTATTACATTCTACAGACTGATAGTGAAAAATGGCTACCATATACAATCGGTTAATTTAAAAAAGATTAGAAAATATCTAGGTATTTCATGTTATTGTACAAATTATGCAAAAATTAATAATACTAAAATTCATTATTTACTATACTATTCTTACTTTTACTTACGTTCACAGCTTTCCAAAACAATATTGTCGCCGCCACATCATTTTTCCAAACAAGTTTGTAATTCCAGGGTTTAATAATGATCAGTCATTTTCACCATTATTAAACTCAAATCACTCACAGTAATATTTCGGTCCAAAATAGGTGTCCATTTCGTTGTTTCATACGCTTGGACAAAAATATATATTGGTTCATACATCAACTTCAAAGAACTAATTCTGAACTCAAGCTGCAACTTGTGACTTTCCGAATGACTTTCGATACACCCTAAAGAGCGTCATCCCTACTCCTTCCAGATCAAATCTGAACGTATACCAATATTTACCAAAAAGAGAAGCTTTAGATTTTCTCGCTTACCTTAACACCGTACATCCCCGCATAAAATTTACCATCGAGTTCGAATCCAATAACAGACTTTCCTTTCTCGACCTTCTCATATCTAAAAATCTTCCCCTTGACCTCTAGAGTTTGATATGTACATAAAACCTACCACTAAAGACACGTTAATCAATTTTTTCTCTAATCACACTTCTTCACATAAATTAGCTTTTTTTAAAAGAAACTCAGATATTACAAACACTCTTTCTTTCTTTACAAACCATATAATACCACTCCTGTTCCATCAATGACTCTGAACATGATATTGTCAAGAGCAATAAACTGATTTTCTTGGAAATCTTTGAGATTAATTCCCGTTTACATAACCGGAGATCCTCAACTAGGGTCCAATTATGGTGTCGATATAATCTGGTACCTCAACTCCGGTCCGTGCCTCAACGGCCCACTAATCCTGTACCTTAGCTCCGGTCCAGAGGATTTAATATGAAGACTGTTTATAATTTATACATTTTATTTAAATAATTTAAAAATATTCAACCGTTGTCTAACTTCTTTATTTGTTATGCGTTTTTGTCCAATGCTATTTAATTTTACATGTGTGTGTGTGTGTGTAGAGGGAGGGTTGGCATCGGATAAATCCATTTGCCACACACTTTTATTAAAATATTATTTTATTTGAAATATCAGATTGAATTTCATTTAGAAATCTGACTAAGGCATCAAGTATCTTTTTATTGTTTGTGCTAAGTAATGAGGTAATATTGATGGGGAATAGGATAGAATTAGAACTCAAGAACTTACTTAAATTAGCTATATGTGAATTTTATATATACAGGGTGGCCAAAATTTCATTGCAATGTATTGTAATCTTGGAAACCGTAAGAGATACGACGTCGGTTAAATGGAACAAAATCTTCTCAATTTGAAGGCTAATCGACTGGTGCTTTGTATCCACAGATATCAGGGACGGCTTTCATAATAATTGATAAAAACTAAAATTGCACAATTTCTATTTAATGATTCAGTGCTTTTATTTTGAACAACAGAAAAAAATTGTATAAAACTTTTTTGTTTGATAATGTATTACCCACCATCTGATAATATTAGATATTGAATCTGACATTTAGTTTCCGCCCAGCCACCCTCAACTTTATTTCTCAAATACGGATCTGTACTTTTTATGTGATTTTTTAATAGCATTTCATATCCTGAATTCATCCATGTATTATACTTAATTCATTTTTAATTATTTGAATGAATTAATAACTATTTAGTATAACAGCTTTTAAATATGGATCTGTACATTATATGCAGATAATAATTACAAAGAAATGTAAAGAAAACACATTATTTTATTTCATAATAAATTTGTTAAATCACAGAAACTTATTACTTATTATTCAGGAAATAAAATGCTATACAAAAATCACATAAAAAGTGCAGGTCCGTATTTACAAAATAAAAGTTGAGGGTGAATATTTTATACACTTTTTTCTATTGTTCAAAATAAAAGCCCTGGAGCATTAAAAAGACAATCTACAATTTTGGTTTTTATCAATTATTATGAAAACCGTCCCTGATATCTTTGGATGCAAAGCACCAGTCGATTAGTTTTCAAATTGAGAAAATTTTTTTCCATTTAACCGACGTCTTATCTCTTACGGTTTCCGAGATTACAATATATTGCAATGAAATTTTCGCCACCCTGTATAACTGTGGTTAATGTTGGAGACATGAAATGAAGAGCCGGTTCCACTTCGAGCTTTCCACCGATCTGTATAAGTATGTAAATAATTATCGTAATGACTCAGGATGGAATTGAGGAGTATTTTATTATATGAAGAAATTTCACTATATTCCGGAAAAATAATAGTTGGTTTAAGCATACATATTTATTTGCACGGATTTTAAAGTTGTAATAAAAACATGAATAATAGGGTGAGGTGACGTGCAATAAGCATTTTATCAACAGTAAAAACACAAGAGCTTTTTTTTATCGGAAAAATTTCTCTTTATAACGAAAAATTTTGCCAATCAGCAATTTTACGAGAAAAACTGACATGGAAAAATCGCGAGACCGGAGGTCGAGCGATTTTGGCAAATGTTAGTTTTTCGCCGACGCGATTCGCAGCTACTAGATATAGTCTGATTATGAGGAAAATGCATTTTTATCGCGAGGAACAGGCATTTTTATCGCGATAAAAATGGACGTACCTTTTTTATGGCTGACAAACTGACAAAACTGTCATCATTAAATGACACATTTTATATAGGAGTTAATTTATCTAGAGTAAAGTGATTCACAAGCATTTGTCGTTCTTGAAAGTTGCTTATATTTGTAAAACTTAAAATAATCCTATATTAACATGTTTTTCCCTCTCTGACTATACATTTCTTGTAAAGCTTTTTGGAGAATCTCTATACATTTGCGCTTCGAGAACAACCAATAAATGAAAAAAGATAAAACTAAATCTAAATATATTCTAAATTTTTTTGGAAATCCATAATTACATTTTGATGACCCTTTATCTACCGCTAGTGTTTGGACTGGAGCTGATGAACGGGATTAAAAATTGTCAGGTACCTTTGTATCAGGGATTTACCGCGGACTGGAGTTGATGACTGCCCATAACATATCTGAAAATTGCCTTAATAACCACCTGTTCGTACTTGACAACTTCAGAGACATAATTTAAATTGTTTTATTCGTTCTATCCATTTCATCACTTCTTAATTGATTTAAGTTTTAAATTTCCCTTTATTTCTTTTACTAACTTGCCCTCCCCCTTTTTAGTAAACAATTTAATTTTAATCTCCCAATCTAACTTTTCAATGTCTATCTTCTCTTCTTCTTGTCGGCTATTTGGACACTCTAACCCTTTCCCCTTACTTAATTTCTTCTTTTTTTATTTTCCCTTTTTTCATTTAGTCAGTACCTGTGCTTGCACCTAGTCTCTATTCTAAATTTAACCCTCTTTATTGTTATTTCTAAATATAACCAATAACATATTGTTTTCTCAATCATATTATTGTTAATTGCCCTTTAGATATATTTTTTATATTTTTTTTGGTCTTCAACTTTTATAAATTAATCTACGTTTCAGATGCCAAATATCTGTTTCATATGTCAAATGTCAATTGTTACCGTGCAATGTCAGTTTAATTTAATTTTTTCTATAAATTGTACGCCACGTTGTGCGCTGATGCTGAATTTTTCAATAGTTATATTAGGTTTGACATTTAATAAACCAATTTTAATGCTCATTACAATACTTCATGGTTGTCCGCCCTTAGGGTTGCCTACCACTCCTATGCACGGGGTTCTTACACCAAGTTTCACCTGTTATCCAGAACCACCAGACAAAAGTCCTTTTGTCTCCTTTTTGGTCTCCCAGTAAATTCTCCTGTTCCAAACACAATTTAAATTATTTTACGTTGTACCCACACTATAGTGTGTGCTACCTAATTTTACGTTGTTAATTTATCCTTCAATTTTCTAGTACCACCCTATTTCCTATTCTTTATTTCTAAGTGCGCATAATTTTAATTCGTTTAAGGATTAATTATTATTGACTTTTATTTCAATACCTAATGTTAGTCTAATATGGTAAGTCATATTTCTTAATAGTTTAAATTTGTTCTCTTTTGGATTTTTGTTACTACTGTATTATAGGCCTGATGATTGCATTAGTATGCCGAAACCAGTTGCCAGCTCCTCAATTCCAATTATTGAGTAATATATTGTGGTACAAGATATTGATTTTTATTTCTTCATTGGTGACCACATTTGAGATATGGATAACATTTTGGATTTATTTATTTTAAAGTTTATTAATCATTTAGGTCAATCAAAACACATTTTTATTTTTTTATTGCCATTGTAGCCAGCCATTCAATCATAATTAATAACAATATTTATCTTTTGGATTTTAACATTTTCAAATAATAAGTTAATAATATCATATATTAATAGTTTATCTTAGGCATGTTCGCAAGTCCCATCGATGGTTCTGTTAACAAAGCTTCACTTAAATGAGTTATACACCCCACGTTTTTGTGCCCTACAGAAAATTACAGTTAACTTGTATAACTTATACTTTTGTTTCATTAGTCATATATACAGCGTGATATGAAAAAAATGCTTGCTATTCTTTATAAAAAATAATAGATAATTGGTAGGTCTATACTGGAAGCAATAAGCAATGAATAAGCATCATTTTTAAATTCTTACTAATGTTCAGTTTTTCTTGAGTTGTATACAGAATGGCGTTTAACATCATTAGGACAATCCATTTCTTTTTTAACCAACCTTGTATTATTAGCGGTTTACAAAAAGTGTTCAATTAAATTTGAACCACCCTGTATATATGTGAAAGACATACATCATTAAGTATAACTTAAATTATAAAAATTATTTAGATTAAGTTGTGCTACTAAATAAGTATATTAGAAAATGTTTTCATTTAGAAGTAAAACTATGGATTTAAAAATAAAATTTTTAGGTTAACTGAATGTATACAGACCCTGAAATTTAAACCCACCCTAGAGATTTCCTTCAAATAATACCACAAATTAAAGTCAAACAGAGGAGTGTACGAATAATATCTAGAAATTATGCTACTAATTGTTTCGTGTTTGGTATTGTTCATAGAATACAGTTAATTGTGGAGAATATTCTCCCTAAATTTAACGCCGCTGAATTTTGCCATAGTCTGAAAATGTCTTACCCCATATATATCCAAATTAAAAATTATACATTAATTAACAAATAAGTTTCCCATTAATAAAATTTGTTTACGAATTTTTCAATAATGCAAGATATTTTATTTTTTAACCGTTTGAAATTATTCTTACGATTTCATAATAACAATAAATATATTATTACAAAATCTTTATAACAATTCTAGAACATTTTTTTTAAGAATAAAATAAATTTCTCGCCAACAGAGTACCTTAGACTATGTCACTATATAAGATAGACGGCGAAATTCTAATTTAAATATCTGAAATTCAAATTATTCTGTAGATGTAGTTGGCCAGAATTGAAACCCTTAAAATATGCTAATTACACAAAGAACCGGGTCCAAAATTTTGTTATGTCTTACCTAAAAGACGGTTAATGAGGAGGGAGTTTCATACTAAGAATTAGAGCTTAGGACAGATCCGGAGTTATTTAATAATCCATGAAATAAAGAACAAAAAATATTGGGTTGAAACCATTGAAACTATTCCCTATTTTTATATAATTCAATAAAAAACGAGCTCTACTCAGTGATTTCAGTCGGTGTTGTCAGATATATCCCATTTTAAAAGTATTTAATTTATAAAGTATATTTTGACAAAAAAGTTGAATATCTCTGTTTTTGAACTGACTTTATTTTGTCAGAATACTACTTAAGTTTGAATTTATTTGTAGGTCCAGTTTTTCAGAATTTCAATCTAATTTTTATTGTACGAAGGGGAAATTTTGGTTTCAAAATATTTTTAAGTACCAATGTCGATAATAGAGGAAAGCCACCAAATTTGAGACAGTTCTGGCAGAATGGCTGGTGCCATCTACGTATAATGTGCAAAAGTTCAGTCTTTCAAACTGAGTCTATAAGTACGTTGTTTTCGTCTACCACCTGTTAAAAGACCGTAAATTGATTCAACATCTACAGACCTCCGAAAGACCTTTTTTATAAGCTATGACTACAGCATACAAAACTTCTCCCACCTTAGCGCTACACGTACTAACTGATATACTGCCGTTGAAAGTCGAGGCAGAAGTAAATTACAAGATATATCAGGAAAACCAACAAACTCCTAGCCTATAGAGTATAAAAATGAACAAAATAATTCATCCAGCAATAACACCTAATTTAAACGCGGACAGCGGGTTCATAGAGCAATGCCACATAAAAATCTAAACCGATGCCAGCGTAATTAAATAAGTATAGTTACATGCATAGACTCAGAAAACGCCTCGAGAATGGCAATCCAATATCATTCACCAAACCCATTAGCGATTGAAATACAACACAATATTGATTAACTGAAAAACAATAACACTATTATTAAAATAGATAAAATAAGTAGAGAAGATCAAGGAATTAAAGCTGCATACAGAACAGCTAAAGAGATCCAAAACAAACCTGAAGACGACCAAAAATATGACTTGGGAGACAAAAAATAGCTAAGCTTGCAGCATGGCAAAGCGTCTGGGACATAACTAAAAACGGGAGAAATACATACAAATATATAAAGTCAGTAAAAACAAATACGCATACTCTCAACTGGAAAGCAATAGAATTACTGACTGTATACGGCAATTTGAAACAATATTACTATCGGTTCAACCTAAGAGAGATAGATCCCATTTCCGACTGTGGTCTGGTCAACGAGGACCAGAACCAAATAGCAGATGCTGCATGCATATTGAGAAAAGGGTTAGAGCTCAAAAGCAGCTCAATAGACCAGAGAATGAGAAACGATATAGTCATATCAAATAATAGAACAGTCGGATATATCAATATTTGGGCGTACGAAATAATTAACGATAATAAAAGAAAATCTTACTACAACCCATCACAAACCCACAAAACATAACAAAAGTCTAAATTAATGATATTCACAATATAATTATGCAATTCTCTGTTCACAGATACCGAATGAAAAGCAAACCTCTCATGTCTTAGCTTAAAAAATTTTTGTGAGTGACTGTTGTATCTAAAAATATATTTGTAAGGTAAGATCCCTATTCCACTGTAGTATGATTTTATTACCAAGTAGTCTTAATGCTACTATTATGTCAGGCACGAACTCATTTTGTACTAGTTATAACCGAAAGATGGCTGCTTTCATTTTTAGCGGTATCTTAATTTTCGGACTATCTTAAATTGGAAACCTTGATAGGAAAAGTACTGTATAAAACATGTTAATCATCTAGCTTGGCATATTTTGTTATACATATAAAAGATAAAAACTAGCATAAATAAAGTTTGCATACACCAATGAATTAATGTCGATTACAGAGATACCAGCATAAGAGAACATAAATTATGGAATTTTAATGACATGACGAGAGCTGTTGAAGCAGTAAAACAAACACACTTGGGCTATTTGAAGGCATCAAAGATATTTGGAGTACCTAAAGGTAGACGACTTGAAAAATATAGAAGAGCTGCTCACCACAAAAATTGGCCGTAAATAAACGGTATCACACACTAATTTAACTCACATTAAGAGACAGCAGGAAAAAATGGTTAATGTTTTTAACTCGTAACTACAGACATGAAAATTCAGTCACACTGTATTACGTCTACAAGACACCTTTTTTATTTTCTAAATTTACTAATTTCTTTGGATAAATTTTAAAAGTTTTGTTATATCAGTAGATTGCCGCAGGTAAGCCAAACTGAGGTAAATTGTTTTTATGAATAAAAACGAAATCACAAAAACGTTATAGTTGAATTTATGTAGAGAGTAGCAGAAATTCTTAAAAATAACAAGAAGTCAGAAACTTACAAAAAAAAAATGAATAAAAAATACAAAAAAAATTCTCCCAGCAAAACATCAAAATATAAATATAAGTGATTAAAAAAAACTAATAAATTAAAAAAAAAGTCCTACTTTGCATATTGTTCTGGTGCACTTTGACACACCGGTCGTTTGCAGACCATACAAATATATGCTGTTCTTCTTTTTTTCTTCGAATGACATACCTTACACGTTTTTCTTATGGCTAATTCTTCTTCGTCAATAGCATAATTTTCCTCTTTTATGCCCAGTATGCGTTCTATGCTGGATCTTACGTCATTTGGTTTCTTGAATCAATTGTATCTTGCAACAGTTTCAGTGTCACGAAAACATTGGTAAGTATATAAGAATTTACCGAAGCAATGTCTAACATTCTAAAAAACAATACCATTACCCACGGGTTTGTTCTGCGGCTGGTTGAATATACAGTGCAGTTTTCATCTACAGCAACCCCTCCTTTTGTTCTATTATAAGTTATTATAATATCTGGTTTTCTTGTGTTAGGGTCCGTTTCTTCATTATGATACATATATGATACTAAAAGTACTGCTCTATTTCTTTTTAGAACCTATGATACCAATGTAAAATCTTTGATGTAACCATATATGGGAGATCCTAAATCTCTTTTATTTTTAGGGAGAAATTCTTGAGGAATCTCTTTTTTGCTTTTTTTAAGCGTTTTTACATAATTAATTTTATTATGTTTAAGAATAAGTACTCCAACAAGAAAACCAATTAATATCCATCACTTGTTTGCCCTGTGTATATATATCCATTGAAGAAATATTCCCATCTTTCATCTGTAAGTGCCATAACTTTTACACCATATTTGCATGGCTTTTGGGACATGTATATTTTAAATTTACAGCGGCGAACGATACAATCATTTCATCAATACATGCATAAGCCCCAATGGAATATAGCGATTGATATTTTTGAATAAAAATATTAAAAATCTGGGATATTAGAGCTAGGGGATCCGTATTTCTTCTTCCAAAGCTTCTCTGAACCATCTGTGGCAAAGGTCTTATATCCTCAGTATTGGATTTGGAAATCGATGTGAATAGAACGGTACCACCTATAAAACTTTTTAATTCTGGCAAGTCCAAATCACAAACATCACTCTTTTTTATATTTTTAAATTTACCTCTTAGCTTTGTCATTTTTGTATTTGTTCATTGTAGTATTATTTATAAAACTTCATAAGTAATTAGCATACTAAAAATAGTGAGGTAGGTAGGTTCAATGTGAGTGGAGCGTTTGCTCTCCCCTCCACTGCGGCCAGCAGAGGATTATTGTGGCTCACCCCTCTGGGCTAGAATTCACCATACAATCCACACCGTCTTGCGAATTCTATGGTTGATTCAGGTGAAGCTTCCTTGAAGGGGTAAGACTCCAGCTGTACGAAACCAAACATACGAAGCCTATAAATCTCCAGGGCATGATAGGAGCATAAAATATGCTCCGCTGTTTCGACTTTCATACTGCAGAAACGATAGTCCAATGTTTAACTCAGACCTAGCTTCTTCAGATGGTAACGCAGGCGACAGTGCCCTGTAAACAGTCCAATTAGGATGCGTAGATCACATCTACTCCATTCTATGATCTGCGATAGGGCGCTACCTAAGGGTTTGACTATGATCACCTTAGAGTGAGCTAACCCAGGAATATCTTTCCAGTGTTGGAGGGTTTTCCTTTCGGCCCACTTGGATTCTGCACCTCTTCTCGCAAGAGTGTCGGCCTTCTTATTACCCTCAAGCCCTTAGTGAGCAAGTACCCGGAGTAGGGTTACTTTGTTACTGGTAGCAGTGCGACCCAAGAATTCGATTTCGTTTCACACCAGCTTTGAGTCCTGCCTATTGGAGCTCAGTCCTTTTAAAGCTGCCTGGCTGTCCGACAAAATGAAAATACTTTTGTTAACAAGAAGATGATTTGCCAACTCTCTTGCACACAATTCTATAGTGAAGACCTCCGCCTGAAAGATGGAAGCATACTTGTAGAGGCTTATTGTGATGTCAACTCTCGGTTTTGTGCTGTACACTCCAATGTGAGAGGATCAGAAGCTCTGGTGTCCTGAACTTTTAATGCTGGACATTTCAAAGTAATGTTATGCTGCGCGGTTCTGATGTTTTTATTAGTAGGAGGAATATTGGCTCATTTAAAAAGATTTTTACTATAAAAATATCTTGTATGTCTATCCACTTCATTTTCAGATGCAATAACATCTTCGTTTGCAGTATCTTGTATCTCATTGTAACTCTCAATTTCAGTATCAGTGTCATGTTCGCTTATCGCGTAATCTTCATCAGACTAATCCTCACTATTTTCTCCACTAGATCCTACTTCTTATGACAATTTCAACATTGTTTGCTCAAAGTTCAGGTTCCCAAATCTAACTCTCTTTGAGGGCCCATGAAAACCTAATAAAAAAATTAAAATGTAGAAAGTTTCAAATTTAAAAATAGTCACACTCTACCAGACACTCTACGAAGAATCAAAATTTCTTACAAATATATTAATGCGCGAAACACTTCGATTTTGTCACTGCACGTTTATAACTGATTTAACTGAAGGTACCTATAAGCCCAATAGCACACGCCGTCGTTTAAGGGAGAAACAAGAAAATGGCCTCTCGTAGTACGTCTCATAGACGTAAAGTCTGTGCTACCAAAATAACAGATAGTCACGACATCTATCAAATGGTTGATAGGTACCAACCGGGAAAGCCATTTATTAATACTTGGTGTATACAGAGTAGGTTTTTGAAACTACGCATTCCGACAAAGTAAGACTGATGATTCCTTTAAGGATAAAACATGTATGGTAAACATCTTAACTTTCAATGAAAACACCACAATAAATGTCAGCAGCTCATGTTAAATCCTTTTCGCAGGAAAATGAATTCAAGTTTTTTGATTTGTATGAACAGGAGTTCAATGAATTCCAAAATGCAAATCATAGAATATTGAATATCGATGAGATCAGTGTTACCATCGTTAAATATAAATATAGTAAAATTATTTCTCTAAAAGGGAAAAAACAAATTTCATCCTAAAATAATGTGTAACAAATATTATTTGAAAGAAATTTGTTAATTGATTAATGGATTTTTAGCTGTTTTTCAACTTTCAAAATTATAGATATTTGCGAATTTCAGATATGTTGTAGTCTTGTACAAATTCTCATGTTTCGGTTCCTTTCAATATAATCAAGTACAACATTTTTGTTTATTAATATTTGTATTAGAGAAGTCTATATTCATTTTGATTCGTTAAAATAGAACAAAATAAATGTGTCCTAAAGACAATATTTTTTAAATATGTTACCATACTCTATATGACCGAACTGATTCAATAAAAAAATAATAATGATAAAATAATTGTAAAAAGGCAAATGCTATTTTAGTGAGCCGCAGATAGTAAAATTTAATTTTTAAAAAAGTACTATTTTTGTTTTAAATATTTTATCCCTTTTTGTTGATGAGAATAACTACAGGGTAAAATATTCCGAGGCCAGTTCTGGAACAGCGCGGTTACAATTCACTTACTGAAACGTGAACCATGTAACGCTGTAACAGCTTTCGGTGTTTATCAAAATTCAAATATAAATGCAAATGTCGGGTTATCAGGGTGGTTATCAGTCGAGTTTGATAACCGTAGCACTCCCGATCCTGTGAACAATGTCCCTGCCGCTTTTAACCTAATTTACCTGCCTCCTAACTGAATATACATGTAAATCTCTTCAAGCTAATACGCCGAAAACCTTAGCGTGGCTTTTCCTCGGGCATCTTACATCACATTTCCCTAGAGCCTCAGACGTCTCTTGACACGTGTTAGCGAATTCCTCAAGGTACGTTTCGGAATGCTATATAAACATGCCCTTGTATATTGAGCCACTCACTTCCCTGTCGATTTGCGTTTGCCAATTTTAAAACAATAACATAACGTAGACGTATAATAATATCTATAGAATTGGAATAAATAATCATTGTTTTAAAGCACCTACAGCTATTAAATACATTTCATTGTATTGAAATTTGGTAAAATTATATATAGTATGAAGATATTTTTAATAAATTATCATAAGACTCATAATATAAAACTTGTTTTAGGGGATCTGCTCAGGTGAGGTAATTTATTATTAAATAAAAATATACCTAAAAATTATTATATATTCAGAGCCGGTTTGTAGTAAAACAGTATTAACACCGGATCACAGCAATTACAAACATTGCTACAAGATAAGATAAAATATATTATTTTTTTTTGGGCTGCAATATATCTTGGTTATTGAATATACATAAAATATTTTAATCCAACAAACCTTCATTAGCAGTATATTGTAAAATGATCTATTTTTCTTATACTTATACTCACACAATTAACATTTTACTATTACTGACATAATTAAAAAATAATAATAAGCCTATAGCTGTTATTACAGAAATCTAGGTAGTTATTTTATCAAATCTGTAATGAGCTAAAGGTACGAGTTAAACATACAAATGATAATCTTAAATTATTATTAACTGAACGTAAATAATAACCTTAACAACATGAGTTATTCACAACCAAAACTTAACATTAATAATCAATAACCAAGTACGGCACTGGGCCAAAAGATCGCAGGTTAAAATGGCGCAGATCAAAATAGCGTGATCAAAAGAGCGCACTGACAAAAGAGCGCATGGATAAATGAGCACACGGACAAATGTGCGCACGGACAAATGAGCGCACGGACAAATGAGCGGACGGACATAAGAGCGCTTTATTCGGTTTATTAACACTACTGCACAATCAAATTTTTACATGTTTACAAAAAACACCCATTGCATTTTTTCACACTTATCTATTGACACCCTAGACAAGTGTGGTTATTTCAATTGTCTAGTCTAAGTGACTTTTGTCATTTTAAAAAAGTAAGTTATTAGTTATGGTCTGAAAAATGTTAAAATCACAAAACGGGAAAGACATCTTATTTTTCAATGGATATAGATACCAGCGAGACATAGTCAGTTCTATCTCAGAATCATGGAGGTGCAGTATGAAAACATGTAAAGGTAGATTGGTTTGCAGCGAAGAAGAAAAGAACGAACGAACTCCATATAATCACGGACCAACCCCCTCCATGGATGAGGTGAATATTGCCAAAAATAACATAAAAGACCTCTCCCGAACTACTCCGTTGAAGCCAAGAACCATATTTCAAGCTTCAGTAAGTCAAATGACATCTTCTGAACTATGAAGCAAACCGAAAGGCCGTAAAGAGGATAAGACAAAAAGACAATTCCACGAATAATATTCCAGATAATACCAAAGATATTACAATCTCCAAAGCCTCCAAATCCGTGAGTCGTGCATTGGCTGTACATCGCAGTTGTTAGGAAAATGATAACATATAGTGCTCTAGTATGGTGCCCAAAAATAAACCAAAGTCACTGTAGTTATTCGAAATCTCTCTGTATAACAGTTGCAATAAAAAATACACCATCGGCGACCATGGAAACAATTGTTAACCTCCCACCTATTAATCTCATCGTCAAAGCGGAGGCTAGAATTGAGCCATATCGCCTACAGCTAAACAAAAACAGGAACCCTCTTCCAAATGGACATGCGACAATCATCAGTACAATCACAAATCCAATACTAACTATGGGAAGCCGTTACATGATGATATCAGATCCCGTGATGATCACCTTAACATCGAGATAGATTGGAAAACATCCTTATCTGCTCTGACAGCCAAGACTCGATATAAGCGCTTAACAGTTGTCAAGTAGAATCCAAACTTGTCTGAGAGAGTTTATAAAACCTCACAAAACTAAGTGCTACTATTAAGGTAACCCTTAGGTGGGTACCAGGACCCAAAGGTATTGAGGGTAAAGAAAAAGCAGACGAGAAGGATCAGCATCCAGATACACTGGTCCCGTACCGGTACTTGGGTTAACCGGTACTTGCATAAGAACTACAATTAACCGTGGGTCCGAAGCTTAAACACAGTAAGCTAATGGCAAAAGCAACCTTTAGCAAAACTGCAACTAAACAGGAAACAAATCAGGCTAATAATCAATTTTATAACTGGACATTATAGCCTGAGAAAACACCATCACACAATGGGGATTTTCCAAGGTGATCCTATATGCAGATTGTATAACGAGGAGGATGAAACAGCCACCGACTCCTAATATTCGAATGTGAAGCTCTGCCAGGTGGAGATATGGGGCCGGAAGGTCCTTACTCCCATTTTACCAGGTGAAGAGGCTCTTAAACTTTTAAGAAGGTCACTAATCTCTTCACAGACTAACAGATGAACAGGACAATACAATAAGCCAATGGCTCCAGTGTTGGGGCAGTCAATCTTTCATTTGTGCACCCAAACCAACCGACCGACCAACGGTAAAGTTGAGCTTATAATAGGTTAGCGTTACCGTTAGCGGGTGAGATGCAAAAACTCTCTATTATTGTCCAAGTAGCGTGAATTCAAACTGAAAGTTATAAAACAAACCAAGAATACAAACCAAGAACTTAATAAAAATATTAATTTATTTGTAGTCTCCCCTACTATAGAAATTAGACATAGACCTTTGTCGCTCTTAAAATATATATGTATATGGATAATGCTGCAAAATCAATTTTGATACAATTTTACGATGGGATTTTTAAAATTTCACAAACCAGTTCATGAGTTGCAAATAAGTCATCAACCCTAATGATACTAACATAGCTAGCGAAACGTACGTTGGTGTTTAAAAAACATATAATTTTGGTTAGTTGTGACGAAATTGTTCAACATTATTGTTATAAATTTTTTATTCAGTTAGAATGGACCAATTATAAAATAAAAAAGAAAAATTAATAGGCCTGCAAATATAATTAATTAGACAGGTTTTAATTACTTTAATAATTTAAAATTTTTTAAAACAAAAATTATAATGAAGGATATTTTAAGAACAATGTAAATACGTTCAAAAATAATATTTTGTATTTGAAAATTTTTCACTGTAAATTATGTTCGCGCTGAGTTTAAATTTAATACATATAGCCATCGTATTGAGCAGTGTCAACAATGAAAAAGTTCAGTTAGACTCAATTATTCGTCCGTTGCGCAAGAAAAATCTTCCGAAAACGCCATTTTTCAAATAAACTCCGCGAATATTATTTTGTTTGCTTCTCTCGAGCACAGTAAATATTCGTCTGGAATAAATTGGTACAGCATTTCATTTTTAATATTTGAGTTGACTTGCTTATTTTGCTTCGACTATATTCCATGTTGTACGCAAGCTTTTATTATTCTTCTACCGGCTACATCTCGAGGCAAAAGAAATGGGTCGTTCCCAAAGGTGCGTTATTACTTTATTAACTGACACCGTCCAGAGCACTTTCGAGTTATCTCTGCTGTCGCACTCACAATCCTTAATATTTACGTCTCCACGGTGCTATTAACGGGAAAAAGCTGAAAATGTGCAGTGCTGACGACACCACCAACCAGATAAAACATATTTGGATTAATTTGGTCGCTACTGTTAGCGAAAATTGCACGAATGTACGAGGAACTCACACATTAACATTTTGGTTCTACTGGTATTTCCCTTTTATACTCTAAATATACTAATTTAGCTCTTATATTCTGTAAGTATGTATAAAAGAACGTATGTGGTAATTTTTTTTATTAAAAAATATAAAAACACCGCTGTATTACACAACATTATACTTAATACAAAAAATTATGTTTTTACAGCGTAAAACTTCAAATTTTTATTTTAATTGAGGTCAGTGGTTCACACATATTAATACTAAAACTTTGTTAATAAGATCGGACTAATTTTAATATTCTAGGCCTTTAGAATTTCACTTAAATAACTTTTAGAAGTACTAATTTTTTTTTAGCTTGTAGGATGAGAACTAATTAAAGGTAAATTTTATATGAAAAAAAATACGATGTGGCCAGCACATGACCTCTCGCTATCTTTTAGCCAAAAATTAACACGTTAACACAACAAAGTATGAAAAAATTTAACGTTTTAGTAAATCTGACAACAATGGCAAAAGTATTAAAAAAATTAATGATACGAAAATTAACTATAGTATATACAATATATACGTATATAACTTTATTGCCATCCTAACATACACAGACATCATCGCGAAAATATCAAAATCGTATTCTAGGGAACGTAAATCGTGTTTATCCATTGAAAACTCACTACCCGATTTTTAGCATGATTACTATACCTATTTTCTCTGAAGTTCGAGAGGTAAAAAGAAGGAATTGTATTTAGTTCATTTAAATAAAACAGTAATGCAAATGCTACGATTTTTAATTTCTTGCTACAGAAGTATACGAGATGATATCACTCAGGAATTTTTCATACAGTGTGAGCTACTCAGTAAATTTAATAAAAATTACAAAAAGGAACATTGGACAGCTGTAAAAAATACTAAAATATCTCAATCGACGACATAAGATGTAGGTGGATACAAGCCATGCTATGCCATCGGACAGCTGAAGCGTCATTCTTGGTCTCCAAAGAATCCCCACAGGGAGGGGTGTTTTATCTTCTCTGTTGTGGGATTATGTAATTTACGAGCTCTTGTTACAGCTCAGTAATGACGGTTTATACACCGAGCGGTATGAAGACGACGTACTCATTCTTGTAGTGGAAAATTTTGCATTGTCTTAGACCTTATGCAACATTCGCTGAGCAACGTGAAGAGGTGGTGTCTCAAAGAATATCTTAAAGTCAATCCTGGAAAAATAGCACTAATCTCCTTCATAAAAAAAAGAAGCTGGATAAGCAAAGTTCTTCAACACGTAACTACAAATAAACCAAGAGGTGAAGTTTATAAGTATAACCTCAGATGCAAAACTAACCTGGAATAAATACTTGGAAAAAGCATAAAAAAGGGAAAATGGCACTTACGACTACCAAAAAAGCAGTGGGCACTGCTATGGTAATACCCTTAATAATCTACGGCTCTTTGGTATGGTGGCCTAAAGCAGATAAAAAAGGGCTATGCTGGAGCTTTCTAAACTCCAAAGACTAGCCTGTACTTGTATTAGGAGCGACTATGGAAACCATACTAAACCTACCGCCATATCATATCAGAGCGGAGGCAAGAATGGGGGCATTCGTATGGAAGTACAACTGGTGTCCAAGCGAGCAAGGACTCACCAGTATAACAAAAGTCATCACAAACTGGTTACTAGAAACGAAAATTGAAGAAATGATACCAAAAAATAACTTTTCAATATTTAGTTAACAGGTAAGGTGAAGACATATCAAACTGTCTGAAGGAAACACTGGTATGGTATACTCATTGATCCAAATAGACAGTGGAACAGGTGCTGGAATAAATGGTGATAAACCCAGATGCAAAAACCATGCGTCACTGGGGAATTACGCATCAGTATTCCAAGCAGAGGTAACAAAACTGATCTGGAACTGTCTACAAAGAATTCTCGTTGTGGAAAACCAAAACAAGGTAAGAGATGCGTTCCTGGATACAAGCAGATCACAGGCAACAAGAAAGAAGACGCTCTGGCAAAAAAGCTTCACCGGCGAAATGTACGATGTTTGGTATTCCGAAGTCTTCAGCACGATTCTGGCTGTCTAGGTGGGCTAAAGAATATTAATCAAGCCGGGCCGGGTAAAAAAAACAGTAAACTCATGGTCAAAAACCATCAAAAGCAGTGACTGATGATATTCTGCAACTAATAACTGGACATTGAAACCTTAGAGAACACCTATACAAAATGGGCATCTACCAAGACGAACACATCTGTAGATTATGTATGTAATACCTCTCAGATTATACTAGAGTGTCAAACACTTATACGCTGGTGGTACAACTTCCTGGGAGTAGAAAACTCACAGGAGGCCTTCCCCACAGAAAAACTGGTGAAGAGGCTACTACGCTTGATAGAGGTAAGTATTTTCACCTGATAACAACGATGTAACTGGCATAATAAAATAAGTCTTAGGCTACAGTGTTGTCTTAGGCTACAGTGTTGAGGACTAAACCTCAGTCAGTAATATCGATCCAATCAATCAATGAATAAAGATATTTGTGATTTAGAAATACAAGCAAGCTCCTAGAAGGTTTTGCAGATGCTGATTGGGGCTCCTGGGCTACAAACAGAAGGTCATACATAAGTTATACATTTACTCTAGCTTTATAACCAATAAGTTGTGAGTCTAGGAAGCAGCGAACAGTAGCTTCATCAAGCACTGAAGTAGAATTTATGGCTATTAGAGAGGTTATAAAAGAAGGCATTTTTTAAAAAGTCTTTTGTCGAACTTAGAGAAGAATCAGATTATCCACATAATTTAAAACGACAATCAAAAATCCAGCACATCCGTTACAACTTTTTCAGAGAGTTTAAAAAACAGCAGCAATACTGGTGACAGATGTGCTTAGCAAAATGCTTAAATAGTTCGAAACAGATGAAGAATCAACAGTTTGAGGAGGCGTGTTGTAGTGACCTGATGCAATTTCTAAAACTGTTCATTTTTAGTTTGTTATAACATAGTTAGTCATAGTTGTTTTTGATTTAATGCTGTTATAAAATATTCTCCTAGATAAAAATACATAAATTATTCTTCTGATCCAATATGTTTCGAAATAAACTCAGACTTGTATAATTAATTATATCAATGATCATCATTTACCAGAACTCATTCGTGTCTTATTTGACCTAAAGTAAAATAAATGAAGTAGAGGCTAAATAAAATATACAAGGTGAGTCATGAGGATACTCCTACCTCGTATTGAAGCCCCTATGGGGAACATCAAATGACTATTAAAAGGTGTCTGCTTGTGTGAGAAAAAAAGTAAGAATGTCATTTTTGTTGTCAATTTGTGTACTTTGTAAAATACTTATTACAGTTTTCGAAAACCATATACAGAGTGAAATTTTTTATATGAAAAAAACCAACTAATTTTTTAAGACCAGACCTGATTTTTTCTAGCGTGAATCAATCAGTTAAGTAGGTGGTAGTGGTGTAACGTTTTACCTAAATATGAGACAAATTGAACTTACTGTTCAAAGTTATGAATAAAATAAATTTCAGTCAAAATTCATAACTCCCCCTGTATATTATTAAACAATGGCCAGTTGATATTCCCCATGGGGACCCCAATACGAGGTAGGAGTATATACAGTTACTCATATCTCACTCTATAAAATACGTAAAGAAGTAGAGACTTGCAAACTCAAAAACCTAACCTAACAATAAGACACCTCCAAAAGCTAAGACTAATACTAAGAAATATTAGTTATTGTTATTACAAAATGTAATGTATTTCAATTTCAGTATGAGTATAATCATTTTGCTTTTTGACTGTTATTCTGAAAACAAATTGTGAGAAAACGGAAATATGAAATATGTATGAGTTATGTATGTATATGTACTTCGATTAATTATATATGAGCACCGTAATTTCTCTTATAAGATTAGTGTTACATTATACTAAAAATTAGAACTCCTCTAACGCCAACGTTGGGGCATGCAAATAGCTTGTTAATCGAAATTTGAATCCGTTTTACATACACACGTTTTACTAAATAAGAATCGAATTATATTTCTACAGAATAATAAATCAAATTAAATAATAATAATTAAAGTAATAATAATTGAAACAATAATATTAAAAGTTAATAGGTTGATTAATAATAATTTATATTTTACAATTATCAAATTATAGACCAATAACCCTACTTTTGTTTTTGTTGAATGGGGCGTGGGAGATCCCACCTGCACTAATGTACCCCACAAGTTTTCAGATCAGCCACTACTCTTGACAAAGTCAAGAAAAGTTCTGATGTTAGCTTTCGCTGTCTCTTCGGGTTTAGTATACTGTACCCCAAAGTGCCATTCCCTTTCCCTGTTTAGGTCCCGGCAATAGTATACTACATGAAGAGGAGTTTCGTTTCGTCATCTTCCGATACTCCTATAAGGTACAGTTGTCTTCTGAGCCCGCAGTGTCCTGCCAGGATACCTAGTGGAGTTTGGAGGTCCTGTCTTTTTAGGCATAATAGTAGATTATCTCTGGTCTTGGGTGGACCTTCTATAAGTGCTTTGGATTGTCTTAGTCCCGGAAGTTCCATCCAGTATTCCTTGTGTTTGTCCCTTAATTGTTTTTCTAGCATACCCTTTACAAATTGGTAGGAAATACCACATGTGCGTTGCGGTCCAATTAAAGGTTTTTCGTGTCCGTTACCAACCTTCCTCTTCATTTTCTTCTATGCCCTCATGCAGCAGGCACCCATTCAAGATTAATCTTATTGTGTTCTGCCAGGGCATTTAGATGTTTATGGCAGTCTAATGCTAGTTTGGACTGTATTTCCACCCTTTGTATTGCTTTAAGACACGCTTGCCTATCTGTGAGTATACGGATTCTCTTATTTCTAAGATCCACGCGCAATATCATATTTATACAAGCATTTATCACAGTCATTTCCGCTTGGAAGAACGTTACCATGAATCCCAGGTTTAGAATGCAAGTTCTCTCTGAATTAAAATGATAGAATCTAGCATTTGTGCTGTCTTCTGTTTTTGACCCGTCCGTATACCAGACTGATTGAGTTTTCTAAGAACTAACCTCACTCTTTCTGTCTCTTTCAGGTATGTTTACCCTAAAAGGTTTCACAAACTTACGGCTAACAGGCATTCTGTCCTATGGCACAGTTAGCACCAGATTTTCTGTTAGCTTTTCTGCGATCCCTTCCATGAAAGTTTCCATTGTCGTTTAAATAACCCTACTTAATATCACCTTCAAAATATTTGCAAATATTATAAACCTCAAGCTGAAGGCTTATGCAGAAAAATAATATGAGACTGCCAAAACTGGTTCAGGTCAGGAAAATTAACAGTATCTTCAATACACACCATCAAGTAGATCCTTAAAAATACATTAAATACAATAATGGTCTACACGTAATTTTTATAGACTTTAGGAACTTATTTGACTCAATCTTAAGACCCGAGATAATAAGTGAACTAAAAACACTATAAATCAAAAAAAAGCTTATGGAACTGTTGAAAATGACTCTCCAAGGTACTAAAGGGAAATCAAAATTCCAAGGGGAGATATCACACGAATTCAACATGAACAAAGGAGTAAAATAGGGATATCCGATTTCTCCAACACTGTTAAATCTACTACTTGAAACCATTTTGAGAAAAGCAAACTAAAACAAGAAAAATTTCACGTGAACGAGACCCAGCCAATCGCTTATGCCGATAACCTCACAGTGGTCACAAGAACAAAGAAAAGGCATTCTTTACAGTTACGTCAAGACGATAACTTGTGTTCTGGTTTCTTTGTACATATTAATAGGTAATTTATCATTTTATTTGTGGCCGCCCACAAGGTCGCACAAATACACCACTTCTTGCGCGGAGTACTTGTACCCCATCCCAAAGGTTATCCACTTGTTCCTGATGTACGCCCGGTACTTCAACACTATCACTACGTTCATATCCCTCATATTTTTCTTTTACTATATGGTTCCATTGATGTTGGGTTCACACCAACAGCTTATATCTTTACTACTAATTTTTTAATGTTTCTTAATGTCTCCCTTCTTTTCCAATACCACACCTAAATTAAATATTTCCTCCCTTTACTCTTAAGTGAGAACATCTTACCATGTTTCTTTAATTTATAGTGTAACTTTGATTTTTAATAGCTTTAGTTGGTAAGTATCTTTTTATTGATCTATTTTTCTCTTAATTGATTATAACGTTTGTATTAGGCCTGATCATGGTGGATACTTGCAGAAACTCGTTGTCCCTTTATAATAATAATAAAGTATTTTGTGGTACTAGACTTGGTTTTTTATTTCTTAAACGGTTGAGATAAAGGATAACATTCTACAATTAAAGAAAAGTCTAATAAAAGCAATAGAGAAGTTGGACAAAGAGGCACATAAATTCGGATTACAAATAAATGAAGACAAAACAAAATATATGCGAATAGGGAAAGGAAAAGAGACCAATAACAGTCACTTAATAATAAAAGATTACAAGTTTCAAATTTTACCTACTTAGGAACATTCATAGGACAAACTAGAAAAGATAAGATAAAAGTGAGGATATTAAAAGGAAACCAAATTGTTGGCATAAAGAGGAAATTATTAAAATCCAAATTGATCGGCAAAAAAACGAATGACACAAATCTATAAGACTGTGATCAGGCCATTCATTACTTACGACCTAGAAACAATTACAAGAAGCAGCTTAAAAACCTTAGAAAGGAAAATACTGCGAACAATACTTGGACCACACATAACAAAAGCTGGGGAAAGAAGATTAAAAAGAAACAGAAATAAAAAAGGAGCTAGATGTAGAAAATATATCCCGATTTATAAAACCAACAAGACTGGAATGGATGGGACACGTTATGAGAAGAGCACCAACAGAAATCTTAAAAAGGATGACGACATGTGTTCCATTAAAGACGAGAGCAAGAGGAAGGCTCCGAAGTAGATGATGGGATCAAGTAGATGATGATATAAAAGCATTGAAACTCAAAGTCTGGATAACAAAATGTTAGAGACAGCAGAAAATGGAAAACCATAACAGAAGAGGCCGGGACATATAAAAGTGCACCGATAGAAGGAGAGTTATCCACCTCGTCAATAGGATTTAATACAGCACTTTTTAAGCTAGCCATAATCCCTTGAAGGGCCATGATAATAATGATGAAAGTAATAATAATTAAAATAATGGTAATTAAAATAATAATCATGGCACATATGATATTAATTAAAAAATGTCTAACATTCCTAAAGAATGTTGGTATAATATCATAATCTACAATTTAAAATTGCAAACCCTAACGATCAATGATCTTGTGGCGGATGAATAAAAAATTAAAATATTAATATTAAGTATTATTAGGTTGATTAATAATAACTTATATTTTACAATTTTACTTTTACATCTAAGGGAGAGTATAGTGAACGAGCAAAATAAATCGAGATATCGATAGAAATATCCATTTTGAGGTCCCCCAGAAGACTGGAACCCTTTCCAGAGTAAGGTCTGTCTGTGTGTCTGTGTAATTCTGTATGTCTATGTGTGTCTGTGTGTAATCTTCCGCGATAACTGCCAAGCTATTTGATAAATCAAGCTGAAATTTGGTACGAGTGGTTGATATGTGCCTAAAATGCGACCATGAATTTTTTGTTTAAATTGGTGCAGTAGAAGGTCTTCAAGTACGACATGTATTGGGTAGGTACACATGTAAGATTTTTTGATTTTTTCAAGATTTTGAGGACAAACAATGTACTTATGTGAAACATGTTCCAGTGCCAAGTTGTAGAGCAAGCACCAAATTTATTAAACTTCATCACAGTTTCTCTGCTAAAGAGTGAAAAAATGCACATTTAGGATTTTTGACTTTTTTTATTTTAAAGACAAACAAATCACTTTAGTGCAAAATATTCTAGTGCAAAGTTGTAGAGCAGAAAATTCCATACATCTTTTGTCTCAACCTTTTTTCCGAATTCCCAATAGTTTTCACCCATGATTTTATTTGTGGTTTATACAGTGTGGAGTCACAAGAGGAGAAGAAAAATTGTTATTGTTCATATTATCAAAAAATTTCATTGTTTTGCTTATTCTAAAATCACATAAAACGAAATAAAAGTCATGTTTTATCGTGCCTCGTTCATTTTGTAGTCAATTTTATGTCAAACGCTATATGAACTTATAATCTAGAAAATTGATTATAAAATAAAATAGGTACGATAAAACCTGTTTTTTTTGATTTTATGAGGTTTTAGATTAAACGAAACTTTTTATCAAGAATGAAGTTTTTCGATAAAACCAAAAAAAAATCCTGTTGTGAACCACATTCGTGTATAATATAATTCTACCTAATTGATTAAAATTTTTTTGCCATTTTACCTCCATAATTAGATATAAACCCAATTCATCAGTTACGTTTCACTTTAAAACACCCTATACATTTTTTAATTTAATTAAAATAAACTTTTAGGAATGTTTTATTATTTCGGTGCATGACTGTGCTTGGTATAACTTATTCATAATTTTTGAAACGGCCAGAATTTTAATATTAATAAAATATTTTAATTTCCTCAGGGTAAAAAAGGGAACAATGCACTTAACAACCAGACATAGGGAAATCGAAATTTTAAAGTATTCATTTTAATGTTCGGTTAAATAGCACAATGGGTACTTTTTCAGAGAACGAGAATTATAAATAGTCTCATTTAGCAATTTTTTTGCTTTTTTATGAAAGAACTTCGCTTTCGTGGACTGAAATATAAATATAACAGCAGCAATAAAAAAAATAACCTAGGATATTTTTGTACACGCTAAATGTGTTATCAGCTAAAAAATATGAAATGCAGTTATCACGAAAACTCACGCTCACTTTGTTCATGGTGTTTCATAAATTATAAGTAAATCTAATTTACATTTGTATTATGTAGATACACATATATGCTTCTCTCATAATGAAGAGGTAAATCTGTTTTTTTTTTTAAATTTTGTTTCACTGTAACAATTTTATTGGATGGAAAAGTAAAGTTTAATTGATTTAAAGGAAGCAAATTAGAAATAATAATAAAAAAATAGTAATAAAATATAAAAAAAACACTATATATTTCAATCAGCCAAATGGGTCGAAGTAGGGATATGTTTGTAAACAAATAAGAAAACAAAAAACAAAAACTGAATATTGGAAAATTTCACTAAAAAATTATCCAGAATTTACAATCCTATCTGTCAGTAGATAGAACGTCCATTAACTTTAAAGGTTCAGTAAGTAAAGGCGATGAAGTTTAGAATAAAACTTTACGAATTGATTTCTTGTATAATTGTCACAATCTAAACGTCATTGTCATTAGTTGCAGAACCGTTAAAGTTAACGAACGTTCTATCTACTGACAATATGTGTTTCTAAAAATCACATTAATATAATAGATATTATAACCATATCTAAAGTCTTTATTATTTTGCAACGTTTTCTAAACGGATAATACTTTTCGGCATGCCATAGCTGCCATATCTACGTCATTCAAATTCCTAGAAACATCCAACATTCTTTTGCAATAATTTGTGTTTAGTTTAATTCCTCCCTCCTTTTTATTCCATATTTGTAAGGTGACTCAAAAGTACACCACGAATTTTCAGTCAATGACATTAGGTCAACTTATCGCTGCGCGTATGATTCGTCTATCTTTTATGCGTTAGTTAAAAAAACTAACCCACCAAAATTATCACTGTTGTATTAACTCTCAGAGAGAGCAGTAATAATGTTAAAAAAGGCGGCTATAGTCGTGCTTTTTCTATCACTGAATCAGTAAACATTTACTTGCTGTGAGTCATATTTGTTCATGTTCCTTCAAGACGGATTTTTTGGAACCGGTTCATTACAAGCATTTTTTAAGATTTCAATTAGTTATACATTTAATAGTTCATTTGTAAAAATGATATATCTTTCATAATACAATAAATGGGTGTAAAAACCGCCCTTACAGTTTACTTCAATAGGTATTTTTGATTATATTGATTATATTGGTCCTTCGATAATTAGTCGTTGTTAACACGTCGACTGCCATAGTAATTCGATTCTTCAAATATGAATACTTAAATATGAAAAAATATATGAATTTGAAAAAATGTTACGCCGATGAAATAAATATTAATGATCTAGAGACCTTTAAAAATATCTTAAGTTGTAAATAAATAGTTGATAAATTAATTATATAAGTAAACTATAGATAAAAATGTATTACTAGGTTGAAAACAAATAGTTTTTTAATAGCAGATCTACTTCTTGGATTAGATAGGGTGTTTCTAAATTATTACCACAACACGTGCTTATTTTCCTCATAAAAAATAACTTCCTTTTTATATACCATTTTATAATTTGGACCCACATAACTGATTATAAAAAGACTGGATCAGGAGTACACAATAAATGAATAAACTTGTGTAAAGTAAATACAATTTAGTAAAATTGCTTTTAATAGGATCGGCTTAGCGCTTTCGGTCAATGACCATCAACAGAGCCGTCCTAGAAGGTTACTACATGTAATAATAAAATTATAAAAAAAGGTGAACTTACTTCACAAAAGGGGGATACCTCGCAATAAAAAAGACACAAATGGAGACGACATCAGTGTCACATTAAATAGACAAAATAATCATAAAAGTTAAATAAAAACCATGAAATGGTTAACTATTCCAATGGTTGAACGATGATAATCAATTTTAAAAAACAATAAAGATTTTTTGAGCCCAAAGTTACTGAATCAGGATAAATGACTTAAGATAGACAGTTTACAGTAAAATAAAAGTGGCTAGAGTGCCTACATCTATAAAACCACTAGTGGCTAATAAACAGGGGACGTAAAAATTGGACTGCAGACAATTTTGAAGTTATAGCGGAGGAATAATAATGCTAGGTTTTGGAATCCAGCGGTATGATCCATACATGGTTGACTAGACTCCAAATTCTAGCTGATTGGGAGACTATTGAACATCGAAATATAGTTTATTCTTGCAATCAAAAGTCAAGAATAAAAAAAAAAAATTTCTTAAATGAAAAATCTAGAATTAGTACTAAAAAAAAACAAATATAAAGCTATTAGAATTAAATTTGTTATTAATATACATTATTAAATTCCACGAAATAAAATCAATTATTTTCTAACTTTGCATATAAAAGTCTTAATACTTACTATTATATTGTAAATGTACAAACACTATTTAATTTTCTAATGTATTGTTTATCGCTATTTTTAAATTAAGATAAATCCGAATTTTGATGTAGCATCAAAGATATATACAAGCGACGGTTGTTTTATTATTAAACAAGTATATCTACTGCATCTAACGCTTGTTTAATATTACAACAGTTTCCGATTATATGGACGAGTAAATTGCTTCGGCAACCACTAATATCCAATATTGTTTAAGTGGATGTGTAAATAAGGAAACAAAGATGCGTACACGTTGAGAAACTGTACATTAACAAACAGAAGCTGAAGCCTATTTATTATATACTCTATATATTTATTTTTACATATACTAGAAAAATATGATTTTTTCATGTTGAACACTTAATTTTTTTTATTAGATTTCGATAATGATATACTAAACTATGAATTAAAATATACCTCATAATATATTTCTATTTTTGGTATAAAAATGATTTTAATTATAGTTTAAAATAAATGCATCATCGGATCTGCCATAGAGCATATTGGGTAGAATATTATTAACACGAATCATAAAATTGTACCCTGGTGGAATAACTATTGTACTATAGCAGTCTGAATAAGTAAATCAGTACTAAACAAATATCGCTGAACAAGAAAAAAACTAAGCTCAATAACTTCAAAAAGCTTAGCCCTAAAACCAGGTATGTGCTAAAATAGAACAAGAAAGACTCATGGCGCAACTATGTCTCATTATTAACTTCTGATACTCAGCCCAAGTTTGGAAGAAAAGCAGACAGATTAATGGACACAGAACATGGATACAGGACAAATTTAAAAAAATAAAGTCACAGATCGCCTATAATATCATCGAATTCCGTCAACAAAAACTTCAAACCAATACCACTTTAATTCAAACCTAAACCTTATTCCTACCCCACTACCCAAATCGACGATTATGATCTCCGTTCTTTAAATCTTCCGTTCGTTCTTCAAGAACTGACTTTTGCTCTGTCTTACTGTATCTCCTGTACTTCCTGGACCAGACCGAATTCATTTCCTGTTTTAAAAAAATGTGCCCTCCTATATAGCCTCACTAAACTGCCGGAGCTCTATAATGACATCTGTGCACCTATTCTTGAAAATCAGGGAGTAGAAATTAAAATAGAAATAGGCGTGGCTCCCTGAAATGTAAAATAACGGTATTCTAGAAATATTTCTGTGAAAATATGTGAGACTTTTATTCTCCCAGGGAGTATAAAATTTCTATTGGTCATTAGCGAGTGAAATTTTTAGGGAGTAGAAATTTATTTGAAACATTATTGCTGGGAAGTTTACTAATATAATGGATAATATTAATCAATTATTGATATGGAATAATCTCATGAATTCCGATGTGAAGGAAGCTCTGGAGGTGGTTGAAATAGGAAGAGTTCATATTATTTCCTTTCCTCCAAGGTTCCTAGGTTTTATTGGCTCTCTCAGGCATACAATTTAAAATTGTGGCCAGCTCAGACCAGAGGGCTTGGCAATGAGCCCTGATGAATGTGGGGGTAAATTTACCCGAATATATCTGTAGTCATTGTGAAATGTAATCGACCATCATTTCTTTTTGTGTTTTGTTAATATTTTTTTTTAATATGACACCGGTCCATATCTCATACATTATAGTTATGTCTTATCTTATGTCACATGGCTGTCAGAAATTTAATTGCTGCTATTCGCTAACATTGAATCTCAACATTTGGCAACTATGTGTGTATTTTCACTCACTCCTCTTTTTCAAGAATAAGGTATTTTTGGACCGAGAGAAAAAGCTGGGAGTAGAAAAAGTAGGGAGCTACTTTAGGAGTAACTTTTCACTTGGTTTCAAGAATAGGTACACTGGAGTCAGAGATACTTTCCAACACTATGAAGAAAATCAATCGTAATTCCATTCCAGAATCCTTAGCCGACCTTAAATTCTACACATTCTACAAGCTTTTGGAAAAAATAATAAAAAAACTTATGGTAGGTATCTTAAGAAAAAACAAATCATATTTGCTGTTCAGTCAGGATTCAAAGAACAGCGCAGCACTATTGACAATATAGTAATTCCCCAAACATACATTAGTGAAGCCTTTCTGTGCATGCATTCTTGAAAATCAGGGAGTAGAAATTAAAATAGAAATAGGCGTGGCTCCCTGAAATGTAAAATAACCCTATTCTTGAAATATTTCGTTGAAAATATGTGGGACTTTTATTCTCCTAGGGAGTGTAAAATTTCTATTGGTCATTAGCGAGTGAAATTTGTAGGGAGTAAAAATTTATTTGAAACATTAACCTAACTATTTAGTCTGTCTGTCCGATTTATTTTGTTTGTATTTAGTATCTTTATTTTTTTGAGTTTTGCTGGAAAGTTTACTAATATAATGGATAATATTAATGAATTATTGATATGGAATAATCTCATGAATGACGATGTGGAGGAAGCTCTGGAGGAGGTTGAAATAGGAAGAGTTCATAATACTTACTTTTCTCCAAGCTTCCCAGGTTTTATTGGCTCGCTCAAGCATACAATTGCACTGAGTCCAGATGAATGTGGGGGTAAATTTGCCCGAATACATCTGTGGTCGTTACGAAATGTAATCGACCATCATTTCTTTTTGTGTTTTGTTAATGTTTTTTTTTATACGACACCGGTTCATATCTAATGCATTACAGTTATGTCTTATCTTATTTCACATAGCTGTCAGAAATTTCACTGCTGCGATTGGCTAAAATTGAATCTCAACACTTGGCAACTATGTGTGTAATTTTACTAACTCCTTTTTTTCAAGAATAAGGTATTTTTGTACCGAGAGAAAAAGCTGGGAGTAGAAAAAGTAGGGAGCTACTTTGGGAGTAACTTTTCTCTTGGTTTCAAGAATAGGTACACTGGAGAAGCAAGATGTTGTAGCGGCTTTTTTTGACATTAAAAGCGAATTTGACATCGTACCTAAGATGTCTAAAAACGCTGGTGTCTCCACTGATTATATTTTGTTTCGAACTTTTTCGAAGTACCACCTGTTGCGTTCAATAGAACTTACCACGATTTTGTAAGATGGCGCTGTTTAGAATTGTTCGTATTCTAGCTTAGGTTGTCACAGATCACTTAAAACAGATGAGATGTCAAATAAATTATTTTTTGTCAATGTCGATGCGGATTTTTTATGTATGTGGTAATAGTATTTTCTATAATCGGTGTGTTTTTAAAGTTCAAATTTTACCTGTCCCTAATATCTTTGCTCGTAGTTTTTATTATAGATTCGTTTATCAGTTCTAAGTTATTTTAGTGCAGTTACATTTACCCTGTGTGATCCGTAATTACACTTTACTACGAGCGATGTATGCGCCATCTAAATTTTTAATCTGAAACTATAGTAATCTTTCAAAAATCAGTCAAAATCAAGTAGGTAAAGATCTCCGAGTTTTGACCCAAACTTTTACAGGTATAAGTGGAAACACCATGATTTTGAGACATCTTAATCGTACCCCATAATCTAATCTAAGATGTCTACAAATCATGGTGTTTCCACTTATACCTGTAATAGTTTGGGAGGAGATATAACAAATGTTTTACGTGACATGTTTTCGACACTTCTGAAATACCTTTATACTTTATATTTAAATACATTTATGATAAGATATAATATTCTTTTTTCTTAATGTAATCTATAGGTATTCTATACATTGTATAGTATGTAAATGATACTTATCTAAATAAAAGAAATTCCATAATAAATTAAGTAATCCACTTCCATTTTGTTAATTTGGTACATTATCTGAATATGAATATAAAGTTAACTAAAACTGTGTAGTTAGAGTCGCGGTGGCCTCTGACAAAGCTAAATATCAAGCGAACAATTGCACAAACAAAATGTCACATAATAAAGGGCCATAAATAATTCTGCTCAGAAGTGAAAGGTTGGTCGCCACTTCATAAAGTTTTTAATTAGATTTTAAGCTCATTAAATAGAAAAAAATTTTGCGTTTATTGTTTACAAAGAAATCTGTTAGAAATCTTGACTGAAATTATGATAAAAATTTATTAAAAAATTTAATATGTTAAATACAATTTTTCAATTTTAAAAATATCTACTATTTCTTTATAGAATTTTATATTTGTCATTGTTATTGGGACATACTATATAAGATTATCGACAAAAAGCATTGAATTTCCAGGTTAATGCAAGATTCCTAACTGACAACTAAAATGTCTCGCTCTACATCGTTCGCTCTCCGGCAATTATAGATTTTTAATCAAGCAAAAAAAAGTTCGTGTTCTGGAAAGTAACAAAGAAGAAATCTCGAAGATTGGTAGAAATTAACTGGAAATCTTAATCTCGCTAGAGATTCATGAAAACAATCGTGAAGTGAGTCTCAGGGATGCCAGGTTGTATATCCCGCATATTAGAGTCCTAAAGAAATTGGATTCAGTGTACAGACAAAGTATATAGCGTAAAAAAAAGAACAATTTTCGGGAGTACACTCAATTTTATTGAAAGGTTGACTGTTTTATTTTAATTTATTTAAACCACTTTAAATTAAAATGTAAAATTAATATTGAAAATTTTAAATCGAATTTCGGCGTCTTTACTAAATTCCTTTCATTCATTTTCATATGGAACTTAATGAGATTTAATCATTAAGGAATTTATGTAAACCTTTTGGTCGCTGCAGCGTAAAATATTGAGAAATTTTAAATAACTTTGTATCCCTGAAATATTTGAAAAGTTAAATTAAAGTGATGAAGGTTTATACAAAAATTAGCATATTATAAGCTTTAAGTAAACATAAAATTATTTTGATCGGATTATGGAAGTCGTAATTAAACGTTTATTACTTTTTCTATTTATGAAACATATTATAATTATTTTTAGAAAATGTTTATTTTTTATAACCACATAAACTCTTATATAAAAAATTAGATTAATATATTATACAGTGCGTCCACAAATTAAGTACAAAAATGTCATCGATAATTGATATTCGTAATTAAAAATTTTTTGTTTACCGCCCAAATCCTTCGCCTCAATAACAAAAACACCCAAGTGCTTCGCCTCACCAAATCTCAATCTCTTTTCTATCTAAGAAATTGAACTTTTATCCTTTCTGTTTTTGATAACTAATTACATAAACTACAATAACCCCAAAATAGCAATAAAAGGAATTTGTAAAGTAAATAGAACACCCAGTAGATATTTCTTGCAAGTATATAATTTTACAGTTAACAATTTCAACAAAATAGAGTGTTTCGGAAGTTCAGTCGTCCTAATAGATTTGGAATTATTTACCGACTAAGTAAGAGAACAATCTGAAGTTATTTTCATTACAAAAGTTTCTTCGTAAGGAGCTTCCAATGACTATTTTCCGCATATACTTCTCAACTTCAAGGAAGATGAGATCGTTCAGAAATAATTGTCCTGGAACTGGGTTAAACATATGAAAGTTGAATGCAAACAACATATATTATTAAATTCAGATTATTTAGCATTCTAAAGAAATTAAATTTGGTAAATTTAAGATGAAAAACAATAAAAAGAATTCAACGCCGGGTGTGCAAATTTAATACATTTATTTTTTTAATGAAAACTTCAAGTTAATTAGTAAAATTAATTTTTATTTCTAGATTATTTAAATGAAAAGATTAATTTATTAATAATTAGATTTTTCATTTACATGTTATTTATAGAACAAATTGACACAAATTGACAAAATAAAAGTAAAAAGTTTTGGGAGCCACGTTAATATTTAGGTTTTTATAATTACGTCATTTAATATATTCTTTAATGGAGTCATTTTAATCATAATCTTTAAATAAAAATAATATCATCTTATATATGATGTCACCAAAAACAGTAGTCGGCACTGTCGGGTCGCCAAAACAATTTTTTTTCGATAATCAAGGATCAAACTTATGTGGTCTTCAAAAAATATAAATCCGGTCGGCAGCAAAAAAATGTGTAACGCCACTGTCAGGTTATCCAAAAAAATCCCTAATTATTGAAACATAGATAACACCAAATAATATACAAAAATACAAACTGATTAAGACTTGAGTTCTAATTAAAAATAAAAAAAGTTAGAAAATATAAAATAATGTCACAAAATATAAAATGGTGAAGTATGGCAAACCGTAATATTGAAATTGTGCAAAACTCTCAAAATTTTTTTTTGTTCCAAATGACTTAAAATGTCATGAACCGTGGAAAACTAACTAAGTGAAACTTCTATTCGAGATGTCTCGATAAGGAAAGCAAATTTGTCGGTACTGATTTCTATTAAGGTGTTGTGTAAGTCGAGACCGGCTCGTTGAAAAAAGAAAACAAATTGGAAAAATTCCGATGTTTTTGAATCGGACTTTCTTCCGCTGACGGAAACGGACCGTAGTCTTGAAAAATCGCGCAGAGATTATTATTAGGTATTATTTTAATTACAAAATACTAAGCATTACATTAATTTACGGAACACATTAAAAATAGCGAGCCAATGGTGAATACGTCTACCGAAGTGATATTTCAACGTTGCTAATGATATAAGCTGCGCATGCGCACCTTGCATGTCACTGCTACAATTACGATCTCCTAAAATCATATGTGAAAACTATTGGGAATTTGGGAAAAATTTTCATACGATAGTTGTAGGGAATTTTATGCTTTACAACTTTGCACTGAAACATTTTGCACTTAAGAGCATAATTTACCTAAAATTATCTAGCGGCGAAACTATGAGGAATTCGATAAAAAGTTAAACATAAAATTTAAAGAAAATTTGATGCTTTTCAACTTTGCACCAGAAAATTTTGCACTAAAATGCATTGTTTGTCCTCAAAATCAAGAAAAATTAGAAAAAACCTACATGCACGTTTTTACGAGCCCTCTAATGGCGCAACTATTGGAAATTGTAGAAAAAGTTTGAGACAAGACTTGTAGGGAATTTTATGCTCTAAACTTTGTACTACAACATTTTGAACTAAAGTGTATTATTTGTTGTCAGAATGAAGAAAAACTAGAGAAAACCTACAAATTCTGGAAAAAGCTTAAGACAAAAGTTGTTGGGAATTTTATTCTCTAAAACTTTGTACTACAACATTTTGCACTAAATTGAATTGTTTGTCCTCAAAATCAAGAAAACTAGATAAAACCTACATGCACATTTTTTACGCGCCCTCTAGTGGAAATTTTGAAAAAAGTTTGAAACAAAAGTTATAGGGAATTTTATGCTCTAAAGCTTTGTACTACAATATTTCGCACTAAAATGTATTGTTTGTCCTTAAAATTTAAAAAAAAGAAAAAAATTGTTACATGTGTATTTAATCAATGTCGGTCTTGAGAACCTTCTACTGTACCAATGTAAACCAAAATCTAGTGGTCGCATTCTAGGCATACACCGATCCTCCGTACCAAATTTCAGCTTGATTGGTCAAACGGTTCGGCAGTTATCGTGGAAGATTGCACACAGACAGACCATATGCTGGAAATGGTTTCAATCTTCTTGGGGGACCTCAAAATGGATATTTCCATCGATTTCTCAATTTTTTTTGCTCGTTCACCTTACTTTCCCTTTGATGGGTCCGGGAAAGTAATATTAAATATACTAAACAAGCATGAAAGATAGTGAGAAAATATAAAATATAAAATACAGCCAAAAAAAAATTAAATACAGTCAAAAATATAAAATACAGTCAGACAATACAAAATACAGTCAAAATTATTTTTTGTTGTATGATAATTTTCCCGCCAATTCCTAACCATCGGTTTGGTTAGGTACATATAATGGCCCGAAAAATACAGTGTGATCTTGAACATAAGAGATTTTGTTCCGCAGCCTTCATCGATGTTACGCAGACCTTCGGCAAGGTCTGACATGATGGGTAATTCCATAAGTTAAAACACTAACTTACTATACACCTTCTTTGAATTGCTGAAGTGTTATCTGGCAGAAAGGCATTTTCAAGAGAAATATAGGCAATCACATACACATTTGGTCCCGATAAAATCTGGGATACCCCAAGGCAGCGTGTTTGGGCCAATTCTATACCTGCTCTACACAGTCGAACTTCTTACAACAAGCGACACCACCCTAGCTACTTGCAGACGATACAGCGATCTTTGCCTAGCATAAAAATGCTGCCACTACTTCTAGATGTCTACAACGCCACCTTGACAAAGTCGAAGAAGGAACGAAAATCTGGCACATTAAAGCTAGTACCTCACAATCTGTCCATGTGAGATTTACTCTTAAGCGACACACATTTTCTTCAGTTACGATGAAGAGTTCCCGCTACCCCAAAAGGAAAGATGAAATACCTTAGAATCTATTTAGACAGGGGCATACCCTGGGCTAAACATATATGGTAAGAGAGATTACAACTAAGTCTGATATATAGAAAAATGGACTGGTTGATATGTCGCTCATCCCAACTTTCTCTTCCGAATAAAGTGCTAGTATATATAACCATAATAAAACCCATACGGTCTTATGGAATATTACTCTGGGGTTCAGTAAGTGACTCCAATATCATGAAAAAACAAGGTTTTTAATCCAAAATACTCAGAACAGCTGCAAATGCTCCCTGGTATATTATTAATCACATACTTCACAGCGACCTCCAAGTTCCAACAGTCACTGAAGAATGTACCAAACTAGCCGAAAACTATGAGAACCGGTTAAGTGTTGACCCAAATAAACTAGCTGTAAATCTCCTCATTGACCAGCCAACGGAAAGGTTGAAGAGATACGACCCATTGGACCTACCCCACGGAAGACAGTGAGAGTTATTAGTGTTTGTGTATGCTAAAGGTAACTTTAATATAGTTTCACATAGTAATAAGTTAAATCATATTAATAAATAGAAGCCGTATCACTGGATGCCTTTTATCTATGCCATTTTTTAAATAGACATAACAAATTCTAATTGTTTTGAGAAAGGTAGATTGTATTTAAGTAGAAGGTTAATAAAAAAAGTAATTATTAACTTCCAAAAATATTTTTATTCTTTTTTAAAGGCGTTATATTTACTAACGAAATGACGTCACAAACCGAGCTAGCGTTTCCGCTCGAAAATATAAAATGATAGATTAAGTCATTTTTATGGTACTATTCGGTTTTAAAAAATTGAAATAGAAATTTCAGTTGCTCATTATGCCTATTTAACGATCTTTCCAAAAAGAGTAATACCCCATTCTGCTACATATTTTGTTTTTATTATTTATTGAAATTTTTTCCAAAAAAAATAATAATAATTTGTGATAAGTATTTCGTTATTTCATTGATTTCACAGTACTGTTAAATTTCACTATATAAAAATTTAAATCAGTGTAGAAAATCGAATATAAAATTGTTGGTTCATGAGCGGCTTCAGGCAACATGAGAATTTAGTTTTCTCTGCGATACAGATCACGTTTTACTTAATTTTATATCTCCCCAGAACGTTTTCTTTACTACTTAACGAAGTTTTGATAGCCTTGTATCTCTAAGGAGAGAAAAGCATTTTTATTTTGTTTCTGAGTACGTCGTAATGATTTTATTGATTCTGTTTGCTTTTTTTATTAACTACTTGTTAAGTTGGTGTTTAACTAAGTCATACAATGTATTTGGAAATATGAGAATATTTTTTTATTCAAAATTATCCCTAGAAAAGACGTATATAATAATTAAAATATGGATTTATTTAAATATAATGTATACAAGATGGCGCAAATTGATTTGTTTTCCACAATTAAAATATCAGGTCCGATTTCCGAGATATTTTTTTACATAATTAACACCTTAATTTTCAAAGATAGAATAAAACTTTATAAAGCTTTTTTATTCAAGACTAAATAGCGCATGAGCTAGCAAAGTGTGTGCCGAAGGGCGCCGCGGCTCACTGGTCAAAACGAAAATAAAATGAAAAATATCATTTTATAAAATTGATTTTATTAAACAGCTTTTTACACTTGGTTGTTATCCAATTTAGCCATCACAGCATGGAATTTTTAGATCTTCAGTTGGTTGATGGGTACCAACCGGTCAGTGCGTTTAGCAGAATTGCCGGCAATCCAAGTTGAACTTGGAGACGCGTTTACAGAATTGTATTCTGCTAAACGTACTGCCCGGTTGGTACCCATCAACCAAAACGATAGATGGCGTGACTAACTATCATTTTGGTGTCACATAAAAATAGTTGGGGTATATAGAATAAATTTTTGAAACTATGCATTCCGACATATTTGTTTTTGCACAATTAATTTTTTAAAACAATGTTTTATCTTTCTATTTCCATCCTGTAAGTGGCAATTTTCTGTTGGATGATGGTCAAATAAATAAATAAAAAGGGCCACCCTCAACTCTATTTTTATAATTTGAGATGAAAAAGTTACAAATTAAAAGAAGGGAATTTTGCAGAAAAAAAGTACAAAAAAGTGACTTTTTTGGGAGAAAATAGAGAAAATTTTTGAATGAAAAGAGAAGAAATTTAAAACGAAAAGTGACAAAGGGGAAAAAATTGGAATGATTATAAAAATGGACCAAAAAAGGGGTAATTTACTAAACGAAGGGGTAATTTAATTAGAAAAGAGGGATAATTTTAAAAAAAAAGTGACACAATTAACAGAGGAAAGGGAGGTAATTTTGGAGAGAAAGAAAGTACAAAAATATGTGAAAAATTAAAAGACAAAAGATGGGACATGCTGAAGAAAAAAATTGAGACGAAAAACTGACAAAATCATAAAAGAATAGGTTAAATTCAGGAGAGAAAAAAATTACAAAAAAGTGATGGTATTTTGAATTTTTCGCCTGGAACTATAGATTATAGATTCCGTCAAAATTGATCAAGTTTCGTCTGTTCCTCGGAAAGTAATTTTGAATTCCTCATTACTGGGAATTCCTTTTCAGTGTTGGCAATGCTGTCCGCTTCCATTGAGTTTTCGAGGTGGGAGATAAAATTCCCTGTTTAAACCAATCAACAGCAAGCGCGGGATTCTGTTTTGAATTTAAACTTATTTCAAGATGTAAAAAATATGGAAGAGATCGGGAAATGTCAGTTTCACTTTTGGGTTTATTATATACATTGGCAGATATGTTGATTAGACTTTTTTATATGCTAGAAAAATTGAGAATAGCTGATGGGTTACCAAATCATTCGTTAATGTAACAGAACGCTTCATACAACCGGCCCTTAATCCTTGTTCGTGAATTGTTATCAGGAGAAGTCCAGCTTTACGAAATCACGGATTCTGGAACAATAGACCAGGAAAGTGTGTCGTCACAAATGTCATTCTTGTCAAAAACTGACTCCAAAAAAGAATTTGAGGTTACGTCATCTGTTGATTCTACCTCTAACTCAAATATTTTATTTTGTACCAAACACCTTAACGAAATCAATATCTGACAAGCTTATTAAAATTTGACGTCATTTTTAGGTTTCATTGTGGACGAGGATTTAACGGACCAATAATGACGTCATTTTATCTGACTGATAAAAGCATAACAATATGTGTATTTTAAAAAATGTTCATTTTTAAAATTCATAAATTTTTGTCTAAGCTTTTTTTTGTGTCTGCAAGAGAAATAAATTAGAATATTTCGTTACACTTATAAAAAGGGCGAAAGCTCCCATTTGTAAGTTATGGTGGATGAAACTCACTTCAATTTGTCAGGTTCAAATTTTGGTGAAAGCACATTTATATTTTTAGTAAATAATTTGTAGACGTGTTATATCGATTGATTAACCGAAATTAAGTAAATATTTATTGATTTGTTCAGAATTTATAAGTGTACTGATTTGTTTTTAATTTATAATCGTACTGGCGATTTTCTATTTCCTCAGATTTTTAGTCGACCATATTATCAAGTTGGATGTTATGAAAGGTATTAATTTCATTTTTGACCTCGATTTTTTTTTAAATCCTTCTGATATACCCTTTAAGTGTCCCCATGAGACACAATTCCATCAGGAATAGCTAGAATTAGATTAAATTTAAAGACGAATCGCAAGGAAAACGGAAATCCGTTGCCACTCCACTCTCTTCGAACCCCAAAACATTATGTAACGAAGTTTCTTTTTTCGTAATAACTAAAATATATAAATTAAGTCGCGCATGCCACTGGAGTAGAATTAACTTAATATTATGGAAAAAGCAATGCTCCTTAGAATATATGATCAGTCGTAGACTCCCGCTGAAAGATGGAGTCACTCGCGTACTTGGTTCGCATATCTAGCCGACCTTTTGTTATCGAATTAGTTGCTGTAGAAGACCCAATTGGAGTTGCAGCAGCAGTCCGAATTGGAGTTCCAGTGCCAGTTACAGTTCGTTCACTTCAGGGACCTCTATACATAGGTCAAGCTGAAGCCAAGCTCCATTATTGCCGTTCCGGAACCGCTAATCCGACAATGTCAGCCTAGAAGACTGTCTGTACTGTCCATACCGTGTTTTATTTACATGATTATATTATATGGTTGTGTGTGAGTTATAACATCATAGCAGCAGATACTCCCGTACTCAGTTCAGAGGAGCAAGATAAGTCTGCCCTAGCGGCTGACACGGGATTTGACGAGGCCATAACGACGCCTGGAGTATTTCTTTCTCAACTGAAGCTGCCCGAGTAAGTGGCATTCAAGCCATAAACGGAAGGTGGCGCCAGAGGCAATCCAAAACTAAGATTAAGGTTCCAAAATACCACTTGATGATGGAAAGAGCGTTACAATTAGGATCTTGTCTGTGTCATAATAAAATAGGATGTGTTTTTAAATTCAGCTACTATCAATGTTGTACAATCAAACAGAAGGAGTATGAAGTAGACATAACTTATATATACAGTTTGTTTTTACTAATTTATAAAACGTTGCCAATAGCATAATTTAAAAACACTTCATATTTAATTATGACACAGACAAGATTATTTTTTACTATAATTCAGTAATCATTACGTAGAATAACTATAATCCTAATGTCTAGTAACATTACAAAGTGACTAAATTGTTGTCATGATAAGCTACACGTGTGAAAAATGTAGTTATTTAAAATATTATATTTTGTTAAGTCTCAGAAATGTAATATAATATTGAACATGGCAACTGCGGAATTCATATTCATCCATCTCGCCATGAGCGGGGTTCGACGAACGTGGAAGGCATTGGATTTCCAAGCGATTAGTCATACAGGGGATTCCCTTTAAATTTAATCTAATTCTAGCCGAATGAATGGTGATACTTTAAGGGTAAATTAGAAGTATTTAAAAACAATCGAGGTCAAGAATAAACTGAATACCTACCATTCTTTGTATCTGTATCTTCGATTATTACATATTTATTATTTGGCAGTAGATTCCCATTTAAAGGTACAGTAATTTAAGTACTGATTATTGCATTTTTAAATATTAATGTATTTGATTTTCGGTATTTTATTTTTAAAATTAGTTTCTAAAAGTTTCCAATCTGAAAGCAAGGATTTGAATGGTTCTGGTTCTGATACATAGAAAAATTTATTAAATAGTTATTTTATTTGAACTAAAATATAGATTGTTTTACCCATATTATACAAGCCTGTTAGTATAATAAATTATTATTGCAATTGATTGTTTAACGTCTTAAATGAGAATTTTTGTACTGTTTATTTGAAAATATTTAAAGTGAATTTATTATATATAATTTTTCTGTATTTTAAAGTACACACAACAATAAACTTTTATTTATTTGCAACATAAATCAAAGTTAACTACCAACTGTTCTATGTTTATGTTTTTCTTGTAACAGATATAAAACTAATTTGTGTCAGAAGTTTATTTCTAGTGGAACGCTTTTGTCTGCGAACAGTATATGTGTAAAATGGTTGTTTTTTTAAAAGAAATGGTGTAGTCTACAACAACTGAGGTAGATCATTCTGGTTTATGTGGCTTAAGATTTTTATACTCGCATGCTGTACGGCAATTAACTAAAACGTGTTTTATTTTGAACGATTACAAGAGTGTTGCACAAATAAACTTTAATAGACTTCTTTAAAATGAAATATTTCATGATCGAAAAAATAAGATAAAGCAAAAATTGTTTAAAAGCTAAAATATTTATTAAAAATTTAATTGTTTCCAAGATTAAATAGGGTTTGTAAAAATTATTATAATAAAATAAACGTAAACATTTAAATAAAAATAAAAACTATATAGTAGATGTAAAAGTGAGTGCTGCGTTATGTATTTTAACTTCATTAATAAACAAACTTTTTTCCACTCGTTTCCACGTAACTTTTCCACGATCTCATTACAGAGTATCCTTTAATCAAACGAAGATTTTAATTTAAATTTTTAAACAGTTTTCAGATATTACATTTTCAGCGTACATGAAGCATATAGAATTGTTTAATTTTTAATCCACTGAATTTTAAAATAACTGTTTTTAAAATAATTATTTCTGTATAAAATATACCTGTTATTAGAAAATGTTTATAAACAAACTAATGAAATAATATTGTTTTTCTGTTTTTAGTATACATTTGTTTTCGTTTATTTTCATTTGTTTTTAGTTATTTTTATTTATATTCGTTTGTTTACGTTTGTTTACGTTTGTTTTCATTTGTTTACGTTTGTTTTTATTTCTTTTCATTGGTTTTCATTTATTTTCGTTTGTTTTCATTTTTTTTTATTTGTTTGCGTTAATGTTCGTTTGTTTTCATGTTTCAATTTGTTTTTGTTTATTTTCATGTGTTTTCGTTTGTTTTCATTTATTTTCGTTTTTTTTTATTTGTTTGTTTCCGTTTGTTTTTAGTTGTTTTCGTTTATTTTCATTTATTTTCTTAATTTTCATTTGTTTCCGTTTGTTTTCATTTATTTTCGTTTCTTTTCATTTATCTTCATTTGTTTTCGTTTGTTTTCATTTGTTTTCGTTTATTTTCATTTGTTTTCATTTATTTTCATTTGCTGTATTAAAAACAGTAACATGTGTAGTTAACTAACAAAAAAAATTGCTCTTATGTCGAAATGAGCTATTAATATCAGGAGCTTCTGTAGTACTTACCATAACCGAAAAAAATATGGAGTTTGCATTCCATAAACAATCAAAAACGAAAATACTCCAATGAATGATATTACTTTACATAACATTTTTTTCGCATCATATTGTATTGAACGGTATACTCAATACAAAATATTTCAATAAATTTGTCAACGAAAGTAGACGGGCATATACGGGCAGAGCCACTTTCATCCTATCTCGAGATAAGTGTTGAATCTCTATCTCCATTGGTATTGGTTTGATTTAAATGCGGGAAATATCAATGTATTTAAAATTTGACGTTCAATAAATACGTATAGAAAAATCCTGCGTAGAAGAAACGCCAAAAGAACCTTAGTTTATATCTCCGTTACTATTGGTCAGATTTAAACTCGGGAAACGGCAATGTATTTGAAATGTGACGCAGAAGAAACACCAAAAGGACATTAGCGTATATATCTGTCCAAATTAAACACGGACAACGGCACTAAATTTGAAATAACTACGTAAAGAAACCACACACAGTGGCGATGACAAAGGGGCACTAGGAAATACCTCCATTACTATTGGGCCAGTTTTTATGGAAAAGACGGTTCTGTATTCGCAATGTGTCGTGGAATGAATAAATAGCGAAAAACATGCGCATTAGCAACGGATAAAGGGCCTTAGCGTCTACCTCTGTTATTAATGATTCATTTTGAAAATGGAAAAATGCCCCGATATTATAAATGTGACGTGATAGAATTTGTAAAAGTAAATCTACTAAGCAACTAGATCGTTTGTCTATTATTTCTGCGTGGGATAAAGTATTTGAAAATCGACAATTGCCGCAGGCTCAATATCCATTAAGACGAATTCGGTCTACATTGAAAATCAATTTCATAAGAAGAAACTTTTGTGTTTGACAATTAAAATTTATTAAATAATCTCAGAGTGAAAGATTTAGTAGAGATTGTACTCCATTGGGGTTCTGATTCTAATTATCCACAACCAATTAGCGCCTAGCAGAGTAAAGGTGTGGCAGTAAAAACTGATTATAAAGTAACAAGTTATTTTGAGCTGCCTATATGTTCCCATCTCTAATAATGCCTTTTTCTGATAGTATAGTTACGCGAGTGCATCTATTTTTTCTTAATTTAGATTTATATTTGTGTTACTAAGTGAGTGATTTATTTGCTGACGAAAATGATGGACATAAAATTAATGAAAGTTGAATAACGTTTAATGACCATCTAGTTCCAAATTATATGGAACAGTTTGGCAACGCAGTAGATTTAAGGAGAGGCTGCGCGATTCACTCCTGCCAACAGTTTATGTTTTCTGCGCCTGTTGTTGCAAAAAAGTGTATTTTATTAAACACAACTACCAAAATAATTCAACCTAACGAATAATATTATATAGATATTTAATAATTTTGATATCATTGTTAATTTTGTATGATTGTACTTTATAGATGAATGTTACGAATTGAAATAGTTTTTTTGTATTTTTTTGTTAGTTTAATGTCAACATTGGTAGTCCCATATGGGAACGCAAGTCAGTTTTTCTATTGTAACGTACACGTTTTCTATTATAGTGGTGTCACACTTCTAAGAGGCTCTTGGCATGGCATACGAAGAGGATATAATTGAAATATATATTGATCCTCCTGATAGTCAAGTTCTAACAGATGAAGATTCAAGAGGAGAAGATGAAGCAGGTTTTATTGATAATCTATTTGGCAGACAACTTCGTGCTAGGGCAGAAATAGTCTTTTCAGATCGAAATGAGTAGGAGATTCAGAAGAAAATGAAACGCTTAGTTCAGGAGAACAACATTGAAACATGATTTTAAGATTTTAATAAAAAATCTGAAACTGCCTCCTATCGTCTTCCGATATATTTTCGTATTGTCCAGAGGAACCAGTCACAGGAACATCTGCACAGCTTTTTGAAACACCAACAACACAGAATTCGCTTCTAGAGGTACTAGGACCAGCAACAATGACTTCATTTCTTGATCTACTCGGATCAGTAATATTGACCCCATTTCTTGAGCTACTCGGACCAGCAACAACGACTTCATTTGTTGAGCTATTCGGATCAGTAAAAACGACTTCTTTTCTTGTGCTACTCGGACCAGCAATAACTTCATTTCTTAAGCTACTAGAAACAACAATACCGACTTCATTTCTTGAGCTACTCGGTCCAGCAAAAATGACTTCATTCTTTGAGCTACTCGGACCAGCAAAAACGACTTCATATCTTGAGCTACTCGGACCAGCAATAACTTCATTTCTTAAGCTACTAGAAACAGCAATACCGACTTCATTTATTGAGCTACTCGGACTAGCAACAATGGCTTCATTTTTTGAGCTACTCGGACCTGCAACGACTTTATTTCTTAATTTACTAGGAACAGCAATACCGACTACATTTGTTGAGCTACTCGGACCAGCAACAGTGACTTCATTTCTTGAGCTACTCGGACCTGCAAAAACGACTTCTTTTCTTGTGCTACTCGGACCAGCAATAACTTCATTTCTTAAGCTACTAGAAACAACAATACCGACTTCATTTCTTGAGCTACTCGGTCCAGCAAAAATGACTTCATTCCTTGAGCTACTCGGACCAGCAAAAACGACTTCATATCTTGAGCTACTCGGACCAGCAATAACTTCATTTCTTAAGCTACTAGAAACAGCAATACCGACTTCATTTATTGAGCTACTCGGACTAGCAACAATGGCTTCATTTTTTGAGCTACTCGGACCTGCAACGACTTTATTTCTTAATTTACTAGGAACAGCAATACCGACTACATTTGTTGAGCTACTCGGACCAGCAACAGTGACTTCATTTGTTGAGCTACTCGGAGCAGCAACGACTTCATTTCTTAAGCTACTAGGAATAGCAATACCAACTTCATTTACGGGACCAGCAACAATGACTGCATTTCTTGAAATGGGCCTATGAGGACTAGCAATAATGACATGGTTTTGGGAAACAAGAGATGTATCTGGAGGCTTGGAGTCTGAAGATTCTGACAGAAAAGCATAGGTCTGGTCTGGTTGAAAAGAAATGATCGCACAGGTTATCAAAACACTGATTCCAATATTTACGTTTCCTGACTTTCCCCAAGCTTCGCTAAGTAGAATAAAAAACTGTACCCGGGTTATCTTTCTTGAGAGATTGTTATTCATGTAGTTGCAGCAAGCAGAAGAGTAGTTCATTTTAAAAGACTTAAAAAAGCACGGTCTTATGGCTGAACCCAATGGCTGGTGTAGGGAGAAATATTCATCAAAATTATCTCATTATTTTCTGCAGCAATTCGAGTATATTTCGGGAAAAATGAACAGTAAGCATAAGGTCGTTGGTAGATCTACAAGACATTATTTTACTTCCTTTACACTTTAAATTGGGACATACTAAAAACTTTGTGAAGACGCCAAATAAAAATAGTGACGCTTTTCAGTATTTAAAAAAAATTCTTCCATAAATTTTAGAAGCAAAAGTGAAAGAGGGAATATTAAATGGAAAACAGATCCATACAATTATAAAAGATCCTTATTTTGAAAAGGCTACTTGGACTACATTCAAAATGGTTGATCAACATATTTTGGGAAATAACAAAAGAGATAATATGATGATGATTTGACAAATTTTCACCAGCACTCTCATTTAATTTTTTCCCTGAAAACTTAGGAAGTATGAGTGACGAACAGCAAGAGCATTTTCAATAAGAGTTAAAGACTTTTGAAGATAAAATGATTTTGGAATGAAAGTATGTTAAGTGCTGACTGTTGGCTCATTATAAGAGAAACAAATGCAACAATAAAAAAAGAAAGTACTAACCATTTTTAAGATTTTTTTTTATTTCTTTTTTAATATATATTACGAAAACCAGACGAGACAGGATATTCTTTTAAGTTTCTCTGGAAAGAAAAGTTTAAGTTTCTTTTAAGTTTCTTTCTCTTTTTCTTTTCTTTTCTTAGTATATTATTGTGACTGAGTGTCGAAAAAATAATGTATGCAACTCTCATTTAATGGCTATTCAAACACTGTATAATTATTATAGTCACTACGATCTTAGAATGCGCAAATTTTAAAGGTCTATATTATTTTTTTAAGTCCTTAGTAATAGGTGTAAGAATTACTTGTAGAACAAACCTATACATACTCACTTAAACGAAAATCTAAAAATAAACACCTAAAAACTTCCGTAAATTAGTTTTATAAACGTTACAAGGAAAGGAAAAACATGAAGTAGTGGGTAGTTAGCCATGATTTATCGGATCCGAAGGTGAGTGAATCTTTTGTTTTTCGCCTTTTACGAGACCTAGGCGGTGTAACAGCCAACTGAGGGTGTTAGGGAGCAGTTAATCATCCGAGGTGCCCGCTTTAATTTGCTAAGTCATAAACTAGATTGAGTGGAGAACGTCGTTATGCATACCTTGGGACTCCTTACTCCTTGCACGATTTCAACTTTAATGGTGGTCGTCCGATTTCGTGGGAATTTTTATCACGTTAAAAGTAGCCTTTAGGTTAAATTGTAGAAACAAAGTGATTTAATATTCTAATAAAGTGTATCTGTCATTTGTCTGTAATTTTTTAGTATATTTAAAGTTAGTAAGTAAATAGTCTTAAAAAAATATTGAAACTGTTGACTTGTACTGGAAGAATTTAAAGATAAATTATAGTTATAAAAAAATTTTTTTATATTCACAATTAGTGAATATATTGCTTTCAGTTTTGTAAAAACATCACACTCTTACATTTTCCGAGAAAACTACTTACATGTTTAGATTCAAAGTTTCCGTCGGTATATTATCTATAATTTGTAAAAACTGGCATGCAAATCGGTTGTTCCATTTTCGAGTAATGCCCAAAAAACTTTTCCTGATAAGCAAGCAAGCAAGTTAGTCCGCCGATAACTAAACTGAATAAAGGCATCAGGTGTTTTGTACTTAGTATCTACCAGGTCAAGGAAGAACTGATTAGATTTTGGGATTGAGTTGTTTAGTTAATCAACGAGAAAAAGCAAATTCTTTCATTTTTTCATAGAAAAAAAACTTGGACACGTTGTGAATATGACTGTGAGGCGTGATGTGCTTCATTATTAGTGCTGGTTTTGTTTTATTTCTGTTAATTTCTGACAATACAAAACAATTTTTGGGGAAATTCTTTGCCAAAATTTAAAAACCCCATAGCTCATGTATACGAGAAGGATATAACAGAAAATTAATAAAAAATAAAATGATTTGCTATGATATGATTAATTTATAAGCCATTTATTTAATTTTTCTTCATAGAAAAATAGTTTTAATCCTTAAGGTACACTATTTTTTTATAATAAAATTTAATTACAACTTATCTAGAAACAAAATTAACGTGCAGTATTTTTCTATCAAATAAAATATTTTGGTAAAATAACCAAAATAACATTATTTTATTCCTAGAAACTGATAAAATAAATTAGTCTTCATTTACATCTTGAGCTGTACGTTGGTTATATTTGACGGTAAAATCTTTATTGTAATGGCATACATGCAATTCGTGAATAACATGAAATGTTGATGGTTTATGGTGAAACTCGCAGTAAGACTTATGGTAAACGATATCCAGAATGGCGACAAGCAAATGAAAGAACTTTGCTCAATTTGTGTTAAACGTTATTGGAACATTTATATTGCAGAAGGTAGATATTAAATATTTAGTTCACATGCGCGGTGTTGCCAAACATCATAAAGAGATCTAGATTTTAAATGCAATTAATAAAAATCTTAAAACCAAAGTGTTATACTGAGTTTAGCCCACTGGTAGAGATTCACAACTTTCAAATAAAATCAAACCTTAAAATTTTAATGTTTGAATTATCAAATGGTTTAATCAAACTAGTTTGAATATTTGAATAATTAATTCGTTGGATTACAAGTATTCTATTAGCAGAAAAAAAAATGAAACGTTTACATAACAGAAAACAAACATGACGGCGCATGGGCCCCAATATCTATCGACACCAAGTTGCACTTGGTTAGTCGTTTTACAGGATTTTATCCTAGTAAACGGCTTGCCTGGTTGGTACCTATCAACCTTATCATGATAGATGTCGTGACTATGTATCATTTTGGTAGCATGGTATGGCTAGAAAATCTACCCATTTTTACCTATTTCACCATTTTAATACATTTTCTTAACTATTGTAATATTGGGTTTTGTAAATATTTTCAAACTTTCTTTTTACAAATCATTGCCTCATGAACTTAATGAAAAAGTTTCCAGTTTATGACATGGATCTAATAATAACACAACACAATCCATCCAATGGGTCCGCTTATAATGTTTGACAAATTTGTCACATGGGAATTGCAGACCAAAAATAAATTTTTCATCAATTTCATTCCTATATTCCATTATTCTAGTTTGTCCAACAACATATTTATTTATAAAGGAAACATTGGGAGAGTAAAGTACTGATCGCCTTCTAATAGTGTAGAATATGTTTTGAATGGTTTTAAATACCTGCAAGTTTTTTATTTATTTCCCATTTTACATTGGACATTCGTAAGGACAAAAGACTCCGGTTATTGTCACAAATAATAAAAATAGCATTCTTTGGATTATTTGCCCAACAGGGCATTTCATATGAGAAATTACATTAATTTTTTACTTCTAACTTTTCCCTTAACATTTTGAGGTTTAATGATTCACAAAATTTTTGAAAGTCCAACCTAATTTTAATACAAAGTGTTTTTATCTTTCCAACTGATGAGCAGAAATCATCGCAAGATTCAAGTTCACTTTCATTATCATATATTTCTTCTAATGAATTACTATTATCCAATGAGCCGAAGTAAGAATGTAATACCTGTATTAAGTCTCGAGCTGGACAATATGAGCAAAACATACAGAATATTGATTTTTATTATTAAACTGCAGTTGGTGTTATCGTAGTTATATCTGAGATGGAATCAGTAGTAACCAATTGATTCATAACTTCGAAGAGACTATTGCGGCTCCCTTGTACTGACTTTTAGCTGGAACAAAATCTAATAACATGGAATTCCCAATTCTTATCGATCAACTAAGCAGCAACTATACAATACTATTTCATAGCGTACGAAATAGCTACGTGGTCAGCGCTAGCAAAAAATAAAATTAAAACAATCTTAGGTCGCATCGTCAGCCTGAGTTTTGTTACTACGTTTCATCGCATAATGATAAATTAATACGCGGTAGGTAACACTCCATATTTCCAACTATTTGAAACAGTTTAAAAAAAATTGATTTCAAATCGAACTCCCGAGTACATCAAACCAAATCAAATTCTTATATAAAATATGTGAGCGGCGCCCGCTGGTGAGCAGGCAAATGATACTTCTAAAAATCATACATCTTATAATTCTCCAGTTATGAAATCGGAAGTCGCAGAAACTTGAAACTCGCTTGGGCACATACTCACGGTATGCTGAGTCCATTCTCGTTATCCGTTTATCTCTATCTGTTGTGGTTCCTGAGTTATACCGCGAACGGTTAGACAGACAAAGCCGTATAATAAGACTTTTTTAGAAGTCTAAAAATTGGTTTTCAAGTCAAATCAAACTTGCCTTGACAAATCAAACTAGTTTGATTTCATACATCTCTACCCACTGGTGTTTTCTCAGATTTATCATCACCCAATTTTTCTGCCCAACACGCACTGTGCTCTGTTTTTAAACCACCACACTAGCCCAAAAGATTTCCTAATCCAATGTGATCTAACAGCTGGATTGCTTTGACGTATCGTGGTTATAAAGCTGTTGTTCACGCTTCTTAACAACATTTCTTGCTGCTTCGTCTTCTACCATCTCCACGCCCAGGTCTCTGTAAAGGTCGCTGTTTTGTACATACCAAGGGGCGTTGACAATGCCTCTCAGTACTTTATTCTGGAATCTTTGTATGATCTGGATATTTCTCGAGCAGACATACTCCCAATGTTGTATGCCATATGCCTACATAGGCTTTAGAACCTACTTGTATATCATCAGTTTATTTCGGGTTAATAGATCAGAATGTCTATCTATTAGCTAATACAATTTTCTGTATTTAAGATTCAGTTCTTCTTTTTCCTGTTCTTGTCATTATAGCTTCGCATCTAAGTCCATGCCTAGATACTTAGTCATGAATTCATATGGAATAATATGATTGTTAATAGTTATTGGCATTTGTCCAGTATGTTTATTCGTAAAATTACCATGCAATGATTTATTTCCATTAAGTCTAATGCGCCAGCTTTTCGTTCATGCATTAACTTGATTTAACACTTCTTGGATTATTTCGTTAGCTTCATGTTCAGTTTTGCCAACTGCTACACTACACATGTTTCATCTGCAAATTTATCTATTGTAGTTTATTCGGTTACTGCTACAACAAAAGTGTATAGGAGATACAGCAATGTCCCAAAACGCTACCTTGTGGTACAGCAGCCTTTATTGGTCTTAGTTCTTAATAATGATCTTCCTATCTAATACTAAACATTCTCTTTTTAAGCCTACGTTCAAGTCCTTGATGCCAGACGCGGGAGGAGCCGAAACTCACTACCCGGCGCGCCTTTGGGATGACGAAATACGCCTAGTTAGTAGGCTAGAGTCTCGTTCGTTATCGGAATTAACTAGACAATCGCTCTACTAACTAAGAACGGCCATCCACCACCACACAACGAATCAAGAAAGGATCGATGTGTGGGCCTGGTGAGGCTTCCCGTGTTGAGTCAAATTAAGCCGCAGGCTTCACTCCTGGTGATGCCCTTTCGTCGATTCCTTTAAGGTTCAGCTTTGCAATCATACTTCCCCGGACATGCTTTTCTCTAAAGAAAGCCAAACTGATGGAAGGGAATTATGCACTTTTTTCAATAAAGGGTTTAAGATTGGTTGGATATAACTTGCAACAGTGATATTGGTCTGTGTGATGAGACCTCATTTTTAAGTTTTTCCTGGTTTTCCTACTACTAGGATTTTTGCTACTTCGGGTTCATTTGATTAAAAAGTATTTTCCAAATGGTTGGCAAATAAGGTATAATAAATGAAATAAGGAACTCATTATAAGGATGAAACGATTTTTTCTAAAAATTTAGACAAAAAGTGCATCCATATCAGAAGAAAAAATAAGTGTTTTATTGGAGATTTAAAGAAGTTATATTTTTTTTATAGATGTATCACAATCTTCTTCAAAAGTCAGTCTTGCACACCGCAGCAAAAAACTCGAAATATTGGGGAATTACGAGCTATAATTATAATTATTATAAAAAAAGTGTTTATTGTAAAATAAGAAACACCCATAAAAGCGAAAGGTTCGATAGGTCAACTCGCCTTGAAGATTTTTGTGATAAGATAGGAATACTACAATTGAATAAAAAAGTTAGGAATCTCTTCTGCTGGAACAAATTAACCATTTGTTATCAGAAATCAGAAAAAGGTAATTAGAAAAATTGATAGACGGGTTAATAAAACAGGAAGTGAAATCGAAACAAATGAATAAACAAAACGCTAAAAAAGAGATCAAGAAAACTACTTTGGACGAAGCAAAATAATAAAGGACTCCGGGTAAAGGATACCAAGGAAAAAAGAAGGGACAGAAGGTGTCATCATTTGAAGGATAGAAAAACTAGTGCAAAAAAAATGAAGAAATGGATGGGAGACCTTTTATTTAATTGTCCTGTTAAATTTTAATTTTCCCCACGGCATCACACGACATTTCTGTAATGAATTATATCTATTGAGCAGAGGGCGTGTTAAAATGTGCCTATCAAAAGTTCCTCTTTATAAAAGCCCCACGTTGTGAATGCCATTTTTGGAGTTTGAGGCTTGTATTTTATTTTATTATTTTTTATATATATGTTAACTTCTTTAATACGCAATTTACATTAAAAACCCCTAATTTATTAGTATATTATAAAAGTTGGAAAATTAGTAATTTAACACACATTTGTTGATATTACGTTGTAAATTTCATATAAATTAAATAGGTACAAAAAATAATATGAATAAAATTTGTAATAAAAAATAAACTTACATAGAACATGAAGTATGATCTGCTCAGAAACATCATCTCCAACTCCATTATTGGCCGTGCACTGATACACTCCGGCTTGATGGCGGTCAACCCTGTCGAGGGTGAGCACGGGGGTCACGGCCGTCTGCACGCCGTCCGGCAAAAGGTTATTTTTCCGCGACCATGTCACTTTCGGCGTTGGATTTCCCGACGCTTTACACTCGAGCTTTACTGACGAACCTTTTTTCACTTCAACGCGACCGTTCGAGCTGACATAGTGTATCCGTGGAGGCACTGAAACAAAAAATTAGAAATGTAAATTAATCAGGTTATGGCGGTGACAAGGTAGAAAGTATGAAGCGAACTGTGGAAAATCTATTTAAAGAAAAAATGAGATGCTAGAAATTGCGAAAATGAAGAGTTTTTAAAAATTATTTTTAATGTAGTTACAAGTATTAGGTATTTGATAAGCAAATTAATTTATCAAAAAGAAGATAAAATAAAAAACAGAAAAGTAATTTTGATTAAGTAAATATATATAGTGATGCAGTATTAAAATATTTCTAATTCGTTTCTCTTTTTTAATTGCTGTAAATTAATTTCTAAATAGTAAATAATTTGATAATGAGACAAAAAATCTGAGTCATCAAATTATTCCGATTTATGGAGCTGACAAATAAAAAACAAACGTTAAGGTGGTATTGCACCTTCAGAATTTCAAAAATTTCATCTAGAAGACGTTTGAAATATGTAATCAAAATTTTTATCGATTTCGACGTATTATATAATTTATACAGGCATGAACACGGTCCTATCATGAGACTTAGAGACGGTCGGGCTCATCTCAGCTTTTCCTGGCGAGAATTCTTTCCACAAAGAATTTGATAAGTCTTTATCTAATTTTTATGTATGTGTTTTCTTCTGCTTAAAATTTTTGGCCCTGGTATTAACGATTCACTGTAAGTTCTTTTATACTTGATTTATTTCGATATAAACCTTTAAATTCGCTTTCCCAAAATTCTTACTCCGTCAACTTTGTGGACTTAATTTTTTTGTGTAATTTTCAGAAAACATATTGTTACAGCTTGTCCGAGACTGTTTTGTAAATAACGTTTGGTTCAATTTTTACAGCTTCAAATAGCTACAAAAACATGATTTTTTAATAAACATTTTTTTTTAGGATAATAAAAAATACCTATAGAAGAGTGTGTGTCATTCAACTATTTAATACAATAATATTTGTAACTTTGGTAACTGGTCCTTCGAACTTTGCTCGTTAACCTGAAAACAATGAATTGAAAAAAACAATAAAATTACAAACATTAAAAATATACATAATTAAAAGTTAAAGATTAATAAGGTACAATTGAACAAAAAAAATTTTTTCTGAATATCTTATATAGTTACTTTAGAATTACTTCTTGAAAATAGTCAAAAATCTGACCGGAAGGTGTAATATCTCCTTAACATATTCCTATTTATTAATTTGTTATAAAGGAAAACCTTTTTTTGGCTGGCCAAAAACGTCTTCAAAATTTACAAGCTGTTACTGGTTAATACAGAAAAAATTCGGTTTTATTTTCTTGATATTTGTATTTTTAATTTTAATTTGCTTGAAGTTAAAAAACTTACGCTGACCTTTAATAAAAAACCTTATAAAGTTTTTTTTTCTTTAAAAATTAAGGCGTTAATTAAATAAAAGGATAATAGTCAATTTCAGTTTTTTCCAAATATATCGGAAACTGAAAATGATATTTTGATTCTTAATAATCGAATCAATTCGTCTTGAAAATCCGCAACTTGTTTCTTATTTAACCAACTTTGTACCTGTAACGGTTTATGAAATACCAATAGTGTTCAAATAAATTTGCGCCACCCTGTAGATGCTAAATAGAAAAAGTTTTTTTTAAGCAACAATATAACTTCGTTTTTCATAATTAATCTAAAAATATATATTCAAATAAAAATAGCTTAATCAATTTATACTTCATGAGTGGAAGTCAGTCCTTCATTAGCTTCCGGTAGGAATACAGGAAGTAAAAATAATTCACATAATTAAATATGTGATTGTTAGGTAAGAGATTACACTTAATGGCGTTATTAAGCCCAATTGTCTGTGCTTAATTATTCTCACTGATTAAATTTATAATTATATCAAAGTAAATGTACTTGCAGAATTGGGGTGGCTTCTTTGATAGGAAACGTTTTTGTTCTCTTGTCACATTTCGTAAACAGCTTAATTAGATTTAGGTTATATAATTGTTTTTCTATACATTGTTTTATTCTCATAACAAAGCGGGAAAATAAAAGCAGTAATATTATTTAATTAAGTTAATAAACGGTTAAAAGAATTACTTAGGGCAGTTTTCACAAAAACCTAAATAAACATGTTTCGCTTAAATGAGTTTAAGTTGTTCCTTTGGTTTAATCCAATAATAATTTTTATCACGTAATAATTAGATAAGATAAGTTTACACTATTTTATCCTAGAATCCAGGCGGTTGGTAGTTCTGTTTAATTGTTTTTCTTCTGTTGGAGTTGTATTATGATGAGGTGATTGCCAAGTATTTAGCAGAAGTAAAGCAGCCTATATTAAGTGTAAATTATGTATGTTCAAGTGATTTTTATTTTCAAATCTAGTTTTTTTTATACCGGTTTCTAAATTATTTCATTTTGAATTTTAAATATGTACCACGTTAAGGTTGAAGCTGTATTGAGTAAACAAGAAAAAGGAACCAAAAACTTTAAAGATTCTGAGATTAATCTACTCTTAGATTTAACCGCAAATCATAAAAAGTTGTTAAAGTGCAGAGAATCTGACCCGGTTACATTAAAAGACAAAGAAAAAGTGTGGGGAACTTTCCAAGAACAGCTCAATAAATAGGGATTGGAAAACGTTAAGAAGTAAGTATGGAATGTTAAAACAGGCTTCCAAATGAGAGTTTCCTGACTAGAAAAATATATCTTTGGAACGGGATATGGAGCTAACAAGTGCATGGACATTTTCCAAATAGACATGAAAGTTAAGGAATTAATTGGTGAATTGCAGGCTCATGGTGCACCATCACAATATGATTATGATCCATAAGTTGACAGGTTGGATATGGGACGGTGGAAAATAACCTTTTTACTAATAGTACGTTGGACATAATGAATCTTCCAGTAGTATTTGAGGAGGTTGCAGATGACTCCTTAACGAAAGTAACCAAGTAGGCTTAAATTTACAGGACAAGGCCCCTCTCAAAAACCACGACGATCATCAAATGAACAACTGTTATAGATTTGGAGAAATATTTAGTGCCAAAAATCTACGCACTAACACTTTTTCACCCATCGGTCTCGGTGGCACAGATCGTTGGCTATCGGTCATATTCATTTGTGGATGTTTATATGCTATAGTCAACGTGGGTTCGTGCTTCGTATCTGACAGTGAAATTTGAATTGAAAATTTCAGTGTTATATACTTGGCTCGAATAGGTAAACCGCATGAATATTTATTTAATGTCTAATGCGGAGCCTATATTTCCAATCCACCTGTGTCACTGTGCCGACGATGGTGATGAGGTTTTCTGGGTTTTCCTACACCTATAGCCAAATGGCGCTGTCAATCCTCAGTAAGACGCCCCGGAGCGCCATGGCGAATAATAATAATAGCCGTACCTTCCCCGCACAAGCCATTGGCTTCCTGGGGTTCACTCGTAAGGGGGTGGAATTTAAAGCGAGTATTATTATTATCAAAAACTCCAGTAATAGATACAACAGTGGCTGGGAAAAAAACAAAAGCTAGAGAAGATATTTTTCCATACAAAAAGTAATCAGAAACGCAGATTAGTTAATAGCTTATTTACGGGTAGAATAGCTCTATTTTTTAATGTTCTTGGCTTAATTCTCTCTTCTATTGCCTATCACAAAATATTCACTATTCTCTTATGTATCCTAAACATATCAAAGAACTCAATTCTTATTTTGGTGGACCTTTAGAGGTCAGTTCTAAAAAAAATCGTCATCATCTACTTCATTTAATACGTTTAATATATCCCCCATTAGAGTTAACAGGACTAACTTGGAAATAAAAGATTAGTAACAAACACAACGTTTAAACATTATTTTGCTTTTAGGTTAATATGCTAGCAGAAAAGTAAACAACATTTTCGTGTAAATGTTTCCATCCAGTTAAACTGACCAGCTGGGTTCGTTTAATCTAACCGGGCTTGACACCAGTCAGAAAGTCTGAACACAGCTATTTTTAGTTTAACCTTTGGTTTCCACGAAAATATCAGTTTAACCAAGTTGGGGAAAGCGGCGCTTAATGGGTTGGATGTCAGATATATACAAAAATACAAAAATTTCACTAGAAAAAATATTATTAAAAAAATTTTGTGAAGCGAGGGAATGATATCTGTGATATTAACGAGGGAATAGTGGACGTTAGTATTTGTCTTAAAAGCAACTTTGATGTTATATTTCATAAAAATTTTGGAAGTTTTATAAAAAAGATTACCAACAAAATATAAAGAACCAATAAAAGTGTTGTCTTCTTGTGACAATATAGAGACATGTGGGAAATCAAGTTTGAATTTCGAAAAATACCTGACATACAACTTATTTATAATATGATGTGATTTTCTATTAACGAACAATTATATGTAACCCAATGTACACTGCTCTTATACATTTATATTGACAGTGACATTTGAAATCAAGTAGATGTGTTAATACTATCTCTCATTGTATGTCATGATTTATTTTATTGTTATAATTTAGTAAAATTCTATATTTGTTTTAAATAAGACATCTTAATTTTTAAAAAGTACGGTCAACGGAAAAGTTTTGTAACGAACTCCTGAATTAAAATGGCGATTAATAATCTCGATCATTAACACGTCAGCATCGCTCGCGCGTTAAATTATCTCGATTGTTAATCGCCTTTATTAATACACTTGTTCGTTAAATATCTATTAATGGAAAATTATTGTTGATGGCTAATTCAACCAAAGAATTCGCAATTTTATTCTCCCTTACTTTACAAAGTTTTTCACGTCACTGGTTTAACACCCGGTATTACCTTTCAAACCTTTAAATTTACTTTTAATTAAGTTCCTTGCCTATAAATTTAAAATCCTCTTGTACCCTTCCTATTACCACCTACTTAATTATGCTATATTTTATCCACATGGATTGATTATCCTAAAATTATTATGATTTATTTATGGTAAGTTTGTTTCGCTTTTCACCATTTTTTAACAAATATATTTGTGTGGTACATGATTTGGAATTTCATTTCATTTATTGAAATTAAATCATTTTTTTATTGTATAATATCTTACAGATCGCAAATAAATTGGAAATAAAAAAAAACAGTTCTGCACATTTTTCTATTTGTTTTAAAAATTCATATTTTTGAATACCCTCGTAAAAGATACTTTTTTTTTGTTTTTTAAGTTAATACGGTTGAAAATTATTTTTTTCTCATAAATCAATAAATAAGTGGTCACACTGTATGTAGCAGAAAAGTAAAAATTGAAAATAATTTATTTGGTAATTAATTGGACAAGTAAAAAATTAATTTTTATTTAGAGACATATTCGAAACAATTTATATATATTTTTTAGCTAATTTAATTCAATTTTATTCTTAATTGGAACAAAATCTGCTCGAAATTGCCACGCATTAATTCAAAATCCCACGTACAATGGTTTTGTTTACCCTTGTCTAGCTAAAGAGGGAAAATTCTTAACGCTATCAGAAAGGAAAAAGGTTTGCGGACGGATCTTCAGACCTCTAATAAACCTTCGCTCACCCTAATTTTATCACCTCGAAAGGCCCAAGGTTTATCTCATTGGTCCCTAGAGCGAAAAATATTGCTATCTCTCGCAATTGGCGATACCATGAAAAAACACAATAGTCGATTCTTAAAAGAAATTTGCGAAAGGGTCATACTTGAGTCAAACGTTATTTTCATGATTTTATTCTTATTAAAGTTTTAATGTTTTACTTGTCTTATTATTAAATAATTATTTTTCACTTTCTTTGTATGTAAAACTAGAATTAAAAAATAGTATATTATATTACTAGGAGTAGAAAGCGTTTATTACTTATTGAGCTCAGAATTTAACTGTAATCTGTACGAAACAAATAATGAAGCCATCTTCTCCGAGTAATATATAATGTTTTCTTCAAGCGTAAACATAATTCAAGTTATATGTAGCAAAAAAGTTATTTATATTTTTAAAACTGACAAACGTCAAATTAAATCAATTCTAAACTGACAGTTCCTACCTAATCGATTACAACGTCCATAATAAAGAGTTGCTATATCGTTTCTCATTATTGTTGTACCAGCAAACCAATGGGATATTTCTACGGTCTGGATTTAGTTGTAAATTTTGAACTAAAAGTTGTTAGATGGCATCTTTTAAGTGAACTGAGTCACCAACAGTCGATAACTTGTGAAAAATTAAAAGTTCCAGTGGATATTTAAGTTATGACGTCGAGAACTAAAAAACTTTCCCAATCAAATCATTTGGGGAGTATAATTATAAATCAAAATAAGGACCTGTTGGAAAGGTTTTAAGAAAAATTAAAAAAAATCATGGAAAACCTACAAGAGATTCTAAATGATTTAAAAAAGTTGGCAAGTTTATCTGATAGCTAGGAAGATAAAATGACTATAGTAGATTTAGCCTAGGAAAAAATACATTAAGAATCGATGGCGTTAGAGAAGAAATAAATGAAAATATTATTATCAAAACTATTAATATTATTACTGAAATGCTAGAAAATAAATGTGATGAAGGAGACATAAACGACATATTTCGATTAGGTAGATACTTAAATAGAAATAAAACAAAGAAAAAAAATTATATCAATGAAGGCCTTAGTCAGGATCAATATAATTTGTTTTAAGATGCTCAAAAGTATTAATCAAAAATGATTAAGGTTTCTAAGAAGGTAAATTTTAAAACAAGAGTTCGCCGATCGGCTTGTTTCATCAAATAAAAATACAAACAATATCTGATTATCAATTTATTACTTTCCCGACACACCTCCTGGAAGGGAAAGTATTGTGAATGAGGAAAAAAAAAATTTCGAGATAAAGATGGAATTATCTATTTTGAGGTAACCTGAGATAATTAAGACCATTTCCAGATAGAAGTCTGTCTGCTTTTCTGTCTGTGTGGAAAAACCCATTAGTTTTTGTACGACATCTGTCAAACGAAAGTGTCACTATCAAAAAATGACAGATGCAATATGTCACGGAATTTAACTTGCAATATGTCATTTAAAAGTCATTGAAAAACTCTATCCAGAACCGTCAAAATTATTTTTCCAACTGTCACTTGTCAAAAATAAAAGATGTAAACATTTTAAACTAACATTAAATATCTGAAAAAGTATTCGTGGACACTCGTCCGGAAAGTTTTGAGGCGACACAACCGATTTCTTTTTGTATTACTTTTTTTGTTTTTTTTTATGAATAGGTACCTTTACGATAGGGATTTATATCAATAGTTTGTTAGTTTGTTATATTGTTATCTTCAAATCTTTAAATCGCTATAGGTATACATGGTGTACCAACAAAAACTACCAGGCTGGATATTTTAATAGATATTTTAATTCTGCAAAAGCCAGTTTGCAGAGCACTGAGAGAGCTTCAGGTTTGGATATGAATTTATTTTAGATATGTCAAAATGTAGATGGAGCTGAGCTCAAAAACTTTTTTTCGATTCTAGTATCTTTTAAATATAGCACATCTTGTAGCAAATAGCATTTTAAAGCAAATTTTATTTTTAGAATTCGATAAATCTAACCAAAAAGAGTAGCAACAGATGAAAAGATTCCTGCAGTTTTAAAAAGGATAAAACATAATCCTTACTTATCACTACGCCAATTGAATAAGGAAAAAAATATTTCTGTTTCTACTTGTCACAGGATTCTAAAGAGCAATTTTTTTTCATACAAAGTTCTTTTAATGCATCACTTGAGACCTAGAGATAGTGAGTGTAGTTCTGGAATTTTTAGCACAATTTTCCATTTTTTTAGAGGAAAATCTGAATTTTTTAAAACAAATTATGTGGAGCGGTGAATCCAGGTTCTACAATAACCGAGTGGTGACCAAAAATAACTCTCGGTACTAGTCTCAAGAAAATCCAAAGTGGATGAAACAAACAAGATTCCAGGTTTAGTATCGTCATTGAAGGGTACAAATAGACGGTTCGACGACTATTACGGATCCGTTTGAAGATAAGCTTCCTAGATATTTACCCAAATTTCAGTGCGATTATGACTTTCACCCCGCTATTGACTTTCAAAATTGTATGGATGCTGTAACGAAGTTACTTAACTCCGGCTAATAACTAATTTCGCTAATGGAGCCACCGAGTCCTTTCCTCTATACTGTATGCATCGCGATGGTCGATCGAGAAACAATACTGCTAGAATACGCTATATTAAAATGACAATGCGACAATTCAGTCACTTCGCATATACAGTTAGAGCCAGTCGACTACCAGTCAACTACCGAGCAGTTACTGTCCAATACGATATACGGGGTGAGCTATTCTAAGCATAAATAAAAATAAATTTCCTGATTTCCGTTGTTTTGAATTAAAATAAAATCCGTAAAATATTTCGCAATTTGGGTTGTACGCAAGCCAAACGGCAATTGAAGGAATAAATGCGAAGTTAAATTCAGTTGTGTCTACCGCCTTCAACCTATCAGTCGATAGCAATATTAGCTCCCCCAAGAAAGGTATTATTTTCCTAAGTATTATTTTGGATTTGAAGAAAATGACCTAGTCCACGATCTCGACAACGCGCATGTGCGACTCTATCCAGATCTGCAAGTAAAAGCAAGAGTGGAAAATTAGACGCTTACGTCTCACTTAAGGTATAATATAAAGGCAGTTGAGCCAGCACCGCGAGCCGATCCACCACGCCAGATTACCAGCCAGACCAGAACACCGGTGAGTAGAGTATTGGTAAAGCGAAGGTCTCATTCTTAAATTTCTAAACAAAGTACTATTTTTCGTACCAATTGGTATATTTTTCTGGCGTTGTTCATATCGGATGGAGCCTTATATTTATTTTTAATCTTGATAACCGATAGAAAGCGTCCTGGACTGAGTAGTTACTTCACAGGGCCAGCCATCTGTCGGCCTACTAATAAATACATTATTTTCTGCGTTGTTTCTGCCGAAGAGAGAGCCGTATATATTTTTAATCAGAATAATCGACGGTTACTTCACAGGGAGAACCATCCGTCGATGTGCTGTTAGAATAGTTTATTAATATATAAATTTGTAAACCGGGACTTGTAGAACTATCGCTTATCATCTGCACGCGTTCTCTCACTGTCTTGCACGACAGTAATCCGTATCCCCGTTTATTGTGTTCGTTACATAACCCGTTCACGTATTTTTTTTCTTGGTTCTGCTTTGGAATACATTACACACCTTTTTCTCCGTCCCCCCCCCCGGATCTATTTTATATATGCTTTGGTGTTGAATAAAGCCCATTATTTGCTGCTTGGTGATTTTTATTTATATTGTTGTTATTAACTTGTGACCATTAACATTCCAGTAGAACTTCAACCCAACGCGGCAAGTAAAGCCCGCCCCTCTGGCTGCAAGCTTTTTTCGGTACCATAGCGACCCGTGGAATATTATATCTTCAGACGATATCTGGAGCAAGTGGAGTTCACACTATAACGAAACGTGGCGCCCGAGGCAATCCGTTACCAAGACTAGATCGCCAAACCGATCGCATAACGACGCAAACTGCATTAGAATGCTGTAAATTGTTTTGAGGCATTTGTAAGTACCAGTGCTGTTAAAAAACTTTGCGAATAGACCAATAAAAGAGCTGATCAATAGTTCGATGATAATCCACATAACGTCATGAATGTTTTTGATCTTACATATATAAACCAGTAGAAACACAGGAAATATATATATTTTTAGCACTATATTTTCTTACCGAAGTGCCCGAAAATTTCGAATTATTGGAGTACAGAGCATAAATGCACGGACTCTCCAGTTTTTTATAAATCTGTTATGAGGCGGAACCGGTTTTTATATATATACTAAAATTCCTTAGATTTGACCTCCAGAATTTGTCAAACATAATGCACCCCTTAGGCCTGATTGTACTATGTGAGTTGAACCTCGTTTCAACGTCAACCTGGTTCATAACGTTGTACTAGTTCAGTTCCTAAACCGGGTTTATCTCCGAGTTCAATAAAGTTTCCTGGCTTAAACCACGTTCAGATGCATTTTTTGATAGTAGATTGATACCACTATGCTCTCAATTTTCATTGGTTGTTTATCCTTCCTTCATAGTTTTGAGTTTTGTTATTTTGGTGGGAAAAATTGAAAAATATATAATTAATTGTATAGTGTTATCCATTATAGAAAAAGAATAAGTTTTATCCGCATTATTTCTATTTTTTTAAATTGAAAAAATGTCTGAAGAGTGTGATTCAAGTTGTCAATTTCAAGACATAGTATATCGTTGGCCAGGATCAACTCATGATTCAACAATTTTTTCAAACTATTTATTGAGGGCAAAATTTGAACGTGGGAATTTTAATGACAATTTATTAGTAGCGGATGGTGGCTGTAAATTAATTTCAATGTGAAAAGCCGTAGATACCTAACAACTTTGTAAAAATCGACCCATATAATATCACCTCACATAACGGACATAACCTCATAAAATAGTATTTGTGCGACTCAAAACCAAATAAAGAAAATTTTATTTTATTTACATTCTTTATTTTCTAATTCGTTAAACAAAGATGTCCTTACGTCCGTCGTAAATTTGAAATCTGACAACGCTGTTAGGAAAGATACCAACATTACAATATTGGAGTTCAGCTGAACCGACGCTGAACGAGATTTGTACAATCCATATCCATTTTTTATACGGGTTCAACAATTCGCCGAGTTCAGCTGAACCTGGGCTTAAGTTCGCTTTGTACAATCGGCCCTTAGCAGATTAGGCGTTTTTAGGGCTTTCATAAGAGAAAATTGCCAAAACTTGGTTGATCCAGGTGCAGTTTTTGTAATAGATAAACAACTTATGTAATATAAAGGTCGACTGCAATTTTGCCAGTGCATAAAATCAAAAGGAAGTCGATTTGGCAAGTGAATCTCGAGAATAGGCATGAATTTTTTTAATATGTGTCGGTAAAGATATATCCGACATATCGCACATTCCAGGAGCAGGATACAATTATAGTTCACCTTTGCCAGAATCTACTGAACGGTAATTGTGAAGAGATTGTTGACAACTGGTATACATCAGTTCGTCTGTGTGAGTTTCTATTGACCAAAATACTTTACCGGAACTATTTGATCAAATAGGGGTGTTTGGAAAGCATTAATAACGGTTTAATCATGTTTTCTTCGCAAGGATATGCTTCTTCTAGTTAAGTTCAATAACAAGCAATACGTTTATCTTTTAACTGGTAAATATAATGCTGGTTTTGCGAAAAAAAAACGATATGCAGCAGTAGGAAATGTCCTTTATTATAACAAGCCAAAATATGGGACGCAGTGGACCAAGATACTGAATCGTTCAGTCCTCTGCGGAAATCCTATACATGGTTCACTAGAAGGTATTTTATAACCAAGCTTATGAAAACCCAATTTCAATGTACAAGTATAAAAAAGTATGCTGCCTGGTTACTTATGAAATATAGGAATAAAGGATGCCACGAAATGGAAGATAATAAAAATCAACCAACATCTTCAAAATCGTTGCATGCAATGGCTGACTTTACAAAAGAAGTTGGGAAAAGCAGATCCCTACGAAAAGTGTATCTTGTTTGCAAAAGACTTGAAGTGCGTAAACTAACAAGAAAATGTTGCATTTTTTGCTCATACAAGCCTGGACTCTACTGAGCTGAACATTTTCAGAATTTTCATAGATAATGAAAATAATGTTCATATTATATTTGTTTCATTTTTTAAAATTGGACTTAATATTTGAGTTTTGTACTATGTTGTTTAATATATATGTAAATTTTTAATTTGCCCTTACTTTATAATTGAGTTTTGAATTATGCTTTTTATAACAGTATGTTTAATTTTTTAATATTTGTCTTGACTTGGGTTTTGTATTTCCAAATTTTTTTATTATGATGAAAATATTTCTTGACAAAAGAGAAAAAAACAAATAAATTGTCTAAAATGCAAGTATATATTGTATTTCCATTTTTAAATTCTAAAGTGGGTCAGAATGGTGGAAAGTATAAATTTAATTGCTTTGACATTCCCAACGTAAAGGTCAACCTACACTAACAATACATTTTAACGTAGACTAAAAATTGGTAAACATATTAGTCATTCGACGTCGCTTGTAATACTAGCCAATAAATCATAACATAATGACGGTGGCTTGACGATGAAAACTTATAAATTTCTTGCTAAACAATAAGCTCGCAACCCTATTGCACATAACGATGTGATATCAGCGGTTTTGCGTGACTTAAATGTTTCATATCGCCGTGATGGTCTGACCGGCAAGAAAAATTGGTAATATACTTCTGAAGAATTAAATACAGTATGTCATAACTATAAATTTTGCTCACAATGCGAAATATTTCTTGGTCGAGTAGGAACACAATACGTAAGCTTTTATATGACATATTTCCCATAAAGATTCTCATATTTTTGCTCATATGTACAAAATGAAAATAATAAAGTTACATTATTTATCGGCAATACCAATTGCTTATTTACCCTCGTGAGCGCTCTGGCTTATAACAAGGACAAGAAAAGCTCTGGGAAAATAGAAAAGGTAATTCTGGATGAAATATTCTTACAAACAAAACGCCATTCATACATTTTATGGTATTACATAATTTTTTTTACAAAGAACTATTCTTCTATTAGAACAAAAATATTGACAAATAAAAACATTATAGTACCGATAAATGTTTTAATAAACGTTTTAATATATTTTGTTTCCCCTTTAAGTTTCTATCTTTAGTTATTTTCATGTTCAAACTTTGTTTTTAACAAATAATATTTTCTTCGTATTTTGAACATTTTAGGAAAGTTTGTTTGTTTTATTATGTACATGTATTTCAATAACACCCTATATAAAAATTATATTAATTTCCTTGGTAATGGCCTTCAACTCCCTCCATTTTGAAATTTGTTTTGCATTCATATGGAAGTTTGTTTTAAATACTTATTTTTACAAACTATAAATCATTTAAATTGGTTTATTTCATTCCATTCCATGTACATTTTTACTTTCCGAACAACAGAGTTGTATAGAAGGAAAGTATTGCGATCATGATATTTTGGCCATACCCGGATTTTAACGGATCTTTACGTTTTGTAGAACATAAAATTTTCTACAAATTTTGTCATTAATTTTTTTTCTAGTTCCGCATAGTTTCGCCGTTAGTTTTTATTTTAATTTTTAAGCTATTTTTGTCCTTTTTAAATTATTATTTCTTGTTGAATTTTAATAATAAAAATTTTAAAAAAATATCTTTAAATTTGTAATAATTAATTTTATAATTATAAATTTTTTCAAAATTTTATTACAAAAATTGTGAATTTTTTTAAAATTATATTACGATTTAAACTAAATTGAATAACTTCTAAAATATTAAAGTTATTGAAATGGGATTTGCACCACTCTAAAGATAATATAAAACTCTAAATTTAAAATGTTTTTTAGTTTCTTAAAATTTGGAATTATAATTATTATAGCCAAAATAAAGATTTTTTTAATTTTTTTGTAATTTCGTTTTATCAATAAGTATAAAATAAATGAAAAAGTAAATAGCATATCCGAAAATGATCGAAAAGTACTATGTGTGTAAATTATTTCATAATTTTAACATAGTATTTGTAAAAGTTATAGCAATAAATGAAAAAAGTTAAAACAATTCAATGGAATTTACCCATCAATTTTTGACAATTTTTTTTTTTTTATTAATGCATTTTGGTCCAGAAAACCTAAAAAAAATGTTTGTTTCCCATTTCGAATAAAATTGAATGAGACATTAATTATTTATTGATTTTAAAATTATTTAAAAAAGGTTTTATTTCTTTTTAAGGCTAATATTAATATTAAAAATTAAAAAAAAAAGCAATTAAATTTGTAGTAAAAAACTCTATAGTTATGATTATTTTTAAAATTTTATTCAAAAAATTGTAGAATTCATAAATTTTTTTTTGAAATTTAATATAAGTTAAAAAAAAAAATTGAATAACTTTAAAAATATTAAAGATATTAAAATGGGATTCATACCATTCGATAGGTAATATAAAATTTTAAATTTAGAAAATAATTTAGTCTCTTCGAATTTAACATTCTAATTATTATAACCCATATAAAACAAATTAATTTTTTTTGTCCTTTTGTTTTGTCGAAAATGGTAAAACAAATGAAAAAAATAAATAGTACATCTGGAAGGGATCAAAATGTACATTATGTGTGAAATATTTCATAATTTTAAAACAATACTTGTAGAAATTATACAAAAGTATAAAAAGTTAAAAAAAAAAATTTTACAGAAAAATAAGTTTTTTTTAAATTTTTGTAAACTAATTTTATTAATGTATTTTGATGTTTGTTTACCCCCTCATTTTTAAAGTTATACTGAGTGGCTCAGGAGGCCGGGCCAAGTTCATATCTTCAGAACGAATTATTTTAAAATTTGGGATGGTCATTCTAGACATAATTTTGAATTAAGTGACATAAAAACACGAAATGGCGGACTTTCGGTTTCTTTGATATTAGCGTAAAAACTGAATTTTCAAACGAAACACCCAGTTTATTTTTACATATTTGGATTCTACTGGTCAAATTACGTGTAATTCATATGTCAAAAAAGATCTTTGCTGTCAAAAATAAAAATTATTTATTCGATTTTTTTTTTATTTCACAATGTTTTTAAAAACCATTCCGATATTATGCATATCATTTTATTTATAGTTAAACACTAATAAAATGAAAAATATTTAAATTTATGCAAGAATAATATTTTTTAGTAACATTTGGTCACTTTTCGAAAGGTTTAAAAATAATTTTTATTTTTGACAGCCAAAATCATTTTTGACATATAAATTATAAGGAATTTGACTTGTAGAATCCAAATATGTAAAAATATACTGGTTGTTCGATTTAAAAATTCAGTTGTTACGCAAATTTTAAAGAAGTCCGCCATTTTGGATTTGTATGTCATTTAATTCAAAATTACGTCTAAAATAATACGTTCATTTGTTCTGCATATAAACTTGGACCGACCACCGAGCCGTACAGTGACACTTTTTTTAAAAAACAATGACATCTTTCTTTGTTTATTATATTTTATTTGTTTTTTTTCCTATTTCATTACAGTATAGTGCGTTTGTTAATTTTTCATAACTTATTCAGGTGTTTGCATTTAGGAGCAGCTGTTCCGAGTATAAGAAAAAAGTACTCGGATACAAAGTACAAGTACTTGTCCTAAAAAGTACTTGAATCCAAAGTACAAGTACATGTCGAAACATTTTTGTCCAAGTTCATGTACATATTGATACATTTTTGCACAAGTATCTTAAATCGCATTGACATAATTTTACAGTACAGTCACTTTTTCGTCATGCCGTCAATTACTGCTATGTTACTTACGATAAATTATCCACACAACTATAAGCTACATAATAAACAAAGGAGAATGGGCTTTTGATAGTAAAATTTGGGCGGTTTCTAAACAAAAATTATTAAATGATTCGAAATGAGAATTGTAGTATATTTTCATTTTTTTTAAGCTAGAATAAGTTATCTTATATAATAAGGTTTTATTAATTATTGCTCTTTAATTTTTTGAATGACTTTGGTCAGAACAAAAAAATACATATCAATAAAGAAGCGAAGGCTATGTTATTTTCATGGACCAAAAATTGAACGCGCATGCCCATGTCTTTCATCTGCATACCAGACCATTTCTGCTTGGATAGGATTTCCCTCTTTCCAAACGCTTTAATCTGGTATGTGTACTTTGAAAGGTTTTTCTGAAGAATTTCGTGTGATTGCATCCCTATTACTAGGTCTTTTTCTAACTCTCTATATAATATTTCATAGTCTGCACCATGTTGACTGATTATGGGCTGGTGTGCTTTTATTATTAGTCTATAATGCTAACTTGGCTAACTTGGCTTCTAGATGTATGTGAATATGTAATGGAGGTAGGTTTAGTATGATCTCTAATGTTGTAATTGGAGTTGTCCTCATTGCTCCAGTGATATACATGCATGCTTGCCTTTGTATTCCACTAAGTACTTAGACAGCTTCAGCTTATTGTGTCTTCAGCTATTATACCACCGAGCTGTAGGATAAAATGGGTCTTCTTACGCTATTGAACATCCATACCATAATCTTTGGTTATAAGACCCAGTTTTTGCCGAACATACTTCTACTTATGTTAAGACATACTATGGCTTTTTGAGTTCCATGTAAGTCTATGGTCAAAGATAACTAAAACGTATTTTAACTCTTGGGTAAATTTAATTTGAACTCCGTTAAGGATTTAAGTCTTAACAGACTGGAAAATTGGCATTTAACAAATTATCATTTTCGGCAAATCCAGTTATGTCTGTTGCTTCTTTATGAGAAAATATCAATATCTCATATATCGAACATGTTACAGTCTTTAAAATTGGTATTTAAGCTGTTCTTTAACAATAAAGAAATATGTGTTTGAGTTTAGAATTAATTAGGGAGGTTTAATAAAAGAAAGAGTATGTATGTGTCTTTTGGCTCATTCGGAAACGAACCAACGTAAAGCTACAAAAATTAGACAGTTACATTCTAGATCAGTCTTAAAATGTCTCTACTCGATTTCTGATCCAAGAAATATAGTCTGTTTGAAAAAATCGATACTCATGGTTCCTCACGCTCGCTAACGCTCGCATTTGGAATTTTCCACTCGTATCGATTTTTTTTTCATTCTAACCTTTTACAGAATATTCTAATATGATATTTTCTATGTTTTTAGATGTAGCTGTTTTTTTAATGACCAGCTAACTAAAATTTTCTATTTTTTAGGTTATGGAAAAAAGGTTTACTTTCCCATCTCTTCCTCGCAATAGTGTAATTTCCATTAATTTTTATGCGATCATTGTATAAGTTCTATCTTTAAGGGCCATTTGCACTGACACTAACAAATTTTCTATAGTGTTGTTACTTCTTGATGTTTGTGTGACGTTGTTATAATCTTTATAATTTTTTTATACTTCATCTTTCGTATTAAAAATACAAAATGAATTTCGATGACATCTTAGAAGACGATTCGGATGTTCTTGAAATAATTAATTTCGGTTTTCCGAGACAAATTTATATCCGAAATAATCCGAAATAATAAGAGCTAAGTGAACTAACTTTCTTTAAAATGTTTCGTTTGTATAAAAGAACAACTCAGTACCTTCTTACTAATTAAAATTTTTTATTCACCGAGGCATCTCTATGAACATTGTCGGGCACAATGGCGTTAAATTCGGTAGCAATTTTATGCCAACACTTTTTTTTCCATTGTGGAAACAGCGTGTGGTTTTTATCTTCAATTGTTTCCATATATTATTATATTTAATATAGTTGCTTTCTCTTCATTTAAAAAAATAGTGCTTCGCTGACGTTTTTCACTCATTTTGAAACATGCAGATTACAGAATTAAGGCATGCGGCATGAAATGTATTATATTTTCACAGCCATTACACTGTTTTTGAATTGTTTTCAGGTTAGAATTTTTGTTATGAAGTTAGTCACAACAGTGGTCACAACTATAAATAAACAAAATTACCAGCAATAGTTCGCTTGTACTCGCTTAAGAAAGCTCGCTTTAAAAGGTGCGGTGCAATGGTTTGGAAAATAAACTTCACTTAAAAAACCAATCTTACATGTCGTTCGGTGCAAATGGCTCTAAGAAATCGACAAAATGAATAAACTATATTGCGTTGCTGTGTGTCTTTTTGTACTGCGCGCACAAAAAGACTAATTCTTTTTCTACCCTATCCAATTTTTATTCTGTTCCCTTTCCAGAATTAATTTATTTTATATATTTTTTTTCTGGGGTAAAATGTTAACCTTAACCTTGTCACTTGCCCCGTTACCGGATTCTAGGGCTCCGGTATTATAGTTGAGATCAATTCTAAGTCAGAAACAAACAAGGCGACGCCAAATTAACCGCCTTGTCGACAATATCCTAAAAACTATTTTGCTTCTATTAGAGGAACCGCTGTTATCGATTCCTTATTGGTCACTATTCCACGTGGACTATTAAATAATTGAACATGATCAATATTTTTAAACGATTATTGAAATATCAAGAAATTACTTTTTTAGCCACGTCTGTAAGTAACATAACCAGAAACTTTTTTAGTACAAATAAGCAATTTTCTTTCATAATCAAAAACTCCGAGGTGAAGAACGGATATTCAGCTAGTCTCATATACAAAAGAATTAATGATTAGATTATTTTTTGAAGAAGTTTAGTAGCTGAAATAAAAGTAAAAAAATTGTAAAGGAATAGAGAATATAGTGGAACAAGGGATAAAAAATAAATAAGTGTTTTTAAATATGGACTTAAAATATATATTTCTATTGATTCTTTTACATAAATAAAATAATCAAAATATCTTTTATATTTTGCTATAAATTGTAAATAATCAAAATTTAAAATCGATTTCCAAACTCATAGCGAACAATATTAGATTTTATAGGCGACCGAATTTTCGATTCTACGAGGGAGAGATCGGTCAAACAATATCACACCTCAATAAGCACTGTCAAAGACTCTAAAGCTGTCTTTTGATATTTCACCAGAAACAGAATATATAGTTTATTACTTGCCCCGTCCTAGGGGCCGCCGATCCTTTTCATCACATGGGTCTATGGAATTCTCGATGACAGATAGAGGTATCGGAATGTCAAATGTATCGTGAAATTAATAATCGATATTGTGGCCATATTGCTGAAAATTGAGTATTTCCCCTATATTGTCTGGATGTTTTCAGAAAAATGATCCGTATAAACTTTACTTATTTATTTTTTCTATAGTATATTTTATACTAACGTGTGCAGGTTGTTTCTTGTTATTTTTTACTATGAAACGTTTTTTTTTAAATAATTCCTAATCAGTTTACAGGAAATTTTTATTAGATGCCAAAATAACAGGTTTTAAGATGTTCATAATTCTTGTGATAATGTAATGCTCTTTGCGTCATCAAGCGGTCCAGCTTTTGGATTACCTCTAGCGCCACCTTTCGTTTATAGTGTGAAGGCCACTTGCTCGGGCAGCTTCAGTGGAGAAAGAAATACTCCAGGGGTCATTAGGGCCTCGAACAATGCCGTGCTGGCCGATAAGACAGGCGGTTTTTTTTATTTGTCCGGGACCGTTCTTTGCAATCGGATTCACTGCAGCCTCGTGGGCTTATTGCGTTATCTCCCGTCTCTTTGTGTACTGCACCCAGTCCATCAGAACCTTGTTCCCGGTACTAGTTTGTACAGGTTCTTTAATGGCTGTTTGTAGAAGTCTTCTGGATCCATTTTTGGTTTTCCATATATTCTTTGCCTTTTGTGATCCAGCGCCTCACAGTTGCATAGTATGTGGAGTGCATTCTCGGTCCTTTTATCGCATTGTCTGCATTTGAGGTCGCCATTATATAGCCCCATTTTGTCCCAGTATAATTTGTGTTTTCGCTTGATGCAGTCTTTTATATGGTTCCTAAAAGTACGTTTTGGTACTCCCATCGCTGGTTTTGGACCAATTAATGTGGTGGACAACCCGCTTCTTGCGAGCTCGTCAGCGTTTTCGTTTCCAGCGATACCTTTGTGACCTGGTACCCACGATAAAGTTACTTTATTGTGGGTCGCCAGTTCCCTAAGTTCTACGCCACATTCCCATACCAGTCTAGATGTCACCTTTGGGCTCCTTATGGCCCTAAGGGCTGCTTGACTGTCTGAGTAGATTATGATTCTTTTTCCCTCGTGGTCTCTCATATTACTATTTCTCGCACATTGGAGAATTGCATAGACCTCGGCCTGGAATACAGAGGTATATTTTCCTATAGAGAAACTCTCTTGGTACTTATTCTGTTCGCAGTATATACCAGCTCTAGTTCCCCTTTCGGTTTTTGCTGTGTACCAGTTAATTCGGTTAGGGTTTGTCATGAAATGTGTGCTTGTATTCAACTCATTCCGATTCTTAATTAGTATTCTCAGATCTTTGTTGAAGCTGTATTTAGCAGTCGTGAAGTCTGACCTCATTCCAAGCATGTTGCCTCCCACATGATCTAGCTTAGTGTGTCCCAGTCTATGATTTCCTTCATAGAATGGTAAGTCCTCTAGCCATCGTAGATTCATTCTAGCCTCCCCCGTTATAACGTATTGTAATGGGGGGAGGTCAAGAAGAGTTTCCAAAGCAGCTGTGAGTGTTGTTTTTATGTTCCCCGTTATTCCCAAGCAGGCAAGTATTTGTATCTTGCCCAATTTGGAGAGAGCGGTCCGTTGTTTTATCTTTGGCCACCAGACCAGAGATGCATATGTTACCATGGGCAGCACTACCATATTGTACAACCAATGTACCATTTTTAGATTGAGCCCCAATGTTTTTCCATACGTGCGTCTAGCTATCATTAAAGTAGCAACCGCTTTCGTATGTTTTTTTTGAATCTGAAGGTTCCAGGTAAGTTTCGGGTCGAGCATTACCCCAAGATATTTTACCCTCCCTTCAGATTTACTTCTTCACCACGAAGCCATAGTGGGCCAAGGCCCACCAAATTCCTTCTGTGGGTGAATGCTGTCATATTGGACTTGGAGGGCTGATTTTCAAAGCCTCATGATCTGTCCAGAGTGTAACTGCGTTTAGGGCCATCTGAAGTCGTTCCCTAACCGTAGTGTTGAATTTTCCCTGGGATAATATGACAAGGTCATCTGCGTATCCCAGTGTTTTGTGTCCTTCTTGTTGAAGGATTCTCAGCAGTCCATCCATTACCAGATTCCATAGCAGAGGAGAAAGTACTCCCCCCTGCGGACAACCTGTGGTCACATGTGCTGCCTTTTTCTCCCCCATCAGAGATGTACATATTAGCCTATTCCGTAGCATGCAGTCTATCCACCTGCAGCACGTTGCGTCTATATCCGAGTTTCTCGATGCTCTGGCTATTGAGTCTAATGACGTATTGTCAAAAGCTCCTACTATGTCCAGAAAGGCCGCTAGTAGCACCTCTCTTGTTTCCATGGCATTTTTAGCTCTGCTTACGAGCTGATGTAATGCAGTTTCTGTAGACACGCCTGCTCTATAGGCATATTGGTCTTGGTGTAGAGGACAGGCTTTACTTTCCCCCCTGGAATAAGTACCGGAGTATCTCTTGCTACGATGTTAATTTTTGTGAATAGAAAAAAAAATAAAATTACCAAAATAAAAATAAACCCTTTATTATTTCTGAATGAAACCAAAAGACGGCTATTACTTTGCGTCAATGGTGGACGGTAAAGGCACGTCTTCCAGGCTGGTGTTGACCTTGACAGCTCGACTTGTCTCCAAAGTTAGAGGGACTACCACTTGAACTCGGACAACCACTGCTACTCTAATTAGGATGGCTACAACAACTCGGACTTTGGCTGCCACTGCAGCTAGCGACAACGGATTGAATTGTCCTACTAGATAAGAATTTCGGCATATAAAAAACATTGACGCGAGTGTCTCCATCAATCGGACGGAGGTTCAACTGATACGACTATTCTTATAATCGAAGCTTCTCGCATTTACATAATTTTAAGTTAATTCTTAATCCAGTACCGTGCGCGATTTAATTTAAATATTTTAATTATCGCGGTAGACAATCCTTCCCGGACAACTATTCCCCTTTACAAAAGTAGTCGTATGAAAAACATTCGAATGTACTTTTTGGACATTTCCCAATATTTATAATTGTACAGAGACAGTTAAGTCCTTTAAAAAAATACATGAAAATAGTGACTGGTTTTCATCGCATTGGTCGACTGAGCATATGTGAGAAATAGATGTCACGGAGGAGATTGGCCGTGGAGAAAAAAGAAGTGTTGTTAAAAACAGTCTTTATAGAACAGAATTATCCGGGAGAGACTTTCCTGAAAGGATTATCCGGAGAAGGATTTTCTAGGGAAGAATTATACAGGGAAGGATTTTCTGTGGAAGGATTATCCGGGAAGGATGGTCTGGGGAAGGATTATCCGGGTAAGTATGGTCTGGAGACATTAATTCGTATCAATGTTCTAATATATTTCCTAAAGAATTGGTGACGATTTCTTTAAAAGACTTGCACGCAAGTAATAATATTAATCTGAATTTTCTAAATATTGGATCAAAAATGAAATAATTTCGTCTAACATAAAACTACAGAAAAAATATTTTATATTGGAAAAAATAATGGTAAGTATTCATTTTTCCTACCTTTATTAATGGGTAAAAACTATTCTATAAACTAAATAGAATTATCAAAAAATGTACATCTAACAACGAACCGTGTCGGATATTACAAAGATATCAGAAGCATAAAAGCCCAACTACATCGTTATTCATTTTAGACATGATTCTACAAAAATTTATGCACTCTTTTAAATCTCCAGTGAGATATTAACTGACGGTTTACCGTGGCTTGAAGTCCAAAAGAGAAAATTTAGAGTTTTAACAAAAGCTATAAAGAGTTATTTTAAGGTTATAATATTGTATTTATAATTTATAAAAGTATAACTGTTATATCTTAGAGTGTTTTGATGACTTGTTTTAAATCATAATATTAATAAATTTACCAGAAAATTTCATTATTTTGTATAATATATTTTATTTTATCTAAATTATTAAATTATTAAGTTAATTTGGATTACAAATACTTTTTTATAATCGTTTTTTTATATATTGAATCCAGAAATTCCCTTGTCTGTAGTGTTATCTTTTGTATATTTTAAAACATTTTTTACATTATTTCTATTCGCTCTGTGCACCTGAACTTTTTTCCCGAACATTTTTCGACGGATCAAAATGTAAACAACAATACGGAAATCCAGCCAAAGTCCAGCAGAAATATGTTGTGTCGTGTGGTGTCAGAATAATAGTTTAAACAATCGCAATACAAAATTTTATTGATTTCCTTAAAGTCCATACAAATCTGAACAAAGAAAAATGTGGATTAAAGCAGTAAAAATGGAAAGGTATTTATTCGAAGCGAACCGTAGGTATGTGAGTTTTGTTTGCGAAATTAAACTTCTTCGAGTAATTCTATGACAACGAAAATTTTACTGCAGTTTGCTGATCATATAGACCAATCTAATAAATGTCGAAAAAAAACAAAAAATTAATTATACACGCGCAAAATTTAAAATTCAGAAAAAATCGTTTTTTCAAATTAATTTTTAATAAATATCCTTCTTTTAAGTACAAGCACTCATACCTTCTTGATTAGCGGCTAGGGGTTCGCTTTGTTTTTGGGAATTTATGACCGCCTATAGTTTATTAATAGGCATTCGATGAATATGTTGTTCGTGAGGCATCTAATTTAATTTTTTCGAATATTTTTTTTTGGCTTGGAACCGAATTTGCAGCAGGCATATTATTGGCAATTGACAAAAAGCAATCATCCTCATAGCCCATCATACGGAAAAAGTAGTAAAACAGTGTAACAAAGTTACTTTTTTTCCGTAATAATTAAAATATATAAATAAAATCGCGCACTGGACTGGATTGTGTAAATATCTGGCCACCTAGAAGATCTATTGTGTCCCCTTTTGCTGAGTATATCACTTCAATGTGCTACCATGTAAAAGGCCCTTAAGTTTTGTAAGCAGTATATTCTCTACCTCAAAAAATTTGCATTCTTCACTATCTGCTAGTACAAACTTCCTTTCAGCTAGAAATGTCCTGCTTAGACTCCTGTTGTTATAAAAAAATATGTGAAGCTTGTTTTAAGTCATGCTAATAAATTCTGTAGATGTCCTGGTAAATGTCCTGGTAAAAATTTTTTACAACTACTTTCACTTGTCTATTGGATCTTTTTTTCTTGGCGAGGTATTCTGTTATTTCGTTTCCAGGAACCCATAAGAGATTATTCCTACTTAGCTCATTTAATTTTTCAATCATTTCTTTTCCATGTTAGAATGGTTTTTAGTGCTTTGTTTGTAAATGACATTAAATATGTCTTCGACTGTAAATTTCCTAGTTGAACGAAAAAGCATAGCAACATATTTTCTTAAATTATGTTATTATTACTTTTTACCTTTAAACTGAGTTTTTTATTTTATTGCCACACATTTCACATTTGTTTTTATGAAAATAAAAGTATTGTTTATGAAAATTTATCACCACAAGTAAGATTGACGCTTGTGGTTAAGTTATGTGCAGACTTGCTGGAATTTTACCTTAATTAAATATAGTTTTAGTTTCTACTATTTAAATGGTACGAAATCGGACTTAATATTGAGATCCTTTATAAAAACTACATATTCAATATTTTCTACATGTTGATACGAGTTTAATAGGGTCTAATAATCATAGCAAGCTCTGAATATTTCCATTGTATTTATTAGAAACCAAGAAGCAAAGTACTAATGTAAATTATGTTATTGGTAGCACTGCCTTTCTTGGAAGTTTTTGTAATACTTCTGTGGTTACTAACCATATTCAGTAGTTTTTTTGGATAAAGACCGCTAATGGAAGGATTAACTTACATGTAGTTTAAAATGGTAACATCCTTTCCGGAAATTTTTCCTCTGGCAAACCTTTCCCGACAGTTCCTCCCCACGACAATACTCTCCCAGGACAAACCTCTTCCGCAATAATCCTGCCCGGATAATCCTTCCCCATTCTTCACAAGATATGTCAAGACAACAGAGGTAATATATGCATATTAATTGTCAAGATATTTCATTTCTGGTTTAAATATATATATTCTTAATAAAATTTGACATGTGAAAAAATTTCTAACTTATATTTTGGGTTTTCCCAATATGTTAAAGGCAGTCAAGTTCTTTTTTTTAATACACCAAAATAGTTACTAGTTTGCATTGCCCAGGCTAGTCTTTTTTTAATGCATAAAACTGGACTGGTTTGCATTGCTCAGTATAGGCTTTAAAAAAATACTTAAAATAGTGACTGGTGTACATTTCTTAATCTAGTCCTTTTTTTAAGACATAAAAATAATGACTGGTTTGCACTGCATTGCTCGAGTGAACATATGCGCGAAATACATGGTGGACCAAAATTGTCGAGCAATACTTCTAGGGGTGATAGAACACCTTAAAATAAGTAATATGTGTCTTATGAACCTATGTCCAATTTCGCTTATTAAGGGTGCGACAACCCCTAGAAAGAGCTTAACGATAATTGGTTTTTCATGAATATCATTCGAGAGGAGTCCTATACAAATTTTAGGTAGTACGCTATTTAGGTATTTTGTCCTGATTCTTAAAATTCACTAAGGGTAGTTTTCAAGGGGTGAGTTAAACTTTTTTAGACATATTTTTTTGTTATCAACTATTTTGGAAAAAGCATATTATAATAATATTTTCGGAAGTTTTTTCTTAAAAAAAGTTACTCTTGATGTATCATCCAAAAATTAATCGTTAAAAAAATATATCTAAAAAGGGGTAACTCACCCCTAGAAAACTACCCTTGGTGAATTCATACAATCAAGACAAAAACGTCAAAAGCGTAAATTAGTACCCTTAGATACTACCTAAAATTTTAATATTGTATAGTACCCCTCTCGAAAGATATTCATGAAAAATCAAGGGGTTGTCGCACCCTTAATAAGCGTCTTTGGACATTGGTTCATTAAACAAACATTACTTATTTTTAGGTGTTTTATCACCCCTAGAAGTATTGCTCGACCATTTTGGTCTACCTTGTATATGTAACGGGAAAAATTTGTCGTGGGGAAGGATTGTCCTAGGTAAGGATTATCGTGGAGAACAAGTGTCGCTGGGAAAAATTGTCGCTATGAATAAATATCATGGGGAAGTATTGCCCGTGAAGGATTCTCACGAATTCCTTTAAAATACCTTGTTCTTCATTTCTTCACAGTTTAGGGTGTTGTTGTTTTGAGGTGTTAATATTTTAATTTATTTGTGACCTTTAAAAGGAACTAGTTTTGGTGATTTAAGATCTAAAAAAATTAATTTCTTTGTAGTTAGATCAGGTATTTTTAATTTCCCGATTGTTTGTGTACTTTTACTTATTATTATTATTCTGTCGTCAGAGGATAAATTAGAGCTGCTTTTTTTTTTTAAATTTTAATGATTACAGCAAAATTTAATAAAATTGGAATTCTTTTTCACCTACAATCAAATGTGGTACCTTTCGCCTTTGTACGTTTTTAATGAAAGATTTACTTCCATAAATTAACTGACGATGTACGTTCGTTATTTCCGACAATATTTTTTTACTTGTATATTATTTTTAAGAAAATTTCAAGCTTCAAGAAGATAACTGCCGAGGTAGGTAACAAATACATAGACATTTGGCACTTTAGATTACTTCTTTCGATAAATTTATGAAATAAGCAAAGGCAAAATATCAATCATAAAATATACTAGACAATTTTAAATTAAATTTCCATTCGATTTGACATATATTATAATAAATAAAGATATATTTTCCAACATTCTATAAATAAATGCCAGTTCATTATTTTACACAGGATGTAAATGTAAATATAACCGTTAGTCAGCGTTATAAATTAAATCCCTCTTGTCAAACTACAATGTTTGATGAATATGAAAATAATAACTAACAAATTAATAAAAATTATTTGTCGTATTGTAATTATTTAAAATCAATGAATATTTAATATTTTACAATATAAAATAATTATACTAATATTAATGGAAATGTGCAATTAACTGATATGTAGGTCAGAAATTTAATTAGAAATTTGGAAAATTCAATATTAGTTTCGTTTTCTTTCCATTTTAAAATACGGAACCCAAAATAATCAGACTATCTGAAAAACTTTTGATCTGAGTAAAAAATATACCTAATAAATAATGTTAAAAAAATAGGAAAAAAGAGGATAATATAGAAAAAAATGGTGAAAAAATAGGAAAAAAAATAGGAAAGAATTGGAAAAAATCGGAACTACAGGAAAAAAATAAGAAAATGAGAAAAAGCAAGCAAAATTGGGAATAAACAAGAAAGAACAGGAAACAATAGGAAAATCGACAAAAATGGAAAAATGAGGAAAAAAATGAATATAATATGAAAAGTAGAAAAAATGGGAAAAAACAGAAAAAATACAGAAAAATCTGAAAAAGTAGTCAAAGGTCGAAAAAACAATTGGAAAAAATAAGAAATAATGGGAAAAAATAGGAAAATGGGAAAAAATGGAAAAATAGTAAAAAATAGGAAAAAAGAGAAAAAACAAGAATAAATAGGGAGAAATTGAAAAAAATTAAGAAAAATTAAGAAAAACTAAGAAAAATATGAAAAATGGGTACGGACATAAACATTACATTTTAACGAAACGGTCGAATTTCGACCACTGGGCGAATAAAATTATACCATAATGATAATATCTCTATATTTCACTCTCTTACGAGTGAACCCCAGAAGCCAAGACATGTGAGAAGAAGGGACGTATAGTATTATTTGCCTTTATGCTCTAGACTTACTGATGATTGATGGCAGAAAACCCAAAAAAACTTACAACCATCATAGGTATAGTAACACAAGGGATTGAAAAAGAAGTAAATATGTTTTTTTTGTTTAATTCTTGCATATTTCTTTTTTCTGTGACTTTAAATAACCTAACTTTAGTCTGTTGTAAAGTCACCCTTTACACCCTCTACAAGGTCCTAATAATTATATTTAAAGTATATTCACTACTCGAAATACACAAGCAGTACCCCAAAAATCCTATCCATAACAATATCACCAAAAAAATCAAGAAATTATGTGATGAAAATAAGAATATCGTGTTTGTATGGATACCTTCCCATATTGGGATTAAGGGCAACGAAACAGCCGACCGATTAGGTAAGGAACTAACAGAAAGTGACTTGTTTAGTGAAACTAATAAAATTGTGTTGTGGAACCTCAAATCGCGGCTTAAAAAATATTATTCTCAGTGCGTGCCAAATAAGTGGTCCATATAACAAACTTCACGAAATCAAACCAAACAGTCTAGAAAAACCATATTTCACATCATCACTATACAAACAAGTCATATTCACACATTAATGGATTGGCCATACTCGAACTATCCACCTACACCTCATAACAAAGGAAAAAGCTCCTCAATGTGACTGTTGCATAATGTTAAGAGTCGCTAATAAAATCGAAAGTCATAGCGAAATCGTAGTCATTCATTTGGTCATATTCACATTATTGGGTCATTCTACATTGTTCCGAATATTTGATCATTTTGATATATTTATATTTGGTCATTATTTTAAAATTTATTATTTAATCAAATTGAAGCTGTAAAATGCTGTTAGGATATATTAAATTATACAAATAAAGTAGTAAAAGTGACCTGCTGTGTTAGTTACTCGCCCGTTAATTCTTTTTGGTACGGTAGTACATAAAATGTACCGGTATTTTTTAGCACCATTTGGTATGTTAGTACAAAAATTTGTATCACAAATTTAAGTCAACTTGTTGATAAGTTACAAGGGTTTAAATTACATATCAGATGTATGTACATACAGTAAATCTGACATACAGTGACAATAGTACAATTTTATCCAGTCCGCAAGTGCAGAATAAACACTTTGTAGTTTGTATTTGTTTATTGTTTTTCTAGAGATTTATTGCGTTTTTGTTTTTGTATTCTTTATACTTTGTTGTTGGATGTTCTGAAAGGGTAATACAATACATTATACAAATAAAATATCACATTAGATATTATTTGTGACTCGTTTTTTAGCATTTAAAATATTTAAAAATAAGATGATCTTCCCATCAGATTAATTAATATGACAGAAGATGAACTGTTTGAAGAACTTGAGACAATAAACGATTATGTTGCTTGAATTCCAAGTGACATTGAGTCCGTTAACGATTCTGGACCAGCAGTTGAGTCGGATTACGAAGTGTAAATGGATCATGGGCCACCCTATAACTTTTAAACGGGTTAATAGATTTATACCAAATTTTGGCCAATTATAATACAGCTAAAATTTTTTAAATAAAAATCCAATATGGCCGATATCCCGTTTGACCGGAAATTATATGAAAATTGGAGATTCAAATGGAACCCCGGTATAGTTTTACATATTTGGATTCTACGACTTTAAATAGAGCTGGATTATTATCAGATGAGTACATTTCGTCAGTCATAATGTGCAGAAACCTACTTGAGTTTGTAGGCGTGGCCAGACAGCTTTAAACGTGGTCAGAGTCGCCTGTCGCTCATGAAAGTTGGATTCAGTAGCGTAATGTTATAGTTCTTCCATTCTCAGTTTGATCACACGTGCTTTAAAAGTCACAAATAATTGTGGGCGTGCACATAAAATTCGGATAGGGAGCAAAATGATGTAATAAAATAAAATCATTCCTTATACAAATTAATTGTACAGTTTCTTATATGACAAATAATAATTTAGGTAAATACATTAAAAATAATAAAACAAACTCAAATAATTCAACAGTCAGGTGTTTATATAAACTAAATTGTGTAGATTGTCCTAAAATATTCATCGGGAGAACGTATGGAAATTGCAAAACTCGTATTTCACAATAAAACAATAAAAGTGATTCTAGTTATTCCAATCATTTAATAGAAGACAAGCACTCGTTTGATCCAAACTTTGAAATTTTACATACAGAAAGAAGGGGGCTGAAATTAAATTATTTAGAAGCATTAGAATTCAACAAACGACAAAAACTACAACAATTTGCACAAAACGCCATTCTGATTATACAAACCTCAATAAACTAGTATTAACACACACTACCCATATAATACCCAACTTGAGGGCGACACTGTTCGTAGAAAAGTTATGGTCAATTTTTCAAGAAGTGGTTTTACGATAGCAACAAACCCTTAAAAGATTTATAACAAATTGTATTTATCAGCAAAGACCGGCTGTTGCCAAGTTACCAAAATTTTCATGCATAAGGCGAATTTTTATATTTAACGTGAATTTTATTATTGGTGGAACTAATTAATTATAATATAACACTAATACACTTATATCTATATATTTACAAAAAAAATACACTATCTGTCTAACAGCGTCACTAACTAAAATTTTACTGGAATAACGAGAACATTTTTATAGTAAGGCTAAGAAAGAATTTTAGAAAATAAATGTGACAACCTCGATTGATATCAGTCTCCTCAAACTGAGAATCGAAAAACTATACTTATTTGTACTTGTTGCATTTATTTAGCTATTTTGAGTTTTCTTGTGTCCTTCAATTTGTGTGTCTATATAAACTTTAATTTAATTCATTTTGTGTGCATTTTTGTAAGTAAACAACTAAATAATAATATAAGTCGAAACCGTACATCCCGAATTTTTGCTTTTGAACTGGAATAATTTTTCGCAATGGGTTAGAAGGCAGGTAATACCAAATCTTCCTCCAAGGGCTGTACTTGTAATCCAGTTATCATTATGTTAAATCTGAAAAATCGATTACAACTCAGGCTTTAAAGGCATATTTGATTTACTGGCTCAGTAAAAACCATATTCCGCATGATGCTAAAATGACCAAACAATAACTCTACACATTAATCAAAGCTCACAGACCCCCACCGACTTTTATTTTAGATTATCTTCTCGAAGAAAATGAACACAAAGTATTACGGTTGCCTCCATATCACCCTGAACTAAATCCCATAGAAAAAATATGGGCCACGGTAAAAAATTGGGTGGGTCAACATAATACAACATTCAAGTTGGATGATGTTGAAGAGTTGGCAAGGAAAAAATTTTAAAGTATAACGTCGAAGGAATGGGCAAACGTGGTGGACCATTCCGCAAAATATGAGGATACATATATTTAAAACGAACATCTGATTTATGAATATACAGATTCCCTCATATTTTGCGTAAATACGGGGTTATCCGATGAGTGGCATTCCAACATTTCAGACTTCGAAAATGATGATAGTGATGAAAATGGTTAAAATTATAAAAATTTAATAAATAAAATATAAATTGTTTATTTAAACTTTTAGTTGTTTTATTACTTTAAAGTTCAATAGCAATTTTACTAACAAATAGTTAAAATTTGAAATGCTACTTTTGATTTTAAAGTATTTTCGATTTAAAATATTTCATTAATGTACACACGCCACTGCTAAAATATCAGATACCCCTACCGCACCAGATTTGAACTTAGCGCCATAAAATAAGGTCCACAAAGTTTATGACGTGCTGCGTTAACTGGGACGTGGCTATAGCGGAATGTACTCATCTCAAAATAATCGAGTTCTACATATATATCGACTGTCAAATGTCACATATTTTTAATTTTTTTATATCCATCCTAGGTGGTCATGATTTGGTCTAAATTACTTAAAATCAAACCCAAATTACCTAAAATGTATCAATTTTGTCAATTACTTATTTCTGTTCCTTTCATTGAACATTTAGTTCGGCAAATACAGTTTTTTGACTGAAACTCAATTTTTTTAAACGAAACATAGATGGGCCAATCGGTATTAAAAATCGTTGATTTAATTACCATCAAAATGATGTACATAACAATTCCTTTTTTTCTCAAATAAAGAAGAAATGATTCGTTTTTTTTTTAAATTTCGATACAAATTGCTCCTGAAAGACAACCCTGTTTAAAACGCAAAATAAAGGATATTTTAAATAATTTCTCGTATAAAAATTCTTCAGTTTTAATCAGGAACAAATAAAAAACTATAAAATCAAATTTGGTTCTGTAGTTTTAATAAAACTAAAAAATCGGTTGTGTCGAATACTTTTTCAGATATTCAATGTTAAAGCTCCTAATTTTGACAATTTGTTATTTTTGACACGTGACAGTAGGAGAAATAATTGTTACTGTTCTGAATAGAGTTTTTCAAGTGCTTCCAAATGACATATTGCAAGTCAAATTTCGTGACATATTGCATATGTTATCTTTTGATAGTGACAGATGTCATACAAAAACCAGTGGGTTCTTCCCACAGGTAACCCAAACCGACATACCAAATTTCAGATTAATCGGATTAGACGTGTGGCCTCTATCGTGGAAGAATACACACAGACAGTTCACCTGAGATGATTAAGACCATTTCCAGATGGAAGTCATTTGGAAATTATCTTAATCATCTCAGGTGACCTCAAAATGGATATTTCCATCTTTATCTCGAAAAATTTTTTAGCTATCTAAAGTTTTTAGAGACGCCAGTTCTCCAAAATAGAGCAACAGTTATGAACAACCAATGCTGAAGTAAATAGTACTTTCATTATAAATGAAAATATGGTAATACCTCGGATTGAACTTGGTCCTACAATATCAACCAGGGAATTGGCACATAATGCTGGAATTAGCCACCAGTCTGTACATAATATTTTAAAAAAAGACAAGTTTAAGAACTACAAATAAATATGAATTACATCAGCATTTATACGAAGACGATGGTCCGAGGAGAATGGAATTTTTTCCGATGGGTGATGGGTAACTATAATAATGATTTATATTTTCACAAAACAATTTTATTTTCCGTTGAAAGTCGTTTTACCAATAATATCAATTGTAGATATTGGGCTAAAGAAAATCTCCGTTTGATTTGAGAAGGAAATCTTCAAGAACGTTTTAGATTTAACGTTTGGACAGGTGTCAAAAATAATCGAAACGTTAAATGCAGAAAGATATTTGCATTTTCAAATGCACGAAATTGGATATTTTAAAGACGAGTTACCTATTGCTGAAAGAATTGACATATATTATCAGCAAGATGGAGTCAGACTCCACAATGCAGTGTGAGTGACTGAATACTTAACGCACATTTTTGGAGCAAATTGGATAGGTACGAATGGACCTGTAAGGTGGAATGCCAGATTTAACAATTTTAGATTTCTTCGTATGGTCTTATATTAAAAATATCGTGTATGCTACCCCGGCCACAACACAAGATCATCTAGAAGACCGCGTGAGAAGAGCCTTCAATAGTATTATACCAGAAATGTTGGAAAATTCCTACGAAAGTTTAATTAAAAGAGTTGAAATTTGTCTACCAGAATGGTGGTCAATTTGAACAACTTATTTAATTATATTATTAAATTTATTATGAACACTTACTGTCTTTTTACTTTTTGAACAGGGTTGTCTTCAAGAGTATTTAGCATCATCGAAATAAAAAAATAGTCTTTATTTGGGAAAAAAAGGAATTGTTATGTACATCATTTTGATGGTAATTAGATGAACGATTTTTAATACCGTGTGGCCCAACTATGTTTCATTAAAAAAAAATGAGTTTCAGTCAGAAACTGTATTTGCCGAATTAAATATTTAATGAAAGGGAGAGAAATAAGTAATTTTAGGTAATTTTGGTTTGATTATGAGTAATTTAGATCAAATCATGACCACCTAGGACGGATATAAAAAATTAAGAATAAAATGAAATTGGTATCCCAAGTGACATTTGACAGTCGATATGTATATATTTAAAGTCGTAGAATCCACATATGTAACAAAATACCGGAAGTTCTATTCGAGTCTCCAATTTACATATAATTTTCGGTCAAATCTGATGTCGGCCATATTTGATTTTTATTTAAAATGATCAATAATTAGCTGTATTATAATTGAACAAAATTTGGTATAAATATATTGACCCGTTTAAAAGTTACAGGGGTGGCACAAGATCCGTTTACACCCGGTATATCGGACATTGATTTATATGATTAAAGGATGGAGTAATAACGAGAATGATGGTGAGAGAGCACATATTGAATTAGATGAAGGTAATACAGATGAAATAGATGAAGTTCCCTTGCCTGTTCGCTTGAAACTCTTGAACGAAGAAAAAAAGAAAAAACAAATATGGAGAAAAAACACTAATCCGTTAAAAACTCAACCATTTATCGAACATTCTAAAGTGGCTCAGATAATCTTGGACTATCCAAATATAACTAATATCAGACTATTTAGTGTTTTTTTTTTACTGAAGATATGCTAGATTACATGGTGTTACAAACTAATATGCTGAGCAACGTTCAATGATAACAGGTAAGCAATATAAACAAACTAATAAAGACGAATTGAGAATGGTCATAGGAATCAATCTACTAATAGGTATAAAATACGTACCTCACCAGATCTGCATGATCCATTTGTCAGTCGATGTGTTCTTTTGCATCATTTTGGTTGGCTTCTAACAAATTTGCTTCTGAACAACAATTTAGTTATGCCTCCAAGAAGAAGTCAGAATTTTGACAATGTGTATAAACCACTTTCTTTTCTCGAGGCTTTTATTACCAATTGCCAGTTATGTCTTGATCCCAATGAAAAAATAGCCGTTCACGAGACAATGATTAGTTCAAAGGAAGAAGCACTCTAAACCAATATTTACGAGGGTATAAAGTTTGAATGATATGTGACCAAAGTGGTTACTGCTATGATTTTGAAATCTATACCGGGAAGCAGGGTGATAGGACAGAAACAAATGAAACAAATTTGGGATTCACAGTTGTTCAGAATTTAACTCGCAGTATCCAGATAAGAATTATTTGGTATTATTTGATTATTACTTTAATTCTGTGAATTTGATTACAACACTATTAGAGAATAAAATATACGCATGTGGTACAGTGAATCCTAAAAGACGCAAACTTCCAACTCAAAAATTACCGACAACTTATGAAAGGTCAACATGCTTGGTTTATTAGTATCAATAATAAAGTGGAAAGACCAAAGACATATTATGTCAAATTACATTAATCCAACGTAGGTGATAACCGTAAAGCGTAATGACATGTACAATAAAAACATGAATTTTGTGAACAAATTCGACCAACTTTGATCTGTAGATAGAAAATCAAGAAAATGGCGGCACAGAATATTTTTCATTCTCATAGATGCTGCACGAGTTACAACACGTTTATAAATTATTAGGCATAAAAAAATTAACTGTATGGAATTTTAAAGAAAATTAATTCAAGAATTAACTGCTAAAATTGTTGTCAATAAAATGTCCGTCCTCTTGAACTCAGTATTCCCATTAAAAAGAAAAAACCTAATCAAACAGAAAGTGTTCGACTAACCGAAATTTTACACCAACCTATTAGTAAAGATTACGTATAGTAAGATAGGACAGTCAGACAAGGCGAATAAAATGTGAGAGAGACGGAATTTCCTGGAAAGTACTCCGAAAGCACTCCAAAAATATTGAGATGTAACCCGAGGCATAGGCGCCGTCAGTACAGTATTTCTTACGGTGTTGATATAGTAACATCGAAACATATTAGTGACTTATTGCATTATTTTTTTGATTTTGGTGTGTTTAAAATAAATTATTAGTTTACATATTTTTACAATTTTGTTTTATTTCAGTCTCAACTTGGTTAATCAAAAACATAATGTTCCCTTCTAACCGCTCGATCGTACGCCGGTGGTAAAAGCTTATAACTGAACGTGCAGGCAACATGCAGCGGTGCAAATAAGTATTTACTGATTTTGGTAGGTTATCATTACCAATATTTAAGACGTTCCGACAAATTCTCTGATTTACTGGTCGAACGGTTTCTAAGTGGGTCAATATTTTTAACACGCCTGTACAGATAGCATTACTAGATCTGCTACTTGTTTACAGTGTAATGTTAAGAAAATAAGTGTTAATTTAAACTTACCCAGTAGAAATGTTTAATAAAATATTTCGTTTGAAGGTCACCAGAATTTAAGTTGAAACATCAAAGAAATTACGCTGGGTGTCCTATTTTATTATACCTAATCTTTGCTATTAGGTCAAGCCGTCGTCGATGTGCATTGTGCAGTACAAAAAAAAGATATAAGATCAAATTGGATGTGGAGTGTGTGTAATGTGCCATTATGTATAGGAAATAAGAAAACATGTTATCGGGCGTTTCATAGAAAATAATAATTGTGAGGTATGGTACTACCATCAATTTGAATGTTTTTTATGTTAGTTGACTCTCATAAATTATGCTTTATTTAAATTTATACTTTTATCTAAAATAACTTTTCTTGTACCTCTGAGGGCTGTGTTCTCGATTTTTTTCTGTCCCCTCAAAGAGTTAACGCCTATCAAAAATTGGCAATACAATAAGTCGTTTCTACGGTATTGAACATTGAAAATCTTAAATAATAATTTTTGGGTTATTTATATTATTTTTTCTGTAACATAAAAACTGCTGTTTTTCCTTGCTGTATCCCATTATATTTGTATTTAATAAATTTTATATAACTAGATAAAAAATAGGATAATATAATAATTTTAACTATTCTTGCAAAAATAGTTCGTAATCAGTAAAAACTAACTTAAAAAAAAACATTATTACTCGCTTTAATCCTTAATTTCTGCATGACAACGTCCTTAAATTATCATTTTAAGATGACTTTCATTCGGCCCTAAAATGTTTAATGTAAACTTTTTTTGTACCTACAATAATGACGAGATGGCCAAAATATAATGTACAATACAACTAAAAAGTCATTGCATTGACAAAACTTAAGCTATAAAGTTGTATATCTAAGCACTTATTGGACAATAACAGGAAAAACACAATAATAGATTATTGAGGTTATTCATTAATAATTAAATTCAACCGAATCCTCAACAACTTACACAAACAGTTTAGAAATGATACAAAAGCTTTTTGATGTAAATAAAATGGATGATGCGCATTTTTTTATATAAAAAAGCCATTAAGAGATAGATACCTATTGTAGGTATCTCCCATTTACACTCGTTAATATTTTTCCTGTCTCGTTCGGCACTTAAATGCAAGACATCGATTTTCCATTAAAACTCACCGAGTATTTCGACGGTGTGGGTAATTTCTCTTGGTTCAAGCGTTCCAATCTGGCAGACGTAGTCCCCCGCATCCTGGGGACCCACCTCTTTAATCTCCAAGCTGTAACCGTGCACCAAGTTGACGCGAGGATCCGGAGATACCTTTACGGTTCCCGCTGAAAGAACGGCGATGCCTTTCTTCCAGACCAATACGTACGGTCCTGAAACAAGAAAATTAATCAATGGCGTTGCAAATTAATAAAAAAATTTTATTGATGTAAAAGCTATGCATGACTTGTAAATCCATAATTAAGTATAAAACTTTTACAACATTTGCTGGAATACAAAAAAAATATTTGGAGTAATAGTACATTATGTTCCAATGAACTACTTTTAATCCCGATTGGAGCTATGGGGAATGATCATTCGAGGGATTAAAACACAATTTAGTCTCGTAGTAGATACGCTATTTTTTGCATCACATGGAGTAAAAATTCACACTATGATTATATAGAAAGAAACATCGTACATTATTACTTAATCGTTATAAAAAATTCACTCTGAAAAAAGATTTCTTGAATCAAACAAATGCGTTTGAAATTTGCTCGTTTGGAATAAACAAATTTTGTTTAATTCTACAACCTCATTCTTCTGTCAAAAATTTCGGTTTCTTTGAATATAAATTACAAATTGTTTCAAATTGATGTTTATATTCGTTTCATTTGAGCAAAAAGTTTATTAATTATGAAGAAATTAAACAAATCTTTTTTTCGTTTGACAGAAGAAATTTAATAAAGGTTGAATTAATTTTTGTTTTGTTTGAATGAAGAATTAAAATGTTAAAAACAAATAATTCTTTTGAATTTAGCATGCAAAAACTTTAATTTTACAATTTGTTGAAACTGCATTTCGTTTATTTAAATCAAACTATTAATTTCTTTAATTTCTTTACAAATATTTACAATACCTCATTTCATCAAACAAATAAAATTCTTTTTTTTTATACCTAACGTAAACGGACCTGTCTTTGGTACTGTAAGAGTACCAGCCAATAAAACCAAGCTTATTTCACCTGATACATTGCGTTACAGGCCTCTCCAGATTTCTTATATCAGGTATAGGAAGAAAGCTAAGAAAGCGTCGCCAGTCGCCATTATTAGGTAGCTTAGTTGTTTTTGTTTAGTGCGTTAGTTAAATTCATTATAATTTCGTTTTATTCTTTTGCGATTAATATGGATTTATTAGGTGAGTGGAATTTATCACATCTTGAAGAAACCTTTAAAGGTAAGTAGATACACCTAATAATTTCCAATTTTTTTTATTGATGAGTACCTATGTATTCAGTATTCCTAAACTATAGTTATTTCCTATAACTTAATAGTATATTATAGACCAAGGTACAGAAGTAATTTTTCTCAGACGAGCATTATTATTATACCGAGATGCGAAGCATCGAGGTGTAATAAGTTGTGAGGCTGAGAAAAATCATCTGTACCGTGGTTTATATACTATTTTTTCCACTACTTTTAATCATTTTTACAATGATATTTTTGGATTTTTTTGGTATATATTTGAAACGAATTTAATAGAAAAGAAGCAGTTTCTGAAAACAATTGAATCAGAATATTCAATATATTAAATTGACATTTCATTATGTTAATTGCACTATGAATTTTAAAACTTTCAAATAGAGATGAAGACATGAAGAATTTTTTTCATTTGACACTTAGGTTACTTTTAGAATAAGTATTATTGCATAAATAGCACCAATCTCTATCAAAATATTTATTACATAATCTTTTCAAACGAAAATATATTTGATAAAGAATTACTTACCTCTATTTCATTTGATTAAGTCGAAAATTCACTTTAAATTATAGGAATTCAATAGAAAGTGCTTATTTGCTGTCGAATTTTTTATAATAATTAAACAAAAAACTCTTGACTTAATTTCAAAGATTTCCTAAGATCGCCTACCTCTGACATCACATATAATCTGCAATTGTTTTTATTATCTACTACTAGTAGTTAATCAAAAATTATCTACTTGTAGGAGAGAAATTTAACTTCTCGACTCGAACACAGCATAAATAATGACATCTTCTAATACTAGTAGTGGAAAAAGTACATTAGCCTTTAACTATAAATGTATTTCTACTTAAAAAAACAGCATACCTAACTAAAAATCTTTTTATTCCTTCTTTCGATAGTAAACGATCTGTTTGTGTGACTGTTACCGTCCCGCGATTTGATATTGAACGCCGTTTATAAGTTTATTTTTGTGTTAAAAATATTAATGTATTACTTTTATTAAAAATTCATCAAAGAATTCACTGTTTAATTCAAACAATTCATTTTTAATTCAAACAATTCATTGTTTGGTTCAAACAATTAATTGTTTCATTGAAACAATTTATTGTTGTCAAGCAATTCATTGTTTAATTCAAACAATTCATTGTTTAATTCAAACAATTCATTGTTTAATTCAAACAATTCATTGTTTAATTTAAACAATTCACTGTTTAATTCAAACAGTACAGTGTTTTAATTAAAAAAATAAATTGTTTCATTCAAGCAATGCATGTTTAATTTAAACAAATGCGTGGTTTAAACCAAACAATACATTGTTTAATTCAAATGAAGCTATTTTTAATTGAAATAATGCATTGTTTAATTCAAAAAATGTATTAGTTAAATGAAACAAATGGACACACTACATATTAATAACATTTTAACAATTTCTAGCTTTGTACCAAAATTAATACATTCAAAATGGCGGCTCAAAGGTGGCAAACGAGATATATAATTATGGTACGATTCTATTCAAAATTAGTATATGGGGACTTTTGAGGTCTAACATTATGAATTTTTTATCAAAATTATTAAATTTTAAATGGTAGCTGCAAGATGGTATGTGGGGGATTTTGAGGTCGGACGTTATGAATTTTTTGTCAAAACTAATAAATTTTAAATGGCAGCTCCAACATAGCGGACGATATATATGATTATGGTCCGATTCTATTCAAAATGGGTATTTGGTATTTTTGAGGGCGGACATTATGATTTTTTTGTCAAAAATAATAAGTATTAAATGGCATCTCCAAGATGGCGGACGAGATGTATGATTATGGTCCGATTCTATTGAAAATTGGTATTTGGGGATTTTTGATGGCGGACATTATGAACTTCTTGTCAAAATTAATAAATTCATAATGGCGGCTCCAAGATAGCGGACGAAATGTATGATTATGGTTAATTTAAGAATTGTGAATCAGTGGTTATAACACAGTTGAAATCTCCGCATACTAGTGCACAGAGAAAAGTAATAAAATATCGAATATCACAATTCGCATATATACGAATGTACGGAATCCTATAAATGAGGGAACGTTAATGAAAAAATTATAGTTATTAATATATTGTTATTTGTTGGTAAAATATACGTAACAGTAAACATCGCCAAATTTCAAGTTCATAAGCCAATGGAAAGTTAAAAAATACTTCAAAACAAACTTCTGTAAAAAATGCTGACTTTGGCGGCTTCTCTATATTTTAAAAAAAAAAAAATAATAGCTTTTATCTACTCAATCAGCTCTAAACAACGATATCTCACTCGACGGGGTAGGTCAGATTTTTTTGCAGTGCCCCCTTTAGCTGTATGGGAGCTCCCCTTGAAAACATTTCAAAAATTGTTACAGCGTATGTGGCTTTGGGATAAGACGCATATACTGTGAGAATTTGAAGACTGTAGCTCCAAGGGTTTATCTGCTAGACCGGTGTAACAGACGGACGGACACTTAAGTAAGAGTAATAGGGCTCTGTTTGATCCCTTTGGGATTCGGAACACTTAAAAAAGGGTAAAATAAAAGTATTTTCATTTCGTGGATAAAATTATGAGATACTGGAGAAATAATTAAATAGCAGAAGCATGGTTATGAGAAAGCAGCAGAAACAATACAAGTTGGAAGTAAAACATGGCGGTCTTACTTACCCTACTCGGTTGAAAGTAGCCGGTTATTTATGCTGGTGCATGAAATGAAATCCTAAAAGTAAAAATGATTATTTATTCAAAGAAACACTACCAAATCCTGCTAAGGAGAAAAATGTATGTAACAAAGTCCCCACTCGGCGGTGTCAGACGGTATATCTTCCAGGTTGGCGTAGCGGTCGAATTGACGCTTCTGGACTCCGGTATAATTCAAATTAGCTTTACTCCCTTTAGCTTGGCCAGTATCTAAAGGTTGGGGGACTGCCACTGCAACTGCTGACAACAGATTGAATCATACTACTCGATAATAATTTCGGCATCTAAGAATCACGGACGCGAGTGTCTCCATCTGTCAGGCGGACGTTCAACAGTTACGACTGACCTTATACTCTCTCATAATTTTAAGTTATTTATAATCCAGTACCGTGCGCGATTTGATTTAAATATTTTAATTATTACGGAAATTAAAATAACTTTTTACAATGTTGTTCTTTTTGCCACATTCTTCACTTGTATATGCAGATGTTTAAGGTTTTGGATTATTTTACTCCAAGCAACAGCTCCGTAAGTGATAATTGCTCTCACTGTAGGATTTTTGGATAAATCCACAATTTTTTTAAGCAAAGTTCCTTCATACCATTAAGGGCTTTCATGGCCTTTGTCGTAACTTCTTTTGCGTAATTATTGAAGAGCAGTTTATTGTCTATGGTGAGTACCAGATATTTTGCTTCTGGTTTTCACTCAATAACGTGCCCATTTAATTTTATATTAACTCTGTTAAGCTTGGGTGCCTGCTATTTTGCTCTGTTACTAATATCTGTTTAGACTATTCCAAAGCTTTCTCTTTCAGCCGTTTATTAATGTTTGTTTTGATTACTGTTCTTGCCATTTTATAGAATAGTTTCCAATTCTACTAATGTCAAAGTCTTGTTTGGCCAGTTCATAGACTTTTTTATTACTCCTGTCTAGAAACTTATGATAATCACTTCACAGTACCTGTCTAGTTATTTTAGAGTACGCACAGCATTATTCTACCTTAGAACTAACCGGCGTTGAACTAAGTGATTTTATCGTAGCCTAACTGATAGAGAAAATGGAAACTAAACGGTCATTTTTTACCTGCCTGTTTACAGTGGCACATAATGATTATTTCTACTTGGTACATCGTAACGTCTTTTTTAGGCTTATTAAATCTTTTGTCTTCGTTTATGACCCACATGCACCAGTTAGTACGCCAACTTTTATCTTTGAGCCGTCTCTATATCACGTGGCTTTTGCTTTTATCTATTTATCGTCTTTAAAGTCTAGATTTTGATGAGTAGCCTTTGGTAATCAAACCCAATAAAGCCAGGGCATCCCTCTGGACTATCAGAAGGGTATGCGGCAAGTCGTGGGGAATGAACCCCAAACAGATTTACAGCAGAAAACCGAGAGTTGACATCACGGTAAGCCTCGGCAAGTATGCTACTATCTTTCAGGCGGAGGTTTTCGCATTAGAATTGTGTGCAAGAGAGTTGGTAAACCATCATCTTGTCAACAAAAGTATTTACATTTTATCAGACAGCCAGGCAGCCTTAAAAGCACTGAGCTCCAGCCGGCTGGACTCGAAGCTGGTGTGGAACTGCATCGAATCCCTGGATCGCATTGCTACCAGTAACAGAGTAACCCTACTCTGGGTACCTGGGCATGAAGGGGTGGAGGGAAATGAGAAAGCCGACACCCTTGCGAAAAGAGGTGCAGAATCCGAGTTAATTGGACCGGAACCATTTTTCGGCATAACCAAAAGCAGTGCCAAAGACACTATCTGGAAATGGGCCGAGAGGAAAACTCTCCAGTACTGGAAAGATATTCCTGGGTTAGCTCACTCTAAGGCATTTATAGTCAAACCCTCAGGTAGCACCCTATCGCAGATCCTAGAATGGATTAGAAGTGATCTACGCATCCTAATTGGACTGCTTACAGGGCACTGTCGTCTGCGGTACCATCTGAAGAAGCTAGGTCTGAGTCAAACATCGGACTGTCGCTTCTGCAGTGTGGAAGACGAAACGGCGGAGCATATTTTATGCTCCTGCCCTACCCTGGAAATGAATAGGCTTCGTACGTTTGGTTTTGTACAGCTGGAGCCTACCGACTTCAAGGAAGCTTCACCTAAATCAACCATAGACTTCGCAAGAAGGTGTGGATTGTATGGTGAATCATAGCCCATAGGGGTGAGCCACAATAGGCCTCTGTTGGCCGCAGTGGAGGGGCGAGCAAACGCTTCACTCACATTGAACCTACCTACCTGCTAATCAAACCCAAGTGGTTATAGAAGGTTGGCTTTGTGGTACTCTGTATTGTATGCAATGGTAGAAAATGTGACAAAATGGTATACTTAAAACTCCAACAAAAAAATGATTGGATACTGGAATGAAATTAATCAGTAGATCTAAAAGAATTCTGATAGAATACTCCTGATGAAGCCAATCAATAATAATTACACAATCAATATAGGTAAAAATGATTATCCGTTTAATGGCCAACTTCATCTCCTGATATTAGTCCTACTTTGGCACTTAAAGAAACAATTCGTAACACAAAGGGATTATTTGTGAAGTAAAAAATAATATTTCTAATTTTTAAAACAAGTTTTTACACAAATTTACGTGTTTTTAAAAACATATTTCTTAAACAGCTTTTTTTACCAGACGTCTTTCAAAATTATTAATAAAGTTCGCCGTTGGAAAAATGTTAACGGGAAAATATAGAGTGTAACAGCAGCACCAAGATTTAATGGTTCAATAAAACGTTACTCTTCGAGTTTGTTATATTGTATATCTTGGATTATGTACTCTTGGGAGAATATTATTCATCGGCAGTATTTGGAGTGTGCTTTTGTTTGAATTATATTACAAGTTTGTTTATAAAATACTTTACATTGATATTAAATTAAATTAAGTAATATAATATTATTAAGTTTATAATATATAATTAAAAATTAAAAGATCTTAAACAATTTTACATATATAGAACTTCCCTCAAATTCTAAGAAAATTGGTAAAATCTTCGATTTGGTGTTTTTTTACCTTCCCGGTCCCATTAATGGGAGAGTATAGAGAACGAGCAAAAAAAAATTAAGATATCGATGGAAATATCCATTTTGAGGTACCTCGAGCAGATTGAAACCATTGCCAGAGTAAGGTCTGTCTGTGTGCTTGTGTGTAATCTTCTACGATAACTGTCGAACCGTTTGACCAATCGAGCTGAAATTTGGTATGCAGGGATGTTGTGTGCCTTGAATGGGACCATTAGTTTTCGTTTAAATTGGTGTAGTAGAAGGTCCTCAAGAATGACATGTAAGATTTTTCGACTTTTTGAAATTTTAAGGACAAACAATACATTTTAGTGCAAAGTATTAGAGCATAAAATTTTCTATAATTTTTGTATCAAACTCTTTCCAGAATTTCCAATAGTTGTGCCACTAGAAGGCGAGCAAAATATGTGCATGTCGCTTTCCCTACTTTTTTCTAGATTTTGAGGACAAACAATGCATTTTAGTGCAAAATGTTCTGGTGCAATGTTGTGGAGAGCCTAAAATTACCTTTAGCTTTTTTTCGAATTCCTTATAGTTTTACCTCTACTAGAGGGCGAAAAAAATACACATTTAGGAATTTTGCTTTTTTTTAAATTTTGAAGACAAATAATGCACTTCAGGGCAAAATGTTTCAGTGCAAAGTTGTAGATCATAAAATTCACTACAACTTTGGTATAAACATTTTTTTCAAATTCGCAATAGTTATCTCACATGATTTTAGATCATAATTATAGCAGTGTGCTATAAAATGTGCGCATGTGCCAGCTTATGTCATTATCAACATTGAATTATCAATTCGGTGAATAAGTCTCATTATCGGTTCGTTATTTTTAATGTGTTCCATAAATTAATGTAATTCTTAGTATTTTGTAATTAAAATAACTTTATTCTCTACAGTCGAGCCAAGAAACTTCTGGGGGGACACAGCTGATTTTTTATTATTAAATACTTTTAAAGAAAATGATGAACTCTTATTGCATATCTGAGATATTTATACTTAAAAATATGATTGCAAGATATTTCTACTCTTTAGATTTATTTTAGCTCATTCTAATGTAATTAAAAAAATAAAGAAATTTGAAGAAATTCTATATTAAAACACTTATGAGACAGCTTGTATAAATTAATTACTACTAATATAAATATTTTTAGCTATAGAATGACTGATGCTAGATCATATTTTGAACAACAAAGTAATAAATAAATTACTGCAACTTTACAATTAAATATTTGTTAATTTAAAATAATAAATGTATTCTTTCTATTTAGATTGCATTAGTGAAGTTAGCTTAAGAGCGGAGGTACAAATTTCAGAAACTCTCGCACCGATTTGGTGTTTGTATCCCACGTTAATTTTACTTCGAGCGAGAGCTGACGTAGATAACTACAACATATACAGCCAATATGCAACCGATGAGATTTAGAGTGAATGTTTGAATATTACAGTAACGATATTATGTAGACAAATTGCAAAAACCCAAAATCGGAGTATAACTTTATAAGACATTAATATTATTGTCCATTACGAATTTATACATAATAAATCAAAATTTACGACATTCTCAATTGGTCAAGACAAAAAAAATAGGTTAAATTTTGTTTTTTTTATGTTATGACCGTGCCATTTGGCTTCTATAATAAATAGAAACATCGTTTTTGTTTCATCTGAAAGCTCTGTTTTTTTTGTCTCTGTGATAGCAATTAAACATTGTTAAATTTTTTTTCTCAAAAAATTTATAAGAACCAAAAAACTTGAGAGGTACACAATTTAGTTCAATTTTTCAATTGTACACACCGTACAATCTCCCTTATTTGATATATTAACCTACACTTTGTTTTACACCAAAAACTGCAGAATTTAATTGTCTTAATTTTGTGTGGATTACATACGGAAATCCGAAATACAGTTTTTGAGATTCAGCCATTTATACAGTTGCGCGCTTGATTTACGCAGAATATTATTCTTGCATTTAGTGGTTCGCGTTTGCATGTGCACGCATATCAAGCCTAACTTTTTTGTCTCAGACATTTTATCGGATATTAGAAGATTGTTAATGGCAATATTTCATTCTAAATGCAGATTGATGTAACTTGTAGAACCTTTTTATATACCCAACGTGCTCTAGTATTATGTTTACGTTTAGACTGTGTGAGAAATTCAATCAGCATACACACATGCTTTGAAAAAAATATATTTCGTATTTTATTTTTAACTGTTAATATAGTCAGCAGGTACTTTTTGCCTGTAGATGATTTTTGAAAAAATTCAAGAGCCGCTTGAAAAAGTTTTAAACAATTATCTGAGAAAAATAGGGGTTTGTTTTTTTTTTAAAATACATATCTCAAAAACTATTTGACATTTTTCAAATTGGAAAACAGAGTCAAAAAGGGGAGGAAATTTCGCCAAAAAAATTATACCTCCCGGAACTGTAGCACCAATATTTATAGTTTTCTCAGACGGCCGAAAACGGGGACTCTGGCTTGCGTAAGTCACTTTGGACCTTTAATGAATAATTATTATTTAAACTCATTAAATATGAAAATAATAAATTGAAAAAATTCAGGCATCTAGTGAATAGATTTATGAACAATAATACGCGGTCAAAAAATTTTTAACGCGATTTTTCTATTAATTATGCATTAATTAACAAATTTTTCCTATACTTGAACTTGGACGTTGTAAGTGCGACAATTGTTAAATAACAAATCTGAGATTTTTTCCTTTTTGGACCTATTTTTGAAAGGTCTCAGAAAAGATTCCCGTTGGAAAAATTAAAAAATTGTTATTTTTCACTTCGTTATTTACTTGGGTTAAAAATTAAAAAGCTTAATTAATCATTGAAAAAAATTTTTTTTTTTTTCATATTACTATTGATCTGTTTTTTTTATGATCAGAAGTCACATGAACATGGTCTTTAATTTTTTTTTATTTCATATTGTTTATAAAATTGTTATAAACAAATTCGTTGTTTATAAGTTAATTTAATTTTTTTTGATGCAAATTTTGATTTTTTCTAAAAAAATCGTTCCTTCAAAAATTTTTTTATTCCTTAAAAACGTATTTGTTAATTAACAATTTTATTCTACCATATAAATAAATTATTTTTCTCAAAAAATAATACATGGTTGTTTTTGTTTCATTATGTAGAAATAAAAATATATAGAAAAAAATTTAATTATTTAAAACAAATTGTTTATTAAATAAACAATGAAAATATAAATAAAAACAATTTTTTTTTAGTTATCAAAGGGCAAGATAAATTATGATTAAAAAAGTGATTCCTTAATAGTAATTACAGGGGGTAGAAAAAAATTTTTAATTAAAAAATACGTTTTCAAGCAACAAAAAAATTTTTCTTGGAACAATTTTTTTTAATTCATACTTTGCATTAAAGATTATGTTTCAAACAAAAATTTAAATTATCTTATAACAATTTTGTAAACAATAGGAAATAATTTTTTTTTTAAATCATTTTCATGTGACTTCTGATCATAAATTTCACTTTCCGAACACACTTAGTTAAGTAATTAGTTTTTCTGCAACATCAAAATACAATAATAAAGTTAGTTTAAAAAAATTAAAAAAGTAAAATTTTTTTTAACTTTCTATAATTTTGGCTATAACTTCTACAATATTATTTTAAAATTATAAAATATTTCACACATAATGTACTTTTTCGAATGTATTGTTAATTTTTTTCATTTGTTGTATCATTTTCGATTTAACAAAAGGACAAAAAAATTAAAAAAAATTTGGATAACAATTACAATTTTAAATTCGAAGAAACTAAAATATATTCTTAATTTAGAGCTTTGTATTACCTTTAGAATGGTACAAATACTATTTTAATAACTTTAATATTTTTAAAGTTATTCAATTTCTCTTTAAATTTATATTAAAATTCAAAAGTTTTTCGAAATTTTTTTACGAATTCTACAATTTTTTTAATAAAATTTTGAAAAAAATCAATATTATCGAATTTTTACTACAAATTTAATGGCGTTTTTTCCAAATTTTTAATATTTAATATTAACCTTAAAAAAATAAAACCTTTTTTTAGGTTTTTGGATCAAAATATAATAATAAAGTTAATTTAAAAAAGTTAAAAAAATCTTCTTTTTTTTACATTTTTGATCATAACGTTTACAAATATTATTTTAAAATTATGAAATAATTTACACATATATTACTTTTCGATTCTGTTTAGATGTATTATTTACTTTTTCATTTTTTTATACTTTATGATAACACAAAATTACAAAAAATTTAAAAAAATTATTTATTTTGGCTATAATAATTACAATTCTAAATTCTAAGAAACTAAAATACATTGCGAATTTAGAGTTTTATATCATCTTTCGAATGGTAAAAATCCCATTGTCATATCTTTAATATTTTAAAAGTTATTGAATTTAGTTTAAAAATCGTAATTTTTTTGATCCATTATTTTAAAAATTCATCAATTTTTTTAATAAAATTTTGAAAAAAATCGAAATTATAAAGTTTTTTAATACAAATTTAATCGTATCTGATTTATTATGTTTATATTAATAACAAGATAAGCTCCATTAGAAAACTATAATGGGCACAAATTGGTCCTGAGTCCGTACACACTGTTTATTTTAAACGACGTCGACGGCTATATTATGCGAGTAAGAAAGCAAATCTCATAGGATAGCTGTTAGCGCTTCAAAAATACCATTTTTATAATCAAAATCCTGAAAAATCTACTGAATATTTTTGAATCAAATTTTTTTTTAAATGATTTCTTGACCTGTTCTTAAGCTCGGAAAGTCCCTGAGATTGTATAAAAATATTCTGTTGGGTGTTTTTTACGAACTATCAATTTTCATTAATTTTCATATGGTAATATTTTCAAAAACTAAATATTTTCAGGATTCTTAATAACTTTCCTACATCCGTAGTGACCTAAATTTTAACTGACCGTTTGAATTTTTCAAAAATATTGTCCCGTTTTTGTGGGATTTTGTTTCTACGATTACATTGGAAAGGCATATGCTACAGAAAGTGTACCTCCGCTCTTAATTTAAATATCTTCGTTACACTCTACAATTTGCAAGCTACATATAAAATTCGTTAATTCCAAACCCATTAATACTACCTCAATCTGACATCTTTAGTGCTTCGGCCACGGAAAAAAAAATTCGGTTTCTGCTAGCCGGTAATTCGGATTTAATCGAATCAGTATAAAAACATCTGATGCTCGATTTTCTACTAACAATTCACTCCACGTAAAATTTATCTAGCCTATTTCGCTGTAACTTAGATAAATTTGTTAGGAACTGAAACGTGCCAACTGAAGCGTAACTTAACAGTTTAGAAAAATATTATTCACTAAGAATATTAATAGATCATGAATATAATAATTCATTGTACAAAAAATAAAAAAAATCTTTTATTTTATTCCTGATCTGAGCATTTCAGTGCATGAGTTTTATCGAATCGGTAATAACAGTCCTCTAATGTCGGAATATCGCTGTGATTTGTTGAAGTTGAAAATAAATTGAAATATGTAACGGTCCAGTTTTTGTATTAAGGCAAATACCTCTTTGTAGCCCTTTTGTATATGGAATTTCGATTTATACGCTTACCTTATATGTGTATAAAGATGATTCTCTGTTAGTTTTTATTTATTGTGCGGTGAGTCAACTAATATCTTTTATTTAGACTCTTACACTAGCCTTTTATTTGTGAGGTCTATGCTGTTTTTATTCCATTCGCATAGAGATTATTACTGCCAAACTGAATTTCGTCTAAGTGTGTTCATTTTATTGGTTCTTTTCCATCAGAAATTCCATTCTTTAGTGATTGTATCACTTTATTTTAAGTTACTCTTATTGTTGATATTAATTTCAGATCTGTTCCAAATGTTTTAAGGCTTTTGGTGATAAGAAATAATTTTATTATTCGTTTTTGTGGCGTGGTGTTATTTTACTGACATTTGCTTTCCTTGACATGTGTCATCTGTTCTTCATAAGTGGACTTGATATAAGTGAGACTTTAGTAACATATTCTCGTCTATTAGTATTTTGTTTTTATTAGAGTAAGATTTATGGTAACTACTCGCACCGTCATTTTTTGGATTTCGTTTACTCGAACGTTGCAGCAGGCTGGATATGGCATCGAATATCATACGCGTTGGTGGGTTGGTGGTTGGCTGTTGTTGGTCACGTGACTGTCGGAATTTATTTGATTGGTCATGGACACTTTTACAGCCGGAGAGAAATGGAACCTCGTTGGTTCAGGCTTCCTCGTGGTTCATTGGTTTGGTGTTCTACGCCACTGATGTCTTTTTTTTTACTAATTACGGTATTTTCGGTATTGGTTGTCAGCGAAAGTCGACCAGTGTTAAAAATGTAATTCTAAGATAAAGAATAAATAAAGTTATTTAAAATAACAAGTAGTGTTTCTTTTCGTATCTATTAAATTACAGACAGGGATAAAAAACCATAAGATATCACAATTGATTTTTGTGTGTTGGTTTGGGAGATAAAGTTTTGTAGTTGACAACTTAGTGAGTTTCCTTAGAAAATGGACGAATGATTTGTATGACTTGTATATCGTCTTCGTTGAGATAATAACTCGGTTTTTTTACCACTGTAAAAGAGATCGGGGTCTGTTTTTGGAGTTGGTATATGGCATGATAAATGGCCATAATTTATAGAGCGACATGTGACGGATTTGAAATTGGAATCGAGCTTATGATGTACATCTTGGTCTCACTGCAGCAAACTGTTGATTTATGGACATTGTTTGTTTTTATTCACCCCAGGAATAATAATTCTTAGGGGTCTATTCTGTAACGTTTTATTTAATTTTAACCACTAGGTTAAAAGTTATTTATAACTATGCGGTTAAAATGTTAACCCAAAAGTTAATTTCAAGCAAAGATGCCATATAGAATATAAAATGGAAGATAACCTCCGGTTACTTTTATAACCTAGGGTTAATTTTAACCAAATTTTTACTGAATGGACCCCTTATCCCCTTTTTCTGAAAAGGGTTCTAGTATCATGCATGCTAGTGTTAAGGGCCGGTAGTAGCAAGCCATTCTAGTGTCAGGCTAGTATTAAGTGCTAGTAGTAGCAAGTCATTCTAAGTTCAGGCTAGTATGTCTGTCGGTCTGCGTGTGTGTGTATTCTTTCACGATAGAGGCCACACGTTTAATCTGATTGTGCTGAAATTTGGTATAGGGGTTTGGGTTACCCGTCGGAAGAACCCATTAGTTTTTGTACGACATCTGTCAACGAAAGTACCACTATCAAAAAATGACAGATGCAATATGTCACGGAATTGGACATGCCATATGTCATTTGAAAGCCCTAGAAAAATTCTATTCAGAACAGTTAAAAGTATTTCTCCAACTGTCACCTGTCAAAAATAAAAAAATGTCAAAATTTGAAACTAACATTAAATATCTCATCGGGAAAGTTTTGGGGCGACACAACCGATTTTTTTATTTATTAGCTTAAGCGTCTATTTCCTGTAACTTTTCTAAAAAAATTTAGTTTCAGACGACGTAGACAAGACTCAAATTTATAAAGTTCTATAAATTCTATTGACATTCTTCTTTGGTCTTCAATACTCAACGCGATTTTATTTGAAAACTTTTAAAAATCGCAATCGCGATTTGCAACCTGTACAGGCAAGTAGTCCCACATACGCTCCGGTACACCGTGTAGGACGGTACTCTGACGCTGGTACACCGAATCGATATTCGATACTGCAGGTACCTATAACTGTGCAGGTTTATTCATACACACGTTCGGGTTGGCCTAAATAGGTTACCTGTAAAGGCGAACCTGCACAGGTCCATCGGAATGTGAGTGACTGAATTAGATTCATATTCAAGCAGTTGAAATTGAAGAAAAAATTAGTCTTGCTACATCTTGTTTTAATATGAAATGCCAGAAACCTAAAATAGAACCACGTATTTCTGTACCTACCGCTTCTGAACTCATTAATTGTCAGATATATATAAAATGTGTTTTTTGCTAAGGTAACGATAAAATTGACAATTGCACTGAAGTTAAGCGAATGAATTTAGCTGAAACTAAAAAGATTTTGTCGTCTACTGGGTATTGCCATCTATGTTTAAAGTACATGGCACGAAAGTTTACTTCAAACAGCTTTTACAAAAAACTCTGGGTACTTTCCACCACTTTATACAAGCTATTATGAATTCGAGACCTATTACCTACATTTCTGATAATGTTGAAGATCTAGCACCATTGACCCCATTAAGGTTTTTGCAAGAACTATAAGAATTAGGCGTGCCTGATCTCGATTAACATTGATGGACACAGTTTAAACAGACATCTAAAACACATAGTCAAGTTGAAAACTGATTTTAAAACGAGATTCCATAGAGAATATTTAAGTCAATTGGTTATCAGAAACAAAAGGTGTGTTCCGAAAATTTTAATATTGGTGATGTTATACTTATTAGTAATGAAGATAATGAAGGCATTAAGTGAATGGAATGGCCTTAGGCAATTGTTACTGAAGTTTTTCCTGTAAAGAATAGCAGTATTAGAGTCGCACGTTTAACACTTTGACTGCCAACTACGATATCTTGTAGTTTGATTATTACTAGTTATCTGGTAGTTGGCACTCAACGTGTTAAGAATGTCTTCCGGATTTTTGACTAGAACTATTAAAAGGTTATATCCTTTAAAAGTCCATTCTAAAGTTAAAATTAATGATTTTAGAGAAGAGGTAGTACAGAGAAGAGGTATATAATATAAAGTAAAAGAAAATGATTAACACTTGAAAAAAAAAAGAATATTGAATACACTTCTATGACTAATCTCAGTCGTCATTGTTGGCGTTTAAAAGTTTCTGAGAGGTTTAAACCATTAATTTGAGTCTCTTCGTTGAACGTCTCAAGGTGGGAGGATGTTAAAAATAAAAAGAATGGAAGTAAGTATACTTAGAGTATTTAGGAGTTATTTGTATTTTTGTTGTTACGTACAAAAAAATATTATTGATTGTCAATCTATTTTGGAATAAAGTCAATTTGGATATAGGTCTCCATTTTAATTATACCAGGACGGTTTTACCTATTCTCAACACTTTTACTCAATTCAGAAACATTTCAATTTTATCATTTTGATCTAATAATACAAAACCATAAAATGTACAATCCCAGTTTATCCTTTACGAAACAAAACTGGAAATAAACTCAGTTTAAAGAATGTAGCTTCTACTGTCAACTAAAATTTTATGCGAAGTATCATTATGCTGTAAGACATGCCCTAGAGTATTTTTATCTTAAAAGTCTACTCAACAAGTCAGTATGCATATATTATGTCACTACATAGAGAGAAATAGGATATTAGAATAAATAAGACCATATCTGGTTACTCTAATTTTGTTGTATTTACGAAATCTTATTTATATGAAACACATTTTTTCCATATTTTTTAATTTATGGATTAAAGTCATATGTATGAACTGAACAACCCTGTTTTGACTAAACTTTCAAGTAGGTAAACAAAACTTACAAACATAAGTTTAAAACGGAAAAGTATCATACGACACGTGTCAGTGTATATCGCAAGTTTATGAAGTGGAGAACTAAAATAACTGCATTTGTAAAAGTTTAAGTTAGCATCATAATATAAGAATAACAATAGAAACTGTCCCTTGCTATTGCAAAAAGAAGACGATAGGAATACTCTAAAAATGAACATGTGTATGTATATAGGGTGAGTTTATAGTGTGGCAATTACATTTTTATCGAGAATATTATAAAAAAGTTGAATATGAAAATTATAGGCAACGATATGCTCCTTGGAAAATGTGCCGATCTTTACAGAATGATTTATAACTACGTGGAAAAGCAAACTAACATTTTTTTAAATAATACACCCTGTATTTCTCTTATAGTCCCAGTTGTTACAATATGGAATTGAACCAAACTATACAGCGTAGCTTTTTTTGAGGGCTTTGACAGCTAAGTCATTGGCCTCTATGATCTGTTATTTTGTGTTTTGTGGTTACTGCACTGGTCCTAGGTAGAAAAAAACTTTTTTATTGCAGACCAAATTTCGCTTAACATATCGTATTTCATTTTTTAAAACAACGTTTGGTCTTTGAAGGTACATACACCCGCAACTATTTTATTTAAATAAGGATAAGTACTTTTAACTTCATCTTTGAAATCTCCATTTTTTTTCTCTATCGAACCATGTACAACACTTAATTTTTTTATTAGGTTTCGACAGTGAACTAAATTTTTGTACAGATTGCATTTTTACCGTAAAATATACTGAAAGTTACAAGAATTGTAAAATATCTTGAACAAGGGGTGGACAATTTGAACAGTTCTTACAGAATTAGAAAAATTCATAGTGACTATTTAGTTCAATACATTGTAATTTCTAGTTATCTGTTATCATAAAATCCCATTTGTGAATTTTATAATATCTTAGTTATTTGGACATATTTTCAATGTAGCAGTCAGCTATGTGTCACGTACACTATCCGATGGCCAGTGTGAGTGGGATCTTTCAGAAATCCCTTACGGGGTTCAACAGTACCAGATTTTTTTGACGTTACATTTTTTCAGCAGCCACGAGTTTTTGGACAAGGAAGCGAAATTTATCGAAGCAGGAGTTTGAAGATATCATCAATATCATTAATCATGATGAAAAGTTGCTTATTGTAAATGCAAAAAATAATAATAATTTTTTCCATTTGATTGCTATTTTGTCGTGGTCCTAGATACTATCGGGCCTATTACTATTTTAGAGCTCGATTTTTTACTTAACAAAACTTTTAAGCCACCTTGTACGTAACATTTTAACTGAATAATAACCAAACTTCCCTTGTTATTTTGTGTAGAAAATATGGACTAGTAGCACGAATACGTATGATTTATTTGATGGGAAAATCTAATACCACAATTCCGAAAACAGAACAAATAATGGGGACACAAAAGCAAAATAAGCATTGTTGAAAATCGATTCGTTCAGTCAAGTAGTCTGTATACAGTAGCGCCTTATTTTACACTAGTATTTTTTTTAATAATTCAAAGAAAATATAGCAGTTCATAAAGTCCACTATTGTTGTTAATACAGAAAATTAAAGTATAATTTTGGAAAATAATATAGAACTAAGGTAAAAACATGATTAGTAATTTAATGAAAATTTATTTATTCTATTCAAAAAAACTAATTGTTATAGAATGGAAGATTAAAAATCCTTTTTTTTGAGAAACTAAGAAAAACTCATAATTGTCTATTCTAATCTCACTTCAGCTGACCGGCCCGTAGGACATGAGCCACATCACTCTCTTGATGATATTTTACATTCCAATTCCAAATTTACTAAAAGTGATGATGAGTTCAAATGTTCTCCGGAAAATATAAAAGCGCAGTTGTTTACACAAGCTGAGTTGAATGATTTAGTGAGAGTTTCGGGTTTGATTAAGGATAAAGAAGAATTGATTGGTTCTAGACTAAAAGAAAACATTTATTGGAGTCTAGAACATCTATTTACCACTATAGAATAAGATATCAACACTTTGTTCAATTTTTCAATCAGGAAGAATATTTAGTTTATTGCCCTGATATTGGAAGTGCTGTAACGAAGTCACTTTTTCCGTAACAATTAAAGTATATAAATTAAATCGCGCACGGCACTGGTTTGTCGGGAGCTGCAGTGGCATCCCGACGTACGAATTGCTGTGGCCGATAAAACGTCCCAACTGGAATAGAAGTGGCACTTTCTCGGCCTTTAGAGACATGTCTAGCTGAAGTGAGAGAAGCCAATTTCCGTTATACCTGTACCTTACCGGAACCGTCAATTCGACCACGCCACCCTAGAAGACGTACGAGTATCCTCCGACGTATCACCGATTAAAGAACCGTGTTATACACCCATCTTTCCTCTCCAGATCGTGGTATTTATTGGAATCTTATTTTTGTTTTTGCTTTATCCAAGTAGCTAATGTACAGGTACTCAAACCAGTAGGGCAAGTAAAAACCACCCTTATGGTCGTTAAGGTTCTTGTCGATGCCATACGACCCCTGGATTATTTCTTCTGCACTGACGCTGCCCTTACAGTGGCCTTCACACTAGAAACGGAAGGTGGTGCCCGAGGCAATCCGAAACCTAGACTGAGGCGCCAAAGGACCGCTTGACGATGAGGGCCACAGTGTAATAAACTAAATTGGCAGAAATATTTTCGATATCGTTAAAAAAATTTGTGTTCTGCTACACAATGAAAATACGTATGCTTCGTATTGCTTTATTTCATTTGTGAGTGGGACAACAGAGCAAAAAACAATGGTCTGTAAGAAAAATTTGGACACCTGACCAGAAGAAAATTTATCATAAAACTTAAGTAGTCCAAAACAAAGATTCTCCTACCAAAATTACACACAAACATGGGCTTAAAGAAACAATTTGTAAAAGCTTTGACTAAAGGTGGTGATTTGTATAGAAAATTTCATCATTTATCAGAGGCTAACTTTTCAGTTGTGCCTGATATTCGTAAAATAATATTCGATTCCAGTTTGGAAGCAACGATGAGTACAAAGGAAAAGGAGGCTTAATTATTATTTAAAGAAGTTTTTGGGCAATAAGAAATCCCCTAATTTGGAACTTATCTTTGTTAATATCAGAGACAAGTTCAAAACTATTTGTTGTCTGGTAAGTCTACTTCTTGAACAACCAACTTTTTCCTGAAATCTTGGGTGATGTGAGTAAAGAGCAGGGGAAATGGTTTCATCAGGGTATAAAAGAGATCGAGAAACGATACCAGGGACAGCGGAATATTAACATGATGGGTGATTACTGTTGGTTACTTAACACAGAACAACAGAATGCATCACAAAAAAGCTATACCAGAAACTTTACAGAGAAAATGGAAAGGAAAAACAAAAAATCGGCTGTGTCACCCCAGAATATTCCCGGCTCGGCTCGGAGAAAATGCTATACAAGAAACTTTACAGCAAAAATGGAATGGAAATACAAAAAATCGGCTGTGTCACCCCAGAACTTTCCCGGTTCGGCTGTGGTGAACAGGATTATTTTAATTACAAAATACAAAATTTCTGGTAAAGAAAAATGCTGTAAAAATGCTGAAAAATGGATTGCAAAAATTAATTAAAATTAAAGACGACAAAGGTTACTAAAAATTATTATAAATAGCAACAAGGTAACGAAATATTTCGAAAAAGGGAAAAAAGTGTTAAAAATGATAAAGAATTGTTAAATTTCAGCACAAATTAAAAATAATAAATAAAGAGTGAAAATTGTCAAAAAAACGTAAAAAAAAGTAACAAAAAAATCAACAAAAGTACAAAAAATAATCCAAATACGACAAAGAAAAGGAAAAAAGCAAAAAATGCCGAAAATGTCAAAATAAGTAAAAAAAAGGAAATAAGGCAAAAAAGTGGCAAAATAAAGGCAAAAAATACAAAATAGGCCAAAAAAGTCCAAACAATTGAAAAAAAGTTTAAAAACGAACAAAAGGTCGAAAAAGTGAAAAAAGAACAAAAAAAAAGTAAAAAGGCCAAAAAAAAAAAGAAAAAAGGTTACAAAAACAAAAATCCCAAAAAAGGCATAATAAAGGAAAATTAAAGGTAAAAACATGTTAAAAATGCAAAAGGCTTAGTAAAGGTAAAATAGGCCAAAAACTCCAAAAGAACTCAATAAAAAGTTTAAAAAAAGAACAAAAGAACAAAATTTAAAAAACCCAAAATAGAAGCAAATAAAGGAAAAAAAATCGGTTGCGTCGCTATAAAAATTTCCCGACGACTATCCACAAATACTTTTTCAGATATTTAATGTTAAAGTTTAAAATGATGACATTTTTTTTATTTTTGACAGGTGACAGTTGAAGAAATAATGTTGAGTGTTCTGAATATAGATTTTCAAGGGCTTTTAAATGACATATAGTGCAAGTCGAATTCCGTGACATATTGCATCTGTCATTTTTTGTTAGTGGCACTTTCGTTTGACAGATGTCGTACAAAATCTTATGAGTTCTTCCAACGGGTAACCCAAACCCATATACCAAAAATCAGCTCAATCGGATTAAACGTGTGGCCTCTATCGTGGAAGAATACACATAGACAGACAGTCAGACTTTTATCTGTAAATGGTCTTAATCATCTCAGGTGACCTTAAAATGGATACTTCCATCTTTATCTCGAATTTTTTTTTAGCTCGTTCACAATACTTTCTCTTCTCAGAGGTGGGTCGGGAAAGTAAAACCTAAATATTTGTACCGAAGTAATTTAATATTATATTAGGTAAAAATTGCAGCCTAATATAATTTGAAATATATAATCGATGTCATATTGTCAGAGAATTGTGGGTGATAAAAGTACGTAAAAACAATAAAATTACAATCAACCAATAATATTAATAAAAATATCTGGTAGTTTTAGGTGAGAACTTTTCCGGGAGAATTGAAACTTTATATTATAGATTTCGATGTGCTTTATTCCGAATTTCGACGTTGCCACCTCGTATCTGTGGTTCGCACCACCATATTGGTAAAATTGCGACTAAAAAGAGTTTTTTGACAATAACTCATTTCCGACTCTTTTTACGATAAAAACAATAACATAATAAATGAAACTAGAAAAAATACTATGTTTTAGATCTCCCCAAAGTCTACTTCAGCATGCGTTTTTTCCAAAAAAACTCATTTCCACGCCACCATGAGGTATCCCTAAAAAAAAAACAAAAATGGAAAACTGCATTTCTTACAAACTTGACTGCACTAGTTCTCATGATGGTTCATGGTAGCTTTAACGAAATAAACCTACATCTACAGTTAGTCATAAAGAAGTCTTTATTTTTTTCCAATTAAATCATTTCATTAGCCCGCTTGCAAAATGGTTGTGAATATGCTATTGTCATCTCTGGTAGTGAGTCGTCGATATCGTTGTCATTGTCATCCTATTCCTCGTTGAACTGAACACGACAGAGTAGAATTTACACATGACTTCAGACATGTGAAGCTGTCTCATATATACTGGTTTTTAAACTGACAGGAAAGAAATTTGACAAGGTTTGGGATTGCCACTTCACCTACCATGTTAGTAGGTATGTTAAGTTCTTGTCCAGCCCCACTGAGTGGCATCTTTATCAACCTGTAACTATTGTTGAACCTCATGGTAAGTTCGGTGCGGCAAGCGGACCAGGTCAACCGTAGCAGAGGCGGGAGCTACAATAGGCCTCCGCAGGTCGCAGTGGAGGAGAGAGTAAACGGTCCAGTCACATTGAACCAAACCTAGCAGAGGCGGCCGTTTTCACAAAAATTTTGTACCGCAGGTTATATAGATTTTCTATCCTGTAGTCTCCTCTATATAGCGCTAAGAGGCACTTTGCTCTTGTATCTGCTACGGTTTCAAAGGTCGCAGTAGATTGAAGAAATTGTTCTGCGATGGTTATCAGATCCTGGTATTTCTAAAGAGCGCTCCAAAATTTATTTTTCCCGTACCAGAAAACGATAGAGGTGAAGTCGCACCAGTGAATATCTCAAACCCGGGTGAGAACTCAAACTCTCCCGGGTTAAATGAAGTTGAGAAATATTACAATGGACCATAGTCATCTCTGCCACCTTTCTTAATAGGGGATCCCAAAACATTAATAAAAACTAGAAGATCCACATCCTCTCCAAAAATTAACATGATTCAACAGAGGTGCTCTTTTGGAGTGCTGTCTTAATACCACAAACAGCATCATCTACTGGCTGTTTTGTTTTAATTTCCTGACTGTCAAAGGCGGAGTGCAGCAGGAGAACCATGCGTCTTTTGTTGCTGTCATTAGCAAGTACATTCTGATGTTATTCAACTCACCATCCCCTGGAATGCCCATTGAAGATAAATGGGTACAGAGCTGGTTCTGGTCTCAATTAGGTGTCACTTTCAAAGCTTCAAACTTACATTTACATTACTGGTCCTAATCTTAATTTTAGTGGCTACCTCCCACAATTTATAATTATCAGATTACCAGGGGACATATTTAATTACCCAACCACTCTTTTTTGTCCAGTCTCGTACGTAATATGTTTTTTTTTACTAGAAACAAAATATTGCTAACTGATAGTGAGTACAAATTCACCGTAATTACCTGTTGGCGAAGATCAACAGTTAGCATATGATATCATTCTTTTTTTTTTGACAAGTTACCTTACAGATCGCATCAGATTAGAAGAAATACTCTTATTTTAGTTATGCAAAAATTCAAAAACAGAGATAGTAAGTTTTTAAAGTTACTCTGTGTAGTATATATAGAAAATAATAGATACTCACGAACGACATATATAGAAAGTTTGTTTTGTCTGTTTATTGATTTGTTTAAATTACGTTAGTTTTTTATTTACTAAGTTAGAAGTAAAATTATTATAAGTATCCTGATTTTGCCATTTTATTTTAAATGAATGTAGTTTAATTTTGTTTAAAAACGAACTGTTGAATATAAACTTTCATTCTAGAAAAATGAATCTTTTAAACCAAATTTTTACTTTCAGTCTTATTTATAATTTGTATTAAGATTCTTAATATTTTTATCTTAATATTTTGTTATAACTACCTTTTCATTTTTTCTCTTAGCGTATTTTCCTAAAAACGTTTATTACATTTTTCAGTAAAATAAATTTTAATTTTTAGTGTTAATTATTTTTGTTACTCATAAATAAATTTTGTATCTTTTAATAGTATGTCTATTATTATTTGGTAAATATTTCCCATCTCCATCTCTACTTAATTGTGTGCCTATAGCAAATATTTTCATTTGTAATGCTTAAATTAAATTTACTTTTTTAATTAATTCAACTTAAACTCGGAATCTTTCTTTCGAAAGAAAAATATTAGGAAAAAAACTTGTTCTCGAAAGACTCTCAAACTTATAATTTCAAATATTTCGTTTAGGTATTTACTTCCTGCTCCAAACATAACTGCCATTTGCGCCGTAAATATCATCCAAATCCACAAAATCCTGCTATATAAGAGTTTCGTTTCGATCTTATCCCATATAATAACTTAGGTTTTGCTCAACCAGGATTTCCTTTGGTCAATTGAGTATATTTTTATCTTTGAACAGCAGATATTACAAATAAATCATGTACGTTGCAATTTCTTGTATTTCTCCTATTTCGAGTTCATATCACAAGTACACCTAATACTAGACATGTTTGGACTTTGTAAACATTTTAAATAAATATTTATTAAGAAATTTATTCTCAGGATGCTTGTCTGAGAAATTGAAATAAGACAAATAGACAGAAATTGAAATTATTTGTTTTAGTTTTGAAAAATAATAAACATTGTTTCAGTTATTTTCATAAAATTAAACCAATGTCAAATTATAAAAAATTTTTTGTTTAGTTAATCTAAGTCACCATTTGATAGATTTGGACCAGATCGATTTTTAAAGAATTAGAATGGAATCTAGGTCATAACTGGGACGGATAAAACCGTGATGGATAGAATGACGATGGACAAAACCGCGAACGGACAAAACCGCGAACGGACAAAACCGCGAACGGACAAAACCGCGAACGGACAAAACTGCGAATGATCAAAACCCCGAAAGGAAATAACCAGGTACGGAAACAGACAGGGTCGTAGACTCTTAACGTTACCCATAGGGCACACAAGAATGTGATCTGCTTAACACCCCATATTTCTTTTATTTAAACAAAAACATAAACATCTAAAAATCTAAATTATGCACTATATCAAACAGAAATTTCTATGCTTCCCTAGAATCGTAATTATTTATCAAATTGAAAATCAATTTTGTGAAGCTCGCAAATTTCTTTTTCTGGATTTTTTTATCTCCCCTTCCATATTGAACCAATGTAACCTCCGTCAGATTTTGCTGATTTTTGAAGGCTTCTATGATTTTTCATATTATTGGATGGCTTGATCTGACTTTTAAATAGAAAGCGTTATGACAGCCTTCGACGGAATTGTTCATTCTTTCTAACGATTCCTGTACATTCTGATGTTGATTCAAAATTGTGATTGGAAATAGTGATTTCCACGGAGAATAAATACGTCCGATCCATATATCATCAATGTAATCCAAAAGTGGAGAGAATTCATCGTCTGCAAGTTTCTATATCTTTGTTTGAAACAACGTGAGGTCTTCTTTATTGTTATATCTTTCTTGAAAATCCGTTATTTGTTGAATTTTATGCCAAATGCACTGTTTAAAATCGAAGAAATATCCAGTTACTTTTACTTTAGGAAAAGCTTCTGCGAAAGCGTTAATTCCACCTTTTTCGAAATCCAGCATCATTGTTTTTAGTTTTGATCCAATTTGCGGCTCCATTTCTTATACGCCTTCTCTGGTTTGTTTGGAAGTAGGGCGAAGCCAATGGAATTGAGAAATCTTTGTTAAATTCATGAATAGTGTAAAGTGCATAAAGCATCCGATTCTTTCAGTGCTTCAAGGTTTTTTTTTCGTTCCACAAACTAATATACGATCCTCTTCTAGACCACTATCGAGCAGAAGAAAACTTTTACCATTGATTTTCGTATACTCTTCAGGAATTTGAAGTTCCGCTCTTGATAATGGACTCGGTGGTGCTCTTCCAGATTTTTGTCTTTCTCTTCTAATTTATCTTGCAAGGGAATCGTTGATGTGGTTCTTGCTTTTTTCAGCATTTCTCATTTTGCGGAATGATTATGTAACCTATTAATTTCGGTAACGTTCGATGACTTTCCAATAATAGTCTTGCTTTGCATCTTGTACTGTCATAACTGATACATCTCGAATATTTCGGAAGATAGTTCCTTCCTTTCTTGTCTAAAATATAATCGTTATAAACGAGATGATTTCCCCATTTATTGTTTTTAACAAACACGAGAGCCATTATTCATAATAGTTTACTACTTAACTGACAATAAAAGAATGCACGGTACAAAGATGTCTAAAAACCCGTGGTGTTTCCACTTATTCCTGGAAAAGCTTGGGTCAAACTGGAAATTCTCCACCTACTTGATTTTGACTGATTTTTGGGAAATTACTATAGAGATACCACCTGACGTCCAGCAACAAATCATAACAATAGAGGACTTTATAATCAGTTAAAACGGATTTTCAATTGAACATTGTATGTCGTTGTGGTTAAAATTATCTTTATTTACTTATTGTAATTAAATTTAATTAAAAATTCAAACAAAATGGACGAATACAGTGTTGGTATTACACCATGTACATATGGAAGAGGACGAAAGAAAGTTGCGCAACCAAAAAAACTTAAGAGATGGTTATTAAAACAGGCAAGGTGACGCCAAATCACTGTTTTTACTTATAAAAAAAATGTTTACCTGAACTGAGCAAATCTAACCGATAGTATTACATTATTAATTAGTAAATTAAATTGATAAAAAAAACTCAAAAAGTACAAAAATTTATTCCTATCGGGGCTTGAATCCGTAATCTCCTTAGTGAAGGGCAGGTACCTTAACCACGAGATCATATTGGATAATACCGAATATTAGTTCGTATTAAGTAATGAACCTTCTTTTTTTATTTTATTTTTATGAAAACAACTTCTATTAAATAGAATGAATAAAAAAACGTTTTTTACTTCTCAAAACTAACTGACGCAATAGTTTACTTGTTCTCTCACTGTAAAAATTACTTACTTGCGCAATCTTCCCCAATACGCAAACTCTAACTTTTCAAGATTGGTGTACGTAGACGCTAGTGGTTATTAACTATCGTTGTTTTATCCGTTCTCGGTTTCGTCCATTAGTGGTTTTGTCCATTCGCGGTTTAGTCTATTTGAGATTTTGTCCATTCTCGGTTGTGTCCTCGCGGTTTAGTCCTCACGGATTTGTCACTTCGCGATTTTGACTGGATACGGCCGAAATGATAATTGATATATTAATTTAATGTAGCTTAACTAATGTAATTAAAATATGTAAAAACATACTTGTGTATTTCGATTAAAAATTTTTACGCCAATTGTTAAGAAACCGTTAGTTGGCTATTATGGATTTTTCGTTCACTCAATCCAAAATTTGTTCTAATATGACCACTTTAGATTTTAAAATAATCCAATTACTTATTCTGAAAATGTAAACTTAACCCTACACCCTAAGCCACCCAGTATATCTGTAGCGGGAAAGTAAAATTCGAAAACAGTATATATATACAAATATGTTGTACTAATCCCAATCTCATCGAAGTGACATTATTTTTTAATTATTACTTTATCAATCAAATGCAGGCTGCAACTGGCTTCGCTTATCGAATCATTTATCAAACAATTACCTGGTGTGATATGGTTTAGATAAATGAGAAATTTTGACAAGCACAATTATTCACTGATATTGTGACGACCTACAAGAAATATTGTTTCTAAACGCGCCGGATGGTCCTGGATTAGGAACATAAATAAATCCAGGGCTAGTTTAAATTATGGTAACATATTGTAGGTTTATCGGAAGTCGACAATGAATGAGTTCTATTTTGTGTCAATATAGTCAAAGGGTCAGTCAAGATTGATAATGGTGAAAGAGTGATTTAAAGCTACAATTTAATAAAAAAATATACAAACAATATTTGGAAATAATATTTGTAATTATTGGAAAAGTAATAAAAGCAATTCAGTTTTTGGTAAAAATTTTTCCAACAGTATAATCAAAAATACAAATACCATTTCTAAAACTCGAAGGTAGCGTGTTGGAGGTATACACAGGGTGGATCACCATATACGAACTATCTCTAGAATCTAATATATATAATATTTGTCTGCCTCTCCAGAATTCCTACTTTTTCGGAGCAAATTGAGACCCAAAAATACGCTAATCTAGTATGCAACATCAAAAGGTAACCGTCTCGACTCATTGGCCAAGAAGGCAGCCAACCAAAAACTATTTGGACCTGGCTCCTTCATTGAACATAATTAAGGATCCCCCCTTGTAAAATTCAAGAAAAGATGGGAGTAGAATAGCAATGACAGTTCTAGCCCATTTCTTATCGAAATTAACATGGGAAATCGCTAAGGTCCATTCTGGTAATTTTCTGGCTAATTCAAGGTCATTGGTGACGTCATCAGACCTCACCGCGCATTATTAATTACGTGACCGACCTTGTCGAAATCATTGTTAATTTCCATAAGAAGTGTTCCAAAACTGTCATTGCGCTTGCAACGGTTAGTCTCTGTTAGCCTTGTCTCATCAGTTCTCGAATAGGTCTGAAACAGCTTTCGAACAGGTCTCGACAGCTCTCGAACAATTTAAACAGCTCTTGAACAGGTCTCGAACAGCTCTCTAACAGTTTAAACAGCTCTTGAACAGCTTTCGAACAGGTCTTGAACAGCTTTAAACAGCTCTTGAACAGCTATAAACAGCTCTTGAACAGCTTTTACTCGGAACTTAACAGAATAGTAACATTATCAAGTAGTGATGATAATTATGGTATAAGTCCACAAATCTTTTACTGTTCAAGAGCTGTTTAAAGCTGATCAAGAGCTATTTAAAGCTGTTCAAGAGCTGTTTAAAGCTGTTCAAGAGCTGTTCGAGACCTGTTCGAAAGCTGTTTCAGATCTGTTCGAGAGTTGTTCGAGACCCGATGAGACGAGGCTAACGTCATGCACAATGACAGTTCTGTAATACTTCATATGTTAATTTCCATAAGAAGAGGGTTAGAACTGTAGGATGCACAATGGGCCTAATAAGGCCTAAGTGCTGAAAGACAGCCCACTTGTGGAGCAACCCACCCTCCACACCTTACAGATACAGATATCAGCATTCTTGTTGCTAGTCCTAGCACGATGTTACTTTGTTGTTCTCCTTGCAATTAATGTCCTACTTTCCTGTCTTTCCAACTTACCGTCGTTTTCTTCTGAATCACCTTTAATAGTTCGGACTCAAATCTAGCCTCTATATGTATTTTTTGAAGCTTTAAAGTGAATATTTCAAGCCACTTCATCCGCTAACTATGTCGGACGAGCTAGTGTTAATGCTTGTCTTGTTTCGTGATTTTGAAATCCGTCTAAAAATGCTTGAACCTTTCTATTACGTTTTCCGGTGTAACTAGATAGGCAAATGGGTAATAACAGGTTCAAAAACTTGTAGAGATACATTGGATTTTTAGTAGGAATTCTTTAGTTGGAAATGGTACATGTGCTTCACCTCAGTTCTAAATGTTTGACCAGTTGTTCCTAGTCTTCCTAATTAATCCATGACGATTACCAATCGAATTATGGAGGTTTCAATTTGTTTCTTATTAATTAGAAGTCAATTTTTGAATCCACTACTTCTAGTTTCAGTTTTTAGTCCAAACTGCTTCGGTCCTAGAACGAGTTCCTCTCCTTTGCATTGTAGTTCTTTCGATTGCTAATATCATCATCCATTTTCTGCTTTAATTCATCTATTCGTGTTTGTACATGTTTGACTAAATTCTTTTCCTGTCCTGTTTCAATTTTGTTTTCACTTTTTCAAATTTTCTCTACTACACAAGTAAGTATCGGGATTATTCCCTTCATTTATTAAGTCATCTGGGAAGTATTTCATTTAATTAATTTGTTACCACTAGTTTCTCTTTGTTTTAAATCAAACCTTCAATTGATCTTTAAGAATCTCCAAAGTTCAGAAAAATAAAATCCCACCATAATGTTTTTTTTACTTTGGATTCCCTGGAACTTAAACACTCAGTAGAAATATAAATAATTTATTTGCATCAAAATTTTAATTTATACTAAACACAAATAAGAATTTTCCCCCCTCAATCTTCTATATTCAGCGGCGAGCGCTATCGTGGAAACTAGAGCACGGCAGGACTTATTAATTCGTTACATTAATTACGTCCTGATCTAACCTTTCAGAAAAAAAATTATCCTTTATGACGAGGTTACTTTAAATAGAAATATTACGATCTCGTAACTAATTTATGTTTATAGTCATTAAATTCGCTTATTTTATTATTTTATTAGTAAATGATATACAATTTAAGAGTTGTAGTCGCCAATTTAAATATAAAATAAATTTTAATTGCATGAAAATGTAAATATGCAATGCGTCGCAAAAATGAATACAAAACAGGAGAAAAAGGAAAATCTATAAACATTTTCAGCATAAGGCTCTCAGGCTAGCAATATTACCTGCACTTATATTAAAGTTTTGGCTTGTCAAATTAGTTTTGAGTTTATAATTAAAAAAGTTTGCTATTTTAAACAGCACGCATTATGTTTCAATAATTTGTCACAGGTATTCGATTAACTGTCAGTAGATAGAACGACCTTTAACTTTAAAGATTCAATAACTAAAGGTGATGACGTTTAGAATAAAATTTAACAAGTTGATTTCTTGTACAATTGTCACAATCTAAACGTCATTGTCGTTAGTTACAGAACCGTTAAAGTTAAAGGACGTTCTATCTACTGACAATTAGTCTGCTAAGACGCTTAATTGAGTTGTATCGAACTTTTAAAATTCTATTTATTAATAATTTATGTTAAAAGCATGTTTATGGTGTTTTAATGAGATAAATTTAAACTAAAAATAAAAGAATTAACGACCAATAAGAAATTTCTTTATAACAAAAGTATTTTAATTAATTGAATCAACAGTTCTATGTAACCGCTGAAATATTTTATGGGAATTACGAATAAAACTAAAATAAATAGTGAAAATCCAACCCAATCACTTTCGCTTACTGTAGTTTTTTTTGGTACGATGGATCTAATTTTAATTTAACACGTTTTAATTCCAGGAATAATAGGAGAGAGTGAGAGAAAGAGAATATAGTAATGGACGTTGAAAGTGATTTAAATATCCCTAGCGAAAGAAAAAGTGTGTGATAGCGTTTGCTGCATATTAAGAGCCTATTTGGGATTTGATAAAAAATAGCCACGAGAGAAATGTTTTTAGGGTAAAAGCAAACCCAAGTTAGAAGGATTTGCGAATTAATAAAGAATTATGGTTTTGTTATACATCATAATTTTTTATTAAAAAAGAATGTATTTAGATTTTTATAGTAGTGTAATATTTTTGTACTTTGGGTCCGCTCCGTCGAATTGTAACTAATTTATTTAAGACGGAATTAGCACACCACGGTTTTCATAACAAAAACTATTAATTAACTAAATGTTCGATAGATGGCGATTAGATGTACTTTCTGAGTAAAAATTTAAATGCTTATTATCCTCCAATAATACTTGCTTAGTTGCCAGATGTAACGACCGCCGAAGGTTTTTAATTTTGAGTGAATTTGGGATTTTAATGACCATCAGGTACCTAAATAGAAGATTTTTCTGATACCATTACTGACCTATAATCCGATATATAAACTCTGCTGTGAATGTTAGGTATCATTTCATATTTTTTTTCAATATTTTTATCTAACTATACCTTATTTGTATGAACAATTTTTTTTTAAATTCTTTTCTCCAAATAAAATAACCTCGGTTTGATTTATATTATGATTTTTTTTAGTACCAGAAGTCTTTATTTTTGTGGAAATTATTTGTTAGTTACAAGAGTTTTATCATTTTATCAGGAAATGATTATTTAAAAACTAATCACCAAAAAGGGTTAAAATTATTACTTACTTTCCCAATTTTTCAATATTTTCGAATTCAATTAGGTGACTAGATTTTAAAGTTCGAAATTCGGGACCCTTTTTTTAATATTTTTTTTTTGCACAAAAATTATTTTATTAAATTGTTATTATGGTCGTATACCGAGTGTAAATGGATCATGGGTAAATAAATTTATACCGAACTTTGGTCGATGACAAAACCAAGAACCTCGCACACAATGTTAAGAAAATGGCTCTCGATGGAATGAAATTTTTATATGTTGTTTGTGTGTTACGAAAAGTACAAAAAATTGTCAAGTTTAAATTTCTGCTATTACTGGTTTAGCCTCTACAGAGCATTAAAATTAATACTGTTTTGATACTAAGTTTAATTTATTTGTATTTCTGAGTCGAAACAAGAAAAACGAACAAAAAAAAATCCAATATAGAAAATAAGTGCAACTAATTAAAACAGTTTAGTACTATTATACAGGATGTCTCATTTATATGGAAAGAACAGATTACTTTTCAGCTTCAATATCGATATAAATAAATACACCAACCAAAATTTTGTTAATCTCTATTTAAAACCCTATAATGAAATATACAGGGCGGAGCACCATAAACTCGTCCAATTGGTATTTATATGGAGAACGGTAAGATTGTGTAAAAAATGTTTACTGTAGGTACAATTTAAAATTATTTTGATATATACAGGTTGCCCCAATAAAAAGATCTGCACCATAGTTATATTATTTTAAATGGAACAATCTGTATTTTTTCATCCCTCTAAATCTCTTACTCTCTTCTCTGTCTTTTTTACAGTATGAATTTTTTTCTTATTTAGAATTTTTTTTATATATCATTTGTAATTATTTTATAGAGAGGTTTTTTTATTTTTTCTAGTTTTTTCTAATTATTCTGATTTTTTGTGGTTTTTTTGGTTTTTTCTACTTTTTCTTTTTGTTTTTTTGTGATTTTTTTAGATTTTTCTAATTTATCATCATTGTTCTGTTTTTCATTTGGTTTTTAATTTTTTCTTATTCTTTTGATTTTTTTAAATTATTTGCAACTTTTTTGGGATTTATTTCCGATTTTTTGCAATTTATTTCAATTTTTTCGAATTTTTTCATTTTTTTATATATACAGTTGTTTCCGGTTTTTTTGGTTGTTCGTTAGTTTTCGCGATGTTTTTCGATTTTTCTCGCTTCTTCTCATTTTTCTGATTTTTTTTTCTGTTTTTTTTTCTATTTTTTCTAATTTTTCCTTATTTTTTTTCTGTTTCTATTTTTTTCGTTTTCTGATTTTTTCTCATTTTTTCTTATTACTTTGATTTGTGATTTTGTTGCGTTTTTTTTGCGATTGCTTCACGATTTTTTGAGATATTTTTCGATTTCTTGGGTTTTTTCCAATTGTATATTCCATTTTTTCGCAATATTTTATAATTTATTTTTCAATTTTTTTCGAAGTTTTTTGTTTTTATTTTATTTATTCCGCTTTTTCTGATTTTTTCGTATGTTTCAATTTTTTCTTTTTTTTGTTTCATTTTTATATTTTTTGTTTTTTTTTTGTATTTTTTTATTTTTTTTTTAATTTTTTTCAATTTTTTCACTTTCCTCATTTTTTTCTCAGTGTTATGTTTTTCTATTCTTTTTTTTAATTTTTTCTCATTTTTTCTTATTATTCTGATTTTATGCAATTATTTGCGGCTTTTTGGGATTTCTTTGCTATTTTTTGCAATTAATTTCACAATTTTTCAATTTTTTATAGTTACAGTTGTTTCCGATTTTTTGGTTGTTCTATGGTTTTTGTGATGATTTTCGATTTGTCTCGCTTTTTTTCTCATTTTTCTGATTTTTTTCCATTGCTTCTAGTTCTTCCTTATTTTTTGCTCATTGTTCTGTTTTTCTATTCTTTTTTTGTTTTCCATTTTTTTTTATTTCATTGATTTTTTTGTGATATATTGCGATTTTTTTTTATTTTTTTGCGATTTTTTGTGGTATTTTTCGATTTCTTGCGTTTTTTTGAGGCTTTTTTTAATTTTTTTAGCGTTTATTTTTCGGTTTTTTGATTCCTTTATTTTTTCCATATTTACAATTTTATTTTTCATTTTTTTCCCCATATTTTCTAATTTCTCTCTCAATTTTTTTCATAGTTTTTTGTTTTAATTTTATTTTCCGTATTTTCTGTTTTTTCTTTTAATTTTTTTCTGCTCTCCTAATTTTTTGTTTCTATTTTTAAAAAATATATTATAAATAGCCTCCCGAATTTCGAACTAAATCTAGTCACAAGAATTTTAATTTTAAAAGAAACTTAATTTTCGTTGAGTAGTAATTTTAGCAGCATTTGAAATATATTGGAGCAAAGACATAAATTTTCTATTAAAATATCGAATTTCCTTTTTTCTGCTACTTTAAAATATGACAGCAAAAGTGCGTTACGTAGACATGAATTATATATCCCAAAATAATTATTTGGCAGTGGCGCTATCTATAAAAAAGTACGTGAACTGTAAAATTGACAGAATAACAGGTCTCTGATGTATCTTTGGTGATGTTCTATGGTTCGAATTTTAAATTTTTGAACATATAAGACTTGTAAATAAAAGCAAAAAATGAAATATCTCTTATGTACTGTCTCTAATGGGAATATAATCTAGTTCCTGAAATAGTTTTTGATGCCTTTTTTTGAGGTTAAACTTTCGAAACTCCGTTGTTTTTTTCATTTCCTTATTTTTTTTTCACTTTTCAATATATTCAGGAACTAATTTAATACCATTTGAACATTATAAAAGCAAATCCGCATATATTTATTGCCTGGATAGTCCGTCTTATATGTTCAAAAATTTCCTTATGCTTATCCATTTGCTAACGCCACCTTAAGTAATATAACTTCTAATTTATATCAAACATGACTAACAAAATATATTAATTCATATAACATAACATACAAAATTTAATTATTTATATTCATTTTGCTTGATCTGCAAACATTTGCTTCGTTTCTACAACATTCCAGGGATTTCTCGCGCGGTAGTTGTGAGTCACCAACTTCTACGTACATTCCATCAGACACAGGGCCAGCCTCGTTACAGTGGATTATTTTCTAAGGGGTATCTAACTTATATTATTTATTCAACAATTTCTGTTAAAAAGTGTAAAGTTAGTGTCAAAATGTTATTTTGATAAAAATAAATTAACAGATGTTAAATCCAAAGTTAACCTAGAAGCAGCTTCTTTTAATATACATAATTTTTTTTACTGCTTTTTTTTATTTTTTAAATAAAATTTTTATATTTTTAATGTTATATGCGTTAACAAAAATCAAGTAGTTGAGTGGCCATAAATCTAAATTCTATGGCATTGCCAGGTAATATTATAACAGCATCAATAAAACATGAAAAATAGGAGAGCTTCACTCACGCTAACACGTTTATCAAATTTTACCGCATCTTCCAAATTGTATGATGAATGTTTGAAATGTATGAAAAGAAGAAAAAGCATTCTCGTGTAATTTTTCCGTTTTATTGCGTTTTATTTGGTTCGTTATTTTTATTTTACTTTTAGATTCCGCTATTTTCACGTTATCACTTCAACACCGTCGTGCGAATTGCTACATTAAAACGGAGAGCTTCTTGACACCTTTACCTGCTGCGCCGTAAAATATTTTTTGGGAATAAAATATTGCCGGGAATGTTTCACTGAAGCTAGTTTGAAGTGCTAAAATGGGATAATGATTCTAAAGATGTTTGTGTCGTAATTTTCAGCAACGGGAATAATAACCACTATTTTAGATAAAAATAAATAAACACAATCGGCGATTGTTTATAACAAACTGTTTATTAAATAAACAAACAATAGGAATTTCATAAACCATTTATGGCAAGTTAATAACCTCTTCAGTATTCTAACGAACCAACCCCCGGTATATAATTTTTATTTTTTTAGCAATTTCTAATGGTATTTTGTCTCGTCTTATTAAGATTGTTTCCAAGAATTTTAAAAAGATAACCACAACAAAGTCAAGTTGATAATACACACTTGAACCATTTTAAAAAATTTTAAATTACCAAAGTTAGAATGTTGAAATATTAGAAAGTTATTCTTTTTACTTATAATTACACGAGGACATTGATAATATACGAGATAATTTTATGACAGTCGAAAGCTCTTTCCTTCGGCTTCGGGCTGTTACCAAAGAACGAGCTTGAGAAATTTTTCATAAAATTATGAGGCATATTCGGCGAACATTTTTTTGACTTTAAACATTCGCATTGTCAAAACGTGACATTTTGAAATTTATTTGGAATGAAGTTGCCAAACTCAATAGTGATTGATAATTGCACTGAATGCAATAATTGGGGGAGGTTATAAGTGATAATTAGTATCACTTATAATCTTCCTAACCTAACCACTCTTTATTTAATTTGTACCTATTATATAATTTCATAAGTGTTGTATCTTGGTATATGATGCAAAACAGTATTTTAAATTATATTGCTTCTGAATGACTGTACAGATTTTAATGAGAGAAACGTGGTCAACCACGCCCCCAATCGTAAAATATGCTTCCTCCGACCACATCGTTCCCTTCAGGTGTATCTGTTAGTCAAGTAAATCATGCTCTTAATGATCGTAAGACTACTAGTCCTCTTAGTTTCTTAAATATCTTCTTGAATATCAGCAAAAAACTTTTTTCCTCAATTATTTAATTATATTTGGTAGTCATAAATTCCCTACAATTTCTCCAAAACCTATGGTTATCTCCATACTAAAAGAAAAAAATCTCACCTTGATCCTGTGTAATTAGTAAATTAATGGAAAAAATTGTTAATTACAGGCTCAAGTGGACACTAGAAAACTCGAGCCGTCCAAATCGCTCTGGCATTGCCAACGTACTGGACCCGGAGAGTGATGTTCACGTGCTCTATTTACAAAACAAGATTGTATAGTAATTTTTTCGATCTTAAAAAAGCCTAATACTTAATATCCTAAAAAACATCATTCCTTCCTAATTTATTGTTTTTTACATAGTAATTTTATTTCATAATTTGTAATTTTCTTAATAAACATTATTAATAAGTTATTTTTTGTCTTCATGCCCACGCGGCCATAAAGTTTACTTTATGTAAGAAATAAAAATACAATATTGAACTAGTATGACATAAAACTTTTTCTAAGCAACTTTTAATTAGCTGTTGTGAACTGAACTTTATTTATTCTGAAAGTCTGAAATATAAATTAACACTTCTAGTAAGGTAATTGCTTAATTAAATATTGTTTTAATATTTGAATAAATCAACTTTTTTATTGAGTAGCGGACCTCAAGTATATTCTTTTTCCTTTTCGATTTTTCAAAAACAGTAAATTTTGCACTGAAGTATATTAAGTTAATTTAAAAATTAATAAAAAAAAAATTCAAATCAAAAACTATTTCAAGTCATAATCTTTGATATGCTACAATGAGTTTTTATTTAATTACCACTTAAAACTAATTAACAATTTAAATTAGCCACGTTTGAATTATTGGTGGTATAAACGCACTTATAAAACATAACTATGTAATATTAAAACATATATTCTAATAATTTTTCGAATGACTGAGCACTTAACCCTTTGTAAAATTTGGCGAGTACATGTAAATATTGCTTCAATGAAAAAAGAAATGGAATTCTCTAAAGTATCCTTAGAAAAGGGCACTCTGATGAAATGCCCGCTTTCCTCAACAACCCTTATTTTAACCAATAATTGAAGCCTATAGATACAATCGAATTTAGTATGTGTTTCTTGGTCCTATGTCTACATCATCAAGAGTGCCGGAAATCTTTATCTCAATCTATGCTTTTGGAAACCCGCTGTCGCGGAAATGGTTTAAAGGTTTGGCAAGGGGAATAGAAAGAATGAAGGGTGGCAAAAAAGTGAATCAGCTTGGAATCATAAATTAAATTGTAGACAATACTGTATATTTCAATTTTTTTTAAAAAATGTGTATTATATGAGTCCCAAAAAAAAAATATAAAAATAACTTTTCATTTCGCTAATCCAAGGTTATTTATCGTTATAAATAAGCGCAACAAATTTTTGCTCATTAAAGCAATTTGTCATGTTCAGAAAAACTTTAGTTTAATTTAAAAATTGTACCTAAACAATGCAATTTGCCATTTGTCATAAGTTAACCGGATAAAATGTTTGCTCCCTGAAAAAAGTTCACAATTCGTGGTAAATTGAAACAGCAGTTTTATCTGGTTTGAAAATATACCGCTCAAAGAGACTGTTTTAATCCAGATTATGAACATAACTCATCCGTTTAATTGGACCCAGCGTTCAGCTTCTTCTACACCCCAACCACATGCTACAACGACTTGTTTGCGAAATAATGAACTTCATAAATTTACCTCATTTTTGCAAAAAATTCTGAACTGACTTTACAAGAATTAATATAGCAATTCCTATTTTCCCTCTTTTTTACAGCATAGTCATCATTTCAGTTAGCTCTTGATACCGTGTATATTTTATAGTTTGCTGGGTATACATTTTTAATATATAAGGATTATCTTTGCTTATTTGCGAAAATTGTGCTTTAAAACACGGTTTTGTTAAACTTTAATAAATACAATTTTAAAAATATATAGCGTCACATTTATAATAATAATAATAATAATATTTATTTATCAAAAATCTAGATAAATCTGTAAAAAAAACGGTAACAAAATTAATAATAATAATAATAATTTTAAAGTACATAGTTTACAAAAAAATAAAAGTATTGCTGAAACGATAAAAAAAAAGTAAAAGATAATTATAGTGATTAAGCTCAAATTATATTATGGGTCCGTTCCACAAATAAAATTTGAAATATATCGGAAGTAAAATATTAAATAAAAAAAAAATTTGATTTTTTGGTGTAATTAGAAACAATTGACAATAATCTGATGTGGCCAGCACATGACCTCTCGCCATTTTTGAATCAAAAATTTACAGGTTGACACAAAAAAGTATGAAAAAAAATTATTTTTTTGTAAATCTGGCAACAATGGCAAAAGTTTCGAAAATTTTAATAAGATGAAAATAAACTATATGGTATACAAAATATATGTGTAAAACTTTATTGCCGTTTTGTATAATAATGGAGTCATTACCCATAGCAACTGCCACTTCCGGTTGTGCGATTGGCACCAAAATCTAATCAGATCTAATCTAGGGTATCAGAATCGTGTATGCAAAATTTCAAATTTTTTTATTCAGTAGTTTTTGAGTTATCGTTACTACAACATCCATCCAAACACACACACAGACACACTAACACACTAACACACACACACACACACTAACACACACACACACACAGACATCATCGCGAAAATATTAAAATCGTATTCTAGGGACCCCAAAACGTGTTTATCAATTGAAAACTCACTACCCAATTTTTAGCATGATTCCTATACCTCTCTTATCTGAAGGGCGAGAGGTAAAAAAGCTATGATATATTTCAAAATCTGTCCTTTCTTTTTTTTTGTTAAGGAAATTAAGCTCAAATGAAATGTTAAATTTGTTTATTTAACGATAATTATTCAGAGATTTTTCTTTTCTTCAATAAAACTTAGCTCCATTTACGTAGAGGGTCTTGAGATTGTAGGCACAAGCTGTATTGTTCCTAGCTGTCCCGTCTCAGTTGTACAGAAAAACTTGTTGGAATAGGCAGACTTGACTGTCAGACGTGGGAACCAGCGGAAATTGACAATCACCAAGAAAAACCAAAAAACCCTATAACTAAAGAGGAGACAAGAAAGAAATCTTCAGTAGAAAACACTGGCAATACAAAGATATACAAAGTCTATTTTTGATATTAAATAGATAAATGGCAGGTTCTTAGAACGGGTAGATAATTTATAATAAATGCCGAGAAGGAGGGGGCAAAAGACGCGAATAAATAGGAAAGGGAAAATCAAGCGAACATGAAACTATAAAATATACAAAGTAGAGGAAGAATGAAAATATAGGGTGACACAAGAAAACGTAACATTGCCACAATGAATAAAAAGAGATGTCCATAAATGCTGATTTAACAGCTTATCCATGGGCATACCTTTATTTGTAAGTACCTATAGATAAAAAAATCAAGTAAATAATAATTCTTTGGTAAGCCCCATATATAATGATAATATAGAATAACAATAAATTTACCACTAGAAAACAAACATAAAAAAATAATAATGGTATTTCCCTGCACATACATAAAAGATATTTTCATATTATTCAATCCATTAATTTTGTAATCATCTGTCTGTCAATTGAAATTAACACCATGTTAACATTCTCTTTTTGAATAAAATTTTATTGTTTATTATCGTAAGGAAACAAGTTAATTAGTTTAGTTATATAGAAGATAAAATATTTTTGACCAACAGATTTCCGAGCAATAGGAATTTTTGAATGTCCTTTAGTTTTTGCTCGAGTAACATAAGCGTGATCTGCTTTTAAATGATACAAACTTTTATTTTTATAATTAAAGGAAAGGATACGTTTACTATATAGTTTCATAACTGTGTAAACATGTTGGTATTTATATCTTTTATAATAAATATGATCAACAATGTCTAACTCAGATTTATTTGCGTAAATAATAGTTTTTAAAAAGTTGAGTTGTTTTATATTGAACTGGCCGAATAGCCGTGCTTTGCTACGGAGTTTCTTTAAGATTAGTATCTGGACGATCGAGCTTTGTTTGTTTTTTCCTGTTTTTGGAATTTTTTTATATTTTTTCTTATTTTTTCCATTTCTTCCTATTAAGGGTATAAAAGAACCTCAGTAAAATTTGAAATCGAAAATCCTTTTGTAAAATAGTCGAAATTTTAAATGTATATATTGGAGGAAGTTATTGATTGCTTCATATTTTTTTCTCTTAAAAGTACTTTTTGTTAAAGAGAAAAAAATTCGTCGACCTCATAAAATTGGAATTTTGACAAATAAATATGACCTGACCTAGATAATGTCACAATAAATATGCTGTAAAAATTTTTTTTCTTAATATCAAACCGTTTTCGAAATAACATTTTTCAAAATTTCTTATTTATATGGATCCAGATGCTCCAGTAACTTCACTCTTTACACTCGGGAGAAGGACAACGGTTTTATATTAAGAAACAAAATTTTTACAGCATATTTATTGTGACATTATCTAGGTCAGGTCATATTTATTTGTCAAAATTCCAATTTTATGAGGTAACCGATTTTTTTTTCTCCTTAACAAAAAGTACTTTTAAGAAAAAAAATCGGAAGTAATCGATAACTTCCTCCAATATATACATTTAAAATTTCAGACATATTACAAAAGGATTTTCGATTTCAAAGTTAACTGATGTGCTATTTTACCCTTAATCATTATTTTACCATTATTTTATTATATATTTTTTTTCCTATTTGCCGGTATATTTGTCCATAGGTTTTCTCTATTTTTTGATATTTTTATCTATTTTTCAATATTTTACCTATAATTTCTATTTTTACATTTTGTTTCCATTTTTCCTAATTCTTCCTTTTATCTCTTGTCTTTTATTGTTTTAATGTTTACCATAATTTTTTCTTGTTTTTTATAAATTACCATATTTTTAGCTTTTTGTTATTTTCCTTATTTTTTCCAATTTTTCCCTTTTTCCAAATTTTTCTCTATTTTTCACTAATTTTCCATATTTCTCCCATTTATTTCTATTTTGCCCCCTACTTTTTCCTATTTTGCCCCCTACTTTTTTATACTTTTTCCAATTTTTTAATATATTCTCCTATTTTTCCTATTTCTTCCATATTTTTCTTCTTTTTCATAATTTCTCCTTATTTGTCTCTATTATTGGCCATTTTTTCTTATCTTCCCTTTTTTCCCTATTTGTCTTTATTTTCCCTATTTTTCATTATTATCCGACGTTTCTCCATTTTTCTCTAATTTCCCTATTCTGAACTGTTTTCTCCTATTTTTTCCCATTCTTTCCTAATTTTTTCACATTTTCCTTCAATTTTCCCTATATTTCACTGTTTTTCTATTTTTTACTGTTTTTCCATTTACTCCTGTTTTTCATTATTGTTTCCTATTTTCCTTGTTTTCTTTATTTTTCCCTATCTGTCACTCCTAATCTATATTTTTTCATATTATTCTCTATTTTTTCCCATTACAGTTCCAATTTTTATGTATTTTGTCATAATTTCCTATTTTTTTCTATTATTCCCCATTATTTCCTATTTTTCTCTATTTTCCCCTAATTTTTCCATATTTTTTTCCTCTTTTCTCCATTTTTTCATATTTTCTCCATTTCCCCCATTTTCGCTTTTTTCACTATTTTCCCACGTTTCCCTATTGTTCCCTATTTCGTGTGTGTCTGTGTGTCTGTGTATCTGTGTGTCTGTGTATGTGTGTATGTGTGGTGTGTGTGTGTGTGTCTGTGTGTCTGTGTGTCTGTGTATCTGTGTGTCTGTGTATCTATGTGTCTGTGTATCTGTGTGTCTGTATGTCTGTGTATGTGTGTATGTGTGGTGTGTGTGTGCATGCGTGTGTGCATGCGTGTGTGCGTGGGTGTGTCTGTGCGTGTGTCTATGTGTGTTTGTGTGTCTGTTTAAACCGATTTAAATGAAATTTGATATACATATTAAGGGTAGCATGGAGACGACCTGTATAGATTTTGGTGTTAATCCGATAACCGGAAGTATCAGTTGCTACGGGTAATGACGTCATTACTAAATAAGATGGAAAAAAATTATTACACATGTATTTTGTAGGCATTATAGTTTAATTTTGCATGATTCTACTTTTCAAACCTTTTGCCATTGTTGCCAGATTTGTCATTAAGTTGATTTCTCCATATTTTTGTATATTGTTCTGATACGTTGCGCCCCATGAAGTAATACTATATGTTAGGTCACTTACTATTCAAGAGTGATTTATATTTATTTTCGTCAACTAATTACGATTCACAGCGATTTTATAAATGTATTTATTATTTGCTTATATTTTCTTAATGTAAAAAGTCGGTAACCAAAAACTCGTTAATCAAAATAAGACCAAATGGATGGCAAATAAAGAGAGACGGTTTATTTGAGCACATACAACCGTTTATTACAAGAATAATTTATTTTCTCTAAATATCTCTAAAAAGAAGCTTTTAACTGAAGTAACTTTTTGATTAATCAGTCGCAAAAATTAAAGTTACGCAATAATTAATCTTTACGGAATTATTTAGTTTAGATTTACAAAAATACAACAAACCGTTGCGTTTGGTCAACAAAACTCATTTACAGAGGAATTTATGTCAAATTCATATAAAACACTAAATTATGTATGAATTTCTAACTAAGTAAATGCAACTACCATAAGCGAAATTCCTTTTTAACATATTAAGTTAATCTACTACGTAGTTTTTAATATCCGTCTGCCTCTGATACAATCTACTTAGGCGAGTCACGTTTGTTATGCTAAATTGAGAAAATACCTAGTATATGTATAAATGTGTAACAAAGTTACTAAATCCGGCTAGTTTTTAAAATCAGAAAAGCATTAATTATCATATATCCGTTATTAATAATCGTACAACCTCCATTATTTTTTCAAAAATCTCCCTTTAATAGTCAGTTTTGTGCACAGCACACCCCCTAGCAGTTTAACTCTCATATACTATTTGAATAGAAGTTATAGTGTTGGGCCCAGTCGCTTGAGGGCGCATCAGTAGCGTGACGTTGCAGTGTCGACCAATCGGAGAAGAGAATAAGAATACGTGAACTGTCTTCTGTAGCGTCTTGAAAAAAGGGAGCCATTTTATTTTTATCCGTTAGCGGTTAACGTTGTCGTTGTGTTTTTTTTTTTGGGTTTTTCCGCTTTTTACCTGGCATTTTATCTTTTATTATAATTATAGTCTGTTCTAGTATTTTGGTTTAGTTAATATAGTTGTTTATAGTGGTTTAATTTAGTTATATATTGGTTTAATTTAGTTTTATAGTTTATTTGAACATTTGTGCAGAAATAGTTTGTTGTGTTTATACTTATAATAATAAAAACCTTTTATAAAAAGTTGGTCATTCATATACTAAAGATATAAAGAATATTGTACCAATAAAATAAAAGATATATTTAAAAAATATATGAATTTGTTAGGAAGAAATAAACTAGTGTATATATTTCCTAAGGCCACTAGTATAATAAAATTTCAAAAATTTATAACTAATTATGCATCACAAACATTTATATTGATTTAATTTTGTCCATGTACAGCCACTCTTGGTTTTAATGGAATGTTTTTCTATTTTTCTTAACCGGTAACCTTTATATCTATCGTATATCTGTAAAATATGTGAATAAAATAGATACCATTATATTAACTAGTTCTCAGATAATTAAATAATATTAAATTTATAGAAAATGTTGTATCTTAATCAAAATCTGTATCATAATGAAACTCACTTTAAAACAGATTTTAACCTTTTAATTAGTGTATGGTAAAATATATTTCCTTATGATTATATTTTATGTATTTTTGATGAATCATTTTATTTCCAAACACTTTCTACAGTTATTTATCCAATTTAATAAATTTAAGATGAAGACAACCCCATATTTCAGCTTTAAATGTGTACATATTTGAATTTTTGCAGTCATTTCAATCTGCAGAAATTCAAACTTGTATATCTGACGTTTGTGGGTTTCACCTTATAATTATTTAAATTTCCCGCTCTTGTGGTTAATTTAAATTTCCTGCTCTTTTATATAGTTTAAATTTCCCGCTATGTACATTAGCGCTCGCAGCGACTGGGCCCGGTACCAATATAATAGATCTGACAATTCGTACAAGAGTTAAGCTGCTAGGGGGTGTGCTCTGGTTCTGTGACAGACACCGTGAGAGCCAGTCGACTGAGATTAGCAGCTGCCGTATACCGGGTGAGACATTATTAATTATAATGAAATGTAAATTTCATGAATTTTTCTAAGTTCGGAAAAAGTAGATAATATTAGATATAAATTTTGACGAGCTGTACCAAGTCCAATATATCTCTTCCGCGCACGCTTAAACTCCCTCCGAATCCGATTAAAAGCAAAGAGTGGGAAATGGCAGGTTTGGACCTCACTTTAAGTTTAAAATAAATTCAGTTGTACTAGCATCGCCGAGAAGATCACCACGCCAGATAACCGACACCGATAGCCTGCTCGAGACCTCCGACGATATCCGAAGTGCTCCGAGGGAATACCGGTGAGACATATCGAGTCTATTAATAGAATTTTCTAGTGTATTTATTTTTCAGAGTTCAATTTTGCCGTATTCGACGACTACTGGAGAAGACCAGTTAGGTTCGCCTTAGGCCCTCGCAGACAACGATACTGTTAGTCGAGAAAATCACACTGTATCGTTGGATGGTATATAGCTGTTTATACTAAGACAGAGTGCCCATAGTCGCGCAAATCACAGGGTACATGTCGTCATTGTGTAACTGTTATATATAGGTAAAGGGAATCCCGGAAGGTACTGACAGTCGAGTAAATCACACTGTACCTACTCCTGCGACACTATTTCAACGTATTAAGATTTTTGTTTTAATTATTTAGAAGGTTAAGTCGAGAAAATCACAGGGTACGTGTCGTCATTGTGTAACTGTTATATATAGGTAAAGGGGACCCCGGAAAGTACTGATAGTCAAGTAAATCACACTGTACTTACTCCGGCGACGCAATTTCACGGTAATAAGGATTGTTTATTAATTTAGGGAGACACGACCGACTAATTCACAAATACCGGGGACAGTTAGGTTCACCTTAGGCCCATGCAGACAACGGTACGGCTAGTCGAGAAAATCACACTGTATCGTTGGATGGTATATAACTGTTTATACTAGGACGGAATACCCATAGTCGATCAAATCACAGGGTGCGTGTCGTTACTGTATAACTGTTATATATAGCTAAAGGGAACCCCGGAAAGTACTGATAGTCGAGGAAATCACACCGTACTTACTCCGGCGACATAATTCAGAGAATCAGGGTGGGAACTGACGAGGGTAAATTGAACTTTGTTTAACCTAGATTTCGATTTATCTCATTCACCGCTTAACCACGATATCTCGCCGCATTCTTTCATTTCTCGCTTTCATCATACCGCACCCTCGCTTTGAAGTCCGCAGCTTCCCGATATTAGGCTTATTCCTTATTGTTAATTCCCCGTCATATCCGCTATGCTTTTCATTGTTCACCGCTGCTAAATCGTTTCGTATTCCGCAAGACCCGCTTCAGCTTTTTGAACCCGTTGCACACCGTTTTTTCTTACCGGCTTTGGTAAAATTATTTGTTAACTGTGGTGAACAATAAATAGTTTATTTTAGTTTGGTAATTTTATTTATTTTCTGTTCACATAAACTAACATCCTAGCGGCAGATACTCCGGCACTCATCCCAGGTGGGCAAGTAAAGTGTGCCCTTCCGGCTAACAGGAGGTTGGTCGAGGCCATAACGACCCCTGGAGTATTAAATCTTCACTGACGCTGCCGGTGCAAGTGGCCTTCACACTTAAAACGGATGGTGGCGCCCGAGGAATCCGGAAACCTGGACTAAGGCGCCAAAGTGACCCGTGACGACCGAAGCGTCGTTACAAATGTATTGGATAATAATTTAATTTTCTTATTCCTAGTGTTGTCCAAATTTCCCCTTTTATTATGTTGTGCTGGGTCTAATATACACAAAAGATAAAAAAAATAGGATATTGTTAAGTTATAGTTTAATACATACCTAATGTTTTAAAATCAACTAAGTCCTTATTTCCGTAATTATCATCAACAGAATTTGTTTGAAAATTATTCTGCCTAATTGACGGTCCACTATCTAAATTTCCTTAATTAATTTTATTATTTCTACTACTAATAAGGTCATCCATGTAAATTATTTTTAATAACATCACTTGACTTGGGAAATATTGATTTATAATTAATCGCTAATTGTTTTGTCCGTCGCGTGGTTAGGAAACTATTAGGAGCAAGACAGTATGCTACATTATTTAGTAAGTAATGAAACAGTTCTTATCTTTTCAAACGATAATTGAAAATTACGTTCTTGTTTATCAATAAGGACCTGGAGATGTGATCCCTAAATATTATACGGAGTATCTCATTATATTTTTCCACATTTTGACGACTTGTATCTTCCGAAAGAATTAAGATATCTCGATGCGGTTTTCGTTAAAGACTTAAGTAGGGTCATAAGTTTTATTAGGCAATACCGAAAATGAAATTGTAACTTCCAGGGGCGCGCCGTCCATATGGACAAGGTCGTACTACACACGATGGCGCCGATGCTTAAAGGCGCATTTAGATAAAACCATAAAATTATCTACAAATACCGGTGGTGAAATTTTATTATGTAAAAATTAAGAACGATATCATGAAAGCCGTATTTTAAACAGTCTTGAAAAATAGGGAAGGTCTATTAGTTATATTTGCCTACCTACAATTCAATAAACTTTTAAAACATCTGCAAAGCAAATGGGTATAGAAGAAAGAAGAGAAACTATTTTAATGCTTATAGACATGATCTATTTTTTATTATTTGTTTAGAAAAGTTTGATTTCTACTTGGGTGCATTCGGATTTCAGTTTTTGGAATTTTTCTTTCATGTTGTGAGCCGTATGAGCATACAGAATATATTCATAGGCCCTGATTTGTTAATATAGTGATTGTGGGAAATAATTAAAAAATACGGTAAGTGATTAAGTGAATTCAGCTTTATACAGGGTGTTTCCAAATGTATAGAAACTTATCGTACAATTGGACAATTGGACAAAATGATAAGGAATGAGGGGTCAACATATTCACTTTTTGAAACACATGGTGTTAAAGTTAAAAAATTAAATGATTTTATTTGATAACTTTAAATTAAATGATATATTAATGAAAAAAACATGTTTCCAATATTGATCCAGTGGTGCGCATTTTAATGAATATGTCACCTTTCCCCTATCATTTTTAACGCCCCTGGCATTTGAAGTTGTTTTATTTATTTTTTGTATTGTTTTCACGTAAAAAACGCATAACTTTTACATATCGTTTTATCGTTTTTAAGGTGTATATATTTATTTAATTTTTTTATATTTTTTTAACGTTTTTATGATGGCTCAATATATTCAGGGTACCTAAAGGCGCCTAATCAGTATTTCACAAGGCAGCGCCGAAGAGTACTTGGCGCGTGTCTGGCATAACGATTTGGTTTTTTTTTAGCGGAAGTTAAATTTTCATTTCCAGTATAGCCTAATAAAACTTATGACCCTATTTAAGACTTTAGTGAAAACCGACGAGATCCGTTAAAACTATCTGCATTAGAATTTGTTCCTAAGCCACATTTGAAGAGTTATTTTTTTGCACTTTATAATCTAAACATTTTATTCCCTCATGCACAAACAGTGATTATTTTGAGGACACTTAGATCGGTCAGCCAGATCAACGCCACCATCACGTTTTTCCCATCAGATGTGTTACTGTTATGATAATGTTCAACAGGCCTTACCGAAAACTAATAATGCTATCAAAGGCTGGCATAGAGGCTCTCAAAATGAAAATTCAGCTGAGCATCCAAAAACATGGAAATTCATTACAGCAATTAAGAGGCAATAAAGTTTGAACGAGATTTGCTCAGTGGACAGGAACTTAATGCTAGAAGTAAAAAATACAAAGACTGCTCCGAGAGACTTGTAAAATTATTATAATCAAATCGTTTCTAAAATATCTTTTATATCCTCTATTCTGGTAAAAATTAAATATGAATGTTACTTCAACGTTAGTTTTTTTAAATAAAAAACTTCGGGATTCTTAGATACGTTTTTTAGTTAAGACTAAGAAAATTATAGTATGCAAAATCGCTACGTTTATTAAATGTTATTTTTATATTTTGCACGGGAGTAAAGTGTCTTTTCCTCAATTATGTTCACTGCCCTTCGATTCGCGTCGGGTAGTAAACTACATCCTGCGAGAGAAAAAGTGGCACTTTGCCCCCTAGTAATAAAAATAGCTATTTCTAGTATCTAGCTGTTTATGTTTTCACTTCTATTTAAAAATTTTGTCGAACAAATTCATGTTCGAATAAATGCGATCTCGATCAAATTACCAGGGCACCAAATATCTCTTTGAACAAATGTTGTCGAACAAATTTTCGTCAAACAAATTTCCGTCGAATAAATTTCCGTCGAACAAATTTCTGTCAAATAGATCGCTCTTTTGAAATTGCATCCGAAAATTTGCAGGTAGAAAATTTAACACATAAATTGAATCCGGGGTACAACGAAATTGCATCCGCGACTTAAATTTCATTTGTAAGGTAAAGCCGAAGAAAGTTGAAATTAGTTTCACAGTGTTGCCGAACTTTTAGTATAATAATAAATATAGGGAAAATCCACAAACAATATTTTTTTCAGAATTTATGTTATTTATTGTTCCCTAGAATAAAATTAGACCCTCGTTATTTGTAATTTTTTGAAAAATGATGCTGTTTTAAATATTCCATAAAATGATGACGCATGAAGTTAGTTTAAATGAACAATGTACTAAATGTCAGGGTTTTCCTAATCAGTCTTTAATAATCAAATATAAGATTATTATTATAAAGTTAAGTTTCCGGTTGACGAATAGGATTAGGTCCTCTTTCGGCAAAAGGGTTGTTTGGTGCCCGATAATTTCTTAAAAGATATTATTCATTTCGAGTAATCCATAAAATTAAGAGTAAACAATAATTTCCTAAAAGATGCTATTTATTTTGAATATTATATAAAATAAAGATTATATTGGATTTGTTATTTCATCTCGCATCACTTCAGTAAACATTTGAAAGTATAAGACAAGTGTCAAAATGGAAGTAACATTTTGTACAAGTGAAAAAGGAAAAACCTTGTTAGTGAAAAGGTGGCAGTTTAGCAAACGAACATGTAAGGCATTTGTAAAAACTAAAATTGCGGAACATATAGTAGTGGAATCTGTTTTGGACCATAATCATGAAAAGTTAGAACCAGGTTTTTAACAGAAAACTTGTAAGTAATTCCGTTAAACGCAAGGCAATAAGTGATATTTGTGAAAAAGCCCCTCAAATTGATACTTTCACAACAAAGGACCTTGTAAGAGTGAGACAAAATATATACAATGCCAGAGCTTCCGCATTAATTAAACTGGCCAAAAATATTTCTGAATTCCAAGCTGCAATTGAATCGACTCCTATTCTAACGAATAAAAATGAAATTTTTCTATTTAAAAATGACAGAGAAAATAATATTATTTTTTCCTGTTTTTCAAATTTAAAATTTTTATCTTCTAATTCATGTTGGTATGTTGATGGTACTTTTGAATTCTGTCCTCGATTTTTTACCCAATTATTCACCATTCTCGGTCTTCAAAATGACTATTATATTCCTCTAGTATTTTGTCTTCTTCCCAATAAAACTTCCTTTACATACTATCATGCCTTCAAATATATTAAAGAAGAATGTGATAAACTTATTGTCAGTAGATAGAACGTTCGTTAACTTTAACGGTTCTATAACTAATGACAATGACGTTTAGATTGTGACAATTGTACAAGAAATCAACTTGTAAAGTTTTATTCTAAACGTCATTGCCTTTACTTACAGAACCTTTAAAGTTAAAGGACGTTCTATCTACTGACAGTTAATCTTTTACTTTCGCCGAAAATCATAACTGCAGATTTTGAAACCGCCATTCATAAACGTATTTACCAAGCGTTTCCGGAAGTTGTTGTTCGGGGTTGTAGGTTCCACTTAGGCCAGTCATGGTATCGAAAAATTCAACAATCGGGGTTAGTTGCGGAGTACAAAAAAAAAGAAAACGAAACTGAAATTACTAAGTTCTTAACTTATATATTTGGATTACCATTTCTTCATCCTGAAGATGGTAGGAGACGTGTTTGTTTTTGATTTAGAAGAAATTAAGCAAGAAAATGAAAAACTAACTGAATTTTGAGACTTCTTTGTGGACAACTACATTAATGAAAATTCGCATTTTCCTCCACATGTTTGGGCCGAACATTTTTCGTCTCTGCAAACAACAAACGCTTGCGAATCTTTTCATTCGAAATGCAATTCTTCATTTTATTCGGCACATCCTAATATAAACCACTTTCTAAGTGTGTTATTACAATTTCAAATCGATACATCAATAAAAATTAATAGCGTTTTTTCAACCCCTAAGGCGATTGATTCAGGCAGTTTAAGAAAAAAGTGGTTTCTAAACGAAAAACTGCTCGAATTAAAGAACCATGAAATAAATAAGATTGAATTTGTTTAAGCGGTTTCCTATAGATTTAAGGCCAAAATATAAATAGTTCTGGTATTATAATTTATACTAGAATAGATTTTATCCACTATATTTTACGAAGACCCTGTATAAAGTATACTATACATATTTATATGGATATATGAATATTGATATTTCTTGTCATGATTATTTTTATAAATAAATTTGTTATTTTTCAAAAGTTTCGAAAATTTTAATGATATGAAAATAAACTATAGGGTATACAAAATATATGTGTAAAACTTTATTGCCGTTTTGTATAACAATGGCGTCATCGCCCATAGCAACTGCCACTTCCGGTTGTGCGATTGGCACCAAAATCTAATCAGATCTAATCTAGGGTATCAGAATTCTTTATGCAAAATTTAAATTTTTTTTATTTAGTAGTTTTTGAGTTATCGTTACTACAACATCCATCCAAACACACACACTAACACACACACACACACTAACACACACACACACACACAGACATCATCGCGAAAATATCAAAATCGTATTCTAGGGACCCCAAAACGTTATCCATTGAAAACTCACTACCCAATTTTTAGCATGATTCCTATACCTCTCTTATCTGAAGGGAGAGAGGTAAAAAGAACAGTGAAGTAAATCAGTATGAAAACAGCTAGTAGAAAAAATGAAATGAGATGAAATACTTGCTCGTCTAAGAAATATTCGTTGGTAAAAATATTTTTATTATTACAGTTGTAGCAAATTAATTGTTCCACAAGGAGATAAATATAAAGTAATTTTATTTATTATTTTTATTCTGTATAATAATTTCTTCTAGTGTCATTATTTTATTTTCCAATAATCTGACTACGGCTGAAATCTTAAAAATTGATATCAGCATTTTAGCACATATTTCTTTCTAAAATTATCCGAAAAACTATTTCTGCGGTCTGGAACTGGCATAGATAATAAACTACAAACTTCAGTTCTTTTTAATATACACAAAAAGTCTTTGCTATTCAAATTATTCAATGATTGTATTCGTCAATGCGATAAAAGTTTTTGAACGAGCGACTCGAAGTCAATACATAAATCAACTTCTTAACTCCTTTCCCGTATTCCTCCCGATTTTACGGTTCACTTTAACCCGTATTTCACACATTTAAATCTATCTTTGCTGTCCTCACTTTTATATTCCATCTCCTCTTTATTCGCTGGTTTTTGGAGTTAGTTGGAATCGAGTGCAGGCTGCGTGGCAATCTTTCGAGGCGCTTCCCGGAAAATTGATCTGATAATGTTGACGAAAAATAAAAGCTAGGCCGGAAATGTTATATTGAAAAATACTGGGATCGGATCGTTTCGATTTTTAAAGGAATTTTGTGACGCCGAATGTTTGTAATAAACGGGTAAATTCTTCGATTCGGTTCGAATGGGTTAGATTTGCCGGTGAAATTGCTTTGAATGTTTCAAAATACCAGGTGTTCTAATATATTTTAAATGCATATTTTATTAGAAAAAAGTAATAATTATAAAATATTTCATGGTTTTTTCGTTACACCTAAGGCCGGTGATAGACTAGAGAGAATATAATGATACTTTTGACTGAAGCAAATTACTTGAAATTTTGTTTCATGTCAACGCACTCTATTAAAACTTTCTTTAACTTACTAGTTTCGCTTTATGTTGTCTGACGAAGACGTAATTTTGTTGTGGTGGGTAAACCGCCAAACGAAATTGGAAGCAAAGAGGAAAAGGCGATTTTGAATGCGTCCTGCTAACATCAATAACTTGCAGTTAGGGCTATATATTAAAATACAACTTTTTTCATTCATACTCGTTACAATATTTTCGCAAACATACATTTTACATTTCGTTTATGAAAAATGTTAATTAGTTTAAAAATATTATTTTATTGTAAATTATTTTTTATCTGGAAGATAACTGAAAATATAACCAGACACGGTTTTAAAAAAAATTACAGCTGTCGAATTTGAAATGGAGAGCATGTTAATGCTGATTTCGTTACTCCTATTTTTAATAGAATTGAAAATTGTATTTAAAATATTTTATTCTGCACACATACCTTCAACCTTCAATAACAAATGTAGTTTCTAGGTATAACCTTTGGGAACCTACGACTTAACTGGGTCAGATTTTAGATTTCGTAAATTTATCGTAACCTATGCAGACCTTTCTTTTATTATAAAAAAATTAAATGCTTATACTGCTTGTTAGTATATTTTTCTCGGAAATTCAGAAAAAAATTCTGAAGAAATATGAATGAGACTCTCGGGTCCACCGTATGTGATCTCGGTATCGCCTACACAATTTTCAAAACGGTCTCGACTCGCTCTCGTCTCGGTTTTACGAGACGAGACGAGAAAAGTATCGTTCTCGTGTGAAGCCCTACTTGTAGTTCAATGCTGGTATTGTTGGTAGAGAACTGCGGCAACGTCCATAGAAATTTAAGGGATTTTACAGGATGAGCATGCAAAACTATTACCACTAATTGGAATAGATGAAACTTTGATTGAATGAAAAGCAACAAATATCGCTAAACACAACACGTTCTGTTTTACGAAATGTGTATTCCGTCGGATATGAATGTGTGGGTTGTGTGATAATGAAACAAATTTCCTATTTCCTGGAACGATTTTTGCGAAAAGTGTTTCTCCAGTCTGTCACCGGCCTAAAAGAACAAGAAAATTTAGACATAATACTGAATTATGGAAAAACAATAAAAAAACAAGAATGTACAGTAAAGTAAGTGAAAAAGTTGTTAAGCTGTAAGTTAACTTCTTAAGCACTATACCTGGAATAAATAAAGTGAAGCTAAGAGAAAAAAGTTTTTTAAAGAGTTAATTAATTGAAGAACAGAATATTTGAAACTTTTATCACTAGGTATATTGTAAAGATACAAGCTGCCTGTTACGGTTTTTTTGTGCCACCCTGTATTTTCATTATTCCTCTTTTCAATATATTTGAATTTCATACTCGCTTGATATCCCCTTCTTATTTCCTCGCGTCATGTCCCCCTCTTCCCTTGGTATTCCTATAAAATGTCTTTTCCATGTTTATAATGTTCTTCTCTTTGCCTACTGAGTCAAAATAATTGACTTTATATCACTCGTGTCGCTTACTGAAGATTTCTCTTTTTCTCTCCCTCATCTTATAGGGTAAGTTTTTATTATATTATATTATATTTTCACTAAAATTCTTTAATATCATTATTAATTATTTCGACGCTTTAACTTTTTACTGGTATTTTTAATTGTTTCTTTTATGCCGGTATAATTTTTTTTATTTACTTAAAGATCATATCCTATCATTTATAATATTATAAATTATCTGATGTCTGTGTCTCGTATACAAAAAGAGAATCTATGTATTTTGTTTTTATAGATTATCTTAAAATTTTATTCATTTTAATTATTTTTGTATTTCAAATTTTGATCCAAAATTAATGTATTTCATTTTAATATTATCATTGTTTTATATTCTTTTTCAAAAACAGAGACCACGAAATCTGGAAATTTATAAGATTATTGTCATATTTACTTTATGTGAACTTTTAGGGTTTTTCCTCTGGACTTCAGTTTTTCCTTTGGACAAAGTTTTTTTCTTGGACTACAGTTTTTTTGGGGACTACGTTCTTTTGGATCATGCTTGTGTTTGACATTTTTTTTGCTGGACTACGTTTTCCTAGACTACGTTTTGGGACCAAGCTATCCAGTTTCCTTCGGAGAAGTAAGAAGAGGAACCTCAAGAAAAGCTAAGTTTTTTTTCTAAGAAAACGAAAAAATCTCTGGAACTTTTTATCGTGAAATAAATCAATATAACGTTTAATTTGAGTTTAATTCTCTTAAACCCACAAAAAGAAAGAAAGGACGGATTTGAAATATATCATAGTTTTTTTGTCAATTGTTTCTAATTACATCAAAAAATCAATTAGACTGGTATCGTTTCATGCCAACAACAATTCTGAAATATTTTAGATTTGTTTTTCTGTTATATTCTACACATAAATTGATATTTTAAAGCATCTGGATTGTAAGGATTTGATTGATGATGTTGTAGTAAATTATGTACCAAACTTTAAACTTAATGTAATACACAAATTGAGGAAGATATTATACAGATTATATTGAAATTTTGATGAAGACTTGTTTCTTGATGGAATGTCCAATTTATTTAATTGCCTTTTTTTTCACCGCACTGAACGTCTTTAATTTCTATACTAAACATACTGTGATTAAAGTCGTACGCAATTTTATACACGATTTCATATTTAATTTATTGAAGTGAAGAATATTATTGTTTTAATGTGCAACCCCGGGACTACCAATAGCAAAGAAGTTTACTATTCACTTTTTTGAAAAAGTAATTAACAAAAAATAATAAAAGACAATTAAATTTTAAGATCATCTTAAAAATAGATTCTCGTTTTGAAATCGAGACTGAAAGAGCACTACAAACATCAGATAATTTATATTGTTATAAAAGATAAGATATGAACTTTTAAGTAAATATAACAAAAAAAAATATACCGGCGTAAAAAAAATTAAAAATAACAGTAAATAAAAGTTAATGCGTCGAAATAATTAATAATGATAACACGGGACAAAAGAAGTGAAAATATAATATAATAAAAACTTACCCTTTAGTTCGAGGGGAAGAAAAGAAATTGTTAATAAGCGAAACAGACGATATGGAAGTCAATTGTTTTGGCTGAAGAGGCAAAGAGAGAGAATTGTTAACATGGGAAAGACATTTTATAGTAATACCAAGAAGAGAGGGAGATCTTAAGAAGGGATATCAAGCGAGTCTGAAATTAAAATATACCGAGCAGGGGAATAATAAAAATACAGGGTGACACAGGAAAAAAAACGTAACAAAAACAACAAGAAAACATTTTTTCCCAAGTATAAAGCGAAAAAAGTACTTTCTCAATGTTTTTGGCGCGCTTGGTAAATACTATTTGGATAATAAGAATAATAACAGCCGTCCCTTCCCGCACAAGCCTTTGGCTTCTCGGGGTGCACTCGCAGGGTGGTGATATGTAGGGCGAGTATTATTATTATTAACATTATTATTATAAGTGCGATATCAATTATTCTAGCAATGCGTCAGTGCCTAGCGAGTATCGTTTTTTAAATTAAGTAGCTACAAACAATTTCTTATTAAAAACGGTCACAGGCATACATTGCCACAGGCATATTTTAATTCTCTTGCAAAGCAGACATTGAACCTGCCCAAAAATATATAACAGGCTCTAAACGCAAATGCAGGCGTAAATAAAAAACTTATTTGAAATTAGTTAACAAAAAAACGGACTGCATACTAACTAAAAGATCAACCAATTTGAAGAATAGATCTAAATGTGAAAAAAAAACAATTATGGTTGCACGGAGCACGAAATTTTATTTGATAAAAATGTAATTTTTAAAGGTCTTTATTTTCAAGATGAAAAATTATTTGAACACATATACCGAAATTATTTTTATTGTTTATTTGACTTACGGTTCGCCACATACATCATAATGAAAAAAGATGAAAATGGTTTAAGTGAAATTGTTACAATTTGCTTGATCGCAGAAGAAGTCCTTGAATTTTTTTATAAATACTTTTAAAAACACAAATCTGCTTGGAAAAGAATACAAGTAGTTATGTCTGACAAAGATAGACTAGAAAGGAGTCCTTTTTTGAAAAGCTTTCCTAATGCTAATGAACCACTAATTCCCAAATATAACAACGCGCATTTTTTTACTACTTTCCCGACCCACCTCCTAGAAGGGAAAGTATTGTGAACGAGCTAAAAAATAATTTCCAGATAAAGGTGGAAATATCCATTTTCGGGTCCCCTAAGATGTTTAAGACCATTTCCAGATGGAAGTCTGTCTGTCTGTCTGTCTGTCTGTATTCTTCCACGATAGAGGCCACACGTTTAATTCGATTGAACTGAAATTTGGTATAGGGGTTGGGGTTACCCGTCGGAAGAACCCATTAGTTTTTGTACGACATCTGTCAAACGAAAGTATCACTATCAAAAAAAGACAGATGCAATATGTCACGGAATTGGACATGCAATATGTCATTTGACAGCCCTTGAAAAACTCCATTCAGAACAGTCGAAGTTATTTCTCCAACTGTCACCTGTCAAAAAAGTCAAAATTTGAAAATTCAGCATTAAAATATCTAAAAAAGTATTAGTCCAATTGAGCTGAAAATCGGTATATGGATTTGGGTTACCTTGGGTTATCCGTCGGAAGCACTCATTAGTTTTTGTATGATATGTAGCAAACGGAAGAGTCACCATCAAAAAACGACAGATGCAATATGTCACGGAATTTGACTTGCAAAAGTTGAAACTATAATATTAAATTTCTGAAAAAGTATTCGTGCATAATCGTTTGGAAAGTTTTGGGGTGACACAACCGATTTTTTTTGTTAGTAACTTTAATGTCATTATAATATTTGGTAATTGTTTTAATATAACTAAGTAATCATTTTGGAACGCATTTTTGTTATCTTTTAGGCCTAAAGATAGTTAAAGAAGTTGAAACTAATCGCTTGCCTTAACCTATTGTTTTATTATATTGCTGTGGTACTGATTTGATCTATATTAAAGCACCTGCAGCAAGGACATCCTCTTATTTAATGAAATTAATAACTCTGATATTTTTTTAATTGAAATACAACGTCGCTGTAAGCCATTTCGTCGCTTTCGAACTAAAATTTTTATCCTCAGCAATGCTACTTTTACGGAAATTCGGATAATATCAAATTAAAGCAATCCCTTCCAGAGTTAAATCCAGGCGAGATAATTTTGTTTTTTTCTTCCGTTTGCAGAGAAAAAGTGAAGTAAGAAATAATTTGCCTTTATTATCGTTCGGGGACCAGATTTTGGCGCTGGCTCTATGTAATTTAAAATCAGCATTCAAAGTCCGCCGAGATATATAGAAGAGCAATTTCAAAGTGGAAATAACTAGGACGTCCTGAATAAAATATAAAGTTCCGTTTACTCGGTTAGTGAGATAATAATCCGATGACTCAGCTAACTTAACCTCGGTAGAAAGTTGGGCAACTGATCGTTGTTTAGTGTCCAATTATCTGAAAGTCTCACGTGTAATTCTTATAGATAATGTATATGGGCATACAGATATTTTATTGCTTTTTTGTGAAAAAAATAAGATAAGTGGGGATATTAAAAAACAAAAAAAACATTTCATTATTCAACCATAAAAAAAATAATAATTATGATTGATTATAGATTTATATTATCACAGTGAAGGAAATAACAGATGTATAAACGTATTCTTTTTAGGTCGTTTATAAAGACTACATATCCTACAGATAGTCTTCTGACTGTGCACAATGATTAATAGTCTAAAATGTTTACAGGGATAAAGTATTTGAGTTTTAAATATTACCAGAAGCTTCCATAAAAAATTCTCTCTTGTTTCAATTCGATATTAGCGGTTTTGGTGATGGCGCAAATTTAATTACTATTGGTTAGTTGGTTAGATGGAAAAAAAGATGTGCAGTGTAACATCTTATGGCTGAATTTTTACTACATTATGGACTTTTATTTAATTAGCTCAAGTTCAGTTCACTTTTTGTCTATATGTGGTTTATGTAATTTTATATTCAGAACATATGTCTATTTTCTTAATTTTGTACAATTTTCGGCACATCAAGCTCAGTAAAGTATGCTAAACTTTAAAATATTAAGATCATTTTGGTATAATATGTATTATAGCATCAGTCTTTTCTTATTTTAGGGAAAAAAGTGGGTGGGCTGATTGACTTATTGTGTTCCCTCTTGAAGGACCTCCTAATTGATTATACCAAATTATAAAGCTTGGGTAAAGCTTGAAGATTCTCTGAACTAGGTGTGGTCCTGTCAGGTCATCCTCTGCATTTTTTATAACTAAAATACCTCTTCTGCTTTACACCAATACATCACAGTCAAACATTAAGTTTACTGCAGTGTCTTCTGCCATTTCGCACATGCTGCAGTTGTTGGTTCTAAAATGGAGTCAAATTTTCGGTGAGTATGTTTGTAGTTTTCATTGACCTGTTGGCTGTTGGTTAAATCTAGGATCTTCCATTCTTTTCTATTATAGCTGAATCTGGCATGTGATCCCATTTTCACTGAGGCTCTAGGGCTATTGTGCCCCGTCAGATTCATATCAGACCCGTACTTTTAACAAATTTCAGAATAGTTCTTATGTTAGCTTTCACTATATCTTCGGATTCAGGAGAAAAAAATTTTTTGTTTAATATTTTACTTCTTGATATATTTCAAATTCTATTCGTGGAACGAACCCATAATAAAAAGAATTGAGCTTAAATCACATTTATTACTACTTATCAACAAAGTAAAATAACGTTTCATTTTCAAAAATCACATTGTCGATTTCGTTGAAAATTTAGGAAAATACGAGTCTACATATCATACATATTTATGAATTTTTTTATAATTTTTGAATTTATATTTGTTTATTTTGGGGGCCAATTTAAGCAATAAATACAGTAAAAAATTTAATAAGAATATAAAATAAAATATTAAAGCCATACCTCAAATGTGGTCCAGTGTTCAATAAATGAACCACATAAAAAAAAAAAATTTTTTTTAGGAAACGGCGACTAGTTGCGGCTTACAAAGCCATGTTCAGGCGATAATACGGTTAATTACAATTTAACATTTCTAACAAATATAGAGTTATTTAACAAATATACATTGCAGAAATTAATTTCTGATGTACTGCTAAGGGGTGTGATTTTCAATACTAGGGGAAGGGGAGTAGTATCATACGGAACTAGGAAAAAATTAAGAATTAAAATAAAGTTATAGGATTTTTATTAACAACAGGAAACAATGTAAAATCTCCTTACTCAGTAAGGTAGGAAATGATAGGACCGCTCGTGGAATTATCCTACCTTATTAAAAATTAAATAAACTTATTTTAAATCCTAATTTTGTCACAACCATTTTTTAGTTCCATATGATACTCCTCCACTTCGCCTAGTATTAAAAAACCCACCCCTAAGCAGTAGTTTCTACAATGTATGATTATTAAATGTTGAATTATAATTATTCGTATTATAGCCTAAAGATGGATTGTAAGCGGAAACAAGTCGCCGTTTCCTAAATTTTTTTTTTAATTATATTTATATGGTACATGACTTCGAGTTTTATTTCATTTAATATATAAAACATAACCTTTTCATTAGCAAGAACCTATTTTTGTAAGTAATCGTTAAAACAAGTACTTACCAGGATTGGACACTTCGCATGGTAATATAATAGTGTCCTTATCGGTGACCTTAAACACTTGACTGGATGTTAGGAATGTCGGCAATGTGGCAGGATCGACTTTGATGTTGGCTTGTAGGAATCCTGAAAAGAATAAAAAGAATGTTTCAAACGTTGTTTCTGCACATTTACATATTTTATGAAAACAATGAGCAGCGGACATAAAAGTGGATTTTACTGAATATTATCTTGAATGCATCGCTGACGTAGAATATGAACATCTGTTTTATTAATAGAAATTCGCATTGTTGCAGGAAAATTTGAATCTTTGCTTATATATACAGAAATTTATTTATTGACCAATTTTGTTTTGTACAGAAAGGAAATATCAATAAAAAGCAACGTTTAACGTAAAATGTACAAAAGTATAATCGGAAGAGAAAGTACTGTGACCCCCACCCCCTGGCCTGTTGATTTCATAAAAAAGACGAGTACAAAGGAACAAACCGATGGCCATTTCGGTAATAAACTTCCGTACTCAAATTTATCATACAAGATACCTGATCGTCTAGTATTATTAAGTTAGAACCCACGTTGCGTTTAATAATCGTAGGAACAATAATAGCATTATTAATAATAATTGTAATAACCCCATAAATTCTTTTAAAGTTTGCTGATAAGTGAACGTAAATCAAAATATAAAAATTTCAAGAAATTATTTTTTCATTACAAAAATTTACTGAGGAATGATGGCGCCATTTTGTATAAAAGGTATATGGAAAACGGGACAACCGAAAAATCTAACAACCATCGAATGAATGTATTATTTATAAATTAACCAAATGTATTGGCAATAAATAAATTGTAGATAGCCTTTTTGGAGCTTATAAAAACTCCATCTAATGAATACCCACCCCTAGGACACATCAACGAATATGTACAAAAAGTTCTTAATAACTTTAAGTAAATACCGTAAATGTCATCAGAAGTGCACTGTCACTCTCTGCTTTATTTACAAGATTGCTCTTTTAATGAATATCTGAAATATCATCTTTTATTATTGTTGTTTGGATATCAGTGATATCATCTTTTGTATGGACAATCCTACTATATTGCGACCGGATCAATACCAGCGATGCAACCTTTATGTTCAGACTGAATACTCGTTGGACCATAATTTAGAAAAAGATAATGCGATTGACACAGTACGCCACTGACAATATATTTTAGAAAAATATATGATAAAAGTTGTTATTTAGGATGGTACAATTAACTGATAAATGACACCCTCCCCGCGAACCCACGAAAGATGGAAATCTTATAAGCTGGTTCAGTCGGTACGTATTTAACCTTTGGCTCAGGGACTATAAGAAGTTGGCGAACTAAAACATGCAAATATTTATTTTGATTTATTTTTACAAAGATAAATTAAATCTAAACGTAGAGAATAAATTGTCGTTTGCGATGAGACGCCGAAATATTTAGCGTCGGGATGATTAGCGTAGCGACGCTGAATGGACTTCGAATATTGTAACTTCTGCTAATGGCTTTCGTAGTTTAATTTGTGAGAATGGACTGTATTTTAAGAAGTAAAACCCAACTGTTTGTTCTAATTATCGGCGTCGTCGTCTCGGCGCTGAATACAGGAAATTAGGTGACGGTGTTGGTAATTTGAAATTTGATTTTCACTGATGCCTCTCTGAGCTGCGAACCTCCGTTTTATGCTGAGTTATGACGTAAACGTTTTACCTCATAATGTTGTGTGGTCCTTATTTCCTTTTCGTTCGCATGAACGTTATCTCAATATTTAGGCGGGAAAAGTATTATTTTCTATTATTATAACATTCTAACTATTGTAATTTAATATTTTTTCAAGTCTGTATTATCGTTTTGTAGAAACAGGTACTTACAGATAACTTCGATAACTTGGTAAACAGAACATATTAAATATAATATGTTTTAATTATCTCTCTAAAATTCCTCGAAATAAACTTAATAAGACGAGACAAAATACCATTAGAAATTGCTAAAAAAATTAAAATAATATACCAGGGGTTGGTTCGTCACAGTACATTTTTTTAGTATTCTATATGTTGCATAATTTTGTCTAAAAATAAAATTTTGGAGTAGTTGTAATAATAAAATTTAAGCAACCAATCAAAATTTTAAATAAACTTAAAATCTCAGGAGAAAGGAACAAAAAATGCAATCGAATTTTAAATAATTTTATTTCATATTAAAAAGACACTCCTAAATCGGAGAAATAGTTAGAATCGTTCCTATTAAATAGATGATGGGAAGCGAATAAAATAAAGCGAATAATTTTGAGTTACATTGGAGAAAAGCCTTTGGTGGAACGCTAACCGTAATAAGTGAATTCGTTTAAGTGCTTTTCCTTCAGTCTATTTTAATGTCTTCCGTTCTAAATGCATATCCTTGTTAACTAGTTTTATAATTGCTTCAAAGGATTTTTAATTGTTTTAATAATTCCGTCTTTTATAACTTTTTTTATCCATTTGAATATAACATAGTGCCGATAGACAGATTAAGAAAAAACGAAACAATTTCTAAAAATTTTTACTTTCCCTTAGTATATACCATATATACTGAAGTATATAAGGTATATATAAAAAACAAGCATTGTTTGTCTGGTATAAGTCAATTTTTTTATAATATTGCATTTTTAATACCGAATTGTTAGTTAAAGTTTTGTTTGAATTAAACATTATATTTTTATGTGGAACGATTGGTTATAACTTATTCAGTATTGTGCTGTGACTAAAACCACATCCTTGTAATTTAAATATTTCAACAGTGTTAGAGTGCAAATCAAATGCAAATAATACCAGTAGAAATATAAGTTTTTTAACTTAGACTGTACTAGATTAACAATGTCCAACGGTACTAAACTAAAAAAGGCTATCAGTGAAACATAAGCAATTAACAACTAAAAAATTTCAGATCTGCTAGATTTACTCTTTTCAAGGTAAGTTTCACCAAACTTCTTCGAAGTTGCGAAAAATTTCGATCTGAACTCAGATCATCCAGCCGTCATCCTAACATTAAGTGAAAAGGTAGTTAAAAAAGAAGCCTGTATTTAAACGTTAATCTATAAATAGCAGAGCAATTAGAAATATGAGCTGAAAATTTCACTGGACTTATTCAAGAAATAGTTTATAAAAACACAAAGGAAATTGTTTACATTTCCAAAGGAGTCAATTAGCCAGCGGAAATCAAAGAACTAGTCCGGAAGAAAAGAAGAGCTAAAAGAATATGGCAACAATCGAAAGATTCAGTTGATAAAGACATTCTGAATAATAAAATCCAAAATCTCAAGAGAAATACAAAAATCTTAAATGATACAATTAACTTATATATACAAAAATTTTCAGCAAATGGAAAGACTTGACTCCTCTCTAAGGCTCTTAGGCGGAATACTGGATGGAACTTCCGGGACTAAGAAAGTCCTTAACAGAGGTAATTTGCTATTATGCCTAAATAGACGGGAGATTAAAAGTAGGTATTCTGACAGGACACTGCGGGGTCAGTAGACACCTAAATCTCATAGGAGTATCGGAAGATTCCCTTTATAGGAAATTTGAAGAAGAGGATGGAATCCTCTACATATATTATGCTATTGCCGGGACCTGAACAGGGAATGGGAATGACTCGTTAGGGTACTGCATCCTGACCGCGAAAAGATAGCGAAATATAACATCAGAACCATTCTGGACTTCGTCAAGAGCACTGGTCTGATGTGAAAACTGGTAAGGCATAGTAACCCTAGAGCATCAGTGCATGTGAGACCCGCCACGCCCGATTCAGCTAAAAAAAGGCTTGAATTCCACCCATCAGATAAAATGTCGGAAATTAGGCCAGATATAACATACACAAGGCTGAGTTGTTTGCCGAACAAGTTAAAATCATTTTCAGACCCAATGAGGATACCATTTTGCCAGATAAACATAACCATAGATCAGAAAGAACCACTCCTGTTACAGTGAAAGAAGTACCTAATGAAATAAAAACTAATCTAAATTGAAAAAAATAACCTGTATTTTATTTGAACACGACTGAAATACTGAAACAGTTTCCTAGAAAAGACAAACATACCTCTTCAATGCAGCCTACGAGCTGGAAAGTTGCGGAAATGATCATGTTACCGAAGCCAGGCAAACCACCAGGAGGTGTTACATCCTACAGGCTTACTTCACTAATTTCAATTATCTCCAAAAGCTGATCCTCTAGATAATAAAACTATTAATAGAAAACAGCAATAAAATCCCTGATTACCAATTAGGTTTTAGACAGAACCATGTCACCATTGACTTAGTGCATCGCATTACTGATATAATCGAAAATCTGTTCAGCAGTATTTCAAGATGTTGGGTAGGCCTTCGACGTATGACATGAAGTTCTAGTACATAAACTTAATAGAATACTACCGAAATAATACATGGCTTTTTTATCAACATATATCACAGACAGATTTTCAGAATTTAACAGGAAGATGCATATTTTTTCTAAAAAGACATAAGAAATAAATGCAGGTGTGCGTGAAGGTAGTGTTATAGGCCATAAGCGATATTCCACGACTGGTAGATATAAAAATTGCCACATTTACCGACGATACAGCACTTCTTATAGTAGACCCAGATCAGGACATGTCCTGTATAAAATTGCAGTCAGTTACAAATACAATCCTTCACACAATGGAAAGTCAAACTTAACGAAAACAAATCAGCCCGTGTCAAATTTACAAATAAAATACTAGTTAATCCACCATTCCTACATATCAGTGACAACCTAGTACCACGTAGTAATAATGCCAAGCTCAGATGGAAAGAGCATATGAAAAAGAAAATAATCCAACTTGGAAGAAAATAAGGATAGCCTTAATAGCTCATTGGAAGGAATTCCAAGTTGTCATTGCACAACAAGAGTCTTGAGCTATGGAGTTGTACCATAGATAGCAATATTAATTTAATTCAAATATTTCAAAACAAAGTGCGAAGAACATAATAAACATAGAGACCATTAAATGGTTTTCTGGCAAACATGAAGGCAGAATACACCTCCATGAAAATGTAGAAGCCCTTCAGCTGCTGGACAATATGGATCTTTATCTAAGACTTAAGAGGTCCAAGGCGTTCAAGCTAGTCTAAAGTTCTGTGTTTAAAAGCATAGTATGGTCAAAACAACCTAAAGGACATCGTTTGATGAAATTTAGTATATAAGTATATAGTGATATCGACCACTCTGTAGACAAGTTGTGCTATCTAGGATTCTCAATCTGGAGTGAGTTCACTCGATAATAAATTAAAAAAATGATAATATATTGAAATTTTTAATGTTCCGAATACTTCTTCTTCTTCCTCAGTTCTTCTACTACCTTCAGTTCTTGCCTTTCAGTAATGTGTCTTCTATTTAACTGTTTATTTCATCTTTCTGACACTTCCCCTGTATTACCTCCTAATTTATATTTGTTTACATATGTGTTTTCCAACTGTCCTTCTACTTTTAACTATCCATGTATTTGAATCTAAATTCCGTCATCTTCTGATAGTTATTTATTTTATGTCTCTGTCTTGTATATATTTTTTTTATAGAATAAAATTGTTTTCCTTAATATACAATCTGACCAAAATAAGTTGAGCTATGAATCATGTGTACGCAGTAGTTTCACCCCAATTGCCTAATCACTGAGCTCGCATTTAACGAGAGCATTCAAATGGTTCGCCTCGTAATAATTTAGTGCGGTGTTATCAATATGAGTTCCAAAGTGAAAAATAAAACATTTGACTCACAAGCTCGTAAAATTATATATGGTAGTTTATTCTTTTTTGAATATCCATTTATTATATCACATTTCAAATTCCTTCCTTTATATCTCTAACAAATTATTTTTCAATTGCCAAACAATAATTTAGCCAGGACTGATCATCTTAAGCAGGACATTTAAATAAAATGTTTGTGTTTCTTTATTCGTTATATAAAAAGAAATTAAGAAAGTAGATTTAAAAATTTTTTGTTATTATTTTTATGTGTTTATTTTAGCAAGGCTTAAATTTTTTAACATCCATTATGAACTATATAAATCAATAACTGTAGTTCATACTATTACAAAAAAAAAAAAAAATTTAAAAATTACATTTGAGAAATTATTTTAATATAAGTACAAATTAATCAATTTAATTAAAATTTAAAACTTGACAGAAATAATTAAACGTTTGAAAATGTCTCTTGATAGAAATGGAGATTTTGCATAAACAAGTTACATTTATTAAGAATCATAAAAAATACACTTAAACGTAATTCTACTGAGAAAATTTGGATTTTCACATAGTCCCGTTTATGTTTGTACGTGCACGTAGTGAGTTTCAAAGCCATCATCACTTCAATTATATAAGCTTTTTATTAACAAACTGAAGTGGGCACTTTATAAAAACTAAAACTGAGAATGTTTGTAATTAACCTGATAAGAGATTAAATATGAGATCTTTAACAAAATTTAGTGGTATAGAATAATGAAGTTTCAAAACAAATTTAAGGAAACATTCAGTTAATAAAACGAATGGACTAAAAAAATGGTTTATTGTTCGAGAGAAAATTGGAAAACAGCTACTTATTTTAAAAAAACGAACGAACTGAAATACATAACAGAAAATCTAATTTTCAATAAAAAAGATCAACGTACGAAGAGCGTATTTCACTACCAAATTTTGTTGTTATCCAAACGTATTTTTTAAAGTGAACTAAATGTGGTTTTTTATAAATCTTCTTTAGTATTTCGTCCTTATTTTGGTCAATAACACCCTTTGACTTTATCTTAAAAACTAATCCTACTGTAACGCTCTTTCGTCGCTACAAGTCATTATGGTACTTTGGATCTGGTCTTAGGCTATATTCGGGCGCCATCTTTGATTAATAGTGTGAAGACTACTTGCTCCGGACAGCGTCAATAAAAAAATTAATACCCCAGCGGTCCTTATAGTAGCAACTAATCACGCGATCCAGAGGGACAGAATTTACTTACCCTCCTGGGCTAAGTATCTGAGTAACTGCTGTTAAGTCGGCGTTTAGAGCTCAAGATTGCTCGTCGACTGGATGACATTAATATTTATTAACAATTGTTTTTCTCCTAATATAAAAATTATAAATTTTAATTTGGTATTATAATCAATAATAATACAATTACAATCATGTATGCAAGCATTTTACTACCTTTGATAAAGTCATGATGCAGTTTGTCAATTTTCTTCAATATTTGTCATATCAATCGTACCTTTAAAATAAGAAAAATTTATGAATTGCCTTCGGCATATTTATTAGATGTAAACCCTTCTATGTTCATCTTAAATTCATGTAACGGATTCTCGAACGAAAAGTTTACAATTCCTAACTTTAAATCATGCAGTTTACCCTTTCAGGGAGCCGGTGAGGTTAACAAACTCATGTATATCTTATGAAGAGAGCTAACGTGACTCTTTTCAGATATAAAGTGACTAGAATTGGCATATAATAAAAATTCTGGATTGAAAATTTTTACCCCAGAGACTTATATATTATTTTTTTTATTTTCAGTGAAACAGATGAGAACATAAATCATATGTTATATAAAACTGATCATTTCAATTAAGTAGATTTTTATAAAGATTAATTAGGATACATCAAATAAGTAAGACAAGTTTTCAGTACACATCATAACAAGAATAGGACAAAATTAATGAATGTAAATTCAAGATTTTTTTTTTTATCCATTCGGGTTAAAAGTACCTCAAGTAACCCAAGAAAAGTGATTTTTAAAGACAACAAATTGAAACAGGAAACACTTGCAATATTTATAGATTTTGGTTGTTTATGTTTAAACATTTTGAAAAAAAAATAACAAATAGAATTTTTTATTGACGTTTTCGTGTTATAAGAGTTAGCACGGAATAAAATAGTGAAAAAAGTTTGTGCGTGTATTTATTGTTTAGCACTTAGTCAATAATTTTCTATTTTCTTTGTTTTACAACTAAATGGGTGCATATTTCTAGTAAGTTCACTAATTACTCCATATTACTGAGTGGTCGGGTGAATAACGCGTACTTCTCATAGAATATTCTAAAATTGATGATGTATACTCTATACTACGAGATAAGTAATGGGGGATTTCAAATTATAACGCTCTCTGGGTCGTCAAGCGGTCTTTTAGCGCCTTAGTTTAAGTTTTCGCATTGCCTCGGGCGCCACCTTCTGTTTATGGTGTGAAGGCCACTTGCACGGGCAGATTCAGTGGAAAAAATACTCCAGAGGTGGTTATGGTATAAATCAAAGCATTGGCGGCCAAAACGGCGGTCTTTACTTGCCCAACTGGGTTGGGTACCTGAGTATTTGCTGCTGAGATAAAGTAAACTTCGTTGAATAAAATAACAAAGGTGTGCAACACAGTTCTTTAACGGTGATGTGTTAGACGGTACAGGCGTGGTGGTCAGATTACTGTTCCGATACAATTGACCTAGGCTTTAGCTGTTAAGCTCGACCTATTCCTAAAGGTCGCTAAACCGGTACTCTAGCTTGATCTGGTTATCGGCTCGAGCTTCAGCTGGAACTGGCACTGGAACTCGGACTGCCACTTTAACTCGGACTTCAGACTGCCACTGCAACTGATGACAATAGATTGAATTGGATGGACGCGAGTGTCTCCATCCATCGGGCGGAGGTTTAACTTGTATGACTGACCTTATCGAAGGAAGGTTCCCTTTTCCATAATTTTAAATTAATTCTAGTCCAGTATCGTGTGCGATATAATTTATGTATTTTAAATATCACGGTAAGTTCCTTATAAACTTCATAGGTAAGAAATTTGTTTATTTTTAAAAATCGTGAGTTACAATTAATATTTTGTTGCACATATGATACAATCTCTATGTAATCGCTTCTAGGAAGTCGAAAGTTTTTATATCAAGTAGATCTTCCTCTTTGTCTGTATTATTCTCTAAGTCCTGTAGATTTAATCCTCTATCTTACAAAAAACTGCATTCTTTCTTCTCCACTATTCCAAACTTGTTAAAATGTCTTATTAGGATTTCTAAAAATTCTGTTTTAGTGCCGTTTCGCTGTTTTATTTTCCTTCACTCCGGTTTGTTCGGAACGCCCAGGAGGGTAACCGCATTACTTCTGCTTAACTCATTTAATTTAGCTAAGCATTTCCAGAGCATTTTAGAGCTAATTACATGGAAACTTAGTGCACCGCTTTGATAACTGCATAACGGTCAGATAAGATTCCAATTTCTTGTTGGCAGAATTTTTCGACAGCGTATATTACTGCTTGGAAAATACTTGGAGCTTTGGCTAAGCTTTCGAAGGATCTAAAGAATACATTAGTGAGTTTTATGTGATAATGATAAAGAATTATCAGGGAAGGATTGTCTTGTTAAGGATTCACATGGGAAAGGATTTTCCTATGGAATGATATTTTCTTACCTGTATGTCCAACATTGTGTACTTCCTGATTATAATTGGTAGGGCGTTTGAGATTTATTAACGTTTTAATAATTGACAATCATGAAATTTAGCCTCATCACTTAATATTATTTATTTTAATATTATACATTTTTTGGCATTGGGAATCTTATACCTCAGCCACAAAAAGGTATTTTAATAATATGTAATTCCTGATGTGGAATGATGTATTTTAATTAAAAGTCTTTAAATTAAATAGGCCTAAATTAAATAATAAATCTCTTTCTTACAAATACATTCAGCAGTAAATCTAAAATTACAATTATTTCCCTTTGTAACAAAAATCCTCGGATTGTTACTTTGCCCTTTAAAATTTATCAAAGCACAACCGAGTAAAACGAATTGTTTCACGTATTTTCCGGCTGAAATAAACAATTTATAGCTTTTCCTTCAATCCCCGTACACTATTAACTTTGCCGGAGAGGTTCGAGGTACTATATCCTTGCAATACAGCAATTTGAAAGCTATGCGAAATGGCCGATCTAATTGGCAACATTGACCCAATTAAACGTTTCGTGCTATTTGCTAAATGAGCGTTGAAGTCTGCGTTTCGTTCCGTGCTGTACGCTTCCACCGCTTTCTTCCCATATGTATACAATGCAGGCGGAATTTCCACATGTTTTACGACATATAATTAGTTAGTCGACAAAACTGATGCCAGGAAAAAAAATAAATAATGAGACTTTTTGTTTCATTTTAAACAAGTATTGATTTATTTTTAGGCGCCAATATTTTAAAGGCAAACAAGCTAAAACTGGATGATTGGATGGATGGATTTTGATTTTACCACTGCTAAAACCTATTATACTAACTCCTGTTTTTTAATTTTTTTACACGGCAATTCCTGTTCGTTGAAACAAAAATTTGGTAAAGCACAAGCATTTTTGATAAATCTACTGTATTGTATAAATTAATTTTGCTTTTACTTTACCAGTCCCATCGAAGGGAAAGTATAGTGACCGAGAAAAAAAATCGAGATATCGATGGAAATATCAATTTTGAGGTATGTCTGTGTGTTTGTCTGCGTGTATCTTCCACGATAGCTGCCGAATCGATTGACCAATCAAGCTGAAATTTGATATGAAGGGTTGGTGTGTGCCTCGAATGCAAACATTACATTTTGGTTTAAATTAGTGCAGTAGACGAACCTCATGTACCACATTGAATACACATTTAAGGTGTTTTAGCTTTTTTAAAATTTAAGGACAAACAATACACTTTAGTCATAAATATTTTAGTGAAAAAGGCATAGAGCATAAAATTCCCTACAATAATTGTATGAAACTTTTTCCAGACTTTCTAATAGTTGGGCCACTAGAAAATAAATTTTCGTAAAAATTTTGTAATTAACTTTTTAGACTTCTAAACCCTAAAGGAGAGGTCTTATAATACGGCTCTGTCTGTCTGTGTGTCTGTCTGTCTATCCGTCTGTCCATCTATCCACATTTATAACTCAAAAACAAACGGTCAACGGTAATAAACTCAGCATACCTTGAATAGCTCCCAACTAGATTTTCAGATTTTTATGACTTTCGGTTTCAAAACTGGTTTTACAAACAAGAACCGGAAGTGATACTACCGGTTTCAAGAATAGCATTCCGATGTGAAATTTAACACTGGTGCATGCGCTTCTGACTCGTTTTCGAATTTTCAATCGTTTCCCGCTAAAGGAAGTAAAAAAACACATGTAGCATTTTTTTTTTAAACTTTGAGGACAAACAATAGACTATAGTGCAAAATGTTCTGTTGCAACGTTATAAAGCATACAATTCCCTACAACTTTTGTATCAAACTTGTTTCCGAATTCCCAATAGTTTTCACCGCATACATTAGCTTATGTCATTATCCACATTGAAATATGAATTCGGTAGACGTATGCACCATCGGCTCGCTATTTTAAATTTGTTTCATGAATAAATATAATGCTTAATATTTTGTATTTAAAATAATCCTATTCTCTACAGCCGAGCTGTGAAAGTTCGCAGGTGGCACAGCCGATTTTTTTTTGTGAAGTTGAAGCTTATTGAATAATTTGTAAGTACTATTAATGTATTTATTTAATAATAAAGAAATTTGTGTCGGATGAACGAGTCTTCACCGCCATGTGCTGATTTCTCACTTAGCACAAAAGTTGGAAGCTCTGTCTGGCTTTTCCACTATTTAAAATGCAAAAATAATATTTTTTACCTTATTCACAACCTATTTAAAATAAAAGACTTTTCGATAAAAAATGACTATTGAATAATTTGAATTGTAATACAATGAAAATGGTTACAATTTATTATCACGTTTTTCTTCCCTTCGAAGCTGACTTATCAAATTGTTTGATTTTAACCAATTGAACGCGTTCGGGTCTTGTCAACAAAGTTCGTCAGAGTTGGAAATCCACTTGACTAATTTAAAACCTCCCTTTAAAAATACATCCACCAACAGAGTGTGTGCAACTATAGCTTCTAGAACGCTACAAAAACTACTAATAAAATCGTCCATCTACATATCACGGGATATTGGCACAATGACGTTAGGAAAATCTTAAGATTCGTCATTACATAATTGTTTGACCTACGACTTAAATATGGCGAGGACTTTACTTCATAAGTTAAAGTATTTAACTGAAATATCGAAATGGGGTCATTTGTACCGAATTTACACAAAACTTTTTGAAATGCATAATGAAGTTCAACGACTATAAACTGTCTATACATTTGTACGCTACAACTATTACTGGAAGAAGACGAAATTTTAACAACATGGTAGTAGGATTATTTTATGGACAACATGGACCTTGACTAGTTTTCATCGAGGCATCAAACTCTATTCTACAAGCAGTGAACGGGCTATCTGGTTTAAAGACATAATGGTGAGGGATGTAATACAACAACAAATCAATGTTTTCAACAGGAACTAAACTCATGTATCTTTGGTCTAAATAGTCTTGGAATATATCACTCTAAACTATAAATTCTGGGTTTTTGGCGAGGGGATTTTCTAGGGACAACAATCTATTTTTGGTAAGCACAAATGAGTTACGTAGTAATTTAGGATCATCTTGGAAAGACAAGGCCAGTTTGTATTTACCATCTGGATCTCTAGAAACATTTTCAACAAACAAATTTTCAAATCTGATGAACTAGGATTACGGGACAAATCTTCTAACTCACACATTATTTCAATACAGGAATCTAAATTCAACAAAGGGTTACAAAAAAACAAAAAGTGTGTGTAAATAGTTTCATAGTTAGGTTGAGCTGAGCCCATGATAACATATCCTAAAACGGCCTCAATAGCTGAAGTTAAACCTTCGGACGAAATTACTCTATTATCACCACTGATACTGGAGAACATAGATACCCCCAAAATATCATCTATTTTTCCAGGTAAATAGAAGTACGGATCAGCTAAAAAGAATGCATCTATATTGTTAATAAAATGTTTATCAATCAATTGATCTGGCAAATCATTAGTGATTTTATCCATTAAGCTCGCATGACATGAAGCAATGCAACCTGCAACGCCATGCAAGACGCGATTTGTCTTGATCAAAGGCATGCGCAGTTAAAGCCCAGCTGATCGACTTTTGCAAGAGCTTGCAATTGCAACTTTATCGGTTTTGTGTGATTTCTATTGCCTGAAAGTTGCAATTCTAGGGAGAAATCTAGTTACTTTTGGTTTACCAACACACCAAATGTCACTTCACTTGTCATTCAGGATTGTCATTTTTATTTTAATTGTTTTTTAATATATTTTGAGGTTAGAAAATTGCTATTGAACCGCCGTATCGGTCCTTTAAAATAATTTATGAAGCCGGCGGCGGTAGCGGTTCAATAACAACCGCTTTTGGGGGGGGGGTTGGCAGCCATGTTTCAATGGCAAGAGACTTGCATAATGTCAAACAACATGCAAGATTCAACATCGGCAATACGTTGACCTTGCAATAACTTGCTGCAATTTCTTGCAGGTTGCATTGCTCCATTTCATGCGGGCTTTAGCAAAATTCGGATATTGTATTTTTGAATCAAAATGAGAAAATATAACAATATTTGTTTTTTTTAATAAATTTAATTTTGACAAGTTTAAACCTAATTTAGGGGCACATTTAAAAGTAATCAAATTGGTAGAGGATATACTATCTAACAAAAATCGCATTTTTTTATCTTTACCCCATTTATCAACAATTTTAACTGTTATGGTTCTAAAAAGACTAATCGGACCTAATTAAGATTCATTTGAAATATTTTCAACATGATGGACATATAAATTCCATGGGTTATCAGACGAACCCGAGGAAGACCCTTAGAAGGAACATTATCATTATATGAATCGGGATTTTATTTATGTAACAGGGAATGATGGCCACCTTAACATTTGTTACAAGAGAATTTATAGAGGGACAATTCGATATACGATGTTGTGAAGAAAAGCAAACCGGGTAAGGGCGACATGTTTCGGTCAAACAATGGCCATCATCAGGCCTATAATACAAATTATAAATTGTTAAAAACATATAAGAAATCACATAAAAGTTAAAGTTACTTACAGAAGAATAAGCTCGAGTAACAAAATGATATGAATAGTAAGTAAAAATATCAAAACATTTTTAAATAAAAATGAACAAAACGTTACAAAAGGAAACTTTTTAAAGTAAAATTGTGGAAAACTTAAATAAAATTAGTTGATGCCTTCATAATAGAGGATACAAATTAAGAAAAATTGCACATCAAAGTGCATCCTACGATGCACTAAAATTAAATTACAAAATTATTAAATTGCGTCTTTAATAAACCACCATGCGGCAACTAGATTTAAATGACAATTTTGATAAGTGACAGCTGAAAGACAAATGAATTTGACGTGACAGACAATGACAGGAAAAATGTAACAGACCACTAGTAGAACTTAGTAAATAAGAGATCAAAAATTAAAAAGAAAAAATAAGCTATAAGATGTATCAAATTAAAATAATGAAACTGAAAAATTAGAAACGTAAATTTGGAAATAAATAGTTTTGGGTGTAGTAAATTTATTTGTTGAAACAAATAATATTTGAGTTCGAAAGGGCTCTTTCGATTTCAAACATCTCTAATAAATTTAATTTTGTGCTTTTAGTACAATGATGTAACAGTGAAACGTTAAAACTATCCTTTGAACGTCTGGATTCTAAAATATGGTTGGCGAAAACAGAGGGAGAATTAACAACATTGGTGTGCCAAAAATTATCTATATGTTTTTTGTGTTCCTTAATACGAGATAGACTGCATTGCATTTTTATTAAAAGTCTTAGTACGTTGACTCAAAAATTTCACAAGCTCATTATAAGCGAGCAAATCAATCATCTTTATCAATTTTAACATAGCTAAATAAGTTAAAAAGTCATCGTCAAGTATCGAATTTTTCCAAAAACAATTCTAAATTTGATGCACTTTTGTTGCTTAAACAATGAAAATTTACAATTCTATCCATATAGAGATTAAACAACAATATTTTTTTATCATTATATCCTTCAACAAGAATGTTCCAAATAATGTCATAACTATCTGGAATGGGTTCTGTAGAACTACAACTTTTCAGTGTTTTCCCTGAAATACAACTTAGCAAATAATGCTTTCGAATATTCTATTTTAGTATGCATAAACTGTTTGAAATTTTTATAAAAAATAGGCCATAGGGATAAATCTTCAACATCGGACTTAACTAACTAAATATTTCCAGACGTACTATACCTGAAAACTTACGAATTTTTGTTGCATTTTGTAGATCATTTTCTAAGGCCTGACCTGCGTCAAAACTAGGATAAACGTTTAAATTATTTCCTAACTTGTTCAATGGTGAAGAAATAAATCAATCCAAATTAAAAATACGTCAAGAATGGCACTATATCTATATCCACCAAATTGATATTCGAAAAATAAAATAAATTTTCACAAAAATATATTCAAAACACGTGAGCGAGAGAGATAGGCGATGCGCACATGCGCACATAAACAGACAAAATGTATATCCAAGAATCAAAGCTGGTTTTTATAACTAATAATTACTGTAATACCGGCTGCAAATTATACTAAAATAATTAATCAACAAAAAAAATAATTGAATTTGAATCGACAAACTGACAACTATAAAATTTGATTTAAATTAATCGTGGGTCGAAGATGACCATAAAAGAATAAACTCAATATTTATACAAAAAATATTAGCTGACTGTATGATAATTTATCTCTCCTTTAGACCGGCCGGTTGTAATCCCATATTTCTTGGGTGAAATAGCAAAAGGTAAGATAATAAGGAAAAAAGGGAAATCAATTTCACCTTTCACGTTAATTATATAAACAAAATGAACAACCGATATTTGATACTAAGTACGTACGACAAGTTTAAACAATATGCTCTCTACGAAGTACAATCGAATTCTGATATTAACGTACTACTAAAAAAACAATAACCCGGTTTGTACTTTTTTGACTAGCAAAAATAGGCAACAATAAATACACACAGAATGTATTATATTTATGATAATATTACAAATACGGCCAAAACAAGTTTATTGTAAAGAATAGTCTAATATAATAACATATTGATGATATAGGACTTTTTTCCGTTGTAATCACTTGACTGAATAAATGATCTCATTTACTTAATTTATTTTTACTGTCAAAATAATCTTCAATTTATCAACGTGCCGATTATTACAGCGAGACATTTCCCTGATTAATTAACACGACGCCATAATTTGTCAAAGAGTTTTCTTCCTAATCTAATTAATTAAAAAAAAATGAGGGTTGTATTTTTTTAAATTAGCATATTACTTAATTTTATATTTTGAAAAGTTGTCTTTAACAATTTAATACTGTTAATAATAAAATTGGATTATGAAATTAATACCTACAGTAATACAGATTGTCAATATTTAAATATTTAACATATATACTAAATTTAAATCTTTTTATTATGCTAATTCTTTAAGCAGCAAAGCTTATATAAAAAACTTAAAAACAAGAAATAATGAATAAAAAATAAATAATTTCTAGATTCGATACAACCCTGGTGCACTGTTTCGGTCTATCGGGTACCAAAATGGCTTGTCCGATCCTGACAAAACTTCTTACATGCATGTAACGTGAAAAAAGTTCTACTTTGATTTGAAAAAAAGTTTTGCGATGCAAAACATTTAATTTGTATGGCAGGTACCGTAAGGGCCGGCCCAATTCTTTTCAAATTAAATAGAGTTCTTCCTGGAGGAAACTAACTGGTAAAGTGAAAACCGAAACTCGATTTCAGCTTTTGTTCGAGAATTTTAGTGTTTGCATACATACAGATAGAAGACCGGACAGGATTTTTGGCTTTTCGGAATCTGGTACTGAGCTCAGAAACGTCGAGAAAAGGGATAAAAAGTGGGGGTTAGAATAGTAATAATAATACATATAATACCAAAATTAACACAATACTACTGAATTGACTTACGAATGTAAAAAAGTGAAAAAATTAATATTTAAAGAACAATATCGCGTTAAGAATGGAAACAGATTGTCAGAATTAACTACTAAGTTTAAAGACCACATTGAAGACCATAAATATGAATTTTCACGAAACTCACAGTCCAAGAACAATAAATACCTACACTTAAAAATTATACTGAAAAATTTCGATTTCTTTTACATGTAAAAAGTGTAAAATTTCCAGTTTGGAATACTCTTGTATCTTAAAACAGATGATTGTAAAGGAATAACAAAAAATGTACATACACTTTATAATGAGCAAATTTTTTAGGTTTGGACAACATTAGAAATATTCATTACTGGAAATTTTTCATTGTTCATTGTTTTAAAAAATAATTTTGCTTCAATAAAAGATCACAATTTTTAAATAGCTAATTGAGATGTTTACAAAGCAGAGGCGAAATGGTGGTGACCATGTGTTTTGTGTGAATAGGCCACTTTTTGGTACGGTGAGTAATATTAACACTTTACAATAAAAATCTTTTTGGTTTAGTTATAACATTAATAAATCAACGCAGCTGGATCCGTTCATCACTCAAAGGGAAAAATTTCATGAAAAACTAACGGCATGCAGCGAAAAACTATTAAATTTGGGTATATGGAATACCTGAGAAAAATTAAAGTATAATAATAGCATTTTCCTATAATGATATAAAATACAAGGTGATCCATTAAAAAACTGGATAAATAATGTATTTTTGTTTTAATCACACTGTAAACAATTTAATTAATATTAACAACTTCATAAAATTTTCTTTAATCTATTTGAACTCTACACATTGAACATATTACAATTTTCATAAAAAACTGGCCCAACTTTTTAAATACCCTGTACATTGCAATACAACTTAGTATTGTTGCAATGGAAAAGTAAAGAGGCATTCAAATGTAAAATAAAATATGGGGTGTCCCACTTAATAAATATAACTTTGATGTTATGAAGCACAGTGTATATTTTAAAATTCTTACTGTCAGCTATGATCTATTCCACTTGAATTCATAGTCTTTAATTTTGACTTTACCTTTTATGCTTCCACACTCTGAACATCTTTATTATCTTCTTTTTTAACTTTTTTTGTGCTTTCCATTTTATTTCTTGTTCCCATTAATATTCCTTGTCTCATTTCATCATTGTTTATAATTTTTTCAAAACAGTAATATCTGGTCATCACATATCAAAGCTATAAATTGTTCTTGATCATCGTTTTCTGTTTGTAATTTTTCCAAATCTCTTTTGTGCATTTTCCACAATTTTATCTCAGCATCGTAAAACTTTTCGAAATTCTTTTAAACTTCTACTTAGTTCCGTTAATTATTCATTTCTTTTTTTTAAATCTTATATTTTATGTTCTGTCTGCTTACCTAATTCTTATATATATACTTCTGCCCGTCACGTTTTCAAATTTTTATATTTTCGTCTATTTTCTTACTTTATTCTTGTTAACATTTGTTAGTATTTGTTTTATGAATATTATAAGAAGAGCAGCTTTAGATGTAGTTTTTTCATTATTAACACACTATTTTTTATCCCATTGCAAGTCCGTCATTGACCTATTGTGCTCCCTCTTGCAGGGCCTCCTAGTTCATTATACTGAATCCTAGCTTTGATAAACTTGAGGACTCTCTGAACTAGGTTTGGTCCTTTCAGGTCAACTTGTGAATTTATTGTACATCAAAGGCCTCTTCTACTTTGCACAAGTGCATCACAGTCAAATATTAAGTGTCCTGCAGTTTCTTCTGATGGAGTCCCTTTTTCTCTGAGTGTATTGGTAGTTTTCTCAGTTGTCGACGATTGAGCTGTAATAGATCATTTGCTGAGTTACGAGAAAATTCTGTTATACCTCCTTTGTAATTATTTCCAGTGGTTCGTATGCTGGTTGAGCATCCACTGTTTTATTTTTGGACGAACTAGTGCGTATGAAATTTCACATAGCGGTTCGGGCCCCATAAAGGCGTCTTCTAATTCCTTCCTTATCGGCTTTTTCATTGCCTTTTACCCATTGATGTTCTTTGCCAAGATACTAAGTGATTGTAGGCAGTCCCATACAAGTTTGGATTTAGATTGATGTGATATCAGTGCCTTTATCGCTGCTTGACTGTCTGAGGCAATATAGATTAATTTACCTTTATATTCCCTGTCTGTATTCTTAGCTACGTAGATTGAAATGGCTTGAACTTTAGCTTGGAATACCGTTGCATGTTGCCCAAGGTTTAGACTGATGTCTTTCCTTGGTCACACTCCATATATTTCAGTGCCGCTACCACTTTTGGTTTTCGAGCCATCCGTATATCAGCTTCTTTGCATATGCTATTGCTCTCCTTTTTCAAATTCCAGTCTATTACTCAAATCGACAGAAAATTGATATTCGAAATGGTTCATTGGGGTCATTCTATGAGCGGTTATCAGAACGATTAGATTATCAGCCATGTTAGTAATTCACCGGTGTCCATTAGAATAATTCTCCCAATTTCCTGTATATTTAAGACATTAGGCTGCAAATCTCGCTTCTCCCTTGATAAGCATATCCAAGGGAGGAAGATTTTAGATTGTTCCTGTACTCCCTGTAGATCTGCTGCTTAGTGCGACCAGTGTTTCCAATCATGCCAGTCTTTGTAGACTTGCAAGATAGACTTGATTGTTCAACTTTTGAACAACTCTATAATTAAGGGTCCATCTGCCATAATTTATAGCCAATTGGTCATTTTGGGTTTCACTCCATGTGTTTTGTCGAGTCTTGCCATTATGAGGATGGTTTTCGCTTTTTCGATCGTTCTGATTAAATGAACGTTCCACGTTAGTTTATGGCAGTGTTATACTTAAGTAGTACTTGACTCTAACACCCTAAATCTGCATACCAACTAGGTAATAGTATATTATACACCAAGGCCGAGAAGTAATTTTTCCACTACTAGAACATTTAATCATTTTTACAATGATATTTTTTGGATCTTTTTGGATATATATTTGAAAAGCATTTAATTAGTGGAAAAGAAGCAGTTGTGAAAACAGAATGATAATATTCAGTAAATTAAATTGACATTTCATTATGTTAATTGCACTGTGAATTTTAAAACTTTCAAGTAGCAATAAAGAAATGAAGAATTCGTTTCCTTTGACACTTAGATTTGAAAAACTATTAAATTGATTTTTAGGTTACATAAATAGTACTAATCAATATCAAAATATTTATTACATAACCTTAATTTATTTTGAATGAAAATATATCTAATAAAGAATTACTTACATCTATTTTATTTGATTAGATCGAAAATTAACTTTAAATGATAGGAATTCAATAGAAAGTGCTTATTTGCTGTCGAATTTTTTGTAATAATTTAAAAACAAAACTCCTTTGACAAGCACAATGGCAGTTACGTATAATTAATTTGAAAGATTTCCTAAGATCGCCTACCTCTGGACATCAATTATTTTTATTATCTACTACTAGTTATTAATTAAAAATTACCTACTTGTAGGAGAGAAATTTAACTTCTCGACTCAAACACAGCATAAGTAATGACATCTTCTAACACTAGTAGTGGAAAAAATATAAATTTCCTATTGGAACTATTTAATTTTGAGGAGACCAAAAGTCTTCAGCAGATTTTTATCATTACCCTTTAATTCCCATCAGAGTTAAAGAAATTAATGTAAGAATTTGGTCAATACCTTCCAATATTTTATTAATGAGTTTCAATTCTTTTTTGTTGCTCTATTTTCCCCTCAAGTTTAGCAGTTAATTTAGGTAATAGCTTATTGATTATAGACTGCATATTTTCATCTGCCATGCTAATAGAGCTACTTCTAGTTTTACTCATGTTGTTTGTTTGGGTTAAGCTAACATCAGTATACTGAACTATGTCTAAAGCGAATGGTTATTAAATTGAGAGAGCAAATTATAAGACATATTTGTAAATAAACAGAAAATTTTATACGTTAGTTTTAATTAATTATTTGTTTGTTGGTTAATTACCATTTTCCTGAACTTTTTAAAAAATAAACTACATTTTGTTTAACCTGCATAACCTGTCTAATTTAGCCATTTAGTTATTAAAAACTTTCAAGTATAGAAGTTTTTTTTATTCAACACGTCACTCCTCTCTTACATCCAAACACAAAGGATAAATGAAAGCAACCGCAGCCCGGTATCGTTTTTGTATCAGGCCAGTAGTCGTCTATGAGAACATCGCATCTGCTTGTGCCAGAACTTTTCAATATTACAAACAAAGTCGACGTGACAAACATATTACGTTACTAGAGTATACCTCGAGCTCCTTTCCTTTCAATGAAAATTCTCTGTTCAGGATTATACTGGATATAACAGCTGGGGTTATAACCACAAAAAAATTTTGAATTGGTCACTTCTTTTGTTATTCGATAATAATAGGAAAATGAGTATGATAATGAATAAAAATTATATATTTTATATGAAAATAATTTTTATTGTTTAAGGCTTATAAAGATTAAAAAAGCCTCAGGAAAAAAGAAACTGAATGTCAAAAAAACCAAAATATCTCCATTCAAAGAATTGGCCACCTACTAGGTAATTTTTGATGAATTTACACGAAACATTTTTGAAGGATCTATATTTGCATTTACATTATTTAACTGCAATGTGATTTTTTCTCTACCTAAAGGTGATAATTTATCGAATTATTAATTTAATCATTAGTAAAATAAGCAAAATCGGTAAATAATGAGCAAAGATTGACTTATGCATTTATCCAGGAAAACAATCACGAAGACTACCCCAGCAATCATTACAAAATACATTTTATTCAGTGTTTCTTTGCAGATGAGATGGACCAATTTAATGATAAAAAAATTGTATATATTCTCAAATTACAACAGTAATTCCACATACTTATACGATTTCAAGTTTTTACACTTTTGTTGAACCTTTATGGTGACTGTACGAACCCAATTACTATCTGAAATTAATTTCTACTTTATGAGATAGTCATAACTGAACGAGTGTTAATCTGATTAAAAATACACCTGACGAAATCAGGAATACTCTAATAATGTTCAGTTTAGGCTTCACCGTAACAGTGGTGCAGAAGTTATAGTATATGAAATATTTTAGCAGATTAAATTGAATGACCCCATTCTGATAAATTTTAAGCTTATCTGCTTGACAAAATGGAAAATCGATTGAGGCGATCAAAATAACATACCATAAGGCTCATATATTCAAGTAATTAAGAGTTTTCTACCTCTTAGCAAAAAAAAGTTCAAGCTGCTTAAACTTAAAAATTGAATCCATTTAACCTCCATGCTCGCCTCCATGACTTTATAGTCAAGAGATTAGCTCCAAGATACGAACATCACAAACCCTGGAAGAAGTTTGTTAATGACTTATTATACAGGTCAGATATCTTGAACTTAAGGCCAGGACCTATAAATAAAACTTACAAAAAATTAATCCGATGTCAATACCTATTTTTATTTACTTTCCCGACCCACCTCCTAGGAGGGAAAGAATTGTGAACGAGCCAAAAAAAAATTTCGAGATAAAAACGGAAATATCCATTTTTGGGTCCCCTGAGACGATTAAGACCATTTCCAGACGGAAGTCTGTCTGTCTGTCTGTGTGTATGTATGTGGTGTGTCTATGTAAGTGTGTGTATGTATGTGTGTGTATTCTTCCACGATAAGGGCCACACGCTTAATCCGATTGAGCTTAAATTTGGTATAGGGGTTTGGGTTACCCGTCGGAAGAACGCATTAGTTTTTGTACGGCATCTGTCAAACGGAAGTATCACTATCACAAAATGACAGATGCAATATGTCACGGAATTTGACTTGCAATATGTCATTTGAAATCCCTTGAAAAACTGTCTTCAGAACAGTCAAACTTATTTCTCCAACTGTCAGCTGTCAAAAATAAAAAAGTGTCAAAATTTGAAACTTTAACATTAAATATATGAAAAAGTATTCGTGGATATTTTTACATTTTTTACATTTTTTACAATCTTTTCCAATTTTTTTTTAATTTTTCTTTGACTTTTTGATTGAAGTTTTTGAAATTTTTTAAGTTTTTTTGAAATTCTTTGATATTTTTGAGATTTTTTGGGATTTCTGAAGATTATTTGAGATTTTTAAGATTTTTAGAGTTTTTTTTGGGATTTTTTGAGATTCTTTGGGACTTTTTAGATTATTTAAGAATTTTTTGAAGTGTTCTTAGATTTTTTTGAGATTTATTTGAGGTTTCTTGAGTTTTTTTGTGAATTTTTAATATTTTTTTAAGATTTCATGAAGATTTTATGAAATTTTTTTGAAATTCATTTTAATTTTTTGAAACTCTTCGAATCTTTTGAAATTCTTTGATAATGTTTAGAGATTTTATGAGAAATTTAATTTTTTTTAAGATTTATAGTTTTTTGAGGTTTTTTGAGATATTTAAGATTTTTTGAGTTTTTTGAGATTGTTTTTTTGAAATTTTTTGATATTTTCAGGTTTTTTAAGATTTTTTCAATTTTATTTTTGAAATTTTTTAAGGTTTTTTGAGTTTTTGAGATTTTTTGACTTCTTTGAATTTTTAGAGATTTTTTGATCAAATTTTAGAGTTTTTGAGATATTCACCATTTTGAATTTTTTGATATTTGACGTTAATTTTTTTGAGATTCTTTGTTAATTTTTAGATTTTTTAAGAATTTTTAGAGATTTTATGGTTTTGAGGTATTTTACCTTTTCTGAGATTTTTAAAATTTTTGATTTTTGAGGTTTTTGGAATTTTTTGAGATTTAAGGTTTTTTGTCATTTGAGATTTTTAGAGTTTTTACTTTTCCGACCCACGTCTGAGAAGGGAAAGTATTGTGAACGAGCTAAAAAAAAATTTCGAGATCATGATGCTAATATCCATTTTGAGGTCACCTGAGATGATAAAGACCATTTCCAGATGGAAGTCTGTCTGTCTGTCTGTGTGTATTTTTCCACGATGGAGGCCACACGTTTAATCCGATTGATCTGAAATTTGGTATATGGGTTTGGGTTACCCGTCGAAAGAACCCGTTAGTTTTTGTACGGCATCTGTCAAACGGAAGTGTCACTTTCATAAAATGATAGATGCAATATGTCACGGAATTTGAGATGCAATTTGTCATTTGAAGGCACTTGAAAAACTCTATTCACAACAGTGAAAATTATTGCTCCAACTGTCACCTGCCAAAAATAAAAAAATGTGAAAATTTTAAACTTTAACATTAAATATCTGAAAAAGTATTCGTGGAAACTCGTCGGGAAAGTTTTGGGGCAACACAACCGTTTTTTTTGTTTTACTGTCTCAAATCAGTTTGTGTTTTTTTAAACTTCCATACTCCTGTTTCATCTAACCTCTGGATTTTTATCTGTTCTAATTAGCGTTTTTGTACAACAATATTTTTTTCTCATTTATTATTTTTCATTAGTCTATTCATTTCAATAAGGAAGACAAACCTTTTTTCGTTTTGTTTTTTTCATATCTCCCCAAATAAACGTCAATTTCAAAATTCGAATTTCAATCACACATTTATACAATATTTAAAAGGACTAATTTAAATCATACTTGATTTATCTAATTTTCAATTAAATAGCATCTAACGTGTCAATTATGTCATTGATTTACCTCTGTCATACCCTATAATCCTTTCAATTTCATTAAAAATTCATTATTTCATTATTTGTAAAATATTGATCTCAAAAGATATTGAATATTAGAATTTAGCGTCCTATACATATAACAAAAAAAGTTTATAAACTGATGGTTGATAATGCCTCATTTTTAAAATAGAAGGCGTTAAGGAAAACTTTTTTTGTTAGTTTTTAGCCAATATCTTCTAAAATAATACAGATTTAAAAATGAAATTTACCAAACTTGTAACACAACAAATACATTTTTGATTCCTGCAGATAATTTTTAAATATTTCAGAAGCGTAGATAAAGAGATACAGAACTTCTTCATCACCAGAAAAAAGCAAATTTTGGTTATAATATCTGAATTGCTGAAGTGATCAGGAATTATTTTAGATCAAATTATAAATTTCAGCTCCTAATAATTGTTATTATATTTATATAACACCCTGTCGAAAATATATAGTTTTGTAACCTAATATAACCTTGAACTACGATCAACTCATTTACTCACAACACCTTGCCTATTAATTGCTTTTGGGAGTCTTGGCCTCAATTCAGTGACAGTACATTAAGCACACACGTCAAAGTGAAGAACACTAGAAAGCCACGAAAAGGGGGAACACGAGTGAAAAGAATGAGATGCAGGTGTAATGAATCGAAAGTGCTCTCGAGGTATCGATATACACTTCACAAAGAGAAGAGGGATCGTCAGAAACAAGGATTCTCGATTAACACTCTGTTCAGAGGCGTGTACTAATTCCCGAAGATAGAAATTCAGATTAGCATAAAAGTCTATGAAAAAATGTATTGGGTGTTTATAAATAATCAATATTCATGTAAAAAATGTATGAAAAATAATATTGGATACTTAAACTGCGTTGTTATTAATGTAATTATTTTTGTTTGTTTATTATTCACTGCAATTTACAATACACATACAGGATAATTAGCAAATATGATGTAAGGAAGGATGACTTAAGCAGGTACCAGCGAAGGATCATTCAAATTTTTCGAGATCTTCTGGCCATAATCTTCTAAGTTTTCTTTCGAGTGGTAGATTGCTGAGTTTGTTAATCAGTTGTTTACTATACTTGTTGGCATTTGGTGTTATCACTTTTGTTATGAATGGAATATCTAGGTCGTTGTGCAGCGTTTGGTTTAAAACATACCAAGGGACGGCGGTTATCATTCTGGGAACTTTTGATTGATATATTTGGAGAATTTTTATGTTACTAGTTTTACTTCATCCCCACAGTTCTATACCGTAAGTCTAGATAGGTTTGAGTACAGCCTTGAATAAGATTCTTTTGTTTTCGAGGGATAGTTTAGATCTACTGTTTATTAGCCAGCTTATGTTTTAGCTTATAAATAAAAGCTACAACTGGAAAAAAGAGGGATCACAAAAATCAGAGTGGGATTACTATAGGATTCGGTCTCTCAGACCCACTTTGTGGAATATAGGGCATGACACTGAGATGCACATATCCAGTAGGAAACGAGCTAGTTGTCTTAGTGGATGACCTCGAGATGGTCATAACAGCAGATGACAAAGATGGCGGAAGAAGACTACAAAATGGTTACGTGGATTGAGGTGATATTGTAATTTCTGCGTAGCTCTTAATGGATCAAAATCTGATGACAGCATTGCTGTGTCGTCCGAAAATGTTGCAATTACCGTATCGTCCGTTGATGGGATATCATATAAGATAAAGAATTGGACCCAAGGTAGCGACCTTGCGGTACTTCTGCGTTTATAGGTTGGTAGGCTCAGAGTTCATTGTCGAATTTCTTCGATGCTTTCTTTCTCTTTCTCTAACACAATGAATTCAGTATAGTTGCGGTCGAACCACCATCTACTTTTGATCCTGGACTTTTATTATTTAAAATAAATTCTACTATTTCTTTACCTGCAGGATCCCTAATAAGGTTTATATGAGATCCATTTTCTTATAAGTGTTGTTTCTATTTCTGCATTTGATCACTTTTGGCCTTGATCCTGATGTAAGTATATTTTGTCGGTCATTTTTTTGACATCTTTATTGTATTTATAAGAATTTTTAATTTATTTTCCCCTATTTTGTTCTTGCTGACATCCTTCTCTTATTTCGTCTGCTATTTTAGGTAGTTTTCTCCTTAAGGAAAAAAAACCACTAATGATACGTCTTTGTTCGGCTTCCGGTTTCAAAACCAGTTTTACGAACCTGTACCGGAAGAGACACTTCCGGTTTTAAAAACTGAAATTTCGTAGTTAAATTTAATGCTGAATCCGCAGATGTACTCAGATTTGCGCCATATCTTATACTTTTTGAGAGAATTGTAAATGTTATGGGTTAAAAGTTGCCCATGACAACACCTACTGCTTTTTGGTCTATAAGTGACTGACCAAACAGCTGATAAGTGGGAAAAACTACCCCATTAGTTTGTGAAATTTGTGAAACGATACTTTACTTTGTTGATAATAAATAATTAATGTGATTAAGCTCAAATCTTTATATTATGGGTTCACGTCTCCTTTCTCCAGTCAAATATCCATCATGCCAAAGCGGCGTCATACGTCCTAGGCAGGGTATTTCGGCTGTAGAACATTGATGTGGCACTGATCCAGGAACCCTGGATTTCCAGCGCCGGCATAATAAGCGGCCTGGGAAACAACTCTGGTAAGCTAGTTTCGTATGCCGGTGATAAGCCACGGACATACATGCTTATCAGAAATAACATTAAGTATTTTATGTTAACAGGTTTCTGTACCCCAGACGTGGTTGCAGCCCAGCTAACGATCGCGGTGGAGGACAGCAGGCTCGAAGTAGTAGTCTGCTCGGCATACTTCCCAGGGGATGGTAATGAAGAGCAACCTCCTCCTTCAGCTGTGCGAGAGTTAATCGCCTTCTGTAAGAGGAACAACAAGCAACTGATTATTGGATGTGATGCAAATGCCCACCATTTGGACTGGGGAAGCACGAACTTCAATAAAAGAGGTGAGTCTCTATATAACTATATAATAGGGGAGGGTCTTTCGATAAATAACGAAGGGGCCGAACCAACTTTTGTGTGCAGACATCGCATGGAAGTTCTTGATATAACAATAAGTACTCAGTTTATGAGTACCAAGATCGTTAATTGGCGGGTGTCCATAGAACATTCATGCTCGGATCATCGACATATCAGATTCGAGATGAGGGCAGGGCGCAGGCCTATAGTGCAATTCCGTGATCCAAAGTGTACAGATTGGAGCGGATATAGAATTTCCCTTCAAACGTACCTGAAGAACGGCATTGCATCTATAAAGAATCAGGCTGAAATAGAGGCGGCGAGCGATCAGTTGCGGGAAGCCGTACTCAGAGCCTACCAAGACAACTGCCCACTTAAGGAGAAGAGAGACCATAGAGGTTCACCTTGGTGGAGCAGATCCTTGGACAAAAAGAGAACAGAAGTTCGACGTCTCTTCAATCGAGCTAAAGAAACAGGGTGCTGGGACACGTACAGATCGGCTCTAACAGGATACACGAAAGATATTCGTAAAGCCAAGAGGGAGTCTTGGAGGAGATTCTGTCAGAGTATAACAGATCTACCTGCTGGAACAAGACTCCACAAAATTCTCTCTAGAGATCGGAATTAATAGGTAGGGTCGATAAAACGACCGGATGGCTCTTTTACGGACTCCAAAAGGCAGACGTTAGAGATCCTCATGGGGAATCACTTCCCGGGTAGCCTGCTTCTGGAGGATCGCCCGCAACCCTTTCCACTTCAACCTGGCTCGTCTATACGACCAGTTAAAGAAGACTGGAGGTTTGCATCTGAGGTGATCACTCCATACTCAATCCTATGGGCGTTGAAGTCTTTCTCCCCATACAAATCACCAGGAGAAGATGGTATTTTTCCAGGGTCGTATATATACGGAAAGCGGGGAAGGTAAATAATTCCCTGCCTAAATCCTTTAGATCGATCAGCCTTACCTCGTTCGTACTAAAAACTCTAGAGAGAATTCTAGATAGGCACATTAGAGATGGGAACTGCAGGGAAATTCCCCTCAACCCCAGACAATATGCCTACCAGGTTGGCAAATCTACAGATTTGGCGCTAAACAACCTCGTAAGAAAGATAGGCCACTTTTTAAAGCATAAAGAGATTGCGCTGACAGCTTTCCTCGACATTGAAGGGGCGTTCAACAATGCCCTGAATCAATCCCTGTACGCTGCACTTCTGCGAAGGGGAATAAGCATGTAACGACACTTCGGTCGTTACGGGTCACTTTGGCACCTTGGTCCAGGTTTCGGATTGCATCGGGCGCCACCTTCTGTTTAGAGTGTGAAGGCCACTGCACGGGCAGCGTCAGTGCAGATAGAAATACTCCAGGAGTCGTTATGGTATCGACCAAAATCACTGGCGACCAGAAGGGCGGTCTTTACTTGCTCTGCTGGGTTTGAGTACCTGGGTATTAGCTGCTGTGATGTTAACTCAAAACAAATAAAATTCAATATATAAAACTTTTATTTTTAGCAAAATTCGGCGAGGCGAAGAAAAGGTGTGTAACGGACGATTGGCTTGGCGGCGTGGTGTAGTCGGACTGACGGTTCTGGATATAATTGAAGTTGGCTTCGACTTGACCTGTCTCTAAACGTCGACGGACTGCACTGCTGTTCCAATTGGGACGGCCACAGCAAGTCTGGCTTCTCGCTGCTTCCGCAGCTGCCGACAACGGTTTGAATTGCCCTACTCGATACGAATTTCGGCATCTAAGAAGCAGAGACGAGAGTGTCTCCATCTGCCTGGCGACGGTTCAACTGGTACGACTGGCCTTTTATTCACAATTTTAATTTAATTTTACTCTAGTGCCGTGCGCGATTTAATCTATATATTTTAAATAATACGGAAAAAAGTAACTTTGTTACAAGCAGACTAATCTGCAACTGGATTAAATACATGCTTGAAAATCTTTTTGTCACATCATCACTGCAGGAGGAGACTGTTAGATTTAGGGCGGCGAAGGGGTGTCCTCAAGGAGGAGTGCTGTCTCCACTTCTTTGGTCACTCTTGGTCGAAACTCTACTAAACATGCTCTCCCAGCTGGGGGTGGATTTTCAATGCTATGCCGATGACCTTTTAATAACGGTTAGAGGCTTATTTGAAGTGATTATTTCCAATATCCTTGAGGAAACTCTTAACATCGTATACAGATGGTGTGAGGAGGAACAGATGTCTGTGAACCCCCACAAAACGGTAGTAGTTCCTTTTACAAAAAGGAGGAAGCTTGATAAGCTACGTCATCCAATTTTGGAAGGCGTAACCATTCCGTTTGTGGAGGATGTAAAATATCTGGGGATTATCCTTGATAGAATACTTACCTGGAACTCCCATCTGGAATGAACAATCAATAAAGCCAGGGCATCCCTCTGGAATATCAGAAGGGTATGCGGCAAGTCGTGGGGAATGAACAATAAACAGATTTACTGGATTTATCAAACGGTGATAAAACCAATGGTCACATATGGCGCAATGGCTTGGTGGACGAAGGGGCTCCAGTCTATTGCGGCGGCTAAATTATCTGGACTACAGAGATTAGCATGTGTGGCTATTACAGGCCCTATGTCATCTACCCCGACAGCGGCAATGGAAAGATTTCTGGGTCTTACTCCTCTCCATATATTACTGGAGCAGGAGGCCAGAATGACCTCCTATAGAGCCATGTCGGTGGCCAGTCAAATTGAGGGGGAGAGGCTATGGGACCACTCTATGTACTGTAAACAGATGGTTCAAAGACCCCAAGTGGTGTTGGAGCCGGAGTGTACAGCTGAAAACCGAGAATTGACATCACAGTAAGCCTCGGCAAGTATGCTACCATCTTTCAGGCGGAGGATTTCGGTATAGACTTGTGTGCAAGAGAGTTGGTAAACCATCATCTTGTCAACAAAAGCATTTACATTTTATCAGACAGCCAGGCAGCTTTAAAAGCACTGAGCTCCAACCGGCTGGACTCAAAGCTGGTGTGAAACTCCGTCGAATCCCTGGATCGCAATGCTACCCGTAACAGGGTAACACTACTCTGGGTAACACTACTCTGGGTACCTGGGCATGAAGGGGTGGAGGGCAATGAGAAAGCCGACACCCTTGCGAAAAGAGGTGCAGAATCCGAGTTCATTGGACCGGAACCATTTTTCGGCATAGCCAAAAGCAGTGCCAAAGACACTATCTGGAAATGGGCCGAGAGGAAAACTCACCAACACTGGAAAGATATTCCTGGGTTAACTCACTCTAAGGCATTTATAGTCAAACCCTCATGTAGCACCTTATCGCAGATCCTAGAATGGAGTAGAAGTGATCTACGCATCCTAATTGGACTGCTTACAGGGCACTGTCGTCTGCGGTACCATCTGAAGAAGCTAGGTCTGAGTCAAACATCGTATTGTCGCTTCTGCAGTGTGGAAGACGAAACGGCGGAGCATATTTTATGCTCCTGCCTGCTATGGAAATGAATAGGCTTCGTACGTTTATTTTTGTACAGCTAGAGACTACCGATTTCAAGGAAGCTTCACCTAAATCAACCATAGACTTCGTAAGGTGTGGATTGTATGGTGAATTATAGCCCATTGGGGTGAGCCACAATAGGCCTCTGTTGGCCGCAGTGGAGGGGCGAGCAAACGCTCCACTCACATTGAACCACCTACCTTATTACCTTATATTATGCGTTCGTACCACGAATAGAATTTGAAATATATCAGAAGTAAAATATTAAATGAAAAAAAAATTTTGCACTCAAGTTGATTGTTTTGAGGTAATTAGAAACAATTGACAAACAAATACGACATTAAATGTTATATTTGTTTATTTTACGATAATAAAGTCCCGAGTTTTTTTCTTTTTTTTTTCGCAAAAAGTTAATATAAGATTAAAATCTTATAAATTATCAGATTTCGTGCTCTATGTTTTTGAAAAAGAATATATTCCAATGATAATATTAAAATGGAAAACATGAATTTATGATTCAATTTTAAGACAATCTGTGAAAAACAATTGAAAAATATAGGTTCTCTTTTTGTATGAGACGTACAGAAATCAAATTATTTATAATGTTATAAATGATAAGATATGAACTTTTAAGCAAATAATGAAAAAAATTACCGGCATTAATAGAATTAAAAATAACAGTAAATAAAAGTTAAAAGCGTCGAAATAATTAATAATGATATCAAAGAATTTTAGTGAAAATATAATATAATAAAAACTTACCCTATAAAATGAGGGAGAGAAAAAAAGATATCTTCGGTAAGAAACACAGTCGATATAAAGTTGATTGTTTTGAATGAGTAGGTAAAGAGAAGAACATTATTAGCATGAGAAAGACATTTTATAGGAATACCAAGAGAAGAGAGGGACATGACGCGAAGAAATAAGAAGGGGATATCAAGCGAGTATGAAACTATAATCTATTAAATAGAAGAATAATGAAAATACAGGGTGGTACAAAAAAACGTAACAAATGCATTGGAAACTTTAGTCGACTTGTTTATTATTTGCATTCTGTTCATCAATAAGCATGTGGTTTATTTAATTTTTTTCTGTACTACCTGGTATTATCCACGTTTTTTTCCTTCTAAAATGTTTGCTCAAGATTTTTTATATCGATAAATCTATAATCGATATTATTGCTTATATTATGCTTGTTTTCGTTTCCTGTTATTTGTTTGTAAATTTCTTCTTTACCTACTTTTGCGTTTGCATCACCTAAAAAATATTTTCAGGTTCCGTTTTTGAATTTCATCATATGCTCATTCTAATTGTTAATAGAATTCGTCCTTTGTTTCGTTGTCTTTTCTTGGAACATAAAAATTAGTTAAACGATTAAAATATAGTAATCTGCACTTGAAACATAGAAATGGATTAATTGCAGTTACTTTTACATAAAATAAATCTTTCCGAGTTTTATTCTTACCAGAGGACAGTAACTAAAGTAATAAAAGTTATTACGGTTTGCCGGCGAGATTGTATTTACTCTTGTATATTTTGTAATCCTTGAATTTATGAACGGTGCTGCAATTTCTGCATATCCAGTGGTGTTTTAAATTAAATAACTCGCAGCAATCAACTTTATTAAATTTTACAAACATGCTCAGGTTCACTTTTAATTTGCATACTTTTATACGACTTAATGTACTTTTTTATTTCTAATGAACAAAACTATTTTATATTACTGCAAACGCAAAATGCTAATAAAAATGAATAATGAAATAATTTTATAATGAAAAATATCAAAACAATAATTTCCTATCTTTCGAACTAGTACAATTATATTTGATATAGTAGATTTGTAATCTAAAACTTATTACAACAGTAACTTACTTATTTATGGATACAGCACAACACAATAGGAAATATTTAAGCCGCTTCAGGAGCGGTGCGTGTACGAAAATAGCGATGCTCCATTTTTTTTTTCTTTTAAGTGTCTACATAATTTTTTTTATTGATATTTATTAGTATTAAGTTCTTCCTCTTTAATCTTTTATTCCCCAAGTTTTTAAAATATTTGAAAAAAAAACTAGAAAAATTTCATTGAAAATAATTTTAACTTTCAATATTTTCATCTTAATACATTTCTTATATTTAGTTTAGAATTAAAAAATACTAATAAACATTTGATTATTTACCAGACACCTAAGCTAGTAGTTAACTACCTTCCATGACGCTGCATCTGTATTCCAGGAAACATGTTAGAAACACTCATCCTCATAAACATGAACCAAGTTAAAAATTCAAACGCACTTGCACCTTTCCCAAAGTTTGAAGTATCTTGTCGAATTTTGAACAGGATACTAATATAAATTTATCATTGCTTCTAATAATTTATAACTTGTGCTACGGAAACTTTTTTTGTTTCAGGATTTTTCTCAACCGGTGTATTTGAAGATGTTAATAGAATTATATTTCATAATTATTGGTTTGTGTTTTTTAATAACTGAAAATTGATAGATGTATTTTTAGGGTTCCATACCTTAAAAATGAAAAAGGAACCTTTACGGCCGTTTACACTGACATTGTCTTAAGGTCCACTTGGTTAAGTTTTCTTAAATATTTAAGGACTACTTAAGATTCTAATACTTGCACCGACCATTTTGGAAGTAATATTAGTAAAGTAACGAAAAAGAAGAAGAAACTAACCTTTTACAAAATTCACCTTTCCCGTTTTATCTCGGAGAAATCTTTTTTTTTTGAGCATTATTAGCAAAAACAAACCCATTATGCAAATTAAACAAGTGAAAAACGGCAATATTTTTGCAGTAATTTTTAGGTTTAGAAAATTTAAAGTTACGAAAACAAACTGCTATATATACCTTATATATGGTATAAGTAGCGGGAAAGTAAAAATAGGTCAAAGATTAACGATGCTATCGATTGCCATTGTCCGTTTGTCTCTATCTATCTTCGTTTTCGACTTGAATCAGGCTAACAGACAGACGGACGGACGGACAAAACCGTTTTAGAAGAGTTTTTTCTCTTCGAAACCTCTAAAAAACAGAATAGAAAAACCAATGCTGGAAGAAAATAGCAGATCGTTTCAATGCAGCCTGCCCTTCTCACATTTTGTCTTATTACACAGCCCCACAAAAAAAAAGAAGTTCATACACAAGAGAGTGACATATGTATTTATCGACGCTGAATCCAGTCCCGAGCTCAGACTTGGGCCTACACGTCTGGAATTGGCCCCAGGGGCCGAAAATGGCCTGAAATGCTGTTCCCTGGATAAGGCGAAGTCGACGCTGAATTTTGGAGCTAAAGCCGGATTTGTGATCGAAATGTTCATGGCCAACTGAAATTCCTGGTTTGGGTTCGGGATAATGATCCCTTGAGGCGGGAAAATCCTGTTTTGGACGTTCCGGTCGCGAATGTGGCATTTTCATGGACTTTCCAATTCTGGAGCTGAGACTGGGTGCGAAAAGTGTTTGGTCAGCTGAAATTCCCAGTTTGGGTCTGGGAAAACGGCCCATTGGGGCCGGAAAATCATATTTCGGACGTACCAGTCGCAAAAGTGGGATTTTCATGTATTTTTCAATAACGGTCCTTAGAGTATGCTTAAAAAGTTTTTGAACAGCTGAAATTCTCAGTTTGGGTCCGGGAAAATGGCCCATTGGGGGCGGAAAATCATATTTCGGACATACCAGTCGCAACAGTGGTATTTTCGTGTATTTTTCAATTCTGGACCTGAGACTGTGCAGATATATACATGCAGATATATTCAGGTGAATCAAAAAGAGTAAGTCGTTAGAAGAATTTGTTAATGAGAAGTTAAGAGAACATGAGGTTTCGGAAGTAGTCAGTGGTATTTTTGTTTGTATATGATTTCCTTCTACTTTATTGCACGATATTCTTTTGTTTCGTTTTTGTATTTGATTTGTCCTGTTTTGTTGCATGAACATATTTTTTCTTGTGCTTGATTGTTCTTGGTTGCACCTTGTTGATCCCTTTTTTGTTACAATGTACCTTTTTTCAGATACAAGTTCCAAACACGGTATGAGTTACGTACAAAACACGATTTTCCGGCCCCTAAGGGTCATTTTCCCGGACCTAAACCCGAAATTTCAGTTGGCCATAAACTTTTCGAGCACAAATCCGGCTTTAGCTCCAAAATTCAGAGTCGACTTCGCCTTATCCCGGGAACCGCATTTCAGGCCAGTTTCGTCCGCTGGGGCCAATTCCAGACGTGTAGGCCCAATTCTGAGCTCGAGATCGGATTCAGCGTCGAAAAATACATGGGAATACATATGTCACTCTCTTGTGTATGAACTTTTTTTTTGTGGGGCTGTGTTATTGTCTATTATTTCATGTAGGTATGTCAGCATCACCATCAAATATAAAATTATCATATGACTTCATCTTTTGCAAGATATAAATAATAATAAAATAAACAGGAAATATCAATTACTATTAAACTTTGAGGTTATTGATTTTATGTTTTTAATTTTTATAATTCCCTGGTTTTTCTAATCAAACTTTTACTGTCACTGCGCAAAAAAAATTCTTCTGCTGTTAAGCATAAAATATTAACTCAGGCTTTGCAATAAAAACACTAATAATAGCTATTTTACTTTAAGTAATATATTTCCTTATTAGTACGAAGTACTTTATTCATAAAGACTATACGTAGTTTTCTTCGTTCTTTCATAATAATGAGTGAATTACTTAAAATTTTGACGTTTAATTTATATTAGAGGTACTTAACGTTTAATGATTAACTGTCACTACAATATTAACCAAAAATATGACTTTTTTGCAATCGGTGTATTACTTAATATGTAATTTAAGCCTTCTCCCGTTTTTCAACAGTTAAATAAATATTTTTTCTTCACGACCATTACTGAATGTATGAATTCTGAAATCATTTTTAATAATAGAATGTAAACATTCACCCTCTAGAGTCTGAATATTTATTCTATAATACTTGCCTCTTATGCATTTTGCATGTATTTTCATTCTTTATCAAGGTAAAGAATGGATTTTTTGTAATCGAAATAAACAATATGGGATTGCCCTGGATTTCAAAAGTGTCACTGTCAGATATAAAATGGCGACGGTAATAATTATTTTCAAACAATGCACCAGATTTTAATATCGGTAAGTGTACCACAGCACTATAAATATTAATACAATGTAATACAAATATGTCAACAAATAACTTGTGTTCACATTTAATTTAATTTTGATTTATACTTTTTGATCGTGGAGAAAATATAGTCTGTTACTCGGTTAGAATGAAAAAATTCGACACTCGTGGTTCCTCACACTCGCTTTCGCTCGCGTTCGGAATTTTCCACTCTTGTCGAATTTTTCATTCTAACCTTGTTACAGAATCTACTATTCCACTACTAGTCATTATTTATGCTACGTTCGAGTCAAGAAGTTAAATTTCTCTCCTACAAATAGATAATTTTTGATTATCTACTAGTAGTAGATAATGAAAACAATTGAAGACTATAAACGTGATGTCAGAGGTAGGCGATCTTAGGAAATCTGTCAAATTAATTATACGCAACTGTCATTGCGTTTGTCAAAAGAGTTTTTTTGAATTATAATAAAAAATTGGACAGCAAATAAGCTCTTTCTGTTGAATTCCTATATTTTTAAAGTAAATTTTCGACCTAAATAGTTTATGTAATAAATATTTTGATATTAATTAGTGCTATATGCAATAATACTTATTCTAAAATATACCTAAAAATCAATTTAATAGTTTTTCAAATCTAAGTGTAAAATGAAACGAATTTTGCATGTTTTCATCGCTACTTGAAAGTTTTAAAATTCATAGTGCAATTAACACATTGAAATGTCAATTCATAAAAATATATCATTGTAAAAATGATTAAATGTTCTAGTAGTGGAAAAAATAGTATATAAACCACGGTAGAGAAGATTTTTCTCGACCTTGGTGTATAATATAAATATAAATATAATATAAAATAATTATGAAAAACCGAAAACGTGCATTTTACCCCATTCCGGGGGCATGATTATGTTTTTATATACTTTACCAGAACTCATCAATATGTGGTTAGATTTCCTATATAGCTAGTGTTAATAGTAAAAATGGAATTAAAAATATTAAGTAAACACAATTATATTATTTGGTTTACTAAAGTAGCTAAAACCATTAGACAAAATCAGACAAAGGTTTGGCGCTCTTCACAAACAAGCACAAACTCGTCGTCATCGCTATTAACGCCGACTTAGCTACTGTGTGCCCATTTGTGATATGCTGAACAGGCAATCCATCCTTCAACAGACTTGGACCAGTATTCACAACAGTATAAACATCATTCTACGTCATTATTTTCATCTGAATCTACTTTTAAAATCGTCATGTTCTTGGAAGGGTTTCACTTCTCTTTTGTAATTCTACTTGCTTTACTCTCGTTGCCAATAATTTTTCTTTTAACGCCTTCTTTGTTCTTTTGCGAAACCTTTCTTGCAGCTGCTGCTGCCTCAAGTTCTTCTCTATATGGTTAAAATTGCTATTTTACCTCTCTTGCGATTAGCTATTAAATGTTTGTTGGATTTTTGGAATAGGTAAAGCATCTTCTGGCGACAAGCAGATAAATGAAGACTTGTTGACATCGGAAGCAAATTCGTTTTTCGCTTTTCGTTAACAGGAACATGGTAGGGGATTTAAAATTTCACTAGATGATACAGTTGGAGGAGATTGAGTTGATTTTAGTACATCCGTTTTTTTGTAGCAGGAGGTGTTATTTAAATTGAAGGTTCCGTTGACGTCTCAGCTCTTGGTACAGTAAAAGATTAATTCTCATGTGTAAGCAAAATCAAGTAAAGGTTTTTAGTATGGGTTGAATGCCCATCAAACAAAATAAGCACTGGATTTTCTTTTGTTCCTTTAGAAAACGTAACAAATAGCTGAAACCAATTGAAAAAAGTTCAGTGGCAAGCCTAACTCAAATGACTGTTGCTTCCCTTTTCTTGGAAAAATTAGCAAAGGTGGCATGTATGCTCCAGCAGCAGAAAAACAGATTTAAGCCATTATGGTGTTTCCTCATTCGGCAAAAATTTAAGGTGCCTACCTGACGTTTTCCTTTTAAGGCTAAAATTTTGGTTTGGTCCTTTGGATTCAGAATCAACCCCGTTTCGCCACAGTTATAGATGCGTTCTGTAACTAACTTATATGTGTCTACTGTTTCCAAAAGGGATTTTTAATGGCATTCCCCGTTCTACCCCGCTACCCCGTTCTGCCCCGTCTTCCCCTATTTTCATAAATTTCACTCTTTTAAAACTAAGTAAGACGCAAGCATAGACGGAAATAAAGCGGCAGACTGCCTGGCTGGTAAAGGAGCCGGGAAGCTTTAATTTTACCCTAACCCACATGTGGCATTCACTACCAAGTGGGGAGGGATGCTCAAATTTAGACAATAGAAATCTACCTCCCCTGTCGACCCTACCGACAGGAATTTTTTTTTAACCAACTTTTGACACCTATTTTGGGTTAGTTTTTTTTAAGCTTCATATTTAAAGGTCATATGATTATTCTGGTTTAATTTCGTTTATCATGTTATATAAGTATACCTAATTTTGTCAGGTTATTTAACATTATTTTGTTAATATAAATTTTTGTGGTAAGTTCTCATTGTGAGACGGGTTTTAGTTTTTTAAGTAAATTTTTATGTAACATATTACTTTGTATGAATTTTAATACTGCGATTCAAAATCACTCGACCAGAAATATTGTGATTTTCTTCGACCACAAAATAATCATGTGGCATCTCTTATGTTCCTGATTTTTTTTTGTAACAAACTGTGAATTCCTTTTAGTTTCAAAAAAAAACACCAACCAGGAATAAATTGATTTTTTGAAATTTACTGCGTTTAATTTTTTTGACTTTCAGGATAAATCATTCTAAATTCAAATATTTAATTTTTTCTATAGTAATAATTTTTTCTCCACGACCATTACTGAATGTATGAATTCTGAAATCATTTTTAATAATAGAATGTAAATATTCACACTCTAGAGTCTGAATATTTATTCTATATTACTTGCCTCTTATGCATTTTGCATGTATTTTCATTCTTTATCAAGGTAAAGAATAGATTTTCTGTAATCGAAATAAACAATATGGGATTGCCCTGGATTTCAAAAGTGTCAGTGTCAGATATAAAATGGCGACGGTAATAATTATTTTCAAACAAGTTTTAATTTAAACAAAATAATGAGTGAAAAATCAAGTGAAGTAGATATAGAATTTAATAATATCTGAAATTGTAAATTATGAAAAAACACCAATGCACCAGATTTTAATTTGGGTAAGTGTACCACAGCACTATAAATATTAATACAAATATGTCAACAAATAACTTGTGTTCAGATTTAATTTAATTTTGATTTATACTTTTTGATCGTGGAGAAAATATAGTCTGTTACTCGGTCAGAATGAAAAAATTCGACACTCGTGGTTCCTCACACTCGCATTCGCTCGCGTTCGGAATTTTCCACTCGTTTCGAATTTTTCATTCTAACCTTGTTACAGAATCTACTATTACTAAATTGTACAACATCATAAGATACAGTTTTTGTGATTTTTCTTGATTTTTGCTTTTAAAATTAAGTGGCACCAGGCAACCCTTTAAAAAAGAGTAACTTTGTAAATTCACTCCTTACCAACGACCTAATGCTCACCAGACAAAGAGCGCATGCCACGCATGCTGGTTTGTAAAGGGTATCATCTTGATTACCCCTGATAAGATGACGTAAATAAATAAAATCAAAACTTATCGAATCGCATTATATTCAGTGTACTAAATATAAAATCAGTTTAGCGTCACAACTTTTTTATAATGCTAGCTAACCATATAATCAGATTTGAAATACTAATGAGGAACACTGTTTTGTAGGGAATTGTAAACTAAAATATTTTTTTGAAATTTTCTGAAGCAATTTCCCAGGAAGAAGACTATTTTTCAATATTTTTTACAGAATAAAATTTTCCTCGCGTATCGAAATCTTTTTAATGAGTCATCAAACACTTCAATCAGACTTGTAGTTTTCTAAATATTGGGGTGGGAGTAAATGAAATGATTACTTAATCTTGTACTTTTTTAATGCTTTGGTTAACCATATGGTTAGATTTCAAATACTAACGAAGAACCGATATTTTTAGTAATTAAAATACCCAGTTTTAGACTAGCACTCATACACGGAGAAAAAAATCCACTAACTGTAAGTGAAAATTCGCTTACTCCAAGTAAAAATCTGTATTAAATACGAGACAAATGAACAGTATACCTAAATCAAGAAAAAAAAAGTTTCTGAAACTGGTAACTTGCTGTAAGTGAATTTATAGATCACTTAAAGTAAGTAAATGTTTTTGCTAAAACTGGTTACCATTTAACTTATAGCAGGAAATATCTCAACTAATCGCAGCAACAAAATTAACTTAGAACAGCTTAATTTTTATTGATTTTCGCTTAAAGTAAGCGAAAATTTTGACGAGACCAAGTCAACAATTCAGTTGTTTTAAGAAAAACCGGAACTTAAGAGAGCAAAAAAAATAATTTACTATAGCTAAAAAATATTCTTGTTCTAGGTAACACTTAAGCTACCCCAAAAAACACTTTTTCTACTTTAGCACTTTGGTTTAACCTGAATCAGGTGATTATTTTAGGTGCTCTTTTGAAAAAAAAGAAACAAAAATTATTTTGAATTAAAGGAGGGACAGGACATTAAATATACAAAAAGTATTCATTACAAAAATTTATTCACTGAAATATTAATTGCATTTTTACAGGTCTTCTTAAAAGTGAAAAACCTTTTGAAAATTACCTGATAATTACTATTTCCACAGCTTTCACTTCTGTATTCCCAATACTTATTTTTAAATATAAGTTTCGGTCCAGTTTTTATAATCAGGCTGTTAATGGTCTCATTATCAAGGAGTTTAAAACTATCTTCAGTGATTCCCTGGTCTAAAAAAAATTACTATGGTTAATACTGCAAATGTAACTATTACTGAGTATTTTTTATAACAAAAACGTCTTTAAAAACCCGCCATTTTATTTTTCAGTAAGCAGGGAGCGATAAAAGTTTTGATTGAGTGAAATAAAACTTGAAATAATTTATGTTTTCATGTAGGTACTTCCGCTTAAAAGTTATAAGCTTGTACAATAGTGGAAAATATAAATAATGGACAGAAATCCTGAAAATAACCTATAAGAACCTAGCTGATAGATTTTAATATTTTTAGTTTTAGTTCTTTTGAAATCCCGATTAAAAACAGCTGATGTAATACTTTTGTTTATTTACCACTGATAATATTAAATTTTCTTATTTTGTTAACTTACCTCCAAACTGAACTATTAAATCCTGTAAATCCCAACGAGTAAAATTTTACAATCTTCCATCTCACAGCACCTGTTTGCCCAATATCCACTTTCACTCACAAAACGAACACAAACACCGTTTTTTCCTATTTAAATATTCGAAGAAACTGGACGAACAAACGAGCCTGAAATATCTGTTTGCCTATTTCGGTTATCGTTCGATAATTTTCGTTAGAACGAGAGTAACGACTGTTAATGACAATTGGCAATGTTTTTTATATACAAATCAGTCATTATCTTTATCATACGTCTGACGACCGTTAAATTTAAACGTCTGTAAAAATATAACTTAAAACAAGTGAACTGTTTAGTTAGAATAAGTAAAAATATTTCAAGAGAGTCAAAAAAGAGTGTAGGAAGTTTGTTCACTTGTTTTAGCTATCTGAGGTATATTTTTTTTATTGAAATTAACTTTTAGGATAACAGTTAGCTTACAATAGTTTAATGGAGTACCTATTCTAGAATGTTATGATTAGGAAAATTATTGTTTTTACTACAGCATGAAAATTATGCTGATGTAAGATAAAAAGTAGTTGGTATAATTAAATAAATGTCAGAAAAAAAATGTTCTTGGCCCCGTTTTCTCTGTGTAGGGTAAACATATATACGGTATAACATTTAAAAAAAATGGATAAATACAAGACTGAGACTGATGACGTTACTAATAAATGATAATTTTCACAAAATATTTGTGAATAATATTATAAAAAATAATGAATTTATTTCATACTGTATAGTCGAAATATTTTTTTGTATTAAATTATTAATCATTCAATTATATTTTAAGACTTTTAATGTTATCTAAATAAAAATATGCCATATTTTTAAAATTTCAATTGACCCTAACTGATCTCAATTAAACCGCCAAAGATAAAATATCTACATTTTGTATATAATATTAAAATCATTGATGAAAAATCAAATTAACCTATTTTTCATATACAATATAAACAGTTTTTAAGAAGCATCAACATGGTTAGCAGAACCTTAATTGCAGTCGTAGTAACAAGTTTGTACATTTTTTTTAATAATAATCAAACAATTTAATCAATATTAATTAATTATCGACAAAGTAGGAATTGCGTTAGGTATATATTTTTTGTTATAGAGTTTCTAACTTTTTTTAGGCATATCAACTAAAAACCAAGGTGGATAATTTTTCAAAATGAGACATTGTCCATCCTTATTTTTGCACATTTTTAATATATTTTGTTAATATCAAATAATTTAATATGTTTTCTAATTTTCAAAATCAGCTTCATTATTCCATTATTAAAATTTGTTAATTTTCAACGTTATAATATTTATTATAAAGAACTAAAATATTACAAAAAAAGAAGGTCGAAAGCAAAACAAATCTTTCAATTTTATTAAAACATTTCTATTAATAGAAGTATTTAAAAAATACACACAATTTTAATATTGAGTGATGATGTGTCTAATCGAACTATTGTAGCATTATTTGAAACAAAGTTATTTCAAGTAATTCTCTCTATTGTGGAACAATGACAAATATTATTAAACTAATATCTCACTATAAGAAAATAATATATCAAAAGCAAAATATTTTTTTTTAATTTTGTTATGTTTATTTTGTTCTACCACCAAAAATACTAAGTTGGTTGGGAACCAAACAATTTTCCCCTTTTTATATGTCTTGCGAGAAAGTACAAAAAGTATACAACTGTTTTTATAGGGCTTTCCAGTAATAAGCAAAACAGATGTCGATATCAATATAGAGGAAGGCGTGATGGAATGAAACGGCTAAATTCAAAGTCATATTCAAAATATTAAAAACCAAGAAAAATTAAAACTGACCAAATAATCCATAGATAACCTTACATAAAAAAGATTAAAGAAATTTTAGATATTTAAAATATTGCAATTTTCTCATTCTGGCCCCCAGACATAGCGTAATGAGTTTTACGTTAATAGAGTTAATAGAGTTAATAATAAACAACGAGTAAAAAATATTTATCATTTTCCTGGCTGAGTAACACATAATTCACACGGCACAGGAGTTATGTGGCCACTTCTTACAGGATGTACAGGATACCCATTCATCAGTCGACTTTAAATAGAATCAGATTCTCGTCTAGATTTTCATCTTTTCTTTTTCTTTTTTGACACTTCTTTATCTTTTAATACACTTTTAGACTTCTATTTTACGGTATTCTTCTCTCCGTCCAAGGATAATTTTCTTTTTGCCCGATCTACTTTCCTAGCCTCTTTAGTGTTGCGTTTTTCCGTGGCTGTCTTTAATTCTTGTAAACATGAACTAACAATGATTAGTTTTCCTCTTTTATAGACGTCCTTTGTTTATTTTGTTCAACTATTGGAATAGCCCAAACATTTTTTGGACATTCTGTAGAAAATGATGTGCTTTTTACAGCTACATCTGGCATCCAAGAATACTGCGGTATATTGGATTTATTTTTCTCGTTCACTGCAGATGCATCATCACGTGTTACCTCTGAATATATTCTCTTTATTATTTTGCTCATTGACTTCGTCATTAGTAACTTGATAATCAAATATCTGTGGTAGCTGACGGAAAAAAGTCATCATCTGTCACATTATTATTTGGAGGCCAAATCCCTGTTTTACGGAAGCCATTTAAAGCAATCTGCATTGTACATGCATGAATAAATGCAGCCACAAATAAAATAGAGATTTTGAATAAGGACTCCACTCCTTCCTCATAATAAGCGCTAATTGGTCTCATTAATGCGATGTCTAAAGGTTGAATGCGGTGGGAACAATAGCGAAATAATAGCAAAATCACTCCATTATCCTTAGTAAGATCAATGAGATCGATATTTTTGGTATGCGTTGAATTGCCGTCAAAGATAAACAAAGTTTGAGATTCCTTCGTAGATTTCGAAAACTTTATGAACTTTTTAAACCAGGCCAAAAAAATTCGTCTCTATCCATACCCCCATAGCAGCTAGAACTATTGCTGTTTTTTGCATGATAAGCATAGAGGGAATATAAGCCCCACTTACTGAAACATATATCTCTACTGTCAGCGTTTGATCACTCCCACTGGACGTGATTACTCCGACTTGCCGCTTTCCTTTTGTTGCCAATATTTTGAAATGACCTTTCTGATTTACTGGTGATTCCGATTTCATCGCAGTTGAAAATCTTCTCGGCCATTAATTTATATTTGTCGATATATTCAATCCGCAATGTATGAAACTGAGCAACAGCTAGGCGTTTAAAATACATGGCATGAGCTCTGGATTTGACCTCTGGTGAACGTACACTAATATCCGGATGTCTCTTTAAAAACCAACCGTCCAATCCTTTCCGTTTCGTGCTCTTTGTTGAACTTGTGAGAAATGTTATTACAAATTACCATCTTTTATACATAAACCGAATAACCGTTTATCCATATCTTTGAGGTAGATTTGCAAACTCAATTTCCTGCTCTTCTATGAAAACACATTCAAAATTTTTCTGCTCTCTTATCTACTTTTATGACTGGATTTTTTCGCCATTTCTTAACGTATCTGCCCAAAGTTGATTTTGGTACACCGAATTGAGATGAAGCTCTGTCTAAACCCATTTCTCTATTTATTAACGCTGGTATTGCCTGATCCATTGCGTCACTTGATTTGTTTTTCTAATATAGTTACGAACTATCTGAAATTAATACATATCTGTTAAAACCAGCCTTAAAAGGGCAGAATGAGACGTTAGGGTAGAACGAGACCGTCTCATTCCGCCTCAGATGCACAGTTTGTTTAAACATCCATTAGTGAGTGTATGCTATATTATTTTTTGACCACGTGTACGTTATTTTAAAAATAAATCATAACTCTTCTTCACCTTATTTTCAAATTAACTGCAATTAACTGATCATTACTTTCCTTAAAATGAAATCACACGAAATTTATAAAATGAACCGACAAAGGTGAAAAACGTGAGACCACAACAAGTAAAGACGATGTTCTCACATCAAGGCGAGCTGTTAGTTTCGTGCATTAGTCGCTGAGATATCAGCATGTGTCATTCCACCCCGCCTTCCCCTACCTTGATAACATTGCTAACAAGCTTATAATACAGCTGTGTACCGTTCTTTTTACTTTCTCTTTTATTAATATTATTAACTACTTAGCTATTTTGCTGTGTACAACTATGTTACTATTTTTAGGTAATCTATTAATGGTACTTTGTGGTATAGTTGAGGCATGGTTTGGTATAAACGCACATAGGATTTTTCGCCACGCAAACACAATAACTCCTATTCTGACATCCATGAGTGTCGGAAGAATTTTAGGATCAATATTGTTTCCTTTAGTAGCAGAATTTATGGGAAGAAAATTTTGTTTAATGGCATTAAGTATTCCGTTTGCAATACATTTTATCGTTAGTGAGATATTTTTTAATAGCACTACTTTAGTGTGTTTAGCAGTACTTGCTGGAGGTATGTCATTTGGGGGAACTTTTGCTGTGTTACCTATTTATATTGGAGAAATTTGTGAAACTAATTCTAGAGGACAACTGATTTCCACAGAATTTTCCTCATTTATATTTGGATTATTTTTATTAAATGGAGTGTTACATTTTATTCACAATGGTGCAACTATTTTAACAATATTTAGTGTAATACTAACTATAACTTTTGCTATCACATTCGGTTTGGTGGCTCCAGAAAGTCCTTACTATAAAATAAAGCGAGGACATCTTGATGCAGCAAAGACAGCATTACATAAATTAAGAGGTTTAAATATAAACACCGAAATTGAACTCGATGAAATCCAAGGAAAACCGGAAACTAACATACAAGTTAGTCATGAACGTGAAAGAATCATGACTTGTATAAATGTACCAGGCTGGGTAAAAAGCGCAATTATGGCATGTGGTTTAATTTTATCAGACATTTTGATACACGTTACAAATTATTATAAAATTTTGAATTTAAGTGAAAGCAAGATGTCCTCCGAAACTCTAATAACGACAATAGGTAAGAAAAATTTAAAAGTTACATATATTTTCGTTTGCTTAAGAATTTTATCATTTAATCGAAAATGGTTTACTCAAAAATATTATTATATTCTTCAACAAGCCCAGAATGATGGCTATTATTCACGAGAATTAATATTCCGACACGAGCGACAGCAACTTTCGGAATAATAGGAGTGAATAATAGCAATACTTCTATATTGAAAATTATAGTTTTTCCACGACTGTTATATAAAGTACTCAAAAAATTAGCTTTATCTGAACAATGTTTTATTATTACAAGTTATAAAAATTACCGAACATTCTAAACTGTAACGTTTAATTCTGAGCTTTTATCATTATATTCGAACAGTTTGTGAAGTTTAGGAGTGTTGAGTTGGATTCCAAGTTTATATTTTTGTTCATTGAATTAAATGATACTGAGGATCACAAATATAGTTCGAGGTTAGTTGAATGGACTATAATTTTATTTGCTATATTCAGTTTGTTTTTAATTGAATTGTCTATATATGTTTGTCTGCTACAGCACTGCTTTTTCAACCCTCGTGCCTTTTTAGAGCTGTAATATCTGAACAAGCATTAATCAGTAAAGTAGTAGATGAGCTCGTGAAGTTATGCCCGTTATATCCAAATAGGTAGTTAATTTTTTCCCATCGTAGCAAATTTATTTATCCCAATTTTCAGAATCTTGCATCTTCCTTTCTGATAATTTAAGAAGAACCAAGGTGTTTTAACATGACGTGGGCCGAGATCCGTATATTTTTTATAAATTCCATAAAAACTTCCCGTTATTTTTGTTTTATTAATAGTTAATAATATAGTTGATCCAAGGTCTTGAATGTCTTTATTTAGTATTGAGTCGTTGTACGGTAAGCACCCATTAAACCCATAATCAATACAACCAAAAAAAAATATTATGTGTGCAAAATATAACACGATAAAAACATATTTTAAAAGAAATAATAATTGCTATTGTTTCTTTGAATGACATATCAAGTTTCCATAATTTTTCTTCCTCCCGCTATAACACGTTTTATAGCGGTTTGCCAATTGTCCGGCGAATTTTTTTTTTTGCAACAAATAATGTTTTATGATGTTACATTCGGGCGGAGCCGGACATCTGAGCGCGGCTGCTTGAGCGCGGCTGTTTGTGCGCGCGCCACTTGGGCGCAGGGACTATTGGGCGCAGGGACTTTTGAGCGCGAAAAGTTCATATTTCAATTTAATTTTTCCAGGCTTTTTCCAAAAACAAAAAACAATAAATTTTAATACTTATTTTTTATTAAAAAGATTTTTTTTTGTAAAAAGACGCTGTCATAGACCATAATAATAATAATAATAATAATAATAATAATATTTATTCACTAAAATATAAGTATATGCGAATAGTACAGTAATAAATAATGGTAATACAATAGATTAGACATAAAGTAAAAGTTAAATGTGAATAAATGAATACTCGATAAGGGTGAAACATTTGTTACGAGGAAGAATTAAGTAGTATCTAATAATAATTAAATATAAGATAGTATTTAAACTTCCATACATGGAAAATTTCATAGAATTAGAGATTTTTTGGTGCCAAAGGTCTTAATTTGCTATTAAAATAGAAAGCACCGGCCCTAACCTAACATAACAAATATAGGGATAATATTAAAATTTCGTGTTTAAATTCTCCTCGCGCCTAAATAGCTCTGCGCCCAAACGGCTCGCGCCCAACAGTTCCTGCGTCCAAGTGGCCCGCGCCTAAGCAGCTGCGCCCAGATGTCCTAGACCGTACTTTCGGGTTTACCTATAGGGTCATAAAAATTGTGTTATCATTCATTTTCAAATGGATAATAAAATAAGCCAGTAGAACATTTTCTGAAAATGATTTTGCTTTATTTTCAATATGCCAATCCATGAATATTTTGTATGCCGCCGCATATTTTTTCAGAAATTCGGGTGGAGTAAAAATTTGATCATTATCACTGTCGGAACTTTCAGTTTCCATATTTTTATTAAAAATTTGATCGCTAATATAAACACTGTCAAATTTAGTTGCACCGCAGTCATGTCACGCTTAAAAGTTCTTATTGGAGATATAATGTACAAGATATGTGTTGTGATTAGTCAAATTTATTCTTCAACAAGTGGAAGAATTATAGAGATAGGATAAGGTTAGAGATAGTATGAAAGAGACAGACTTATGGGTATTCAATATAAAGCCGATGTTCTCAACATCTCGGCTCGAAAGGCACCTTGATTAGGACTCATAAACATGCATTAGCGTCGTTATTTCAAGGGCGTAGTAATTTATCATTTTTTTTATCTATATAATTATCCAACTTTCAGTGACAATGAATTTTTATAATGTTGTCCATCAGACGACCGACTCATATGAACTTTTATTACATTTTATTTTACTTAAAAATTTAAATTCAACTAAATTTGGTTAAGTGCATAATGGTAATTTTGCCGCTAGAGCTCGAGTCACATTCGTCAGGACTTTTAGTATGTTCCTATAAATCAATATAAACAGTTGTAAAATTTTTCCGGTGGTGTAAAACGGATTTGACTGCAGTATTCTATATAAGCCAATATTTATTTCTTTTATTAAGTGAATTAGATTAAACAAAAAACTGATAAAAAAGTTAAGTGATGACTTAATTAATAGTCAACGTGACAGAACAGTATTCATTTTAATACTAGTTAATGGCTTAAGCCCATTGTTGACATAATAGTGCTGTAATATATGATGTTCTCACCAGAGTATGAACAAAAATCAACTGCGGTTCGTTGATCCACAGTTTGTTGATATGTACTTAAAAAAAATGATAAAATGCGAATATATTATATAAATTAAATCTGTCAAAACCGCATTCAGAGGTTCGTTATGAGTCCTAATGTAAACATTTAGGGTTTATGTTGGATAGAACTTCTCTCTCTATTGCCACATATACCTTACCATATCTCTGGGAAGAACGTACATCATTTTTCAATAAAAAAAATCGGCTGTGTGACCCCAGAACTTTCCCAGCTCGACCGTAAAGAATATGTTATTTATTATTATTATTTTAATTACAAAATACTAAGAGCATTACATTAATTTATGGAATTTGGGAAAATTTTTCATACAATAGTTGTAGAGAATTTTAAATATGTATTTTTCTCGCCATCTAGCGGCGAAACTATGAGGAATTCGATAAAAAGTTAAACATAAAAGTCAAAGAAAATTTGAATAAGAAAATTTTGCAGTAAATGCAATGTTTGTCCTCAAAATCAAGAACTAGAGAAAACCTACATCCACATTTTTTACGCGCCCTCTAATGGCGCAACTATTGGAAATTCTGGAAAAAGTTTGTGACAAAAGTCGTAGGAAATTTTATGATCTAAAACTTTGTACTACAACATTTTTCACTAAAGTGTATTGTTTGTCTTCAAAATCAAGAAAAAGTAGAGAAAACATACATGAACATTTTTTACGCGCCCTCTGGAAATTCTGGAAAAAATTGATTTAAAATTTGTAGTGAATTTTATGCTCTAAAACTTTTTGCTACAATATTTTGCACTTAAGTATATTATTTGTCCTCAAAATCAAGAAAGACTAGATAAAACATACATGCACATGTTTTACGCGCCCTCTAGTGGCGCAACTAGTGGATATTCCGGAAAAAGCTTAAGATAAAAGTTGTAGGGAATTTTATGCTCTAATACTTTGTTTTACAACATTTTGCAACAAAGAATATTATTTGTCCTCAAAATCAAGAAAAACTAGAAAAAACATACATGAACATTTTTTACGCGCCCTCTAGTGGCGCAACCATTGAAAATTCTGGAAAAAGCTTGAGACAAATGTTGTAGGGAATTTTATTCCCTAAAACTTTGTACTACAATATTTTGCACCAAAGTGTATTGTTTGTCCTTAAAATTTAAAAAAAGTAAAAAATTGTTACATGCGTATTTAATCAATATCGGTCTTGAGGACCTTCCACTGTACCAATTTACACCAAAAACATAACCTAATCTAACCTAACCTGTTGGTCGCATTCCAGATACACACCGACCCTACATACCAAATTTCAGCTTGATTGGTCAAACGGTTCGGCAGTTATCGTGGAAGATTACACACAGACACACAGACAGACCACACGCTGGAAATGATTACAATCTTCTTGGGGGACCCCAAAATGGATATTTCCATCGATATCTCGATTTTTTTTGCTCGTTCACCTTACTTTCACTTTGATGGGTCGGGGAAAGTAATATAGTGGGAATAAACATATTATTGGACAGTCGTGGAGAAAATAACAATTTATAATTATAATAAAAAGTATTCATATTGCAGACAGATTTGGTAAAAGGGTAGATTACGTTACGACAAAAAAACATTTTAGGATACTATTTCATAGTTATATACCAAGGACGAGAGGTAATTTTTCTCAGCCGAGCATTATTACTATCCCGAGATGCGAAGCATCGAGGGATAATAAGTTTCGAGGCTAAGAAAAATCTTCTCTACCGCGATTTATATACTATTTTTTCCACTGCCAGAACATCTAATCATTTTTGACAATGATATTTTTTGGATTATTTTGGGTATATATTTGAAAAGAATTTTATTCACAATCGTATACGTAATAGCTCAATTACACACGTTTTAAAGGTCGGGAAATAAACTATTACAAAATTTACTTCCTGCCCACGGGTGTGAAGTGATATCTGTCACTTCCCGCCCGTGATGCGGATAGATTTCTTTATGCCTATCATATTAGCAGAAAGCTATACATAGTATTATTAGTTACAACAATAAGGTAACAGACTTAAATAAACTATACGTATTTCCAAAACCTATTTTATTTGTTAATGTTAATCGTAATGTTTTGTAACCATTATTTTCCATTTTCCTTTTTAAATTTTTTTTTTAAATTGCTAGGATAAAAATTAAATGTAATGTAATATCTAAATGCTAAGTATTTTGATTTCAAAGAAAACTTGACCTAAGTATTACACTTGTTACATAGTCACTTTTAAAATTAATAAATATATATTCTTTTCAAATTGTGGATTAAAATAAAATGATTGTGAATAAAATAGTATACAAACCATGGCGGAAATTATCATTCCTGTCTCGGGCAATAGATCACCTCGGCGCGGGCGCATCGGTGATCTATATTTGCCCTCGACAGCAATGATGCATTTCCCGCCTCGGTATGTAATCTACTATAATTTTATTATCTTCGCCAGTACTAGCTGGAGCAAACACCATATTATTAACTGACCGTAACTTAAATGCTTAAATCTTTGATCCCACACAAATATTAATATTAATTAAGTCATTTTTCGTTCCAACTTTATATTGCTTATACATATATTTTTTACTATTAATATGAGAAATCACCATTATTTACTCCATTCCTCTAACGAGAAGTAATATTTCTCACCCTAGGAAAATAATGATAATAAAAAAATACCTAGGTAAATAATGAAACATTGTCTAAATATTTAATGTATCGTTAATTTGGCAACTACTTGATATTATGAAATATTTGAAAAATAAATAGGAAATAACTAAAAGCTAGGTTTTTTCAACATCTAATCAAATTAAATAAGGTAATAGAAGTAAAAAAAAATATATTCGCATTGGCTGAGAAGGCCATTATTAACCTCGCACAATGTATCCCATGGCGCTACACGCCTTAGTATATAAAAATGCTCGGTAAATAATAACTTACTTCTTAACTTACTACTACAACATTTAATCATTTTCACAATAATTTGACATTTCTTTTTCACGTTTTGGAGTCTAACCAGATAATTTTTAACACTGGTAAAGTTATGTTTCCTTATTTTTCAGGTATCGTTCACATTCTTGGTGCATGTGTTTGTCCTTTTATAGTTGACAGAATTGGAAGAAAATTATTACTTATTATTTCAAATGGAGGAGTAGCTGCTTCATTCACATTATTGATGATCTTAAATTGTTTAGCTGATTACACCCATGTTTATATCAATCCCATTGTGCTTGTCATTCCAGGATTACTTTCTACTATGTTTCTTCTTATTGGAATTGCTCCTTTACAGATAATATTGATAGCAGAATTATTTTCGATAAGGACAAGAATGCTAGCATCAGCTTTATTTACAACACTTTTATTTGGATTCAGATTTGTTATACAATTAATTTTAGTGTACAATGTAGGTCATGTGGCAATAATAGTTGGGATCCTTTTGGCAATAAGTATGGCCATTTTGGTTAAAATGTTTTATATAGAAACTAATAAAAAAAGTTTACAACAAATACAACTAATATTGAATAAAAAATAGTTAATAAATGTTTTTTTTTTAATTATTAATGTAATAAAAATAGTTGAATAATATTTTGCGGGAATTTGTTAAAAAGTTTAATTTTATCAAAATAAAACACAAAAGAACTAAAATAATATGTACATATTATTGAATATGGCACAGCATTAAATATTATCGGTCTAGTCACCACTTATTTTCATTATCCAATACTGAACTGCTAAATGATTGTCCCAAAAGAAATCGTCTTGAAATGTTCGAAATTAATTCTTGTTTACACATCGACACCGTTTTTTTGGGTAAATTAACACGACAAAGACAACCACGTTTTTTTATCTAATATTTTTAGAGTTGATCTATTTATAACCTACCCTTATTATTCCACGTTATATTTAACCCACGGTTTGTGTACCTTAATCTATTCTATTAACTTCAATATTATTGATTATCCTACAGTCATTTGTCAACACAGTAAAAGAGATGCACCCCATGTTAAATTCCATAAGAAATCGCTAAGGTCCATTCTGGCAAAATTGCGTTAATTGAAGGTCATTTGCCATCGTCTTCGGCTCTATCTGATACGACTGCTCTAATTTTTGTCTTCTCGCACATCAGTAGCACATCAAAGGATGCTGACAGGGCAGAACGGTCTGAAGTACGTTAGATCGGGTCTTCAGGTCTGTCAGATACGTCAGCTCTAGTTTTATGCTGTCATTATTTGGTTCAGAACATGAAAGTTGTAGGTGGTTGGTGTTACGTCTAACAATTTTATTATAAATATGTTTTCCAGAATTCTGGCTTTTCCCAAGTGTTTTAATTTTCAGTTTTTGTTACTATCTCTTTCTGAAATTTAATGGCTTTCTTCTTGCTCTTTTGTCGTGATAATTTTTTTGGTTTATTTTTTGAATGTTCAACGCTTTAAGTATGCCATTGGTTATCTTCGGTTTCATATTTAGGGGGAGGAAATGTGCTTCGTAATATTCTACTTTATAGAATGTGAGATGGGGCTGCGTTTAAGCTAATATTCGGCGTGTTATTGTATTCTAAAAGATGGTCTCTAAAATCATCCTTTGCTTCATACGATGTCTTCAAAATTTGTTTACAAATGTTGACTGCTTTTTTCAGCCAAAACATTACTCCTGTGGTAATGAGGAGAACAGGTGAGAACAGTGATGTCATTTTCTTTATAATAAGATTTACATTCATTTGAAATGAATGGTAAACTGTCAGCGATAAATAGATTTGGAGTATCCAAATCGTGAAAATATTTGTTGCATTGCATCAACAACACATTTGGAGTTATTGGAATTAATTATATAGAAATGTTACGAGCACTCGTAGATTCACAAAAAAAACTTTATTTCAAATTAAAATACAATATTGAAATTATTAAAAATACAAATTAATTTTTATTAAATGATTTTATGTTATTAGCACAATGATCGAAAATTGAATGAATGACATTATTAATTTGACTCCTATTTATCGTCTCGGGTGGCGTGACCGCTTGGTGCATTCCGCTGGCTTAGTATTTCTGGGCATTGACTTCACATTTCTCCTCCCTCCTTTGGTTCTGGCTTCGTCCTCGAAGTCCTGGTAGTTTCTGAAAGTAGTTCCTGTAAAATCTGAATTTGGGCTGGCTGTAATTTTGGTCCATAGAGGATTTTGGAAATTCTTTTCCTTTTCTTTACTAAAAGGATTATCAGAATGACTGAAACAAAAAGTGTTAAGACAAGTGAAATGGTGCTGAGTCCCGTCGAAATTTGTGGTAGGACTTCTAGGGGTTCTATGGGTTCGATTTGGCCATGTGTCTCTGGAATTTTTAGTTTTTCTAATTGTAGTCTATGTTCAGGTATCAACTTGATCGGGACGACGTCCGGGATGGAGATTTCTTGAATGGTTTTCTTGGCATAGTAGATTCCATCTATGGTAATAGGTTCGTCTGTCATCAAAATACTGCTTTTTCGGATTTCTTGATCTTTAACATTAATTGGTTGTACTATTCCTAACAGGATCACTTTGTTCGTTTCTCTTGAGAAATTTTCTGTAATTATAGTTTTCGTGCAATTTTGTATATTTGGTATAAGACATTTAGACTTCACGGGTTTCTTGCATATGAGATTTTCAGCTTGGCCAGTGCAAACTTCGTACCATTTGTTGTTCGCATAGAAATGTGTGGGTGGCAATATCATAATGTGATCAATATTAGGAATTGGATAAATTTTGTAGGTAAGATAAGTGTTAACGTAAAGGATTGGGATTTTTATTATTATGAGCATTGTTTTGGGTGTAACGCAAACTAAAGATTTAGAAGATTCGATAAGTTCGTATGGATGTTCGTCATTTACTAGGAGTGCGTCTCTTGAATAAATTTTGATTAGATTATCTTTCAAATCTTCGAGTTCTTTTAGAGTGAATAGTTCGATATTTGAAATATCGAGATGTGATAAAGTAATAGTTCGAATAAGTTTCATTAGAAATTCGTTTAAGTTTTGTAAATTTAAAATTTCGTTATGTAAATTGTAGTATCCATCAAGGTCAGCTGATAGCCCGTTAATTGCGGCTACAAGTGCCATATTATTTGTGTTTATTTGTTTTAAAAGATTATTGAATCTCGTATCGATAGACTGGCCAAAAGAGATTTGATTATTTAGTTTCTTTATAATTTCGTTTTGTTTTAGTTCTATGGCAGTAATATGTGTCTTTAGTAGGTCTAAGTCGGAGTCATCAGGGTTCCCTGTAATGTATTTTATGGCTGTTCCAAGAAAATTAAAAAGTCCTCTTTTATGTTTTCTGGTTATTTTATGTAGGTTATTTTTAGCTTCGTTGCGTAAGTGAATATATTGAGAGTATAGGAGAGAAAGTGGTCTGTTCTTTATCTGTGTTTTATAGTAATTTTCTATGTTAATGTCTAGTATTTCTTCTAGTTTTTGTAAGTCAATATGTAAAATGTGTCTGTGATAGTGTGACATTTCTCTGGATTCGCCGATTTCTTCGGCATAATAACCGTTATTCGGAATCGCTTGTATCTTGATGAGTTGTCCCTGACGTCCCGGGGATAGGATGGTCCTGTAAAGAAGGTTCGTCTTGAGTTTTTTGGTCTTTAATATGTATTTAAAGGCGTCTATTATATCAGATTTCCAGTCGTCTGTAACATTTACAGTGTAGTGTGTCTGTGTTTATTAAATAATTTTTTATAAGTTATTTCATAAGTTGGAGAATGAGGTATTATTATAATTTGATTTGTCGATAAGTTAATAGGTTATTCCGAAATTGGTATTCCAGTGATAGGATTTTCTACTGCGGTATGTTGTGTATTGTCGATAGTAGGTCATATGTTGTCAAATTCCTCTAGGAATTCGTCTAAGTTAAAATCGTCAGGATTTGGGGGTTCAGGGCACATTGAGTCTGAACCACCGCTTAAAGCATTAATTTGCACTCTGGAGAGAGCGTCAGCGACTTGGTTCTCCTTTCCCTTCTTATATTTTACTTCGAAGTTATAGTTTTCGAGTTTAAGTCTCCAGCGAGCTAGTCTGGACGTAGGGTCTTTAATTTTATAAAGCCAAACGAGCGGGTTATGGTCTGTTTCGACTGTGAATTTTTGAGAGTATAAATAAGGACGGAAATATTTACAAGATTCTATAATAGCCAATAGTTCCTTTTCAGTGGTCGAATAATTTTGTTCGGCTGAATTTAGGGTTCTAGAATAGTAGGCTACTGGGTGATTGTCTTGTGAAAGTACTGAGCCAATGGCTATGTTAGAAGCATCTGTGGTAAGTACAAAATGCTTCGAGAAATCCGGGTATTGAAACTGGGGCGTTTGATAATAATTGTTTGCATTTTTCGAAACATTCTAAGTAATATGTATTAGTAGGATCGATAATTGCTCCATTGCGGGTGCAACGAGAAAAAGGAGATGTGACTTTTGCAAAATTCGGAATAAATCTACGATAGTAACCGATAAGTCCTAAAAATGATTTGATTTCTTTAACAGTTTTAGGAAGAGGGAATTTTTGTATAGCTTCTATTTTGATATTCCTTCTGGGGTGACTATATGGCCAAGGAAAGCTACCCCCTTGGTGAGAAATTCTGATTTGTCCAATTGGACTTTAAGGTTAGTTTTTCGAAACGTCTCGAAAATAGTGGCAATATGAACTAGATGTTCCTGAAGAGATTTAGAGAAAATTATGACATCGTCCATGTAGATGAAGCAAAATTTATATAAAAAAGGTCTAAGGATATTATCCATTAGTTTTTCAAATGTGGCCGGGGCATTTTTGAGGCCAAATGGCATTCGAACAAATTCGAAATGTCCGTGGGGTACAGTAAAGGCTGTTTTTTCTATTGAATTGGGGTGCAGTTCAATTTGATGAAAACCCTGTGCAAGGTCTAGAGTTGTGAAATAAGTGGCTTTGCCGAGATTATCTAAGATTTCGTCGATTTTTGGTAGGGGATATTTATCGTCTATTGTAATTTCGTTAAGTTTGCGATAATCCACCACCAAACGAGCCTTCTTTTTACCTGAATAATCGGCCTTTTTCGGGACGAGCCATACTGGCGCCGAATAGGGCGAAATGGAAGGTCTAATAATTTTATTGTCTAATAGTCGATTGATTTGTTGTGTTATTTCGTCTAACATGGCTCTAGGATGTCGGAATCCTCTGACATAAATGGGATTCTCGTCTCGCGTCCTAATTTCATGTTTTATTTCTGAAGTGAAACTCAAGTCGGTTCTTTCGTCATAAAATATGTCATTATATTTTTTACAAAGTTTTAGAATTTTTTCTTTTTCCTCTGTATTTAAGTGTTTAGTTCGGATAATTGAAGGATCGAAATTTGTCGGTCCGTTTGAAATTTCGTATTTTTCTAATTTTTCAACATGTATGGGTTCTATTTGTATAGGATTTGGAATTGTGATATCGTCTATATATCCGTTTGAAACGGTGTGGATTGTTTCGGGGATTTTCATGTTATTTATTATTGTTTCCGGAAGAAGTATTTCGCCGTTAGGTACGTCTACTGGAATTTTGTTGTAGAGAGTGAAAAAGGGGATTATGATATTAAGGTCTCTTAATGTCAACGTTTTATTTTGGTAGTCTATTAGGGCATGAAGTCTTTCTAAGTCGAAGTTACCTAGTAATATGTCAAAGTCTGTACTCCAGTCAGCAATTCTAGCATCTATGGGTTCATACAAATTATATTCTTGAAATAAAGGGGTTTTAATATTTGAAAAATATTTTTGAGTAATTTTCATAGACGTTAATGTAAAAGGTTTTTTATAGATGTGGGAAGAGTCAAAATATTTGGCAGCATTGGGCGATATTATAGTGTCAGAACCTCCGGAGTCTATTAGTACCTTTAGTCGTGTTTTTAGCATAATAAAATATGGTAGTTGAGGGTATTTACAAATATTGTTTAAATTTATTGACGGGGCGGTTGTTCTTTGATAGGACCGTGCCGAAAATTTTGTTCTTCAAAATTTTCGATTTCTTCGTCGAATTCAAAATTTTCAGGAATTTCGTTAAAGTCAGTATTTACGTTAAAATGGTGCGTCCTTCTGGTAGAAGTACTCATGGGTTGGTTTCTAGTAGTAACTGTTTGTATACCACTCATAGGAGTAGAATTATTTTGGCGATTTTCATAATTTCTGAATTGAGGTGTTTTGTTAAAACTTTGATTATTATTTCCAAAAGTGGAAGTATTATGTTGATAGTTATTCCGCGATGAGGCCATGAAGTTTGGGTGAGAATTATTTCTTGTATGGGGCGTATAATTTGTCTGAGAAGTATTTCGTGGAAACACAGGAGCGTTAGTTTGAAAATTATTTCGGGAATAGTTAAAACTCGTATTAGCTCTATTAAAATTTGGATTTGAATTTGTTTGTTTTGGAGGGAAGCTCTTTTGTTTGGTTGTAAATGTTTCTTTTCGATTTTGTTGGGTTTTCAAAAAGTTCATGTATTGTTGTTGGTTTTTGTGATTGTCGTAAGCAATACATTTTTGGAGTGCTTCGTCAAGAGAATTGATTTGAAAATGCGACAAATATTCGCAGTATGGATTGTTTATTCCTGTGCAAAAGGTCTTCAGAGCAATCCCTTTGAAATAGGGCGTTTTAAAATTTAATGTTTCTACATTGTCGTTTAACGCTATGTGTTGAAGTAAGTCATTCAAATTGTTTGAAACTCTTTGATGATATTCGTCGTATGTTTCGTTGTCTTTTTGCATAGTAGTCGATAATTGTGTAGCTAAAATGTCCTCCGAACGTCTGTCGCCGTATTTGGCTAATAAAGCGGGTCTTACTTCTGTCCAAATAGTTTTATTTGAGTAATTTAAAAAGTCTCTAGGCTCGCCTTTAATGCGAGATACAATATTTGCGTTTAAAATGAATTCTTGTGGTTGAGTAATATTTTGAGTGGAGAGGAAAAAGTGATTAGGTTATCAACTGACTTAATGAAAGTTGAGAGATTATCTCCCGTACTAAATTCGGGTAAAGTAGCACAAAGGCTAGAAATATCACTATTATTCATTGGCATTTCGGAACAAGAAACGTTTCGATGTTCGTTTAGTGGAATTGAGGAAGATCGAGAACTATTTGCGTTATTAGATATGTCAGATGAGTCTAAAGTAATATTAGCAAGTAATAAATGTAAATTTTCGTGAGAAATATCTTTAAAAATGCTCATAAAGGATAAAGGAAAATTAACTTACACAAGGATGATCACTAGTGATGTCCTCTGCATTTGTTCTTCTCCTTGGTTCAATGAAATTTCGTCAAACAACTGAAGTTGGCCAGGAAACGGGTGGTTTCTGTACGAAAATCCTGTTCGCAGCGCCAGAAATGTTACGAGCACTCGTAGATTCACAAAAAAAACTTTATTTCAAAATAAAATACAATATTGAAATTATTAAAAATACAAATTAATTTTTATTAAATGATTTTATGTTATTAGCACAATGATCGAAAATTGAATGAATGACATTATTAATTTGACTCCTATTTATCGTCTCGGGTGGCGTGACCGCTTGGTGCATTCCGCTGGCTTAGTATTTCTGGGCATTGACTTCACATTTCTATATCCAATGTCAGAAATAATCAATCATAACTAAAAAATATTTCGTATTAAATTCTAGCATGTCGGTGCCCAAATTATTAAATGGTAGGTAAGGAATTTAGTCGGCTATTAATGGTTATTTATAATTTTTAGGTCCAAATTTTTCGCACATCCTACATTTTTTATAAAGGATTTTAGATCATGTGATAGTTGTGGCCAGAAAAAAAAAATTGGCTCGCTTTCTTCACTGTTTTAGTGATAGCTATGTGGTCTTCACTCATGGATAAATATCGCGAGACAGTGTACCAAATCAAACATTTCTGGATCATGGGTAACGTGCTTTAAACTAGAGCGCGAAAGCATATCGGCAAAATGTAAATTTTTGCGCCATGTACATAATATAATTTAGGAGAGTATTCTAATAATTTAAGTCTTAATCTCTGTAGATATGGGTTTGTGATCTGTTTGTTCATCAACTGTGGTACCATATATATAATTATTAAATTTTTGAGTACCAAAGTGAATTGATAACACTTCTTTTTCTGTTTGGCTGTAGTTTATTTCACTTTTATTCATTGTACGTGAAGCACAAACAACTAGTTTTAATATTTTTATGTCATGTTGCTGAAATAAACAGCAGCCAATAGAATTTTTTGACACATCACATTGTTATATAATTTTGATTTTAGGGTCAAATGGTACCAAAGCAGGAGGTTTAGTTATTATTTATTTTAACTCATTAAAAGACTTTTCGTGGTGAGGTAATCATTGAAATTTGACATTTACTTTTAAAAGTTGAAAAAGGGGTTGCATATATTTTGTCATATTTCAGCTATAGTGTCTTAACATAATTAAAGGAACCTAGTATTGGTTGCAATTATTTTTTATCAGTTGGGATTTTTAAACATTTCAATGATTATATTCGATCAGGATCAATTTCCATACCATTGAGTGAAAATATTTGATCAATAAATTTCAACTTTTTTTGATTATATTGTAATTTATCTTTATTAAAACGAGCATTTATTTTTTTTTGGAAGAATACTATTATGTTTTAATACACAATAAAAATGAGGCAGTCTTGATGGCTGTCTATCTCATGTCTGTCAATTGTCCCTTTTCTTAAATCTATTATAGAACAAATATTTTTAAAAAAAAAACTATCTAAAACAAAGTAGTTGAAGATAAATTGATTCTTATTGTATTAACTAATTAACTATACAATTATTTTTAAGATTATCTAAATAAAAATATGTTGTTTTTATAACTGTACGTACTTTTAAATGACCTTAACCAAACTCAATTAATGCTCTAGAGATACACTTTCCATATTGATATCACTAACGAAAATATTTAAAACTAAAAAATTAATAATATTGCCATATAAATATATAGACAGTAACTGATCAGTGAGTTAAAAAGCAAGCGACAGAGACATTCAATTAAGATGGTTAGCAGAACTTTACTTGCAGTTGTAGTAACAAGTTTGTATATTTTCTTTAATAATAGTCTTTATTAAATCAATTAATATTATTTAATTGTCGAAAAATCATGAATTGCGTTATATAATTTTTTTTCACTACTAGTATTAGAAGACATCATTATTTCTGCCGAATGATGTCTCGTCTCTACCTTGGTATATAAATTATTTGCTATTCTGTGTTTAAGCTATAAAATTTAGCAAATCATCTCAAAATCGGCATAAAATTGTTTGTTGTCCATCCTTATTTATGCATATTTTTAGTATATCTTGTTAATATTAAATAAATGAATAAGTCTTATAATTTTTAGAATCAACTGTAGTGTTTCATTATAAAAAAAACTAAACAATTCCCTAATTGGAAACTTTACAATATATATAAAACTAAAATATTATAAAAAAATTCTAAAAAAGTAAAATAAATGTGTTAACCCGTATCCTTCAATTTTTTCAAAATTTTTTTATTAATTAATATGATACATTAAAATCTAAATATTGATGAGTCTAAAAGAACTATATTAGCGTTTTTCGAAAAAAAAAGTTTTGAAAATTATTTAAAGTAATAGCTGTTTGCGTATCTGGATTAAGAACAAAGAAATAAGCAGTACTAAGTTGGGACCAAAGCAATTTTTAGTAAAAATTTTATTAAAATCAGTCAGATATTTTTCTGCAAATCGTTGTCGAAAAATCTATGTAAACCATACACATATATATATATATATATATATATATATATATATATATATATATATATATATGTATATATATATATATATATATATATATATATATATATATATATATATATATATATGTTTTTGTAACAAGTGGAGATCCGAATAAAATTAGGGCAACCCGAGATCCACCATTAGATAAAATCTTTCCGAAGTATATATATATATATGTTTTTGTAACAAGTGGAGATCCGAATAAAATTAGGGCAACCCGAGATCCACCATTAGATAAAATCTTTCCGAAGTATATTTTGCATAAAAACTAATTTTAGTCTATTCTTAGTCCATAATTCAAGAGAGGGGAAAAATTTTATCAATTTAATTTTTAATGATAAAATTTAAATAAAACGAGATCCTCATTAAAAATTCAAACAAGTTGAGATCCGAAATTGTATATATGATATCTATGATATCTTTAGCTAAGACGAGATCCTGCAATATATGTAAATCCCCTCGCATAGTTTGCTTTGTTTTTATAATGTCACGTGTGTATGATAGTGACTTTATTTGTTTAGATTAGATAAATATTTGTGAAATGTTATCATGTTCAAAAATTTAGTAAGTTTGGCTATAGAAGAAAAATCTACAACTTATAACTTATTGTTATAAATATACTTTTAATGATTAAAATACAAAAAAAATACACAGAGAAAAATCTACAACTTATAACTTATTATAAATAGAGTTTTAGTGATTAAAATACAAAAAACTATACAGAAAAATCTACAACTTATAACTTGTTATAAGTAGATTTTTAATGATTAAAATACAAAAAAATTACACAGAAAAATCTACAACTTATATCTTGTTATAAATAATTTTTTTAAATTTTTAAAAAATTTTACATAGGTTAAAACACATGATGTTTTTAGTGTTTCGGCCCGAGAACTTCACTTTAACATTAAACACAAGAACTATACGCAACACGAAATATATAGAGATAATGCTATGTTGACATTTTGTTCTTTTAAACAGACGTAATCAGAATGACATTTTTGATGGTTTTCATAGGTGACTTGAAATCTTTTTCTAAACCGGGGTTGTGTTGAAACTATACAAAATAGTTTTGCTTTTTTTAATATTCCAAGAATGGGAGTAACATAAATAATGAATGTACAGATTCCAAAAACAATAGGATTCCTAGCTATCCTAGACACAAGAACACAATTGAAAGAATTTTTGAAATCGGACTACTGGTTCTTGAGTTATCACCTCCACATGCGTTCATCCAGATCGACAGACATGAACAATGTTTTCACTTAATCGTGTTGTAGGTGGCTTAAAACGTCAAGTAAAGTCATTTTAAGCAAAATAACATTTCTAAATTTTTTTTATATGAATTTAATACTTTAATACTTCCGACCGCATGGTGGACTAGGTCGGGCCGAAATAAATATGCTAGTGACCTTATTTGAAATAATCAAATCTTAAAATTTAATAGCAATATACAGGTTTGTGAATTCTGAATTTGGAAACTTTGATTTAGTAGATATTTAAGTAATTTTACATTATCTACACAAAATTTATGATTATGTTGAAAAGCATGTTCAGAAACAGATTTCTCTGTTCTACCATATTTAAAATGAGGCATGTGCTCTTTAAACCTAGTTTATATAGATCTTCTACTTTGTCTGTCCAACATACTTTTTGTCACAATCAGAACAATTGATTTCATAGATACCATTTTTTTTTCAAATGACATGTTTTATCTTTTGGGTCGTTTAATATATTTTTCAAAACATTGTTTCATTTAAAATCTACTCTCAACCCTGATGGGTTATATGGGTTATATGGAGATTCCACACGAATTGAACAGTATATTTTTTCTACAACCCACGAAAGGAAAAATTAAAACATATAAAAAAAATAAAAAAAAGATTACAGACACAGAGTTTAAACCGAGGACCTTTGTATCTCAAACCGAGAACGTTCGCATACTCTGCTATCACGGGCAGGTTATATTCATATTTAACTTTTGATTTTTGAGGTAATATTATTATTATTATTGCATCTTTACGGCTAAATGAATATTTGGTGAAGTACCATTTATTAAGTCATCACTGGAATTATTTATTTTTACAAATATTTTTCTGTATTAGATTGAAAAATTCCGACATTTGTTTTGACTCAGGGAAAACGAAAACATCGAGAAAAGTGATAAAAAGTGGGGGTAAGAAATTTTTTTCGCCATCACGAAACTAATATCAAGGATTTTGAGCTTCCGTAATAGGTGGTGGATTACTGAATGTAAACTCTGATTGATAGATTTCCACATCTACGTTCTGTAGAGTGTGCGTAGAATCGATAATATCCATGTGGGTGTAGAAAAACGAACGTTTCGGTTTTTCTCTAGTTTTGGAGAAAAAAGTGGTGTATGGCGATTAATTAACTTATTTACCAAATGTCTCTCATAACCATTAATAGCAACTTTGGTCAGGTTGGTACTGAGGCCCAAAAGCCTCAGTATTAGTTTCGTGATGACGAAAAAAATTCCTTACCCCACTTTTTATCACTTTTCTCGACTTTTCCGAGTTCCCTGGGTCCGAAAAAAAAACCTCTCCGGACGTCTGGATGTCTGTCCGTCTGTCTGGATGTAAACATGTAACTTTTTTGAATGCAAGCTCCGATCGAGTTTCGTTTTTCACTTTACCAAGTTAGTTTTGTCCAAGGAGGAACTCTGTTGAATTTGAGCAGGATCGGACTGGGCCTTCCGGTACCCACCATGCAAATTAAAGTTTTTTGGATAAAATTGATATTTACTACTTAGGATTGTGACGTGCTTTCTTTCTACAAAAGATACTTGCCGTCACTATGACACCCACGGCTTCGGTTTCCTACTAGATTGCCTCGGGCGCCAGATTTTTGGGGTGGTTTACTCCACTAACTCTCGATCTACTGCCTCAAGAGTACCAGGGTAGCAACAGATGGAGGTTACGGTAATTCCAGGGGTCTGTTGTCGTAGACTGAATAGGGGAGCACGGTGTAAAACAGGCTTTAATTGTTTCACAGTGCGAAATCTGAATTTACCGGTTGCTTTTGTTAAGATAATGAAAAAATTGCAAATAAATAATGATTTTTATAATTATTACTTCTTGTCAACTATGGAAAGCTATATTAAAATTTTCGGTGTTTTAAGCAACGATAAAAAAAAATACAGATCAACTTCTTTTTTAAAAAAAAATATATATCGGTAAGCAGTAATTAACTAAAAGCAATGCATGATAGCGTGAAATTCTAGAAAAAGCGTGTGAAAATAATTTGCAGTGTCGGTGAAAATGATATCTACACAGGAAAAGCGTTACTAGGCACTAAATGATTCTCAGGAGTTTTCCTTGGTATTTATGTCTGAATATAATATTAAAGGAATTAACCGGTATCTAAAATTTGTACAATATGAAAATATCCCACAGATAAAATGGTTTTCCGGAACAGAATTCAAGATTCCTTGAATAAATTAAATCAAACCCCCCCTAAATTAAATAAACCTTTTTGACTGAATTCAGGGTTTGTTGAAAGAACCGCCGTTGTGTTCCTGTGAATAGACAGCGAACGCAAGGGTAGCTAATTCAAAAACCTTTGAATTAATTAAGCCAAATCCCCTTAAATTAAATAAACCCTATTGACTGGATTCAGGATTTCTTGAAAGAACCGCCGTTGTGTTCCTGTGAATAGACAGCGAACGCAAGGGTAGCTAATTCAAAAATCTTTGAATCAATTAAGTCAAACCCCCCTAAATTAAATAAATCAAAACCTTTGAAGCTTTTATAACTAATCGGAAGATATTTTTAAACAGACATAAATACGCCAGAAACTTATTGTTAATTATAACCTTTATATGTAAGCCGAGTGATATGTAGTTATTCAGTTTATGCACAAGAAAAATCAGAAATATGCAAAATTATTTATTAAGAAAAATTATACAGGTTCTTACCTCGGACACACACACACAGGTCAGATTCACTACGGCCGGTAATTAATTTTTAAAAACGGTAGAGACGGATAACAGTCAGCAAAAGAGAGTGATTTTAGCGGCTCCCGGCCTTTTAAACAATTTTCCCAGCCCCACTTAGCAAAGGCCCCACTAAAAATTAAATATGCGCGGTAGGCTACGGAACTGACTTGTGTGTTTCGTCTTAACAATTTACAAAATTTGAAATCCAAAGAAATAGGAAATCCAAAGAAGGAATTTCCCAAAAATAAATTATGATTATATCGGGCAATAAAATAAGAGGGGTGTCAATAAATTCAAAGTAAAACGGTTGATACAATAACAAAAATTACAATTATTTATATACAGAATGTCCCAAAAAAAAAAAATAAAAATAAAAAAAAAGTAACTTCGTTACATCCCCCTCTTACTTCGGTAAAAAAAAAAATGAAAGTGAAGCTTGCATTTTTTTTTTTGATAGGCCCTAGAAGTACCCTCAAGAAATCAAACCTTATTAGTAACGTATTCAATCTACGTGATCCGGCGAGCTGTTGTTTCTTTTATGTCCGTCGTCACCCATTTTACTGGAACCTAGGAATCCTGGTGCGCACGCTGGGATAAGGAAATTGGGATCTGTGCCCAAAACTTCTTCTTCCGGTAATGGTACGGACTCTGGAAGACCGTACGGGGCATCAGCTGGAGCATCCGGAACTCTTCGGGGACAGTCGCAGACATTACACTGTACGCCTATGTCCTGACGGGAGCGGGACACAAAACATGCCTGACTGGCGACGGAGCGAGTGCCTGAATTACGTGACGGTTGTGACCTAAAACGGAGGCGGTCGGAGCTGGCGGAAGGTCGGTTGCATTTTCCGGCTAGTTGTTGTTGAGATTGCTTGTACTTCAAACATTGTGGACAGCTACGTATGTACTTGGTGATGTCCCTAAACATTCCTGGCCAGTAGTATAACTTAGCAATTCGTGCTATAGTTTTTGCAATCCCTAAATGTCCTGCAGTCGGTGCATCGTGATTTTCTTGCAGAATTTGGTTTCTTTGTGGCTTAGTCACACACAACTTCCATGGGTCAGAGAGTTCAGATTCTCTCAGGTCATTTAAATCCCAGAAATGTCGGTACAGTCGTCCTTCTTTAATACAATAATCCGGAAACTTTTCTGGATCTTTCGAAACCTCGGTCTTCTTGTTCCGATACCAAGAACATTCCTCGGAAACATCAGTTAAGCACATTTCAGACGGTTGTTCGGACGTGCACGGCAACGGGTTTCTAGACAGTGCATCGGCTACCCGATTCAGGGCGCCGCGACGATACTTAATTTCAAAGTCATATTGTTGAAGAAAAATACTCCAACGGGCTAGACGGCCAGACGGACTAGATATAGAATGTAACCATCGTAAGGATTGGTGATCGGTCACAACGGTGAAGTGGTATCCTTCTAGATAGGGGCGCATCTTATCTATCCCCCATACTATGGCTAGACATTCTTTTTCGGTCACAGAATAATTCCTTTCGGCTGAACTCAGGGTACGGCTAGCATAGGCTATCACATGTTCATTACCATCGGTTTTCTGAGTCAGTGCCACTCCTAATCCGTGTTCAGAAGCGTCTGTTTGCAGTGTGAATGGTATGCTAAAATCAGGACAACTTAGCACGGGCGCTTCGGACAAACAAGTTTTAATTTTGGAGAAAGCAATGTCCTGTTCCTCCGTCCATTTCCACCTCTGTGTTTTACGAAGTAACTTCGTCAGCGGAGCTACTGTCTGTGAAAATGAAGGTACGAATCGGCGGTACCACGAGGCTACTCCCAAGAATCTTCGTAGCTCTCGGATATTTCTAGGAGGTGCAAACTTCATAATGCTCTCTACTTTTTCGGGATCGGTACTGATACCATCACCAGTGACGACATGGCCTAGGTATTTCATAGACGGTAGACAGAAATGGCACTTGTCGGGATTCAGTCTTAACTTGGCATCTCGGAGACGACGGAAAACTTCAGCGAGATTTTGTAGATGTTCTTCGAAAGTGTCCCCTAGTACGATAATATCGTCGAGATATGCAAATGCGTACGGATCTAAATCTGGACCGATAATTCGATCCACCAGCCGCTGAAATGTGGCTGGTGCTGAATGTAGACCAAACGGCATGACAGTGAAATGGAAAAGTCCTCGTCCTGGTACAGTAAAAGCAGTAAGAGGCTTGCTTTTAGGTGATAACGGAACTTGCCAGTAACCACTCTTCAGATCTAGACTGGAAATGTACTTTGCTCTACGCAATTTGTCCAGAATAGCGTTTATAAATGGAAGAGGGTAGGCGTCCTTCATTGTGACCTCGTTGACTTTTCGAAAGTCAATACAGAAACGATTTTTTCCATCTTTTTTCTTGACGATTACTACGGGTGAACTCCACGGACTGTTGGAGGGCTCTATTACCCCTTCTTTCAACATCATATCTACCTCTGCATTGCAGATCTCCTGCATCTTAGGATTCTGTGGACGATATCTTTGCTTAATCGGTGTGGAGTCTAGAAGACGTATCTCGTGTTCTACTACGTCTGTAGGTCCCAGAATTTTCTCAAACTTCGGTAATTCCTTGTCTAGGAAACTTTTCAAAGTTTCTTCCTGTATTTCGGTCAGATTTCGGTCTTGTAACGGCACAATAGTTTCTACAGGACATCCTAAACCAGATAGTCCTTCATCGTCCTCGTAATAGTCTAGATCAGAGCATGAAATTCCGATAAAAGTATTCAATTCACAGCGGTCAGGAATTTTGGCCATTTCAAAATGTTTCAAGGTTGTCCTAGCGGCAGTTACTAGAGGATATTCTGTACTAGACCCCTTTACATCATCTTGGACTTCTTCCAAGCCTGACTGGGAGTTATCGGTAAATATCCTATCAGTTTTAACCTTTTCACAAATCGTCCTAGCGGCAGTTACTAGAGGATATTTTGTACTAGACCCCTTTACATCATCTTGGACTCCTTCCAAGCCTGACTGGGAGTTATCGGTAAATATCCTATCAGTTTTAACCTTTTCACAAATCGTCCTAGCGGAATCAGTAATAGCCAAATTCTCTTTTGCAGTATTAACAGTCGGATTTCGTCTAGCGGTATCAGTTACATTCAGTTCGTAAGACTGTCCGGGGTCGTGCTCTTCTGGCGGTGATCTTACTACTTCTAAAATTCCTATTGTATCAGACAGTGTATCTGGCAGTTGACAGTCTACGAGTTTGCCTTCTTGGTAGATCTTCCCTGTTCCTAGTTCTATGCAAAATTTATACTTCTTGAGTATATCCAGTCCCAAAACCAAATCAGCGATCAGATCTGGAAAATATTCCAGAGGTTCTTCCATAATGATGTCATTTACCATCAACTTTAGATCATATGTGTCGGTGATAGAAACTAAATTTCCGTTTGCGAGACGTGCTTTCGAAGTCTCACAGACTGCAGTCCGCTTTCTATGGGAAAAGTGTTTCACAATTTGATCTCCAACATATGATCGGACAGCTCCGGTATCCAACAAGGCTTTAAACTTGAAGTTTTCAATATGGACATCAATTTGCGGTCGAGGATCTGACGGTTCGTGTGACGGATGCTCTTGAGAGGCTAAGAGATGGGGAAGCTGCGGCGGCCTCTCTGCGGGACAGCTTCGGATTAGTTTTCCTGATTCGAACAGGAACAGTCTCTTGTAAGGACTCCTTCCTTACGACAGCGGGAACAGAACAGTTTCGGTTGATTTCTACATTGTGATCGGAGATGGCCTCTTTCACCACAACGCCAACAAAGTGTGTCAGAATTTCCAGTTAACGGTGTTCGATGGACTTGAGTGCTTGTTCTAGGAGAACTAGTACTAGCTACTGGTTCTCTAGACGGAAGCGGATTAGTATTCACATTCGGTACATTCCTGGATGTATTTGAAGATGGAAAACGTTGATTTGTTCCTCTTTGCCATCCACTGGTGCTTGGAATATTTTGGAGTTCTTTTCGAAGTAACTCAAATTCCTTCACCTCTTGACAGAAAGAAGTAAAATCGTTGAAGTCATTTTTCCTGATCTGCTGCCGGTATTCGGGTAACAGATTACGGTACAACCAGGCTAGTTGTTGTTCGGAGCTCAGTTTCCCATGACGTCGCATCAATGTTTGTAAATCGGTAATATATGAAGATACAGGCTCATTACGGCGTTGCAATCGTCTTCCAATTTCAGCTTCTAAATCAATTTCATAATTTACTGGGTAGAAGAAAATACGGAAGTCTCTTTCAAAGTCGTCCCAGTTCGTAAAACGACTGCGGTTATTGCGGAACCACAATGCTGGTTCGCCAGTTAGTAATTCAGGTAATACTGGAAGTAACTGATCCTGTTGTACGTTCCTAGCAGTACAAATTTCGTCTAGTCTTTCTAGAAAGCTTACTGGGTCATCACGATTTCCAAAAGATATTTTCCAATCATGAACATTTATCGGATGTGGAGTTGCCATTATTATCGTGCTATTATCAGTACTGGCCGGAGGAGTAGCGGTACGATTCGGTGTGGTTACAGAATTCGGTTTAACGGAGGGCGTACTCTTTGGTACTCTAGGGGAGGTTTTGAGAAACTCCACTAAACGTCTGCGTTTTTCCCTAACGCCTCCAGACGGTGATAGCTGTCGGTTAATTAACTCAGTTGTAAGGCCTTCCTTCTTTAATTTATAAACCCAGCTTACTAGTGTATCTGTCTTTCCAGAAGTATCACTATCTTCACTATTTGACATCAACTTCAGTATATTAATCCTAAAGATTAATTTATTATCGGTGAAAATCACTCGGTATAAGAAAAAAAAAACTCAATCTGCCAGAGTTCAGTTCAATCGGTATAACACAGTCGTAATTAATTAAAAGTTTACCTCAAAAAAAACTAAATCTTGAATGTCCAATCGGTATATTAAAATTTTAAAAAGGCAAAAATAAATACAACTTATTTGAACGAAGAAAAATTAAATTAAAAAAAAAAAAAAAAAAAATCAAGTCCGGTTAAACAGAAAGAAATATTTTTATTCTTTCACTGTGGATTCAAATAAAAATTATAAAAAATTATTCAGTATGGAAGCTTGAAAACAAAAGCAGTAGTTACAGAATATTTAAAGTCTTATTATAAAAAAAAAAGTGCGAAAAAAAAATGAACGGCACTGAATCACAGAAAATTTTGAATCCAGAAAAAAAATCAACTTTAGATGGGAACAAATTTTTCTAAAATAATTTTGAAGTACACTCGGTCTAGCCTTAAAAATTTTGAATAAATTTCGCAATAAATCTTACTCAATAATTTATTATTAACAATGAACTGTTTCCTTTCTTTAATAACGAAAACCACTCTTTCCCGACAATAATTTAGTTCAATGGGACAATCGGTACCACTCAGTATAAAATTTTTTCAAGAAAATTCCAAAAAAAAAAAATTCAGACTTTTGAAACTCAATTTCAAAAAAAAAAATCAAACGATTTGCAAATGAAGTATTTCAAAAAAACAAGTACGGTAAAATAAAATAATTAATGCAATATTTTCCACTGTCGGTTCGGATTGAAATCAAAATTTTATTTATAAAACAAATTAACGAAAGGTTTTCAAAGTATTATTCCAGATTTAAACAACTAAAAAAAATTGTTTATTCGGTATCACAAGTATTCCGTATTGTAAATTCAAGTCAAATATCCAGAAGAATAAAAAAAAATTCTAAAGTCCCAAACCACAACGCGAATAAAATATTCACGGGACAGCCGGTATAATAAATATTAAAATATTTATTTCCAATTACATGTAAACTTTTATTGTTTATTTCGATCTGAAATAAAGCTATTTAAAATCACCGGTAAAATCTGCTATTTAAAAAAGTAACAAATGTCGTTATCAAAAAAAAACTGGTTTTCTTATCTTTTAGCAGGAGTTCAGAAATTGAAAAACGGCTTTAAATCGAATAGATTTGCAATACATGTAAAATCATTATTTTATTTTAAATAAAACATATACTGAGTGTTTTCGGTCTAGATTTATCACCTTGATTTTACGGATTTAATTCTCGAATTTTAAACAGATAATATTCTTCTGACAGTAATTTTATTTAAAAGATATAATCGGTGCTCTTTTGCTATTTTACAGCGGTAACTTGTTCTGTCGTTTAATTTTTTTTTTACTCTTTTTTTACAAAAACAGCGGTCTGGGGTTTTCAGCAACGGTTTTCCTTAATGTTTTTTTTTTAGCAGTCTGTACGCTTTGTCTCTCGGTTGTCTCTTTTCACGTAAATTTTGTATTTTCCAACGGACTTTGATAATTTTTCTTATATTTCACTGGCTTATCTGCAGCGGTCTTAGGTACAATTTTCGATGGTCTCTTAGACCTGTTTACGGTTCTTTTCTAGCAGTTTTCACGATATCAATTTTTCTTTTTCACAGCGGTCAGTAGACGGTCTCTGCTTCTTATACACACTTTTACAGGCTAATAGGTTATTATTCAACAGCGGTACTTTTTTAAAACAACGGTCCCTGCTCGGGCGCCATTTTGTGACGTGCTTTCTTTCTACAAAAGATACTTGCCGTCACTATGACACCCACGGCTTCGGTTTCCTACTAGATTGCCTCGGGCGCCAGATTTTTGGGGTGGTTTACTCCACTAACTCTCGATCTACTGCCTCAAGAGTACCAGGGTAGCAACAGATGGAGGTTACGGTAATTCCAGGGGTCTGTTGTCGTAGACTGAATAGGGGAGCACGGTGTAAAACAGGCTTTAATTGTTTCACAGTGCGAAATCTGAATTTACCGGTTGCTTTTGTTAAGATAATGAAAAAATTGCAAATAAATAATGATTTTTATAATTATTACTTCTTGTCAACTATGGAAAGCTATATTAAAATTTTCGGTGTTTTAAGCAACGATAAAAAAAAATACAGATCAACTTCTTTTTTAAAAAAAAATATATATCGGTAAGCAGTAATTAACTAAAAGCAATGCATGATAGCGTGAAATTCTAGAAAAAGCGTGTGAAAATAATTTGCAGTGTCGGTGAAAATGATATCTACACAGGAAAAGCGTTACTAGGCACTAAATGATTCTCAGGAGTTTTCCTTGGTATTTATGTCTGAATATAATATTAAAGGAATTAACCGGTATCTAAAATTTGTACAATATGAAAATATCCCACAGATAAAATGGTTTTCCGGAACAGAATTCAAGATTCCTTGAATAAATTAAATCAAACCCCCCCTAAATTAAATAAACCTTTTTGACTGAATTCAGGGTTTGTTGAAAGAACCGCCGTTGTGTTCCTGTGAATAGACAGCGAACGCAAGGGTAGCTAATTCAAAAACCTTTGAATTAATTAAGCCAAATCCCCTTAAATTAAATAAACCCTATTGACTGGATTCAGGATTTCTTGAAAGAACCGCCGTTGTGTTCCTGTGAATAGACAGCGAACGCAAGGGTAGCTAATTCAAAAATCTTTGAATCAATTAAGTCAAACCCCCCTAAATTAAATAAATCAAAACCTTTGAAGCTTTTATAACTAATCGGAAGATATTTTTAAACAGACATAAATACGCCAGAAACTTATTGTTAATTATAACCTTTATATGTAAGCCGAGTGATATGTAGTTATTCAGTTTATGCACAAGAAAAATCAGAAATATGCAAAATTATTTATTAAGAAAAATTATACAGGTTCTTACCTCGGACACACACACACAGGTCAGATTCACTACGGCCGGTAATTAATTTTTAAAAACGGTAGAGACGGATAACAGTCAGCAAAAGAGAGTGATTTTAGCGGCTCCCGGCCTTTTAAACAATTTTCCCAGCCCCACTTAGCAAAGGCCCCACTAAAAATTAAATATGCGCGGTAGGCTACGGAACTGACTTGTGTGTTTCGTCTTAACAATTTACAAAATTTGAAATCCAAAGAAATAGGAAATCCAAAGAAGGAATTTCCCAAAAATAAATTATGATTATATCGGGCAATAAAATAAGAGGGGTGTCAATAAATTCAAAGTAAAACGGTTGATACAATAACAAAAATTACAATTATTTATATACAGAATGTCCCAAAAAAAAAAAATAAAAATAAAAAAAAAGTAACTTCGTTACAGGATTTGAGAATTATGAAAACAATTTTTAACAAACATTCATTCAGGCAATATCAGATTTGAAATTTTAAATCATCGTTATGATACAGGGTTGGAACTAGGTGAACGTGATTCTAACAATTTCACAAACACAAAAATTGATTTTTACATGATTACAATATGAAATAAAGTAATTAATAAAAAAACATGAAAATAGATTTTTCCTTTGTTTGTTGAAAAATCAAATGAAATAATTAATAAAATAAAATACGAAAATATATTTTTAATTTTTGTACTTACGTTACAACAAGAAATAAAGTAATAAAAAAGATAAAAATGATTGTTACAAAATTTGGTTTTGTTTTCTACCATAATTTGATAATATCCTTAAATAATTTTATTAATAACAAACTACCCTAATTATTTTCTTGAAATGCTTGTCCCACCCTAAATATTTTTTTAATAATCTTGAAAAAAAAAATTAAAATTAAAAACATCATGATTTTTATAAAGCCTGCTAAAAGTTTAAGCCACCTTTAATTACATTATGAATGTGTCGAGTTTCGACATTTTAAATAAATAAAATAAATCCAAGTCGTTAAGAATAGTCAGTTCTACCCTGTTAACGCTTGCCGTTTCAACTGTGCAATGCATTACAAGAGTACATCTTTAAAAATAAGGCCATTTAAATGTAAGACTAAATTAAGTACTACATAAGGATTACAGTCGTTCACTCAAATTCGAACATCTGTCGATAACTAGGACTGTTTCCGCTGTAATAAAATTTGGGTATTTCATTTCTACTATGATTTGCAATGCACAATAATGTTATATTCATTTTGACAAAATTAAAACAAATTTACAAAAGAACTACGACAGCACCGTAATTAAAAATTATTACCACTGATGCTGTTAGTTATTTCAGATAAAACTCCGTAAGAAGGACAAGTGTGATATATCACTGAATTATGAAAGACAGGTATTTAAAAAAAGAACTTGATGATGGCCATTAAGACACGAAACGTCGTATCAAAGATTTATTAGTGCACTTTTGTAGAAAATTTTAGATATAATAAAACTTTCCTTAACCATTTTTTCATATTTTTTTAAATACAAATTCTAAGCGCAAAAAACCAAATATCGAATTTTTAGTTTTCTCTGTATAACTCTAGAAGGGCGACAGTCCCTGTAGATTTTTTCAATCCATCTAATGTTATCCAAAATATTTAACATTTTATCCGTTTAATGATCTTCGTATCTGTTACGGTTTAGAATATAGCAATGTTAGCACATGATAAAAGAAATGGCCTGCATAGGGACCAAAGTGCCACTTTAACGCACTTAGGCCTAAATTACTAAATTATTTAATAATCTTTAAACGTCAGTGTTTCGCAACGGTAGAACGCTCGCCTTGTAAGCAAGCTGACCCAGGTTTAAATTGCCGACAGTTTTTTTTAATTTTTCTTTTTTTTTCAGTAATTTTTTATAACGATTAAGTAATAGTTAGTGTTTCTTTTCACATAATTATCGTATGAATTTTTAAGATTTATTCACTGCGGTCCAAAAGTATGTAATATAAGACTAGTTCCTTGGTAAAATGCCATTTTACCAAAAATAAGTGTTATAAGATAATTATTAAAAAATATTTAATATTAACTTTCATTTTATGTTCCTTAAGAGGCCCACACACCAAGTGACTTTTGTGGATTCCGGTTAGAAAATTACCCAAGGAAAATGTGCTTGTAGTCTAATAGATTAAGTGTAAAAATTGCTTTTTTAGAATTTTCCGGTTAATGTTAAGTAATCCTACCCTCTAGTCCATTTTTTTCTGCGCAGAACAGGGTAGAGCGCCATAAAACATAATTATATGTTTTCGGACGAGAACTCGCCTAATATAGTAACTAAAAATATGCGGTTTCTTTATAATATTTGAAATATTTTTTAAAAATTTTAGTATGTTAAGATCTTGAGGTTCTGATTAAATGTCTCCATGGCCCCTACTCAATCCTAGGACTAATTTTCGAGATACTGATGGTCAAAGTTCAATAATTGAGTATTTAGGTAATTTTGTTTTAATTTCAATTTCTTCAATTTTTAAGAAAACTAATCAGCTTATCTTGAATTTATGGGAAAATTCAGTCAAAAGTTAGATGGTATTTAAAAAAAATCGGCTGTATCAGCCCAGAACTTTCCCGGCTCGACCGTAGAGAATATGTTACATGATTATTATTTTAATTACAAAATACTAAGCATAACAATAATTTAGGGAACACATTAAAAACAGCGAGCCGATGGTGAATACGTCTACCCTACAACAGTTGTAGGGAATTTTATGCTTTACAACTTTGCACTGAAACATTTTGCACTAAAGAGCATAATTTACCTCCAATTTTAAAAAAATGGAATATTATAAATGTGTATTTTTCTCGCCATCTTGCGGCGAAACTATGAGGAATTCGATAAAAAGTTAAACATAAAATTTAAAGAAAATTTGATGCTTTACAACTTTGAACCAGAAAATTTTGCACTAGAATGCATTGTTTGTCCTCAAAATCAAGAAAAACTAGAGATAACCTACATGCACATTTTTTACGCGCCCTCTAGTGGCGCAACTATTAAAAATTCTAGAAAAAGTTTCAGACAAGGGTTGTAGGGAATTTTATGCTATAAAACTTTGTACTACAACATTTTGCACTAAAATGTATAGTTTGTCCTTAAAATTTAAAAAAAGTAAAAAATTGTTACATGTGCAATTAATCAATGTCGGTCTTGAATTAAACTCCAATAAAACGTGATATTTGTTTATTTTACGATAGTACTATTCAGAGATTTTTTCTTTTTTCATAAAAAAAAAACTTAGCTTCATTAAGGTAGAGGGTCTTGGTAGTATAGACAAAAGCTTTCTGTTGTCAGCTGTCCTGTTCTCAGATGTCCAGAAAAAAAAGACTTTTTGGACCCGGTAAACTTGACCGTCCAGAAGAAATTTCTTAGATCAGAGAAAAACAACCGTCTCAGATGTGAGAGCCAGAAAAAAAACATAGAGTAAACATAAGATTCAAATCTAAAAAAAAAATAAAAATTAGGTTCTCTTTTTTGTATTAGACAGAGAAATCAAATAATTTATAATGATAAGATATGAACTTTTAAGTAAATAATAAAAAAAAATATACCGGCATTAAGGGTATAATGGCACCTCAGTAAAATTTGAAATCGAAAATCCTTTTGTAAAATAGCTGAAATTTTAAACTTATATATTGGAGAAATTGCTTCTGATTTTTTTTCTTAAAAGTACTTTTTGTTAAAGAGAAAATAATTCGCCGACCTCATAAAATTGGAATTTTGACAAATAAATATGACCTGACCTAGATACTGTCACAATAAATATGCTGTAAAAATTTTGTTTCTTAGTATCAAACCGTTATCGAAATAACATTTTTCAAAATTTCTTATTTATTTGGATTATTTCCTGGCAGCAACTCCACTCTGTACACTCGGGAGAAGGACAACGGTTTGATATTAAGAAACAAAATTTTTACAGCATATTTATTGCGGCATTATCTAGGTCAGGTCATATTTATTTGTCAAAATTCCAATTTTATGAGGAAACCGAATTTTTTTCTCTTTAACAAAAAGTAATTTTAAGAAAAAAAAATCGGAAGTAATCGATAACTTCCTCCAATATATACATTTAAAATTTCAGCCATTTTACAAAAGAATTTTCGATTTCAAATTTAACTGAGGTGCTGTTATACTATTAATAGAATTCAAAATAACAGCAAATAAAAGTTGAAAGCGTCAAAATAATTAATAATGATTTCAAAGAATTTTAGTGAAAATTCAATATAATATAATAAAAACTTACCCTATAGGATAAGGGGGGAGAAAAAAATATTCAGTAGGTAACACAGGCGATAAAAAGTTAATTGATGGTACTCAATAGATAAAGAAAGAGAACGTTATTAACATGGGTAAGGAATTTTATAGGAATACCAAAAGAAGAGAGGGGCATGACGCGAGGAAATAAGAAAAGGAAAATCAAGCGAGTATGAAACTATAAAATATACTGAGTAGAGGAATAATGAAAACACAGGGTGGCACAAAAAAAGTAACACCACATGGTTCCTTAATCGTTAATATACGTCGGACGGTATAGACACATCTTTCTGGCTGGCTTGGTGTGGTCGGATTGACGGTTCCGGGTTCTGGTTATAATTAAACTTGTCTTCAGCTTGACCTGTCTCTAAAGGTCGCTGTGAACCAGCTCTTCAGATGGATCTTGTTAACGTTTCTAGCTCCAACTCGAACTGCCACTGGAACTCGGTAATAATATTGATGAATTCCAGAAGATAGGTTTTTCTAGAAAGCTTTTGGAAGAATCAAAAAACATATTATTTTATAAAAATACATGTACAATATGAGAATTTGATTCCTATGCATCCAGGCCGTATACCGGACAGCTGTTTCATCCCTTAAGGACTCCTTAGCGGCAATGTGCCCAGAAGCATAGAAATCAAATTCTCAACTCGAAATACACCAGTATAAGGCTGAGTTAGAAGGATCTTTTTCTCAGGTAGACAGCTAACGCCATTTACCAATTGGCCATGGTATCACTTATTACTTGGGTAAAAGATTTATTAAGATATTATTGAATTTGATGAAAATAAATATAGAGATATGATAAACATGTTTGGCTAATATATGATGTGGCTTAGTATTTTGATCCACCTATGAGAAATAAAAAATTATTATATAAGTACCTACAGATTTTAGGGTTGACTACCAATAGACCGAACCTCTCCCAACATACCGAATTCCAATAAACCGAACGCGCTCTCCTAATAGCCTGAACTGTTAAATCACTATTTTTATCTATTAAAAAATGGTCTTGACTGGACAAATCAAACCTATGTATAACTTGTATTTATATTTTAGACAAACATGAAAACAATGGGCAGCTCTTAGTATCCATCGTAATAGATCGGCCTATTGGGAAAATTCAGCCAAAAAAGCATTCGGTCTATTGGTTTTAGGTCTACTAAAAAACACCGATTTTAGAACAAAAATTTAAAAGCAATTTTCCATAAAAGGAATAACAGCAAAAGTTTGTTAAAAAAGTGTTTGAAACACAAAATTTATTATTATAATTTATTATAATTTTAGGAATTATATATAATTTTAAGACCAATAAAAATTATTTGATCATATTAAATACGATCATATAATAAATAAAAAAAATAATTTATCATTATATTTATTATTGTATCAGAAAACTTATCAGTAATAACACATAAATCTCTAATTTGTGCAAAAATATTAATTCTTAACTCAAAACCCTTGAACCAATTGATATTTTAATCAGTTTTGATGTTACATTTTCAAAGATATCCTGAAAAGACAGTAAAACTTTTAATTTAGGTAAGCTTAGAGAAAAATATCTCACTTTCACCCTATAAGCAGATATCAGGAACTCTAATATGTTCACCTGCACTTTCTTGCGTAATTGCTGATATCTGTCAGCTTTTAAAGCATTCGAAGCCCCATAGAATTAAAACCTAAAGACTTAACAACTTAAATTTTAATAACATTTACAATGGAAGTTGAAAACAACAAGTCTCTAATATTTTTAGTTGTCTTCGTAACCCGTAAATCGAATAAAACAGCGTTAGGTTACAGCGTTTAGAGAAAAATTATTTAAAACAAAATTATTGAAGATAAACTCATTCTTATTATATTAAGTTATTTATAATATATTTATTTTTAAGATTATCTAAATAAAAATATGTTTTGTTTATAACTGTACGTATTTAAAAAAATTTTATTAGCCTTAACCAAACTCAATTAATGCGCCAAAGATAAACTATCTCTATTGTGTATATAACATTGATATCACTATCGAAAATATTTAAAACTAAAGTATTTATAATAATGCCATACAGTAACTAATCAGTTTTTAAGAAGCACGAAATTGAATCAAGATGGTTAGCAGAACTTTACTTGCAGTTATAGTAACAAGTTTGTACATTTTTTTTTACCATTCTTTACTAAATCAATTAATATTATTTAATTATCGACAATTGCGCTAGATAATTTTTTTCCACTACCAGTGTTAGAATATATCAATATTTATGCTGTTTTTGAGCTGAGAAGATAAATTTCTCTCCTGGTAGGAGAAAAAAATGGAAACACATAAAGAGATAAGAAATGTCAAATCATTGTAAAAATGATTAAATATTCTAGTAGTGAAAAAATAGAATATAAACCAAGGTAGAGAAGATTATTCAACAATAGTTATTTTTAGTACAAGTGCATCATTTACTTTCAGACCCAACTTTTTTAACTCTAGCAAAAAATATTTTTACATTTAGTTATCTTTGGGGGTTACCAAGAACAAAGAGAACGGATTTTTGAATTTTTATATTTGACAGTTAACGATTGACAAGGTGTCCATTGTAATGGACGTTGGGACTATATTGAGTGAGTGAAAAAAAAATTAAATTGCATTTTATTGTGTTTCTATAACAAAGTTAGAAAGTAATAGTAGTAGTAATTCTAAAGAATAAAAAACATATAACAGAAAAAATTATCTGAAGTAGTGGAAACTTTTAAAACAGTTTTTTTTATTTAGGAAGTAATGATGTACCTTACGTTTAGTACAAAAAACAGGAATTTTCCCCTTACATGAAAATTTTTTACACCTTGTGGCTTACTTTTCGCCATCATACTCAGAAAATGGTCACTATATCTTTCTGAATCTCTTTTTTTTTGGTCTAACTCTATTATTTTTCGCTTTGGTGTCCGAGATGAATTCTCACAAGAGAGATTTTTGGCTGACCAATATTTCTCTTTATGGGATTTCTTAGCGAAATTAAAGATTCACCAATATGAAATTTAAACTCCAATAAATCCATAATATCCTCTTCAGGTATGTTCCCCTGATTTTTCCGATATTCAAGCAAACTATTAGTGAAAAAATTCACTAAATTAGGCCCAATCTCCATTACAGTGGACACAACTCTTCAAATGTATGCTGTCATACAGGTACCAATATTTTGTATTTCTAATAAATTCCTAATATATTTCAATTTCTATCCTAAAAATTTAACGGCCTGATCTGACTTGGATGCATCAGTGACAATTTTGAAATGGTTTTGGAAATGTTCTTCTAGAATTGAATTTGATTTGATAAGTGTTGGATTAGTTTCATGTTTGTTAAACTTGGTTAGATAAGTGTTAATCTCTGGAGTTTTTATTGTCCAGGGAGGGGGATGATCGAGATCCCCTGGAATGACTGGGAAGTCCATGTATAGTTGAGTTAGGTAATATCGAATTCTCTCGTAGTAAGGTTTAGCAGTGTGTAGTTTATTATCAAAGAAATGCATTTACCTGTTTTTGAAAGTGTTATTGAAAAGTGGCTTATTTTTATATGAAGCTATAGAGACCGCGTGTGATAAACTCATTCTTCAGTAATGAAGGGATGGTTCGCCACATTCGCTATATATGCTTTGAATTGGGGATGTGCGAAATTCTCCTAAAGCAATTCAAAGTGCAGAATTGTGCACTGAGTCGAGTAACTTTAATGTTGTTTTTGAGGAAGATGCATATGCGATCGAGCCATAATCTATCTTGGAACTGATTAAAGTTCTATAAACAGTAAGTCGGGTTGAATAGTCGGCTCCCCAATTTCTATTTGCCAAAGTTTTCAGTAAATATGGTGTCTTGTTACAGGAAAGAGCTAACTCTTTAATGTGTTCTTTCTAGGAAAGCTTTTCATCTAGCCACATTCCCAGAAATTTTACTGATGATTTAAATAACAAATTTTTATTATAGAGCTGTAAGGTTGAAATGTGTTCTGATTTTTTTTTTTGGAAAATGTCATAGCATAGTTTTAGTAACTGAAAATTCAAAGCCTGTTTCATAGGACCATTCTTCTAATTGACGGAGGAAGTTCTGTAAGATATTTGACATTAAGGTGGTGTTTTCCCCTTAATGTAAATTACAAGGTCGTCTGCATATATACGTGCCTTTAACGGTTTCGGTTTCTAGTTCTTTAATTTTCATTTTGATAAAATCTCGTTTTTTTAATAAATTGGTATAACGTGAACACTATTTATTTTATATATGTATCTACTTGAAATTGTAAAAGTCCATCTAAAAACACATTTATGTTGGGATGAGCACAGTAAAGTGATTGATTATACCTGGAGTGAAAAGATTCCCATGCATTTGTTGTTATTTGAAGGATTTCTGAATGTTCTGATCAAATATATGGCGGAAACGTCGTGTTATCATCTATATAATTTTCGACAAGATAGTCACAGAATTGAGTTATCTTGTCGTTTTCCGGTTGAATTGCAGCCAAGCCAAAAGCATAAACTTCTCCAACATCCTTAGGATCAAGGAAAGATAGTCCAAACTTGTACGTCAAAAATTTCGAAATTTCGTTATACTGGCCTGACTTATTTTGATATTCGACTGATGAGCCGACGCTTTGAATTTTTATAAACCAGGATTGTCCCAAATGAAATTTACAGCCACTATAAAACTATAATGTTACTATAAAAACTCTGAAACGAATGAGAATACTAAACTTAATATATCCCAATAGCATAATTTGTAACACACTTAAAACTTCATTATCATTTCTTAAATTACTTAAATTACTTTATCCTCACATCCTCACAAACTACGTCATCAATATATTATACTATTGTATTGTACTTATCTGGATACAGGATATCATTAATACGATTATTATAATTCTTTAGAAGTAAATGACTTATTGACATACCTACATTTAAATTGCAATTACGTTGAGTACCATGGTCTTAACAAACATCTAACAAAACCATTTGTTTAATGCTTTGTTAAAAATATTTCGAAAAGGATTTTACGATTTTGGAAAACAAATAAAAGTTACCTCAAAAACAGATAAAGAAAATAAAAAAAAATGCACGGTCTCAAAATTAATAACTTTTACATCTTACGTATTGTTTTATTAATATTTTAATTATTAAATAAATTCTTAACATAATTTTTATTTTTTACCATTTCATATTGTCTCTTGACGATTTTTTTAGTATACTTATACAGGAATTTTATACTACTAATAATTACTATTTTAGTGCAGTTTGCAGTCATGAATATTTATTTCAATATTCCGATATTTAGTATTAATTAAACGTGACAACGCTGTCGGTTATTATCATAAAATATATAATTTTTGCTGCTAAAATTAAACTGATCAATGGGATGCAACTCGGATGGTAAAAAATCTACCTGCTCCAATTGGGATGCAAGTCGGACGCTCTGATTCAAATATGCCTTACACATTTTAGTTCTTTGTTGCAAATTTAGATATCAATTTATTAAATTTTTAAATCCAATAGTTTATCCGTAATCTTAAATGTGTTCCATCGATAAAGAAATAAAATTCAAATATTTATTTGTGGTACTAGACATTGAATTTTATTTCTTTATTAAATTTTTACTCTCGACCTTTTTTGCTTGTTGAGATCGCTATTGCACGTCTTACAAAAACTATAAACTGTACCCAATGATAGACTGATTTGTTTTTACGTAAATAGTATACAAATATTGGCAGATATTACTGAATATCAACAGGAATTTCACAATTCTCATGCAATAAACATTGGGACTGAAAGGGTTAAACACGAACCTGAAATATTACGCGCCTGAGCCGCAGACGAAGGTCTTAAGGAGGTGAGTGTTTAAATGCACTTCGCTCAAGTGTCTTAAAGCTGATTTTTTTTCCAATTTCTTAAAATATTGAACATAAAGTAATATTGTCTGCTGTTTGTAATATTTATCAATAAATCGACGGCTGCCATTCTCTGTTTACTATTGTCTATGTAGGTATAACGAACTAATTTTCTCGTTTTAAACAAAATATTTATTTTATTCTTCTCTCTATTATCTCTTTTGCCTAATTTAATCACCCCCATAATCAATAATCGAAATCCGATATATATCTGTCAAATATACACATTTACTTCGGTCCGCACCGGAAGTATATTAAAATCTTGAAAAAAATTTGAAAATTTTATTTCGCTTAAAATGACTTTTCTCGACGTCTTAAGCAACACGATTAAGTGAAAAAAATTTTCATGTTCGTCGGTCAGGATGGATGGATGTAGAGACGATAACTCAAGAACGAGTCGTCCAATTTAAAAAAAAATATGTTTCTCCAATCGTCTTCTCGTATCTAGGAGAGGTACGGGGGTGGAAACTAAAGAAGCTTGAAAATTCAAAAAATCAGATCTCCGATATTTTTAAAAGTATTGAAAGATGTTATGAGACTTTTTTGATGTCACAATTATTATCAAATTAATTCAGTTAAAACTTTTTTCATGGGTGGAACTGGAGGTGGTTGAAATTTCAAAAAATCAGTAGTGTCGCCCAAAAACTTTCCCGATAAGTATCCAGAGATGAATACTTTTTCAGATATTTAATGTTAAAGATTCAAACTTTGATATTTCTTAATTTTTTAACAGGTGACACTTGGAGAAATAATTTTGACTGTGCTAAAGAGGGATGTTCAAGGGCTTGCAAATGACATATTACAAGTAATATTGCTTCGTTATTTTTTTGACAGTGAAACTTCCGTTTGACAAAACTAATGGGTTCTTCCAATGGATAACCGAAACCAACATAAAAGTTTCAGCTAAATAAGATTAAGCGTGTGGCTTCTATCGTGGAAGACAGACAGACTTCCATCTTGAAATGGTCTTAATCGTCTCAGGGGACCTCAAAATGGATATTTCCATCTTTATCTCGCCAACTATTTTTAGTTCGTTTACAATACTTTCCCTTCTCGAATGGTGGGTCAGGAAACTAAAAAATTATATCTCCGTCAATTTTGAAAATATTGAAACAGGTCATCATATTTTTTATATCCTAATTACCTTGGTCTGCACCAGTCCACCGTGTACCCGGAAGTATTAAAATCATAATGATTTCCTCAAAATGACTTTTCTTTACATTTTAAGCCACCCACAACAAGATTAAGTGAAAGAAATTTTCAAGTTCATCGGTCTAGATGTAACGATAACTTAAGAACCAGTCGTCCGATTTCAAAAAATCTTTGACCAATCGGCTTCTCGTGTCTGAAAGAGCAACCGTTATTATTTTTGGGGTCTGTACATTCATTATTTCAGGTACGCCCATTCTTGTATAATTAAAACTATTTTGTGCAGTTTCGCCACACCCCGCTTTGGAAAAAGATATCAAGTCACCTATGAAAACCATGAACAATGTCATTCGTATTACATCTGTTTAATAGACGAAACTGTCAACATAGTGTTATGTCTATAAATTTCGTGGTGCGTATAGTTCTTGTGTTTAATGTCAAAATGAATTTCTGGGATCGATGTACTAAAAACATCATGTCGTGTAATATTTTAATGTTATGTTTCTAATTTATCTTTTTACTCGTTATTTCAACTCCAATACCAAAAATATCAATATCAATTTGTAAGATTTATCTGTGACAATGTGCGGAGTCAGTAAAAATTTGTTAATCACTAGTGCTTAATTGATGTCTTTTAGCCACTCATTTTAGTCGATAAAAGTAGTCTTTTGTCAGCGAAATTGGAAAATAGTTATTTGTGTAACTAGTGAAAAAGTGCATATTTGTTGCAATATGCACTTTTTGCACGTGTTGCACACAACATTTTTTCTGCGATCGAAATAAATATGACATTTTTAACAGTTTTCGAAAAATTAAAATTTGAACTGACAATTTGAAATTAATTGCAGAAACTATCACAATCAATCTGACAGTAACAGTTCAGGCAACAGCCATAGGTCAAATCGGTAGACATGAAACGATTTTGATTAATCAAACGGATTTCTATTTATAAAAAGATCACTAAAATTTGCTTGTTGATCGTTTGTGATCTTATTTGATATTGAATCCATTGAATCACGGATAATTATTATAAGTACCTATATAGATACTTCGCTTTATGTAAATTCATCAAAACAAAATGTATTCCTGAGAGGCCCTATGGTCTAGTGGCACAGATACCGGGATCCAACCCAGGCGGCTCGGGTTCGAATGCCGGCGGCGGCGTCGAATTTTTTTTTATTTTTATTTACTAAGAAATTGACAATTCAAAGCACTCTAAAATTTACTTTTATGCACAGGTGCACAAAAGATTCACTTTTATGCACTAGTGCACAAAAGTTATACTTTTAACACGGTAGATAGTCCAAAAAGTGGTCACTTTTTGCACGATCGTAGAAAAAAATAATTTGTTCTAAGTTGCGATCAAAAAAATTTTTGGTAAAAATTTTATTGAAATCGGTTAGGGAGTTTTCTGCAAATTATTGTCGAAAAAATTGTGCACACCATAAACACATAAGTAGTAGATAGTGTCCCCCTTCAGATCAATCTATCTAGAAATGTTACTAGAAAAGTAACTAGAATTTTCCCCTGATTGTCTTGAACTCATGCGAGTTGTCGAAAAAACGAAAAACGTCGAAAAACGTCAATAACGTCAAAAAAACGTCAAAAACGACGAAAACGTCAAAAAACGTCGTTTTCGTCGTAACCGGACAGATGGCTGCGGGTTCGCTTGAGTTCAAGGCCCATCTGAAGGAAAATCAAGTAACTTTTCTAGGGAGATTGATCTGAGGGGGGACACTATCTACTCACATACATTATTTAGAAAAAAATTTTTTGATATAGGGAACCTTTAAAAATAAATATTCTATTTTATATGCCTTCTATACGGTATAAGAAGCGAGAAATACTAAAAAATATAAAACTATAATTTTTATGGCGTATACCAAGCAAAACGGGTGTCGATAAATTAAATAATATTTTTTCCAAGAGTAATAATTGTGAAAGTAGTTGATACATTTATTATTGTGTGCATTAAAAAAATTATAGTTATTTATTGTACGAGTGTTTTAGGTACCATTTTATTCGAGCAAGAATGTTTAAACGCGAGGGCGCATCTCGAGCATTTAATATTTTTTAGTGAATAAAATGTATTTAAAACACGCATGCACTACAACATTTTATCCACAATCAACTTCATTTAGAATCAGAATCGCCGAAATTTTTCATCGAAAACTGATTTGACATTTTGCTCTTGAAATTTCTTACAAAAATATTTTGAGCTGTTGAACGGTTACTATTTATTTGTTATTATTTCACTAGTGGAATATAGTAATTTCATTACTCCACTAGTGGATAAAGAGGTACTTTATACGGTTAATAAGTGTGGCTAATACTTCAATTATAAGGTGATTGTGGATAAATATTATTAACCACCAAACTTTTTGTTTTATAAAACTTTTGTTTTTGTTTTTAGGTAATCTATTAATGGTAATTTGTGGTTTACTTGAACAATGGATTGGTATAAATTCACCTAAGATTTTTTCTTATACGAACACAATAACTCCTTTTCTGGTATTCATGAGTGTTGGAAAAATTTTAGGATCTTTGATGTTTCCTTTTTTGGCAGAATTTATAGGAAGAAAATTTTGTTTATTAGCAATAAGTATTCCATTTGGAATATATTTTATCTTCAGTGAGGTATTTATTAAAAGTACTACTTTACTATGTTTAACCGTACTTGCTGGAGGTATGGCATTTGGGGGAACTTTTGCTGTGTTACCTATTTATATTGGAGAAATCTGTGAAACTAATTCTAGAGGAAAATATATAGCCACAGAATTTTCCTCATTTGTGTTTGGACTACATGCAGTAGGTGGACTGTTATCTTTTATTCGCATGGGTGATACTATTTTAACAATAACTGGCGTATTATTAACTGTCATTTTTGCTATCACCTTCGGTTTGGCAGCTCCAGAAAGTCCTTACTACAAAATAAAGCGAGGATATCAAGATGCAGCAAAAACAGCTTTAGATAGATTAAGAGGTTTAGATACAAACAACGAAATTGAACTGGATGAAATCCAAGGAAAACTGGAAGATAACAGAGAAGTTATTCATGAAAGTGAAAAAGTCATGACTTGTATAAATGCACCAGGCTGGGTAAAAAGCGCAATTATGGCAATTGGTTTAATTGTTTCAGATATTTTGATGTACTTTAGCAGTACTTATACATTTTGGAATTTAGATATAAATATTTCCTCCCAAACTTGGACAATTATATTAGGTAAGAAATATTTTATAATAATATTATGTAAATGTAATGATATTAGTCCACATAACGTGTAGTCTGTAGGTGTATAGTGTATATAATAGAGATGTTTGAACAATTGGTCAATTTATTGTTAATGAAGATCATTTTTGACTGGAAGTGTGAATTCATATACACATATTAACTTAAATTCTTGCTATAAGCATTAATCGTTTATTTTATCAAATTTCTTTCAATAATAATATTTGTAAAATAAATATATGACCTTCTTCTATTTTGATAGTTGTGATTGGTACAGTTTTAAACTAATGTTATTTTTATTTTTCAGGTATCCTTTACTTTCTTGGTGCATGTGTTTGTCCTTTTATAGTTGACAGAATTGGAAGAAAATTATTACTTATTATTTCATATGGAGGAGTCTCTGTGTCCTTTATATTTTTGATGATCATAACATGTATATCTGATTACGCTGATGTTAATGTTAATCCCATTCTGCTTACCATTCCTGGAATAATTTCTACTATTTTTCTTTTTATTGGACTTGCTCCTATACAATTAATTTTGATAGCAGAATTATTTTCTATAAGGACAAGAATGATAGCATCAGCTATATTTACATCACTTTTATTTAGCTTCAGATTATTTGTAGGAATAATGTTAGGTTTTATTGCAGGATATGTGATAATTTTAGTTATGATTATTTTGGCGATTAGTATGGCCGTTTTGGTTAAATTATTCTATGTAGAAACTAATAAAAAAAGTTTACAACAAATACAACTAATATTAGATAACAGATAATAAACATTTTTTAATTATTTAATAATTGTGCAGTTCACGATAATTAATTTTGTACTGTTTAAAAAATTAATAAATATGTTATCTTTAAAACAAAATAAGCTAAATGGATTTTCTCATTTCTGAAAAATAAATTCCAAAACTTATATATGTCGATTGTATATTATATGAAATGTCCATTTAACTTAGATATTGATCAAATATTTTTTATTTCGAAAAAATATCGCAATTGAAAATGTACCAATGACGTCACGTTCAGTAACCCGCATTACTGTTCTTCCCTAAAATGTAAGTCAATGCTTATTATACACCTTTGATATATAATTGTACTCTACATTTTAGCTCCTACTTTCTTTACTTAAAACATTCAAATTTTTTGAACGGATCTGCGTTTTGATGAAGTGCAATCAATGGCAACACCGCAAACCCTAAAGACAGTGATAGTTTTAATATAACAGTTATGATATTGTAGATTAGAATTTGTTTGCAATAAAAAGTTTTTGCAAGACATCAAATTTTTATACGTATGCCTTATACCTTAGCACTATTTGGCTTAGTGCATTTCATACAAATATGAGTTATTGCAAGAAAATTTTATCATCTTCATCTAAATCCATCTTATATACAAGAAAAATTACAAAGAGAGAAAATTAATATTCTAGAAATTGATGCCAATAAATATATGTTGTGGTTGGCATACAAGACGGAACTTGAAGATGAAAATATTCCTCCAGTTTTTTACCATTACTGCGCATGTTTATGAGGTACGAGAACTTTAGGCACTTATGCACATGTTGCAACAATTTTTTCGATATGCTAGATACCACGATAATGTTTTTCTAAATTGTGTCGATGATGCAGCAATCCGATTATTACCAGATAATATCGATCTTGGTCCTAAGATAGAAGGTAATTAATCTCTAACCGTCATTTTTTTCTATTTTTCACCTAATTCTTACCATTATCATTTTGTTTCAAATATGTCAAGTCATTTAATCGTGTATATTGTGTTAAAGTCGCCTATGTTGCCTAATTAATCTATAAATTTTGCCTATATTGCCAGCAATTACAATAAAGTCTGTTTTGCACTTATCATAAAAAATATTATTATTCAACTTTTCTCTTATATTCCTTTTTTTAATAGAATAATGTATAATGTTTTGTCCCTCATATGCAAAATTTCTGAGAAATCTAAATTCGAAAGGGATTTTTTTCGGCGGAGTCGAATTGTCTCCCAAAGTAAAAATATTACCTGAATCTCAAAAAGGTGACGGCCGAATTGTCTCCCGAATGAATTTAATCCGTAATTAACATAAATACATATAATAGCTTAAAATCTAAATGTTGTTGCCAAATAGATCTTATATCTTGACGAAATATTTGGACTGGTATTTCCTAATTTTGTTAAAATAAAACAGTAACTAGGAAATTATAATTATTTTGGTATATAATATAAAACAAAGTACATTATATACAAATAAGTAAACAATAAAAAATGAAGTTAGTTACATATCTTTTATAATAACGGATATATTGTATTTCAAGACAATAATGTTGATAAAAATGGTGTAAAAACTTTTTTCACTGTACACACTTATACTGCAAATTAAATTCTGCATTTAAAAGAAATATTTTTTACAAATTGAAAACTGGTAATGCAGCGGTCTTGTAATTTTTTTAAATTATCGTCTAAAAACTTTTTTTCATTAATACTTTTCTATCGTATACTTTGACCACGGTATCAATACTTTGAAGCTTAATATAGGTATCTATTTGAAAATCTAGAAGAACTTTTATAAACTGGTTAAAATTTGGGTGTGTATTAAAAAATAAAGCTTTATAACCCAAATGAAAAGATGTTAGGAGGGAAGGCAGAAATTTCATCTATATACGTTTCAACTAAATTGTCATTAAATTTAATCACCTTCTCTTCATCTGGTTGGATTTCAACGGGATCAAGAACAAAGCAATCGCCAACGTCTTCTGCTTTAAGGAATGGTAAACCAAAAATATAAGTTAGGTATTTAGTTATATCTGTTTCTAAATTATCTTTTAACTGATACTAATGTTTGAATTTTTCTATACCAACTTTGACCTACGTGAAATAGACATCCCTCAATTTCTGTTTTTGCAAAAGTTTTGCGAATTGCTTTGTGTATTGCTAATTCAAAATCTGAAGTTATAGTTTTTGGAAAAAAGTCGTGACCTGTTATAGATAGGTATATTTCTTTTAAATATTGTAAAGCTAATTTATATGACACTGTATTTTTAGTTTTCAAAAGAAAGAAAACGAGAGGAATATAATGATCATTTTTAAAACCATGAATGGTAAATAATTGTAAAAAAATTTAGGGCAATAGACCTAGCAGTGTACATATCTTTTCTCATCCTTTCAACGTCATAAGTGGTAACAGTTTCACAGTGGGATTCTCTTACCTCCTTTCTAATCAAGCCCATTGGTTTTGCCGAAATATCTTCTGTAATTTTTAACTTTTAAGATTAAAACTAGATTCAAATTCAGATTATCATATATAATACAACGAGTGGCTTCTTGATTATCAATAATCCCATAACGAAACGTGTACTTCTTATTTGAAGTATGGATAAAGGTCTTTCCTTTAAGAATTTTGTAAGTATGCCCCATACTTGAAATAAGCATGCGGCATTCTTAAATTGAGGCTTTCCGTGTTTAAATTGAGGCATTACGTGTTTAAATTGAGGCATTACGTGTTGAAATTGAGAATGGAACTTCTTAATTTTAAGCACGTGTTCCTAGTACTATCCCACTTTTTTACCTCCTCTTACAACATATTCTGACTCCAGGACTAGACACAATAAGAAAGAACAAAGAAGGTTCATTGATCTCTACTCCACTTTCCAGTGCTAGTTGTTGTATTTTGTACGTATTTTTATGTTTTAACTTAGTGATATAGTACATACACTATTAAAACATGGATTGTAATTTAAACGATATTTTTAATAATAAATTTTACCAAAACCAAAATCATTATGAGGACAATGAACTCAGTAGTTTATTGTTAAATTGGGGACGGTGGGCGTAATTTCGACCAATAATCCCTTCAATTACCTGGCCAAAGAAAGGGGTCAACTAATGGCACAGACATTTTCGACCCGTGACAAAAATTGCAAGGGATAATGTTTTAAGTTGAAATTAAACTTTATTTAAATTAAATAAATAAAATATGAAAAAGCGTTATTTCTACATCGGATTCAAATGTATTGACCCCTCACATTAACATTAAATAAGGGAAAAACGGTAAAGCCAAACATTTTGAAAAAAATATATGTTAGGTATTGATACTTTCTTTAATGGTTCCCAAAAAATAAAGTATTAGATTTTTGTACTTTCTGAAATATAAAAACATATATGGAAAAATGTACCTAATTTTGACGTTATTTTTTTAAACTGCTACTTTAAACTGTATTAACAATGTAAATTCGCTAAAATAGTTCTTGATATAAATAATATTCACAGATGGAAACCTTTTATTCCTAAATATATGAAAAAACAATTTTATTTTTGTGTTATTTTTTTACAAAAAAAATGGTTTTCGAAAAATATAACTCGAAACGTTGTGATTTTTTAATATTAGGTTCATTTCTTACACCAGAAACATATCTGAGAAATTTTAAAACTATAAATATTTTCTGTTTGCAAGAAAACAATATTTAAACAAAAAAAGTATTATGAACAGAGACGGAAAAACGCACGACAAATGCTTGCGAATCTTTCCATTCAAAATTCAATTCCTCATTTAATTCCAGTCATCCATAAATATTTATATTTATTGAAAAATTAAAGGAATTCCAGATCGATGCATATTTAAAAATTAAAGGTTTGAATATTCCAGCAAAAATTAAAGATAAGCAAGTAAGAAATAAATTAAAATTTATTGAAAACGTGGTTAATATGCTTCGATCTGGAAATATTTCTAATTTTATGCTTAAGTAATAAAAATTTATACACTTATAATAGTAGATTCTGTAACAAGTTTAGAATGAAAAATTCGACACGAGTGGAAAATTCCGAACGCGAGCGTCAGCGAGTGTGAGGAACCACGAGTGTCGAATTTTTTCATTCTAACCGAGTAACAGACTATATTTTCTCCACGATCAAAAAGTATAAATCAAAATTAAATTAAATCTGAACACAAGTTATTTGTTGACATATTTGTATTACATTGTATTAATATTTATAGTGCTGTGGTACACTTACCGAAATTAAAATCTGGTGCATTGATGTTTTTTCATAATTTGAAATTTTAGAATTATTAAATTCTATATCTACTTCTCTTGATTTTTCACTCATTATTTTGTTTAAATTAAAACTTGTTTGAAAATAATTATTACCATCGCCATTTTTTATATCTGACAGTGACACTTTTGAAATTCATGGCAATCCCATATCGTTTATTTCGATTACAGAAAATCCATTCTTTACCTTGATAAAGAATGAAAATACATGCAAAATACATAAGAAGCAAGTGTTTTAGAATAAATATTCAGACTCTAGAGTGTGAATGTTTACATTCTATTATTAAAAATGATATCGGAATTCATACATTCAATAATGGTGGTGAAGAATAGTCTTTTATTAACTTCACGTTGATGTATAGTATTTCTATTTTAAATCGAATATGTTTACAAAAAAATAAGTAACAAAAACTACTAACCGGATCCCACTTTCATAGTAGTAGTGAAAATTTTCAATTGTGAATAGAAAAACTACCTGTACCTTTCGGTCGAAAATACCTATTAGATAGGAAAGTACCTGCAAACTGCCTGTCGAATTTACATGTCCCCTTTTGTACCTGAACTTTTTCCAGTCGAAATTACATCCGCCCATTGGGGATTCCAATTCCCAGTCATAGACGGTAAGTTAGTAATATTTATTGTAGAGATTTTTTAAACAAATTTTAATTTATAGGTCGAAACGGAAATAGTTGACTCTGCTTTATCTAATTATAGCAGTACCAGCAGCAGCAGCCCACTAAATCGTGCAATACTGAGAACATATTTGTGGTATTAATTTTTTGATGTATTACAATTTTACATTTTTTTAACCTAAATATACTGTTATACATAGTTAGCAAAACGTACGTATAGAGTGTTAAGAAAGTGTAGTTTTGGTTAGTGGTGACGATATTCTTTAACATTGATGTTACATACATACGTATTTATAGATTCCAACAAAAACTCGAAGAAGTTTGTGAAAATAGAAAAATTGATATTTTACAGATTAAACATTTAATATTTCGAAAACTAGTCATAGGATCTAATTTTACGAAAAAAAATCAAGATCTATACTGTATCAAATATCAAGAAACTTTGATGGCGGTTTTTTTTTTATATCTTATGCTGTATTTTTGTATAATAGTAAAAATACAGACTATGGCTAAAACAGACTTTTTATTAACACTTATGTCTGTAGAATCCGAATCTGAAATCAAAATTTAAGAAAAATGCTGCCTACATACAGACATATGGAAGTCAGTAACGTACTTTTTTAAAAGTTCTTCAAAAATCTTTCATAAGCATAGATTGAAAACGTAAATTTTTTTATTAAATAAGTTAACTAGGTAACTAGTTTTTATTGTTTGGTAGCTGTTTATTATTTGTTCATTTTATCATATTGCAAGCTCAACTGAAATCACCCTGTAAGTATAAATATTTTTAGTATACCTTCTAATAATACAACAGTATAATATAATGTACGTAAAAATATTTAGTACACGATATTTCTATTATTTGAAAATATTTTTTATTGGTAAAAATTGATATTTTACACATTAACAATTTAATATTTCAAAAACTAGTCATATAATCTGATTTTACCAATAACAATTTATTTTAACCAGATCTATACTATATAAAATATTGAGAAACTTTGACAGTAATTTGTTTTTTTTTATATTTTATGCCGTATTGTACTCCCGTTTGCATAACAAAAGTGTGGAGTCCTTTGACGTATAAAAAATAAGTAAAGAAAAAACGAAAAGAATGCGTATCCGGAGATCTCTGCGTAAAATGAAATTTTTCCATTCAACTTTTAATATGTTTTTGACCAAAGAAAATGAATATCTTAAAATAATTTAATTATTCTTTTCTCTTTCTATTCGTTATTTAAAACATAAAAAAAATAAAACTTTCAGAAAGTTGTATCAAAATTGAAAATGATTTTTGCGAATATGAAAAATAAAAAACGAAAAACTACTAACTACAAATTTTCTCAGTTATCACGGAAATTTTAGGGATATGGTCAAACGTGACTTACACGAAATTTTCAGGTTTTTTTTATAACCTACAACGTTGCTGTTAAATGTTTTTTGATACAACGTCAAGTTTCATCGGAAATCGCAAAAAAAACATTTTTAACCATATTTAATCACCCCCAAATAAATTAGACCAAAATATAGATGGCCTGCACTATTGTATTGTACCCGAAAACTTCTTAGTAATAATCAAATTATACATAAATTTATAATTTTGTAAAAAAAATAGTTCTTTACCTAAAATACACCTATCGTATCTTTGATTTTTGAATAAACTGATATTTTAATCAGGTTTGATGTCATCCATCTAAAGATCTTCTATCCAAATACAATAAATCATCTAGTTTAGCTTACGTCGGAGAAGAATATCTGACTTTCACGTATTTTAGGTTCCTTAATAAATCCTCTAAGTAGATACAGCTCCTGTAATTGCTGATATCTGACATGTATGGAAACCTTCGTCACAGTTTTAGAATTATTTAATTTAAAACTTAAAATCTGGTTGAGATACGTAGATAATTATTTGGTCATATGATCATTAGTCCCCATCCAATGTTTTGGACTACATCAACAATAATAAAATTCACAATGGAAGTTGAACGCAGGAAGCCTCTAACGTTTTAGATGTCTTTTTTATTGCGGCATTAGGAATGGGACGTCCCACCTGCAGGAGGTTCTAAGCCTATTGTCCCCCGTCAGCCTTCACATAAGACTCTTGACAAAGTAAAGAATACTTCTGATGTTAGCTTTCGCTATTTCTTCAGATTCAGGATACTGTACCCCAAAGTGCCATTCGATTTCAATATTCAGGTCCCGGCAATAGCATAATATGTGAAGAGGAGTTCCGTCTGAGTCCGCAGTATCCTGTCAGGGCACCCAGTGTAGCTTGGGTTTCTGTCTTTATATGCATAACAGCAGATTGTCTCTATAAGTACTTTGGAGACTGTCTTAGTCCTGAAAGTTCCATTCAGTATTTCCTGTATTTGTCCTTTAATTTTTTTCTAGCATACCCTTTACATATTGGTAGGAAATATCACATGAGGGATGCGGCTCAATTAAAAATTTTTCGGCTTTTTTACCAGCCAGGCTGTCTACCTCTTCATGAGGATACGGATTCTCTTATTTTTAAGATCCTCGTGCAATATCGCATTTATACAAGCATTTATCGCAGTCATTTCCGCTTGAAAGGCCGTTGTTATAGATAGCAGGTTTAGAATGCAAGTTCTACCTGACCACCTTTTTTCTATTCCTTTCTATTCCTGATAGGCATTCTGTCTGATGGTATAATAAGCACCAGATTTTCTCTTAATTTTTCTGCGATCATGGAATGGTATCCTTTCCTTGAAAATTCCCATCCCATGCCGTTTATACCCAGCCTATACGTTGCTGCCAGTGCATCTTTTTCCACTACTAGGTTATATTAGGTTGGCATTGTTCTTAACGCCCGTGTAATCAGAAGACATGCTAGTATCTGTAGCCTGCCCAGCTGCCTAGCTGCGTTCGTGCTGTTCGCTTTTTGCCACCACATTATAGAGGCGTAAGTCACGGCAGGTATCACAATCCTGGTAAAGTGCCAATTCCCCATTCCCGAGTTGAGTCTTCACTTATACCCCACCATCTTCTTGCCGGCCCAAAGGGTTCTTAGGGCTTTTTCCGTTGCCCTACCTATATGGCTAGAGAACGTTAATTTGTTATCTAGGATAACTACCAAATATTTAACATATGTTATCAGTTTTAGTTCTTTTCCCCACATGGATAGTTCCTTTACGTTTAGGTTTTTTCTCCTTGTAAAGGTAATAACTGATATTTTCGCCGGGTTCGTGGATTATCCCTCTTTCCGGCATCATCTTTTTACCCGCAAATCGAATAAAACGGGTTACGTTAATGTGTTTAGAAAAAAACTATTTCAAATAAAATTGTTGAAGATAAGCTCATTCTTATTGTATTAAATTATTAATAATATAATTATTTTTATAGTTTATCTAAGTAAAAATATGTTTTAATAACTGTACGTATTTTAAAAATTTTAATTGACCTTAACCAAACTCAATGAATGCGCCAGAGATAAACTTTCTATATTGTGTATATAAATATTGATATCAGTAACGAAAATATTTAAAATTAAACAATTTATAATATTGCCATATATATATACAATAACTAATTAGTTTTTAAGAAACAACCGAAACTGAATTAAGATGGTTAGCAGAACGTTACTTGCAGTTGTAGTAACAAGTTTGTACATTTTTTTTAATACCATTCTTTACTAAATTAATTAATAATATTTAATTATCGACAAAGGAGGAATTGCGTCAGATATTTTATTTTGATATGTCGAGTGTAACTTTTACAATAAAAATTTTTGTTAAACATTTCAGCTGGAAATCGGCATAAAGTTATTCATTATCCAACCTTATTTAAGCATATTTTTCCGTAACCTTTATTAATATTAAACAAAAATTAACAGGTCTTTTAATAGGCATGATGGCAGTAATTAAAAATGTATTTAATGACATGTATTTATTAAAACTCGAGTCAAGGAATACGAAACATACATTTATTTTTTGATTAATTATTATTGTGATAAAATAAAACAATCTTTTTGTAATAATAATTATGTTTTCATATCTGGATTAAGAACAAAAAAATAAAAAAATAAGCAGTTCTAAGTTGGGATCATGGCAATTTTTGGTAAAAATTTTGTTAATATCGGTTAAGTAGTTTTCTACAAATCGTCGAAAAATCTGTGTATACACATACATTTTCACTAAATTAATTTTTTTGACTCAGTACGTAAATTGTCCTATTTTATATGGCTTATATATTGTATAAGTAACAGGAAAGTAAAAATCCTAAAAAACGTGAAATTATAATTTTTAAGGAAAACAGGTGTCGATATATTAAATAAATTTTTTTTCAAAAATTAAAAATTAAAAGCATTTATAAATATTATTAACTACTAAGCTTTTTTGTTCTATCAAACTTTGTTTTTTTTAGGTAATCTATTAATGGTAATTTGTGGTTTACTTGAACAATGGATTAGTATAAATTCACGTAAGATTTTTTCTTATGCGGACACAATAACTCCTATTCTGGTATCCTTGGGTGTTGGAAAAATTTTAGGATCCCTGATTTTTCCTTTTTTAGGAGATTTCATAGGAAGAAAATTTTGTTTAATGGCAATTAGTATTCCGTTTGCAATACATTTTATCTTTAGTGAGATATTTATTAACAGCACTACTTTAGTGTATTTAGCCGTATTTGCTGGAGGTATGGCATTTGGGGGAACTTTTGCTGTGTTACCCATTTATATTGGAGAAATCTATGAAACTAATTCTAGAGGACAATTAATGTCCACAGCATTTTTCTCATTTGTGTTTGGAATATATGTAGTAGATGGACTGTTATCTTTTATTCGCGTAGGTGATACTGTTTTAACAATAACTGGTGTATTATTAACTATCATTTTTGCTATCACTTTCGGTTTGGCAGCTCCAGAAAGTCATTACTACAAACTGAAGCGAGGATATCAAAATGCAGCAAAAACAGCATTAGATAGATTAAGAGGTTTACATACCAATACCGAAATTGAACTTGATGAAATACAAGGAAAACTGGAAGATAACAGAGAAGTTATTCATGAAAGAGTCATGAATTGTATAAATGCACCAGGCTGGGTAAAAAGCGCAATTATGGCATTTGGTTTAATTGCTTCAGATATTTTGATATGCTTTACGAGTGCTTATACAGTTTTGAGTTTACGTAATCGTCATTCCCCCCAATCTTGGATAATTCAATTATTTAAGAAATATTTAATAATTATATTATGTAATTCTATTAGTCCATCTAAAGTGTATTCCGCAAATGTATTCGGTATATTTTAAGCTAAAGTAGATGATTGATCCGATCTATATTATTCATTTTTTCCAAAAATTTATGGTTTAATCAAAGAGTACTGACCCAAAAATAAAAATTTATTGTTAATTTACGAAGGAATAAATTGCTAGTAATTTATGACTTACATGAAATTATATGTGCGATTCGGAAAAAAACAATTTAGAATAATAAAAAAATTCCTGTCGGTAGGGTCGACAGGGGGAGGTAGATTTCTGTTGTATACAGTTGAGACTCATCCTTCCCCACCACACGATATGGTCCGATCGAAAAAAGTTTCAAAAGAATAAATTTTATAATAATTAGAGCATGAAAAAAGTCTCATGACTTGTTGTTTCAATATTTTAAAAATAGCGGAGATATATAACCCCCTTCAGTTCCACCCTCGTAGGTCCGCTGAAAAAAAGTTTCAAACAAATTAGTTTTATAATAATCAGTGCATAAAAAAAGTCTAATGACCTTTTTTAATATTTTCAAAAATGGCGGACATCTGAATTTTTTAATATTTCAACCCCCTCCCATTCTCACCCCCTTAGAGGTAGAATGCCCATTTGCAATACGCAATGAATGACTGCCCCAAAGAATTGTTCTACCAAATTTGGTGTCGATTGGATAAAAATTGCGACCTCTATCGTGCCGGAACGGAATGTCTACACATACATACATATATACAATTAGAAGAAGGGTAGTCCTGACTGGAAAACATTGAGAACGAATTTGTGGGGAATGCAGTCAAAAAAGGTTTAGGCCAGATTTAGTGAAACTCTTTGATCATAGTCGAGCTTTCGGAAATGTTTATTTCCATTATCAAGATATTAAAATGTATACAATTTAGATAAAATAAATTTTTTATAATAAAAAATAACTTACTCATCGTGAGGTTATAAAATAAAGTAACTGTTGCACATAACAATTGACTTAATCACATTAAAATTTATACAAACAATTATTATAACACATTTATAGTTAAAACTAATTTTGTTTAATTTAAAAAAGAAATTTCCTTATTTTTATTTTTACGTATGACTAATTTTTCAAATATTAAGTTTCAAATAGGACAATTCGACCAGAAAAATTATAAAAGACAAGTTTTTTGTTAGTTAACCTTGTGACGTTTGTTGTTCGTTTCTGATTGGTCCTGCTGAAGGTTAACATTTGAAAATTCAAATCCGAGAACGAAGTGTTGCCAACTATATTACCAACTTAAAATTTGGCTATTATTCACATGGGTGGTTTGCGTCACTCGCTTCGCTCGTGACGTAAACGCCACTCTTGTGAATCATAGCCATCATTATATGCTCGTTGAATAATATACTATTATAACTTTTATTGTTTCAAACATTGATGGAACATTATTTTTAATATTTATAACATAACTAGATAGAATATTAATATTAAATAACTATAATTTAACATCAATTATTTATGTTAATTGTTACATTTGAAAAATTTGTTAATTGCAGGAATACGATTAACGTTAACATTAATATTCTGATTGTTTGTTAAAATTTTTGATTGCTGGCATAAGAATTAGAATAATTTACTTGTATGGAGCTTGACATTTAATTCTGGCGGTGCCGGTGTTAAGCACATTTCATTTTTACTTTTTTTAATCCATTATTTTATTACAATTTAGTAAAAATTTTAATAAAATATTCTGTAGTCAAAAGTTTGACATTTCAATTTAAATTATTAATTTGACGTTTAGATGACAGTCACGGCTTACTAATAAAATGGATAAAATTTATAATCGTTATATCACAATGGCTAAGCATAGGAAGAGCGGTGATAAAAAGTAGTGGATAATGATTATTCACTGCTATTAGTGCAAAATATACACCATTTTAAGTTAGAAAATTTTGACAACACTTTGAACAATTGCTTCGTTTGTAAGCTCTTCTTCAACCCATTCTAAGATTTTCCCTTTAGGTATTTCTAACGGGTTATTTCTGGGTACAATTCTAATAGCATTTAGAACTTTATCCGTTGCTCCCAAATGCTCTTCTTCCTCAAGAGTTTGAGTTAATGAAACTTCATCCGAATTTAGTTTCCAAAGTTTTCTCCAGACTCGTTTGTAAAGTCACTTCTCTAACTTGAGACCATGAGAGGGCATTAGTATATATGCCATCCTTAATATTAAATTTCTTTTGAAAGTCAGTTATATCACAGTCAGAATTTGAAAGAACTTGAGCAAAGGAGCTTTTGAAATTTTGGATAACACCTGACAGAAAAGTTGCAATTAGTTTGCCAGAAACTTACTCGGCTATAAAAGAATAAGCCTGACATTTGCCTAACAAAAGAACGGTTTTGCTGTCTTCTGACGTGTTTTCGTTTTTGCCATGAGACTAAATGACAGACTAAGACAAAGCAAAATAGACTAGATCATGTCGTTCGCAGATCATACCGGAGGATATCCGACATGTATACTCCACCCGACTTGCAATAGACAACCTGGACACTAACTGATATGTCATGTAGGAGTCTCTGATAATTTAGCTTTACTGAGCATGGTAGGAGATTACACGTGCTCCTATGCGTAAACCCAAGAGAATTGATATAATGGTCATAATGGACTTGTGCATATTGTCTTGAGTGATACGGAATGTGTTTATGTTTATGTGGACGACGAGTGAGAGAATAGTCCTACCAATGAGTAGTCGTATACGAGCACTCACACGAGTTACAGAATAGTGGTCCTGCAATGCATTCTCTCAACGCAAAGCGCTCACAGTCTACCTCGACGAACCCTGATTTATTTACGCACAAGCATACATGAGCCCGTAATAAATGTAAATATTTATTTCATGAAAGGTACCTAACAATCGGGCGTTCCGGAACGTTAAATGCCGAATTAATGGAAGTCTGTGTCAAACTACTCATACGTTTTTTTTTATAAAACTTCGTAATGTTTTTTTTATTTTTTAGGTATCCCTTACATTCTTGGCGCGTGTATTTGTCTTTTTCTAGTTGACAGAATTGGAAGGAAATTATTATTAATTATTTCGTATGGAGGAGTCGCTGTTTCATTTTCATTATTGATGATCATAACTTGCTTAGCTGATTACGCTGATGTTTATATCAGTCCCATTCTGTATGCTGGTCCAGTAATAATTTCTTATTTTTTTTTATTTATTGGAATTGCTCCTCTACAGTTAATTTTGATATCAGAAATATTTTCGTCAAGGACAAGAATGTTAGCATCAGCTTTATTTACATCACTTTTATTTGGATTCAGATTATTTGAAGAATTATTGTTAAGTTTTACTATAGGATATGTAATAATTTTAGTTATGATTTTTCTTCCGATAAGTATGGCCGTTTTGGTTAAAATATTCTATATAGAAACTAATAAAAAAAGTTTACAACAAATACAGATAATATTGAATAAAAAATAATCATTTTTTTTTCTTATTATGACTTTAAAAAATAAATAAATGTGTTACATTTAAAACAAAATGAGCTAAATTGTTGGTTAGATTGATTAAATTTTGTACTGACAGTCAGTATTTAATAAATAACGTTAATCAAAACTGTGCTTTATTATTCAAACCGTTATGGACAAATATTTAACACCAATCAATATATAAACAAATATTTGCTTAATACCATATTATAACCTTAAACAAATTAAAGGATCTTCAATATATACTTATTATTTTGAATTAGTAAAGTTTTCCAATGTAGAGTATATTTAGTAATATTTTTTGTAACCCGAAATAAGTCCGTAAGCAATTAATCTTACAAACCACTTAATAATTTGTCATAACATTATTGCATAACTTAAACATTTGAACCTTTCCTTGTTGATTTGAGAATTTGAGTAAACTTGTACCGAGTTTATGACGCAGGGAAATTTCAAGTCCTTATAGTTCTCGCGGATGTCAACAAGAGAGCCCTTATGGTGTCTGGAGAGCCCTTTCAGGCAAAGTCTTGCAATTCCCAGAAAGCCAGCTTCACCTTCCGTGACCACCGATATCAACGTTGCGCCGATGTTGAAATAATGACGTACATTACCCCCGAGATATTCTGTAGAATTCAGAAATATTGCTATGGTTACCGATGTTGAACTAAAATAAGTATTAGTTATTTATGTGAAATATATAATTTAATAAAATTCTGATTTTGACTAGATTACATTTATTATTAATTTAGTATTTTTTACTAGATACAATTATGTATTAAGTTTACATCATGTGAAATAATTATTTACGCCTCTGAATCGAGGGTCTCGCCTGTAAGTAGCCCTAGGGCATACATCTCTATTTATACCCGCGGTGGTTACAAACTTTTAGATCGTTATTGCAGGACAGTCATCAACTCCGGTCCGCGGTAAATCCCTGGTACAAAGGTACTGACAATTTTTAATCCCGTTCATCAGCTCCACTAGCGGTAGATAAAGGGTCATCAAAATTTAATTAGGGATTTCCAAAAAAAGTTTACAATATATTTAGATTTAGTTTTATCTTTTTTCGTTTATTGGTTGTTCTCCAAGCGCAAGTGTATAGAGATTCTCCAAAATGTCTTTACAAGAAATGTATAGGCAGAGAGGGAAAAAGATGTTAATATAAGAAGATTTTAAGTTTTACAAATACAAGCAACTTAAATCTACGAAAGAAGTTTTATTTTTGGATTAACCTATCTGAAGCCGGAAGAAGTTGGCGATTCATTTACAATGGAATTTATGGAAAATTTGTCAGAAGGTCTTCGAATCGTCCAATTCGCGGGCTATTTGACCGAAAATTATATTTGCGAAGAAGCGAAGTTTCCACCTGTTATTTGGGCGCTCGACACAGCCTGTCTTTCAAGAACGACAAATGTTTGTGAATCATTTCACTCTAGATACAATGCTTATTGCACGTCACCTTACCCTAATATTCATGTTTTTATTACAACTTTAAAATCCATGTAAACAGATACGTATGTAAAATTAAATAGCATTGGACAAAAACGCATACTAAACAAAGAAGTTAGACAACGGTTGAACTTTATAACAGAAAAAATATTGCAATTGCATGAAAATCGAATATCGCGATATAATTTTGTTAAATGCGTTTCTTATAAATACGCAAATACTTTTTTATGATATACTTATGAAAATTTAATATTTTTAAATTATTTAAATAAAATATATAAATTATAAACAGTCATATTAATTTTATATTAAAATAAATCCTCTGGACCGGAGCTAAGGTACAGGATTAGTGGGCCGTTGAGGCACGGACCGGAGTTAAGGTACCAGATTATATCGACACCATACTTGGACCGGATCTCCGTTATTGCATTCACAATATAAATATTAAAAAAAAAACTGTATGACATAAAAATATTCATTTATCACATTCATTTTATACGATTTTCATGATTATTTTAATGGCATCATATGTGTCAATTATTATGTAAGTATGCATTTTTTCATAACTTTAATTATTAAAAACGTAATAAGCCAGGAGACACAACCTTTATTTTAGTATAGACATTCAGACGAATACAGAAGTTTCTGTGTCGATATTTAAGCAAAAGTATAGTTAAAAAATAACAGTAAATATACCGAATGGAGAAATAATTCTTCAAACAAAAATTTTAAATATATATAGATTTTTATTACTAACGGATTTTCTTATATATTAGTACAAAATTAATTTCTGCAATGGGATCACGAGACTCGACTTGATGAAATCGAGTTAACTTCTTATCGTGTTTATAAAATTGTTCAAGAACCTCGATCGAATATACCTAACTTCAGTTCAGACAGCAACAGTAAGACAAATAATTTTAATACTTAAAAATAATTTTTTCAAGACCGACCCCAAAACACTAGGAAATTATTTTGAAATTAGCCGCCACTTGATTTATGTATTCGTTAGTAGCTGAATGTCTCTAATCTAAAGCTATCATGATTTCTGCCACCAAAATTTGCAAGTACATTTCTAACTTTAAGTTAACCTTTTCGGTTAATGATGTTGTGTTCTTCAATGACTGGCTTTAAAGCGGCTTTATGGGTGCCATCAATATAACCTGGAAATACCCATTTCCTTAAAAATTAATTTTTTAAGTTATCTCTTTCCACTTCGCTTGTGGGAAACGTTATTTTTTTCAGGCACTAAATCTCCATTTAGATTATTCGTTATATTATGCACAAATTTATTGATGGTACTTTGTGCCATACCAAAGTTAAAATCTTACCCTTGATATGACACAAATAGATGTTTTCCTTTTATTTGGCATATTTCCTTCCTTTCTTCTTCCCAATCTTCCTTGATCTTTGCTTCGACTCTAGGGTATAATTCTCTGTAGTCTACATCTTATAGTTAATGTAATCTTTTGTTAAACCTTTTTTGGCAAGTGTATCTGCTTCTTCATTTTCTTTAATACCTGCGTGGCTGGGTATCCAACCCAGTTCCATAGTTATGTTTTTTCTCCTGGCTTCCCATAACTTTTCGCTGGATAGGAGTTGTGCATATTCTGATGTTCCTGTTACGCCTACTCTGTCTATCTTGCGTCAGATAGGATTAATACCTTTGTGATTTCTAGTTCTATAACTCTTTTAATAGCAGTTGCTATTGCTAACATTTCTGCTGTACATATAGTGGATAAATCTGATATTCTAACACTAAATTTCAGTTTTCTTTTCATCATATGTATCCAGTTCTGTTTAAAGGAATGAATGCTTTTAGAACCATCGGTAAAGATAAGGAATCTTTCTGAAACTTTTTCATGCATTATGTGACGAAATTGGATTTGATAAGTTAAACAAGATTTAGAAAGTCCTAGATTTATTATGGGCACCTGGATAATTTGGGATTCAAATCTAAACGAAAAACTGGGAGTCGTTTCCGTTTTTTTTTTTAAATGGAGTGGCAAGCCAAAGCTCTATCAATTCACTATAGTAATGGAGAATTGGTACTATTTTGAATGCATATTAATGAGATTATTAACTATTGGGCTATTTTCAAGGGATAATACCTTGATAATGTATTTTTCTCCACGATCATTACTGAATGTATCAATTTTTAATAATATAATGTAAACATTCACGCTCTAGAGTCTGAATATTTATTCTAAAACACTTGCTTCTTATGTATTTTGCATGTATTTTCATTCTTTATCAAGGTAAAGAATGGATATTCTGTATTCGAACTAAACGATATGAGGATTGCCATGGATTTCAAAAGTGTCACTGTCAGATATAAAATGGCGACCGTAATTATTATTTTCAAACAAGTTTTAATTTAAACAAAGCAATGAGTGAAAAATCAAGTGAAGTAGATATAGAATTTAATAATATCTGAAATTGCAAATTATGAAAAAACACCAATGCACCAGATTTTAATTTCGGTAAGTGTACCACTATAAATATTAATACAATGTAATACAAATATGTCAACAAATAACTTGTGTTCAGATTTAATTTAATTTTGATTTACACTTTTTGATCGTGGAGAAAATATAGTCTGTTACTCGGTTAGAATGAAAAAATTTGATACTCGTGGTTCCTCACGCTCGCTAACGCTCGGTCTTGTATAGTCGTGGAGAAAGTAGAGTCTTCAACTCGCATGGAATTATGGCTATTATTCACTCGAATTCTCGTGAATAATAGCCTTCATTCTATGCTTGTTGAAGAATATACTATTCTACTAGCCCCATTCTTCTCCATTTAAGGAGTATTTCTGCCGTTTCTGCTATTAATGACACCGTTAGTGTATTTCTCCTAGCACCTAAAATTAAAAATTAAAATCATGTCAAAAGATCTCATCAATCTATTATACATTATTAAAAGTATTTTTGGGTCCATACCCTACTATGTGAGATAAATTTCATTTTTTCATCCAGTATGACTACTAGATACTTAATGCCTGAGGTGTAAGTTATAATGTCATGTTCAAATATAATTTCAGGTATTCTTATATTTTCCCTTCTTTTTTGAAAAATTACTGCACAAGATTTGTCTACTGATAGTTTCAATTTATGTTCTCTAAGTCAACCAGCAACTGAAATCAATTCAGCTTATATGAAGTGATTTTTGCGGTTATGTGAATTGTAAAGAGTTCATTCAGTCTCTCTCCATGAAGGAGAACGAGATAATGAAGATATTTTCTTAGTGACTTATAGAAGACCAAATGAAAAATTGGATGAAATAGTTTTATCTGGTTCAATATAACGGTCTCGGTGGCACAGAGCGTTGGCTATCGGTCATATTCACTTATGGCTATTTTATATGCTAGAACCAACGTGGGTTCGTGCCTCGTATCTGACAGTGAAATTTTAATTTAAAAAATTCAGTGTTAGATACTTGGCTCGAATAGGTAAACCGCATTGAATATTAATTTAATTAATGTCTAATGCGGAGCCTAGATTTTCAATCCCCCTGTGTCACTGTGCCGATGATGGTGGTGTGGATTTTCCGGGTTTTCCTACACCTATAGCCAAATGGCGCCATCAATCTTCAGTAAGTCGCCCGGAAGCGCCACGGCAAATAATAATAATAGCCGTCCCTTCCCCGCACAAACCATTGGCTTCTGGGGTTCACTCGTAAGTGGGTGAAATGTAGGGCCAGTATTAGAGTATTATTATTATTATTAAAAAAGGCTTTTTGAAAAAGACACAAAGTTTATAAAGGTGGATGCTGCTTCACCATATCTATTAACAGTTCATCATCTGAAAAGTTCGATAGATCTTTTTTCAGGCAGTTCAAATATTTTGCAATAAATATAAAATTAAAATTTTGACATAATCAACAGAAGCAAAATAAAAAGCATTCACATAATCTTAAAAAATAATTAACTCCTCCAAGACAGTCGTGAGATTTTCATAAGTATCCACGATGAAAGTTTCGTATCATGAATCAAAAATTTCAAGTTACACAGTGGAAACATTCTTGAGATACGTAAATAATTGTTAAAAATGTTATAGTACAATTGTTCATAAAAGCTTTCTTTGATGAAGAAGTCTCAACGTGTTTACATGATTTACACCGTGTTTAATTTGAAATATTTGTTTTACACGTTATTTTGGTGTTGTCTCTGAAATAAAATCGCAAGCTTGTGTGTTTACAACTAATTCGAGTTTTGCTATTGTGAAAATGAATAAAATAAATGAAAAAAGTAATAAAAGAAAAGCTTTTACTGGCAATAGATCACGAGACATGATACTAAAATGAATTTATGGGATTGCTCATTAGAACAATATAAAAACTTAAATGCTAGAAAAACCTCTTTTGGTGCTATTTTAATTGATATGGAAATATCTGCTCAATAAAAGTCATAGCCTTCGGTGTTAGTTCCAGATTATAAATAAAAAACTGAAAAAAAATAAAAACGGTTAAATAAAAACTGAAGATTTGCCGCAGAGATCCTGACAAAATGACATTCTAAATTTTTTATTCATTAAATTGTGTTTTCCTCTTTGTTTAATCCAATCGCGTATCCAAAAGTTTTTTTTGCGAATCTATTAAGTAATACCAAGTCGCAGATTTTCAACCATCGTTTCTAAATATGCACGAACAATTAAATCACAGTAGAAACAGCAGAATAGTGCACTAGTGGTAATTCTATAACGAATATGTTAAAATTTAACGGACGTTAAAAATATAATGTATGTTAAATATGGAAAGCAATTCTGCACATTCATGTTTAATTTTAACATGTTACAATTTACGTATTATTTCATTTATACCGCAAAAATCTATTCCACAAGCAGAAATATGTTAAAAATTTAACATAAATGTGTTAATTTGACGTTCTAAATTTTGGAAATTAACTGGTACCCTATTAGTAGGCTTTAAAACTTAACGTATAAGAAAATATGGCTTTTGATGGATTAATTAATCGTTATTACAAAGAAAATCATGTAAATAAGTTGATAATATAAATCAAATAAGATATCCATATCACAAATGTGGTAAAATGTTAATCATAAATGAAAACCCCAAAATCATGTACCACAATAACATTTAATTAAAAAATGTTTGCTTAAATAAACATCTTCAGGCCAAGAGATTAACAGGAATTAAATGTTAAATAAAAATTAGCATATTTATAACAGGGTGTGCTGCTACTAATTGAAGGAGGAGGTAGGATAGTAATGAGGGAAAGGGGGGAACATGAAAAAGTAAAAAATTAAACCCAGGTGGGTAAAAACACTAATTAAAGTAAAACATAATTAAAATAAAAATTGAGGCGTCCCATTGTGACCAAGTTCACAACCCCCCTATACCACTCAATTTTTATTTTAATTACGTTTTACTTTAATTAGTGTTTTTACCCACCTGGGTTTAATTTTTTACTTTTTCATGTACCCCCCTTTCCCTCATTACTATCCTACCTCCTCCTTCAATTAGTAGCAGCACACCCTGTTATAACATGCTAATTTTTATTTAACATTTAATTCCTGTTAATCTCTTGGCCTGAAGATGTTTATTTAACCGAAACTCGTTGCCTTAAAGAAAAAAAATTTATTTTTAATAAATGTTATTGTGGTACATGATTTTGGGGTTTTCATTTATGATTTGAGAATATAAGTTTAAATAAGTGTTTTGCAATAAGTAATTTGAATAGTTAAGAAATGATATTTTATTTGTAGCCCATGTAAATCTTTTGTCAATAGGTAGTAAGTATGAGTTTGTTGTAGAAGGCGAAATAATCAATTAACCAGGAATTTGCGAGACGCCATCAATCCATTTTAATTTGTGACCTTCCAAGTAGTTTACCATAAACTCTTTTTGAAATTTGGTCATTTGACCGCTTCTTTTTTCCATTAGTTGTATTTATTTATATAAACAATAAATAATAGAATGGATGAAATCGATGGAATCACTTATAGCGCATTCGACTCGTACGCTCTTACTCGATGCCAGAGCGCTTTTAGTTCTGCACTGATTTCGTACAGCATTTTAATAATTCGAAACTTTATCGAGCAAGGGAAACTGGTGCGACCCAGTTCGGCAATGGCAAAGTGCATAATTTTATCGATATTCGACTGATGCAATTGACATTTCTATTTTCTAACCTAATTTTATATCTGTATGTGTTTTTAACGAAATTTATTTAAAATGTCTATTAAACTCTTCCTCACTGTCATCACTAATATCTTCATCTTCACTACTACTGGACAATAATAAAAACAAGGGTAACATATTTTAAAAATTGAAAATAAAACCTAACCTCTAAATCGGCACTGGCTGGCACTGAAAAAAAGTACAGTTCCAAAAAATTCGAACTTTGAACAAGTGCTTCTACCAGTCGAACAACATTTCACTCTGCCCTTGTGCCGAGCAATTCCAGTCGAATACAATAATTGGTTCAGTTCCGCCAGCCGAACAAATAGCACTTAAAAAAGTCGAACTAAATGCGCACCAGTGCTACCAGTCGAATGCGTTATTAGAAAGCACAGATTGAATGACATTCAATTGACATATCATAAACCTTAACCATACTTTTTCTTCTTTTTATTATTAATTTGAACTACTTTTAACGTATGTTTATTCGATTGAAAATTTAGCGCATATGTTAATTTTATTTTTACAGAATTACAATTTATGTTAAAATTATAAAATTTAACACCCGTTAAAAATAAACATACTAGTTATAGAATTACCACTATTGTGTCTCATGAACCAAAAATTTCAAGCTTTTGCGGCAACTTGTCAGTAAAGAAATGTTATATCTATTGTGAAAACCCGTCATGAAATAAATGTCTCATGAAATAAAATTTTCATGACATTTTATTTCATTGTGGACACCTACATATAGGGCCGAGTCGATTAATCGAAGATCGTGAAACAAATTCATCGAGCATCAACCTATGGTATCAACCAAATTCGATATACCGGTTGTCCCATTATATTTTCCGGTACTTCAAGACCTTATAACTTTTAAATAAATAAAGACTTAAATATATATTTTTTGATAAGACGAAAGCCACTTCTTTCGGCTATCTACCGGCATGTTTTATATAATCGATGCCGAATTAACTGAATAATTATTGTTTAAACATACGCCTGTAAAATCAGTAGTCATCAATTAATTATCAATAATTTTTTAGCAGGCTCTGAAACATTTTTGACACAAATATCATAATTCTCGTGTCTTGACTTTTTTCACTAGATTTTTTGCATACAAAAGGTATTTCCCGATAAAGAACAGTCAAATATGATCCTTTATTTCGCCGTAACTAAATCTATTGGTCAAACAAGAAAAAGGTTTTTCAGACAATTCAATAAAAGGTCACCATCTGCTAACTCTATAAGAAAATGGTTTGACAATTTAAAAAATAACGGATCATTGTCACGTAAAAAAAACGAATCACAGGTAACAAAAATGTTATTAATGATACATTTAGTATATATGAGTTCATTACTAGAAATCCTAGGTCATCAATCGGAAAAGTAGCGTCACATTTTAATGTAAGTCGATCTTGAGTTCATAGAATTAAATTTAAAACATATAATATTCAGCTACATCAAAAAATTCACGAGAGGGATTACGTAAAATGCCTGTTTATGAGTGAAACTTTAACTGCAGGATTTGGAGCGAAGAGAATCTACATAAATTTTATACAACTGATAGAGACTTACTTAGAGCAAATATTTGCTGTGCAGTAAGTAAAAACGAAATTTATGGGCCATTCCTTTTTGCTGAAAAAAACAGTAAACGGAGCTAATTATATGGACATGTTGGAGTTATTTTTTTATCCGCAAATAGACCAGAATCAAAATGAAATCTCTTGCCAACAGGATGGAGCACCTCCACATTTTTCGCTGATTGCTCGTGAATCAGTTTGCAATAAATTTGGTAATAATTGGATAGGCAGAAAAGGACCAATCGGATGGGCTCCATATTCGCCAGACTTGACGGTACCAGGTTTTTTATATGAGGACATGTTAAGTCTTTGACATAATCCTGAACCCCAAAATTTAGAGGATTTAAAAATCAACATACGTCGCGCTTTTGAATCTATTACACTTCTTATGCTAGAAAAAATATTTACGAATTTATCAATGCATACACACACAAATGTATTATCGAAAACGGTAGCCCTATAGAACATTTGTTAAAATAACGTGATTAAATTTTTGTTTTGTGATTATTTGTTAAAATGTTCAATTTTATTGTAAAGTTTCAAATAATAGTTATTTGTGTAACTAGTGCAACAAATATGCACTTTTTGCACGTGTTGCACACAACATTTTTTCTACGATCGAAATAAATATGACATTTTTAACAGTTTTCAAAAAAATAAAATTTGAACTGACAATTTGAAATTAATTGCAAAAACTATCACAATCAATCTGACAGTGACAGTTCAGGCCACATCCATAGGTCAAATCGGTAGACATGAAACGATTTTGATTAATCAAACGGATTTCTATTTATAAAATGACCACTAAAATTTGCTTGTTGATCGTTTGTGATCTTATTTGAGATTGAATCCATTGAATAACGGATAATTTAAATAATTTAGGTAATATTATTATTAAATTCATCAAAACAAAATGTATTCCTGAGAGTCCCTATGGTCTAGTGGCACAGATACCAGGCTTCAACCCAGGCGGCTCAGGTTCGAATCCCGGCGGCGGCGTCGATTTTTTTTTATTTTTATTTACTAAGAAATTGATAGTTCAAAGCACCCTAAAATTTACTTTTATGCACTGGTGCACAAAAGTTATACTTTTAACACGGTAGATAGTGCAAAAAGTGATCACTTGAAAGCTCTTGAAATACCGGAAAATATAATGGGACACCCGGTACTTATCGAGTCTCGTGATCCCACTGCTGTTTAACCAGTTCAAATTGTTGAATTTGAATTATACAAATTTGAATAATTAACAGACTAATAAACAGACTTTTAGTATTCAAATTAATCACAAAATTTACACGACTGACGGAATATTTTTTCACACATAAATTATTTATAAAACAGAAGTAGACAGACAAATGGGGGGAGTTCAACTCGAAATATTAATCCATCTTCTTTTGCATTAGTTGAAAAAAAATGAATTTCTTTTTATGAAAAAATCGTTTTTTTCTGTTTTATCTTTAATATAACATGAAAATTGATATTTAAAAATTACTCCATCTATGTAACTTGTAGTGCACCTAAGTCACTTATGTGCAATAGCTGCAGCATAATATTAACGTGGGCCAGTTTCTCTAAATAAAATTGACGCTTTCAGATATAGATGACGTTTGCTTATAATGTGTCGTTTGGTCAATATGTTTTTAATTGTGTTTACTTTTACCTTTGTTTAAGTATCTTTACAAATATAAATAAACACGGAAAATTATCAACATCAACCAGCTCTATAGAGTACAAACTACAACAATGACAGTAAACCATTCAGTAAGCAGACACGGACGCGACCTTTCACTTAATCAGGAACGCTTGTGCCCAGCACTTATGCACCAAACAGCAAATTATTACCTGATCTCGTTAAAATAGCCGTTTTCTTTATCTAATAGCGGAATCTAATATGTATTTATCTCTCTCGATTTTGAATGCGAATTCAAAGTGGATAGGTCCAAGTTTTCATCTTTATCCAATTATCATATAATGGTTTTCTCCATCTTTGTCTGTATAAGTGAGATTTAACAGCTGTTATTCATTCGTCTTCTCTTCTTTAGAGAGTTTCAGTTAATGGCTTGATGGTAACTTCATTGTACATAAGTGACGTCACGATCGTAATAGCGGCATATTCAAATAATTAGAAATTTGAATTTTTAAATTAATTTATTCAAAAATCTAGCTCAAATAACAGTAGATAATTAAACTCAATGGATTTTATTTGATTAATTCTAACTGTTAATAAAGAGAAAACGTAAGGTCATATTTTTGTGAACTCCCCATTCAAGACATGTTTGAATTTGCTGTAGAAAACATCATGGATGATATTATGTATTCAGTTCTAGTATCCAGGAAGCAATATTTATTTTAGCAAAGGTATTTTAAATAAAAATATGTAATGGGGGGGGGGGAGTTAAACTTGAAATATTGAGAAAAAATTAATTTCTTTTTATGAAAAACTCGTTTTTTTTGTTTTTTTTTTCTTTAATATAACATGAAAAAAATTATTCAACAACAAGTACATTAAAACAGTAAAATATACACATTCTATAAAACATTTTTGGAATAAAGTAGAACTTACGAGGTGTTAGACCACCTGTATGTAAGCAAAAATCTAATGTACAATCAAATAAATAAAATAACAGTTATTATAGTAATAATAATAATAATAATAATAATAGCATACTTAATATAAAATTTCAATTCCGAATTTTTTTTTTTTGTAAGTTTCAGCATAATTATAGTTTAGTTTAATTTAATTTAATTGAATTAGGCCTAGTTTAATTAATATATTAAAGAGTCGCGAAGTTGTCATAATATATTCTGTTATTTTCTTCTTAAATAGCTTTAAACTTAATTTAGTTTTAAATTTTTTTTGGGATAGATTTAAAAATTTTCGGAGCCTATTGTCTTATTCATAGAAAGTAGCGAAAATCTACTTTTTTGTCTTGTACGGTAAGAATGTTATAGTGTGTTTAGCTCATTTTTGTGAAGAAATTGGGTTACAGCTAATGATTTAAAATATAGCTGGCTAAGGTCTAATATTTCAGATTCTTTGTAGATCATTTGTGATGGATACCTCCTATTTTTTTTATATGTTTTTTATTTTTTTTTTGGTTATCCTCCAAAGGTTTTAAATAAGATTTAGAAACACCTCCCCAATTAATTAAGCCATATGTGAACTGAGATTCTACTACACCGTAATATAATTTTTTTTGATGTTTGTCTAATATACCTGAAAGCTGATAAAATGTATAAAGAATGCAACGTAGGCCACTTCTCTAATTAAAAAGATTTCAAATATAGGTAACATTTGTTTATAAGGCGTCGTTTGGTCAATGTGTTTTTAATATACGAAAATATAAGGTTAGGGTAGGTTATAGCTAGAGGTTTCATTAGCTCTCCCGAACATTGAGTTTCCAATTAGGAAGATTAAAGCAGGAGCGGGCGATCAAAAATGATAAATTTAATAAAAAAAAAATGATCTAACCTAACCTCATGGTTAAAAATTATTGGAAATAATTAATGAGTTGTTAACTAAACTCTATGCTGAATGGCAGACAAAAAAACGGCATTTAAAAAAATATAAATTTTACTGTAGAGCAAATACTAAACATTTTTTTAATCTAAAAATATTGTAACTTTACATATATCACTGTTGTTGCGGGCTAATTTTGTACACTCGTTTGTCAATTGACATATTGCTAACATTTCGAAAATAAAATATAGTTTAGAATATTACTTTCTATTTAAAATTAATTGTATTTGTTGCAAACTTCTTCTATTAGTTTCCACATAAAAAGCATTAACTAAAATAGCCATAATTATAGAGAAAATAATCAAAGACAAATTGAATACAATTCCTGGCATTAAATTATATTTTACTAATAAAAGTAATCTGAAAGAAAATAAAAGTGCCATAAATATAGCTGACGCTAACATCCTTTTCTTTATTGAAAATAATTCTGCTATTAGGACAAACTGTAAAGGAGCAAGTCCAATAAGAGTAAAAGCTCTGACAATTAGTGTTGAAAATAAAATCAGATAAGGATCGACATCAGAAACATTTATCATTATAGTATATATTGTCAAAGAAACAGCAACTCCACCATATGATATAATTAGCAATAATTTTCTTCCGATTCTGTCAACTACAAGAGGACAAACACATGCACTAATAAACAGAAAGAAACCTAAAAAATAAAAAAAATATATAGCAGACATCTACTAAAGTTTGTAATGTTTTATGAGAATATCAGTATCATAATAATTATTATTTATATTTATACTAAATATGCGACGCGGCGAACACACACGAGAATTTCAATTGCAAACCTAAAATCATGAAGTTAATTTATATTGCCTCGTATTTCCAGGTTTAGTAATAGGGGTGCTATTTTTAAACTTGAACGAATCTCTCCGCATGCGAAATATTTCCGGTCATCATTAAGTTGGTCGATTTTCAAACGGCAATCGAATCTAATTTTTAGCTAAACAATATTCGCACATGTTGATGTGGTGTAATAACCTACAATTGTAGAGATTATTTTTGTTGTGAAATTTTTAATGATTTTTCCTAAAACAAAATGTAACGGCAGCGCTACTATCACCACTCTCCTAGGAGAGAAAAATTACGGTCTTGAGCGTTAGGAAAAATGGACGACCACTCTACAGACGAAAGGGCAGTTCGTGCTCTCGCGGATTTGGAGAGTCTTTACCTTACAGACAGGATTTGGGGATGAGGAAGATTTTCACTATCTTTTACTAAATATTTGTTAGTATTTAAGTCTCCTGACTCTTTATGTGTACTTTCCCTTTATAACTCCCTTGAGAGGGAAAATTAAAATGCGCTAATAGTATTTTAAGCGTGGTTTATTAAAAAATAGAATGTGAAAATAATAAAAAAATTAACAAAATTCACTTTACAAAAATTGACGAATATTTTTGACCAAGAAAAATTAAATTGATTTACAATGTTTATATTATATAAAATATATATTTTTGAGGAAAACTTTAATAAATATAACTTTAACCCAAAGAGATATCTTAACAAAATAATATCAGACATTTACGTCTTAGAAATTAAATGATAAAAATTAACTACAAAATAGTAAGTTGCCAAATGCCACCAAAATTACTGTCAAGAAAGTACTGACTCGTGGTAGTCGGACTTAAAATTCAGCCCTATATATTTTACCAAAAAAAAAACAAAATGAGAACAACTTAAATTAGTCCCTGTTATTTTTACTAGGTTATGGAAGGCAATTACCCATATTTTTCCCTACTGATAAGGACGCAAGAAACAAGATATTTCTCGCTCTATTAAGGAGGTATATATTTTACCAAAAAAAAGACAAAATGAGAACAACTTAAATCAGTCCCTCTGATTACTTTCCCGACCCACCTCCTAGAAGGGAAAGTATTGTGAACGTGCTAAAAAAAAAATTCGAGATAAAACGGAAATATCCCTTTTAGGGTCCCCTGAGATGATTAAGACCATTTCCAGATGGAAGTCTGTCTGTCTGTGTGTGTGTATGTGTGTGTGTATGTGTGTGTGTGTAGGTGTGTGTGTGTGTATTCTTTAACGATAGAGGCCACACGTTTCATCCGATTGAGCTGAAATTTGGTAAAGGGGTTTGGGATACCCGTCGAAAGAACCCATTAGTTTTTGTACGACATCTGTCAAACGGAAGTACCTCTATCAAAAAATGACAGATGCAATATGTCACGGAACTGGACATGCAATATGTCATTTGAAAGCCCTAGAAAAACTCTATTCAGAACTCTCAAAATTATTTCTCAAACTGTCACCTGTCAAAAATAAAAAAATGTCAAAATTTGAAACTTCAGCATTAAATATCTGAACAAGTATTAATCCGATTGAGCTGAAATTTGGTATATGGGTTTGGGTTATCTGTTGGAAGAACCCATTAGTTTTTGTACGAGATCTGCCAAACGGAAGTATCACTATCATAAAATGACAGATGCAATATATCACGGAATTTGACTTAAAATATGTCATTTGAAAGCCCTTGAAAAACTATTCAGAACAGTCAAAATTATTTCTCCAACTGTCACCTGTCAAAAATTAAAAAATGTCAAAAGTTGAAACTAACATTAAATATCTGAAAAAGGATACGTGGATACTCGTCGGGAAAGTTTTGGGGAGACACAACCAATTTTTTTTACTAGGTTATGGGAGGCAATTACCCCTATTTTTCCCTACTGATAAGAGCGCAAGAAACAAGAAATTTCTCGCTCTATTAAGAAGGTAAACTTTACCAAAAAAAAAAACAATATGAGGACAACTTAAATTAGTCCCTGTTATTTTTACTAGGTTAGGGGAGGCAATTACTATTATTTTTCCCTACTGATAAGGACGCAAAATTTGCTACCTTCGAACTGGGATATATATCGGCGGCCCATGACTTGTTAGAGATCTCACTTAATCACCTCTGCCTTTTTTTCTTTTTTCTGTCACTGCGTACCTCCTGACCCCATCACGACGTCAAGAGTGATACCGTGCCAGTTCCAACCCCAACTGCGCCCATATAGCTTCTGTTTTTTTTTTTTTTTTTTTTTTTTTTTTTTTTTTTTTTTTTATTTGAAGTGGTAGAAAAACGCACGAGAAGGTAATGGTAGTAGGAAAAAATAGATAAGAATAGGAAACAATAGCTTAAAATAGGGAAAATAGGAAAAAATAGTGGAAGTAGGGAAAAATGGGAAAAAAATGAGGAATATATGTTCGAAATCGGAAAAAACAAGAAAAAATAAATAAAATAGAAGAAATAATGGAAAACAGGAAAGAAACAGGAAAATTTGAAAAAAATTAAAAATAGGTATATCAGAAAATAGAGAAAACTAGAAAAAAATTTGAAAAATAACACAAAATAGTGAGAAATAGGAAGAATTGGGAAAAATAGTGAGAAATATTAAAACAAAAAATAGGAAAGAATACAGAAAATCGAGGAAATTGTGAAAAATAGGAAAATGTGGGGAAAATATTGAAAAATTGGGAAATAGTGAGAAATATTGAAACAAAAAATAGGAAAGAATCCTGAAAATCGAGGAAATAGTGAAAAATAGGAAAATGTGGAAAGAAAAAAGCAGAAAATATTGGCAAAACAGTGAAAAATGGGAAAATTTCAGAAATTTATTGAAAACAGTGGAAAATTTGAAAACCAGAGAATAAGGAGGAAAATAGTGGTAAATAGAAAACTTTGGGAGAAATAGTGAAAAATAGGGAAAAATTGGGGAAAAATAGGAAAAATTAGTGCAAAACGAGGAAAACAGGGAAATTTAGTAAAAATAGTGAAAAATATGAATAAATTAGGAAAAAATGGAATAAATAAGAAAAAATTTTAAAAGAAAGGGGTTAAACAGAAGCAAATGATGATAAACAGAAAAATAAGGAAAATTAGGAAAAATTGGGGAAAATAGGAAAAAGTAGAGAAAATAGGGCAATATAGAAAAAATAAGTTTAAATAAGGACAAACAGAAAAAAAGAAAAATGATAGAAAAACAGCAAAACATGGAAAAAAGTGAAAAATGGGGAAAATAGGAAAAAATGGAAAATGGGAAAAAATAGAAAATAACAGGGATAAATGGTGAAAAACAGGAAAAAATAATGAAAACCATTAAAAATATAAAGATATTGAAAAAATAAGGAAAAATGAGAAAAAATAAGGGACATTGACAGAAAAAAAAGTAAACATGGGGTAAAATAATTAAAAATATATGAAATGGAAAATAGAGAAAAATAGGGGAAAATAGGGTAAAATAGGGAAAAATAAGTACAAATAGGGACAAATAGGAAAAAAATATGGGAAAATAGGGAAGTTAGAGGAAAATATGGGAAAATAGTGAGTAATAGGGATAAATAGCGGAAAATAATGGAAAGAGGGAAAATAGGAAAACAGAAAATAATGGAAATAAATGGAGAAAAACAGGAAAAAATAATGAAAAATAGGATAAATATGAAAAATTTGAAAAAAAGGAAAAAATTTTAAAAAAAATTGTGCAAAATCGGGAAAAAACGGCAAAAATATGAAAAAATCAGAAAAATTTAGAGAAAATATGGAAATTAGAGATAAATAGAGAAAATCTGGAAAAATAGGTCAGCATATAGGAAAATAGTGAAAAATATTGGAAAATATTGATAAACAATGAAAATGGTGAAAAATGAGGAATAATAGGGGAAAATTAAGCAAAATAGGGAAAAATAGGTCGTTGAGGTACTACTATAGACTCCGTAGCAATGCAAGGGTATTCAGCTAGTATATATATATATATATATATATATATATATATATATATATATATATATATATATATATATATATACATACATATGGTTATCATTGGATATAACTAGTGAATATTTCTTACCTGATAAAAATGACACAGCATTTGAGTTAACACCGCCGAAAGCCAAAATTTCACTAAAAAAATATGTACCACTATATATCAAAATATCTGAGATAATCAATCCAAATCCCATAATTGCACTTTTTACCGAGCCTGATCCATTTATACAAGGCATCACTCTTTCAGCATTATGTATATTTTGTGTGTTTACTTGTAATTTTCCTTCAATTTCATCTAGTTCAATTTGCGTGTTTGTACCTAATCCTCTTAATTTATCCAATGTTTGTTTTGCTGCATTTTGATGTCCTCGCTTAATGTAGTAATAAGGACTCTCTACAGCTACTAAACCGAATGTGATAAGAAAAATTCCGGTAAATATCATGGTAACTATGGTTAAAATATTCTTATATTCGGAGAGACCGAAAAAAATTTTACTAACTATCAAATCGCCAAACATAAATAATGTATATCCTGTGGATATAAGTTGTCCTCTAGAATTAGCATCACTAATTTCTCCTATGTATATTGGGAACACAGTATATGTTCCTCCAATGAAAATACCTCCAATAAATCTGGCTAAATAAACTAAATTGACACCATTATTAAATATTGCAATCATGACACTGTTAATTACAAACGGAATACCTAATGCCATTAAACAAAATTTTCTTCCTATAAATTCTGCTAATAATGGAAACAGCAGTGCTCCTAAAATTTCTCCACATAAAAAGGCTACCACAAGACCACTAAAGTCGATATCCCAAACTACGTATCTAATATCAACCCATTCTTCTAATAAACCACAAAGTACCATTAATAGATAACCTTAAAATAATTAATATTTATTTATTGTATAAGTGTTTTAGATAACATTTTATTCGAGCATGAATGTATAAGCGCAACTGGTACAATTACAATTTAAAAAAATATATTTACCTGTTATTATAGTTTTTAGTAAAGTACTGGTAACCATTTTAATCGTTACTTTTAAATAAGTAACATTAGTATAAATATTTAGATGTATCTGATGTATGGCAATCCAATATTACTCTTTAATTATAACTATTACTTTTAATGTAAACTTGCTAATGTTTCATAAAATATACTAATATTATTTTATTTAATTTATTTATATATTGCTATTCAAAAATTCAATCATTAATATCATTATCAATAAATGTTTATCTATTACATTTCGGCCACTCCTTTATATCCGCACTTATAGCATTCCTATAATCTCACAAATAAATGATGCGTAATATATATTCGATATAAGCAAGAAAATATTCATTTATTAAACATTAAAAATATAAATTGAAAACCTATGTAGGTATGTTTCTTATTAAAACCATTAATGCAAAAAATTATACGTTTCTGCTATGAATGTTAAAATATATTTGTTATTATCTGAGGTTTATCATTTATCAATGGATTTATTCTTATTGATTAAAACACGATAGATTGACGTCATTTCTAATATAAATCCCCATCTGATGTGGCCAGCACATGACCTCTCGCCATTTTTGAATTAAAAAATCTAGATCTAATCTAGGGTATCAGAATCCTGTATGAAAAATTTAAAATTTTTTTATTCAGTAGTTTTTGAGTTATCGTTACTCCATCCTAACACACACACACTAAAACACACATAGACATCATCGCGAAAATATCAAAATCGTATTCTAGGGACCCTAAAACGTGTTTATCCCTTGAAAACTCACTACCCAATTTTTAGCATGATTACTATACCTCTCTTATCTGAAGGGCGAAAGGTTAAAATTAAGAAAATAGCATTTAATAATCCTTGCAAAAATCTTGGAAATCCTTGAAAATCTTTGGAAATCATTGAAATTTTTTGAAAATACTTGAAAACTCTTGAAAATTTTTAAAAATTCATGAAATATCTTAAATTTTTTGAAAATCCTTGAAAAAACATGAAATTTCATGAAAATTCATGATTGTTCTTGAAAATACTAAAATTTTTTTGAAAATTCCTGAAAATTCTTCAAATTCCCTGAAAAATTATTAAATAATGTTTGGAAAATTATTAAAAATCCTTGAAAATTCGTTTAAAAATGCTTGGAAAATCATGGAAGAATCATCGGTATTGACAAAATTCTTGAAAAATTTCTAAAAAATCCTTGAAAAATCTTTTATTTTAAACCCTTAAACAAACCATTGAAAAAACATTAAAAAATCATGTAAAATTTTTTAAAAATTATTATTAACAAAATTTTAAAATAGACTGAATGTTCATTGAAAATTCTTTTTAAAAAATCTGAAGTGGCCAGCACATGACCTCTCGCCATTTTTGAATCAAAAATCTACAGGTTAACACAAAAAAGTATGAAAAAAAAATTACTTTTTTGTAAATCTGGCAACAATGGCCAAAGTTTTGAAAACTTTAATAATACGAAAATAAACTGTAGTGTATACAAAATAAATGTGTAAAACTTTATTGCCTTTTTGTATAGTAATGACGTCATCACTCATAGCAACTGCCACTTCCGGTTGTCCGATTGGCACCAAAATCTAATCAGATCTAATCTAGGGTATCAGAATGCTGTATGCAAAATTTTAAATTTTTTCATTCAGTAGTTTTTGAGTTATCGTTACTACAACATCCATCCAAACACACACACACACTAACACACACACACACACACACACACACACACTAACACACACACACACAGACATCATCGCGAAAATATTAAAATCGTATTCTAGGGACCCTAAAACGTGTTTATCCATTGAAAACTCACTACCCAATTTTTAGCATGATTCCTATACCTCTCTTATCTGAAGGGCGAGAGGTAAAAAGCGAAATAGCTCAGCGATATAACACTCGCGCTCACGTCTGTTGGAGGTTTGAGTCCACTTTTTTTTGTTTAATAGGTTATTATTTAAATAATTTTTTAGGTAATTAATAATGGAGATTGTGGATACTTCTTGAAGGGATGAACTGTATAAAATAACACAGACAGATTGTAGAGATTTGGGTTCCACAGTAGTTTTTGTATATATACCGAATACAAAAACCAAAGTTGTAAGAAAATTCTCAGTATAAACAGTTGGTATTAATAAGATAGGTTATGTCGAAAAACGAAGAGCTGAATACTTGAAACTTCCGAATCCTGAACTATACATTAGTCGTTGCTTCACGAGCTCATCAGCAACAATCCTTATAGACGCTGGCGAAGACATCACCTCAGTTAAGTGATATGGAGGTTGGAAATCAACTACAGTTGCAAAAAGTTATATTGACAGGTCAATGAAAAATAAATATGATACAGCAAAGATCATTAGTTCTATTTAAGATGTCTAAAAACCCTGGTATATATACTGATTCAATTTTGTTTCGAACCTTTTGGGAGTACCACACGTTGCGTTCAATAGAACTTACCAGAATTCTTTAAGATGGCGCTGTTTAAAATTGTTCGACTCCTCGCTGAGTTTGTCATATTTTGTGTGGACACAGTGTAAAGCTGCAGATTCGAGCGTTCGTCTGTATTCAGTACCAGATTGTAAATACACCCTGTGTGATCTGCGATTACAGTTTACTATGAGCGATAAATGCGCCATCTGAAATTTCCAATGTGAAACTCTAGTAAACTCTCAAAAATTAGTTAAAATCAAGTAGATAGAGATCTCCCAGTTGGACCCAAACTTTTAGGTATTAGTGGAAACAGTATACATTAAAAAAATCTGAAACCTACTTTAATAATATAATTTAGAGAATGAAAACATATTAAATATTCCTTTGCAGTTCCCAAATGCTTCACATATCACAATTAATCATTCTAACAACACAACTATGAATATTGTAAACAAGTAAATTAATTTTTTGTTACTTGTAAATGAAAATGTTCAATAAAATTAAAATTTAAGTCCAATTTTCTGTTGTAAAATTGTTTCACTATTTTAGGTAACAGCCGTAGAAAAAGTATACTACATCTATCGTATGGTTGATGGGTACCAACTGGGCAATCCGTTTACGGTTTAATAGGATAAAATCCTGTAACCCCGATTAACCCAGTACAACTTGGTTGCTAACAGGTGAAGGCACCCATCCGGCATTATAATACCCTAGGGGGAAGTGGACGCCTCGCAATAAAATCAAAAACAAATAGAGTAAGTTACAGTTCCGACCATTACCATACATCCTTATAGAAATATTCAGTGGTACTTTGTCGGAATGCAAAGTTTCAAAAACATATCCTGTAGACCCCAAGTATTTTTATGTACTACCAAAATGATATATAGGCACGACATCTATCGTATGAATGATGGGTACCAACCGGACTATCCGTTTAATAGGATAAAATCCTGTAAAAGCGATTAACCAAGTACAACTTAGTTACCAACAGGTGGAGGCATCCATCCGCTATCATAATGCCTTTTTGAAAAAGTATACTGTCTAACTCGCACGGAATGCTTATTTCCGACTCATATTATTCCGTGCTCGTTAAACAATATACTATTTTTTATTTATGTGAAGGTAGAATAAAATAAGTCAAATTCTGAACATTTATGTTGATCATCTAATGTTATATTTGTAAAAGGAAATAAGTTCATTCTTTATTTTTTGTAAATTATTCTTGTCATCTGTCTTATTTGCGAATATTGAAACTGTATCTTGCTGTGTTCGTTTTTATTCGTTTTAAATATCCTAGAAAATGCATTTAAAAAAATCGGTTTTTGTAAATAATTATTAACTAAATCCTTAAGTAACTAATTGAAGCATATGTAGTTGCACTAACTAACTAAAAACTTGACCATTATATAATTATTGCAAAGTATTTTTGTAGTTACTTCATTCACCTTCTTTTTAACTTAACCTAACCTAAAGAATCCTTTCATTAAAGAAAAATCCGCCTTACGTCAAACGAATAGAGGATTTTAAGTCGGTTTTATGCTGACCCTAACACTTAGTCCCATTCTATAGTTTCTTATATTCCTTATTCTGTCGGCAAACCACAAATAAACCGACCTTTTCTAAATAAGATCAAGATGGCGTTCGAGCGTATCGTTGTATGTGGTATTAAAGTTCGGCTATGTCAGTAAATTTAAATTGAAACGATAGGTATTTGCTCCCGGCCGGTTTTACTTTACATTTTGTCTGTATATAAATAGAAACAGAAGTTTTTAATTAAACATTGAAATTAAAAAAACAATTAAATAATTGAAAGAAAAGCCAAATTTTGTATATTAAGTGTGCAGTAACTGCACACTTGATATACAAAATTTGGCTTTTCTTTCATCACTAAGTGTGTACGCACCAACACGTAACTTTTGTTACTCATCATTTAATTAAATAATTGTTTAATTTACCTATTGATGGATAATTTTAATTATGCGAACTCATATTTCGAATAGTTAAAATGTGGATATATCCAGTGTTGTCAAATATAACCAAAAGTGGTATTTTCTCCTTCGAAGTGACACTAGAGCACGCACTATTGAAAAATAGACAAAAACTGGCACTATTTCGTTCTATGACATTTTTCACTTGCAATGAGTTTGTTGTTGATTGTATTTCTTATTCAGACATGATCAGAAAATCTCAAAAATTTTTAAAATTAAGTGCAATTGAAGTGGGTCGATCAAAAATATGCGTCACTACTTCAGTCACATGGAATCTGCTATTTTATGACGTTATAATCCACGCAGCTATGAAGATGAAAGCTTCAAACGAGTCGAGAAGTGTAGTGCCTGCTTTTTTCGTTTGGTCATTTCACTACATGCGAACCTTATTATTTTTGTAATATTGTTTTATGACGTTAATATTTATATCGTTTGATAATAACTGCTTTCTTTCGACCATGTTCCTGGAATCCAAACGCGTTATGTTCCAGAATCATGTTCTTTCGAGCAAATTTGCATTGTGATTCATCCCCACACCACTCATAACTTTGGATAATGATCAGTAATCCCTTTTGCCCCCTGAAACATTGAAAATGTATGATTGACAGATCCAAATCAATGTTTTCTAACCTCAAAAAAGATAAGACAGGACAATTAATTAAAGTATTTTTTAAATGAAAGTTTCAAACATATACATATGATCCAGAGCAAAATATTATTGCATCGCTTAACCTAAACGACGAAGATTATGAACGTGCTATCTCAAGGCGATGAAGCTCTTAAGAGCTCTTCCCAAGGCTCTTCCTTAAAAATCCGATTATGGTTATGTGATGAAATTATTCATTATTTGCTACGTTTGAATATCCACATCAGATGCATTTTTTACATCTGGAGAGTTTGTTTATCCACATCGGACACATCTACTACATCTACATCTGCGTTTGTTTATCCAAGATGTATGTGTCCAGATTACATTTTTTACATCTCGATGTGAAATGAGATGTTGTAGTTTAGATTGTCAAACTTGTCATTTAAAAAATAAATTAGTAAGTAGAGTGCTTCAAATGTCTCTGGCCGCAAATGAAAATGTTGCCATTGCCGTAACTTCTGCAGCTTCTTCCATAGCCACGAAGAACACTACACTTGTTAGTGTATAAAGTCTCTAAAAAGAGTGTTTTTGTATAAAAAAATTATATGTAGCCATACAAATATGTTATAAATAACTTTAACTGAAAATCTCGTAAATTTAAAGCATTAAAATCACAGCTTAATGAATTAAAAAAGCAAATAAACTTCATTGTCATTTTTACCACGTGACCAATGCCTCCAAAGCGTTTGTTTATTACATCTACATCATATAAGCCATATTCGGGCGGTCTCTTTGGTTTAAAAACATGTTCAACAATTTTTAGAACCAGTTTTAAAATTACGTCATAGATTTTGGAAGCGCTCAAATATATGATTTTAAAACTGTGATGTCACTAGCAGTTGACAGTTCAGTTTGTTTGTCAGATTCGTACGAGTACTCGTATACTAAAATGTTCGCAAGAGTTAGAAAATAGCAGCCCTGAAGTAAATTATTGTAAATAACAAAAAAGAGGTGCTTGTCGTCATTTGTGTTTTTAAACAAGTTACTGTTTAAAGAGGTCTGTGCTGGATTTCTTATGGTTAAATGATTTACAGAAATGGATCGATTAATCGAAATATTCAACGAAGATGTCGAATCACAGCAGATTATTGTACACAATTGGTTTTTGAGTAAAGAAGATGATAGTGTAGATATTATTTTTGTCAACGCAGACTGTTAAATCGTCTAGCTGAACCCGAATCATTTTTGTATTTTTTTCGTATAACTATGTAAATAAATGAATATTATTAATTATTATTACTCTTTCTTGCGTCTTTCACTTAAGCCCGTCGTCTGCCTTCTTTGTTTGACATTGATGACATTTCTACCTCCTTGAACCGTTCTCGAGAGGATGTTTCAAAAACAGATGCAGCTGGTTTAAAACTAATTCAACGTGATGTCATTGTTTGGCCACTCGAATGGGAATGGTTTAAACTGTTTGAAATATGTTTAAACCAGTCGACCGCCCGAATATGGCTTTAAGCCATATTCGGGCGGTCGACTGGTTTAATCCTCTATCACGTGATAAAAAATTCACAACATCTCAGATGCATCCGATGTGGATATTCAAACGTAGCAATTATACATAAAAAATTAATAAAGAAACCACTATATATTCTATGAATTAAAAGCATAACCTAAATGTGCACAACTGCTGATTGACAAGTAGGAACTGTTCTTTCGTCTTTTGACAGGTGAACATGTTCTTGTAATCAAAACGGTAAAACTGAAACATGATTTGAAGATCATGATCCAAAATAATTGGCGAAAGAAAACGTTCATGGATGATTGACAATTGATTAAATTGACTTTTTAGGATCGTTCATTTTGTTATTCGTTCGCCAAAGATAACTGGCAGAATGACACTGTTTTTTTTATACATAGTTTTATACAGACATCAGCAGAGTCGTAAAGATTTCTTTATTATCAATATCAACAACAACCAACAAATTATTCTTTTTCGACTTTGTCAATCGTATACATTTTAAACTAAACGTTATGATATGATCCATATGACCTAATTAATAGGTTTTACCGAGTGTTAGTGTATCCCCAATAGACAAAACAAATTAATCTAGTTATTAACTATAGATGTAAGAGATAGTTATCACCGGATTCCTGTCGAGCATGTCAACTGAATTGTATTATCACACAATTTGCTTATTATAATAATTATTATAGATTGCAAATAAATATGGAAATTAAAAAAAAAAATATGTTATAAAAATAAAGTTTTAAAAGTTATTCAATATCGATGAAGTTGAAGCTGAAATAATTCCATGGTATTTACCGGTGGATCTTCATGGTAGATCCAGGCAACGTCGTCGTAGAAGCAGGCCCGACGTTGACAACGTGTTTTGGATGTTTCCGCTAACCAAAGATCGAATTCTTAAAAACCGGTGTCTGTCAGTTAGTCAAAAAGTCTGATACTTATGATAATGGGCTACAGTCATGAACTGAGATAAAATTCAGAGCTTTAATATACGATAAAATAAACACTTTAGTGAAAAAATTACTTTGTTTAAGTCCCAAATAAAGCAGAAAAAAAATATTGAAATTTGAAAAAGTGTGGTCAAAATGGTAAGTGACGTAACACCAATAAAATTGGTTAATCTGCTGCTATGTTGTAGGATTATCAGTCTATTGCGGTGGTACTCTTATAACACGAGATTATATTGTTATCTTTTTCTATCCCATTAGAAAATATTTGAACATCTTTATCATCTTTCTACAACATAACTAACAATAACATTGACAGACGTGACAGTTAACGTAACCTAACTTATTTATATCCAATTCAATCAAGATGCTGTCAAATGAAATTCAAGATGACCGCTGGTAGACACACAAATCCACGTCTTTCATGTATTTAACGTGAAGAGAATAGTATAGAATACCAAAATGATAGATAGTCACGCCATCTATCGTATTGGTTGATGGGTACCAAACGGGCAGTGCGTTTAGCAGAATACAATTCTGTAAACGCGTCTCCAAATACAATTTTTATTGCCGTCAGATGGAGTAACCCATCAACCATCATAATACCTATAGAATAGTTGTGTGACTAACTACTCTGGATGCCTTATCGATATTTAATAAAGTGACAGTGTATATAAAAATATTGTTTATTAGAAACTAAAGAACTATAAAATATGCATACTACTTGCTCTGTAGTCAATTATGGGAGTCGAAAAGGTCGTGAAACTGTTAGATTTTGAAGAATACCTATTGAACTACATTTTCCACACAAATCAGAACGGAATGATCTCTCAAAAACCAGGAGACAAATATGTATATGCTCTTGTAGACTTCGACTTGTTCTTTGGTATACAAACTATGTGTAAGGATGTGAGGACCAAATATGAGAATATGTTTAAAGCAGTCACTGATGGAAAGTCATCTTCTCGAGTTTTGTCATCGATTCCACGATTATTGTATTTATTTTTTTAATTTGCTTACCATCCCTGTTATGTAATTATTTATACTCTGATTATGTATGTTATAAGCTTTTATTTTCTTTATTTTCTGAATGTACAACTATTTGTGGAAGATTAGTAGAATCTGCTTTATAAAATCCTACTTTCATTTTAAATAACTTTAACACTTTAGCAAATGAAAAAAATAATTAACACAGAACGTCATACAAATACGACTTAGACGTTTACCAAACCAAAAGAGAAGTCAAATGAACGTAACTTGAATAATTAGACTTGGCAACGTGGCACTGCCGCGCTTTTCTGTGATTGGATATTGAGAAGTGCGGGATCTTAAATATTTTAAAATTAAAAAGGCATTATTTTGAAATATGCTTATTATTGGCAGAAACGAAAGTAATTATTAGTAAATATGCTTTTCATTTAATGTGTTTTATATTCCATTATGTTAAAATTCCGACCTGTGACCTTGGCATACAGCTATTTGCTGCATAAATACTGTAAACATTTGCTGCTACATGGCTCGGAATTTTGTCATCATATCCTGTACGACCTTATTTGGCATTTTTGTGGCTGACGGCTGGCGTCGTCAGTTTGGAGGATCCTCTCGTTGTCATCTGATTTCTTTGAGGTACTCTCGGTACCTTGGGGATACTCGGTTATTTGCCGGGTGTTCACCTTTGCAGTTTGCGCAAGTTGGTTTTTGAACTTTAGTTCTTTATGGCACTCGTATGCGCAATGGTTTTCGTCGCATATGACACATTTTGTATGGCTATGGCACGTCGATTGTTCATGTAAGAATCATTGACCTTATAGCATTGTGTCGCTTGAATCCTTCTCTTCTGGTCCTCTACTGATATTTTCAGATCAAGTAGGTATCTGGGTGCTTTGTAGTCTGCTTTTTCATCCTTATTTATTTCTATAAGGAACAGCGGTAATATTTCCCTGTTACCGAAACGGATTTTCATTTGTGAGATTTTTTATGGTGTAGACCTACCTCCACAAGGTCGGCTTTGACCTCATCCTCTTTAAATGAGTTCCCTAATCCTCTAATAACCACTCTTGTGGGCTTTGCTTCTGATAGGAGGTATGTATACCATTTTATTTAGGGGGTTTTGCTCTAAAACCTCGTTAGGGCCCTGTCATCTTTAGAATCTTCGGTGTTTATTCTAAGGAGGTAATCCCTTTTACCATATCATGTAGTAAAAGTCCTTAGATTTGTCTTTACTTCTATCCCTATTGTTGTCAATATTTCCGTCTATTGTAACACAATCGGCGTAGTGTTTTTAAGTTCTTTCGTAATTTCTCTAGTAAGGCTCGACGGATTGACACTCTCCTCTTTTATGGGACTTCTTTAAGCTGTCGGCTTAACAGTCACTTCCATCGCATTTTCGTCCTCATTTTCGCTCGACGAAGTATCTCGTGCTTTGTCGGCGTCCATTTCCTCGTCCTCTTAGGGTTTTTTCGCCTTTTTCCTCTTCTTTTTCTGTTCGCAGCTATCTCTTTCTTTGAGTTTTCTATTTTCTTCTCGGAGTATCTCTAATTCGACTGGAATTCTGTCAAACCTTGCCAACCAGGATTCATTGTGTCTTTTTAGGGCTCTTATTGCGAGATCTGACTTTATCTTTCCTTGATGTTCCTCTAATTGTTCATTATCAGATAGTAGAAATTTATTTTCATCGAGGAATTTTTGTTCTCTCTCTGCTGTGGAGTCGTATTCGATTTCATTATAATCGTCATCGCTATTTAGCATATCCTCCTCCACGTCAGCTATTTTTTGTTGTTGTTTTTTCTTTCTTGGTATTCCTCTTTCATAAAATCCCGAAAGAAACACAACTTGTCATGTTCTAGTGAACAGTATTGTAAAATACTGAGCACATCACATGCACTCCTTGTTTTTCGCTTTTTTTATCACTACACTTTGTTTGCTATGGGCACGTCTCTTCACATCGGTATCGCACGCATATGATGAAAAAAATCAGCTCAACGGACACTCACAGAATCCAGGCAACTTACCATAAGAAGCACCACTGGGCACTCTTTTGTGACCAACTTCAGCACGCTCAAAAGTACCTCCATAACAACACTGGATATATCTCTTTAGTCTGCACAGCTGATTCAGTTCAAAATCCGTTGTCGAAAGCACGATTTTTCTGTCACTAAATATGTTAAAACGTTTCAAATTTGCTTTTATTACCTACATTTTAAATTCAATAGTCATAATTTAGTAAAAATTTGATGTTTTTATTCATTGACTATTCATTTAGGTGTATATGTTATTAAAAAAACTCTTAAAGGAGATTAATATTCTCAAGAATTAGCGTGCTCGCATTAAAATATCTCAATTAATAATTTCTATAATTAATATACTTATTCGTAACATAACCCTTAAATTTTCAGTCCACGTACGTAATAACAATGTTATTTAAAATTTCAATTCAAATAATATTCAATTTTGACCCATATTGCAAAACAGCCAAGTTAAACAGGTTATTTGTATTGCATTTGTCTTCGAAATTTGGTGTTTGTGTAGCAGCTTTAGTGAAGTGCTTGTTCTTTCCTCTTCGGCACATATATAACGCCCAGACCCTTGGCTTGTTATGCTAAACTAAACCAAACATAGACAAACCTTCACTTCAAACAAAAACGGGTTTTCTTGCTTTGTTTTCACGGAAAACGTATTACGTGAAACGCGGTGTCGCAAGTCATATTTGTTAGCATCAACATTTGTTACTAATATTGTGTTCTTTGTCGGCTTTATCTTTTGCCTTCTTAACCATTTGTCAAATCAAGAAAAGCTGACAGATATAAGTCGTGAAAATCCGTTTTTGCGTGTTATTTAATTTAAAATGAGGGCTACGGTACGGCGATACAAAAACAATTGTGACTTACTTGATGTAGAATGTATAATGATTTGCAAACATACCTGAAACAAAAAATAAATATATTAAAAAAATTAAAAATTTGAACAAAAATAAACCCGATTGGGTTATTAGCATGAGAAAATTACAGTAGTCTGTTTATATTTGATTAGTACTTTTTTTATATTTCCTAAGTAAAAAAAGTGTTAAGCCGCGAAATTCATTTTGTGATAATATACAGTGGAGACATAAAATTATTTAAAAAAAATTAACAAAATATTTTCAGTAACCAATAAATATTGTTTAGATGGTTCTTTTAGTGTATGTTTATTATTCTAATAAAACAATGGTCTAAACACGTTCACAAATCCAAAAATCACTACTGTCTTATTCACCCAACACTTTCAATCCAAATCCCTCACATTTTTGAATATAAAATACCCAGACAATATACTACATGTATCATCAGAATGAGATTAAATCACGGATGATTCCCTGCCTCTCCAAAATTAGGATTTCCCCAACTCCTTTTTATCCATGCAACAGTAGTTCAGTACGAGATCTTAATCATTTAATATTTGCATACCCTATGTACAACCAACCTTGATATTACTTCACACACAAATTATTACAAGCAGGACTTCAGCTTCCATTAAACGTTACATATTTGCTATAATCTAATAAGAAACAAATATTAACCCTATAGAAAAATTCGTAAAAGAATCTAAAATAAACATCTAAAGATTACCCCCTCGTTTACAAATGGATTAGATCCGATGCCAGGAAGTGAAAAAAAAAAATTCAAAGCTGTTTTTTACCTACTAAAATTAGATAAATAGTAATGAATATACACGCGAAGAAAAATAATAGATGCTCTTTTATTGTTGCTATTTTATATGATTTTTCTTTACGTATCTATTCTGTGTTACATTTTAAATATAGTGTCGTATGTCACGTTTAATTTGGATCCATAATTACGAAGGTACATTCTAGCGTCGTTTTATGGCTGTTATTGCGCATAATATTTATTTATTTATTCTACGTCACATTTAAAATATAGTGACGTTTTTAGATAAAACATATTGTTTTTGTGGTAATACCACCTTATACGCTGGAAATACTCCTGTACGCTTGGAATTAATTAGCCATTGGTAATAAAAAAACATGGATCAAATATTCAATCTGGATTATGTTTAGGTTCCTGACAGAAGATTATAGACTCAACAAACACATGAACAACATTGGACCTGTAGACGCAATAATATATAAGTTCTGCCAAGAAGATGAAGAAATCTATTTCTTATTCTTTTAACTCTTTCAGTTGAAAGGTTGTTTTTCAAGTTTTCGTACTATTTGTACACGTGTACATTATTTTTATTATTCTCATTGGATGCATTGTAAGCAAAGCAGGCCACGACAGCCTTCTACATGAACATGTAATTAAAAAAATTGAGCTTTTTGCTTAATTAATTATATTTTTTAGTATTTACTCTATCTCAACATGTATTCTCTATCTACTCCCGTCTAATTTATTTACAATTTTGTCTTATTACTGCTTCAAATTGAATTTTCTCTAACCAGGTAACAGTAACAATAAATTTAATGCAATACGGCAGCCGGAATCTAGTACAGTGGTAGTCCGAGTTCCAGTGGCAGCCCTTGACCTTTAGAGACAGGTCAAGTTAAAGGGAGCGAAACCAATTCCAAGAGTACCAGAGGCCACCACGCCAGAACTTCCGACCGACACGATACACACCTTCCTCCGGATTTGGTAATTTCATTTGTTTCTGAATAAAGAATTATGTTTACTTTTTGTCCTTATTTAATTATTTAGAGTTTGATATTTAGCTGCAAATATCCAGGTACTCAATCCAGTGGGACAAGTAAAGTCCGCCCTCCTGGCAGCTAGTGATTTGTTCGATACCATAACGACAACTGGATTATATTTTTCTCCACTATAGCTGCCCGTGCAAGTGGCCTTCACACTAAACACGGAAGGTGGAGCTCGAGGCAATCCAAAACAAGGACTAAGGCGCCAAAATACCGCTGACGACGCAAAGGAGCGTTACAAAACATATTTCTAGCATAATTTTATAAGTTAGTCCATGACTGCACTTTCATGTCCAAACTCTTTTAAAAATAGTTTTCCTAACACGCAATCACTAGCATAAGCGGTTAGTGATAAAAACTTCACTCATCTCTTTCTAAATATATTCGCCTTTTTTTCCCTCTCGTCAAATAAAACTCTATTACCACATTTTTGATAAAATAATGTTATCCATGGAACTAAAAGCGTGACTAAATTATTGCAACCTTTTTCATTAAAATTAAAAAATAGCATCTATGGAACTATTATTATGTATCCAGACACGAGCCGAAACATACCTTGTTCGCTTAGCGAAATGATCTATTTCACCGGACTATTAATTTAACATAAAAATTACACTAAACAATTTCCTAAGCCCTACACAAATATTTGTAATAAAAGTTAAACATGAATGTAAAGGTATATAAAAAAATGTCTAAAATATGTGCCGATTAGTTTATAAAAATATGCCGGTAGGTTGCGTATCAGTGAAAATTATTCAATTTTAAAAATAAAAGTTTGTTAATTATCAACAAAGTAAACTAGTCTTTTCATTTTATATTGGGATTATTATAGTCCAACATAGGTAGAGAGTCCTAGTCTGTCTATCAAAACAAGTGTAAAAAGTTGTTTGTGTCTTATTTACCATATCAATCGACAGTTGAGAGTTGTTTTAGGCATTTTTTTATGAATTCTGATGGATTGCTAAATGATTTTTTTAATTGGGGCTAAAATTCTAGTTCCTGTAATGTGATGTGACGTTTGGATTCCAGGAATGTAAACATTTTTTTTTCGGCGATTAGATTTTTACAAAGATTTATGGTGGTGACATAATTAAATAATTCTTTTTTAAATTTTTTATTTCTAATTTTAAAGAATTAAGTAGTATACGAAAATTATTACTAACAATCTTCCTGTCCAGAAATCATGAAATAATCATAAACTGAAACCACTCATCCGAACAAACGTTTCAGATAAGATTTGGTTTCACAATCGTTATACACCAAGTGGTAAAACTAGAAAATATTATTTGCTTGTCGTTAAATTATTAGCAAAGTACATGCACGCAAACCGAACTTACGTGTTTCATATCTGCGTGTTTGTTTGTGTAACCCCTTTCAATGTTTAATTTATTCAATAGAACGGACAATGTTGCCAACAGTATATATTAATACTTAAGTATTAAAATAACTACAGAATAGTTATGATCAAAGATTTTCTATATACATTAATTATATGAACTGAATTTTAGAAATTTTTATAAGTACGGTCCTGTCCCTGAACTTATGAGTTAGAGAATTAAAATAATTCACAATGACTATTTGTAGTTTCTAATTAGCAATAATTGAAGTTTAAAAAAATTTTTATTTATTTTCGGATTGTAGTTATTTAAGAAAATTTCATACAGATATTTATAGTCTATACGAAGTCAATCCGAACAGTTAAATAAAAGACCGGGTGTGATAAATTTACTAGTTAATACCATATAAAACTTCCCATATAAAATTGATGATTAGACCCCATATGAATTCCTTAAGAGGCGCCAATACCATATGTTATCTTGCCTGAAATCGTTTTTGGACGAGCGCTCCGTTAATATTAAAGATAGGAAGCTGCGGTTTTCACCAATCGATTCTGTAGTTAATTATTTAGAGCGCGTCTGTGGCACTTTTTTAAAAATAATTTTAGTAAAAGTGATACGACTATCAACTTTTTTCTCTAGACTAATTTGAAAAATGTAGCACAAACGCGCTCTTCTCATAAATATTTTAAATATCATGAAAAAACCGCTTATTTTTAATACGAATAATTATGTTCTGCTCAGAAAAAATTGGACTAGAGGGTAGGATTATTTAACATAAACCGGAAAATACTAAAAAAAAAAAATTTACATCCAATTTACCAGAATACAAGCACACTTTCCTTGGGTAATTCTCTAACGGGCAAACACAAAAGTCACGTGGTGTGTGGGCCTCTTAACACTCACTCAAAGTCGGACCACTCAAGTCGAACAAATATTATTGCCTGAACACACGAGCAAAATATGAAGGTCAAAAAATGTCGGGTTCAGTGTGAACACTTGCCTTTACATTTTTGAGTGAATTGCCAGTGCTGGGGATTGGGTTAGGATTTATGACATTATTTTATTCTGTATTCTTGTGAATTTTAGCGAGTCGCTTGCATTAGTGTCGTATTTTTCTAAATTGTTTTCCTGATGTTTCTGTTAAAGAAACGGACAATAAAGGAGAATACATATTGTATTTTACCTTCCATTGACCCCATTATTATAATCCCAAATTCAGATTCAAGCTCTGAAAATTCCGATAATGAATCTTACATTTTATGCCATAACTCTATACTACTAATAGAAAAAAATATCCGTGTAGGTACATGAAAAATAAAATTAATTAAGAAAATTAATTATATCACGCCGCCCATGCTTTACAAAAAAGTTACAGATAGTCGGTAGATATTTAGTTTTTATGCCCTTCAAATTGACTTCGAATGGACTATAAAAGAAATTAAATATACATTAATGAATTTATATCCCAATTTAAAAAAATTAAATCTTCCCCTTAACATTATTACTTAAATTTTTTTTTTATATCAATTCCAATTTTTTTTTTCATAATAATAATAATGAAATAATGATGTGCTCAAAAAAATTAAAATACGACTCTTTATATTCACAATTGCTAATTTAGAAAATTTATACCAATTACTATCAATAAATTATCTAAACTCAAACTTTTTTTAACAATAAACTATGTTTATAAAATTCAAACAAAAATCATAAAAAGTACTTCATTACAATACATAGGGCGTTAAGCTTAAAGTATACTATTTTTTTAAATATTTTCATTTGAAATGTGATAACTGAAATGGGACACCAGATTCATTTTTATATTTTAGATTTTAATGATTATGAATAATATAAAAATAATAATCTCTATATTTCTTGTGAGTGAACCCTAGATACCAAGGATTGTGCGAGGAAGGATAGAAAATAACAAAAATAAAATAATATCCCAGGTAACATTCGACAGTCAATTTGTACATATTTGAAGTCGTAGAATCTAAATATGATGAAATGTACAGTATGTTCCAATTGAATTTTCCAACAAATAGAAAAATTTTACATACATTTGGGAATTTGATTAATTATTAGAATACCCTGTATAAATCTTCATTATAAATTGTACTAGCTAAATTTTAAAATTCGTCTAAAACATTTTATCACATAAATTAATATCATCCTGTATAATAAAAAATATTAAAAATAAAATTTCAAGTTTAAAATTTAGATTTTTATTATCTAAATGCGATTGGGTTACAAATACAACGTGGGGCATATTAGAAAGAGAATTGGAATAATAATTTGTGTAAAATAGTATCCAGTGGTGAATTGTAAATATAAGTATGATTAATAAGTGTTTGAAGTCTAGTTAACAATGTAATCTAATAACCGATACCGTATCTTGATTAAAACAAACAGGTAATTTAAAAAAATATTTAACAAAAAATCTGAACATACATATTTATATTTTCCAAAAATATTCCCTAAAAAAACAAAAAGAAAAGTTAAAACTCGATATACATTTTCTTCTAATCAAATCGTACTCGACTTTGCATTTCGTAATAAAATTTACCAAAAGCTTTTTCAAATTTTAAGAAAAATAATAAACACATTTCTTCGTTAAAAAAAAACTTGTTAGCGAGTGCCATTTCCATTCTCTTATTACATGTTTTTTTATAATTTAAATTTCATTCGTTACATGGATTTCCATTTGTAGATAAAAATCAAATACGGCCACCAGCGGCCGCATAAAGGAAGGCGTTAGGTTATAAGTTAGACTAACACTAACAACGCGAGTTCTCGAGGGTCCGGCATCCCATAATTTCATTTGGCTAATGAAGCCAAGCCGGTAAATACATTATTATATGCAAATAGCCTTCCTCTAAGCTGAATAATTTCGACTTCATCTACGAAGGTTGTTTGCCAGTAATACCACGGCGTTCTCGCCTCCAGTGCATCTAATCTTGCTAAGTAATTTAAAGAAAGTAGCTACTAGCACGTCTCCTATCTAGTTATTGGACACGGACAAAGATTTAGGTTACAGTTTGATAATATCTTTAGATCTTTTTATATTGTATCGTATTTGATTAAAGCTGGTTAATAAAATTAAATGGAATCCGGATTAATTAAAAACACGAATCTATATGCAGAGAATTGTTTCCTGCTTTTGTTGAATAAAATTATTATCTCAGTATTATTCATTTTTATGAAGGATAAAATTATTTACCGTCTTCAATACTATAAAATGTTGTGAGTTTACCTATTGAGGCTAGGAGATTTTCTATAATCACAAATCGTTAATTCGTTGGGGGGTCATTGTTAAGATAAATAGCCCGAATGTATACCAATATATTTACCTAATAATGAGGAAGTTTTTATAAATTTTTCCAAAGCAAAATTAAACGGTACAATGGACTCATCTAGTGATTTTTTTTTAATATTTTTATTTTATAATTTTGGGCTACCATAGCACATTGCACCGGGTCCAGCCTTCTGAGACCGATCCTCCGGCTGTAACTAATTCTTAAAATTTGATTATCGATACTATAGTGGCTTGTGACGTGGCCCAATTGAAACAGATTATATTTGGCTATGTTGTCATATCTATAAAACTGGCAACTCTCGTTTTCTCATTTGTTGAGCCACAATAGGCCTCTGTTGGCTGCAGTGGAGGGGCGAGAAAACGCTCCACTCACATTGAACCTACCTACCTTTCTCATTTGTTATGATTAAAAGAAGGAAAGAAGTATGTCAATTTTGTTCTACAAACGAACAAATCTAGAATGTTGGCAATGCTGTAGAAAATAAAACGTCAATTATTTGTCAAAAAGAAGCGCCACTTTCAAAATATATTAATTACTTTTTATTTATTTTTATTAATTAATGAATATTATAAGAACAATAAATCAACATAAGCAACTAGGTTCTTTAAGCTATTCCTACTGGACAACTCCATTGTACACCTACGAAAATAGACGCTCCTAAAGAGGATATAATTCGACGTATAATTTATAAAATATACTAATAACAAATGATGCCGTCATTATGTGAAAACCAGTTCAGGATAAGACAGAAAAGCAGTTTAGTGGTGGATGTATACAACATTCGCATAGATTTAGTTTTAGTCTCAGTCATAAACCTAAGCATAACTAGAAATTAAATCATCGTAATCAAATGAAACCGTTTATACAATACATTTAGTCTAAGCACAATCACAAACGTAAGAAATAACCTTGAAAGTTGGTTAACTTTTATCTTTTATGCTTATGCTTAGGTCTGGGCAACAGAGTCGAGGCGAGTTCCTCCTTATAGGCGACTTAAACGCGAAAGCACCGCAGTGGGGATAACGGATGCTAGGGGCGAGTACTTGGCAGACTGGATGGCTACCCTGGATCTAACATAACTCCGGTGCAGGGCAACAAAAATCCTACATAGACATCACGTGTTCCACCAAAAAACTGGCTAAATCAGTACGGAATTGAAGTCCTGGAAATAGAGGCAATCAAGGAACACCAGTACATCCTCTTTGAGATAAAGGGCAAAGGGAACAAGGTAGAAAAGAAAATAATGCTAACCGACTGGGCAAATTTCAATTGATACATGGAGGACAACGCCGAAGTGACAACGCAGACGCCAGGTGAGGAAGTCAAAAAGGGCATGAGGACAATAAAAGAGGCTCTTAAGAGGAGCAAACCTTTTTCTGATTTATTGATCAAACAAAAACATTCGTCGTCCTGTCTAGAATTCGAAATATACAGAAAACCTATCACTACTGACTCCATTATCAACTTTCACTCGAATCATCCCATATCTTATGAGCTAGTTTTATTTTTAGAGCCTTTTCAATTCCACCCTCGCATGCTGCATTTACCTCTGAACTTAACATTATCAAACAGGTGCCAATCAATAATAATTTTCCCGACTTTTTCAGGTACTTTACACTATTTAGGCTTAATATTTCTTATAAAACATATAAAGTTTTTCGAAAACATAAAATTTACATAGCTTTCAAACCTAACAATAATCTTCAGTCCTTCCACGGACAAAATTCCTTCTCTCTGCCGCTCAGGTGTTTATCAAATCTGCTCTGCTTATTGTAATTCTGTCTACATCGGTCAGTCAGGTAGAAAACTTTCAACTAGAATCAAAGAACACTTTAGAACCATAATGTAAGGCTCTTTGCGCCGGAACGTGGTATTTTGGCGCCTTATTGTAGGTTTTAAATTGCCTTAGGCGCCACCTTCCGTTTATAGTGTGAAGTTTACTTGCATCGGGCAGCATCAGTGGAGAAAAATATTCCTGGAGGCGTTATGGTATCGACCAAATCACTGGCGGGGAGAAGGGTTGAGTACCTGGGTATTTTATGCTGGTATCGTGATATGACAATAAATAAAAATTATTAATTAAAAGAAACTATTTATTAAAACTAATTTGGAAGAAAGATGTGTAATTTTTCCAATTTAAGCATCGGTGTCGGTCGCAGTATACTCGGCGGTGGGTCCTGTGATCTGCTTGGATGTTACGATCCTTCTAGTCAAGCGTCGCTGGTGCACGGCTTGCGTTCGATTTCGGTTTCGCTTCCTTCAGCCTTTCAGCTTCACCTATCTCTAAATGCTCTTTCAGATATGACGGTTTGCTCCAATTTAAAACAGCCGCCTCTACAACTGGAATCTTACGGCACCATGCCGACATCGTCTTATCACTGGCCTACGTTGCAAGATGTCATAAAGGACGATTTTGAATCATATGCCTTCCGTTGTTGTATGCACTTGTCGTATAATATATTATATTTAACGTTAATATGAATGATTATATCGACACATAAATTATTATTTCGCTAGTAGAAGCCAGATTTTTGTTATGGGATAAGTTTATGGGGATAGAAATGATACAGAAAGGTGTAGGAAGAAGTTAAATTTAAAATCAAACTTCAATGAATTACAGATACAACCCGATGGTGCGCTTTTGATACATGTTGAAAACCCATTGACAAAAATAGCTACAGAGACAGGTTACCGACGGTACACGGTATAAACCCGTCAGTTGTGAATATAACAAACACACGAATTAAAAACGATCGATTTTTTTCCGTTCGGAGCAAACCGTTATGTCTAAAAGAGCCCTATAGATTTCTGAAGTGAACGGACGGGAACTGTAACTCTAATGAGGACTGCAACATGAACAAGGACTGCCACTGCAACTGCTAAAAACAAATTGAATCATCCTACTCGATAAGAATTTCGGCGTCTAAGTAACGTCTCCATCTGTTGGGCGGAGGTTGAACTGCTACGACTGACCTTATATTCGAAGTTTTTGGCATTTCCCATACTTTTAAGTTAATTCCAATCCAGTGCCGAAGATTTTATCATTTCCCATAATTTTAAGTTAATTCCAATCCAGTGCCGTGCGCGATTTAATTTAAATTAAAGCAACTTCGTTAAAATAGATAAATATAAAGATACTCTAACCACGTCCTTTCCTTTAAACTTCTTTATAACTGTCAAAAAGGCAATAGACTGAAATTAACTTTTGCCTAAACAGTGACAATATCAATTGTCTTAAGGAACAATTACGCCCTAAAGAAAACGAAATTTTCTTATTTGATCGTTTCAGATACATCATTTGATCCCCAGTCCTGTTTGTTTCTCACTCATACCTTTGTACCCCTGTCCATCTACTGTCCATTAATTTTCTGTTCCTTTTAGGTATTCCTATCGCTTCGCCCCTCATTCGTCAGATCCTACTCTATTTGGCCCCCCCTCCCACTTTTTGTCTATATTCCCCATTGAAACATACTCATGGACGTGTCCAACGCGTATATAGTTGTATTATTTTTTTTGCTGAAAATTGTAAGAACGATGGCGTATAGGTTCGGTCTAGTGCTATCTCTAACATCCTTACTATACTATACGGTTTTAAGAGAAATAGAGATTGACCGAACCATTGTTTCATCTCTTTCTGTCAAAATTGCACAATGGACTCATCCAGTGATTTTTTTTATATTTTTACCTCTCGCCCTTCAGATAAGAGAGGTATAGGAATCATGATAAAAATTGGGTAGTGAGTTTTCAATGAATAAACACGTTTTAGGGTCCCTAGAATACGATTTTAATATTTTCGCGATGATGTCTGTGTGTGTGTGTGTGTGTGTGTGTGTTAGTGTGTGTGTGTGAGTGTGTTTGGATAGATGTTGTAGTAACGATAACTCAAAAACTACTGAATAAAAAAATTTGAAATTTTGCATACAGGTTTCTGATACACTAGATTAGATCTGATTAGATTTTGGTGCCAATCGCACAACCGGAAGTGGCAGTTGCGATGGGTGATGACGCCATTATTGTACAAAATGGCAATAAAGTTTTACACATATATTTTGTATACCCTATAGTTTATTTTCACCTCATTAAAATTTTTGCCATTGTTGCCAGATTTACAAGAAAATAATTTTTTTTCATACTTTTTTGTGTCAACCTGTAAATTTTTGATTCAAAAATGTCGAGAGGTCATGTGCTGGCCACATCAGATTTTTATTTTATAATTTTGGCCTACCATAACACATTGCACCGGGTCCAGCCCTTCTGAGGCCGATCCTGCGGCTGTAATTAATTCTTAAAATTTGAAAATTGAGGCTACAGTGGCTTGTGACGTGGCCCAATTGAAACAGATTATATTTGACTATGTTGTCATATCGATAAAACTGGCAACTCTCGTTCTCATTTGTTATGAATAAAAGAAGGAAAGAAGAATGTCAAAGTTTTCTACAATCGAAATCTTGGCAATGCTGTAGAAAGTAAAACGTTAATTATTGGTCAAAAGGAAGCGCCACTTTCAAAATATATTAATTACATTTTATTGATTTTTATTAATTAATGAATATTATAAGAACAATGAAAATCAACATAAGCAACTAGGTTCTTGAAGTTATTGATTCATTAATATAAAACCTAAAAATTCGTTCCTACTTAATAAGTCCACTCTCGCCACTGAGCATGTCCCTGAGTATATGTCAATGATATTTCCTAAGTAACTTAACCTTTATTTTTCTTCCCTAGTGTCATCTGTCTTTTAACAACCTCTTCTTCTTCTTTCTGCTTTCTTATATTGCTTGTATCTAATCTCCATCAAGCGTTTTACATTTGATTTAAATTTTTTTATTCACATTTAATTTCTTAACTTATTCTTTATTAATTTCTAAATTTATAATGTTAACTATGTATGCGCAACCTGTTTTTATATAATCATCATGACATTTTTTTTGTACCAATTTTTGTTTCCCTCTCAGTTCAGTAAGTAGTGGATAGTGGGTACGGTCATTTGCTAACTTGTAAATGTGGCTTTGAATGTGGTACAACACACTTCTCTTTAGTCAGTCTGACTATGACCTAGTGATCAAATTTTCTTAGCCCCCCATTCAGGATGGCAATTAGTATGTCTAATAATCGCCGGTGCTGTAGGCGCCCTTAGCGGCACTTCTTATAGATGATTGCGATAAGTCTACAAAATATTTGCCGCATATGTGTGACTTATTGTTAGGCAACTTAAGTTTCTCAATGAAGTTCCTAGATGATATTGGGTTCTAGGTAAGTATATAGTATCCAGATCAAAATGTTTCAAAGAATATCATAAAAAGTAATATTTTATACCTGTTCGTCAATTTGTGTATTTGTTTTATGAGTTGTTTAGTTTATAAAATAAATAGATTTCACGAAACTGTATCGTTTTCAATCAGCCCATGGAAGCGCACATATGCGGAGGGCGCTCATAAGCGTCTTGGAAAAAAATATATTGTGCCGCACACACTGTACTTTTTGGTACTTTTGCCGCTGGGAAAGGGTTAATGGGTCTTATATTGTGTGATTTATTTACTTTAATCTTATATTCTAATTATTGAACGTTTGTATCCATTTGGACCACATTTGAGATATGTGTAACCTTTGATATTTAGATTATTTTTAATTTAATTATTTTTAATACATTTAACTATTAGAAATAAATTTACATTTACAAATATTGGTTCCGGTTTTTGTACTTTTTTTAATTGTAGTATTTAAGTAACTTGCAACATTACTACTGATTATCTAGTTTTCTATTTGATCATTCCTGTGAACAGAGGTATTACCTAATGGAGCAATTTCTAAAACCACAGTAATTTATCACATTACCGCGTTATGAATCCGTTAAATAATAAACGGTCATTCGGAACAAGACCAATTCGTGAATTTTTGAAATAAATACAGTGATACATTAAGCATGCTTTCGTTTATCGCTCAAATTTATTGTGCAGGGACTCAAATGGAATGGCTGGTTAGATTATTTATGTGGTTGAAGCACGATAGTAATAGTCACGTTTGCGTTTTTTTCCTCATGCGTTCTTATGTTAATTTATTATGAAAAATACTTGTATTGTATCATGTGTTAATGTTTTTAATCATCTGTGTATTTTTTTGTACCTACTGTATCACTATCTAGACTTCACTATCTATGTTACATTTGTTCTTTTAATTGTCAGTATATTTGCATTTTTATTTCTTTGCGTTGGATAAGGGTTTGAAACTATTAATAAACATTTCACATTAAACTGACAGCAGTTCATAAAACTAAGCTGAAATATATACTACTTTATTAAAATAAAAATCAGTTGTAGAAAATCAAGTAAATAATTAAACTTATTTTATAATTTGTAACAACTTGAAAAATTTAAATGTTAAACATATAGTATAGTATATCTCAAAGTATACCGTCTTGGTTTTTACTTCATTAAACGATTTATTTTCTTGACTGTGATAAGAAACTGGACTTCTAGATATTTTATGACAGGGGCATCCTTTTTATTGTAAAGAAAATTATAATACATTTATTTACCAGTATTTTAAAACTTACCATCAATACTTACTTACCATAAATAAACTACATTGTAAAAATTAGAAATTAATAATTATTATATATCTATGTTATTATTCCACTGACACTAATTATTCATTTTAATTCTCATAGTACTGGCAGACCCATACCTGACCCTACTTTGGGTGGACAAGGACGAATTTTAAACGTGTTTAACTAATAACGACGGATATACTACAATAATAATAAATCGTTTAATGAGGTTAAAATAAAACCAAAACGATATACTTTCAGATACACTATAACTATTCCGAACCTAACCCTGTATATGAAATTGATTGATTTTAGGATAAAACATGAGTATTTTTTTACTTACATAATTTCGGTGTTAGACAAGAAGAAGGAATGTGTTTATTAACTTTTATTTTATTTATATGAAATTTATTAAAAATCAGTTGTAGAAAACCAAATAAATAATTAAATTTATTTTATAATTTTTACAAATTGGAAATAAAACACATAATTTTTAAAATTTCAATAAAAAAGAGATTGTTATAACTTTCGAACCAAACCCCGTATATGAAATTAATTGACAATCGATGAGACTCAAGTCCGTTTTTAAAAACAATTTATTTTTACAAATTTCTAAATTTCTACAATAAATGCGTTTTAATATGATTAGAGATAAATTATGACTGACTGCCCCTGGCTTGGAATCCTGCTTGTTGGCAACTTGCAAGGACAGCAGTTTTAGAATCATGTCAGCGGTATAAGGTGACATAATTCCTCCCGTTGCAGATTCAACTCACGAGGGTAGATGAGGGAGTTGAACGGTAGGTGATGGAACTATTGGAATTTGGCATTCTGGATTTCGTTGGCGGTGACACTTCCTGAAGATAATGACTGATACCACACCAGTCATCAGGATATAAACCACTATGGTCCAGAGGCTTGGTACGTGGGATATACCAGTTGTCCATAATAGAGGTAGATTTTCTTGAATTTGGTGGAGAATTTCTTGAAGTTCGTCAAGGCCTAAATCTTCTAATGGTACATTGGAATTTAAAATTGGTAGTGATTCGTTTGTAAACTGGATATCGGGAAGTAGTTTTGGCAGACTTTTTATTAATGAATTTTGATTAATTATTATTTCTGTCGAAGATTTGACTTGGCACCCAATTGGTATTTCGATTAAATACGTTCCTTTTTAAATTTAGAGTTTCTTGCTGATTTTTACATTTGAAATGTAATGTTTCTACCATAGGAAACACGCCGATCCAATTATTTGTGTTTCCTAGTTGGTTTAGCTTCGGTTCTTCCAAATTTAACTGTAACTGCTTGCATTGGGATGAGTTTTTCATTTCTAGCACAAGTAGTTCGCAAGGATTGTTGATGCTACTTGCTTCTTTCAATATTTGTTGGTCACAAATAAAGATTTGTGGTGAAATTTCGGTGCAAATGTCGTTTCGAAAAGTATAATGCAATTGACTCTTTACTAAAAATTTATTTTGCGGAATAATAGCCTTGAACTGACTCTTATAAGGGACAGGTACTGAATATAAGTGGTAAATATTAAAAATAACTGAATACATTACTGGAATATGAAGAATATAGGTTATTTTATTTTTGTAAATGTAACTTTAGATTTTTATTATAGATTCGTACAAATATGTATTTTCTTGAGTTATGTCAAAAGGAAGTTGTGATTTTGGTATTTTATTTTCTAAAATTAATAGTTCTAAATATAAATCTGTTGATTTCATGATACTTGGATGCAGAACTTTTAATTTTGTAAATGACAAAGAGTTTTCTATATCTTGTAGAATAGAATTAATAATTTCGAACATATTGATTATTTGATTTAAAATATCTGTTACAAAAAGAGAATTTTCTCTATTAAACATTGTTGCTATTTGGATTATTTTAGATTCTAATAACTTTTCATTAATACTGATTTTCTGAATGGTTTTATTAAAAGTTTTTATAGTGTTAATAGAAAGTGAATTTTCTTTGTTTATTGAGGAAGCCAATTGGTTTTGATTCTTTTGAAGGTTACTTATTAAATTTTCATATCGTTCGCCATCTGCAGCGTCTTAATTACCAGAGATACATTTGAAGATAGATCCTAAACCATTAATAAGTCCTCTTTTAACGCGCCCTGCTTGTGACAGTATATTTTTTAATTTTTCTTCCACTTTATTTTCGTTAAATTCCAAAATTTTTAAATAATTCGATATGTCCAAATAATTAGGTTGACTAGTGTTTGTTACTCTTAAAAAGTACTCTGATTGTGCATGTATTTTGTTGATTTCTAATATTAGCGGATTTAAATCATAAAAATGTATTACTTTGTGAGAATATTCCTCAATTTTTGCTGTGCCTAATTTAAGTGGTATCATTCCAAGATTATTGTCCAAATTTCTAAAGGAGATTTGTTCCCGAAGTCCAAGTGTGACGGGGAACCTGTAAAATAATTATTATTTATAGTTTAGAGTTGAATGAGTAAGTCTTTTTACGTGATCGTTTAAGGTTGTCCATATGGACTTTTTCTTGTAAACTAGTACTTATAAATTTACCACCCTTGTTTACGTTTGTTATCTCTGTTGGTTTTGTGAATTTATTCGCGGTTTTTTGTCTTGTGTGATCTCTTATGTATGTCTCGTCACCGACTTTAAATAAATTTGGTGAATCCCGGTTTTCGTTTATTTTATTTATAACTTTTTCTTTTTGTGCGTGTAAAGTCTCGTTAATTTTTGAATACATTTCTCGCGTTATGCCTTTATGTTCATGTATATAATTACTAGTTAAAATCATATCAATATTTAGATTAAAAGGATTTTCTGTACTCAAATGACCATTAATAACATCAATAGGTTTTAATTTTGCAGAAGAATGTATAGTATAATTATAGGCTAAAATGGCGTATTTTATTTTTATTTGAATAGGAGTTTTGAGAAATCCGCGACTATTAAGAATTCTGATATGTTCATTAAAGGTAGAATGTAATCTTTCAACAGGAGAGTTCGATTGGGGATGATAAGAAGAACAAAAATGTATTTGAATTTTATGTAAAGCTAGTAATTCGGTAATTACGGAATTTTTAAATTCGGTTCCATTATCGGTTACTATTTGATTTGGAACACCGTGGTGTGAAAAAAATGTAATGAGGTGATTTGTTATTTCTGTTGATTCGAGTGCCGTTAAATAGTAGGCTTGGACATATTTAGAGAAAGTATCATTTTAACTGGGTTTCTTTCATATTTACTCATTTATCAAATTTCACAGTTATTAATGTATGTTTGGACAGATCCTTTTTGATTTGGCCAATAAAAATACCTTTTATTTTATTTAAAGTTTCTTCTATTCCTCTATGATTACTTTTTCCTTCATGGTATAGTTTAATTGTTTCTGGAATTTCAGATTTAATAGTTACGTCGATTAATTTAATATTACATTTCCTAAACTTTAATGAGGGCCATTTAAAATTTTTTCTCATTACTTCACAGAAAGGTTCATACATATCGGTTTTCACAAAATATAAATAATAAGGTACATCTGATCCAACATAATCCCTAACAAAATTTATTACATATTGTTCAAAATTATTGTCCGAAATTTGTAATGTAATTCTTTGTTTATGTTCGAATAAAATTGTAATTTTTGGTTTAGCAGGTGAAAAAAATACTGATTCTATAATTATTTGATTTTGTCCGTGATTCACGGGAGAATCGCTTATCGGAATACCTACAATAGGGTCTTCGTCAGCGTTAGAATGAACTGTATGACCTTCGTCGTTTTGTTGTATTAGGTCAGGATCTGGATGTACAAAGATAGAAGCAGCATCTATATCGTCCAGGTCCGGACTGGGTGATCTTGGGATTAAATTTAAGTTGGATGAGGAAGGTTGAAGAAATTCGTTAATGTCAGGTGTGGTTAGTTCTCGTCTGGTGTCTAGTGCGTCTTGTAATAAACTGTCAATATCGTCCAAAGGCTTTTCTGTCTCTTAAGTATGAATTTCAATTCTGCTAAGTGCATCAGCGTTTGTATTTAATGAACCTTTCTTATAAATTATAGTATAATCAAATTCTTCTAGCTTTATTCTCCATCTAAGAAGTTTGGAGCTAGGATCTTTTAATGAAAATAGCCATTGAAGTGGCTTATGGTCAGTAACAATAGAAAATTTACGACCGTACAGGTAAGGCCTAAAATATTTTGTTGCCCAAACAATACATAGCAATTCTTTTTCAATCGTTGAATAGTTTCTTTCAGAGTCGTTTAATGTTCGCGATGCGTACGCGACTGGTAAATCTGAGCCAATAGTTCCCTGGGATAAAACCGCCCCTAGCGCTACATTACTAGCGTTAGTAGTAACAATAAACGGTTTCGAAAAATCCGGGTATTGCAATATTGGATCATTTGTTAATATATTTTTACACTTTTCAAAACATTCAATAAATTCTGAGTTATGCTCAATTTTAGCACCTTTCTTTAAGCATTTTGTAAGTGGTTTAGTGATTTTAGCGAAATTATTTACAAATCTCTTATAATAACCTAACAGACCAAGAAAACCTTTTATTTGTTTAGTTGTTTTTGGCAAAGGATAATTTTTTATTACCCTGATTTTATCGGGGTTTGGACGAACCCCTTCAGGTGTAACAATATGACCTAGATAGGCCACTTCTTTTCTAAGAAATTCCGACTTATCTAGTTGTATTTTAAAATTGGACTTTCTGAGTCTTTCAGAAACTGATTTTAAATTTTCTAAATGTTCTTGGAGTGATGTCGAAAATATTATTATGTCATCTAAATATACAAGACATTTTTCATTTTGAATCCCGCTTAGAATGTTATCCATTATTCTTTGGAACGTCGCAGGGGCGTTCATCAGTCCAAATGGCATTCTAAGATATTCATAATGACCGTTTTCTGTGCTGAAGGCTGTTTTTTCGATATCACTCCCGTTCATTTCGATCTGGTGGAAGCCGCTAGCCAGATCTAATGTTGTGAAGTACTGACATTTCCCTAATTTGTCGAGTAGGTCAGTAATATTGGGAAGTGGGTACTTATCGGCAATGGTTTTTTCATTGAGTTTACGGTAGTCCACAACGACCCTAAATTTCTGCCTCCCTGATGCGTCTGCGCGCTAGGGGACCATCCACAGGTTACTTTGCCAGGCGCTGTTACTTGGCCTAATAATATTTCGGTCTAACATTTGTTGAATTTGGTTATTTACCTCTTGCCGATGAACAAATGGGTAACGATACGATTTACAATAAATTGGGACCTCGTCGGTTATCCTTATGCTATGCCTAATCTTATTTGTAAAACTTAAAGGAATATGTTCCTGATGAAATATTTCTGAATATTCGATACACAAATTTAAAATTAATCTTTTCTCTTCAGTGTTTAAATGGTCGGTACGGATCTGTGTTAAATCTAATTTTCGTTTTATACTATCATCAAAATTATTTAGGTTTATTTCTTGTATATTATTCATGTCGAATTTTTCAACTAACACTTGTTCTAAGAAATCTAATGAGATAAATTCAGTAGTATTATTTAATATTGTTGTAAGAGCACGTCCATTTCTTGCAATTGTTAAACTTTCAGGAATCTCACAATTATGTATTTTTTGATATATAATAATTACTTCTCCATTTATAATTGAAGTTTTTATCTGTATTACCTTTTCGGTACGAGGTTCAATATTAATGATATTAGTGTTATTTTTTTCAGTTTTTGAAAATTTAATTTTATTTTGGCATGTGGAGTAATTAAAAATCCACTGTCAAAATTTAAAGTTGCTTTTAATTTTTTAAGATTGTCAATACCAATTAAACCATTAAAAATATTGTGAAATTTGAACAAATAAAATTTAAGATATTTTTGTTCTTCTAATTGAAATATTTTAGATGCTGGAATTTTAATACTATATTTGTGAGTTGATTTCTGAAAAACTGTTGATACAATAAATGGATCAGATTCTATGAAATTTGGAAATAATCTCTGTGCAATATCAGGGTCTAAAAATGATTTCGTAGAACCAGAGTCGATAAGAAACTTAAGATTAAATTCTGGGAAAATAATATAAGCTAGATCTCTACAATCTACATTATTTAGAGAAATAGTCAAGGGGCTTATGTCCCTTTGTCTTGACTGGCGACAATACGAAAATTTTCAGATGTTTGCTCATTTTTAAATGGATATTGATTATTATTAGTAAAAGATTCACTTTCTACTTCTACACTATGATTCATATGTTCAGTTTCAGTATTATATAATTCTTCTGAAACAAAATTAGGTTGCGGTCTATAATTTGAAGGGCCAGCTTGTGAGTAATTATTATTTCTATAATTATTAAAATTATTTCCCATTGACTGGGTATTTGGTTTTCCGGTAAAGCGTGTGGAAACACTCATTGGCGTCGGTTTTGGGAATGATCTGTTTGAATTAGGTCCAAATACGTTTTCTTTTGGTGACTGTCGAAAAACTTGAGAGTTTGTAAAGAATTTTTGTAGAGGCATATTTTGCCTTGGTTGCATTTGAATTGGTTGAGACGGAAAGTTAGAATTAAATTTTCTGAAATTTGAATTTTGTCCAAAATTATTGGATGAAGCATTAAAATTTGATAAATTGAATAAAACTCGAAGTCATGTACCACAAAATTTAATTAAATTGTTTAGGTTTAAAAGGCGACTAGTTTCGGCTTAATAGCCATCACCAGGCCTACAAATGTAACATTCAACAATAAAAGGTTTCACAATAAAAAGAATTAACTAACTTACCACATAAATAACAAAAATTCGTTGAATTACAAAAATTTTTTTGCATATTGCAAGGGCTCTATCTTATCGATAAGGTAAAAGAAGGGAGTGGGAGAAAAACTTAAAATTTGGATTAAACGCATTTTGTTGGTTAGGTCTATTTTGTACATAATTTGGCTTTTGAAAAATGTTATTTGTTTGATTTTGAAAGTAATGCGTATTTTCCTCTTCCATAACAAATTGTAAAGCTTCAGTTAATGTGCCTGGTCTCATACAACGAATTGTAGTACCTAAAGGTTCTTTAAGTCCACAAAGGAACGTTTTTAAAGCTAAATCATTATATACATTTTTCTTCAAGTTTTTCGAAGCCTGTTCTACATGACTACAAAGCAAATTTAAAATGTTTAATATTCTATCATAAAAAGCTTGTGCTCTTTCACTTGGAAATTGTCTCATAATTACTAAATCCCGAGTTAAACAGGTTTCATCTCTTTGATCGGCAAAATTTCGCCTTAATACATTTTTTAAATCATCCCAAGTGACAACATTTTGAATGTTTACCACAGTTCTAGCGTTACCTACTAATTTACTAACAATTGATTGAATTCCATAAACATTATGGAAACTATTGAGATTGTTTCTATCATAAAAGTTATTAACAAGACTATCACAAACCGATAAAAATCTATTTAAGTCATCCTGATTTAAAGTTAGCCGCCATACTATTGGTTGAATTAGAATTATTATTAATTTTTTCTTTTGGGTTAGATTTAACAATTTGAGAGTCAGTTAAAGGTAAATTTAAATTCAAATTATTTAATCCTTTGATTAAATCGTCAACTGATTGAGTCATAAATTGCACTTATAGTAATAAAACGACTTGCAGCATTCCAACTATGAGGTGAAAGTCTGGGTCAGCGATTCTGTCCTCTCCAAAGCTTGTCTTTCCTCGTAGAATTGAATAATGTTGATCCAATTCCCAAATTTCTGTATCACTGATGATAGGTATCCTTATAATTGAACTTCACTAACTTTTTGCCGGAACTGAGTTCGCTCGATAAAGTTCGATATTCGGTTGATCGATACACGAAAATTGATCTGTTCGATACAAATCAATCCTGAAGATCCTACTGACTGCGCCAATTAACAATCGATGAGACTCAAGTCCGTTTTTAAAAACAATTTATTTTTACAAATTTCTAAATTTCTACAATAAATGCGTTTTAATATGATTAGAGATAAATTAGAACTGACTGCCCCTGGCTTGGAATCCTCCTTGTTGTCAACTTGCACGGACAGCGGTTTTAGAATCATGTCAGCGGTATAAGGTGACATAATTAATTGATTCAGTTAAGTATAAAGTATGAGCAATATTTTCTATTTAGTTTATTTCATTCCCAGGCATGGAGAAGAACGAATGTGAGTAATTGAGCAACAAGAGTTCTAGCCCCTTATCAGTAAAATCTACATGTAAATTTCCATAAGAAAATTCAAGCTCGATTTTGCAAAAATTGGCTATTTCAAGGTCACGCGTCACCGCTCTTACTACATTAGAGATAACGTCGGTTCTGGTATAGTCTTCAACTGTGTCAGGTACGTCTGCTTTCGGACCAGGCTGAGCTGAATAGATAAAGACCAGAGCCGACTTTATCTCTAATCTGATAAGAGCGATGAAGCGTGACGTTCAAATAGCCAATTTTTGCAAAATCGAGCTTGAATTTTGTTAATGTCATTTACATGTAAATTAAACTGATAAAGTGCTAGAACTCTTGTTTCACAATTACAAATGTGTGTATAAACATTAATTTTACTATAAAAATGATAGATAGTCACGACATCTATCATAGGTTGATGGGTACCAACCGGATATAGCCACTTAATAGGATAAAATCATCTATAAAAGCGACTAACCAAGTACAACTTGGTGCCGGTAGATGATGGAAACCATCCGCCATTATAATTCATCATCTACCGGCACCAAGTTGTACTTGGTTAGTCGCTTTTACAGAGGATTTTGTTCTCTTAAGTGGCTATGCAAGGTTGGTACCGCTCAACCTACGATAGATGTCGTGACTATCTATTATTTTATAATACAGGGCATACAGAGTTTTTGAAATTATGCATTCCGACAAAGTACCACTGATGATTCCTATAAGGGTGAAACATGTATTGTAATGGTCGGAATGTATAGTTTGAAAAACTTACTGTCTTTGTTTTTGATATTCATTTTAATTACAAGAAAATTATTCAAATTAAGTTGTATATAAAATAAAATCCATATACTTTCGAACCACACCCTGATAATTATAAAAAATTAGACCCTTTTGGGTATTTAAGAGTAATCGATAAGAATTATTTTTTTACTTTTTAAAATATTGTAACATTACAATATTGAAGTCCCCCAAAATCCAATTCTTTCGACCGCCATGTGGTGGGGGGAGGAAACAGACCACTGTACATTGTGGTTCTGGCTAACAGAGTTTTGGTAATTTTTTCAGGTTCTTTTTAAGTGAAATATTTTTTTTTGGTAAAAACTATTTAAACATAAAATATTAAGAAGCCAAGCAAAGCGAAGGTTGAATATTAGTCCGTCCGTCTGTCTATCTGTCTGCCTATCTGTCTGTCGGTCTATATGTCTGTCTGTCTTTCTGTCTATTTGTCTGTCTGTCTATCCCAACGATAACTCTAGAACGGTTTCGAATTTTGACACTCTATTTTCAGAAATCGATGGCTGATAACCTTAGCTCGCCTACCTACTATTTTTAGTAACCTCAGTCAACTCTACAACCTCCTGTTTGTCCGTCTGTCCGTAGCTGAGCTACTTGAATACTGTTAGCTTACTGAGTTTTACTGATATTTCAAAATATCAGTATATTGGAACATCAATATATCAATATATTAGAATATCAGTTTATTAGTACATTAGAAAGTTGTAGTGCCTTTTAATAATAAAATATTGCAGTTCATTAAACTAGTTGTAATTTAAACAATCTGCAGGTTATGAAGTGATTTTATTACGGTTCAAGTTCGACGTTGTGTTGGGTCAAGTAATGTATATTGTTAGATTTAGACATATAGGTTATTGTCTCTTCGAGGCGGGCTCATTGTTCAATACAATTAGTGGCTCATTACATTCAATTAAGAGTACGGAGTTCGTGCCGCTAGTGTTACAGGGCTGGCATGAGAACGCAAATGATATGTTAATTATATTATAGTAAATATTTAACCAGTGAATAAATAATTAGTTGTTGACTGTATCTCATGTATATCTTCCGATAACCAGAAGAAACCCTAGTGATACATTATATAGCGATCCTGCCTATTTACTATTACATGGCAATCCCGCCTATTTACTAATTAATATATCAGGATATATTAGGATATCAGTATATCAACATCTCAAGAATATCAAAATAATACAATTTCATTCATTTTGTCCTGTACCTTGATTTCATTTTCAAAGATTATTTTGCTTTTGTTTGTTAAATCCTTTTAGATATTTCTGTTAATTTTCAGACATTTTGGAATAATATAATGTAATTTATTTTCAGATATTTTCTTTTTGTATGTCTATACTCTCAGTCACAGTATCAATATTCTTTGATTGGCTTTTGATACTATTTTTATATTCACAATGTTGATTATCTAGTGATATAATAGTAGATTCTGTAACAAGGTTAGAATGAAAAATTCGACACGAGTGGAAAATTCCGAACGCGAGCGAAAGCGAGTGTGAGGAACCACGAGTGTCGAATTTTTTCATTCTGACCGAGTAACGGACTATATTTTCTCCACGATCAAAAAGTATAAATCAAAATTAAATTAAATCTGAACACAAGTTATTTGTTGACATATTTGTATTACATTGTATTAATATTTATAGTGCTGTGGTACACTTACCGATATTAAAATCTGGTGCATTGTTTGAAAATAATTATTACCGTCGCCATTTTATATCTGACAGTGACACTTTTGAAATCCAGGGCAATTCATATTGTTTATTTCGATTACAGAAAATCCATTCTTTACCTTGATAAAGAATGAAAATACATGCAAAATGCATAAGAGGCAAGTATTATAGAATAAATATTCAGACTCTAGAGTGTGAACGTTTACATTCTATTATTAAAAATGATTTCAGAATTCATACATTCAGTAATGGTCGTATAGAATAGTATATTATTCAACGAGCGGTAATGTAGGTCATAACTCACGCAGATGAAGTTTGCAGCGCGAGCCGCAGGCGAGTGCTGTAATTCATCAAGTGAGTTATGACCATTACCGCAAGTCGAATACTGTACTTTATCTACGACTATAACAATAAATACTAAGCTGCAAGTACAGAGAAAGAACTTTATTCACAATTTATGTTGACTGTGTTTTTTAGCATGGAGTAGAAAGTTTACACGATGCTTTATATTTATTGCTAAGTTCCTTAAAATATGCCAAAAGTACATTTTCTGTAAACGAGTTAACATTCTTACTTCTACACCAATCTTGAAAATTTTTGTATACATCTTTATACCTATTTCTTTTGTGATTTTTCGGGTAAAAAATTCTGTATTGTAGCATCTATTTGTCTTATTTCTGGATGCAGATAATATCAAAAAAACAACAACAAAAATCAGAAAAGTGAGAAAAAAAAAGGAAAAAATAGTGAAAATTAAGAAAATAGGAAAAATAGGGAGAAATGGGGAAAAATAGCTAAAAAAGAAAAAAACAATAGAAATAGTGAAAAATGGGGGAAAATAGGAAAAAATAGAGATAAATGGGAAAAATTAGAAAAACCGGCAAAAACAGAAAAAAAATTGTAAAAATAGGTTACAACGCGAAAAAGTAATAAAAAACAAGAAAAAATATGGAAAAATAGGGGGAAATGGGCATAAATAGGAAAATAAGGAAATAAAGAAAAAATGGAGAAAAGAGGAAAAAATAGTGAAACATGGAAAAAAATAGGTAAAAACAAGGAAAATGAGGGAAAAGTGAAAGAATTCAAAAAAAGCAAAAAACAACAAAAAAATTAAAAAAAAGAAAAATTCGAAAAACCGAAAAATTGAAAAAAAAATCAGAGGAATAAGAAAAAAATCAGACAAGAAAAGAAAGAAATGGAAAAAACAGAATAATGAGCAAAATTGGAAAGAACAAAAAATCGGAAAAATGGGAAAAAACGAGAAAAAATTGGAGACAATTTAAAAAAAATTTGGAAAAAATCAGAAAAAAATCGGAAAAAAAAATAAAAATTTGAAGGAAAAATCAGAATATTTAAAAAAAAGAAAAATCATATCGTAAAATACGAAAAAAAATGAAAAAATCGAAAAAATCAAAAAAAAAAATAGAAAAAGGCATAAGAAATCACAAAAATCGAAAAAAAAAACCAGAGAAATAAGAAGAAAATTAAAAAAAAAGACTGGATACCTTTGTATATTAAATATACATTCCTGTCCATAACTCACTATATAGTGAGTTATGAAAAGTCATAACTCACGCTATTTGTTTACGGATACTATTAATTGTCCAAAAGCAGATGAATAATTAATATATAACTTAATAGGAGTAGATAATAGTATATTATTCAACGAGCATATAATGATGGCTATTATTCACAAGGGTGTAGTTTACGACACGAGCCCTTATATGGGTGTAGAATACCTTACTTTGTCCACGACTGTTAGATATGTATTAACAAACTTTTATTGAGGCAAACATTGATAGAATATTATTTTTAATATTTATAGCATAACTAGAAAGAATATTAATATTATATAACTACAATTTAACATCAATAATTTATGTTAATAGTTACATTTGAAAAATTTGTTAAGTTAATAGCAGAAATAGGATTAACGTCAACAATAATATTCTGATTATTAGTTGAAATTTTTGATTATTGACATCAGAATTAGAATCATTTACTTGTATGGAGCTTGATAATTACTTCTGGTGGTGAAGGTGTTAAGCACATTTTATTTTCACTTTCTCAATCCATTATTTTATTACAATTTAGTAAAAATTTTAATAAAATATTCTGTAGTCAAAAGTGTGACATTTCAATTTAAAATATTAATTTGACTTTTAGATGACAGTCGCGGCTTACTAATAAAATGGATAAAATTTATAATCGTTATATCACAATGGCTAAGCATAGGAAGAGCGGTGATAAAAAGTAGTGAATAATGATTATTCACTGCTAATAGTGTATAATATATACCATTTTAAGTTAGAAAATTCTTCAAAAATGGCTTCATTATAAAACGGTCGTGGACAAAAGTTTTTAACAAACTATTCGTTATACTACTGTTTTTATTCACATTTAATTATAAACCTAAAAGTTCAAACTCGGTAAAGAAGTAGATATTTTTTATAGTAGTCGCTTCTAGTGAAGCGGTGTAGCTATTGTGACGATATATTAAGGAGATTGCAGAAAATATGACTTAGCAACACAAAGGGGAAAAGGAACGCAAAAAGCCCACGAGGCTGCAGTGAATCCGGTTGTAAAGAACGGTCCCGAAAAAAAAAAAAAAAAAAAAAAAAAAAAAAAAAAAAAAAAAAAAAAAAGGAGCGTCCGATAATGGTTTCCTATATATTTTATAATAAACCCAACCACAATTAATTCTTACTTTTATCAAAATATATGTAAATATATTAGAATCAGTCAGATGTGTCTTGCAGTCGTTATGTCTGTAGGCACTCGGTAAATAGCGACATTCGACGCCAAAAAGTTTTTTACAAAAACCTATGAATGTTGAAGGACTGTCCTTCTAAATTTCCGTTTAAATAAGCTATCTTTCTTGTTAATTCGTATAGTGCCTAACGGTATTAGATTATATCGTTGATTATCGGTAACTACATATTTAAAATCTGGTGGAAAAAACAACAAAATATACTTAAAGTGACTTAGCTGTACATTTGAGATATACAGTTTGTCTCATAGAATTTCAGACATTGAAATTGAGTATTAGATACGTTCGCAAATAAAAGAGGGTGGATGGATATTGCTTAGGATGACGATATGTCCAGGAGAAAAAGGTCTAAAAAAGTGCAGTTCTCAGTATTCATTAAATTTATTTTTCTTTTTCTCAATTTGTTGGCTTTTTCAATACCATATTCTCAACTTGAATAAAATGCTTTCGGTTTGTAGAAAACCACATTTTTACATTTTTGGAGAGAAGTGCTCACTTTTACTCAATGAATATTGAGTTTCAAACTTTGCGTCGGTAATTATCTATCATTTTCAAAAAACGACAAGCGAATCAGTTGTCCCATTGCTGAAGAATCTCTAAAAAGACATTTTCTGTTAAGCAAGCAAATAAGCTAGTGCGCATGATAATTCAAAAACTAAGCTGAATAAACGAGTGGGATTTTTATATTTCGTTTAATCTAATATGAAGTCTAATATAATACATGCTGACACAAGTTCTATTTTATTGAATATCATGTCCTCAGAAGTTTCGAAAAATAATGAAAGTGGCAACTCAGGACTATGCCAGTCAAAGGGCTTACGATGTCAGAAGACGCGGCAATAATGTTGTCGTTTGAAAACCTCGCTAAATCTGAGGGTTTTAGACTGTAATTCGGTAAGACAATTTAATGAATATGTAAATCAATAAATTAAAAAATAAGATGTAAATTAGTTTATTTAATTTAGCGGAAAAGTACAATTGTTAAAAACACAATTATTAAAAATAGCTTGAGTCGGAAAATGAAAACTTTTTTGACAAGTTTGGGAAAAATTGACATAACGTCATCAAAAATTTGTTTACAATGCTGGTTGTCATGCTTTCAAAAGTTAGGGTCCATTTTTGTTGCTGGAAAAGTAAGGGCAAACTTTTTTTGCTGTCATAATGACAAATTCACGCAGCTTATGGGATTTTTTATACATGAATTAAATTGTCACTATATTTTAACTACAAGTACATTTGAACCAAATTTACGCGTTAATGATCTCGCCTATTGAAACAGGATATGTTGTCATATCAATAAAAGTGCCAACTCTCGTTGACATTTGTGATGGTTCGAAGAATGAGATAAATATAAATCGTATGTAATCTTGGCAATGATATAGATAGTAAACCGGTAATTTGTAAATTATGTAAATTATTTAATTATCTATAAATGAATAACTAAAAAAGAATGAAAATACTTCTAAAATATCCATTCCTAACGACATAAATATAATGTCACACAACATTAGAGAATGGCATTACCGACGTTCCCATATACACTTGCAAATGATGAAGATAAATGAGATCACTCACATTTTATACGCTGTCATACCTTTTAGTGCTTGTCACGAAGTGAACTTTCTTGGAAATTTATATTTGATTTTTTGCGATCGTCTGTATTTTACTTTGGAAAATGAATTCACACGGGATTAATATTATATTGGGATGATCGATACGATTTTAAAAATACTATCAATATCAACTAAATGCCACATAGACACGAAACTATAAAAATAGATTTCGTATAGAAAAAAAAACTCCTAAAAATAGATTACTTTTTTAAATTGGTGTAATAAATTTACCTTTATTACATACTAGTATATTTTATAAAATTGTATCAATCATCTTAATACTTTTCGTTTAAAAAATGTGACGATAAAAAAAACAAATTTACATTTAAAGAAAAATTCGCACTTAATAAGGGAGTATCAAAAGGTATATACAATGACGGTGGTATATAAGCGTTGACCGGATACATGACGAACCCTCGGACAAACCTCTTTGTGACCCGATTCCGTTAACCGCATATCTGACACCCAATTACGAAGAGGTGAACAAGCTTTATGCATGCGTTCACTCGATACTCCTGAATTGGAATAATACTCTCATCACTTAGTACCGAGGCAATTTACATCTATCAATTAATAGGATCGAATTTCCCTAAAGATTTGTCTCACCTGGCTTTACAGTTACTCTCTTTAAATATTCAAAAGTGGCCATTTGGCAAGAATAATTAATATAAAGGGTAAGCCAATGGACTACTTATCCAGTAGGAATGAATTTATTGGTTTTATATTAATGAATGAATAGCTTAAAGAACCTAGTTGCTTGTGTTGATTTTCATTGTTCTTATAATATTCATTAATTAATAAAAATCAATAAAAAGTAATTAATATATTTTGAAAGTGGCGCTGCTTCTTGACCAATAATTGACGTTTTACTTTCTACAGCATTGCCAAGATTCTATCTTTGTTCGTTTGTAGAAAAATTTGACATATTTCTTTCCTTCTTTTAATCATAACAAATGAAAACGAGAGTTGCCAGTTTTATCGATATGACAAGATATCCAAATATAATATTTTTCAATTGGGCCACGTCACAAGCCACTATAGCCCCGATATTCAAATTTTATGAATTAATTACAGCCGCAGGATCGGTCTCAGAAGGGCTGGATCCAGTGTAATGTGTTATGGTAGGCCAAAATTATAAAATAAAAATAAAAAAAAATTACTGGATGGGTCGATTGATTTTTGAATTCTAATGCAGTAATATTTAGAAGTCTATTAAAAGTTAATAATAAATAAATTTTCCCTTAGAGTTTACGATAATTTCAATGTAGATCTAGGAGTCCATGATATTTTCGCCGCTAAAGATCAAACGTAAAGGACAGAACTGTAGCTTTAAAGAACCACTTACCGTCATAATTGATAAGGTTTATAACGCTCTTTGCATCGTCAATCAGTATTTTGACGCCTTAGTCCAGGTTTCGGATTGCCACTTGCGCCACCTTCCGTTTATAGTGTGAAAACCACTTGCACGGGCAGCTTCAGTCGAGAAAAAGTTACTCCAGAAGGGCGGGCTTTACTTACCCTACTGGGTATTTGCTGCTTGGATAAAGTAAAGACAAAAATTAAATTCAATAAATATTAACTTTTATTTATACCAAAATCCAGCGACCGCGAAGAAAAAAGGTGTGCAAAACACGGTTCTTTCTGGACGGTACAGATACGCATTCTGGGCTGACGTGATGGTCATATGACGGTTTTGGGCACTAGCATAATTGGAATTGACCATGACCTCTGTCTAAAGTAGGACTCCGGCCGTGAAATTCCATAAGGTCGGTTGGGTTTGCGAAAAAAGTACGCGACTGCCTCCATCTTTCGGCGGTGGTTACAACTGTTTAGACTGTTTTTATATTCGAAGTTAATTCTAGTCCAGTGCCGTGAGCGCTTTTATTTAAAAAGTAGAAAATGAGTGAAATCGGAAAATAAATAAACGGGGTTTTCCGGATTTTTCATACTTTTTTCTAGTTTCACAGGAAACACGCTGCAGGTGGTAATTTTGGAGCAAATCGCTTCAAATTTGGGAAAATGATACCTTGAAGTACTTTTACGAAGCCTATTGAAAATCCGAAAATTTCCTTTGGGTTTTCCCGGATCTTTTTTCTGAAAATGTCATCATTTTAAAATAACGATATCTCTGAAACCGTGAAAGATATTCAAAAAAGAAAAATACGAGAATATAGGACTTAAATAGCTCAACAAGTATTATTTGAAGTATTTTTCCGAATTTTGTTGAAAAAGTTGGGAAAAAAAAATAAAAAAATTTTTTTTTTGAAAATAAAATGTCGAAAATCTCGTAAACGAGGGGGAATATCGAAAAAGTAAAGTGAAGTAAAGTTCTTTATTTTCCTTGTGGGCAATTACAAATTGTATAGGAGACGTCAATTACAGTTTACTAGGTTAATTTACTATGACTATGGCTCAGTTAAAAATTACATATATAATAGAATACTGCTAATAAAAACGATCAAATACAAGAAGGTAAAAATTCACACACACTGTACAAACATTTATTAATAAAATATTTTTTTATGGCAGTTTTAAAACTATTTAATTCATTTATATTTCTTATCCCTTCAGGCAAATTATTAAATAGTTTTAAGCACACATGGAGATTTTTCCCAATACCATAATTGCAGAAAGTATATGAAAATCAAATCTTTGTAGTGTTTCTCTTTCATGATATGTAGAATTAAGATAAAATTTATTTTTATTTTGAAAAACAAAAACACATAATTCATAAATATAGAAGCCGGGTAAAGTTAAAATTTGATATTTCCTAAAAATGTCTCGACAACTATATGTTCTCGAAACACCTGCCATAAATCTGGACAATTCTTAAATTTTTAAATTTGTGGCATTCTGAATTTAGTAACGCAATAATTTTATTACATTGCATTTTAAAATTTAAGTCTTCATCTAGAATTATTCCCAAAAATTTTGTATGCTGAGAAAAGGGAATGATAACATCATTTACAATCAAATCAAATTCATTTACAGATTTTTGAAAATTATGATATCTCATACAATTAGTTTTTCCTAGATTAAAATTTAAAACATTAAATATCTGAAAAAGTATTCGTGGATACTCGTCGGGAAAGTTTTGGGGCGCGACACAAACGATTTTTTTTTATTTTACATATAATTTTTATTGTTATCAATATTTCCTGAATTGCATCTTCGGTTTATAAACTACATTGGGTAACAAGCGTAAGTACAAAAAATGATGACGTTAAAAGCAAGTTTTCAAAAGTTATATAATATATTTCTTAAGTGACCATTTACACACTTTACCCTAGTAGTTAATTAGATTTCTAACTTCCCACATTTCAGAACCACTCTAGAGCCTAATGAGTTTCTCGTCGATTTGTCTTTAAAAGTATCGTTATAAATATTGATCGAATTTTAAGAATCTGATGCTTGTTTTTTGGCAATAGGTATAAAATACTGACTGTTCTTGTACGAAAGCATTTATTACTAACATAAAATAAAATAAACAATAGATGTGCTCATGCTCTAATTTAGAAATAGAAATTAACTGCAACTAATTATAGTAAATGGAATTCATGATGGAATAAATCGAAAGATAACCTCTTTGTCAAGCATGTGGATTTATTATAACATCGTTCGTTACGCTGCATTCAGATGAGAAAATACCTTGTCTTACAGAGATATATATTTCTTGCATTAATCTCTAGGAACATTTTGCATCTTCAATGTGAATTATGGAGATCCGGTGTAAAAGGAAGTATGCATTCAAGTAACAATTCGTAATGTGGTGGAAAATTTTCCTCGAAATATTTTTAAATTATGTTAAAAGTCTTGCTACTAGTCAAAAAGAAAATAATAAAATTTTGCATCATTGTATAGAATAAAGTAAATTTAATGTTTTCTTATTTACGAAATCCTAATTAAATTTGCGCTGTATATTCTGTAGATTGTTCTTAACGGATCAGAAAAAAATTCTGTCATTAACCTTTAATATTATATTCTGTAATTTTTTATTTATTATAATTTCCACCATTCAAATAAAAATTAGTGATCACTTTGTATATAGATATTTTAATGGTATTGCAGTGCCTTAAATTTTAGAATGCCCCACATTGCAAAGCCATTTGTAATGATTTACTAAAGACAGAATATCTTATTTGGGTTGGGTTGTATAAAAATTTAAAAAATTAATAAACATTACACAAAAAAAAATTCAACAAAACAAATAAAGATATTATACTGTCACGTCGTGGTGGTCCCTTTTTTGTTTTTTGGGGGTTTTGTAGCTCAGACTTTTATCTGACCACACGACGACGAGCTCTAGCTCTCCACGCTGTATTTCGAGTAGGTCGGACTTCCCCAAGATTCGGATACTATCCGCCCGACTCAAAATACAACCTGGTGAGGGTTATTTATTGAGTCACTGTGAGTTAATTGTTATTAGTTTAAATAAGAAATAAAATCACCAAATAAAAAATATACATTTATTTACCTATAATATTCACGAATGAACAAATTTAAATCGACAATAAAACTCTTATCTCATATGCTCCTACCTGGAGCGTTAATTTATTTAGTTTAGTTTAATTTTAATTTAATTTAGTTTAATCCAATTTCATTTAATTTTTTAATTTATATTTATATTTATGAATAAACAAAATGAAATCAACAACATAACTCTTATCTTATATACTCCTAATCAGAGAAATTTATTTACCAAAAAAAAGGGCAATGGGACCAATAATTAACAAAGTAAAAATGTTTATGCTTACCACATTATCCAACTAATCTGCGGAGGACGTCCACAAATTCTATATATTTTCTACTATTTATTTTATATTAAAATTGTTTAATTTTTTACTTAATTTTAGTTTTTCAAATTACTATTATTATTTTCTTCAAACGCTTAGAAAAGTCACTTCCTCGCGGTAACTCAGGACTTTCCTGAATGAATGTTTTTTGTCAGAATCGTTACCTTTACAACTTATTTGCTAAGGTCTGCAATAATTTTCGAGTTAATTCAACCGCGATTTTCTACCTTTAATAAATTTAAAAATCCGCTGAACTAACAGGAATTAATAGATACACAGGAAATATGGAAATAAAATTATGAAATTGCAAATAAAACTTGTTTACAGTTAATTTTAATGTGAATTACTTTATTGCCAAATTTGATTTTAAAATTAAATAGGATATTAGAATTAAATATGGAACTTGGAAATTTTATATTACTTAGAATTTGTGACAATACTGTCTACTTTCTTTTCTTCAATGACTCCGACAAAAATTGATTCTTCCTTTTTTAACCTTTATACCTTAATATAAATCTCTTCTTATACTGTTCCATTAAGATTTCTTTCATCCAAACTCTATCCATGATCCTAACCAACTCTACTTTATTTTTGATACTATTTTAACTATAAATGTTTTAAATTTATTTATAATTCCAAGTTATAAAATAAATATCTTTTTATAAAAATTCAATGACATCCCCTTTGTTTATTGTTTTTTCTCCTGTTTTTTTTTTCAAAATAAAAATTTTTCTTACTTGATTATTTAAAAAAAATTACTTTTGTCTATCTACAGATTATTTCGGAACAATAGGTATGTATACATGATGTATTGATTTTAAAATGGATTTTTGCGAAAAATAACACGTATAAACTTTTTAATTAAAAATATATTTATATTGGCAACTAACCAGATATATCAATCATTCCTGAATCACATTTTAACAGACAAATTTAATTAATTTTTTTAGTATTCATTAATTTCAGTTATAGGATTTGATTAAGTAAACTATAATAAAAATGTTTAACAAACAATTCAATCGTGTAATTTATAATGCAAGTAAATATTGAATTACTAGTAAAATAAATATTCCAAACAAAAACAAATTTTAAATTACATTTTAGTTTTTAACGATTAGGTGTCTATTCTGTAACGTTTAAGTTAATTTTAACCGCTAGGTTAAAAGTTATTTATAACTATGCGGTTAAAATTTTTAATCAAATGTCAATTTCAACCAAAGATGTCATACAGAATATAAAATGGAAAATAACCTCCGGTTACTTTTATAACCTAGGGTATGTTTAACCAAATGTTTACCGAATCGACCTCTTAGTACCATAAAAGATATTTTAAAAAATTGTCTTAAGAGCGTGATTTACTTTACGAACAGAAAGCTATAAGTAGTGTAAGCAGTAGTTTCGAAGTCCCCGGAATTTTTTTTTAATTTTAATTTTTAAGAAAGCAAAAAAAAATTATACATAAAGAGATAAAGGTTAAATCTAGGCTCTTACTCTCGAAAATTGTGAAAATATGTTTTAGTTTGTTTCTGAAAAAAATCGTGAAAATCATTAAAAACCTAAAAATGTTCAACAAGTTTACGAATTTTTTTCAAAAAAAGCAGATAAAATTTTTCAAATTTGGGAGAGTAGGAGCAAAGATTTAACCTTTATCTACATATAAATATTTTTTTTTTTTTAATCAAAAATAAGAAAAAAAATTGGGGTACTACGAAACCCTTACATTTACTAGAATGAGTCTCGTTTCTGTTTGGGAAGTGGCTCCCTCACGGAATATTAACAAAATCGAGTTTTATGAGTGAAGATAAAATACTATCTGTTTTACTTTTACTTTACGAGGGGCATACAAAATGTATTTAAAAAAATCGAATCAGGTCTTATAATTTATTTTCACTCATATAACATTATTTTTATATTGAATAACTAAACTTTTTATACTCTTTTGTTTTTTTTTTCAATTTTATGTTATAACATTTAACACATATGGCTGTACTTTGAATTTGTGCATAAATTTCAATTTGAAATCCTTTTAACACATCTATAAATTTAAATAGATTTGGATGAGGCTTATAAAAATATAAAAATAGTTTTCTACTAAATAATCACAATATTTTTGTAAACCCGAGACAAATTGTTAAAAAGATATGACTATTAACCAAAATCATAATTGGTACTACCAGGGGCTGTATGTAAGATGCGCCACGTGCCACCTATTTTGAATTTGAAGATTACCATAAAAATAATTACCATACTTGATTTTATCTACATTTCAGCAAAAATAAAACAATTTTTAAGTTACCATTATTTTTATTTAAAAAGTTACGATGCATAATTATTATTCAAATATAAACTGTAATAAATTTAATGTTAAATATTTATAAATTTAAAGGGATAAATTAAAGTATTTAACAAAAGAAAATCTTGAAATATTTTTGGAGTCGTATTCTGTAGTCTGTAGGCAAAAAATAATGAAAAAAATGGCAAAAAATTATAAAAAAAATTTATAAAAATAATGTAAATATTGAAAAAATGATGAAAAATAGAGAGAAAAATAATGAAAAATATGGAAAAAAATAAAAAATGTGGATAAAAATAATGAAAAATACGGAAAAATTACTGAAAAATATGAAAAAAAAATGAACAATAGGGAAAAAAATAATAAAAAATCTGATGTGTCCAGCACATGACCTCTCGCCATTTTTGAATCAAAAATTTACAGGTTGACACAAAAAAGTATGAAAAAAAATTATATTTTTGTAAATCTGGCAACAATGGCAAAAGTTTCGAAAATTTTAATGAGATGAAAATAAACTATAGGGTATACAAAATATATGTGTAAAACTTTATTGCCGTTTTGTATAATAATGGCGTCATCATCCATAGCAACTGCCACTTCCAGTTGTGCGATTGGCACCAAAATCTAATCAGATCTAATCTAGGGTATCAGAATCCAGTATGCAAAATTTCAAATTTTTTTATTCAGTACTTTTTGAGTTATCGTTACTACAACATCCATCCAAACACACACACACACACTAACACACTAACACACACACACACACACACACACTAACACACACACACAGACATCATCGCGAAAATATTAAAATCGTATTCTAGGGACCCCAAAACGTGTTTATCAATTGAAAACTCACTACCCAATTTTTAGCATGATTCCTATACCTCTCTTATCTGAAGGGCGAGAGGTAAAAACAGTTTCCAAATTATTTCGGACCAGAACAAACCTGATATGAAAACAACATAGTCCTTTATGAAACTATATAAAAACACCATGGTCTTTCGCCTCACTGTCAATTACTGTTTAAAACACAATATTCTGTTGCCTCACTATATAAAAATTCTACGGTCCTTCGCCTCACTATTCCTCACTTATATAAAAACAGCATATTTTTCAGTCTCACTATAATAAAACAGAATGATCCTTCGTCTCACTGTTTTTTACCGTATTGAAACTCCGTAGTTCTTTGTATCACTACATAAAAACACCACGATCCCTCGCCTCACTGTTCGTTACTGTTTAAAACGCTATTCCTCACTATAAAAACACCATACTTTTCAGTCTCACTATTTAAAAACACCATGATACTTCGTCTCACTATTTTTTACTGTAGTGAAGCACTGTAGTTCTTTGCCTCACTTGCCTCACTTTATTTCAATTTTAATAACATTTTATGAAACAATTTTTTATTGTTTCTGTTTCCTTTATTTTATAAAAATAATTATTCTTTACGGAAAAATTATTAAAAAGAAAAAGTAATACAATTTCAAAAAAATTAGCCATATTTATTTTATGTAAAATGAATTATTTCAGAAGCTTTAATAATTTTTAATATAATAGCTAAAATATATACATGTTGGAAACTGATCATGCAGCTTTAAATTAATAGGGAATTATATTTTACCCCACAAATTGAATTTTTTATTTCAATCATTAATCAGTTCACAGTGCTTAACTAGGTAAACCAAATATTGGAAATGTTTGGTAAACACATAGTTTGCACAATTTCCATATGAAGTATGAAGCTAAATACTGAACATATTATTAAAAAAACTTCAATATAATTAAAACGAAATATGCATGGTTTATATAGTTTTTAATTCAATATGCTTATAGTGGCAAAATATGTTTATGAATGTGACCAAAAATGATTTTTGAGGTTTTTACTAACGCAGTAGTATTACTTTCGTGTAGATAAAAAAAAAATTCTTATCCCCACTTTTTAGTGAAAATAATCCTGCCCGGACGTCTGTATGGATATAAACACTATAAGTCTCGAACGTAAGCTCCAATCGAGTTCCGGTTTCCTCTTTACCAAATTCTATTGAATTTTTGCAGGATCGGGCTAGCCATTTCGTTACGAACTAAAGTGTTTTGCATAGAAAAACTTTTTCATGTCACATCATGTATAATATTATCCTATAAGTATGTGGGAAGTTTAGATAAGATTGCATCTTTTTTCATATTTAACCAACTTTTCAACTAGAACGGTTTATGAGAAATTCAAATACTGTTTACTTAAATTTGAGCGATGTTATATCAGGTGAAATTTTCCAATGCTTGGCCTTGTGGATCTAATTGGACTGATAATTTTATTTACTTCTCTTTTTAAAGCCATATATTTAAGGAATTACTAGGGGGAAGTAAGTTAAAATCGAGTACCCGTCTAACGTGTAGTGATTATTGAAAGCATGGTGATAGCGAACAATATTAAATTCTGGATGCAATATCGTTGTATTAAAATAAAACAATTGTTGGTATCGAACTGATGTATTGGCGACTCAGTGTTGCCAACTTCTTTTGATTTGAATAATGCGAAGTTTTGACACGTTTTTGTGTTTAGTACTTCGTCATATAACTTATTTCGCTTCTTTTTTTATAGCACACCAGGAGAAAGCCGTTTAATAATTTTTAATGAAATTGGAAAAAGGATCGTAAATACCTATAAAAAAATTATAATATTATTTTAGGACTAAAAAAAAGTACTAAAAGAAAAACGTACCCACATTGCGTAACACGAAAAAGCAATAAAATCTGACTAGCAGATCCGTGCAAAATATTCGGGTAAATCCCGAAACAGTTTTTTTTAATACAGTGCTGTCAGTCGCCTGAAATTTTGCAGTAAAGATTTCTTCGAAACTAAATGCAGAAATTATTGTATTTACTAGTAGATGGTGACATAGTTTAGTAGTAATGTAGTGTTCAGAGTTTACGTTCAAAACATAATGGTGACAAGGAAATAATGCGATTTAATTTAGATTCAAAAATTATGCGCAGTTAGCTGGAAAAAAGCCTAAGTTGCCTTCATTCCAAATCCGGGGAAATACCATTCGCAGTAAAAGCATTCAAACCAATAATTGTATCGTCTTTTATTATAAAAATATTGGAAAAACTGGTTGAAATACATATCAGGGAAAACTTTCTAACAGAAAGGCCACTACACAAAAACCAGCATGAGTATCTAGAAAATCCTGCGAAACAGCACTCCATCAACTTGTCTCAAGGATAGAGGCTGCACAAAGGAACAAATAAATCGCAGCATTTCTGGACATAGAGGATACATTTTATCACACCTCTTTCAGATAAATGACAGTAGGTGTGGCGTAGGCGAGACCACCATGCTATGCCAACGGACAGCTGAAGCGTCATTGTTGTGTCAGACCATGGAGGTGTCGATCTCCAAAGGATGTCCACAGGGAGGGGTTTTATCCTCTCTACTGTAGAATTTGGTACTTGACGAGCTCTTGGTACAGCTCAATAATGACGGATTCTATACCCAGGGCTATGCAGACGACGTACTCATACTAATAGTGGGGAATTTTACAAATACTGTTTCAGACCTTATGCAACAGGCGCTGAGTATCGTGGAGAGGTGGTGCCTCAAGGAAGGCCTTAAAGTCAATCTTGACAAAACAGCACTAAACCCCTTCACGATGCTGGACCACTGGCTGCATACTGCTGTGGTAAGATCCATGATAACATACGGCACTTTAATGTGGTGGCCTAAAGTAAATGAAAACTGGTCTCAATTGGAGCTTTCTAATCTCCAAAGACTAGCCTGTATTTCTATTAGAGGTGCCATGAGGAGCACTCCAATCGCGGCTATAGAAACCGTAATAAACCTCCCGCCACTTGATATTCATATTAGATCGGAGGCAAGAACGAGAGCATTCAGATTGGAGTGCAACTAGAAATGAGAAGTGATGAAATGATACCAAAAAATAAATTCACGAAACCATTCAACATTCAATTAACATGGGAACTATCCAGATGGAACACTGGTATGGTATACCAATGGATCCAAAAATGACAGTGGAACACGTGCTGAAATTTGTGGTGTTAAACCCAGACGCAAAAACTATGCGTCACTGGGGATTTACGCATCAGTATTCCAAACAGAGGTACATACCATAGAGTTATGTCCGGGAAAGAACATTGATAGGGGCTATAGGTAAAAAATAATCCTCATTTACTTTGACAGTCAGGCCTACAATGCAAAAAAATCAGATCAAAACTGGTCTGGAACTGTCTACAAACTCTACTTCTTCTGGCAAACCAAAACAAGATAACACTTAAATGGGTTCCTGGACATAATGCGATAACAGGCAACCTTGAACCTGGTTTCAGGTCAAAAATACAGTCAACTCATGGTCAAAAAACCATTCAAAACACGGACTAACGATATTCTGCAGCTAAGCAGAAATCAAATAAGGCACGTAACGAGACCAATAACTGGACATTGCCACCTACACAAAATGGGCTTCTACCAAGGCGAACACATCTGTAGATTATGTAATGAGGATGAGGAAACAGCTTTTCACATTATACCGGTCTGTAACGCACTTATATGCTGGAGATACAACCTCCTGGAGGCAGAAAACTGAAGAGGCTGCTAAGCCTGGTGAAGTTGATAAACCTTTGATAACAACGATGTAATTCGTAAAACACAATACATCTTAAGGCTATAGTGTTGAGGCCTAAAACTCAGCCGGTAGCATTGCTCAAATCAATTAATCAATCTGTTGGAGACACGTTAATTTAAATAAAAAAAAACAAATTATTATTTCATCTTCATCTATTTTTAATATAATAGCAAATACAAATCATGTACCTCAAATATATATTTTAACTTGAACAAAAATTAGGGTGGCAACTAGTTTCGGCGTCTAGCCATCTTTAGGCCTACAAATCATTACACTCGAATAATATAAAATCTAGAGAATTTTTATGCGAACAACTTACCATATACTAACTTTGTTAACAAATCTTAAATTAAAGGAAATTTATAAAAGAACACTATGGTTCAAAAAAGGGGGTTGGAAAAAATTATGTAGGGATACATGAAAGGTGAAACAGGGATTTTAAAATTGAACAAAAACGGGTTGGTACATAGAGATTAGAGGAGAAAAGGAAGTCTTCATTAGGTACACTGAGGAGGGTTTATAAGAAAACCATAATGATGCAAACTGTAGATTACACATGGGCTCTTCACTATGCATCGGAAATGTTTTGAAGTAGGTCTATAACGACGTACAAACAAACTTGGAAGGGTTCTTCGGCCCGTCGCCAAAATCTGAAACTTTAGTAAAGCGGACATCAAAAGTCCGAAAACAAACGGGTTTTCTGCGTAACTCAGCAAAATAAACATCGAGTTGATAACAAACACGAAAAGCGACATGTCAAACGGATAAGAAAAATCAAGGAAGTTAATAGGGTGGAGGTTGAAAAACAAGTGACAGCCGGAACTAACCAGTGACAGAAGGTGAAGGGAAATTTAAATAGGAAGAAATCCCGAATACCCATAGTCAGAAAATTTTTTTTAAAGAATTAAACAATTAAAAACCTAATTTTACAAAAGTTATAACAAATCAAAGTTGACCTTATTTAAAATCATTAACACAAGTTTCATTTATCAAAGTGATTAGATGAGATTTTGTACAGGCCTAAGCCGTTGTTATAAAAGAAGTGGATAACAATTGATAATTAGACAAATGACATAAGTCAATAACAAGAAAACTATGGTTATGTTAAACTCAAAGAACGAAGGTAAACAAAAGAGGTCTAAAAATAGTAGTAAAACAGGAACAGATCAACAAAAATTTTTTATAAATAACTTAGGAAGAAAATAAGGGCCAAGGGGTTAGAGGAAAGGAAGTAGGAACAAACGAGGATGCCTTGTAAAAATCAACTCAAATAGGCACTAAAAATATATTTAAGAAAAATGTGGTTATCTTTGGTCTTCAGTTGTTCATTGAGGCATGTAATGTTGTCGTTTTCGAAACACGAGTGTATCTCAAACATTTCAAGAAAGTTCAGTATATTACTTTTCTGGCAGTCATGTTAAAGGACAGCATCAGACAGGGAGAAAGAATGGTTATGTGACAGAATGTGGTTAGCAAACATCTACATATTTATATTTATCTATATAATATGTTCTTTAATTCTCGTTTCCAGTCTCGTACCTGACTGGCCTATAATAGACTGCATTGCAATCTGGACAACAGAGTTTATAAACACCCACTCGATGAAGAGGAGGGATCTTGTCTTTGGTATTGACTAAGAAAGAATGAATATTATTGTAGGTCTTAAATATAATTAGAATATTGTGATTATGTAAAATATTTGATAATTTGTACGAGATATTGCCAATAAAATGTAGAGACCAGAGAGAAAGTCTTTACATCCTGAATGTCAATCGAAACATGATTAAATTTAGAAAAATGTCTTAAGGCGTTAGCAAATGGATAAGCACTATCCAGGCAATAAATATGTGCGGATTTGCTTTTATAATGTTCTAATAGTATTAAACTAGTTTGTGAATGTATTGAAAAGTGAAAAAAAAAATTAAGAAAATGGAAAAAACAATGGAATTGTGAAAATTTAACCTAAAAAAAGGCATAAAAAATCGGTGTAAAAACTATTTCAGGAACTAGATATATTCCCATTAGAGACGGTACATAAGAGATATTTCATTTTTTGTTTAAAAATTTATTATTTGAACCACAGAACATCACCAAAACTACATCAGAAACCTGTTATTCTGTCAATTTTCATTTTTTGTTTAAAAATTTATTATTTGAACCACAGAACATCACCAAAACTACATCAGAAACCTGTTATTCTGTCAATTTTCCAGTTCACTTACTTTTTTATAGATAGCTCCACGTGCAAAATAATTATTTTGGGGTATATAATTCATGTCTTCGTAACGCAATGTTGCCGTCAGATTTTAAGTAGCAGAAAAAAGGAAATTCGATATTTTAAAAGAAAATATATGTCTTTGTTCCAATATTTTTAAAATGCTGCTAAAATTACTATTTTAGTATAAAACCTAATGATAACTAGGTTTCTTTTAGAATTAAAATTATGGTGACTAGATTTCAAAGTACGAAATTCGGGACGCTATTTTTAATATTTTTTTACAAAAATTAGAGTAATCGAAAAAATTTGAAAAGGGAAAAAATCGGAAAAAAAATTAAAAAAAAAAAGAAAACTTCCAAAAAAGTGAGAGAGAAATTAGAAAATATTGGGAAAAAATGAAAAATAAAATTGTAAAATACGGAAAAAATGAAGAAATCACAAATCCGAAAAAAATGATGAAAATCGTAAAAAACGAAAAAAAAGCCCAAAATACGCAATAAAACAAAAAATTGTAAAACAATCGCAAAAAAAACGATACAAAATCTCAAAAAATGACAAAAACATCGCAAAAAATCAATGAAATAAACAGAATGAGAAAAAAAACAAAAAAAGGAATAGAAAAACAGACCAATGAGAATGAAGAGAGATTAGGAAGAATTAAAAAAAAAAAAAAATTAGAAATAATTACAACAATCGAAAAAGTTTGACAAAAAATCTGAAAAATCGGAAAAAATAAAAAAAAAAAAACGAAACAAAAACTTTGGAAAAAATTGAAAGAGAAAATATTTGGAAAAGAATGAAAAATAAAATTGTAAAATTCGGAAAAAATGAAGAAATCACAAAACCTAAAAAAAACCGCTAAAAATCGCAAAAAGACGAAAAACAAAGAACAAAAAAAAGCAATAAATCAAAACATTTCACAAAAAATCGTAAAACAATGGCAAAAAAACCGCAATAAAATAACAAAAAATTAAAGGAATAAGAAAAAATGAGAAAAAATTAGACAACGAAAAAAAAAACAGAACAATGAGGAAAAATTTGAAAAATCGAAAAAAAAATCAAAAAAAAAACTGAAAAAAACATCGAAAAATAAGTGAAAAGCGAGAAAAAATCAAAGAACAACCCAAAAACAACTGTATAACCATAAAAAATGAAAAAACTCAATATAACTATGGTGCAGATCTTTTTATTGAGGCAACCTGTATAGATCAAAATTATTTAAAATTGTACCTGCAGTAAATATTTTTTACCCATTCATACCGTTTTCCATATAAAGACCAAAGCGACGCGTTTATAGTGCCCCGCCCTGTATATTTCATTATAGGAATAGGCTACACCAGTCATAGCAGAAATTTAAACTTGATGTTTTTTTACTTGTAGTAACACAAACAACATAAAATGTTCATTAACTTCCACCGAGGGCCAATTTCTTAACATTGCGCACGGGGTTCTTTGTTTTGTCAATGACTAAAGTTGGGTATACCCATGAAACATTTACACTTGGTATACCACCATAATAACAATAATAATAAAATATTTTTTTTACAAAAAAAAATATTGAAAATAGCGTCTTGAATTTCGAACTGGTCACTTAATTAAAAACAGAAAAAATTGAAAAATTGGGAATGTGAATAATAAATTTTAGAACAAAATTTTAATTCTATTTTTGAGATCTTTACAATTTAACCCTTTTTGGAGATTAGTTCTGAAATAATCATTAACTGATAAAATTTTTCTAACTAACAAATAATTTTCACAAAAGTAAAGACTGGGTACGTACTGAAAAAAATCATTATAATATAAATCAAACCCAGGTTATTTATTTGGAGAAAAAAATTAAAAAAAACAAATTGTTTACTATACAAATCAGGTATAGATTTAGATAAAAATATTGAAAAAAAAAATATTAAAAGATACCTAACATTCACAGGCGAGTTTATATATCGGATTATGGGTCAGTAGTTTTAGGCCAGGCAAGTTTAATGGTGTCATAAATATCTTCTATTTAGGTACGTGATGGTTACTAATATCCCAAATTCACTCAAAATCAAAACCCTTCGGCGGTCGTTACATTTGGAAACTAAGCAAGATTATTGGAGGATAATAAACAGTTTAATTTTTACGCAGAAAGTACATCTAATCGCCATCTATCGAACATTTAGTTAATTAATAGTTTGTGTTATGGGGTACTAATTCCGTCTTAAATAAAGTTTGTTAACAAGATCTAGGGGTAGGTTATTATTAATAGCCAATTGTTTAATAATATTAAACTCTAAAACAAAAGCAATTTGAGAAAGAGGAATAAAAAATAATTTAAATAAAAAGCTATTGAAGGAAGCTATATATAATTAAAACACTACGTTTATTTAACAAATTAGTAATAAAAGAGAATTTTAAATGATTTGAACCCGAAAATTACGAACAATCTCATTATTCCTTGTAAATGAAGCGACATTCTATTAAGTATTAAAATTCTTATCATCGGAGAGAATTTATAACTACTTGTTTTAATAACTTTGACCTTAATTGTCTTTCATAAATGCACTGAACGTTTTCCTAGCTGAAAACCAGCGCATTACCGTTTAACAAGAATAGTAACGAAATTTCACTACAAAATAACAGTAAATCGCGTTACATCGTATTTGGCACATCATTTCTGTTTATATTTCGATGCGAACTGAACATAGCATCCAATTATAAACGAATATCGTGAGCGCGAATTTCGTGAATTAAATGTAGAACCAGTTCCATTCAGTAATTTCATCACGTACGATCAATGAGTTTGAATCAATTTTAAGTTTATAATATAGTGGAATTTCTAATGAACTGCGCTGCATCAAAGACAAACAAAATTGATTTTTATAATTTATAGAATGGAAAAAATAATAACTTTTTGTTTTATTCGTTAAAATAAATCAAATATTTGTGTTACACAAATACAAGTTTTGCTTGGTACATAGTTAAAATACGGATTCGTTTAAAATAAAAATCTAATGTAAGTTTATAACAAAGTCTGAAAAGTTTTGGAATACAATCAAAACTTCTATTTCAATGAAAGTTTACGTACAAAAGAATAAGGTGTCATCTTCAATCTCGTTTCTCAAAAATACAGTCGAAAGAAGGTTCGAAGTTCACATTGTCGCAGACTGGATTATCAATGACAAATCGAATTTGTCACGGGGAAAGTTTGATTTATGTAAGCAGCTTTCGCTTAATCTGAAGGGATTCCCAAGCATTCCTTTTCTGATAAAACAGTCTAATTATATTTTGTATAACTCATCAACTTAATAAAATTTGCTCATGGGCGTTGGAAAATAAAGGCAAGGTAAAAAATAATTACTTAATTACTAACTGTATTAAAAAAAAAATATTAAAATACCAACTTGATGAAAAATACGAATTTTGTTCTCACGCTTTTATGACTAAAGTTTCAATCTATATATTATCCCCAATGATTTTCTTAATTCATCACTTAATCGGCCATTCTACCAACATGGTATACGCTCCATTCAAATTGCTCTGACTCCTCCCATCAAATAAGAAGTTCCCAATCGAACACCAACAATAAATTCATTATAGAGAGGCAGTTACAAAGGGTCAAACGGTTCATATTAGGGGCCAAACCCTTGACTCGTTCTGTACCTACTCTAGTTCCGTTCAGATAAGGGGAGATCGGACATTGATGTCACAACAAATACAAGAACCCAAAGTGCTCTTAATTATTACCTGCCAATGGTTCAGCACAATTGTGTAAGTGGTGTGCTTTGTGCTCGTGTGACAATACAGAGGGCGACAATATTGGAAAGAGTCGGACTAGCCAAATAAATAAATCTAATTTTGAAAATATAATAACCATTATATAATATTTTGGAAATTATTAGAGATGGAAAGAAATACGTAGAATTAATATATATTTATAATGTCCTTGAACTTGGTTAAAAATTTGAAGTGTCTTTTGAATAAAAGTATTGAAAATGTAATTAATCAATTTTTTGCATCTCAGTTATGAAAATATGCATTTTACTCCCACATTTTAGGGACTAAAGTGCCACTTTTACTCCATTGGGATTAAATTTTTTTTAGTCCCTCGAATAATAAAACCAATAGAAACCATAGCAAACTATTTAACTCGGGGGTAATATAACAAGATATTTTTTTTATTTTAATAACTTTTCATAAACATTAAGTAATCGATTAAGTTATCGTTATGAAATAATATTGAGTGTTTCTTTTTACATAATTATTGTATGAATTTCAAAGTTTATGTCCCTGAGGTGCAAAAAATAGCGTATGTACCACTGTTGTAAACACAAAAGTTTTATTTCTCCATTTTTGCATATTTTTGTCTAATTTAACAAAAGTTCGTTTAACCTAAAAATATAAACATGTACGTGAGTACCTAAAAATGGACGGAGCCAAAGAAAAAATAAGAAAATAAATATATTTTCTTATTTTTTTCTATTTTTCGAGTTTTTTCCTATTTTTCCCATTTCTTTCTACCTATTCCTAATTTTTCCTCCTATCTTTGCGATTTTTTCTTATTTTTTCCCATTTTCTCCTATTTTTCGATATTTTTCCCTGTTTTTTCCTTTTTCCAATTTTTCCATGTTTTTATTTATTTATTTTTCCTATTTTCTCCTTTTTTGTATTTCCTCATCTAACCTAACCAAAAATTATATTACGAAAAGTTTGTGCTTGCAAGATCAAAAAAATCGGTTGTGTCGCCCCAAAACTTTCCCGACGAGTATCCATGAATACTTTTTCAGATATTTAATGTTAGTTTTAAATTTTGACATTTTTTTATTTTTGACAGGTGACAGTTGGAGAAATAGTTTTGACTGTTCTGTATAGATTTTTTCAAGGGTTTTCAAATGACATATTGCAAGTCGAATTCTGTAACATATTGCATCTATCCTTTTTTGATAGTGATAATAACGTCTGACAGGGGCGGCATTAAACTCGCCTGGAAGCAGGTAGGAGATCTTAATGACACCATTAAACTTGCCTGGACGCAAACTGCTGACCTATAACCCGACCCATAAACTCGCCTGTGAGAGTCAGGTATATTTTCTTCAATCTCTTTATCTAAATCTATAATCTTTTACATAAATTGCAATCATTAAGTTTTAGTAATCTATTTTAAATAAAGGTTTTCTTAAGAAATGTATATATTTTGAAATCCTTTCTGAAAAAGAGATTTTGCGTTATTAAATTTCAATTATTGAAACTTTTACCTGTCCTCTCACCTCCCTCTTTTAAGGGTAGGCTTGTTTCAATTTTTTCGTCAATTTATAATTATTATTTGACTCGTGAACTGCCTAGAGTAAACTTTAATTTTTCATCAAGATTTAATTTCTGAAAGTTTGTCATAATAAAATTATACATATAGTATGGAACCAGTTGTCTCGTATACCCAGCGTGGAAAAATTTCCTTAATTGTGGAGTCTGCCAGTTTTGTTCAAAATGGTGTATTAAAAAGTGGTGAAACATCATGGCGCTGTTCACATCGTAGCTGTAAAGCTAAACTATACACAATTGGAAGTGAGTATTTGATTATCAAGAAAGATATAAATCATACCCATGAGATTGACTCGAAGAAAACGAATCGACAAATCATCTCTGCCAGTGTGAAAAGAAAAGCCACGGAAGATCTCCATGAAAAGCCATCAAAGATTATCCACAAGGAGTTAGTTGCCAATAAAAGCTGTCTTGAAACAATTTCAGTGAAAGATCAAACATATATTAGAACTAATCTTTACAACGCCAGGAGAAAAATATTGCCAACACAACCAAAAAGTATGGAAGAAACTTTCGACGCTATCGAAAAAGCAAACATCAAGACAGCGAAGGAAGAGAATTTTTTACTCGTAAGTGACAGATTGAGTAAGATTATAATTTTTTCATGTTTTACCAATCTACAGATTTTATGTCAAAGTGATAATATTTATATAGATGGAACATTTACATATTGTGCTAAATTTTTTTTCCAAATGTTTAGTATACATGTTTTAATTAATGGACATTATATTCCCTTAGTTTTTTGTTTATTACCTGATAAACGGGAAGAGACCTATAAATGCTTATTTAAAATTTTGCGTGAAAAATGTGTCACTTTAGGATTTAATTTCAGCCCTAAAATAATTCATATTGATTTTGAAATGGCAATCCACAATGCATGCCAGATGTCGTACAAAACCAATGGGTTCTTCTGACGGGTAACCCAAACCCATATACCAAATTTCAGCTCAATCGGATTCATATTTTTTCAGATATTTAATGCTGAAGTTTCAAATTTTGACATTTTTTAAATTTTGACAGGTGATAGTTGGAGAAATAATTTTTACTGTTCTGTATAGATTTTTTCAAGGGTTTTCAAATGACATATTGCATGTCCAATTCCGTGACATATTGCATGTCCAATTCCGTGACATATTGCAACTGTCATTTTTTGATAGTGATACTTCCGTTTGACAGATGTCACACAAAAACTAATGGGTTCTTCCGACGGGTAACCCAAACCCCTGTACCAAATTTAGCTCAATCGGATTAAACGTGTGGCCTCTATCGTGGAAGAATACACACACAAATAGACAGACAGACTTAAGTCTGGAAATGGTCTTAATCCTCTCAGGGGACCCGAAAATGAATATTTCCGTTTTTATCTCGAAATCTTTTTTTATCTCGTTCACAATACTTTCCCTTCTACAAGGTGGGTCGGGAAAGTAAAATTATGGGGTCTAAAATTTTTAAATAAATTTTTTTCTTATTTCTATAAAATTTAAAATTTTGATTTAAGCATAAAAAAAGTAAACCAAAAATTGTATTACGAAAAGTTTTCAGATTTGGATTCAGCATAAAACATTGACAAAAAATTGCTGTACCAAAAATTTGTGCCTATGAAGAGAAAAAAGTTATAGATGGGTCTGAAATTCGCGAATTAAAAATGCGCATTTGCAACTGGTAAAAAATAAAATGGCGAAAGATATAACTATGAAAATGTAGATATTTTTTCTAAATATCTGTTAAAATTACTACGTTAAAAGTTTTAGGAAAGTACCTTTTTACCCATTTAACATTTTTCCTTCGGAAAATACAATGTGATAAACTGGAACATATGTGATGTGTGCATATAATAAAACGGATAAAAAAACCTAAAATACCACAATAATAAAACTAAACCAAACTATGATAAATGCAAGGAAGAAAATTTAGAGCTACAAATTTATCAGAAGTCAAATAATCAAACTTAATTTACAAAAAAACTACAATGAAACAGATAAAAGATAGAACTATTTCATAGCATACAGAAATAATCAAATAATAACTAAATATTGGTCTATAATCAATTTATAAATAGGCTTCGAAGTCATTAAAAAAATTTGGTGTGTTTAGAACAAAAAATGATGTGGCCAGTACATGACCTTTCACCATTTTTGAATCAAAAACTTACACGTTAACACAAAAAAGTATGAAAAAAATTTATTTTTTTTGTAAATCTGCCATCAATGGCAAAAGTTTAGAAATTTTTAATGAAACGAAAATAAACTATAGTGTATACAAAATTTATGTGTAAGACTTTATTGCCATATTGTTTAGTAATGGCGTCATCACTCATAAGAACATCCATCCTAACACAAACACTAACACACATACTAACACACACACACACACAGACATCATTGCGAAAATATCAAAATCGTAATCTAGGGACCTTTAAACGTGTTTGTTCATTGAAAATTCACTACCCAAATTTTATCATGATTACTATACCTCTCTTATCTGAACGGCGAGAGGTAATCCACTAAACCATCTTTTACACCAGCCAATATCAAAAGAAACTACCCCTATCTATTATATTTAAATATACTATCGAAACACCCTAATGTACTTAAAAAATTGTATATTTTATAAAAAATCCTAGTATGAAAAAAACTTAACTTGCTTAAATAAAATAACCAGTTACTTTTTTAAGCTTTTAATTTATAAAAAAGTCCATTATGCTATTTGGTTGGATTAAATTTAAGAACATCAACAACTGTGTTAATTAATTAGTTTCAAGAAAATGGTTTGAATGGGTTGATTTTTTCCGTCATCACCCCGTACCTCCCTCAGACTAGCAGTCAGCATACATAAAGCACAAATATCACCAATAAAAGCTACAACCCTCGGAATTAAAATGTTCATGCAATTTTTTATTTCCGCAGTTATGACGATCGTATCATATTTTTTCGAATTGTTTGTTAAAAAATCAAGTCATCGACACTTCTTTTATTTGACTGTAAATATTGAAAATTACCTGGCAAAGTTGGATTATTTATTAAATAGTATTAATGTTGCACCAACGCAGTGTTACATGGAACCCGCCATATTATAGCATTTTGTTAGACGAAAACATCACACAGTGGATTATCCGGATAGGAAAAGTGGATTAGTCGGAGGGGAACAGCAGATCTCCGGATTTAAATTCAATGGATTTTGCTGAAATACAAAGATCACAGTGTAAAGAACGGGATAAAAACCATTTACATTAACGAATTTTTACAAAAAGCACTGACAGGGAAAAATACATTTACGATATAATTATGCATGAATTCTGTATCAAATTCTATAATTGTTGCGAGTACTATTAAAAAAATTAGGAATGCTTGAGAAGATTATTAATATATGTAATATAATTTCTAATTTGTAATTGTTTTTATAACAAAACGCGTTCTAGAAATTTATTATGGAAAGAAAAGTTGGGTAAAAAAAGAAATGGGCCATCTCTCCTTTGCATATATGTCTTGACTCTGATGACGACCTATCTCTGGAAAAAAGGGGTGATTCGGTCTCTGCGGTGTTCAGAGGTCTTTTCCACATTACAGACTCGTACAAGGTGAGAAAAGATCAAAAGAGTTATTCTGACTCAGGAAATAATAATGGCGTAAGATATTCTAGTCAGGACTCTATATTTCTTTTGTCTGATTTCTTCCCTCCTTTGGACTGGAAAATTAAATACGATAACAAAATTTATGTGTGGTTTACCAATAATCTTAAAAACCTGAACTAATTAATAGTTGACAAAACAAAACATAAATGATATCATATGGCGAGAGGAGAGGTAAGTATCTCTTAGTGTTAGGCACATTTTTTTAACAAAATAACCTGTGACAATTATTTTACCAATGTACACAAGAACGGAAATATTGTAATAAGGATACGCTAAGCATTAATTTCCAGAGAGAAGATACTATTCGGTACATAATTGCTACTAATGGAATCTAATCTACTCTCGCATTAAGTATTTAAACTCCAAAATCGAGCTGAGATGCTTTACATTAATTAAGTACAAGATAAAACTAGTTAAATATCCACATTAAATATTTAACGTAAAATCGAAACGTTTTGACTGTATTCAGTTACAAAATAAAAATAGTTAAATCCATATTAACTAATTGTACTTACCGTTCAGCTTTTGGTGTAATTCTTCATACTGTTTTAAAATCTACTCATAGCAATATGAAAAAAAAAATCTATTTCAGTATTCACAATAGCTACCAAAAAAATTCGTTAGAAGTGAGCATTTCGTTAATTTCTTTTCTCGTAGCAACCTCGATGTTCCATTGTCCGCTGACCTATTATTTTTATGTCTCATTTTTTTATCTTAAACATGAAAATAGTGGCCTAGAATGGAATAAAGATAGCTTTACTTTTACATGTACAAAATTGTCTGTAAACAAAATAGTATTTTTTTACCATTAACCTGAGAAAGCATCATTATTTACTCCATTTAACTAATGGGACGTAATAGTTCTCTCCTTAGGTAAATAAATATTGATAATAAAAAAATACCTAGGCAAATAAAGACAATTTTCTATATTTTTAATGAAATGGACAGAAACTCTTATTATTAACTTAATTCTGAGCAAAAACAAATAAACTTTGAAATTCAATACTGGTAAGTAGTATGATATGATGAAAATTATAAAGAAATATTTAAAAATATACTTATGCTAATTATGTATATTCCTGTATTTCCTGTATTAATTAAACTAACATTTATATTTATGTATCAGTGTTAGTATTAAAAAATATATTTTCCGCAAATTGGTAGGAAATTTTGATATTCCAGACAAAATTTGCTAAAGAAAAAGTCAAGATTTCGTAACTATTAAGAAATATTCATTTCCTTTCTGTAAGAAGATATTTCCTTACAGTTGTTATTGTTCTACAGCTCTGGAGGAGTCTGAGGAATGGAAAAGCCATCATCACTTATCAATTCACACTATTTTGCTTTCGAAAACACCAGCAATTAAAATTATATGCGTCAAGTTTGACAATTCAACATTTATACATTTCCATAGTAACGCAACCAATTTTATTACGAATTTCAAAGCACCATTTATTTGTGAATAAAATTAATCGCAATTTTTACAATATTAATTAATATCTGTCGATTTGCGGAAAAATAGTGTGTTTACCGAGTGGGAAAAGGAAAAACTAAAAAATATTATAAAAAAAAGATTACAGACACAGAGTTTGAACCGTATCTGAAAGCGAGAGTGTTGGTACTGCGCTATCACGGGCTGTCACGGATTTATTACAAAATGATATAAACCTAATTGGTACCTTCTATTTTTAAGTAGGTCATATTCATAATTAGTTTTTGATTTTTGGGGTAAATATTATCTTTACGTCTAAATGAATATCTGGTAATATGGCATTTATTAAGTCATCACTGGAATTACTTATTTGTATAAATATGTTTCTATATTAGTATAAAACATTTTGAGTTGCTTTGACAGGTTATTTAAAATTAAAAAAAGGTGGTGGGTTACTTAATGTCAACTGAGGGTTTTGGGATAATATCCATGAGGGTGTAGACAAAATATTCGCTAGATTTGCGGCACTCGTCTTACTGCTCATGCCACAAACTTTTGAGCTCGTAGGAAAAGTGACGCTCTGCGCACTTGTACAATTTACTATTATGCACCAGTGTGTAAAGTAGATTGCTTATTTTTTACTTAATACGTACATATTTTTTGGTAGTAGAAAAATTTTTGTATGTAACTATAGTGTGTAAAGTGCCATTTTTCACTTACATTCGTGTAAAAATCACTTTACACACTTGTTGGATTATTATATACATTGGTTGAGAAGGCCATTATAGACCTCGCACGTGCTATGTTCCTCAGGATATAAAAGTGTTCGGTAAATAATAGCTCACTTTCCAACCTTTATTATAGGTATATAATATATTATTATTTGAAATCTCATATTAATTTTTTTCGTACTGAAAAAAAAATTTGAATTATGTTATAACCGAGTTATGACATTTTGGAATATTTATTAATTAATTTTACTTTCCTGGCCTCATCAAAAGGAAAGTAAGGTGAACGAGCAAAAAAAATTCGAGAAAACGATGGAAATATCCATGTTGAGGTCCCCCAAGAAGATTGAAACCATTTCCAGAGTATGGGCTGTCTGTGTATCTGTCTGTCTGTGTGTAATCTTCCACGATAACTGCCGAACCGTTTGACCAATCAAGCTGAAATGTGGTATGAAGGGTCGGTGTGTGCCTCGAATGTGACCATTAGTTTTTGGTTTAAATTGGTACAGTAGAAGGTCCTCAAGACCGACATTGATTGAATATATGTGAAAGATTTTTGCTTTTTTTAAATTTTAAGGACAAACAATACACTTTAGTGCAAAATTTTCCAGTTAAAATTTTTAGAGAATAAAATTTTCTACAATTTTTGTATTAAACATTTTCCAGAATTTCCAATAGTTTTGCCACTGGAGGACGCTCAAAAAATATGCATTGAGGACAAAAAATACACTTGCAAAATACAAGTCCTAAATGTTCTAGTGCAAATTTTAGAAAATAAAATTTCCTAGAATTTTAAATAGTTGGGCCTCTAGAGGGAGCGCAAAAAATATACATGTAGGTTTTTTGCAGTTTTTTAAAACAATGCACTTTAGTGCAAAATTTTCTAGTGCAAAGTTGTAGAGCACCAAATTTCCTTTATCTTTTATATTTAACTTTTTTCCAATTCCCCATGGTGCGCCACTGGAGGTCAAAAAATATACACATTTAGGCGTTTGCCAATTTTTTTTATTTGAAAGACGAACAGTGGATTTTAGTGCAAAATGTTCTAATGCAAAGTTGTAGACCATAAAATTCCCTACAACTTTTGTATCAAACTTTGTCCCGAATTCCAAATAGTTTTCACCCATTATTTTCGGAGATCCTAATTGTGGCAGTGTGTAATGTGCGCCAGCTTATGTCATTATCGATATTGAAATATCGGATGGCTAGTTAAAAGTTATTCCATAAATTAATGGAAGGCTTAGTCTTTTGTAATTGAAATAATCCTATTCTCCATAGCCGATCCGGAAATGTTCTGTGGTGACACAGTCGATTTTTTTAATAAAGTGATCTTATACTTTGTTTTAGCACTTTTGGATTTTCTTTTGTTTAATTCATAGGCCCTTTATTACGAATTAAGCAAGAAGTTTTGAGAATATTTTTTCTGAATCATGAATTGAAAAACTTCTTTGTTTGCATTATGCCAAACTAAATTAATTATCATATTAAAATTTTAAAAATAAATAAGTTCTATTTTTGATTAGACTCCATCACTATTTGACAAGACACTTTCATCTAAAGAACCAGTATTGACTAAAAATTAATGTATCTGACACTGCATCTAATATATGTTCAAGACAATTTGAATATTTTACGTGTTCCTAATCGTGACAGAAGAAAATGTTTTACCCATTTTTTTACGAATACCCAAAATTTTTTTATGAGGTTGAGTTCTGGATGGTATGGAGACTACCTTAAAACTAAGTGCATATGCTGTTTGACAAACTCATCAAAAATTTACTTTATGGGTATCTTTATTCTATGTTTTTTTATCATTTCATATGTTCCTCTGTTATCATCTCGTCTCCAATTTTTTGTAACCAAAATAAAAGACCATCATCTGTAATCATATACTTCCGGTGGTAATGTGACTTCCGGTTCAGAAACTTGTTAAGAAGTCTACGTATACGTCATACTGTGGCGCCTCGCTATTTGTTTTAAAGCCTCTTGGTGATCTGTCATACCTTTATTTTTGAAACGTGGCTACAGTGAATATATATTTTGTCTATATTTTATCCATTTTTAAATTTTCTTTTTGTTAACATTTTTATAACTTCCTATAACTATAAGCTATTGCTATTATCAACAATATAAAGTAGTAAAATAGTTTTAATTTATCACACGTATGTATTCATTTTTTACTTTTCTTATATCTTTTGTTAATCCGAATTCATATTTTCATTCTAATATTTAATTTCTTTGTATTGTTTTGTGTTATTTCCGTTGAATTTCGTTTTAATTATTTCTTTGTTTATAGCAATTACACACACATATATATTCATAATCTTTAAATTTCTTCATCAAATTTCGTTATTAAACTTCATGTATTTCATATATTCTTCATATTAATATTTGTTATTCAACATTTTTATTTATACTAATTTTATCATTTTATCTTCAAGCTACTATTTGATTTTCTTTATTACTATTCTTCTTGTATGCATCTTTATAAAAATTTCTTAGATTTTTCCACTTTATCCCTATTTACTGATTTTTTCCCATATTAAGAAATTTTTCTATACTTCCTTCACTCCTGATGTTTTTTTTTATTTTATAATCCTTCCCGCCAGATATTTTAATTATTAACCACACATCTCACTATACTATTTTTTTAAATTTTCTAATTTAACCTTTATTTACGTTTCTCACTAAATTTATTTTGACTTCTTATAGTCCTGAACTAATATCCATTGTCCTTGCTCCGGTTTTCTTCAGTTAAGTTTCTCTTCTATGTTTAAATTTGATCTGACGTCTTATGTATCTTTTCCGAATTACCCTTTTATTTCTATTATTCAATTTTTGTTTCCTTTCTTTTACTTTTGTTGCCATTTCTTTATCTCTTCTTTCATTTCTCCTACTTTTCCGATTATTTATAATTTTCATATTATTTATATTTTCTATGTTATTATATTTCTATATTTACTTTTATTTTCTTTTGTTTTCCTCTTGTTAACTTCTTATATATCTTTCACAATTTTACCACCTATACCTGTGATAGTATTTACTTATTTGTATTTTAGCAATATCATTCTTTTACCTATAAATTTTGTTCCCAATTTTACTTTCTCCATTTATTCCTACTTGTTTATCTTTTTTCCACCATTTTTAGTCCCACTTCAATTAATTCATATATTTTCTGAAATATCTGCTTTTAGAATTATTGTTTTTAATCTCTTTTCATATCGTTCTCGATATTCTAAATCTTTTTTTTCTTACTCTTATATTTCTTTTTGATTATGGTCAAATTTGTCATCCATGTTGTAACTATTTTTGTCCATTTTCTTGTTCATATTTTCATCCATTTTTTTTACCATCATTGCATCCACTCTCTTCTGCCAGACTTCTTATTCATATTTTCTCCAGCTTTCTCCACTTCTGTTTTCTCAATTACATTTTGTTCTTGTTCATCATCCATCTGCCCAATTTGGTCCTCTCAAATCCATGCTAGTTTATTCACCATACAACAACTTTAATTTTACCAACAATATATGACTATAATTTAATCTCACACTCATAATATTTTTATTTTTTTATTTCTATTTTTGTTATTTTATTTGGAGGTAATTAATAATACCTCGTTTAGAAGATAATAAATTTTTCAATATTCCCGAAAATAGTTTTGTTTAAAAAATTAACGAGTTAAATTATGAGATTAGTGTTGAGAAAAAACCAACCTGAAAGCTTTAGCTTGAGGGTTTAATTCTTTGAATATCAATCTTCGAATTTAACGAGTTGAATTTTCTAAAATAAAACTATTTCGGGAAAAATCGAAAAAATTATTAGATAAACGATGGTCGAGTTATATTTGATCAGACTTTTTCTCAAATATTACGCAATGTTTCCAGAGATTTATATTCATAATCTGGATAACCTTCGTAGCTTACCAATTACTGTTGGAATATTGTTTTCTTCGTAAAACTTATATACAACTTGTTTGTTGGCATCAACCTTCTTAAGGTTCTGATTATCTCTTTTTCGTTTTAAGGAATGATCAATGACATATCCTGTTCTACCAACAGTTTAAATTGTAGTTGGACCAATCCTTTTCAAAATTTCGTTTTGCAAGGCCCCACCCATTTCACTTTTCAAGCAAGTTTAATATTAAAAATAAGTCTTTGGATTCGAGAATGCAAGTCTTTATTTAAAAATTCCGACGGCCCCGCCATAGAATTAGAATCATCATTGCCCGTTTCATTATTAGAAATATCTGCACAACGCCATCTTGATTGAATAATAATAACAACAAGAAAACCGACAAGAATGCAAGCCACTAATTTTATAAATCCTAAATCAAGCCTCCAAGCCGCACCACTGACAATTCATTTGAAAATTCAAACGCAGGTGTTCACAGTGGACCCGACATTTTTTGACCTTCAAATTTTGCTGGTATATTATTTGTTCGACTAGATACAGGGCAGAGGGCAGACTATGAGTGAGTGATAAGAAATTCATATGAGGTCTAATCATCAATTTTATATGTGATATTTTATACGGTATTGACTAGTAAATTTATTAGATCTGGTATATGAATCTTTGTTTTAGCTCTTCGAAATGACTTCGTATAAACCTATTTCTATACTTTTCATATTGATCTAGAAAAAAATTATTCTATGATCTTATTTAGGCTACCTTAGCTCATAAATCCTTTTTAAAATTTCGTTTTGTACGGCCCCACCCATTTCACTTTTCAAGCAAGTTTAATATTTAAAATAAGTCTTGGAATTTGAGAATGCAAGTCTTTATTTAAAAATTCCGACGGCCCCGCCATAGAATATCTTCAACCGAGCCTTCAACATTTTCCGTTTCATTATTAGAAATATCTGCACAACGCCATATTGATTAAATAATAACAACAAGAAAACACGACAATAATGCAAACCACTCATTTTATAAATCCTAACGCAAGCCTCCAAGCCGCACCACTGACAATTTATTTGAAAATGCAAACGCAGGTGTTCACAGTGGACCCGACATTCTTTGACCTTCAAATTTTGCTGGTATATTATTTGTTCGACTGGATACAGGGCAGAGGGCCGACTTTGAGTGAGTGATAAGAAATTCATACGAGGTCTAATCATCAATTTTATATGTGATATTTTATATGGTATTGACTAGTAAATTTTTCAGATCCGGTACATGAATCTTTATTTTAGCTGTTCGAAATGACTTCATATAAATTTTACCTTTTTCTATACTGTTCATAGTGATCTAGACAAAAATTATTCTATGACCTTATTTAGGCTACTTTATCTCCTTCATTTCTTATCCTTTTTTAATATTTATAAACAGATTTTGTTTAATTTGTTGAATAATAAACAGACATCCAATGCACAATATAGAAATATATTAAATGAAGCCATGATAAATATGTATAATTCCTTTCTATAATTCCTATAATTCCGGTCCTGTTTTGAAATAAAATAAGATCGCTAGTTTCTACATCTGTTGAAAACGGACACCGGTTGGAACGAACGCCCGTGTTTTCAAGCGTCATTTATTTGGGGACAATAAGACGCAATTTCAGTTACGGAATAGGTCTAGGGTTGCAAGAAGAATTAGAGAAATTTGATATTATTTCAAGTGTAACTAATACTTTACCGCCGGAATGTTTAGGACGACTTATCTAATGGATGTTTTTTAAGAGAAAACGTCCACAATGGACTGTTAAGAAGAAGATATATAAAGATAGCCAGTCTCCAAAATTAGATAAATACAAAAAGTCTATTGAAGGATTTTCTATTGTATGATTAGTTAATTATGGTTATAATAACTTATTTTCAAAAAACAGAAGATTATCCATATTCAAATGTGGTAAAATTATTCAAAGAATAATAAAAAAATTCGTAGTCTTACCATAATAATATAATGTTGAAAATTTAACAGCAGGAGGCAACATGTTTCGGCCATTCGATGGCCATCATCAGGCCTATAATACAAAATGGTATATACCTACGTAAAAGGACAAAGTTTAGTAATTACTTACATACATTTTTTTTCAAGTACAAGATATTACTTGTACGATGACAAGTGACAGTTTTCTTCTATATTCTTACTATTGTTATCGTACAATTAATATGATATACTTGTTTGACAAAATTTATGTAAGTAACTACTAAACTTTGTCCTTTTACGTATCTTTAATGTACCATTTTGTATTATAGGCCTGATGATGACCATCGAATGGCCGTAACATGTTGCCTCCTGGTGTTTTCAACATTATATTATTGTGGTATGACTACGAGTTTTTTTATTATTCTTTGAACTTATTTTTTTTAAAATTATTGTTTTAGATTAAACCAAATTTAAAATCTGCTTTAAATGTTAAAATTTTTTAGTAAAGATAATAAGGAAAATACAACTTTGTATTTAAATATTTTATTTCCTATGATGAGGTTCGTTAATGAATATTAATTTAATTCGATTTTCTCCTTAGACAATCCTGACCTAAAATATAATTTATATAGTTCAATTAAAAGATTTTACTAATAATAATTTAATAATTTAATTTCCTATATATTTTTTATAAATTATTATTGTTATTTTATCTATTATGACTAAATTATGTATAGTGGGTGTCATTTTTATTATTTAAGTAAATTTTTTATATTTTGGTAGGAAATCCAAGAGGCCTCCATTATTGTTTTCATTTCTCCTTTTTGCCTCTCCGAGAATTTATTATCGCATTGTACTTGCTTTTCAGTTGAAAATATCAGCCCTTCGTTTCATATTCTTCCTTAATTAAATTCAACGCTTGACCGATTACTTCTTTATTCCGATATTAACGCTCAAAATGATATAATTAAACACAACTTAACGTAATAATAACGATCTGATGATTGTATTGTATTTTATCTAAAATATTACTATTGATAGATATCCATAATTTAAAAATTTATTCTGGCAATTTATTTTCTTTTTGTTAAAAATATTAGATATTTGTTTGATATTCTTCCATAATTGAATTCAACACTTGACTGATTACTTCTTTATTATGATATTAACGCTCAAATTGACACAATTAAACATACATTAACGTAATGGGTACACTCTGATGATTATATTTGATTTTCCTTTATATTAAAACGAGTGATATGATTATTATAAAGGATATCCGGAAAATGAAGCAAAAACGTATTTAATTTTCGATATACAGTATGTTAAAATAATAAAAAAACAGCTTCTAAAATAAAAGATTAAAAAATGGCACAAATATTGATCTTTTAACATTATCTTATCAGCTGATTGTTTCTTATAAAGGAAACAAAAATTGACAAAGATAAGTAGAACGACGAAATTACACGAGTTTTAAATAACATCATATACACATACAGGGTTAAATAGAAAAAAAGATGAGTATTTTCAAGAAAAGTTTATTTTTTTATTCAAATATAATGATCAGTTGCTGATATATTTGGGAAAACCGAAATTGACAATTTTCGTTTTATTTACTTAATATCTCAATTTTAAGAAACAACTCTATATTCAACTATGTAGAAACTTTTTCTGTTCTTGTTCTCAAAAACTACTTGTTCTACAGATGTGTGTCCTTGTAAAAAATCTAATTTGGTATGTTGTGATCTATGTAATTTTCGCCCAAAATAATTTTAGGAGCCCAAAATCTGGGAATTTATAAAAAAAGTATTGTTTTAACTTTGTTCTACTTGTGTTTGGAAAATGCCGAACAGCTTTTACAACTTTACAACTAGGTTCAAGAATATGCCATAAAATTTTCAAAGAAAAATATTGATCATTCACTGAGTTACAGCAAATCAAATGCCGAAAATGATGAAATATTTTTTCCCGTTTTCGACTTAATTGTCAGTTTTGACAATTTCCCCCCAGGATAAAATAAACTTTCTATAGGAATTTAGCAACATCGAAAACATACAGATATATTATTATTAGCGATTAGAAATGATCTGGTCCCTCTTTCATATTTCTAAGCGTATTTTGGGGAGTATGTTGCTGGCCTACTGGCAGTTTGAAAATTCCAGTAACGTTCCTGGCATGCCAAAAATGTCAGCGGATTTTCCTAGTACTTCAAAGGTTTTCGCTGGCTTGCATAGGATGTCTTACGTATCTTAATCCTCAGATGATATTTCCGACTAAAGTGCATTAAAAATGTATACAAAGCCAAAAATCCGTATTCGTAAAAAACCAACAATCAATATAACGAAACCATTAGAGGAGCAAATTTGTTGGAAAAAAGGGTCTTTGATAATTTCAGACGGTGATAAAAATTTAAAGAAAATTGAAATATTCAGAAAGATGTAGTTTCAGTAATAGTATCCATATTATTTTTTCAAATACTTTTTTCATGATGATTTGATGAAACTAATTAAATTCGGTACAAAGGGACCCTAATAAACCATCTAAATTTGCTGAAAGAATACTTAGGCATTCTTATATTTTTATCTGTGGCACGTATTTTTTGTTGCTTTAGCGATATTTGGCATCCGATCTTTGGGTAACGATATGGTGAAAGCAACTATGGGTTTGAAGCCCAGTGGAACGTGAGGGAACAGCGTTCCGATATTTTTTTCCAGAAAGGATATTTTTTCGAACGAAGTTACTTAACGCGGTTTGCTGTAGGAGTTAACTAGCAGAAAACGTCAGGTAAGGAAAAAGCGTTATGTGACCATTCTCTTACTTTCGGTCTTTTTCTACAATATGAATTTTTTTATCATTTATAATTAGTTTGGAGAGAGAGATAGAGAGAGGCTTTTGATTTTTTTCTGGTTTTTTGTTTTTTCTTTATGTTTTTATTTCTAGTTTTTGTTGGATTTTCCTTATTTTTCCCATTGTTCTGTTTTTTATTTCTTTTGTTTTCTAACTGTTTCTCATTTTTTCTTATTCTGATTTTGAGCGATTATTTACAATTTTTTCCATTTTTATTTTATCTATAATTACAATTGTCTCCGGTTTTTGGTTGTTCCTAGTTTTTTCAGATTTTTACAGTTTTTTTAACTTTCCGTTTTTTCCGTATTTTACAATTATTTTTTTTTAGTTTTCATTTTTTTGCAATATTTTCTGATAAATGTAACAGTAAATTAATAATTTAAAAAAAAATAAGTATATAAACTAAATTAATCAAAATATAACAAGAACATTTGCAAAAAATAAGAGCAATTACATGGAAATACAGAGTTGTAGGAATCAGTTAGCAAAGGCCAGATAAATCAAGCTAGGAGGAGACGTGAAGAAGAGATAACACAGATCAGGATAGAGATGTAAAAGTTGTGCAGAATGAGATTTTGTTAATAGTAAAGCATCTATTGATTAGATTAAAATAGGTAGATTCCATATATGGAAAATTACCTAAAAAATAGTTGAGGGTGGTTCTCCAAAGAAAAAAAGTTGTTTTAAAAAACTGGATACGCTATATAAATAGGGCTTCCACACAAGACGAGATATGGCGAGAATTTCAAAAATTTCGTCTCGGTCTCGTTAGTTGAGAAAAAATAAGTCTCGTTTCAGTTTCGTCTCGTAACCGTTTGTCTCGTCTATAAGATAGTACAAAACGAGGTAATTATTAATTCTATTGTAATTTATACATGCGTGATTTTGTCGCAACTTATGCAGACCTTTCTTTTATTATAAAAAAATTAACTATTTATACTACTTGCTAGTTTATTTTTCTCGGAAATTCAGAAAAAATATGAAAGTGACTGGCGGTTCTCGCCGTATGTGGTCTCGGTATCGCCTAAATAATTTTCAAAAAGATCTCGTCTCGCTTGCGTCTCGGTTCTACGAGACGAGACGAGACGAGACAAGACAAGTATCGTTCTCGTGTGAAGCCCTATATATTCAATAAAAAACGTTTTATAAAGTTTTTTCTATCATTAAAAATTCTGGTGTTAATTAAATAAAACGAAAATTGTCAATTTATATAATAATAATGTTTCGAATTTTACATATATCAAACGGTTTTTTATTACAAATAACACTGTTTTTTAACTAGAAAAATTGTATAAACATTTTATATCTTTTCATACATTTTAAATTTTCATAAAACAAGTGTCGTATTCATATTCCGTGGAATCATATAACCAAAAGACTAATTATTTTGAACATTGCTTGCTCGTAGTTATAGAACGAAGGAGAATGTTTATAATTCTGTCATAGGGGCTTGTTAATTCAGAACAAGTTACATGCCTAGAGGACAACTCTTTTACTATTATATTATATAACATTTTCTAGTTGACAAAACAAAGGAAATCACAAGAAATAAACATCTTTGTTTTATTTTATAATTATATTTCAAGTCATTTACAAGATATTAAGTAAAAATAATGATTATAGTGCAAAATGAACTTAATGAACGACTACATATCGTTTTGGAGCAAGATATTTCTATACATTGTACAATATGATAAAAATTAGTACGAGAAAAATCAGTCATACCACTAATGTTCGTCAGTCTACTATTTGTAGATCATTAAAAAAAAATAATCTACATCTGTACCATTTACAAAATAATAGGGTAATACACCAGGTGTTTAGAGATGAAGCTCAATTCAAAATTCGTTCACTATAAAACAGAGACATTCATAAACCAAATTCTACTTCAATATTTGGTGTGGAGTTATTAACAACCGATTAGTTGGACCCCATATCCTACCACATCTACTAACGGGTGAAGTGTATTTGGAATTCCTGTAACATATTTTATCTATATTGCCAGATGATGCATATGTTGATGTTGGAGGCATGTACTTTCAACATTATAGGCCACATTTCAAGGTGATAGTGAGAGAGTTTTTAAATGACAACTTCCCAATTCATTGGATATGTAGAGGGAGACCCCAAAACTGGCCTGAAAGGGGGCTCGATTTTAACCCAGTCGATTACCATGTTTCGTTTTTTTTTAAATGAAAAGCTTATTCAACTGAAGTAAACACTAGAGAGGACCTTCCAGCTATGATTAGAAGGTCCATTAGAAATCTTACTACAAGAGCAGCTCCGTGAAGTTAGCCCCTAAAGTGTCAAATTTTTTCCGGAAATTTCCCATTTGTTAGTGCTTCTTAGTGCTTTAACTATTTTCGTTAGTGCTTTTTCCGTTTCCTGCATATGAAGGATTTTTTAATTTCAAGGTCAGCCCTGACAATCTACCAAAATGGACGAAATTTGGTAACCCCAAAACATTTTCGTATTAACTCAATTTAGTTATCAGTTTTTAGGGCTTCGTTAGTGCTTCAAAAACTTGCAATCACGATTCTTTCCTTTTCGAGATATTTAACTTTTAATTTTCAAGGTCAGCCCTCAAATCATATGGGATTGACTTAAATCTACAGTCGTTTCTTTAAGTTTGGTTAGTGATTTTTAGTGCTTTAAATAGTTTTCTTAATGCTTTTTCCGTATTCCGATTATTCAGTGTTTTTTGTTTCCAAATTTGCACCCAAATTCTTTTCAAATGTACTTAAAATGTAGGGAACTGGAGAAGTGCTACAAAGAAAACATTTAGAAGTACGAGAAGAATCCAAAAATTGAAAAATATACAGAATGTTTCATTAAAAATAAAAAAGGTCAGTGGCCACGGCAACACTCGCCCTGTACGCTTAAAAATAAAATCTACAGCAGGCCAATAACTTTTTGCTCTTTCTTTTTAGTTTCTAATAAAAAGGTTATCCCTTATACTTGGGCCACTCTATTCAGAGTGTCCAAAATATGATGCCACTTCCCCTTATGATAATAATAATAACTAGGCTACGCCGTCGTGCTCGAAAAATCGCGCTTGTTTTAATAACCTCTCTATCCACTTATACTTTAATATACTATTCTCTCCGGGAACCCCATCGTCTGTATTCATTTTCTTGATACCTACTTCGTACCTTTGAACCAATGTTTACTTGAGTGGAGTCCTTCCTTTTTTAGATTTGCAGAGAATTTGGCAGCAAATTTGGAAACAAAAAATTCTGAATAATCAGGAAACGAAAAAACATTAAGAAAACTATCTAAAGCACTAAAAAGCACTAACGATGTGTCAAGAAATGACACTAGATTTAAGTCATATGATTTGAGGGCTGACCTTGAAAATTAAAAGTTAAATATCTCGAAAAGGAAAGAATCGTGATTGCAACTTTTTGAAGCACTAAGAAGCACTAACGAAGCACTAAAAACTGAGTGAATAGGAAAATGTTTTGGGGTTTCCGTTGAAGTTAAAATCTAAAATATCTAAAAAATAGACAAGCACTTTCGAAACATTTTGAAGCACAAACGAAGGACTAAATCAAGGTACCAAATTTCGTCCATTTTGGTAGATTGACCTTGAAATTAAAAAATCCTTAATATGCGGAAAACGGAAAAAGCACTAACGAAAATGGTTAAAGCACTAAGAAGCACTAACAAACGGGAAATTTCCGGAAAAAAATTGACACTTTGGGGGCTAACTTCACGGAGCTTACACGACTAAGAGCACGAAAATGTATGGCAGCAAAATGGAGGCCACTTTCAACAACTGTTATAATATAGTTTACATGTTTTTTTGTATCTAGTTCTTTTCTTTTAACTTAATTCAATTTTTTGCAACGTTATTGTTATAGTCTTGGAATGAAATTTTTTCTCATTTTATTATTTTCTTAAAATGTAGCGCAATGAACAAATGTTATGATCATTTTTTTACGTATACAGGGTGTTTTAAAATTAGTATAATATTTTGTCCCAAATACGGACCTGTCCTCCCGTTTACATTAAGGCACAGAAGTATCTTCTGTAATTAAGGTTAGGATCCAGAAATTAAGAGAATATGAAATAGTTGATGATAATATTGATTAAAGCTGGAAAATTATCATTTAGGAAAGAAAATGTATTATTTTTTTAAATTTCTACCGACCTTATCGAAATATCTAGTGACTCGAGTTAATAAGTTACAAAGTTGTGTGCGGAAATACCTAATATATGCTGCGTTACTTAACTTTTTCTGCTCTTCCCAAATATGTAAATAAAATTTTAAAATATTGATATACAAGGTATTGTTTCGAGTCGAATCCTACATTTTATTTTTTTTAAGGCCCGACATGGAATAAGATTTTAATTTATTAAGTTAATCAACAGCACAGTGGGCAAAAAATATACGTACCTAATATTACAAAAATGTATAGGGTGGTTCTAAAGTTATGATTAATTAAAAAAATCGGCTGTGTAACCCCAGAACTTTCCCGGCTCGACGGTAGAGAATATGTTGTTTATTATTATTATTTTAATTACAAAATACTAACAGCCAGTACCATAATTAATATAAAGTATACTTTAAGGGTAAAAGGTCCCTTTTACCTATAAAACCCGTACCATAATACAACTTTAAAGGAGGATTAAGCCAAAAGCCGCCTTTATTGTAAAGTCCCAATTTTGACACTTTTGCGTGGTTAAAGTAAGCTTTATTTTGAAACATAACCTACAAATCTTTAAAGGTTATTAATTTTACATCGTCCACACGTACTTTACTTTAAATTACAAAGGGAGATTACGTATTCGATTCAAGTAGTAGTTCGAGCTCTTCTGAAGACGAAGAAAATATCGTAGTGAGAAGACCAAAAATATATAGACAGCGGCAGCAGTATTTAAATAAATATGACGATATCGAATTTTTCGACCGATTCCGATTAACCAAACATACTGTATTGGGTTTGTTGCAAGAAATGAACTCTTTTTACGCTTTCTCTTTTGCTCTAAAATAATTTAAAAAAGCTGACGATATTTTAAAACAATTTAAAAAATATTTCGGCAAACACAAATCAACAGTCAAAACGCGCTAGTAAATAAATCCAAGCAAGTTAGGTTAAGTCGAAAAAATTCTGTCAAAATAACGACACTTATATCATGAAACACCATTTCCAGTGCAGCCAACACAACAATTTTTAATTAAAGTATCCTTTACCTAACAGGCGATTAAATTTGCATTATGATACAGGCCAGACTTTTAGGTTAGTGAAAGTCGACTTTAACCACAAAGTCTACTTTACTTAAAGGACCCTTTTGTCGATATTTATGATACTGGCTCTAACAGCCAGTACCATAATTAATATAAAGTATACTTTAAGGGTAAAAGGTCCCTTTTACCTGTAAAACCCGTACCATAATACAACTTTAAAGGAGGATTAAGCCAAAAGCCGCCTTTATTGTAAAGTCCCAATTTTGACACTTTTGCGTGGTTAAAGTAAGCTTTATTTTGAAACATAACCTACAAATCTTTAAAGGTTATTAATTTTACACCGTCCACACGTGCTTTACTTTAGATTACAAAGGGAGATTAGGTATTCGATTTAAGTAGTAGTTGAAGACGAAGAAAATATCGTAGTGAGAAGACCAAAAATATATAGACAGCGATTAACTCTTTTTACGCTTTCTCTTTTGCTCTGACATAATTTAAAAAAGCTGACGATATTTTAAAACAATTTAAAAAATATTTCGGCAAACACAAATCAACAGTCAAAACGCGCTAGTAAATAAACCCAAGCAAATTAGGTTAAGTCGAAAAAATTCTGTCAAAATAACGACACTTATATCATGAAACACCATTTTCAGTGCAGCCAACACAACAATATTTAATTAAAGTATCCTTTACCTAACAGGCGATTAAATTTGCATTATGATACAGGCCAGACTTTTAGGTTAGTGAAAGTCGACTTTAACCATAAAGTGTACTTTACTTAAAGGACCCTTTTGTCGATATTTATGATACTGGCTGTAAGCATTACATTGATTTATGGAACACTTAAAAAATAGCTAGCCGATGGTGAATACGTCTACCGAATTGATATGTCAATGTTGATAATGACATAAGCTGCGCATGCGCACGTTGTATATCACACTGCTACAATTAGGATCTCCTAAAATTATGTGTGAAAACTATTGGGAATTCGGGAAAAATTTTCATACAATAGTTGTAGGGAATTATATGCTTTGCAACTTTGTACTGAAACATTTTGCACTAAAGAGCATAATTTACCTCAAATTTAAAAAAAATGGAAAATTATAAATGTGTATTTTTCTCGCCATCTAGCGGCGAAACTATGAGGAATTCGATAAAAAGTTAAACATAAAAGTTGAAGAAAATTTGATTCTTTACAACTTTGTACTATAATATTTTGCACTAAAATGCATTGTTTGTCCTCAAAATCAAGAAAAACTAGAGAAAACCTACATGCACATTTTTTACGCGCCCTCTAGTGGCGCAACTATTGGAAATTCTAAAAAAAGTTTCAGACAAGATGTGTAGGGAATTTTATGCTCTAAAACTTTGTACTACAATATTTTGCACTAAAGTGTTTCATTTGTCCTCAAAATCAAGAAAAACTAGAGAAAACCTACATGCACATTTTTTACGCGCCCTCTAGTGGCGCAACAATTGGAAATTCTGGAAAAAGCTTAAGACAAAAGTTGTAGGGAATTTTATGCTCTAAAACGTTGTACTACAACATTTTACACTAAAGTGTAATATTTGTCCTCAAAATCAAGAAAAACTGGAGAAAACCTACATGCACATTTTTTACGCGCCCTCTAGTGGCAAAACTATTGGAAATTCTGGAAAAAGTTTGAAACAAAAGTTGTAGGGAATTTTATGCTATAAAACTTTGTACTACAACATTTTGCACTAAAATGTATAGTTTGTCCTTAAAATTTAAAAAAAGTAAAAAATTGTACCATGTGCATTTAATCAATGTCGGTCTTGAGGACCTTCTGCTGTACCAATTTAAACCAAAATCTAATGGTCGCATTCTAGGCATACACCGACCCTCCATACTAAATTTCAGCTTGATTGGTCAAACGGTTCGACATTTATCGTGGAAGATTACACACAGACCTCAAAATAGATATTTCCATCTATATCTCAATTTTTTTTTTGCTCGTTCACCTTACTTTCCCTTTGATGGGTCCGGGAAAGTAAAAAGATGCAAAATTATTAAATCACTCTGTATCTAGGATATAAGGAAAGACAGGTCAATTAAATATGGGTTATGTAGAATCACCTCGGTGTACCCTTACTGTATCCGCATTTTTCAATGAATCACCCCGTATAAAGTACACCTAACAACTTTAAGAATATTTTAAATTACATGACCAATTACTTACTTGGCACTTGACTCATTTAATGTTTTCTAAATAGAGACAGTCTCTCAATTGCTATAAAATTTCCTCTTTAATACAATTCCTTTCTCGAGTCTTTGATTGTCGCTTTTCAGGACAGAATACAATTTACTTCTAAATTGGATAAACTTCCAACTACTCAAATTTACATACAAGCGCCTGGATCTAAACTACCGATTTAACTGAAGGTAATTTACCTGAGTGTCTGGTAAATATATTAAGCTATGGATACATTGTGTTACCCTATATGCATCTGGATGAAATTTGAATTATTTCAAAACAATACAATAATGAAATTTTGTATCCGTTTTCAAAGAATATTTTTATCTTTGTTATATAATATATTGCCAGAAATTTATGAAAAAAAAATTGTATAACACAATTTATCTTAAGAAGTTGATTTATGATTAAAATTATATTAAAATAGTACTCATTGCGCCATCTAATAACAAGAAGTAAATCAGTTTCTCCTAATGAATATTTTCTATCATTTGTCCCCTGGAAAAAACTTATTTTTTACCGTTAACCAGTTAAAAAAAATCGGTTGTGTCGCCCCAAAACATTCCCGAAGAGTATCCAGAGGCGAATACTTTTTCAGATTTTTAATGTTTCAGTTTCAAACTTTGACATTTTTTTATTTTTAACAGGTGATATTTTGAGAAATAGTTTTGACTATTCTGGATAGAGATTTTCAAGGGCTTTCAAATGACAATTACAAGTCAAATTCCGTGACATATTGCTTGTGTCATTTTTGACAGTAACATTTTCGTTTGACAGATATTGTACAAAACTAACGAGGAAGAATACACACACACAGACAGACAGATATACTTCCATTTGGAAATGGTCTTAATCATCTCAGAGGAAATTTTTTTTTTAGCTCGTACACAGTACATTCCCTTCTCGGAGGTGGGTCGGGAAAGTAAAAAAAAATTAGAACGATGCGTCGCTAGAAAAGTTTATCATATACTAACTGTATATCCCAAAAATTACCTCGAGAGCCTGTACATAGTAAATTTATGTCATATAAATAGATTAATTTCAGGATTTTTGCTGCTTCAGTAGACTAATTTATGCTGATTTTTTCTAATTCCTGCAGATTTTACTAATTTCTGCTAATTTAACTTTCAGCTGATTTTTACTTAATTCTGCTAATTTGACTAATTTCTGCTTATTTGACTTATTTATGCTGATTTCTTCTAAATTAACTCATTTCTGCTGATTTGCTTACTTATTTCTACAAATCTACAAATCTGACTATTTTCTGCTGATTTGACTTAAAGCTAATTTTTACTGATTTCTACTTATTTTACTAATTTCTGCTGTTTTTTATTCATTTCTGCTGATTTTTACTGATTCCTGCTATTTCGACCAATTTATGCTGATTTTAACTAATTCCTGGAGATTTGACTAATTTCTGCTAATTTCACTTTCAGCTGGTTGTTATTGATTTTTTCTAATTTTTACTAAATTCTGCAATTGTTTTAGCTCTTTCATAATATTTTCCCTTCTGGAGGTGGATCGGGAAAGTAAAAAAAAATTAGAAAGATGAGTCGCTGCAAAAGTTTAACAAAATCGGTTGTATCGCCCCAAAACTTTCCCGACGAGTATCCACGAATAATTTTTTGACATACATAATGTTAAAGTTTCAAATTTTGACATTTTTTTATTTTTGACAGGTGACAGTTGCAGGAATAATTTTAACTATTTTAGCCACGTTCACAATTCTTTCCCTTCTCGGAGGTGGGTCGGGAAAGTAAAAATAAGCGATCAGAATGTGCATCAAGTTCAAATATCTTTTTCTGAATTCATGATCTGAAAGAAAATACTTATTTACATATCTAGTACGCTTGTAGGTAATGGATAAAACAAGTTAATTAAACACTGCTTTTTATATTTTTCCTTAAAATTTTTTGACCATGTTCCGAACTCTGTCTTTAAGAGTTCTAATTGAAGCTGATTTACGAATAATATGTAGCAGATTTACCTGCATAAGGTTACACCTACCAGAGTCCTCATAAGGGTTCTGCCCTACTATTCTCTAAATCACCCTCTTTGCTTAAGTAAATTTTTCTTTCGAGATTGGTCCATCCTTATTTGTACGTCTCAGACGTCAGACAGTAAGCACCTTGCAGTCAGAGAATTTATTATTACGAACAAAAACAGAATTTTAAAATTTTGTCTATTTTATATAAGAGGGTATTAAACAGATGTGCCCCAAAATTTGTCCGAATATGAAATAGTAGATTCTGTAACAATGTTAGAAAGAAAAATTCGACACGAGTGGAAAATTCCGAACGCGAGCGTCAGCGAGCATGAGGAACCACGAGTGTCGATTTTTTTCATTCTAACTGAGTAACAGACTATATTTTCTCCACGACCAGAAAGTATGAATTAAAACTAAATTAAAACTAAATTAAATCTAAACACAACAAGTTATTTATTGAAAAATTTGTATTACATTGCATTAATTAATATTTATATTTATTGTAAAGGTACAATTACTGAAGTTAAAAATTGGTGTATTGGAAATATTTTCCGTAATATTTTTCGAAACAGACTGATTTGTAGTCGTGTGGCAGGAAGAATTAGAGGTTGAGGGGACGGTTAAGATACAGTAATTGAAGAAACTAATTGATTTGCTACATCTAGTTAATTTTGCAGAGAATTATATAAGTATCCTTCTGCTACTTAAGAAGACTTCCAGCCTTTTTAATGTTGTAATATCCGCACCTGCATTTACCAACGTAGTCGCAGAAGTACGGCGGAAACAAAGACCAGTATACTCTTGTGGGTTGTTTAAATTCAGAAATGTGGCAATGGACTCATCCAGTGATTTTTTTTTAATATTTTTATTTTATAATTTTGGCCTACCATAACACATTGCACCGGTTCCAGCCGTTCTGATACCGATCCTGCGGCTGTAATTAATTCTTAAAATTTGAATATCGGGGCTATAGTGGCTTGTGACGTGGCCCAATTGAAACAGATTATATTTGGCTATGTTGTCATATCGATAAAACTGGAAACTCTCGTTTTCTCATTTGTCATGATTAAAAGAAGGAAAGAAGTATGTAAAATCAACATAAGCAACTAGGTTCTTTAAGCTATTCATTCATTAATATAAAACCAATAAATTCGTTCCTACTGGATAAGTCCATTTGTTTAGGCATATTGCCCAGTTTATTCAGTCCAATTTCTTGTCGTGTACATTAATTTTTTTGAAAATTAATAAAAACATTATCAGAAGGAGTGTTACAAGGTCGCAGAGCCCAGTATTTTTTTACAATATTGTAAAAATCTCCCGATATCGTAAACTCTCTTGGTTTATCATTTTTTGTGTTAGGAATTGCAATTAGTATTGCGGATCCCAAATCTTTAATGTGAGAAATTTTAATATTGTAAAGCTCACTCTTGCGACGTGCCCCCAAAACACCAATGACAAGAGCAACCTAATATTAAAAAATTCGTTTTATTAAAATTGCTATCGGGAGCATTTTCTAAGAATTGCTTAACATTTTCTTCAGTAAAAATATTCGATTTCTTAGCTACATACTTTTCAGAAGAGCGTTTTAATAAAGTTTTTAATTTTTTGTATCTTGAAATATCGATATCGTGTTTCAAATTTAACGTTGCTTTTAGGATCGAATATATTTTCCATAAAGTCGAAAATTTCCATTTTTCCATTAAATCGCAAAAAAATGCAATTAAAACATTTTAGGAAAAGGAGTCCGTTTTCTTTTCTTATTGCCAATGCCTTACCACTGCATAGTACTTTTCATATTCACGTCTCGATTTTTCCGGCAGTAGAATGTTTATGGCATTTGCATAATTTGTAATTTCTGTTGGAGTATTTTGCATATCGGATTCACTTGAATTTTCACTCATATTGTTTAAATTAAAATTAATCTGTATAATTGACGCCGACATTTTGTATTTGACAGTGAGACTTTTGAAATCCATGGCAATCCATATCGTTTAGTTCGATTACAGAATATTCATTCTTTACCTCGATAAAAAATGAAAATACATGAAAAATACATAAGAAGCAAGTGTTTTAGAATAAATATTCAGACTCAAGAGTGTGAATATTTACATTATATTATTAAAAATGATTTCGGAATTCACTGATGGTCGTGGAGAAAGTTATATTATTATAGTTTTTTTTTGTAAAAAACAAAGAAACAAAAAAATCACACTAAGCACCACTATCCGAAGGAAAAAAACGAAACAACAGAACAAAAAAATTTATATAGGTTATTTCCTTCCTTTCCTCATTCCACACAACATTTTTAAAAATACTCGCTGTCATTCGCGTTTATTTGTTTAGATACGATACGTTAGGGGTCCTACGTATGAGACCGCAAAGCTACGTGTGGCGTATCTCAATATGGTTGCTAAATCGCTACTGCGCATGCTTAGCTGTCATTCGATACGTTTACGTTTCCGCATTACGGACAACTTTAACTATCTATTTTTATTTGTAAAAGTGACTTAAATAATAAAACTGATCAGCGGGAATGTATACAATTTTTAATATCTATAAATACAATTTTGGGTATATTATTTTTTGGGATGCTTTAGCCAAGTACGTGATCGATTTCATCTACATGGTAATTCAGATACGTTTTATCTTTTTTATGAGTGATACTAACGTAATATAAGTGTACGATTCAGTGGCCTTTAGCAAATACAAGTTTATAATGCTAATATACTTAATGACTTTTGCGTGTTAATTTTATTTTCTATGCCAGATTATTTTTTTTTATAAAATTAAATAAATGAAAGTAACTCACCAAAAAAGTTACGTATTTTTTATGTCAAGAAATTTATGCGATTAGTGATATTTAGCATTAGCATATTTAGCATTAGCTAAGCGCTATTGTTGGATATGTTGTATGTTGAAAGGGGGTGGTGGTAATTACACCGCGACCTACACTACCTATTGTAGCCCCTTCTAGTGATTAGCCGTTGAAGATATCTCGGTAAATAGAGCAGCTCGTCTAGTCCTGTTCTCCTCAAGAGATTTGATAGTTTTAGGTTCGGTAGATCTCTCTTCTATCTGATGTACTCCCAGGTATTGGGCTCTTATGTTTTGCAAAGCAGTACACTCTGAGAGTATCTGGATTGAGTTTCCAGTGTATCAGATATTCTCTGACCCGACAATGCCCTTTTAGGACATCTTTTGTTATGAAAATCTAGTCATTAGCTCATTTAGTTTGTCTACGTATTCCTTGACTATCTTCGAGCTGTTTACTTGGGTGCTCAGCACTTTAATGGCTGATTGACTATCCGACGCAATGATAATTTTTTGCCTACAGAATTTTTCGACGTTGAACTGGAAACATTTTACAATGGCATATATTTCAGCTTGAAAGATAGTTGGTGATTTGTCCAAGCTGTCTAAACATCTGGTACTACACACATATATTGCAGTCTACTATGTTATGGCATTTTGTTGTGACAAGAAATGGTGTCCTCATCTTATTTATTTTTACGGCTCAGCATTGTAATGAATTATTTTACAAAGTCACACTTTTTTGGTAGCTCGTCCTTAGAAATAGCCCAGATTTGTTCGTTTCACGGAAACCGAGTTTGCGTCTGGATCATCCTACATGTTGTCCTTTTTACCACATTCTCTACTTGTATGTGCAGGGGAGTGATGTTTAGCATCACCTCTATTGCAGCCGTCAGACACGTTCTCATTGCCCCTGTTGCATATACAGGCAAGCCGCTAGATCTTCGAGAGATTGATCCTCGGGTTTGCAAGGTTGGTTCATCTATAAAAATTAACAGCTCCGTAAATGATGATTGATCTCATAATAACTGTGTACATCCACTGCAGGATTTTTGGATAGTATCTCCAGATTTTCACCGAAAAGTTCCTGCATACCATGTTGTCGAGGGTGAGTCCCAGGTATTTTGGTTTTGGTTTCCACTCAATAACTTGCCCATTTAATTTGTTGTTGTTGAGATTGGAGTTGCTTCTTCTCGTGAATGCTAAAAAAGTGGTTTTGACGGGATTGATCTTTAGGGGACTTGACCTGATAAAATAATGATTTTATCAGGTTAAGTCCCCTTTGAATTATGTGGCAAAGAGGGTTTGTAAACTTGCTTCCGGCCATTAAGAGTATGTCTTCAGCATATAACTGGCAGGATATACCGAAATCAGTCAAAATTCGGAGGAGTTTATCTACTATTAGGCTCCAAATAATTGGGGGTGACACTCTTCCTTGTGGACATCCTTTGGTACTGCAAATGAAGAATATGGTGTCTTGCCCTATCTTTGTTTTTAAAATTCTACTGGCAAGCAATGGTGATATCCATTTGAATGTCGTGCTGTCTACCCCTACGTAATCGAGAGATTCATGTGAAATGTTGTCAAAAGCTTCTTCTGTGTTTAGAAAGTCTCCTACCACAATTTTCTTGTTAGTCAGTGCTTCCTGGGTATAATCAGTCAGTTGTATAAGTGCGGTTTCTGTTGATCTACCTTCTCGATGTGCACGATGGTTGAGGTGCAACAGTACCCGCTGCAGGATTTCTGGGGTGATATATTTATCTACAGCTTTTTTCATCTTTTTGACGATAAACGATGTGAGGCTGATTGCTCGTAGGGATTTAGACTGCGGAGTGTTCCTTTTCCTTCCTGTTAGAATGAAGGTGACTTTGGCCCTTCTCCATACATCTGGTATATAGACCAGTTCTAGACTGCTTCGACTAATGTGAATGATATGGGGCAGCAAATCGAAGCAGAGCTGAAAACATTCCATGGACTCCTGAGGATTTAAGATGATAGATAAAATGTAAATATTGATTTAAATTAAATACAACAGCTATTTTTAACAACACTTTAAAAAACGGCCTATCGATATTATAAAATGCTCCTGAGCGATACAATATTTACATTTTACACTTTTATCAATAAAAAATAGTAATATGGATAAAAAAATCAGTTTACTATTGTTTATTAAAAAAATGTTTGATTTATTCATGTTATTTTGCTGTAGTGTAATAATTTATCGCATCGCATTTAAATTCTTTATATTAAAACCATTTCGGCTGGCACCAGAAAAAAAATGATATACCCGTCATGTAGATTTTTTCTTCCATATGCCTTTTTTCATAAAACTAAAAGCTGGTCTTGTCATTCTTATCAATTTTTTTGGGTTGACTCGGTCGTTTATCGTCCCTTAATACATAAAATTTATATTAGCTACCCTACGTTCAGACACACAGATCTCAAAATGTTTTCAGCTCTTCTTTTCCGTGTTTTTTTTTATAAACCAAGCCAAAGCTTGAATTATTTAAAATATTTATTTATGCAACCAAATTATTTTTCACGAAATGCCCAAATCAATAATAGATTATGTTAGATAAAGTTAGTTAAAAAGCGCTAATTACCTAAGAATCAGGAAATTTTTTGTAATCCTACACAATTTTAATTTAACTCATTACTATGAAGCCTCACTATGTTACAAATTCTATTGATAAATAAATATTTATATTAAAACAACAAATACATTATTAACTTTAGAACTTAAAAAAATTATTGAAGTGATATACATTAAGTATTGGAAAAGGAAAGATCATTATTATTATTAAACTGAAAATCAGCTAGAGATGTAATAAAGTGCCGCTACTCACTTTATATCCTAATAAAAAGGCACAATAATTGTTATAGAATGGGTCAATAATATATAAAACATGATGAAATTTCGTTTATGAGAATGTGACATATAAATTATTTTGAACGATACAATGTTAATATACCCACCCACCCATTAGCTAAAATTACATCGGAACAAATTTACGTTAATGCATACTAAATAATGGTTTTGTCATTTTCTCAGTATATCGTATCGCTCTTGCTCTGTCATCATATATTATGTACGATGGATATAATGGGTAAATCAAGCGAATAAATATTTAAGGAAATTGTGGTACAACCAACGGAACACAAGGGCGAGGTAATTTGCATTATAACAGAGGTTAAGTTTACTAATTATAATATTGTTTATTATTCTGTTTATGGTTTAAAAAAAAATAACAACAAGAAACCTTTCGATTAATATCTAAATGACATTTATAGGAAAATAATACAACATAATGAAACTAATATACTATAATTTTTAACTGATTAGTATTTTTTTCTATTTGTATCTATATTTTTGCAAGAAGCAGCATATGACATAAGTCAAAGTCAAAAAATTTCGGATAAACTAGTGACTTATAGCACCGTTTACACATAAGTTCGTCTTAAGATTTAAGTGAAAATTAACATTCGATGGGATAGAATGCAATTTGTCGTATCATGGTTACGAATGTAAAATTGGTCTCAATCGGTTGCTATAAGCCAATCTTGAAATTTTCAGATTATAGATTTACCAACTTTTCGCCCTAGCCAAACCTGGAGCTTTACTTTTTTTTAACCGGAAGATTATGTCCTAAAAACACAGAAAAACACTTTGCCTGACAAAAAAGTGCCCGCCATGGCCCAGTAGGACAACCTCAATACATCGCTCCGGGCATTTTACTTTTCTTATGACTATTTTTCCGACAATGGCCACAAATGTTGATTGGTACATACTTGAACTTATTTTAATATTATCCTACAAAAAAGTGTTCGTCGGACAAATAAAGTCTAAAATATCTACTTTAGCTGACTAGTATTTTAATAATTCATCGATCACTACGTATTTTGGAGTTTTGCAGATAGTGCCATTGTCGTAACAAAAAGCGAAAGAAATAGGTGCTGAACGATTGCGTAGTGCTTGTTCAATATCGATTTTTTTAGCGAAGCCCATAGTAGTCTCGAAAGCGTCTCGTTGGATCTTTGCTTCCTTCACTTTTCCGCAAATTTTGACTTTCTTTTAGCTTGATAAGCAAAATTGTATATAACATTTGTAGTAAATGAGCAGCACCCATTCCGCCGCATTCCCCATGTTAAATCCTATAAGAAAACGCTAACGTTCTGTCTGGCAAAATTTGTCCATATCAAGGTCATTCGTCATTGCTTAGAGATAACGCCGGCTCGCGGTTTAGATAACGTGGAGTTGCGATTTTAATTGGAATAAATTTCAAAGATTTTACATGGGCGAGCCCAAGGGGTAATGTGATCAAATATTTTTTTTACATGTGAAGAGGGGGACCGAAATATTATCAATATAACCTATCATTTTAACAGCTCTTCACGCGAGCAACATGATACTTTCCCTCCATTTCACACATTTAGACGTCGTTAAGTTCAGTAAAGTTTTTATTTTCCCGCTATCAACGGTCGAATTTAAACGCAAAAAACGGCAATGTATTTAAAATGTGACATAGAATATTTGCATATAAAAAAAAGATCTGCGCAGAAGAAACGCCGAAAGGACCTTAACGTATATCTCCGTTACTATTGGTCGGATTTAAACGCTAAAAACGAATTACTTAGTCAAATAGGTCGGGATTGGGTAAACTCTCGGCACATATTTCCTTGCGTTTCTCTTCTCCAAACTGTTTGTACGCAAAAAACATTATATATATGATATTTTGATAGATCTCTGGAAAAAGGATTAGTTCACTGTTTCGAAGAATCCTGTAAAAATGTTAAAGTATGTGCCGAATTCTGAATGGACAATTTTTCTAACCCTTTAGTAATGTCCTCTTTCTCTCTTAGGACGCAAAACCCCTTCAGTCTTGATGTAAGACTAGCCCGAAGTGAATGAGTAATTGCCCAGTTTTCGCGTGCAGAAAAAAAATAGAAGCACGTGAAGCAGCATCTGCGTGCAGAGTTTGCTCTAGCGTTAAATCTAATGGGATTCCAGAAAATGGCTTAGACCACCAAGAAAACAACCTTTAGATTCAGCCAATAGTCCTATATAACATTGGCGAAATTTGGCAGAAAATAAAGACAGAAACAGTAACAATAGAAAAATTTATACAAAAACATGATATATATTTAAAAGGAAAAATATAAGTATCTTAGGATCAATGGTAACACCAGAATAAAAAATCGGTTGTGTCGCCCAAAACTTTCCCGACGAGTATGCACGAATACTTTTTAAATATTTAATGTTAAAGTTTCAACTTTAGACATTTTTTATTTTTGACAGGTGACAGTTGGAGAAATAATTTTGACTATTCTGTATAGAATTTTTCAAGGGCTTGCAAATGAAATATTGCAAGACGAATTCCGTGACATATGGCATCTGCCGGTTTTTTATAGTGACACTTCCGTTTTGACACATTTCATACAAAAACTCATTAGTTCTTCCGACGGGTAACCCAAACCTCTGTACCAAATTTCAACCCAATCGGATTAACACTTTTTCAGATATTTAATGCTGAAGTTTAAAATTTTGACAGGTGACAGTTGGAGAAATATTTTTGACTGTTCTTAATTAAAAAATATTGGAATAACCGATAATTTTGGTACAATTGTTTTAAAATTCTCTGCGTTTCTGCGGTAAAGCTAGCAGAACCTTATAAATAAAAAAATACTGAAGCAGAAAATGTTGAAGCGGAAAAAATATTTTTGGGCATTTAAATAGCCGATTATAAGCCGATAATTTTGGTACAATTGTTTTTAAAATTCTCTACGGTTCTGCTAGCTTTACTTTAAAGCTAGCAGAACCTTAAAAATAAAAAAAAATAGTGGAGCGGAAAAATTATTTTTTAGGCATTTAAACAGCCGATAAAAAGCCGATCATTTTGGTATACTTGTTTTTAAAATTCTCTGCGGTTCTGCTAGCTTTACGGTAAAGCTAGCAGAACCTTAAAATAAACAAAAATAGTGGAGCGGGAAAAATATTTTTTGGGCATTTAAATAGCCGATAAAAAGCCGATAATTTTGGTAAATATTTCATGTAGTTCTGCCGTCAAGTTCCTGCTGGCTTTACCGACATCAGACGGACGGACGGACGGACGGTCACGCGAGTGAGAGCAATAGGGTTCCGTTTTGACCCTTTGGGGTACAGAACCCTGAAAAGTAGTAATACCTACGTAATACCTACTGGTGTTTCCACTTATATCTGTAAAAGTTTGGGCACTTGATTTTGACTAATATTTGAGAGATTACTTAAGTTTCAGATTAGAAATTTCAGATATCGCATACATCGCTCATAGTAAACTGTAAATACAGACCACACAGGGTGTATTTATATTCAGGTACTGAATACAGACGAATGCTCGAATCTGTTTGTTTGAAGTTCTACTTGCATAAGCAATTGACAAATCAGATCTCCTTTTCCTTTGACTCAATATAGTTTATATTATCAAATGTGACGTTTCGGTTATCAGATGAACTTTCATTGAAAAATCGGGATATTGTAAAATATTAAAGCCTCGCCATCTAAAATTGATCTCAATTTTACGGATTTAACTATTTGTATCATGAACGAACCTCGTATTATAACTTTACTAATTGTCTTATAGTATCTCTAAAAAATAAGTTAATTTTATAATAAAAATCATTTTCAATAGCTAGACAATAATTATTTTCCTACCATTTTTTTTTAATAATGTTAATTATAACCATCAGTATTAAACCCATTTTTGTTTTCCTAAAGCGCTTAATCGATGACGTGACAATAGAATAAGCAACCACCATGCATAATGGATGTTATGGTAAAATCAAGGGGTTAAATATTTAATGGAAATGGGCGTGTTGGTTCACAAACGTTGGATGTAATAATCAGGGCATTGTTTAACATTCTATTATACCTAAGTTTAGAGTAGGTGTAGATAAAGAGTAAAACCTTAGAAAGTTAAGTTGCGTGACTATGCAAGGTTGCGTAAGGAAATATTACATTAGAGAATTAAACTATAAATAGAAAGTTCGATATATTTTTCTTTATAATCGTATGAAATTCGATGAAAGGTATGTAAACACATTAATCGGGTTTATTTTAATAACTAACTGACAACACTATACGGAATGTTAATTTGGAAAATTATATAAAAAGGTTTATAGCTTTTTTCTTATTGTTTTTTATTCAATCAATATGATACTCATGTATTCGATATTCGGTTGGAAAAAAAATGGGAACAAAGGACACAATATATCATTTTAATTTAAGCTTAAGATCATCATAAAATTACAATTTTATATTTAAAAAAAAAAATTATATAAAAATGAAAATATATTTCAAAGGTAAATGAAGTTAAAAAATTGGTCCTAGGTAGAAGTTAATGAAAATTTTATATGTTAAAAAGGAAATAAAGCACAAAGACAGGTACCACAGTATTTAATGTAAAAAATAACAGAAGGCAACTAGTTTCTGTCACTGACCATCATCAGACCTATAGATACAAACTAGATAATTGTTGCTGTTAGTAATTTAATATTTTTAGGTTATATTTTTCGTCTTAATAATAAAATTTATAATTCTTTAGGGTTTAGCTCTGGTATAGCAAATATAATATAATAATAAAAATTAAATACTAAAGTTAGACTTTTGCAATTTTTTTGTTATTTTTTTACTTCCTACTAAATCAAAAGAATTATTCAAAATCTAATTTTGATCACTATACTTGGGATTTTAAATAAATTAGCTTAAAAGGTTGAGGCTCTTAAAAATAACCAAGTTGGCACTCAACGTGGGACATTAAAAAAATAAAAAATATATCAATATATACATGTATAAATGTTTATTTAAAGTAAATAACTAGTTTTTTCTTATGTAAAATTAGTGATTGAAAAAGATCTCGAGTCTAAACCATAATGTAAAAGCTAACTTTAACAACGCTTTAAATTAAAAGCTTCAATCAATTCATAACACAAAGCAAACACCTAGCTACAACTTATCCCCATTGTTAAGATATACAAAAGGAATAATAAAAAGTAGACAAAGGATTTGCAGAATAAGCGGATATTTACCAAAATGAATATCGATGAAATGAAAGATGGAGAAGAACCTTTCTTTTCCATAATTAGACCAATTGGTCAGACGAGCGTTTGTATCCTTTTAGGTGGGATGATCATTATTTTGAAATACGGCGAGTTCGGAAGAAGTTTTTTAATATTCTCCAGAGAATGCATTATTCGTTATTCACGCGTATAATATTCGAAACAAAGGAACTCTTCAGATTTCCCCTCGAACAATATTAAAATATTTCAGTCAGTATCAGTGCCGTACAGGAAAATTCTAACAATAAGCTATATTTTTCATGAATTTATAGTTGTCTAAGGTACGAAGAATAATTTAAAATGTCACATTATAGATTTATAATTTATAATTGGATTTGTTATTAATTAGGAAAATTTAACTGTTATATCAGCAAAAAAGTAATTTCACGCTGTTTTAAAAAATATGCGAGCATAGTAACTAGTGTGTTATATTATATATAATAGAAAGTACATTGCTTTTCCTTAATCTGTTAAAAAAATAATTAGCTCATTCCTGTAATCTTTTGATATACCGAAATTTATATCTTCTAAATAACTAATGCTCTAATATAGTGTACATACTGAGTTACTAAGCTCTTTTCGACCCCAGCTGACAATTATCGCTCTCAAACTAAAGCAAACGTAAACTTATGCGCACGCCTGTCCCACTAGCCATGTCGATCATACATTAAAAATCACGGATGCCTAGCCAATCAGAACACGCCGACATCGAATAATTCCGAACGTTTCTTCGTTCGACAACGTTCCTCCGATTATTCAAGCCCGAAGATGTTTTCGCGCTATTTAAAATTTTTATATTGACTTCTTATGCGAAATTGTGTTTCTGAAATTTGTTAAAACTAATTTCATATGTGGCAATCGCTTTTAAGTTTTCATTTGTTAAAAGTAAAAAATTGTAACTTTTATTGCTACACTAATATAAATTTTACTTCACAGCATACATAAATAAACATGGAATCAGAGAAGTAAATTTTTTTTGTGGCTAAAATAAATTGTTAAAATTAATTTTGAGTTTTAAATTTTGTTTTTTATTGTGTTTAAAATAAATTGTTAAAATTAATTTTTAGTTTAATTTCTGTTTTTTTTATTGTGTCTTAAAATAAATTGTTAAAATTAATTTTTCTTTTATTTATCATGTACATTCACAGCAAAAAGGAAATAAAGTAGTATACATAATATTTTTTGTACGAACCAAGTATTTTCATAATTTAAAAAGAAAAACTATATGAGTCTGTAAATAAAAAATAAATTCGTAGATTTAAATTTAGCGGTTTTCAGGTCACGCTTCTGTGCGCTCTGATTGGCCAGGCATCCGTGATTTTTAATGTATGCTGCTATGTCGCCACCATCGAATTCTGTCATTCCAGCAGTGGCAGTACGCCGTAGACAGTGAGTGAAGTTACACGCTACTGGAAAGCTCTGGGGTGTATCAAGCCCCATCTATGTAATAGCGTTTGTGATTGTGACGTTATTGGTAAGCTGGAACTGAAGAAGTCAATGAAATCGAATCGGGAAGCGATGACGATATTGACCATATCTGTGAAAGTGAGCACAACACCGACTCGTAGCAGGATATCACAGCGGAAGATGAAGTTTATGACGGAGACTCAGACAGGGAGACATCAGCAACAAGAATTCAGAAAATACTGACGGGCGTCTAAGAAACACAGAAATATATCACGGAAAAGATGGATCGAAATGGAACAAACTTATTTCAAATCAACACTTTCTAACGAGATTAGACAATATCATCACTCACTTGCCAGGTGTGAGGCAATATGCAAAAAGTGCTTTAGATTGACGACAGTTATTTTTCGATCTCCAAATGATCCAAGACATGGTGCGCTGGACCAATGTTAAAATTCAGAAAAAATGGCATGCATATCAAAATAAATGCATTGTGAAAACAACCAATGAATGTGAAACTAAAGCATTTATCGGACTTCTATATTTAGCAGGTATGTTCCCGTTCTAATCGTCAGAATTTGAGAGACTTATGGCAAACGGATCGGACTGGTATCGATATACTCCACAGCACGATGTCTATAAATCATTTTCAATTCTTGATGGTTTTTCTTTTGCTCGATAACATCGAGAATCGTAAAGATAGAGTAACGATTGACAAATTAGCTCGTGTTCATGGAATTCTAGATAGATTTATCGAACATTGTAAGCAGGCCTACACGCCTTCGCAATACCTGACGATAAATGAGAAGTTGGACTCTTTTCGTTTAAGATATGTTTTCAAACAGTATATTTCCAAGAAGCCTGAAAGTATTTGATCAAAGTGCAAGCTTTATTTGATGCCCGTTCGTACTACGTTCTAAACTTTGAAGTACATCCAGGAAAACTGCCATAATGGCCCTTCAATTGTAGAAACTCACTAATAGATATCGTTAAGAAGCACATGCAACATATTTCTGGTTCCACCAGTAATGCGACCTTTGACCATTGCTACACTATATATGAATTAATGATAAAATTACTGAAAGAACATAATCCTACGTCAGTAGGCACGCTGAGGAAGAACAAATGATGCATTCAAGCACAATTCTCGAAGATTTGGAACAAAGCATCAAAAACGTCTTTATTTGGCTTTCAAAAAGATATTACACTTTTATCCTATATGCCAAAAAAAATATGCTGCTGATGTCCACCATGTACCATGATGGAGCTATTGATGAAGCAACTGGGGAAAAAATTTACCTGAAATAATAAGCTTTTACAACTTTACTAAAAGTGAGTAGATGTAGTAGATGCACTCGCTACAACATACGACGTGTCTAGAAATTCATGGAGATGGCCCCTTATAATAATAATACTAATAATAATAATAATAACTTTATTCACTCATAATAATAATAATAATACTCATATAATAATACAAAGAGAATGAATAATTACAGTGAATAAATTTCTACTCAATAAGCGAATAAACGCTTGTTTTGAGAATTATTCTTGTAGTTTTACATGAACATAATAATAATAGTAAAAAGATGAATATGTTACATAAAGAACTATTTATTAAAACTTAATACTACGAAACTAAAATCTAAATTTAAAATATTAAAGTTTAAATAATAAAAATAAAATTATAACAAATAAAATTTTGACTTGTAATAAAAAACCTGTAATCAATAAAATATAATATTAATTTATTAATTCACTTGCAAATTCCGTAGGTTGTTCCAGTAGAAACATTTTCAATTTATTTTTAAAAACTTTTTTTTTATATATTTTTGATATTAGTCTGGATACTATTGTAAATTTTGGGTGCCAAGTACAGAAAGGAGCGTTGTGTAATTGTTTTTATAATTAATAGTAAGTGATGATGACTTCTATGACGAGTTTGATATTGGTGTGAAGCGAAAATAGCATTTTGTGCATTATTCATATGGTAAGTAATACATGTACTGAGTATATATAGCTGTCTCAAATCAAATATTTTTGTTTCGTTAATAATATTCCACAATTTTTGTGGGTTATTTTTGTTATTGTCTATTTTGGTTTGATAAAATTGAAATTTTGCTTTTTTTATGAGAGCGGTTAATTTATTTCGGTAGATTGTGTATTCTAATTTTCTGCATTATTGTTTGGATTTTTTAAATAGGATTTATATATTTTATTTTTTTTATTAATGGATACTAACAGACAGCTTGTGCACCAAGGAGCAATTTTATTATGTTTTTTACGAATTATTTTACTTTCAGTGCATTTTGATATGATATCAGATGTAATCCGAATAAATTCATCGGTTGCATATTCTGGACAGCTCGCTTGGTAAACCGGTGTCCAAGATATATTTTTAATGTCGTTTTTTAATTTATTTTCGTTAATAATAGTAAAAGTGGGTATTTGCTTCTTTTTCTCACTTAATATAACTTGCAAAAGAGTAGTGAAATGATCAGTTATATTTGTTTGTTGTATAATTGGTATTAAATAATCGCACAATCCTGGTTTTGAGATTGCAAATGGTCAATGTTCAGATCGCCTATAGAAAAAGACATATAAGTATTTTTGTCATCCTCTGTTTCAAGGAAATTATGTAGTTCATTAATGAATTCGAGAACATTGGAATCCGGTGATCTATAAAGTGATGTTATTAATATGTCAATATTTTTGTTTATATTAATTTTTAATTTATTAGCATTCATACCATTCAATATATTTATATTTTTATATTAAACTTTGTATTCAGATTTAATAAATACCATCGTTTTGATTATAACAACTTTCATTGATAATTGTGGAGTAACCTGGTAACCTAACCAATATCGGGGATAAAACGTGTTTCAGTCAAAATTAAACAGTCAAAATTTATATTTAGTTCATGAAGTAGGATTTTAAATTCGTCAAAGTTTTTATTATTGCTTCGGATGTTCATGTGAATAACTTGGAAGTTTTTATTATCAGCATTGACTTTTAATATTTCAGTGCATTCATCACTGTTGCTTATTACAAAAGTTTCTACAAATTGAGTTTGGAAATCTCTAATATACTGATCCATTTTATAAGCTAAAAAATTGTATCTAAAAACAAGTACATTGATTGTGTTCTATCTTTTGAATAGAGGAGCCATAAATTCTTTGGTATTATACAGAGCAAATAATCAAAATTTCAAACTTGCTAGTAGATTGTTCATGAAAATGTTGGGGTTTGAACTGATCCAGGACTACATCTCTGAAAGGAAGAATAATCCAAGGGTCCCAAAAATTTTTCGTCAAAAAATTCAAGATTTTGGTCAAAATACCCCTGGAGTTCCACCTGCCAAAGTTGTGAAACTCATGGGTAGGTGTTCTATATGTTCAAGGTGCCGAGATCGGAAGACTTAATTTTTCTGTCAAAGTTGTAAATTATTATTGTTCCTGGAGCATACTGTAATGAGTTGCCAAAACTTCATGAATTCAGAGAGAGACTAAATTGTATTTTTTACGTGTTACAACCAGCAGAGTTTTTCTTTGTGTTCTCTTATTATTAAATTTTCATATTCAATATTTTTAGTTTCTTTTCAATAAAGGTATTCTGATATTTATTATTGTTAATTTTGTGTTTTAATGGTCCGTGTTATAATTCTTGATTAATCCATATTATAATTCTAAAGATATTGTAAGAATTTAACATTTAAAAATGACTCAAATAAATTAAATTTTATAAATCATTATAAATGATTTCACTATAATATATTATTATATACAGGTATAATTTTGAGTAACTGTTCGGGATTCTCTATGTATCTTAGATGTTTTTGATCATAATTATAAAATCTTAAAAACATTCAAATTAAGCAGAAGACTTAAATCATAAATAAATTTCGTTATTAAATTATTTAACATATGTCCTGAACAATATTTCCTATACAGAAGCACAATTCGATGTTAATAAAATGAAAGAAAATTTTACAGTATTTTATGTATAAAAAATCTTTCTTTTTTGGCATATTTGTACCACTCATGGGATAACGAAAACGGAAATATAACGATTTATAAAACAATATTTTCATTTTTCTTAAATACTTGGCGCATAGCCTATATTTCCAATGAAAAAAATATAATATTTCCTTATTTTCAATATTCCTTTTCCGCTTAATTTTCTTCAACAACCGTTTGCTGCAACTTCCTATTTCGTCCTTTTTTTTTACGACAAACAAAATTTATGCGTTGGTGTTTTATTCAATTTACTGAAGTTTTATTTGCGGTTGTTTCACGCAATAAATATATTTCAATAACAGTTAATGTCGCATTGGATAGGGAAGGGCATTTTTTTATTTCGCATAAAATATTTCCGTACGGTTCTTTAGCGATGAAAGCTTTATAGGTAGCAATCATCAACCAGACGGTTTAGGAAACAAGAAACGTTTATACATATTTTGTGTTGTGGTGGAATTTGAGTAGCGAGTCTAATAAATTTAGTAATGTAGAACAGCAGCTTATTATCTTAAAAGCATGTCGTCATTGAGACTCAAATATATCATGAGAAGTTGATTTAGCACAATAGCATCAAACGATAATAATTTGTGCCTAAAAATTTTGCTGGAGGTTTATTATATTTTTATTATATCTCAGCTAATTAATTACATTATTTGAATCGTACTTCTCAGAAAAATACAGATTACTAGATTTTATGACAACGTTTGCAAGCAGTTGAGAAGACTTTATTTCTGTCAACAAATTTTACTAAGAAATACGATTTTTGTAGAAAGTGAAAATTTAATCATTATGAATTTAAACGTATAAATAAATTCTTAAATTAATGTTAGTACAACAATCTCATAATTATTGATCCAACCTTCCGTGACAAAATATGGTATTGTTATTCCAGAGATTAACTGAAATTTATTTGCATTTTTAATACGTTTATCATTTATATTAAATATTTTTTACTCGCTAATGAATCAAAAAATTGTAAACAATTTTTAAATGAGAGGAATTAGTTTTCTTTTTACTTCTAGACCAAACTTGTCCCCAACAATCTCTGTGTTAAGAAGTGTATTCCTTAAGGCATGCTTTTTAACCACGCTAATTTCTGTAATTAGGATTAAAGGTAAGAAAAAACCAGTTATTTTTTATTTTTTCTAAAGCAGTTTAATTAGACGTATCAAAAAAAAATTTGTATTTTTTTATTTTAACTACAAGCTCTTTAGAATTTTTGATTTTCCCTTTAAAAGTGTGTTATATTATAGGTCAGTTGAAAAGAGCGAACATAACTTGTAACAATAATAATTAAAATATTTAAATGAAATCGCGCACGGCACTGGAACAGAATTAACTTAAAATTATGGGAAAATCTAGAATTTTTCAAAATAAGTACCACCCGATAGATAGAGACAATCGCTTCCATAGTTCTTAGACGTCGAAATTCTTATCGAGTAGGACGACTCAATCTGTTCTCGGTAGTTGCAGCGGCAGTCCGAGCTCCAGTGGCAATTGCAATCGGCAACCATATCCAGCTGAAGTACCGGTTCTCAGCGACCTTTAGAGACAGGTCAAGCCAGTCTAGAAGGCATGCTTGTACCATGTTCCACACAATTTTGCTACTTGAATAAATGGTTTTTATGTACTTGGTATTTTATTTGGTGCGAGTTGTGCAGCACATACCTAGGTACTCAACCCAGTGGTTCAAGTAAAGCCCGCCCCGCTCTCTTGGTCTCCAGTGATATTTGGGCAATACCATAAAGACTTCTGGAGTATCTTTTCTACACTGAAGCTGCCCGTGCAAGTGACCTTCACACTGTAAATAGAAGGAGGCGCCCGAGGCAATCCAAAAGCTGGACTAAGTTGCCAAAAGTCTACTTGAAGACGCCAAGAGCGTTATAATATTGTTTTATATCCCTTAATTTCAGTATGTAGAGTAATACGAACACAACACATTATCAAAAATGGCTAAATATACAAGATGATGCATCGAAAAACAGAAATACAATAACTGTGGTGACCGAGGTGATTCTAGAAAAAAATTGAAGGGCTGTAAACTTTGTCCAACAACTAAACCGACTGCTACGTTAAAAATTAGTGAAGTGGGGAACGAAAGAACAGACTAAAAGTTGGGGACGCTGAATATGTCGTTTTAGTTCTTGTCCACGCCATAACCAAGTTATTTATTAACAGTTATTATTTGCATTAGTTTTACTTAATATTTGATAACTAAAACATATTAACAATATCGCGCACGGCACTGGACTAAAATTAACTTATTGTAAAACAACGCACACGCAAAAATCTTACCGAATACCACGATTCAATTCTTGATCATTAGTTGAAGTTCGAGCAGAGATCCTGATCGAGCTCTTGTACTGGTTCAGCGACGTTTAGAGAGAGATCAATCGCAAACCAATGTACAGTCTATACGAAGTCAATCCGGGTGTGATAAATTTACTAGTTAATAATATACAAAACCTCTCATATAAATCCCAATAAATAAGAAATGTCGGGTTCACTGCGAACACCTGCGTTTGCATCTTTGATTGAATTGTCAGTGGTGCGGCTTGGTTTAGGATTTTTAAAATTAGTTTATTCTGTATTCTTGAGAATTTTAGCGAGTGACTTGCATTAGTGTCGTGTTTATCTAAATCGTTTTCTTGTTGTTATTATTTAATCAAGATGGTGTTTTAGAGACCTTATCTTGATGATATTAACGGTTATTAATGAAGTTAACAACAGTGGCAAATAAATGAAATTTGTCCAGAATATCATAGAACGGGAGAAGAAATATTGCATTTTAACTTCCATTGATCCCATTATTATAACCCCAAATTCAGATTCAAGCTCTGAAAATTCAGATGATGAATCTTAATCTTTTAATTAAATTCTTATGGCAGGACAAACTGGGGTTTTTTTGGTATTACTCTATATTACTAATAAAAAAAATTCCGTCTAGATATTTGAAAAATAAAATTAATTTTTAAAATAAATTATATCACGCCGCCTACAAAGAAGCCGCCGACTGTATAGAGCCAAGCAGATACAGCCATCGTAACGAGTAGTTAATAGAGATGACCGACCTCCCAACATTCTACGAAAGACACCGACGGTAAGTGAAAATCCGGGAAGCTACAAAATTTCTTCTTCACCGGGTGTGGTATTTAGTAAAGACAGTTATTTTTTACTTTAATGATTTTTATTTGTTTTGATCCCGAGGGGAAGTGAAGCCCGCCATTATGGCCGCTAGTGATTTTGTCGATGCCTTAACGACCCTTAGAGTAATTTTATTTCTCAACTGACGCTTCCAGTAGCAAGTAACCTTTACACAATAAATCGAAGGTGGTGCCAGAGGAAATCCGAAATCTGATCTAAGGCGCCAAAAAAAAACCGCGTGACGGCGCTAAGTGCGTTACTGCGTAGCACCTTCTTATCCCTCTCTTAACATACCGTCCCTGCTATTGATATTCATTTATTCCCATTTTAATAGTATATTTACTTACATTCCCTTAGGAAGTGATTATACCTTTATTTTCGATTGCTGATTTTTTCCCATTTACCCCACATTGTACCTATAACGGTTTACGTATAACTAAAACTATATATAATAACTTTTGTTTTATTTCATCATAACATCTCCATGATTTTTTAATGTAAAATTTGGTGTTTTCCACAATTACGTTTTCGGTAATTTCCATTTCATATCTATTGTGTGTATGCGACTGCATGCATAATATCGCTCAATGTTATTTTAATATTTGATCAGACTTGCTGGGTCCACAGACTCATATCTACATGCATCTACACCCTTTTCAAGCAAAAGATATTATCATAGGATCCGCATTATGTAAATAGAACAAAGAGATATGCTAAAACATGGCATATCGGACAGACCTGGATGATATATTCTTCTCTGCCGATCTGGATCCCAAACAAATCGTTAAGCTGGATAATTAATTTTCTTTCATGTTTGGATCTCAATTTTCGGTCGGAAAATCGAATATTATCTGCTATTGATATGAGATATTATTATTTGTATATATCCATCACAAGAGTAAATTCTAATTCTAAAACTTTGTCATCTACTCTAATATAACAGGAATATAACGTGATCAATTGAAATAATAATTTAACACATATTTTACTTAATCTAAAAGTTATCCATAATTTCAAATATTTTCATAAATGAAGAAATAAAAATCAAAGTCTAGTACCACAAAATTCTTTAATCGAGAATGTTGGAAGGGAAACTGGTAACTAGTTGTAACATACAAATGCCAACATCAGGCTTATTATACAAATGTTGCAGTGAGTTGAGAGAATGAGGAGTAATATACTAGAGACTTATCAACTAGTAAAATTTAATTTAAAATATACATAGACTGATACATGGTTAATGTGCGCACTTAAAATTGAAGGGGGTGGAATTTAGGGGTCATACTATAAAATGGAAACATGTGAATGAAAAAGTAACATGTAAGGAAAAACCATGTAAATTCTATATCGCATGGATAAATTTGTGAAAACTGATCGTTGTGATCAGATAGTGGAAACACCGGAGGTCTGGAGGAAAAGTATCAATATGGGGTAAACGTGCTTCCCGTCGGATACAATTGTTTTGGAGAACCCTATGGGCGGCCAGAAAACAAAAAAAACTAGTTAAGCACATTCAGGAGACCAGATAACACGTTATGATTAGGGCGTAAATAAGCAGAATGAAATATGTCATATATCAAATATGATAAAATGGTAGATGACATATGACATTTGATATTAATTTAAAAGTAAAATGAAGATATAAGTACATTGAATAAAGTGTACAAGTGTAGGCTCTATTTTTTCCATTGTCTAAGTTCTGCCAGCAAATCTGGCCTCGTAAACCGGACTGATGTAATTCCAGGAACGTGTTCAAATGACCAAATTCAACCTGATGTTTTCCAAATTACTACATATTTGTGGCTACTGTTTTAAAACAAAGAAATTTTTTACATCCGGCGGATTAAATATCGTTTTTTTTTTAGAATTTAGAATATTTTATTATTTAAAATTCATCAGGTTTTCCATGTCTCAAAAGTGGTCAACCAATGAGTAAAGAAACATACAAAGTCCAGTACCAGAGAAATAATTCTGTGGTACTGGACATTGTGTGTTTCTTTACTTATTTTATTATATAGTTCGATATGAAAATTGTATATGTAGTTTAATGAACAAATATTTATTTGCTCCTTTTGTTTATTTTTAATTTCTTTGTTTCTTTCGCCTTTATTAAACTTAAGGAAGAAGAATTTTTTTTTAATTACTTGAATTAGATCCAAAGGAAACTAGTAAATATGAAGATATAACTAATAAAATTAATTAAATTATTATATTATTATATTATTACCGGAAATTTTTTTCGAGTACACGATTTTTTGAAAATTATCCCGAGTCGCGAAGCGACGAGGGATAATTTTCTTAAAAAATCGTGTAAGAGGAAAAGTTTCCGGTTATTAATTCAAGATCGTGGGGGATTCGGTAAGAAAATTTCACACCTAACAAATTTAAAAGTAATTAATTATTTATTTGACATTAAGATTAGAAGGAAAGACTAGTTTTGGTCTAGTTAGTCATGAGTGTTTGTTGGTATGCTAGAAGTTAAGTAGTAATTGTTTAATTTTGATTTCGCACAAAAAGTAAACAAAAAGTCTTATATGAATCAAGCCCATTACAAGTGTCATTATTTTGACATAAAAATTTCCACATATTAATTTCGTCCAGGGTACCCTGGAGGATGAAAATTTCCGGAAATTTTTTGGGTTACCATAGTAACCAAAAAAATAGACTCTGATTGGCTTAAAAATGGCGGTGTGAAATTTTCCTTTAAAACTGTTATTATTCCAATTAAAGTGTTAAATCGTTTAAATGATTCGTTTAAAAATTACTTAATTGATATTAAACAATATATTTAACTATAAAGAACAAATAAAAATTATTGTGTAAAAGGATCATTTCTAGTCAAAAATCTTACTTTCAATATATTATACAATGTGAGCATCATGTGTTATTCCCCTTATCTAATTCGTTACTGGAATCCTGTTAGGAAAATCGCTGAGACTCGTCGACCTTTAATTTCTACATTGCAAATTTTTGTATGAATAGTGTACCCCTAATTTCATCCCTTACTAGAGGGGAGTAATCCCTCCCAAAAATTTAAATAGCAGGGGGTGGTAAGTGATGCTTATTCTCTATTCAACCGTGCAAAGGAATTGAAATTTTTTCTATTAATTCTCGAGTAATTTTTGGTTTAGAAAACGAACATTAACGTAGCGGTCTCATCCATTGAATTAATGTATGACGTCGGTTTTGGTTCAGACGTGAAGTGAGACTTATTTGCCACTGCCGAAGGAATTAAACCGGGCGAAGGGGTTTGTAGGCTTGAATTTAAGTAATTAAAAAATTAAAACATCAAAATAAATAAAAATAATAAAATACTAATATAATTCACAATCAAATCGTTTTCCCCAATTTCTCAGGAAACCAATTACAACAAATTCAGAAATCATAATTTAAAGAATCAAAAAAACCTGTCAAATATTGTAATATAAAAAGAGCCAAAATTAGCCAATAATACTCAGCTGAGTAAGGAATGGGTGGAGCCAAGAAGACAAAACAGGAAAAAGAAAAGATTACAGGAAAATTCGACACGTGTTGTTTAATGAGTGTAAATAATTTTCTTTTATGGATACAAAACAAAACAAAATACTTATAAAAGATCTAAATGCGATCTTAATGATTATTATAATAATTTAATAAATAAAAGTTATAAAAAACAAAAACCAACTTATTTGTCATTATATTTGGATTTTAACTACACGTTTTTGTTATGCCCGGTTTCTCCAATATATCTTAAAGTAGAGAATAATCAAGCTCGACCTATCATGAAGGCCAGCTTAAGTTTAGATTGCGTTGCACAGTGACAAATTGTTTCCTATTTTATCCAAGACACCTTTTGAGCTTGGGGATATATGACAACGTCGCAAGTAACTAGTTTTGTTTATATAACCACCGATGATATAACAGATGTTTGTTGAATGTTTACAGTTTTGTGCACTTTAAACAAATCTAAATGTCTTGCATTAAAAAAATAATGGCAATAAAATGTAAATAAAAATTGGGTTAGTGGAAGAAAATAAAGCAATAATTAAAAACAAAAGGAAGATGTTTTGGCCCAAATCAGCAAAGTTAAGGTAGCACACACTTTCAACATTTTAAATCGTACAAAAAAACGGTCATCCTCGTACTCCTCAAAATCATTTGCTCTGTTGAAAATACATTTACGTCATCTACTAAGTCTACAAAATCAATTTTTTTTAACACTCAACCACTTCAAAACACCAGCTTACAGAATAAATCGAAGAACACAAATCTACACTTTGGCGCACATTGCAGAAACTGACGTTCGTATTCCGCTTTTTAGGTTAGCTTTCTCAGCTCAAATCGAAAAAGTCGGCGACCTGGCATGTAGGGTCAGCTTAAGCTGAGAGTGCGTTAAATTGGTTATGGTGCAATGAAATTTTAAGCTAAGCTGAGTTTAGTGTTTTTACATTGTTTTCAGGATAAATGGTCAAAACAATAAACTGATATCAAGGAGTGCAAGTCAGAATATTCTAGCTTTAAGTTTTGATTGCTATTCATCTCCAAACAATGATTGCACTCCGTTAGTTAAATGAGAAATGCGAAGCGATTATTATTTTTGGTGAGGCTCATCACAATTAATTACCATGAAGCTGTACGAATGTTTAATGAACGATTTCCAGATTCCCCTATTGATAAGCATTATTTCAGTCGCCGAGGATGTGAGGAATTACCTCCAAGATAACCATGTAACGACACATCGGTCGTTACGGGTCACTTTGACGCCTTAGTCCAGGTTTCGAATTGCCTCGGGCGCCACCTTCCGTTTAAAGTGTGAAGGCCACTGAACGGGCAGCGTTAGTGGAGAAAGAAATACTCCAGGGGTCATATGGTATCGACAAGACCCTTAGCGGTCATAAGGGCGGCCTTTACTTGCCCTACTGGGTTGAGTTATCTGGGTATTAGCTGCTGGGATGTTAAGACTAAAAACAAATAAAGATTAATAAATAAAACTCTTAATTTTTACCGAAAATCCGAAAAAGAGAAAGGTGTACAATATGGTTCTTTCTGAGACGGTACAGGCACGTATTCCGGGCTGGCGTGGTGAGTTTGGACGACGGTTCCGACTTCGCTCAATTCAGCTAGACCTATCTCTAAATGTCGACGGACTGCACTGCTGCTCCAATTGGGACAGCAAGTCTGAGTTCTGGCTGCCACTGCTGCTGCCCACAACGGTTTGAATTTCCCTACTCGATAGGAACTTCGGCGTCTAAGAAGCAGAGATGAGACTGTCTCCATCAGAACTAACCCTTTTAGATTTTTTCCATGGGGTTACCAAAAATCGAAGGTATACGAGACTTAGTGTCACTATTCAGAAGTTCCGAGTTACGGAAGGTCAAAGGGGAACATTTAGAACTTTAATAACACAACACGTAATTTGGCAAATTTTAAATTTTTTGTAAGGTTCAATGGAGATTAAAACCCACCTTTAAATGAGCTATCACTCACCCACCCAATGCTATTCAAATTTTTGAAAGGGTTGCTCCCCTCCCGTAAAAGATGAAATTAAGGGTAAACTATTCATACAAAAATGTACATTGTAAAAATCAAAGGTCAACGTTTTTCGGTGATTTTCCTAACAAGCTTCCGGTAAAGAGTAAGATAAGGGGCTAACACTTATGATGCTCACTGTATATCATATGCTAAACTTATTTTGCATATGATACCACTCTTTATCTATTTTTGTACATCATTCATAGATATAAGTGAAGTAACTGTTGGATTGTTAATACGGGTATCCAACAGGGATTTATACTTAAGACCCATTTATATATAATTTATAGTAATTCTATATTAATTTTAGACGGTCCCTTTGATAAGTATTCGCTGATAGAGAGTAAGCATTAAATAAATTATTATTATATTATATTTATTATAAAAAAATTGATTTTCCCATAATCAATTATCATTAAGTATGGGGAGAACGACATATAACATAATCCAACACTTCAATCATAATTAAAATTATGAGAAGTTTTTATTAGTTTGTTATGAAATCCAATAAATACTAATCAAATTTTTATATTTCTGCTGGTTCAAAGGTCCTAATAGAACTCCCAGTAAAAGGCGATAAAATAATTCTTAATATCCCCTCTAAAGTTTCATTATTTTAATTATTTAATGGTGTAATTATAGCATAAATAAAAATATATTCCAAGGATATGGTGGAAAAATGGTATTTTTAATTTTAAGAAGTGGCCGACTTGTCTTTTTTCTACCAGAAAAGCATTCACTTTCCTTTTCAAATACACAAACTGCTATATTTCCTGTTACTAAAAATAGAGCACGCCATTGCTTTTGATATCATGTAAGATACTGCTAAAAACCTCTATAAAAACACATTAATATCTTAATACCACCTATCACAGCACACATGTTTTTTAAAACTACGACGATCATCTAGTATACAATCCTTATGATCATCTTCAGGTTGGTAATAAAAATTTAATGTCGGTTCTTTAAGATTGAAGTAAAGCGCTTGTAAAATCAGGGATATATAAAGCTTAAGGAATATTCAGCACGAGACCGGCTTTTAGAAATCCCCGTAGCGAATCTTCGTCCCATTACAGGATATAGTCTTTGATTATTCCGGGACGTAATTGCGGCTGCTTTGTCCTTTGAGGACTCTGGCCCATTGTCCGGCCTTCGACAGAGATAACATCTTTTCTCTTTACCTCCTTCTCTCGCCTACTCTTTTCTACAGACATTCTAGACCAGTGAATAAGAAATTTTTAGTAAAAAATTATTAACACATGGGCTGCGTTACAACAATATTTCTAACTCATTTTTGTTAACTTTTATGTAAATGCTGAGCACAACAACAAAATAAATTATACTTAGCCATAACTTTGGAACTATCCTGCGTATATTATTCATTTTGGTTAGAACTATTTGTTCCAAAAATCCAGTTTAACTCAAATTGAATTTCAGACTCTGTTAGGAAATCAATTTAGACAACAAGAGGATTTTTTCTTGTGCAATAAATTTGTATAGCCCAACAGAATTCGACAAGTATAACATGCATGATTAAAATAATAAAATATGAAATATTTCTAATTTTTACACCGTACCTAACAACAGACTTTTATGGAGTAGGCATAAATACTAAACCGGAGTCGAAACAAAAATTTCGACTCCTGGAGCACATTTCACAAAAGTTACAAGTTACCTAGTTACAATTTAACTTATTTTGGTACTTGTAATTACAATTATACAAGTACAGGTATTTCACAAAAGTAACAAGTTATTTAGTTACATATTCACAAGTACAAGTATCTGCTTGTTACTTTTTTTAGATCCATTAGTGACAGATAAACAACAAAATTATTTGAGGTTAAGTTGAGTTGAGTGGTGAAATTAAGATGTCACTCAAACGATAGGGAAAAATAACTAGTCCGAAAAATACTTATTTTTTAACGAGTAGACAAAAACTGAGTCTGCGTGCCCAAAAAATCTGTTTTCGAACGTGTTGCGTGCACTATTGTTTCGGCAACCGTGTGGAATAACAAATAAATGAGACATATGTCTTTATTATATTAGTTTATTGCGATAATTGTGAGCAAAAACACTGCAAACTTTCAAAAATCAAAATTTCAACTAATTTCATGTCAAATAGCTGTCAGTCGTTATTGGGCTCTAGTCCAGCAAGTACGTACTTCCCGGACTAGGCCGGAAAAATGCTACTTTCTCAAAGAAAAAGCGTCCGGGAAGTGAGTACTTCATGGACGGTTACCGAAAAAGAATTATTGTTTTATGCATTTTCCAACAAATTGACAAAAAAATAAAAGAGCAAAATGGAAAAGTATTCATAACATTGCATTGGCATTAGAATTGGTTGTTGCAACCAAAACTTCATTTACATAAAATACACATACGGGCAAAATTTGAAGTAGGTATGGTAAGTTTAATTACTTTAACTGGTACTTTTATTTTTAATTATTAAGTTATTTTATTGGAAATTGGAGTCAAAGCTAACTGAAATTGACAAGTCTAATAGTCAAACGTATTCTCTCAACCAAATCCTGGGGAGCTGAACCACTCTCTATGGTTGAGGAGGCAATTAATACGATCCAGTAGTGTTCAGTAGTGCCTTATCAAAGACGCAAATTAGATATAGTGAACAATGAAAGAGTGTAAATGACTCCAAAAATGCAGATAAAGCTGACTTGAGGGCAAAGAAAATAAAACTCTCCATAGAAATAATGGAGGAGTCATACCTAAAAACATTAGAAATCTTGAAATTGGAGCGAGAGTCAGGATTACCTTCTTCCAACGCCAACGACATATTTCATTGAGTCTATCGGAAGAAATCGATCAGTACTTGCAGTCTTCTTGAACCAAGAAGAATCAGATCTTCTTCATCTTCTTCATCTTCTTGATCACTAACAAGACCTCGAGGTTGCCTAACAAGTTGTACATGTTCTTCAGTCCTTGCAATGTTGCATAGAGTGAAGCAACACTTTCACAAGCAAAAACGGCCGCTACTCTTAATTGATTAAGGCATGGACATTTTTCATTCAATTTTCCGAATGAATTTTCCACCACACGAATCGTAGACTTATGTGCATAATTAACCCGCCTGCCAGCTGGATCATCCAAATTTAAGTCTGTTGGAGGAATCAACCATTTTTTCAGTGGATATGCTGAGTCGCCTAGGTTAAAATGATTAGGAATGGGCGATTATGCAAAGTGGTAGTCTATCATGGTGGACACTTCCTAACCATTTTGTACTTGCGTAATAAAATTTGCAATCTGGCCCACATACAGACATTACATTTATGGAATGATCCCTATGTCTGTCAACAAACTGTTGTTCATTTTCTGTAAGCGTCCATCCACACAACCTACCACTAAAGTCATTTGTGTTGTTTGGGAAAACTGCAACACAACATCCTCAATATCTGAAGGCCAGTCAGTAACTTGGGCAAATTTTATTTGGATCACTGCCGAAACAACTGCGTGTACTGATCTACAGACACTTGCTTTTGATATACCATGCATATCACCTATGTCGTGGTACTGACCACCATAACCTAACCAGTGAGCTGCACACAAAACAATTCTTTCAGTCAGTGCCTCAATTGGTCTTGTTGCATGATTAAGTCTGAATCAAATATATCCAAAAAGTAATTCCATTTTAATAGAAGTCATTAGAAATCTTTCATTAAATTAATATATGCTGACAAAATGCAGATTTGTTTTAATCTACGTCTTCGAACCCGATACATTGCAACTGGTAAGTCTTCTTCAGAGGAAGAGTCCTACGTTTCAAATCAAGAACAAAAGTAATAAAAAATTAAAGTTATATTAATGATAGAGCTAGAAAGTAATAGTGAGAAAAGATACCCTCCTATTTAGGAAGATTCAAAAATTTGGTTGTTTTCACTAGTGTTTACTTGTAACTTATGAAAAACTGAATAATTACAATGGTGAATTTGTAAAATTTTACTAGTGCATAGGTGCAATTTTACTTATTACTACAAGTCTTGTTAATTTCCTTTCTAAAAGACTTCTAACTTCTTAAAATTTACTGGTGAATATTCAACTTATAATTTTTGTGAAATGAGCCTCAGATCATGATAATTTTTATAAAATATTTCTAACTAATTTTTTCTAATTTTGACATATAAAGTGACACTTTTTAAAACTGACACACGTTATCAAACATTTTACTTTGTGTAACTAATTACATAAAGTAAAATATTATGTAACTGGTGACGAAAAATGGATTTCAAAATTAGTGACAAAAAGAATTTTATTTATTTAACTGTTATAACACAAGATAAGGACATAACTTATAAATTAATTCATTATTATAAATATTGATAACATAATTATTGCAATTATTTAAATTAATTTCCGACGACATATTTGTTTTATTGCTGGTACTTGCTGCTACTTGCTGTTATTTGGGAGACAGCGCACATTGCATTAGATGTTTCACCAAATATTTCAGGCTTATTTACAAAATGTCAAACTGACAACTGAAATGAAGTGACGGCAGGAAATAGACTAAATTTATGTTTTCACAATTTTTATCAATTATATTTTATTATTATTTTTTTATTACTTCAAAATTAGAAAAAATATTGTATGCAATACGTTGCGAAATGCAATTTTGTGTAACTTGTGAGCTTTTACGGAACTGACTGCATTCGTTCCGCAAAAATCTCATGCATTACATAAAATTAGGCTTTTCGTAACTGGTTGAATAAATAGCTATTTTATTAATTTTATCTTTAGACTCTCCAAAATCCTTTAAATATATTAATTAAAGTATTTGTTACGAACTCAGCTTATCTGTTGAATTTTTTTTTATTTACTGGTCTATCAAACTGCCGGCCATTGACGATGTCAGCCCTTTTACTAACAGAGACTCAAATGTCTTTCGGCCCATTTAACGATCAAAGAGGATTTATTGAAAAAGAAATCTGTTCGAAGGAATGATTATAATTAAGAAAAAAGCAAAAGTAACACCCTAATAGCTTTTCTATAAGATTCTTAAGTATTAGATAGAATAAAGTAAGGGTCGGATGAAGTCTGAAAGAATGGATTTACTTTTTGGATTTGCACTTAAACTAATAATAAATGAGCTTGGCTCCGGGTGGACGAAGGGTTTTCATATGCCCGGAAAATGTTGTATTCTGATAAAATTTTTATGTACCTTTTTAATTATAGCATAAGAGTTTAACCATCAAAGTTATATAGCTAATATGATACAGGAGTTATTAGATTAGAGTAACAAAGGATTTTATGATAAGTAAAATCGAATATTATAAAACAGAAAAATGTAAGAAAATATTGTTTTTTAATTTTATCAAAAATGAATATGATATCTTTGTAAAATTGTTTTCGAATACAATTTTATTTATTTTTATGTGAATTTTAATCTTGAATAATAAATCGCATAAAATAATATGGTATTTAGGTAATATATTATCTATAAAAACGAAATGGTAAGAAATATATAATTATGTACTAGGCTGAGTTCAACTCTCTAGAAAATAAAAGGACAATTAAATTTAGAATTAATTACGTTGTCTAAATTTCCGCCTCTGTTCTTTTGACACTCCTTCAGAATATTTTTTTTTCAAATTACTCCTCAGCTACACTTCTGCCTCTTCTTACCTAGTGTCTGAAATCTTATTATTTTTTTCTTTTAATGAAAATGAAATTTTCCTAAACTCTTCTTATTTTATCTTTCATATTTTTTTAACAATTATTATTAGCATTTAATAGTTACTTAAAGCAATTTTCTTATCTCATGACTATCAATAATCATATTAATTTTCCATTGACATCTCGTTTTAAAAACAATACCAAAATTTAACAATCTTAATATTTCAGCGTTGGTCATTAGAAAAAATTTGACATAAATTACTGCTATACAGAAAATGACAATATCAATGTATTTTCAAGTTAAAACGTAGTTCAACTTACACTTAATAAATTTTGGTAGGATGAAACTATTAAAAATCTAAATTAGCATTTTTTAAAAAATTATCTAGTGGCTTAAATCTACCATCATGAAAGAGACGCGAACTTATAATTGGCAGTTCAAACGGTTTTTTTGATGGTAATTTATTAAGTTTTGAATCTACTTCATAAAAACATAAATTGTTCAAATAAAATAATAACTGTGTAATAGGATAACGCAAATTTTCCTTCGGGACACAAAATTTGCTCACAACCAACTGGTCCAAAAGTGATTTTTAGAAAAGAACCTGTTATTTTGATCTCCATTTATAACTACCAATTTTAAAAAAAAATGCAATAAATTACATAGAAAAAACGGAGAATGAAAGTGGTTATAATACCACTTATCATTGCAAACTATCTATCTGCCTAAAGTATGGTTCAGAGTTCACTCGTACTGAATCTTGAGGCTTGTTTTATCAGTGTAAGTTCCTACCTCATTAGATTAATACTCTTCGAGTTTTTGATATTGTACCTCTAAGTGCCATTCCTGCTCTCATTTAAGATTTCAGCAGTATGTATCTAGGAGTTTCATCCTTCTCTTTGCATTTTCTATATAGGTATCGTCTGATATTCGTAAGATAGCAATATCCTGTAAAGAGTCCTATCATGGTTCAAGTTCTTTCCTTTCCAACGTTTAGTAGTTGGTTTTATCTACTACTGGATAGACCGCCTGAGTCCAGGAAGTTCCAACTAGAGCTTACAGTGTTCTCTATTCACTTGTTTCGCCAGACCAGAAACTTTTTAACTTGTTGATACGAGATGCCATACGTGAGTTAACGTCCAAGCTCAACCCCATTGAATTGATGTGGACACAGATAAAGAGTCAAGTTAAAAAAAATACTGCTTTTTAACTGACAAATATTAAATAAATATTTCTGGAGACCTAGGAGAAAATGTCGTAAATCATATTATTAAAGAATAAGAGAAAACGAGGAAGTTGGACAATTTAAGCAATTATATTGCTAACCAAATAATCGAGCCAATCTAGTTATTTGATTTAGATTTGTTTAGATTTGTTAAAAAGTAATGACATAAAATGTTAAATTTGTATTCAATATTCACTAGTAAATGGAATAATCTCTGCGCGATTTTTCAAGACTACGGCCCGTTTCCGTCAGCGGAAAAAAGTCCGATTCGATTTTTTTTTTTTTTTTTTCTTATGGATATCGATCAACGCTTCCTGACTTACACAACACCTTAATACACATCAGTATCGACAAATTTGCTTTCCTCAAACTTAGTAGGCGGGAAAGGGATCCTGGGATCCGAAATTACTCATCTTCTGATAGAGCCTTTCAATTTTTCCACGTTTTAAGTCATTTGGAGCAAAAAAAATTTTGAGATTTTTGCACGATTTCAATACTACGGTTTGCCATACTTCACCTAAGGTGAAGTATTGGCGGGCCGTAGTAACTAATGATTAACAACATTATCAGTACAATTTTCAGAGATTCAAATTCAACGTAAATCGAAATTTTAGTGCTCTTGAAGTGGCTTAAAGGATTTTCTGTTGTACGTGTGCTATTATAATCCATAAAAAATTTTATTTAAACAAACTTCCTACTATAAAAAAATCGGTTGTGTCGCCCCAAAGCTTTCCCGACGACTATCCACGAATCCTTTTTCAGATATTTAATCTTAAAGTTTCAACTTTTGACATTTTTTTATTTTTGACCAGTAACAGTTGGAGAAATAATTTTGACTGTTCTACATAGAGGTTTTCAAGGACTTTCAAATGACATATTGCAAGTCGAATTCCGTGACATATTGCATCTGTCATTTTTTGATAGTGACACTTCCGTTTGACACATGTCATATAAAAACTAATGATTTCTTCCGATGAGTAACACAACCCCTTTTACCCAATTTAAGCCCAATCGGATTAATACTTTTTCAGATATTTAATGCTAAAGTTTCAAATTTTGACATTTTGTTATTTTTGACCGGTAACAGCTGGAGAAATACTTTTGACTGTTCTGAATAGAGGTTTTCAAGGGCTTTCAAATGACATATTGCAAGTCGAATTCCGTGATATATTGCATCTGTCATTTTTTGATAGTGGCATTTACGTTTGACAGATGTCATGCAAAAACTAATGAGTTCTTTCGACGGTTACCTCAAACGCATATACCAAATTTCAGCTCAATCGGATTAATGCTTTTTCAGACATTTAATGCTGAACTTTCAAATTTTGACATTTTTTTATTTTTGACAGGTGACAGTTGGAAAAATAATTTTGACTGTTCTGAATAGAGTTTTTCAAGGGCTTTCAAATGACATATTGTATGTCCAATTCCGTGATATATTGCATCTGTCATATTTTGATAGTGATACTTCCGTTTGACAGATGTCGAACAAAAACTAATAGGTTCTTCCGACGGGTAATCCAAACCAGTATACCAAATTTCAGCTCAATCGGATTAAACGTGTGGCCTCTATCGTGGAAGAATACACACACATACACACAGACAGACAGACAGACTTCCATCTGGAAATGGTCTTAATCGTCTCAGGGGACCCGAAAATGGATATTTCCGTCTATATCTCGAAAATTTTTTTTAGCACGTTCACAATACTTTCCCTTCTAGGAGGTGGGTCGGGAAAGTAAAATACATATTTAAGGTTAAAAATTTTTCAGTCTTTCTTTAAACTTTTACTAGACATAATATTAGAGAGATTTGGCATATCACCCGCTAACGTTAACGCTAACGCTAATCCTCATTTCGAGCAGACTGCGCGTGCTCATGTAAAAATAGAGTTTTAGCACCTCGCCCCCTAACGTTAACGGTAAATTTGATTAGCGTATAGAATAACGGAATGTAAAAAATAGAGTTTTAGCAAAGCAATTGCGTTTTTCTGCATTTAGGTTATGTCATGTGTCAATTATGGCAATTGTTTAATGTATTTCAGTTAAGGGGACCCGTAAGATATCCCGCTATTTCAGATTTAACGTATTTTAATTTTTACGAGAGCATGTGCAATCTGCTCGAAATGAGGATTAGCGTCAGCGTTAACGTTAGCGGGTGAGGTGTTAAAACTCTAATAAAAAAATGGTAAATTTTCCGAAATAGCCGGATGTTCAGCGGGTCCCTTTAACTCAAATACATTAAACAATTATCATAATTGACACATGACATAACCTAAAATGCAGAAAAACGCAATTGATTCAGTTATTCTACATGCTTACCAGATTTAACGTTAACGTTAGCGTTAGCGGGTGAAGTGCTAAAACTTACTATTAATAATACTAATAATAACGATAACGTTTATTTAAATGTAATTAAAATAATAACATTTAGTTAAATATTTCTGAAAAAAAAATCAGAGGTTGGACATGAGTTATTTCAATACTATTCATATTTAAAATTAAAATTTTTTTTGTGTTATTTAGATTTACATTTTTTAATTTTTTATATTTATTATATGTTTTTCTTTACATATTATTTTAAAATTTTTAAACAAGATATTTGAAAATTAAATTATACAATGTAAACAAAGTGTTCATAACGAATCCATGAAAATTCTTTGCCGGACAATTTTTCCCAATGACAATTCTTCCCAGCGACAATTCTTCCCCACGAATGTTTTCCCTATGACAATCCTAATCCACGATAATCCTTCGTCAGACAATTCTTGTTGGATCCTCCTTCATCACAACAATCCTTCTCCGCGACAATCTTTCTTCACAACAATTCTTCCCAGGGACAATCATTCCCAGACAATTCTTCCCGTACAATCCTTGTCATAGGATAAATTCTAATACACATTTTGGGTATTTCCCAATATTAATAATTCTTCGAAGGGTTCTGTTTTTGAAAAATAGATAAAATTAGTGACTGGTTTGCTTTGCTCTGTTTTGTCATTAAAAAAAAACAAAAATACATAAAAATAGTAACTGATTTGCACTGCATTACTTGACAGAGCATGTAATAAATATATTTCACAGAAAAGATTTACCGTGATGAAAGATTTGGTCGTTGGGAAACATTTGTCGCCAGGAAGAATTGTAGTATGGAAAGAACTGTCGGGAAAGGACTATCCGGCAAGGATTGTCCGGAAAAAATTGTCATGTCACTAATATCATCTCATCAATAATTGTTCTAAAATCTGTTGAGATATCATGAAATTGTTTTATTTCAACTAATTTAGATTTTATGTATAAATTCAGCATAATCGAATTGTTATAAAATTGATATTTTTTGTTTCCAAATAAATGAATTAAAAGCAGATATAGGATAGGTTTTGTTTGAAAATCTAATTATTTGATATGGTCTAGATATTCCCAGATATTTATTTGTATGTTGACAGTATTTTATTGGTTAAAATTAATGATTTTCCAAAATTTAATGTTAGCTTTTTGTGACAAAAAGATATCATCAAATTTAAATCCCTTTCTGCATTTTCTTAGAGTTCCTGCCGGTCGTTTCATGAATAATAAATTGCCGTATCATCGGCTAAGCTTAGTATTCTTCATCCGACCTTGATACTTCTTAATTTCAAATTGTGTTGTCACAAAAAATTGGTTGTTTATTGTGCGCACCAAGTTTTATGATTTTTTTCTTGTAAACAGTTCTTGTTTATCTGAAAAATGAATCCGAAAAAATACAATAAAAAAAAAGACTGACAGAAGCACACCAGTATTAGAATAACACTAATAGTGCATTTGATAAGGGTACAAGTGATTAAAGAAAATGATTTTGTGGCAGAATTCCAAAAAGTAGACGATATAATGCACAGAACGAGTTGATACTTCTTTGTCTAATATTTCAGTCAAACGGTTAAACTTTTATTAGTAAAAAATAAGTGATTTATTTATCTTTTGATGAAGAAATAAAATTTATACAATTATTGCTGAAATAATCAGAAATGGGATTTAAATTTGTACATCATCATGTTTAATTACTTTCTTTAATTACTTTTACATTTTAATATCAAGGTTTTATAGTTGCAATTATAGTCATTCGATATTTTACATAGCAGCTCCGCCAGTCCTTCATATTATTCAAACAAATTTGAAGTGCTAACAGACAACACTCGCTGGTGATTAAACAAACCTAATTGGCTTAATAGCCAGTAAATTGAGGTTAGCAAAATAATTTACACAAATGGTTGGTCGGCAATATGAAATATGCAAGGGTTTATTCAGCGGAAAACCGCGTAAAATGAAAACAACAGAACGAGTCATATTTTTCAGTTGACCATTGTATTGTTAAAATAGGAGATTTTTCCACGATTAGTTTTCATGTCGCGTTTACTTTTAACTAAACGAAAAATTGCTAACAACGGACATTTAATTAACCAATCCTGAATTTAGTGTTAAATTATTCAAGATAATAAATGCAGCTAATGTTTTTTTCTGAACTAAATTAAAAGATATTGCAATGACCTTAAAAAAATCGATCGTAATAAAAATTGGTAAGGTAAAGTGGGGTAAACGGGATATAGTTTTCAATAGTTCACGAAGAATATACTGAAACTGATACTTTGAATGGAACAATTTTTTTAAAAAAAATCGTCAACGACTTAAATATATTTCCTGACTGATCCCAGAACTGACAACACATTTACCCCATTGTTTGAGACATATGTGATAATGATATATATCTGCCTATGAGTGATAGAAGTGTAGTCGAAGAGCTAGTGACGCGCGTTTCATAAAGTGCTTGATGCACCTTGAAATTTTCTGTAATCTGTAATCTACTGGATAGCTGAGTATACATGTGTTGGCTAGACCTACCTGGGTATACCATAAGAGAAAAGTATAAAAAATATGGCCCAAAAAAGTGTTTGATTAAGAGCCCAATAAACACTAATTGAAAGGTAAGTAATTTAAGACAGAGAAATAAATAAGGCAGACACTTTTGAGGGGGTTAACATTGAACAAAAATACCCCAAAGTTGATTTTTTAAAAATACGAAATGTATTCGCGCTGAAATTTTAACAGTGTATTAATTACATATATTAAAAAATTACTATAAAAAGCCAGACATTTTTTCTAGGGTTTACTTATTGAAAACAACCATTTTCCCAAAAATATTTGAATTACACAACCCTTTTCAATAAATCATTTAACTTTTTCATATTTAACGCTAAAGCTTTAATATTACTCATGTACAAAGATAATAGAGTGCAGATTTTTTTAGCCTCAGTTTGAAATTTATACAGGGTGGACTAAAATAAAATTATAGACTTCAAATGGTAGAGCAAATACAAAAGAACCACGTCTATTAACTAGTTGGCTCCGGCAAAACCCTAACAATATCCGTTTGCTCTAAATTATCCACATTCCCACTTGTGGCCATGAAAACGTATTTTTCGAAAATCTAGTGAATTTCACTGTCCAACCGTCGTCACATGCCTCGGTCACCATTCCAACAAAATGCTTGCTAGTTTTAGGAATCATAGTTTGGTCAATATCTTCATTTTCATCCATGGTATTGTTCAGTTCTTCCAAGAACTCTTCGGAGTTATTAGAATCCATATATGGCGGAGACTCAATTTCATATCTTCATAGCTTGACGAAACTGATCGCTTCCTTTTATTTTTTTGCTGGTTTTGATTTTTCTCGTTCTTGTGGTTGTTTTCTTTTTTTAATTTGATCTTCATCGCCTCTTCTGAAATTAATAGTTCTGAACCAAGACATATTCTTGTTTTTTTTTTGTTGGCCTGGTTTAGGTGCTTGACGAATTGAAAAATTTATTTTCACTGGGTTCTTTCGTTTTTTCTGTAGATATACTAGCCACTGCATCATCATCATGTATGAAGTGTCTATCAACAATTGCGTTTGTCATAACAGTGGCTTCTTTTGATATTTCTTTAGATGTAGTGGCCACTGCACTGTGATCAGTTGTAGCAATGCTGTCAAGAATATTTGTCGCCATCATGTGCACATTGGAATTAACCTTTGATAACTTCAGTTAAAATATCTTTAGAGGTGGAACAGAGGAACTGTCAAAATATTACCTTAGGTAATTTCTGGCCCACATGTTGTTGTTGCCAAGAAATGAATTTTTCATCCCATTTCAATTTGAATGGTCGGAAAACAGAAAGGTCCAAAGGCTGGTACGTTGAAGCAGCTTTATTATCGTAATATCATTCTGTATTACTGTTTCAAATATTTCTAAACCTATATGAATTGAATAACCATAATAAATTATCAAAACAAGATGTTCCGGACCATCTGCAGGAATTAAGGTCTTTAGAAAGTAACTTGTGAAAATATCACTCACCATCCAGCCTTTTTTTCTGGCCGCATAACCGGTACCTGGAAAATCTGATTTGGGAGGAGCAAGCCACTGGTCCCATAAGTATTTTCTCTTGTATATTATCAATGGTGGTGCTTTATCGCCATTCGCATTACAACTTAACAATATTGTAGTTTTTTTTACCGGGAGAACTTATTATTATTGATGATGGTTTGATTTTTGCTCCGGCCATTTTTGATTTTCGATCGAGGGTCTACGCTCAGTCTGCTCTCATCCAGATTCCATATTTTTTGTGGCTTGTCAAGAAGTTGAAGGTTTGTGATAGTTTTTTCCGACTAGTCAAAATAAGGGAAGATTATGAATGGGTCCAACGATTTTTACGCGGATATTCTACATTTTTTGGAATCTTGAGGTTCATATTATGGCGTATGTCTTGATTTTCTTCTCCATTACAAACTTCGCAACCACTTCGAATACTTTTTTCCTGGATAACCCAAATTCCCACTTCTCCCCTTCTATAATTATAAAATGTAAGTGGCGGGCCTACCTCATAAAAAACTAATGTCATATGGAAATTGCTGAACACATGTCGACGTGTTAGGTTATGTTTTATATATGACATACATATAATATTAACCTGTATAAGAATTTTAGATTAAGTTAAATTGACAGCATCTAACACTGATAGATTATTATTTATTACCTCTCGCCCTTCAGATAAGAGAGGTATAGGAATCATGCTAAAAATTGGGTAGTGAGTTTTCAATGGATAAACACGTTTTAGGGTCCCTAGAATACGATTTTAATATTTTCGCGATGATGTCTGTGTGTGTGTGTGTGTGTGTGTGTTAGTGTGTTAGTGTGTGTGTGTGTGTGTGTGTGTTAGGATGGATGTTGTAGTAACGATAACTCAAAAACTACTGAATAAAAAAATTTGAAATTTTGCATACATGATTCTGATACCCTAGATTAGATCTGATTAGATTTTGGTGCCAATCGCACAACCGGAAGTGGCAGTTGCTATGGGTGATGACGCCATTATTATACAAAACGGCAATAAAGTTTTACACATATATTTTGTATACCATATAGTTTATTTTCATCTCATTAAAATTTTCGACACTTTTGCCATTGTTGCCAGATTTACAAAAAAATAATTTTTTTACCTCTCGCCCTTCAGATAAGAGAGGTATAGGAATCATGCTAAAAATTGGGTAGTGAGTTTTCAATTGATAAACACGTTTTGGGGTCCCTAGAATACGATTTTAATATTTTCGCGATGATGTCTGCGTGTGTGTGTGTTAGTGTGTTAGTGTGTGTGTGTGTGTGTTAGGATGGATGTTGTAGTAACGATAACTCAAAAACTACTGAATAAAAAAATTTGAAATTTTGCATACAGGATTCTGATACCCTAGATTAGATCTGATTAGATTTTGGTGCCAATCGCACAACCGGAAGTGGCAGTTGCTATGGGTGATGACGCCATTATTATACAAAACGGCAATAAAGTTTTACACATATATTTTGTATACCCTATAGTTTATATTCATCTCATTAAAATTTTCGAAACTTTTGCCATTGTTGCCAGATTTACAAAAAAATAATTTTTTTTTATACTTTTTTGTGTCAACCTGTAAATTTTTGATTCAAAAATGGCGAGAGGTCATGTGCTGGCCACATCAGATTTTTTCATACTTTTTTGTGTCAACCTGTAAATTTTTGATTCAAAAATGGCGAGAGGTCATGTGCTGGCCTCATCAGATTTTTTTTTTATGATTTTTCGTTTTATTGTTTCATTTAATTGTAAATAGCAATTATCAATAGAAAAAAATATTCTCAGGGTAAGTTCGGCCACTTTTTACACCAGGGAACTTTTGATAGCTCACACTAAATCTCATAAATGAAATATAAACATTACATGTCAAAATTCTACAAGTTTATTTAGTTTAAAAGAAAAACGGCAAAAATAACATGAGTAAAAAATTTATATCAATCATAAATCGAATGCAGAAAACAATGATGAATTTTATCAGATTCAAATTCTGATAAACAAGTAATTTCAACAAAACCAACAAAAATGAATATTAAAAGAAGTTTAGAAAGTAAAATAAAAATTCTAACCTAAGATAAGTTACACCAAGCAAATGCACATGAAAATGGTTATAAGAATAAAAATTTTACAACTAAAAGTAAGTACACGTATTACTAAAAACATCATTTAACAACGTGATGATAAAAAAAATTAAAACATAAAATTGTTATTAACATCTGATCTGAAATGGAAATTCAACTTCACTCCTTATAAAGAGTATTTTACCAGTGCAGAATTTCTTTCTTGAAGATAACGTAAAATCACGTTCACGTTATATCGCCATCTTGTTGAATACAGGATACAGGACCATCTCCACCACGTTATAATTAAAAAAAAATGTCAGTTACTAAGTTCCACTGATCAAAAAAAGTTTCTTACATTGTACAAAGGACTATAGGTAAGTTTTTTTCTACAATTCTTTCCTTTTTTTATTTAAATTAATTACTTTTCAGATACTTTCATAGCTTAACACAAATCATTCGGTCCATCCATTTTGAAAAAAAAATCAAGAGAGAGCTTCATCCTCAAAGAAAAAACCTGCCTACTTAATTTTTATATTTTCTTCTTTTCCTCATTAAGGATAATAGGTCTTTGACTTTTTTCATAATAAACGTCTAAATACCGACCAATTAAATATTTTGCCTATGAATGTTAAAAATATTTTGTATTACATCCTATTTCCTAATAATATTTTTTTTTAATTTATTTTGTCGTTTCAAAATACTTTTAAATTAATTATTTTTTATTTGTTGAAATTTCTTATTTATAAATCAATTTATGGAATATTATTTGCTGTAGCTACTGAATTATTTTAAATTAATTTTGAATTAAACAAAAAAAATACTGTTTATTATTCATAAGCTAGTCATGTTACCAATTTTAATGAATACTGTTTCAATAAATTGTGCGGTACAGAAAAATAATAGTTCTCTACTGTCATCTACGCATGTGCAGTATGAGTTACAGATAATAATTCTCGCACCACTTTTTTTCGCACCGTAACTTTTAAAGCCTTTCTATAATTTTCATAGATATCGCAGAAAAAAAATTATTGAGTGTTTATTTTTGATTTATTTATTTTTAACATTACTAAAACGTTTTAGTACGTCCTAACTTTTTTAAATTTTTTTAAAACATGTATTAATATTTGAAGTAAGTACATTTTTTGATCTTCTTTATTTTTTACTTTATATTCTCTTGTGAACTCCCATCGCAAAAAAATGATAAAATAAACCCGTTGAAAAAAGTATGAGCCATCAGACAAATTTTTCAAGAAAACAATCCACTTAAAAAATAAAGTGCGTCAAAATTTTTAATAAAAACAACCCCTTAAAAAAATATGCGACTTTAAAAAACCATTTGAGAAAAAATTTCTGTGTCATCAAAAAATGTTTTCCAAAAAAAAAATTCTGTATAAGGATTTTTATTGAAGGTTAAATTTCGCTCAACACAGCATATCCAATTTTTTAAAACAACGTTTTGTCTTTAAACAACCACTCTCAAATATGTTTTTAATACAGACCTGTACTTTCTAATTTATTTTTGTTTGAAATCCTCATTTTTTTTCTATCCTACCATGTAGAATACTTAATTTTTTATTAAGGTTTGTAAATGAATTGTACGCCAAATTGTCAATAATTGAGAAATCAGAAAACGATTGTTGATCAATTTAACCACAGAGTAACTAGTTTTTAGGAAAAATTTTTCTATTTTTGCTACTTGAAGCAAAGTATTCTAGAAAAGTACCTGTTTACTTTATTTTAATAAGTTCAATAACTTCCGCACCGGAGTCAAATACGGAGCGGCCTGTATAAACATTGAAAATTGAAAATTTTAAGACTTGAGACGACGCATTCGCGATTACGCGTCACCCGATTCTCTCCCTTCGACTATATTGAGAAAGGGATTTAAGATTTATGTCAAAAACCTTATGGTATATCTTTCCAAACAATATGCGAAATTTTCAGTTCTTACTGAGAAAAGCTGTTTACGTACGTTTTATATAGAATTATCGTTTATAAGCTTATGTATTATTTGTTTCTTTTTATTTTTCGTAGAATATTTTTAAATACGGATTAAATTGGAATAAATATGTCAACTTAAAGAACAAAATCATGTTTTAAAGTGTGAAAATGCTTTTGCAATTTTAAAAACTAAATTTTATTATCAAACCTGTTTTTACTGTAATGGAACAAAGATCTAAATAAATAAAATATTAATAATTTAATTTTTTATTTTTAATTTTTACCACTGAAAATTCTAATAATTTAATTAATTTGTTTTTATTCAACCCTAAACAAATTTTTATATTAACATTTATTATCCTTTTCGTTTGACGACTTTTTTTGAGAAAAATGTAATATTTGAGATTTTTTACTTCCTTGAACTATCATATTCCTTAATTTAAAAGTTTTACGGTAAATTTTATAATGAAGAGATAATAAAAGATCTTAAAAACGGGTTTGTAAAGCAGAATGAAACATTGTTTTAAAAGCTCCAGCTGTCGTTCTTAAGCTCTATTAGAGCTGTCTCAATTTTTCATTGTATTAGGGTTAAATAGGCTTGGATAGATTATTTTTAGACATTAAAATATACAGGGTATATATGCGTTCATTCAGAAATTATTAGTTTTATAAGATGTACTATTCATGTCCCAGTTTCTTAGAGCATTTAAATGTTTAAATTTTAAAAAAAATATTTAAAATTGAACCTGGAATAGTAGATTCTGTAACAAGGTTAGAATGAAAAATTCGACACGAGTGGAAAATTTCGAACGCGAGCGAAAGCGAGTGTGAGGAACCACGAGTGTCGAATTTTTTCATTCTGACCGAGTAACAGACTATATTTTCTCCACGATCAAAAAGTATAAATCAAAATTAAATTAAATCTAAACACAAGTTATTTGTTGACATATTTATATTACATTGTATTAATATTTATAGTGCTGTGGTACACTTACCGATATTAAAACCTGGTGCATTGGTGTTTTTTCATAATTTGCAATTTCAGATATTATTAAATTCTATATCTACTTCACTTGATTTTTCACTCATTATTTTGTTTAAATTAAAACTTGTTTGAAAATAATTATTACCGTCGCCATTTTATATCTGACAGTGACACTTTTGAAATCCACGGCAATCCATATTGTTTAATTCGATTACAGAAAATCCATTCTTTACCTTGATAAAGAAAGAAAATACATGCAAAATGCATAAGAAGCAAGTGTTTTAGAATAAATATTCAGACTCTAGAGTGTGAATGTTTACATTCTATTATTAAAAATGATTTCAGAATTCATACATTCAGTAATGATCGTGGAGAAACATTTTTTATGATTTTTGGTAGCATTGAATAAGAGAAAACAAAAAAAGTTTTTGTATTTAAATTTGTTGTTACTTTTAAATACTAACGAACTATAAACAAAGAAAGTTAGATATTGCATATTTTTAAATAGAAAATAAATTCATAGTGATCCATCGCTTTTTGGTTTTTCCAGATTTTATATGAGGATCACGCATTTCACTTATCAAATGAATAGGTAGAATAAACAAAAAATTCTTATGCAATTTTTCGTTCTGATTCGTTTGTGTCGCCCCAAAACTTTCTCGACGAGTATCCGGAGACGAATATTTTTTCAGATATTTAATGCTAAAGTTTCAAACTTTGACATTTTTTAAGTTTTGACACGTGACAGTTGGAGAAATAATTTTAACTGTTTTGAACTTAGATAATATACGCTACGCTAGATTCGACATGTAGGTCACTTGTTTTTTAGGTCCGAGGAGGTCTAGCGTACTCAGTCAGTAATTGGTCGTTTTGAAATTTCCACATAGTTTGACCAACAAAAAATCAGTATTGATGTAGTTTGGCCAATGACAAATCGGTACCCGACTTAGAGTACGCTGTCATCATTACCCCTCTTATACCAAACAAATACTACATGATGCCGTATCTAGTGCAGTATATATGAGCCAAGGTTCTGAATAGAGATTTTCAAGGGCTTTCAAATGATATATTACAAGTTAATTTGCGTGACATTTTCCTTCTGTCATTTTTTGACAGTCATACCTTCGTTTGACAGATTTCGGACAAAAACTAACTTATTCTTCCTACGATTAACCGAAACCCATTTTATCGAAATTGGTTCAAATCCATGAAGTACTTTTTCAGATATTTAATGTTAAAGTTTCAAATATTGACATATTTGACAGATGATAGTTGGAGAAATAATTTTGACTGTTCTGAATAGTTTTTCAAAGGGCTTTCAAATGACATATTGAAAGTCAAATTCCGTAGCATATTGCTTCTGTCATTTTTTGATAGTGACACTTCCGTTTAACAAATGTCGTACAAAAACTGATGGGTTTTTCCGACGGATAACCCCAACCTATATACCAAATTTCAGCTCAGTCAGATTAAAGGTGTGGTCTCTATCGTGGAAGAATACAGACAGACAGACACACTGTCAGACCCACAGACAGACACACAGACAGAAATCTATCTGGAAATAGTGTTAATGATCTCAGGAGACCTCAAAATGGATATTTCCAACCTTTTTTTAGCTCTTTCACAATACTTTCCCTTCTTGGAGGTGGATCGGGAAAGTAAAATAAAAAAAATTAAATATAATGATAAAATAACCGGCAAAATCATTTTATCTGTTACACCCCTATAATCTTTTAAAAAATTACTATGTGTTTATGGTTTATGGCGAAACTTGCCACAACAGTAAAGGTACAGTAATACTTTATGGTGATGTAACTAACGTGTTTTATGTTTTAATTTTTATGTAATTAGCTCATTTTTCTATAGGTTGGTCACAACGAATAAATTTTGAAATATAACAAAAGGTAAATGAAGTTTACTTGCGCCAGCGAATTAGTTTTTTATTGGAATTAGAAATAATTGACAAAAAACTTTGGTATATTGCAAAATCTGTCTTTTCTTTTTTAACTTCAGAGTAAAAGTAAACGCAAGGAACATACAAATTATTTACTAAAAGAGATAAATTATTTAGTGATGGAGAAAGACTATTAATTCAAATGAAAATTCTTTTTGTGGAGAAAGCATCATGATGCCGTGTATAAAACGCCGTTAAAGCTGATGAGTATTAGATGCTGTGAATGTACTATATACCATAAAGATAACAGGTACTGTGAATATGCGTGTGCCGTGAATATAGCACATGACGTGATTATGCGTGTGCCATGAATGGTAGCACGTGCCGTGAACCCCAAAATTTCGAGGGGAAAAGTAACGGTGAACGACATATAGATAATTAAAATATAAAGAGGAAGCAGTGTATAGCGAACGGCCGTTATATTTTTGATGAAAGTGGAAATGGTATGGTTAATGGAAATGGTGATAACAGACCTGAAATAGAAGTAAATTCGGGTTTTAAAATATACAGTGCGATAAAAAAAATGGACTATAGTGTGGACCAAGGAAAAAGAAAGGTAACAGTGGACGATATCCATTATAACAAAAGTTTAGTTATTTTATGTGATAAACGTAAGTTGTATTTTTTTTGTTGATAATTTATATTGCAGAACTTAGATAATACACCTTTATTTCACATGTATGGTATTGCCAACTTTGTAAAATGGAATAAATTTTAACATGTCACTTCTTAAAATTCGATAAAAATTAATAATTGTTTAACAAATTGTTTATTTGAAATAGCATCTTCTACCTGTACTTTTAATAATTGCACTATTATCGCGGACACTCTGTATTTATTGATATCTCAATATAATTTAATTGCGTATAAGCAAAAATGGGAATTTGACTCAAAATCAAAATAATTTATTATTTCTTTTTATTAATTTTTGATTTGAGTCAAGTTAATTGTCACAAAATTTAAAGTAAAAATTCAACCCTGTCCCAGATACTATCGAAATAATATTGTCAGCAATAAAAATGTTTCACATTTCATCCAAATCCCGTTTCTGTGTGACATCTTGTCGCAATTTATTATCGGATAAACCACTACTATACCCTCTTAATGCTGGTGTCACCTATAACCTATTCGACGGTATGAATTTGATAATAAATTATCACCTAGGTCATATGTTAATTGTTTACAATAGATTTACTCTGTCCTAATAAATTTTAGATAAATATTTATATGACCTCTCTCTGAACGGCTTTGTAGCTTACAATGAATTACGGTGTAAATATAAAACGGATCTCTTAATATTATCTTCTTTTTACTTTTCTAAAATCGTCAAAATACATTAACTTTTGTAGATGTTTGTGTACGATTTAGTAGTTTGTAATTGGTTGAATAAATTAAAAATCGGCTGTGTCACTCCAGAACTTTCCCGGTGGGGCTGTAGAGAATAGGATTATTTTAATTACAAAATACTAAGCACTTCTGTAATTTATGGAACAAATTTTAAATAGCAAGCCGATGGTTAACACATTTACCGAATTGATTATGCGCATATTATATAGCAGACTGCTATAATTAATTAAGATATCCTAAAATCATGGATGAAAACTATTGGGAATTCTGGAAAAAGTTTGATTCAAAAGTTGTAGGGATGCTACAACTTTGCACTAGAACATTTTGCATTAAAGCGCATTGTTTGCCTTCAAATTTAAAAAAATGGCAAAAAGTCTAATTGTCAGTAGATAGAACGTCCTTTAACTTTAAAGATTCAATAACTAAAGGCGATGACGTTTAGAATAAAATTTAACAAGTTGATTTCTTATACAATTGTCACAATCTAAACGTCATTGTCGTTAGTTACAGAACCGTTAAAGTTAAAGGACGTTCTATCTACTGACAATATATGTGTATATTTTTCTTCAATCAGTCAAGACTCCTATAACCATTAAAACAAAAATAGTTAATAGTCGACCCTGGAACTAGTAAGAGAAGGGCAACCATGTGCCAAAATACGAAATTAAAATAAAATAGGTGTGAAAAGCACAGACATAACTTTAACAGTACCAGCCAAAGCTGAAACAACGCCGCTAAATGATGGATTGACATATATGATATTTGACAGTTTGACGTAAAAGAGAAGTGACCTAACCTAATCTAACTTAGACCATTAAATGATGAAGAAAGTATTCTTGTTAGAAGAGAAAAACTATGGAAAAGTGGACAAGTATTAGAAAAACATGAGACACCATGTTCCTCCATACAACAAACGGAAGATTCAACATATCATAGGAATAAGAAAGATTTACGTCCTTCACTAAATACTTCACCTACACATATTTCTGACACATTCAGTGAAGAATCACATGCACATATTCCTGTTAACTTTGGTGAATCTTAATTAGTAAATAATCACAACGTTTAAAAGAATGAATCACCACCCAGCCGAAGCGTAGTTGTAAAACTTCACGACTATGAACTGTATTAGTTAAAAGAAAAAAAGGGAGATGTAATATATGTTAAATTGATAACTGTAGTTAGTTGTTAAGTTGGTAGTAAGATGATTGTTATGTCATTGTCATGTCATGTCACTTACCTGTTCCTAAAAAAAGTAATAAACGAGTTTAAAGAAGGTATAATTACTTTCATTACAATAATACAGTGAATCTCAAATATTTCAAGTAGGTTTACATTTTTGGCATTCATGTAAAACTGTGGCAGTATTTTTAACATGTGTTTTTGTATTTGTCGATATAACTAACATGTTCTCTGACTGATCGATGTACATTGCGTTACAGTCTGAACAACTAAGTTTATAGACACCTGTTCTATGAAGGGAAGGAATAATGTCTAGAATTAACCAAAAAGGACTGGAAGTAACTGTGATATTATGTTTACAAAAGATTTTTGAAATTTTTTAAAAACATATTGCTAATAAAATGTAAAGAGCATGCAAAAGTTTGGTTTTCTTGTGAAGCAATAGAAATATGTAAGAAGTTTAGTCTAAATTTGGAGTAATACCTAAAGTACAACTTATTATTATTTCTGAAGAGAAAGCAGACATGAATAATGAAAATAATCTAAATAGAAAACTATTAAAACAAGCTAATTTATAACAGATGGGGTGATTTGAATGAGAACAAAATATTTTTTGTTGGAAAGTGGGATGGTTTAAATAACACAATATTAAATGTAATAAAAAATTAATTAAAATTAAAATTTAAACTTTTAATATATCTTACTTTTTATAGCGATTGTAGTAAAAATATTTTTCTAAAAAATGAAACTGACTCATAAATAATTTGAATAAACCGCTTAATATACATAAGCACTTATGGCATAAATATTGCATTAACCTATACGTATATTTTTACTATAATAAATTTATAAAATATAATGAAAAATATATAAACATACAGATTTAATGGTTTCACCTCGTTTATTCAATTATCTCTTTTATTTGAAATAAAATTTTTATTCGATTACATTTTAAATAAAACTTTATCTGACTATTACTGAAAATACACTCAATTTTTACAATTTGATTAAATTAACGTAAAATTGCACTGTTCTAAATAATCGTTTATCCAAACCAGCAAAAGTAAATATTATATTATACATGGCGTTTTATTTGTTTTTTTTCATTATTTACTTAATAATAATTTGTAATTAACGCGTATACTAAAAATTAAAAGAAAATATACAGAGTGGTTCCAAATTATGAATCAACAAGTAATAAACAAAATCGATAAAAAAAATGGTGCGTATGTAATGGTGGAACTGAGATATATTAACCATTAGTTTTTTTTAATTCCTTAAAATTAACTTAGGTACATTTATGTATAAGACACAGTATATATTATTTGAAATAATAGCAATATATCAATATTTTTAATACCTTATAATTTAATCTTATTAATTTTTAAACAAAATAGTACACTACCAATTTCTTATCATTGTATTGCACTGTGTTTTCGAATAACTTAAAAACAAATGTTTGAATCCCGAAAGTAATTAATCTACTTTGGTTTCTCCTTTCCTTTCTTAGATTTATTACTTATAAATCCGTACCAAAGTCCTAATTCAAATGAATCAATTACTTAAATCGGCTGACTCAACTTTTTTAATTTATTACTTTTTTGTAATTATAATTGCGGTTAATTAAAAGAAGAAATAAAAAGCTTAATCAAAATGTAAATGTTCGCTGGTGGAGGATTTCTTTATCAGTTCGTTTCTCTAATTCCTCGCTTTCTTTATGCAAAACCGGTGATTTTATTCTGAACAAAAATAAATCAACAATGTCGTTAAGTCGTAGATTTGTCCAAATACTCCAATCAATGCAGATTAATTAAATAAACTAGGATTAACCTAATACACACTCGTTCAATATTAACGCTCCATTTAAAAAATTTGTAAAAATCTCAACTTTTTGGAAAATTTTATTACCCATTTATTACCGAAAATAGTTAAACATTTGGTAAATTATTTGATAAAAAAATAATAGCTAGCAATGAAATCGCACAGAATGATGGGAATCATTGAAACAGTCCTTTAAAGATGTTCGTAATCTATGTATAAACTGATAGAACATACAACTGAGCGCCGAAAAAGTGATGAGGCTTTTGCAAATTATGTAACAACTAGGAATGGCGTTACTTTTTATCATTTTTCTTTGTTATAATAATTTGGGTATTACATATCTTTCCAGGAAGAGCTGTCTGTTAGTGAATGTCCAAACTAATATCAATAGTTGCCGCCTTCTCAAATTATCATGTTTTATTTAGATTTATTTATCAATATTTACTTAATGTAGCACAGAACTTGGATATTACTTTAATAATCGACAAGTTTGATCAGCCAAACTAAAGGAATATTGATATTCTATGCATTAGCTGTATCTGAATTTAAATGTTTTCGTTTATTCCAATAAATAGTATGATATTTTACACGATTTTTAAGATTTATTTATGAAAAAAATTGAATAAATCAATTGTTTAAATCAAAATTATTTCCATTTCAACGGTGAAGTTTAAAACAGTAAAGATGGTTTGATTATGGGCAACCCACTCAGTTCCCTATTAGCAGAAATTTTCATGTTTAATATAGAAAAAATAATTCATAAACACCCTCTTAGTAAACAAGTTTTGTACTAGAACTGGTATGTAGACGACATTTTAGCTTGCTTTACAGGCACAACGAGACAATTACATAACTTCATTACTTATATCAACTCAATTTATAAAAATATCAAATTTACCGTAGAAATTGAACAAAATAAGTCTATAAACTTTCTAGACCTTACAATTTCAAATATAAATAATAAACATGATTTCTCTATATTTCACAAACCATCACATACAGACATTACAATTCATAATAGTTCGGCCCACCCATTCAGTCATAAAATAGCAGCTTTCAATAGTATGATACACAGACTTTTAACAGTTCCATTAAATACTGACAATTATAACAAAGTACTAAATATCATAAAAGAAATAGCAGATAATAATAATTACGATCAAAATTTAATAGATAATATCATAAATAAAAAGATACAAGTATACAAGTATTTCCTTCTGATAAAAACAAAAATATTCAATTCAAAAGCTTAACATATTTTGGTACACCATCCTTAAAAATCAAATCATTTTTAGAATTTTTAGACTTGAATATTTGCTTTAAAACTGATTTACAATTTATCCAAATTCATTAAAAACAACAAATCTAAATCTTTAAAATTAAACAAATCAGGAGTTTATAAATTAAAATGTGGTAATGACAACTGTGATAAAATTTATATAGGGAGAACTTTTAGGAATTTTAAAACTAGAATTTCAGAACACAAACGCAGTTATGACGACCAAAAATTAGATTCCAGCTACTCAAATCATTTATTAGCAAACCAACATACTTTTGATTCAAATTTTGAAATTTTGCATATAGAATCTAAATCCTTCAAATTAAATCATTTAGAAGCTCTGGAGATAAACAAAAACAAATATTTAGATAATCTTCTTAACGACCAAAGAGATATCAATAATTCCCCATTATTAAACCTTTTTACCTAGAAAGGACCCGGTAAGATTGTGAATGGATTTTCCAAGTTGAGTTAATTGCCATGTAAATTATATTATAATACCTTTGATTGGATTTCCAAGTAAAAAAATTTGTTTCCTACTTTTTTCCATGTAAATTAGATTATAATTCTTTTATCAATAACCGTAAAATTCCCTATTAATGCACTGTATAAATTAAAAATTTGTTCATTATACCTTCACCCGTTTGAGAAAGCTACTGTGTTAGCGAAACGCGTCACGGATCTATATTGAACTTAGTTCAAATATAAAGAAGATTTAAACAAATTAAATTGTTTTATTTCATCGTGATTTATTTATGATTTTACTTGTATACGAATTTAATTAAAAACAAGCAATAGGCAGGTTCGATATTTTTGTTTTTTAACTGAAATCGAGAGAATTTGTTATTTAAAAACGATCCAAAAAAAATTTGAGGGCAAAATATTTATATTTACGTCCGGCGAGAGGATGGAAAACGATGTCCTTGCGCGAGACTAGACCGGTGACGTCAGCAGCTGTAAATGGTTCGCCCCTGGCCCGCTGCTGAGCTGTAATCACACACATTTTACAGGGTTACCGTTTTTAGTAAATTTCCTACCAAATTAGTAGATTTTTAAGGAAAATGAGGGTGTTTGGTAGAATTTTAGTAGAATTGATAATAGACAGGTTCGACATTTTTTTTAAACTGAAATCGACATATTTTTTATTATAAAACGATCAAAAAAAATTGAGCGCAAAATATTAATATTTACGTCCGCTGCAAAATTCAGTATATTTTTCAGATTTGAATTTAAAACTATATTTTATCGCTATCTATCTATGATATATTTAAGACGAGTGTTTCATTGCAAAAAAAATCTTTTGTATCATTAAAACGTGACACGTGATACGCTTAAATAAGTAGTTTGAATTAACGTAAGTCTGAGCTCTAGTAGCAGCGCCGAATAGTGCTGGTTAGTGGTGCAATAGGTCCGGGATCGAATCCCGCACACAGCATATCTTTTTTTTTGCTTTTTATCGTTATATTTTACTTTTCAACCTTATTAAATATTTTTCAATAAACCGTATTCTACCAACATTTCAATAATAAAGTACCAAAATCAAGAGTGTCTCATCGCAGTAAAAATATTTTGTATATACTTTTAACCTGCCCGGCGATATGTATTTTTTTATTAAAAGAAATCTTGACCACCTAAACTAGCCTGTGTATTAAAAAAAGAAAATAAAAAAAATATTTAATAACGTTTAAAAGTAAAATATAACGTTAAGAAGACAAAAAATCTGATGTGGCCAGCACATGACATCTCGCCATTTTTGAATCAAAAATTTACAGGTTGATACAAAAAAGTATGAAAAAAAATTATATTTATGTAAATCTGGCAACAATGGCAAAAGTTTCGAAAATTTTAATGAGATGAAAATAAACTATAGGGTATACAAAATATATGTGTAAAACTTTATTGCCGTTTTGTATAATAATGGCGTCATCATACATAGCAACTGCCACTTCCGGTTGTGCGATTGGCACCAAAATCTAATCAGATCTAATCTAGTGTATCAGAATCCTGTATGCAAAATTTCAAATTTTTTTATTCAGTAGTTTTTGAGTTATCGTTACTACAACATCCATCCAAACACACACACACACACACACACACACACACACACACACACACACACACACACACACACACACACACTAACACACACACACACTAACACACACACACACTAACACACACACACACACTAACACACACACACTAACACACACACACTAACACACACACACACACACACACACACACACACACACACAGACATCATCGCGAAAATATTAAAATCGTATTCTAGGGACCCTAAAACGTATTTATTCATTGAAATCTCACTACCCAATTTTTAGCATGATTCCTATACCTCTCTTATCTGAAGGGCGAGAGGTAAAAAGATATGCTGTGTGCGTGATTCGATCCCGGACCTATCGCACCACTAACCAGCACTATTCCACTTTGCTACTAGAGCTCATAATTACTTTTGTTCAAACTTATTATTTAAGCAAATCACGTGTCACGTTTGGATGATACAAAATATTTTTTCTGCGATGAGACACTCGTCTGAAATATACCATAGATAGATAGCGATAAAATATAGTTTTAAATTAAAATCTGAAAAATCTGCTGAATTTTACAGCGGACGTAAATATTAATATTTTGCGCTGAATCTTTTTTTGATTGTTTTTTAATAAAAAATATATCGATTTCAGTTAAAGAAAAATGTCGAACCTGCCTATTATCAATTCTATTAAAATTCTACTAAACACCCTCATTTTTCTTAATTTAGTAGGAAAAACGGTAATCCTGTAAAATGTGTTTGTATCGTGAATACAGCGCAGCAGCGGGCAAGTGGCGAACCGTTCATGGCTACTGACGTCACCGGTCTAGTCTCACGCACAGATACCGGTTTCCAGATTCTCGCCGATCCATGAATTTAAAATGCTTACAGCGGACGTAAATATTAATATTTTGCGCTCAATTTTTTTTTTGAACATTTTTAAATAATCAAACCTCCCGAATTAAGTTAAAATAAAAAAAATAGAAAAATGTCGAACCTGCCTATTGGCAAAGAATTAAACTTTATAAATATATTTAACTTTCAATATATACGCTTTTGTTTATTTAACCTGTGCTACGAAAGTTGAACATATTTTACGTTATAGTTTACATATACCATTTCCCGCCTAAAACCCCGCCTTCAAGTAAAAGAAAATATTTTTATTCGTTGTAAATTTACGTCACTGCCTAAAATTGGGTGCTTAGAGATATTTTAAAATTTAGAAAATATTTCAGCATTATTGGCACTTACGAGACACGAGTAAATTTCGTTTTTATGCGGTATTAAATACAGCTTAAAAAATGAAGCTTATTAGGTATTGTGCACAATAATGATGAACTTATTAGAACATCTGTCGTAGAAATATTAAATAATAATATTGAGAATTAAACAGAAAATATGATTAAGATTCAAATATTGATTGAAGAATTTACTTCAAAGGGTAACGATATCCCGCTAGAAATAAGCTACTTATTTGTTAAAATGTAAGATGGTAACAAAATAAAATATGTATTAAGAATGAGACATAATACGGTATCGAGTAAAATCAAAGACAATGAAAAATACTAAGAAAACCATTAAAATCAAAATGGATCTAAAAACAAACAGTAAAATGTAAAAGTAAAAAGAAAAACATTAGAGTGGGATCAAAATAATATTGAATTTAAAGGATACATGAGATATGATACAATATATAAATATTGTGGCAGCAAAACTCAGAATAAAAGTTCTAAAGAACATAAATTCGTTTGGATATTATACTTTTACTAAAATATTTTGTCGTTAATTTATAAATCTGGTAACAATACTTACATTTATTTTGATCTGCTAATTAAGAAATTAGATGTAACATACCTGTAAAAAAAATAATTGTTAATATCATGTCTTCCATTTTTTTCAATAAGTGATAACAAGTCAAATATTTTGAAACATTTTTTTAAAGTTAAATTGTTTTGGTTTACATACAATTAAAATTAAAATAAATTAAAATATATTCTAAGAAAATATCACATTTATTCAGAGAATCCTATCTGCTAATAATAATAATAAATTATTACAAATTCTATTAAATTCTAATAAATTCTAATAAATTCTAATAAATTCTAATAAATTCTAATAAATTCTAATAAATTCTAATAAATTCTAATAAATTCTAATAAATTCTAATAAATTCTAATAAATTCTAATAAATTCTAATAAATTCTAATAAATTCTAATAAATTCTAATAAATTCTAATAAATTCTAATAAATTCTAATAAATTCTAATAAATTCTAATAAATTCTAATAAATTCTAATAAATTCTAACAAATTCTAACAAATTCTAACAAATTCTAACAAATTCTAACAAATTCTAACAAATTATAACAAATTCTAACAAATTATAACAAATTATAATAAATTCTTGTAAGAAATTCTTCTAACACATTCTAACAAATTCTTCTAACAAATTCTTCTAACAAATTCTTCTAACAAGGTCTTCTAACCAATTCTTGTAACAAATTCTAAAAATGTTTTAACAAATTCTAACAAATTCTAACAAATTCTAACAAATTCTAACAAATTCTAACAAATTCTAACAAATTCTAACAAATTCTAACAAATTCTAACAAATTCTAACAAATTCTAACAAATTCTAACAAATTCTAACAAATTCTAACAAATTCTAACAAATTCTAACAAATTCTAACAAATTATAACAAATTCTAACAAATTCTAACAAATTCTAACAAATTCTAACAAATTCTAACAAATTCAAACAAATTCTAACAAATTCTAACAAATTTTAACAAATTTTAACAAATTGTAACAAATTCTAACAAATTCTAACAAATTCTAACAAATTCTAACAAATTCTATTAAATTCTAACAAATTCTCAGACATTCTAACAAATTCTAAGAAATTCTAACAAATTCTAGCAAATTCTAACAAATTCTAATAAATTCTAACGAATTCTAACCAATTCTAACAAATTCTAAAAAATTCTAATAAATTCTAACAAATTCTAGCAAATTCTAATAAATTCTAACGACTTCTAACCAATTCTAACAAATTCTAACAAATTAATTCCAATTAATTCTAACAAATTCTACACAGAGAAAAAGATTATTTGAATTAACCAAATTTTATTTGAACCAGATAAATATGTTATGTGGCTTGGTCGAACAAACTCTAACACATCCTAACAAATTCTCGTAAACACATATGCGAATTTTTAAATTATTAATATAAAATATATCTTAAGTATTGAAAATACAAATGCAACAATTATGACTGGAGCATTATTACTTCCAGCATTGGTAGAATTACTTAGGCATAGAACTGCTTGGTGGAAGGAACAATTTGCACAACCAGAGAAAAAGTATATATTATATGGGAACCTTCAGTTTCACTGTTTAGTTGATACTTTAGTTTACAGAATTACATCATTCAATTTCTAGCTAAATAGACATAAAAATTTAAAATTCATCACTTTCGTCTATGGATAGACAAAATATTGCAAAGGAATTAAATTTTGGTCTCGGATATGATATTAGTCATGGATACAAACATTAAAAGTATCCGAATACAAATATGATTGTATTGTATTGGTTATAAAAATATTTAGAAACCCAGCTCTGTTGAAAATCTTGTCTATTAGTATTTGAATAATAATAAAGGCAGTATTTATATTCATTTCTAATAATAATTAGAAACATTTCTGTAGGAATTTATTTCCATTTTTTGTTAGTTATTATTTCCATTACAGGTTTTCTGCATAGTAGATAAGGTTGAAAAATAAGTGTGTTGCTCTCTCATTACGATTAAAAATCAAGTATTTAACAAAAAATAAAATAAATTTTCTCTATATTAATACATACTCCTGACAACACCGCTTTTTTTAAAGCAAAATACTGAAACAGACGATCGAATTGCATATAATTAACGAACGTCGTTACTTGGTTACTTCGTTGAATGCCAGCGACTAAATTTTTCTTGAAAAATAAACTTAATAATCGGATATATTAATAACTCAAAAAGTGATGACCAAACTATTATACAGTTACCTGAAAGAAACAACTTTCCAAACTAAAATTGGACGTCGAACATCAGACACCAAGAAGCTGGTATACCACAAAGTGCAGTACTCTCATCACAACTGTACTAAAGATTGACAATACCATGTTAGCCCTCTACACTGATGATAAAGCAATAGCCACCTGTAGTCACCAAACGCACTTAATAACTGGTGCTTAAAATAGAAAATTAAAATAAATGCAGACAAACCACAAGCTATCCTATTCAAAAACAAAAAAAACATGTACGTTTACCGAGAACGTAAACGACAGAGTAAACAAAGGAAAGTACATACACTCTCAACTTGCAGGACTTATAGGCTAGGTTAGGTTAGGTTGCCAACCTTGACATACTCATCACCGGCCTGGGGACACACAAGATGAGACGGATACAAGCAAAACATAAGGCAAGCAATAAATGCGCCTTACAACGTACTAAATAGATAATTAAACAGAGAATTAGAACAAATTCAAGATGATCAAAATCCGTGCAAGGAATGTATATGACAGCTTAACGAGACGTCATAAAATCGATCTAAGGGAACTTACCGACTACACTATCTACGACTATAGAAGACACACATGACCAAGGAAACAATTCGAAGATGAAGACGCTTAAACCCGAAATAAGGCTTGAAAGTGATAAAAGTGAAAAGTTAAAGATATAGTGATACCAGAGGATACAAGCAGGAAGACATGGCTCCAAGAAAAGGAAGGGAAACTTGATGCCAGACCAAAATATAACACCACAGCAAAAGCAGCATGGTAAAAACGATGACAAATATATGACAGCTATCACTATAACAGACAGTAGACATACCTTCTGTATTCTCGGAATTGATTCGTAGTAAGAGCTAATTTATAGTATCACAAGGTAGAGACAGAAAGCACACATACAACAAATATATGATTACAAGAGGGCAAAGTGCTTTACATCAGGTAGGATCAGTAAGTAGGACTGAGGACCTTTTGGAAGTAACAGAGGGAGGTTGGCATAATATGCTTTCCGGCTTTTAACTTAGTGAAGTAAAGCTTTGAATCTGGATGGCAAGGGTTTAGTTCCTGTATGTGTAAGAACTCAACACGTCCTCCCGGAGTAGACAGATTCAACACTTTTATCAAGGGATCAACCCATTAATCTAAAGACAGTCTCAGTATACCATAAAACCCCCTTCCACTGGAGGTCAAGTAGAGATTTCTTTTCAACACACCGGACGAAACTACCGTAGATTATCTCGAGAACTCTTTCATTCAATTTAATGTTCTCATGATGATAAAAGAGTTAATCCGCTTCGTGATAAGGCAATGTGGCGGGGTTCGTGCAGCCGCAGTTGAAAATTGACACAGGCTGGGTAAATGATAACGTAAACTTGTGATGATAATATATTAATGGTGCATATCGCCGCCTCTTCTCCGAAAAAAAATATATTTGCTCCGAAAAAAATGGGCAGTGAAATAAATAAAAACACCATAAAAAATCTTGATAAAAAACAATAAATCTTTGAAAAATCTTCTAAAACTTATTGAAAAATTATTGAAAAATTATTGAAAAATTATTGAAAAATTGTTGAAAAATCCTTGAACCATTAATCCATACTTCTTAAAACATTCATAAAAAAATCCTTGAAAATTTTTTAAAGAATTCATATTAAAAATCTTGAAAAAGTACTTAAAAAAGACTTGGAATTATACTAAACCTTGAAAAATTCTTGTAAAGTCCAAAAAGTATCGTTAAAAAATCGTAGAAAAATACTTAAAAAGTACTTAAGAAAACCTTTGAAAAGCTCTTGAAAAAATCCACCAAACTTCCCTGAAAAGCTCATAAATAAAAAATCCATTACAAAATCCTAAAAAAATCCTTGAAAAATCATTAAAAAATTCTTAAAAAGTCATTGAAAGTTTCTTTTAAAAATCCTTGGTATATCTTGGAACAATCATTCTTAACAAAATTTTTGAAAATTTTTTGTAAAACCTTGAACTATCATTGAATAATTCATGAAAAATCGTAAAAATCTTTGAAAATTGTTTGAAAAATAGTTAACTACTAGTGTCGAACTGTAGCTTCAATATTTGATTCGTAAAGTTTAGATTTTTAGCAATATGGAACGTGGAAGAAACATGGTTTAATTTTAAATTAGTGTTTAAAATATTTCAATATTTTAAATTTATTTAAAACAGAACAGGTTTCACAAGTTTCAATTATGAAAGAAAAATATCTTCTCGCTGAAAATCATTTTGAATTTGCTTATTAAATAACTACTGGTTTTTTAAATTGCTTATACATATAAAATATTCTTAATTTAATTGAAAATAAAAATGCTTAAATAGTTTTGTACCTTTATATTCTTAAAAATAATACTTCGTTTTTAGTTGGTAAACAAATAAAAACGAACACAACTTGGGTCTCATAGGTATAAGATGTATAAAGCAAAAACAGATCCAATAATAATGCGCTGCGGTTACATGTGCAATACAGAACAAAAACAAGTATAAAATAGCGGAAGGAATAGTTTCAGAAGCAAACGTGATGAAAAGTCCGACCTACATACAAGTTGAATTGTTTTATCTCATCACTGTTACACTTTAAGAGGGTCGTGAGATCTCAATATCTGGTCAAAATAAAACTTGAGCTCATTAGATAGTTCTTATACTTGATGTTTATTTTTTATACTATAAAAAATGCAGTACGAAAAAAGAAAATAAAATGAAGAAAAACAATGAAATTGATAATTAAAATCCCACTTTATAAAAAATAAATAAAAAATATATAATTCGCAAACTTCAACATACGCAAAAATGAAGAAAATATGATCATATTTATTTAAATCTTATGATAAGTAAAAAATACGTTATCGTTTAATGTGTTTTCCTAGCATTTGTATTTAACGAGAAAAAACCTACACGAAATTTAACTCGAAATTAAGTTTCAGTTACAAACTCGTCAAAGTAATCTGACCTGTAGCTTAGGATTGCTGATAAACGTCATCTCCGAGGATTCTCCTGAAATTCACTCGCAAATGAAACAAGACTTCTCACCCGGGAGGTTTTTGGGTCTCTGATCCAGTAAAATTCGCGCACACGAACTGAAAATCGTAGGGGTTTTTTTTAGGCTGCTGTTATCGAATCTGGTATTTGCGACCTCTCGAATCTGATATCTGTGACCAGCCCCCCCCCCCCCCCCGATTACCCGATGCACTGCAATATAAAAATAGAGTTAATGAATTATATAAATAAAGGGTCCAAAAGTACTTATGCTTCAAAAATAAATCAAAATCATTTATTTCCAAATTAATTTCCATATCTAAATTACTTAAGTCTTACCTTCAATTTAACTCAACTTAAATATAACCTAACTCAAATTTAACTTAAATTTTAAAATATTGTGCTAATATTATTCTCATCATCATCTGATGTTTCGTGAGTTAGGAAACATTTTAAATTCCGCTCGGCAAAGTTCGAAGATCTTCCCGGAGATTACCTCGTTATTCTCATCTAGACTCGGGATAGGACTTGAGCTGCACATGTTTTTCTGGAGCCCAGAGCCGGAAGCTCACGACCGTGAATGCGTCATATTATAAGATGATTTTCAGTTCGTTTGCGTGAATGTTACACTCCTGACGATGGTATCGATGTCCAGGTTCCGGTGCATCAGATACCCGAGTGAGAAGTCTCGTTTCAGTTGAGAGCGAATTTCAGGAGATGACTCAGAGAAAAAATTTACAGCGATAAACAAAGTTATTGGTCATATTCGGTAACAGCGACCTCAAAAACTCCTGGAAACCTGATTTGACATTCCAGGTGTTCTTAACTAAGTTATGAATTTTTTCTATAAGTGTCATATAAGAATATACATTTTTCCTAAAGCATTTTGCACTGCACAAGCGAAATTTCCAAAAAAAAAACATGATACAAGGTAGGTACATTTCTTTCAGATGAATTTAGGAAGCGAATGCAAAAAAACCCATCTCAATCCGACTTTTAGGTCAAATTTCTAATTTTTTGGTTCTTTTTGTGCTTAATTACCTCAAAATGCCGAATGAAAATAATAACAATTTAAATACATTCAATGCAGATTGTGTTTCCATAAAAAATACGAAATTGCAAAAAAAAATTCAAAAGCCTTAAGTACTTATATTTGTTTTTTACTTTACAAGCTTTAATCTCTTGAAGTGAAATAATTTTTCAGGTTTTTATAAAAAAAATACAGAGAACCAAAGATAACATAATCACATAGAGTGCCGTATAAGCTGTTACTAATTAAAATTTTGGGTCAAAATATACATTTTAATAGACATTATGTACATATAAAAAAATATACACAGCCCATTATTGTTAAATTTTAATCATTTTTGCTAAAACTGAGATTATCTTCTATTTTTTGACCATTAACTTTATAACTGACGGGCCAAAACTATTTTGGGAATAATCCTTAGAAATGATACTCCATAGTATATAACAAAAAGCTATTTTCCGAGGGTACAATTAACCCTTCATTATAAATAAAAAATATGTTTGATAATCTATGACTGTCGATATATAATAATATGCCAAATTTTAAATTTCTGCATCCGACTTTAGTAGATTGTGCAAAAATTACAGCCTGCTCATAAAAAATATTGAAAAAAACATTATTGAAAAAATTCTGATTTTTTGGAATCGGACTTCCTTCCGCAGACGGAAACGGGCCGTAGTCTTAAAAAATCGCGCAGAGATTATTTCTTTTACTAGTTTTATTTTGAAAAATGCCTCGAATTAAAGAAGTAATTATATTTTTGAAACGTATGTTTAATTACGTATACGCCACTGAAGTTCAGATAGACAATGTTGAAATTGTCTTGAAATAGAAATAAAATGGTCACTCTTTTACAGTTTTATTTTCAAGAATAAAAATTTAAATACATACGCCTAGAATCAGTTTTTATTTAAGAAAAACGAACTATGTGCAGATAAAAACATTTAATTTTATTCAAATATACGTTCTATACGTTTTAATTCAAAAGTATAAAGAAAAATATAATAACTCATGGAAAAAAAGATGAAAGAATTAAAAGTTTATAAATTGCTTTATTTAACATTATTCTTAAAAGTGACAATAAATTTTAATTATAAATTTGTGAAATGTTATTCATCACGTCTAATTAGTACATGACAGAAAACTTTTACGAAATATAAGTCTTACAAATTCATCATTATGGAAATAATGATAAAAATACAACACAAAAAATGCTTGTTAAATTATCTTAAATTCCATATTCTATCCATTCATTGTAATATTAAAATTAAATATTTTTGGTTTTTATTGGTTACTTCAAGTGGTGGTAGAATAAATCGTCAAAGTAAAATAATCTAAAAAAATTGCCAGACATGTAAAATAACTCTAAAGAAGTATAATATTTGCCTTAGGTGAAGTATGGCAAACCGTAGTATTGAAATCGTGCAAAAATCTCAAAATTTTTTTTTTGCTTCAAATGACTTAAAATGTCATGAAACGTGGAAAAAATTGATTTTCCGCGAAAAAAAATTCTGTCTGTGTGGATATCTGTGCGCACGATAACTCGAGAACGGTACGGCCAATCCGGAAAATTCTTTCGGCCATCGGTTTTTATTCAAAAAAGAAAGGCTCTATCCGAAGATGAGCAATTTCGGGTACGAGGATCCCGGTCCCGCCTACCAAGTGAAACTTCTATTCGAGATATTTCGATAAGGAAAGCAAATTTGTCGATACTGATTTCTATTAAGGTGTTGTGTAAGTCAAGGCGCGTTGATTAACATCCATATCGTATCCGGCTCGTTGAAAAAAAAAATTATTTGAAAAATCGGACTTTCTTCCGCTGACTGAAACGGGCCGTAGTCTTTAAAAATCGCGCAGAGATTATTCCTTTTACTACTTTTAATGTATTTATTTTATTATCGCAGCAAATAGTTATTTTTGAAACAAGTGTGTAAAGCGATACTTTTTTCACGAATGTGAATGTTGTCGCACGAGACAAAGGCAAGTGCGAAAATCACATGAGTGAAAAAAGGCACTTTATACACTAGTTGTATACAATATTTTTTCTACTACCATAATTTTTATGTACAAACATGGATTTCGCATGCGAGAGGTTAACAAGCTATTTTCCAAAATCTTGAAGTTAACCAGTTGATTTCTGGCATATAGAACCTAGACAAGATAAGAAACATAAGGATATTGCAAAAAATGTATTACACATGTAAAAAAGTTATTTGGAAAATTTTGTTTTACTTTGCGCACTAGTGAAAAAAAGTTAAACTTTACGCACTCCTTAGCGTGCGTAAAGTAAGTACTTTGCGCATTGTAGTTGAAAAAATATGTTATAAAACATATGGTTTGGTTTATATCTAGGGTAGTCTTTCCTTGAAGTCGTTAAATCTTATGTTAATGCATTAAATGATTATTTAAATGGTAAAAAAATGGGTTTTCTAAATTGTAATAATCATTATTCACTGAAGTTCGAAAGCAATATTCTTCATATTTGTCAGCTATCAAAAATTTTTTTTTAAATCTACCAAAGATCAAATATTTATTAAAGCTAGAAAATAATTAATTATTTAAAGCGAGAAAATAATTAATTATAAAGCTATATCACATAATAATACTTCTTACCCAACTCTAAGTATAAAATTATTTCCACAGTATAATATAAGTTTTCTCCACTGAGCAAGAAAAGACTGTGCACTATTGTTTTATAGACTCATGAGGTTTTTCACACAGTAGAACTTAATAAACTAAAAGTGTCAACACAATAGAGTAATAAGTGTATTGCTGGTGATCTTGACTTAACCCTTAAAATACTTAAACACTATAGCCTTGCTTGAACCAATTCGTTTAATAAGAAAAATCTAGATACATTTACTTTCCCGACCCACCTCCTAGAAGGGAAAGTATTGTGAACGAGCTAAAAAAAAATCGGGATAAAAACAGAAATATCCATTTTCGGGTCCCCTGAGACGATTAAGACCATTTCCAGATGGAAGTCTGTCTGTCGCTCTGTGTGTGTGTATTCTTCAACGATAGAGGCCACACGATTAATCCGATTGAGCTGAAATTTGGTATAGCGGTTTGGGTTACCCGTCAGAAGAACCCATTAGTTTTTGTACGACATCTGTCAAACGGAACTACTACCACTATCAAAAAATGACAGATGCAATATGTCACGGAATTGGACATGCAATATGTTATTTGAAAGCCCTAGAAAAACTCTATTCAGAACAGTCAAAATTATTTCTCCAACTGTCACCTGTAACAAATAAAAAAATGTCAAAAGTTGAACCTTTAACATTAAATCTCTGAAAAAGTATTCGTGGATACTCGTCGGGAAAATTTTGGGGCGACACAACCGATTTTTTTTAATAATTTAGAAGTTGCCCTTAAAATAAATATTACAGCGTTTTTAATTGGATTAAGAATATTCAATACAAATCAAACAGACTCCAATGTTCAAAAGCCTTAAAAGGCATTTGGACCAAAAGGCAAGAAAAATGTATAAGGAACGCTCGTTGCTTAGTTTTATATTGTAATGCGGGAAGTGGGGGGTGGCAATCAAAGCCACCTCTTTTGATTTTTCCTAGAGTTTGTACTAAGAATGTTTAAAGATGTATCACCAGAATCACTAGGATAGATAAACAGCGAATTTTGTGTAGATATTATGGGTCATTGTATTCGACATTCTAATGGTTTGATAGAAAGCCGTAGTGACAATCACGAATCACACTTGAAGTCTTGGTTTGGACAAAAACTTTGGAGCAACATTAGTTACTTTATATCTACATACACCCGCAGAGTTCCATCCGTTGGATATCGGAGTATTGGCTCTTATTGAACCGTATTATACGAATGCTTCCGAACCATCGTTATTAAGAAATTATGGCATACCACTAACCATATACGAAAGTGGAAAATTGTTTTACAATATTTTCCATCCATATTTGTCACAGTTTAATATAGTGAATACTTAAAAAACGCAAATTCATCCGTGTGATAAAAATGTAGTTAACGACGAAGACTTTCTTAACAGCAGCATTACAAATTGTTTTATTTAATAGCGTACCTTTAAATACAAAATAAAACCTGAAAAAAAATATTTTGTCATCGGTTCAGAAACATTATTTATATCGCCTTCAATTAGGTTTTTAGCTTTAACAGGACAGATTCTTGATCTTGACTTTATGTCGGTCACTTCTAGAGCAATTACTAAAAGATATCCCTAAAAACTGTTTAGGAATTTCTTGTTTTTCAAAAATTTTAATCTCAATCATACAAAACTATAATTTTGATCTTTGTTGGTCGGAAATCAATGGAAACAATCACAAAAAAATGTCTCCTTAATTACTTAGGAAGGTTTAGATATGCTTTTTGTAAATTATTACCCTTAATCGGAAAGAAAATTAATTGACCTTTAGTCGATAACATCTGAAGCATCTATGAAATTTCTAGAGGAGGCAGGCTCGTGAAAACACAATAGAAAAACAAGAGCATCACCGAAAAAACCGAAATTAAGAATCATAAAAACGAGAACCAATAAAGAAAAGAGATAAAAAGAAACATATCATTCGACAATAATGATGATGTGATCTTTTCATATGAGAAAAAAATGCCAGTATTAAGATTTAAATAATAAAGATCCACTACCAAATGCTCCAAATAAAAGGGAATATGTTTTGGTATTTTTTACTACAATTTACTACTTCAGAGGACATAATATGTAAGAGAAATTGGAAAATAGAAGTATTTCGGTAATTTTTTTCATCTAAAAAAAACATTCCAGGAGCAAGTTTTAAGTTAACTAGATAGTCCGGATGAGTCAGTTATAAATAGAAGAAGATTTTACATACAACTCATCTTATATCGGACAAGCAATGATACGAAAATTACGCTTCTTGTTCTTTGTTATTTAAATAAATTTAAGCCCGCAACATACCTAGTATTTTGTATTGCTCACAAGATACTTTATTAGGATTATAGTTGTAACGAAATTAATAAATAGCGATAAAATTCCGGTATCAAGTATTAAAACTAGAAAAACATTCCTTATCTCGGATAATAATAATTATATAAATTTCGTTTTTTTTTTAATCTCCTTATAATGTACTCTACATATCAGTTTAACAATCTTCAACGCGTCGCACCTCTTTTATACCTATCAATAAAGCCGATCAGCAAAGCTGATCGGCACAGTCTACTTTTGACATGTCCACATTACCTCAGTCAGCAATGTAATAATAATAATAATAATAATAATAATACTCGCCCTACATTGCACCCCTTACGAGTGAACAGAAGCCGTGGCGCTCCGGCGCGACTTACGGAAGATTGATGGCGCCGCACAGTGACACAGTGGGATTAGGCTCCTCATTAGACATTTATTAAATTAATATTCAATGCGGTTTACCTATTCGAGCCAAGTATCTAACAGTGAAATTTTTAAATTAAAATTTCACTGCCAGACACGAGGCATGAACCCACATTGGCTCTAGCATATAAACAGCCATAAATGAATATGACCGGTAGCCAACGATCTGTGCCGTCGAGACTGTATAAATGAATCAAATAAATGCACTCAGCACAACAAAAATGAAGAGAATAAATATTTTATATAGTTGTTATCAGTTTTAGCATGCTTTGCTGAATTGAGTTCCTTTGGTCCGGACCGACTTGATTCGGTTTGAGTTCGGATCGGCCTGACATGGTTCAGCAAACTTGTTCGGCAATGCCGATCGGCACCATTCGGCATAGTATGAACGCGGATTAACAGACATACTATCGCCACTTTAGACCGTTTGTAAAACAGCTGCGACACGATCGAACAAAAATCAATATACTCTATTCCAATTTTTAGTTGAAACTCAGTTGGCCGTGATTTAGTTTTATCAAGTTTAACATGCTGAGCTTTTAACAAAGTTGGTACGATGATTTGTGTCAGATTAAAATGTCATTCTCTTAGAAGTTGTCTATTTATTTGAATATATTGATGAAATAAATAATAATATGTGTTAAATAGGATGTTTTAATTTTAATGTAGGTAAAATTAAATCGCCTTTGAAATAAATTCTTGAATTTGATTCTTTAGTTTAGTTTAATCTAAAAGCAAATGAATAATTTTAGCTGAAAAGTTTAGTTCATTATAAGAATTTCATAAATTGACTTATCTGTCAGTAATAGTGGCAACGTTGCGTGAACATGTCAAAATATTTAACCTCAAATTTTTACACGCTGTGACAGTTTTATATAGGTATATATGTAATACTCCTATATCGCCAGCCTGAGACAGAAGTGCGTCGCCGATAGTAGAGTGTAGACGATCGTTTCTCTCTCACGCAGCCTCGAATAGTCATAGGCGTCACAACTGTACGGAAATTTTTTTATTGTTATTTTTGTATATTCAGTAGAAGATATATTGTAATAAAAACGTTTAAATTAACAATGTTATGATATATGCTTAAGTTTCCTTTTTCTCTACGTTCCTTTTTCACTATAAGACACGACGCCAATGCAATTTATGTATATTCGCATGCGCGTTGGCACCATTTTCCGATCTTGCATCTCTATCTGTCGGCACGCTTTGTTTCCACAGGCTAAGATAGGACGTTGGCGATATAGGAGTATTACATATATGTATATAGGGCGAAATTTAGCACCCTTATAATCCCAACTGACTTGCAAGAAGAATTGGAATAGAGTATAAGGCCAACGAACGCGAATTTCAAGTCAGTCGCATCGACCACATCAAGACCACAACATCCTATCACTGAAAACCGTGTAAGGTACGATTTAGGTATTTAAATATAAATTTTTGGCGAAATAATTAATTCTTTAATTCTGTCCAAAATAGAAGTATTTTGCAGGAGAACGAAAAGAGAGCCGGATCTCTTAGGAGTCATAATTTAATGTTTAGTCGTTCTTGTACCATTCAACACTTTTGACCTGATCAGAGTACCGAAAATAGAGTAAGAACCTTGGCACACCTTTTTCCTTCCCAGTTTTTTTTGCACCAAATGACTCAAAATGTTATGAAAGGTGGAAAAAATTAATTTTCCACGAAAAAAAGTCTGTCTGTGAGGATGTGTCGATGTCTGTGCACACGGTAACTCAAGAACTGAAGGCTGTATCAGAAGATCAGCTATTACGGGTCGGAGGATCCTGGGCCCGTCCACTAAGTGAAACTTCTATTCGGGATATCTCGATAAGGAAAGCACATTTGTCGATACGGATTTCTTTTAAGGCATTGTGTAAGTCAATACGCGTCGAATGATATCCATATCGCATGAGCTCGTTGAAAAAAAAACTGAAAAATTAATAAAAAAATTAATTAATGGGTAACTGAAGGTTACGTCTTGGTGCGTACACACTTATTTTTGAAGAAAGAAAGCCAATTTGTATTTCCAAGTGTGTAAAAGTTTTTATTGAGAGATGTATATATATAAATCTCTAACTGTCAGTAGATAGAACGTTCTTTAACTTTAACGGTTCTATAACTAATGACAATGACGTTTAGATTGTGACAATTGTATAAGAAATCAACTTGTAAAGTTTTATTCTAAACGCCATTGCCTTTACTTATTGAGTCTTTAAAGTTAAAGGACGTTTTATCTACTGACAGTAAGTCAAATAAACTGTCGAGCGCTTTCGGCACGCAGTGCCATCTTCAAGAAAATTGTAATTGAGATTATAACAAATTAGAAGAGAAAAGAATTAATATAAATAAGTACTTACAAATTTAACTCACTTGAACAGAGCTAAAAAAGAAATTACAAGTACATGATGGTTTATGGTAGAGCAAAATTTTAAAAATATAATAAAACGTTAATAAAATCAATCATGATAGGACAACATGTCAGGCCCAGGCCTGAAGGTTGTCTTTATAAAAGACAACAACTGCTTAAGCAGCATTAAAGAGTGAAAAATCAAAAAAATTTTTACTCTTTAATGCTGCTTAAGCAGTTGTTGTCTTTTATAAAGACAACCTTCAGGCCTGGGCCTGACATGTTGTTCTATCATGATTGATTTTATTAACGTATTAACTTTCTTTCTCCAAAAAAATAATTACTCTAAAAATTCCTATTTTTTGGAATCGGAATTTCTTCTGCTGACGGAAAGGGGCCGTAGTCTTGAAAAATCGCGCAGAGATTATTCCTTTTACTAGTTGTATGTTTTGGGTTTTATTTGCTTTTAATGAAAGACAATTATTCTGACATAATAGTTTTTAATTAATTTAATTTTTGTTAAAATAGTATCCAGATGTTGATAGTATAGCAGCGAATACCCAGGTAGTACTAAGGCAAGTAAAGTCTTCCATCTTGGCCGCTACGAGAGTTGTCGAAACCATAGTGACCTTTGGAGTGTTATTTCCTCACTGACGCTGCCCAGAGTAAGTGGTGTTCATACTATAAATCGTAGGTGACGCCCGAGACTTACAGCGCAAAATTAACTCAAAACGACGAAAGAGCCAGTAGTGTGGAGGTAAAATGTCAGAGATCTTGTCTGACAGCTGAGAAAACCTCTTATTAAAACTTTAATATATTTTGATTCTTCAGGAAATTTTATCACAATAAAATATTATATTCATGACTAAAGAACAATCTATAGTTTTTTATAGTATAGTAATAGTGGAATAACAAAGTTATTACTGTTTAATACACCCTTCGATGTGATTTTTTCATTATTTTTGTGTGCTGTTGACGATATTAAGATATGCTTACAATTTTCACTGAATTTTTAACTCATCATTTAATTAAAAAAACTTATGGATCGTTAAAATATGATCCCAGACACACATAGCACAAGTCATATATAAACACTGTATGTATTATTTTGTATATTAACAGATACTGCCAGAAAGGACTGGTTCGTCCTGATAGAACTTTTAATGATACTATGCTAAAATGGATAACGTTAAAAAAGGTTTTTGTCTTTGGTAATATATGGCCAAGTCTAACTGACCTCTGTCCAATTTTTCACTTAGCTATATCCTGAAGAAATAACGAAAAATACTGACGAATACTGCAAACTATAAAAAGCACTTTGTTGTATTTGTATGACAATTATCAAAACCTTAATTTGTCATAAATGAATCTTAATTGAAACTCTAAATAACAGTAGAGAAGATTTGACCAGCTATTCAAAGTTTTTGGCTCACAGTGCACCCGGCAAATTCTACCAGTATCTTTTACAGTACGCTCTAGTGTAATAGAATTATGAAAAAAACTGGATTGCACTCGCAACGATGTACTTTGTACCGTTCACGAAACATCAGGATGAGTTATAGCGAAATTCTCGTTGAATAAGACAATTCATAAAACGAATAGTAGAGTTTCGGACAAGTCGATATATCTTGTTGGGAAGTGCATTGTAATGGCGGGTTCTATATAATTCTGTGCCCTAATGCCCCATAAAATTAGAAGGCGGTTAGTAGGTAATAGATAGGTTAGAAACGGAAATTTATAAATGTTTCAAAGAAAATACGAGAAATTTAATTTTACTAAAAGTTAAACTGTTGCTAACAGAAAGTAGGTAAACTGCATTTCAAAATTTTGTTTACAGTAAACAAATTTTAATTTAATTTTAAATCAACACATATCGATGCAGCACAGAACCAACCGCCAAATACGGCGTTATTTCTGTTAATTTTAAATCTTTGAATATAAATTCCAATTTGTTTGAACTATTTACATTTGTTGAGTTTAACAAAAAAAATCGGTTGTGTCGCCCCAAAACTTTCCCGATGAGTATCCACGAATTCTTTTTCAGATATTTATTGTTAGAGTTTCAAATTTTAACATTTTTTTATTTTTAGCAGATGACAGTTGGAGAAATAATTTAGACTGTTCTGAATAGAGTTTTTCAAGCGCTTTCAAATGACATATTGCAAGTCGAATTCCGTGACATATTGCATCTGTCGTTTTTTAATTGTGACACTTCGGTTTGACACAAGTGATACAAAAACTAATGGGTTCTTCGGACGGGTAACCCAAACCCATATACCAAATTTCAGCTCAATCGGATTAATACTTTTTCATATATTTAATGTTAAAGTTTCAAATTTTGACATTTTTTATTTCTGACAGGTGACAGTTGGAGAAATAATTTTAACTGTTCGGAATGGAGTTTTTCAAAGGCTCTCAAACGACATATTGCAAGTCGAATTCCGTGAGATATTGCATCTGTCGTTTTTTGATAGTGACACTTGCGTTTGACAGATGTCATACAAAAACTCATGGGTTCTTCAGACGGGTAACCCAAACCCCTATACCAAATTTTAGCTGAATCGGATTACACGTGTGGCCTCTATCGTGGAAGAATACAAACACACATACACACACATACACATAGACAGACAGACAGACTACCATCTGGAAATGGTCTTAATCGTCTCAGGGGACCCAAAATCGATATTTCCGTTTTTATCTCGAAATTTTTTTTTAGCTCGTTCACAATACTTTCCCTTCTAGAAGGTGGGTCGGGAAAGTAAAAATTATTGAATTTAAACTTTGTTAACCAGAAGAAAATCAGTAAAAAAATTATGTAGTTCAAGTTAATCTATATTTCAAGTCTCTAGCTAGTTTTAAAACAATAACAAGTTTTCTTGGTCCAAAGAATATATTTATTTGTTTGAAAAAATAAAAGTGTCCCAGCCAACATACATGTTTCCACATTCCACATAATCCCAGGGGTAAGTATAAATGAAAAAATCGCTTAAATGTAATAAATAAGTTTTAAATCAATTAAATCTTTATTTAAAGTAACTAAATATGTGATCGACTTTTAAAACAAACCCTAAGTTTTAATTAACCTTTATGTTTTGTTGGCTCTATAAAAACCAAGTAATTTAACTTAAATATATTGTATTTGATTCAAATAATCTTTTATTTTCCAGAAATATTATAACTAGAAATAATAAGTTCTTAAAACGACAACTTTACATGCCTCAACGAACAACTTAGGCCCAAAAACAACCACATTTTCGTTAAAGATCTTTTTAGATTTTATTTATTTTGATTCCTGCAACTCTTACATCTTTTTCCGACTATTTCTCCTTCAGGTTTCAGTTTACCTGGCTTTTTACATCTACCCCTCCTTTGTAACCTTCCTTATTTATTAAGCTGACTTGTAATTAAAAAGTAATGAGAGGATGGAGGAGCGTTTATTTGTATGTTATTATACGTTTATTTTGTAAATCTTGAAAAATTCTTAAAAGTAATCTCTAAAAAATAAATCCTTGAAACTGACTTGATAAATCATTAAGAAATCCTTGGAAAATCCTTTCAAACAACATGAAAGAATTCCTAAACAATATCTTTGAATAAACTTTAAAAAGTCCTTCGAATTTTTTTTTAAATTCATTGAAATGTCCTTGACAAATTTTAAAATCTGTAAAAACATTCGCAGTATCTTCGTAAGTCCTTGAAAAATTATAGAAAACATAAAAAATCTTTGTAAATCCTTGAAAATTCCTTGAAACGTCCTTAAAATCCTTTCAAAAGCTTGAACAAATTCCTAAACAATCTCTTTGACTAAACATTAAAAGGTCCTTAGAATTTTTTTTTAAATTCATTGAAATGTCTTTGACAAATTTTAAAATCTGTAAAAACATTCGCAGTATCTTCGTAAGTCATTGAAAAATAATAGAAGACCTAAAAAATCTTTGTAAATTCTTGAAAATTCCTTGAAACATCCTATAAATCTAAGCTTGAACAAATTCCTAAACATTCTCTTTGACTAAACTTTAAAGGGTCCTTAGAATTTTTTTTTTAAATTCATTGAAATGTCCTTGACAAATTTTAAAATCTTTGTAAATCCTTGAAAATTTCTTGAAACATCCTTAAAATTCTTTCAAAAGCTTGAACAAATTCCTAAACAATTTCTGTGACTGAATTTTAAAAGGGCCTTTGAATTTTTTTACATTCATTGAAATGTCCTTGACAAATTTTAAACATCTTTGAAATCCTTGAAGAATAATAGAAAAATTCATAAAGAATCTTTGTAAATCCTTGAAAATTCCTTGAAACTTCCTTAAAAATCCTTGAAAAATCCTTTCAAACGATTTAAAAAATTCCTAAACAGTCTCTTTGGACAATATTTAAACAATTCCTGATAAATTGTTTGTAAAATCCTTGAAAGATTTTAAACAAAAATTTTTTGAAACTTATTTTAAAAATTCGTTAAAAATCTTTGAAAAATCACGCAGAAATCCTTGAACACTCCATAATAAATCATAAATCCATAAACAGTTTTGAATATTTATAAAAAAATCCTTGAATAATATTTAGAAAATCCCTAAAGATTCCTTAAAAAATGTTTATAGAATCCTTGAAAATTCTTGAAAAATCCTTTTAAATAAATTAACATAACCTCATATTTTTCTTCGTATTTATATCAACAAATGTAATATGTCATATACTTCTTTTTTTTTACTAAGACTTAGGCCTGTGCTCAATCTCCTGCTTTAGCCATTTGACTGTAGCTTGTTTATTTTCACTCTTTAGATTATTTTAATTATTAATGTTTGCGGATAGGTCGTATACTTTTAACCTTAATTTTGTTAACCTCTGTGTTTCATTACTGTTTAATTTTATTCTTTTACTTTTCTTATCTGTTAGTTCCGGTTGTCAGATGTCATTTTCAACCTCCATCACATTAACTTCCTTAATTTGCCTCATCTATTGGGCATATCGTTAATAGTGAGCCAGATGAACTTGCTCACTATTAACGATATGAAGATGCTGTCAAAGCTGAAAACAGTGGGATTTGCGGTCGAAGGGAGTCAGTGTATTTACTTTAAAAGTGGGGATAGTGCGAGATGCGGTCAACAAAAAATTATATAGATCTTAAAATACTCCTCCTAACTGATTAAAAAATGATACATAACTGCAAAAATCTCATTTTTTAAATAGTTACCTGAACAATGCCAAAGAGTCACTATTTCTATGTATTTTTTTATTTCACTTTTTTTTGAGATTTTTTTTTGTTTTATTCTAAATTAACAATATTAGAAATAATAGACAAAAATTTTATGACATTTCCGTCTTGCTCATATTAGTATTTCTTTGAGTTCATTTTTTTTTTGAAATTGTCTATAATTTTTCACTTGCATTTTTTTTTTTAATTTTTTTTGGATTTTTTATATATTTTGCACATTACGACGCTCTTTGAATGACCCAAATTTTTGATATTTTGTGTAAAATTGTATAAACAATCAATCTGTAAAAATAAAAAATGATCTTCCCAATTATTTAAAAAAAAATTGTTTACGGGTAGTTTTCTCTTTTAGAATATATTTTTTTGTTAATTATTTTTACTTTTATTTTTTGCTGGATTTTATTGTTAGTTTCACACAAGTACTTTCTCATATTATACCAAATGTTTTAACACTTTCACTGCGGCTATCTTATATAAATGATTCCTAAAAAGTATGCTGTGATATAAGCATCGTAGTTAAACAATTTTATTTCTGTACAAATTTTTATAAATTTACAAATGTTTACATTATCTGAAATTCTTGACATTTTTGAAATGTTTAAAACTATCAGAATTTTTCAAATTTTTGTAATTTTTGACATTTTCGTATAATTTTTTTGAAATATTTGATATATTTTTGAAATTATTGATATATTTTTGAATTTTTATTTTTTTAACGTTTGATATATTTTGAAATGCTTTAATTATTCTTAAATTGTTTTTATAATTTTCGAAATTTTTAAAATTCTCAGAATTTTTGAAACTTTTAAAATTTATTTATTTTTGTTTTTCAAGTTTTCCAATTATTTGAGTTTCTTAAAATTTAGATTTTTTTTTAATTTTCAAAATTATTACAATCAATTGATGTTTTATTGACACAAGATTCAACTAATACCAAAATATTTTAGTTTTTTTTTTCAATATTTTTGTCTCGGAAACAAATGAGCTCAGCAAATTTTTTCCTGCAGTTAAAAGGGTTAAATAATTTTTTGCAGTACACAGTTTTTAGACTTCTAATCTGTCTCTCCAGCTGTCCGTCTGTCCGCATTTATAACTCAAAAACGAAAATAGATAGAGAAAATACGAATTAATTTTAAATTCGACAGTGGAAAACGCGTAATTGTTTTTCAAATTCGTGGGTAAAAAATGCATTGTTGATTTGTTTTTAAATTTTTGTATGGAAAATGCACTCTTATTTTATTTTTCAAAATCGTGTGTTAAGAAACGCATTATTGCTTTGCTTTCCCAATTCATGTGAAGAAAAATGTATTGTTGATTTGTTTTTAAATTTGGTTTGTTTTTAAATTTTTGTATTTTTTCCTATTTTTCCTTGTTTTCTTAATTTTTGTTTATTTTTCAAAGTTTTCCCTACTTTTCTTTAATTTTCATATTTTTTGTATTTTCGCGTATTGTTCTTGTTGATCGTTATTTTTTCCTGTTTTTAGTATTTGTCATTTTTATTTTCTATTTTTCCTAAGTTTCTCATATTTTTCACTACTTTCACTTGTGTTTCCATTTTTCCAGATATTTCTCTATTTTTCTCCACTTTCCGTAATTTATCGCTGTTTTCACTATTTGCATATATGTTTTCCTAATTTTGCCGATTTTTCTCTATTTTCTCTATCTTTTTCAATTTTTCCCTATATCTGGCTTGTTCCCCAATTTTTCTTGTTTTCCTACTTTCTCCTGCTTCTCCTGTTTACTATTATTTTTCCCCTTTTCCTTGTTGTTCCCTATTTGTCCCTATTTCTACTTATGTTTCCCGGTTTTGCTCCACTTTTCGCTATTTTTACCTATTTTTCCCATTTTTCTCTATTTTCCTTATTTTCTTCATTTTTTCATATTTTTTCTGTTGTCGGTATTTTTCCCTTATTTCTTCCTAGTTTCCTTTTTTCCCTATCTTTTCCTATTTTCACTATTTCTTTTTATTTTTCCTGTTTTTCATTGTATTTTCGGGTCCCCTGAGATGATTTAGACCATTTCCAGACGGAAGTATGTCTATCTGTCTGTGTGTATGTATGTGTGTGTATGTAAGTGTGTGTATGTATGTGTGTGTATGTGTGTATTCTTCCACGATAGAGGCCACACATTTAATCTGATTGAGCTGAAATTTGGTATACATAATTAAGCTGGGCCAGAATTAGTATTGAACATATATTTGGGATTTTAATGCACATTGAGAATTTTACAGTATCTAAATGCAATAAAGGAGGAATTAGAAACGGATTAAAATCTGAAATTTTAACAAGTTTCAATAAACACATAATGTAGTTTAGGAAAAAATAAATTATTCAAATCTGAATTTTAAATGTTATTTTTAATTATAATTAATAGTGCATGTTTTATAACGTTTAAATAAACATTTATTTTGTAAGTATGTGTTTTGATTTATATTTTAATGTATAAAAAATAACCAATTATTGAAGTAAAAAATATAGATTAGGAATTTTTATTATATTATATATTAATTCCACATTACAAAATACACTTAAGTTTTCTCGTAAACTAATAATAGGTACCTAGACCTAGTTATTTATTTTTTTAATTATACGCTCAACGATATTTTTCAGATGTTAGCATAATTTTCAATAAACACAAATACCTAATGCGTTTCCAGTATTCCGTCTCCTATATTTACAACAAAAAAAGGATGACATTATTGTGCGATAAAGATAAGTATATACCAACTCTTGCAACCACTGTAAAAGGCTGGTCCATGTTGCGAGCGGTTGCGGTTGGTATATGACGTCACGCTTTCTAAATCGAAAACGACTGGTCCTGAGTTTGACAGCAACCGCGATCAGGACCATTAAATCGAAAAAGGCTATTGAGAAATTGAAAAACTCTATTCAGAACAGTCAAAATTATTTCTCCAACTGTCACCTGTCAAAAATAAAAAAACGACAGATGCAATATGTCACGGAATTCGACTTACAATATGTCATTTGAAAGCCCTTGAATAACTCTATACAGAACAGTCAAAATTATTTCTCCAACTGTCACCTGTCAAAAATAAAAATTTATCAAAATTTGAAAATTGAAACTTCAACATTAAATATCTTAAAATCAAAATTTTACAAAATCCTTTCTTGTCGGGTATCTGTGTTATGAACAGAATATATTTTTAAAATTTCAAGTCTAAGTAGATTTTGCTGTGTGTTGATTCTGTCAGTCAATCAGTAAGAACTTTGCCGCTTATATTATAGATGTAGTGCATTTTGACATGAAACTGTACTGTTTTATTTTTGTAAAAAAAAAACCTGAAAATTGCATAAGAAAAGTCGAAACGTTGGGATAATAGTAAAATTTTCGCAATTTAATTAATGATCTTTATCCAAGACAAAAAAACTAATATATCCAAATATGTAATATGTATGTATTTAAAGATTGGAAATTATTATGTGTACTAAAAGTTTTCCTAATAATAAATGTCTTTATAACAACATTGATTTAATACGATATTTATTGTCTGATGTTAATTGCAGAAATGTGACCGACTTAACAATAACAAATTTTAAGCAACTTAAATATCTTTATTTTTTTTTTTGAAACTCAAGTATTGATAATTGTGTGACACTCCTGAAATGTTTGTGTATGAAAACGTAATTAATAAAGTAAATAAAATTTTTTTACCTAGTTCCTAATTACTGTCGGGTGTTGAATTACTTCCACGAATTATCTCGTTGTTCGAAGCTCTATTGACTTTTTCGTTGTGCAAATTTTATCAACAGCGTGTCGTTTTTCCATTATGCCTTTGTAACTTCAGAAAAGCTTGTTAATTCCGTTATTATAGTAGCAAATGTAACTCGTTAGAATTTTATTTTTATTGCGAATTTACGAGCAATTCGAAACCAGGAACAAGGATATGAAACCGATAAAGAAGGCAGAAATAATAAGTTCAATTTTGCCGGTTGTACGGAACTGACAAATTGAGCGCGTGAGTTGAGTGCAGATAAAATCGCTTGTTTTGATCCTTGTTTATTGTGCGATTTTTTTTGCCGAACAAATAATGTCTTGTAAGTTATTTGATTAATAATGATGATTGTCAAGTGGAAAATTGGATCGTAATATAATTTTTATTTTAACCCAATTAATCTGAAAATCGATGATTTAATCATTCCTTATAATATGTAGATATATACCATTATTTTTTATTTCTTGTAATCATTATTGATGTTGTTATGGTCTAGTATGCACAGAGGAGCGATGCATAATTAAGCTTGTAGTGTACATAAAGGGTTAATATTCCAAGCATCAATCGCCTGCAATGTTTACATGCAGCTTACAACGATTAAATGATGTTCTCCATACATGAACATGTGTGTACTTCAAATTATTTTAATGCAACTTTTACTACGTGTCAAGACATAGTGATTATTATGAATTTTGGTTATGAACATTTTCAATACTTAGTATTATAGTGAATTCAAATATTGATAGTATTTAATTCCAGTATAACATTGTGAATCGAATATATATTTGTGGTTAGATATAGAATATTATATTATACATCGATAAGGTTATCCATATATGTACAATTTGATATAAAAGAGGGTTAACAAAACATAAGGTGCACTTACTTTACTAAGGTTAATTAAATTTGACATTTAACAATAACTCAATTTAAGACGAGTAGAAAACAATACATGTACTAGGGTAACTATAGGAAGGAGAGAAGTGTATCATGGAACTAATGATGTGGGGAACATGAAATTTAAATAATTAAAAGTTAAAAAAAATTTTAAGGATTTTTAAAAAACTGAACAAGAAACAGTTTGAATTTGAATTTTCAAATTCGGAAACCTTAGTCGGTAAAGCAGAATCAATTCCAGAGGGGATATTAGGACAATGGAAGGATCCTAAATTGGTAGAAATCAATTTGATCCATTGGCACACCCAACACGGCTCGATCTATAGAAAAGGGATGCTTCATGATCATTTTTATGCAACTAAGGACAACGATTTTGTGGCCAATGACCTTAAATAATTTTGTGTAAAAAAACTGTTTGGTATTTTCACCATCTTCAGCTGTGTCAGTGGTCTTGCCGGGGCCAAGAATAAGTAAAAAATGTCGATGTCTCACGGAAGTTCGACGCAAAACACTTCCATAAGCCGGTGTGGGACAAGTCGGCGCGACTAAGTCAGTGCGACTAACTCGGTGCAAGGGCAACTCAGCCCAAGAACATCTCGGCGCAAGGACATATCGGCGCAAGGTCTTAACTTTGCAAGAAACGCATATTTAATTTAAAGAGAATTCTAAGGATACTGATTTCATAGAGTCGTATCATCAAAAATGTAAAAGCAATTCCGATAAATTTTTACGTATTGGAGGTACTTGAGTCCAAAAAAGTTCCATTTAAAAATTTTCGTACCAGATTTAAAAAAAAACGGCTAAATGAATTTTCACGAAATTTTCATCATGTTTGATATTGCTCTTTGAGGGAAAGTACCATTTTTAAAATTGTAAGAGTTGCGACTGTAACGCACTTCGGTCGTTACTGGTCACTTTGGCGCCTTAGTCAAGGTTTCGGATTGCCGCGGGCGTCACCTTCTGTTTATAGTATGAAATCCACTGCACGGGCAGCTTCAGTAAACAAATAAATACTCCAAGGGTGGTTATGGTATCGACAAAAACAGAACAGGCACGACTAGCTTGACTGGCGTGGTGTGGTCGGACGGACGGCTCCAGGTTCCGGTCAAATTGGACTCGTCTTCCGCTTGACCTATATCTTAACGTTGCTGAAGTGAACGGACTATGGCTGCCACTGACAAGAATCTAGAGTGTTAGCGTCCAGTTTATCTCCTAAGCTTCCGCATGCGGGCGTGTGCCAAAATTGTCTGAATTTGATAAATGAGAGACGTTTGGTTTTCAGAGGTTATAAACTGAAATTAATTAATTAACCTGTGAATTTTAATTCATTTTATTAAAAGAAGTGACGACTATCCAAATCCAGCCTGTGTATTAAAAAAAAAAGAAATAACTTCCATTGATTTCGTATAAAAAAAATAAAAAAAAGGTACCCTCAGGAATTGAACACGGATCGTCTATATGTAACGCACAAACGTTACCATTAGGCCACACCGTATCCGTATCATACAGACGAATAATAAAACTTTCAATTTAACGTATAACTTTTAGGCAGTCAGACCGTGCGCATCTCTTGACTCTTTTCTGCCACTGTAGCTCTTGATCGTCTCCGGCTTCCGTATACCATAAGGTCGGCTGGGTATGCAAACAAATATGCGGGGGTTTACAACTGGTACGACTGGCATAATACTCGAAGCATCTCGCATTTTAAGTTAATTCTACTCGCGATTTTATTCATATAAATTTTAATTATTAGGAAAAAAGTAACTTTGTTACACGACTAGGGAAATATGCAAAAAGCATATAAAATGCGTAAGTAGATATTGTTTCAAATGGTGAGTACCAAATTTTACCAGATGTAGAGATTGGAGGATGTCTCTACGTTATGATAATATAAAGAAAAAGGTATGTATTAGATGTCATACAACAATGATTGAGAATTTGCCCTTAAGGTTAAAATGATCGCTGCCTCAGCCTGTGTACCAGAACATGACCTTGATATAGCTTTAGAAGCCTTAGAAACCGAACTTCCAGATGAGTTCATTTATCTTGTCAACTGGTTTGATGATACGTACACAGGTCGAAGGATGAGGAGAGGTCGAGGTCTACGACGAGCATTGTTTTCATCAGCAATGTGGATTGTTTATAACAGGGTTCTGACAGACAGAACCAACAATCATGCAGAGAATGCTAATTAAAGCCTTGAAATTGAGTTGGGGATGGAGCATCCATCCATCTGGGCATTACCGAAATTTTTTTACGAATGCGTGTTTTCCTTTAATTTCACGAGTCCGATAGGACCTATGTGTTGGCCACCAAGAACTCCAAAACTTGAATCTAATGGATTATTTCATGTGGGAATACCTCAAAAACATAATTTACGATATTAGAGTTATCCAAAATGTTGACCAGTTGCGTCAAAGAAATAGAACTGTATAACGAAAAAATGCGGATCCAATCGGTAGCAAAAAATGTATAACAGAACTTTTAAGCTCTATAAAAACCCGTATATATATTGAAAAATGGATATCAGCAAAGAATGTACAGAAACAACATTTCTCGAAAACAAAATACTGTTTATCAACTTCCTAGCTCATATTCATTTGAGTACTTTTGATAGATATCTCGCATTCGTGATAGTAGTGGCAGGAATTTTTAATAAACTAACAATAAGGACACACTAATTAATCTGATAAGCAATATTTATCGAGAGTAACAGCTGAATTTAACACTGTGCGTGAATAACACAAAACAAAACTTAATCATCAATAAAGTTAATCCTTTATTGTACAATAAAACTTATAATTAGAGTTACATGTGACCATTTCCAGAAACACCGCTTCATTGTAGAAGATAAGAAGGTCTTACAAGAAAATCTTATCGCTTAATTCTCAAGTAACAATAAAATTTCTTAACAACTTTAATCATTCTTTGTCTAACCTTTATACAGTTAGGAACAACTTTATGTACTCATTGTGTTTCATTAAAATAATATTTAGGAATTTAATTAAAACAAAATTTGAAGTACAAAAATATTAGTTCACTTTTTTTTGTAAAAACTACAAAAATGAAGTAAATTTAGTTTCAGTAATGAATAAGCAAAAGGTACCTAATTTATAAATTAATGAATTTACAAGTGTGAACAATTGAAATTTTGAATGATAGTTCAATGTTTAACGAACGCTATGAATTGGACATGGCGTTTCATTGTTTTACCGAAATTATTTCGCTTGTTAATTATTTCATTCAAGCGAACGTATTAAACCTCAGGCCAAAACGCAAAACGATGATTTATTAATTTCCTTTTTCGTTTATTTGTGCCCTAAAAATTTATATACATGGTGAATTTTTAAATAGGGATTTTACAAACCTTCCGATTACCAAACTGAGATTTATTATCTTATATTGAAGCTAATATACAATATTGTGTATTACCAATATGCAATAACAAGAGCTTGCGCTAATTTTATCATAAATTCCACACATGGTACATATTTCATTGTAATATTCTATAACTAGCACACACATGTACATTAGTTGTTGCTTCCATTATAATAATACATATTGGAAAGCAGTTATATATGAGTTTACAAGTTCCTCTTTGGTCAATAGCGAATAGTGATAAGTACAAAGTGAATGCATTCTGTCCCTTAATAAAGCATTCGAATTATCAGTTACTACGCTGATATAATCAAAGAGTTTAATATAATATAATATAATATAATATAGTATAATTAACATACAATGGGCTACATTCACAGGTCAAAATTTTAGTATAATGGCATATAAAACTCATTAAATGAAGAGCTTATTTACTAATAATTATTCCCGTTACTGCCAATAACTAGTTTGAGTAACCTGGGTACATTAGCTGCTAGAATGAAACAAAAATAAAATTAAAAAAATAAAACTTTTGTTTTTACCGAAATTCCGGCGAAGAAGAAAAAGGTTGTGTAACGCTCTCTATCGGTGATGTCGGACGGTACTGGCACGTCTCTTAGGCTGGCGTGGTCGGATTCATGGTTACTTACTCCGGTACAGAAGGAATTGGCTTCGCTTCATCTTGACCTATCTCTAAAGGTCGACGGAATGCACTGCTGCTCCAATTAGGACGGCCACAGCAAGTCTGACTTCGGACTGCCACTGCAGCTGCCGACAACGGTTTGAATTTCCCTACTCGATATGAACTTCGGCGTCTAAGAACAGGCGAGAGTGTCTCCATCTGTCGGGCAGAGGTTCACCTGGTACGACTGACCTTTTATTCGAAGCTTCTGTCATAATTTTTAGTTAATTCTACTCCAGTGTCGTGCGCGATTTAATTTATATATTTTAATTATTTCAGAAACAAGTAACTTTGTTACAGTGGTGTGTGCTCACCTCCAAGTAAATCTCTATGTGCATTGGAATTTATTATCTTTGATTTACCCAGTTTAGCCGTTCAAGAGGTAAATAATTTGGAATCAAGAAGAAGATACAACGGCTTGGCGTCCATTTATTTTCGATCAATTGTTAACCCACTCCCATCTAGACTACAGAGTGACACAGAAGGCTTAACGGTTGAGCTCGACAACCCATACACTGTAACTCTGGGTTTGGAGCTTACAATGGTCTAGATATCATTTTTTTTTATCTTCAACAAGTCATAAATATAAGGGAGGAAAAGTGTAGGCGACAAAACAGATCCCTGGAGAAAATAGACGGTACTTGCTAGCAAGGAGACTAGTGCTCTGACTCGTGTATCACAAATTAATTTAGTGATTTATTGAGATGTAATTTTAAACAACATGACATCATGAGTTCTAAGGTTTTCTCTCGTTGGCAAGAGTTATCACTGAAGGCAAAGAGGCAGATGCAAAATTTACGATTAAAGCGGCAATAAGGTACATATCCAAGATTGCTAGAAGAACTGAATTGGCTTTCACAAAGTGCAAGTATATGATGTTTAGCTTGGTTGGTGATTGTTGGTATACCAAGTTGACGTTCCTCTTAAGACCTCTAACGTTGCAAAAGTCAATTTGGAAGTTACTATTTTCCCTTTTTGATAACTGAAGTCCCTCAAGGAAATCCGAACGGGGGGTTACTTTACCTCCGGAATATTTTAATCCATGCACTTTTTTGGTCCGACCCTAAAACCGGTAACAGTGGCGTAGCAACGAAACGTTGACTTATAGGAATAACTTCTCATCACCTAAGCCTAATAAAAACAATATGAATTACATTGTAGGGATTTATTTAATTTAATATGCAAATTAAAATCAAAGTTTATGTCAAAATAGGAATAAGGCCAATAGAAGAAGTTATTTTTAATATAATTAGTACTTTTTATTCCTTGTCAAGTTTTTATGTCTAAGTTAGGTTAAATTGAGGTAAAATATGCCGTAAAATTTTTTTAGATTAGCATGAACTATTTGATTTTATTCGTTATGGATTAGACTATAGTGTAAGCCATTTTCAAGCGAATGAAATTTCATTACACATTGAAGGAAATCAGCAACGTGACTGAAAGGAGAAAAGAGAAATTGGGATGATTGAAGAATCCACTTTAATAAGTTCAGAGAATCGGAAAATTATCACGAGACCGTATCAATTTTTCATTACTTTCATGAAACATGTGTTACTTTGAAGTTACGAGGCCAAACTGGGCAATGAAATCTGGATTCCGCCCGCACAAGGAGGAATTTTATGAAGCTTGTTCCAGAATTATTGGCCTTTTAGTCTTGCAATAAAAAATTAACTGCACGCTATGATCAATAAAGTTTTTATCTCTATAAGAGCTGGGTTAGGATGTGGTATAACGAGCGTAATTAAAAGAATGACCTTTGCATTGCATTTAACTTATTTTACAGCTGAACTTAAATCTGATTCTACATTAACATTATAAGATTATCTTCTTTTTATGGTTCTATTAAATAAAAGTTTAATATGATACATCAGATTTGTCATTAGAATCAATTAGAATTATTACCAAAGATTCCAATGTAAGTCTTTCCATGTATGTGTAGGACACTTAATTATATAGCGAACTAACAATGGAATTTCTAGGATTTCACACTTATGTTAATTGTGTTGAGTTACCAGGTATTTGTGTTATTCTACACTGTCCGCGTCGGAGTTTGGTGATTACCACTTGACGAAAGCGCTTTTATTACAGGTAGTTTAACAGATGCTTCAATTTAATTATTTTCTACTTGTTACATTTATTGTCAAAAGATTTCATAATCAACTTATACTTTAAATATGAAATCTGTCTCTTAAAATAATGAACATTATGCTAATATAGCCTATAACAAAAGGTGCTTTCTTTATATATAAATACAAATATTATTACAACAAAATATCTCTTGTTAGGCCGAGCGAACTTAGACGCGCGTCAATTACAATAGAATGATAATTATTAACATAATTATATGTCTTATATTACTAACATTGATTGAATTATTACATCCTGAGTGACAAAGTTTTACGTACCTCTTCTGTTGAAAGGTGAAACGTCACACCTTTTCACTGATTATTAATTAGAAAATTTGATTACGTATTATTATTGGAAGTCTATTCAGTCATTTGGTTAAAATTTTTACCGTCTAGTTGTAAATAACTTTTAACCTGCCGGTTAAAATTCACTAAAATGTTACAGAATAGACCCCTTATTGTTGTAAATTAAACTTGGTACTTTTTATAGCTAATTTATTAGCGAGGGTTAAATATATATATATATATATATATATATATATATATATATATATATATATATATATATATATATATATATATATGAAGGTAAAAGGTAAAAACAAGACGAATACATAAATGCATAAAAATAAAACAAATAATTATTATCAAAATGAACACGAAATTATAAAACGATTGATTAATTATTAGAAACCCTCGTTTTTCCGACAGAAACGCAAATATGAATAAAACAGGTCTTTACCCAACGAAACAAAAATATTAGCTGCCCTATTCTGGGATTTTTAACCATTACCGAAAAGGTTTTAACTTATAAATTATTAGAACATATTGACATTGACAACAATGAATAAGGACCGAATTCAGAGGCGTTCCTCAAATGCAACTCATCCTTTTCTCAAATCTTGCTCAACTTACCACTTGAGGATGAGTGGGTCAACTTTCTTCATAACGTATTCAGAACGAGAAAAGAAGTCACTCATCTTAGGAAGAATAAAGGGGTTGTATGTTATAATTATTGTCATATGTTCATTACATTAAAGAAATCGATATATTGTGCGGGTCGTGTGAAAGACAGAAATAGTAGATTGAACCCATGGAAAACTACAACAATATAATCACGTCTCACTTAAGTCTAATTAAAACAATAACATAAACATAACTTTTTCAGATTTTACCCTCTCGCTTACAATGTAATAATAGAATGAATAATAGGAAGTACATGAGCCGCGAAGAAAAAATGATACTAACTGAATTAGTAACAAATTATAAAGCCGTGATTAAGTGCAAAAAAACCGACAGCATCAGTTCGACTTAGAAGAAGAAAGGGTGGCAGAAACTGGTCGAAGAAATGTATTAAGCACAGGAATAATTAAAGCAAACTGCTATTAACCTACATTACGGTCAAATGACCAACTCGAGAATCATTTAAGGATCTTGCTGTGCTTTCTTAGATATGTATTTTATATCTCAATTTTGAGTTGATAATGAGGAACGAATGAGCGACACCTGCTTTGTGAATACGAAATTCGAGAATAGGTTGAGTTGAGTCAGATCTTACTGTAAGGAACGTCTCTGAATTCGGCCCAAAATCTTATATGTTTAAAACCCTCTTGAATAAGTAAGACGTTAAGTCATAGGATTTCCGGCGAGGCATCAATGTTTATGACACAAAAGTCACCGAAAAACTGTCTAGCGCCGCTGGGAATAAGTAAGACGTTAAGTCGTAGGATTTCCGGCGAGTCATCCATGTTTATGATAGAAAAGTCGCCGAAAAACTGTCGAGCGCCGCTGGGAACCATCTTGTATCGCCAATAGAATTAAAATATATAACAAATGTTTTCCTAACTAAACACATTCTTGATCTTTGTTTAAACGAGTCAATTGTATTTGCTACCCATAAAAATGGTCACATTTACACAAAACATTTAGTCGATGTTTATCGATTCTGTTACAATCCATATCAGTTAGACCACTCTGTTTAAGATACACAAGGCGTCAAAAAAAAACCAAAAAAAATTGAAAATGTTAATAAAATTTGAAGCTGATTTAAAAAAAAATCGGCTAAAATGTTAATTAATTAATTAAATAAAACGAAAAGCTGTTTTTTCCAAATATGTCAAAAACCGGACATGCTGTATTAATTTTGAAAAAACCAATCAATTCGTCTTAAAGTTAAACAACATTTTTCCCATTTAACCAACTTTGTATCTATATTCAAATACGAAATCACAATAGTGTTTAATTAAATTTGCGCCACTCCGTATGACGGTTTTTATAAAACAGAAATGCGTTTGATACTTTCATATTGATTTAGAAATGAAACTTTCCAATAATATTTAAAATATTTTTTTTCTATAACTACTATGCAAAACAGACTTTTCTGCACAATTTTTTAAACGCAAAGCAGGCCTTTTCTTAATTTCTTTGATATCCGTTGGAAAAGTTATAATTTAGAGTGCAAAAGTACACACTGACACTTTTTCTCACGGAAATGTCAAACACAGCTATGACCTGTCAACTTTTTTTGACAAGTGCCTGTTTTTCTTTCATTAGTAAATGTGGTTGTAGAAAAAATATTATGTACAGCTTGTACGCAAAACACTTTTCCTAGTCGGCACTCGCCTTACGGCTTGTTTCACAAACTTCTGAACTCGTGGGAAAAGTGGTGCTTTTATCAAACACACCTTACAGACAATTAAATAGTGCATTAACAATAAATGTCAGTATTTAGTATTCAAAAGGTTCTGGAAGTTATTATAATGGCTTTTGAGAGTTTTAAATATTTATGGAAAGTGTCTGCAAGAGTTTAGAGGGTATAACATTTTTGTATGGCATGTAGAAGTTTATTTTGGATTTTTTCCAATGTCTAACGGATTCTGGAAGATGCTAGTGATCTTTGGAAATTCTGAAAATTGACGGAATATGTATACTGAGGATTCTAGTGAAAGAATCTGGAAGGTACTGAACGTTAATTGTGGGTCTCGGAGAGTTTTTGCCGATATTGATCTATTTTCGGAAGTTTCAAGGTTTATTAAGGTGTTAATTAAAATTTCAAAGGGTTTCTGGAAGTTTTTAAATATATGTCCGGGGGTTCCATTTTGCGGTTTAATAAAAAATATTTATTGTATTTTTTTAAGAATCGATGACAAGTTATAACAGAGTGGATGAACACCAAGTAAAATATATTGTGTAAATGTGGTCATTTTTATGGATAGCAAATACAATTGACTCGATAAATCAAAGAACCCGAATCGGTTAAGTTAGGAAAACGTATCCCCATTGGTGATACAAGATGGTTCCCATCGGAGCTTGGCAGTTTTTAGGCAAGTTTTCTCTCATAAACATTGATGACCAATGACTTAACTTGCCGAATCGCGCTTGTTCAAGAGGATTTTAAACATATCGCCTGTCACAGAGAACTACAAAGATGTATTAATTTTTTTGTCAATGTCAATATTTTCCGAGAATTTAGTTAAAACCTTTTTGATTAATTAGCTAACTCGGTTACGGTTAGAAATCCCAGAATAGTCAGTTAATTTTAGTGTTTCGTTGGGTAAGGACCTGTGTTCAGGCATCGTTGAGTTTCTGTCGGACAGGTAAGGGTTTCTAAGAATTAATCAATCATTTTTATAAATCCGTGTTCATTTTGATAATAATTATTTGTTTTATTTGTATTTATGGTTTTTTTACCTTTATAAATATTTAAACCTCGCCAATAAATTAGTTAGAAAAATTACGGAGTTTTATTTATAACCATGGTAATAATAACTAAGTTGCGTAAAACTTTATAGACTTCATTTAGACATGAACAGAACTTCAATCACTATTGATAACATAGACTTATATAATTAATTACGTCAATAATTATCATTTTATTGTAATTCACGCCCGTCTATGTTTGCTCGGCCTAACAAGAGATATTTTGTCGTATTTAGTGGTATTTAGATAGAAAGCATCATTAGTTGACATGAGGTACACTTTTGTTACAGAGTTTTGAAATGTTCCTGTTAGTTTTTGCAGTGATATATATTAGAAATTTTTAAATTTGGTAAAAAAGGTTTGGGATTTTACTAAATATTTTTGAATATCTCTGGAAATTATTTTGTAGTTCATGACAGCTTTTGGGAATTTTCAGTTTAAGTAAAAAATATTTCTGTTATTTTTTGGCACTCTCGAGGATATAAAAACTTTTTAGGGGTTAATAAATTTTTCAAAATAGTTCTGGAAATATTAAATGTCCCTGGAAGATTGTTTCTGATCCCTGACAAATTTTTAATCTTTTTTAAATGTTAGAAGTTTTTAGAGCTTTATTAAAGACAACTATTTTCATAGGTTTTTGGCAGTGGTTTTAGGTGTTTTTTTATGAGTGTTATTATAAACTATTAAAGGTCTCTGAGAGTTTTTGTTCCGTTCCTAGTAGCTTTACGGATGCTTCATGTTTTATGGAGTTTTGGGCGTAAATGAAAGTTTCTGAAGCTTTATTGAACATTTTTAATGATTTATAAACATTTTTATGTGTGACTAAAGGTTTATGAAAGTTTTTGAATGTCTCTGGGACTTTTTTCTCTAGTTTAAATAGTTATGTGAATTTTCGAATTTAGTTCAAATTTTTTAAGATTTTTAAAGAGTTTCACCGATTTATGAAAATTTTTTCTATAGTCTATAGAAAATAATAGACAGTAACTTAGTCGAAACATATTTCTTTTTATGTTATATGTTGCGGTACAGTGCGATGTGGCTTCGTGTATGCGTTTATTATTATGTCTATTATTTTCCAACAGGTGTGTAATGGTTTCAATTTGTTAAACCATATTTGAGCTTTATTTTGGATAATTTTCAAAAATATTGAAATTTTTAAGGGTCATTACTTAATTTTAATGGTTTCAGAAAGTTCTTAAATATGTCAGGGAGCTGTAGGATATTTCTAAGTGTGGTAATAAATGTTTAGGCATTTTTGAAAAGGTTCATAAAGCTTTTTAGAGGTTTCAAGTTTTTTTTTTCAAGTTTAAATGTGTCTGGAAGTTGCTAGTAACTTCTGAAAATTTTGAACATTTATGAAATGTATATATAAGTTTTAAGTCGATTCTGGAAGTTTCTAATAATAAACTAAAAGCCACTAAAAGTCTCTGTTGCCATTCGTGATAGCTTTTTGTAAGTTTTAAGTTTTATAGAAGTATTAAGGAGATAATTGAAAATTTCTGAAGGTTTCAGGAAGTTTCTCACAAATTTTGACTATTTTTAATCCTAAAAGTTATATCATTTTTGAAAATTTTTTAGGGTTTATGAAACTTTTTATGGTTTATTTAATATTTCTCTCAAGTTTCTGATAACTTTTGGAAATTTTTACAATCTTAGAAATTTTCAAGATTAGTAAACATTTTAGGAGTCATTTATGGTTAAGTTATAGAATAGTTTTAAAGATTTAAAAATAAATCTTTGGAAATTTAATAATTTATTATTAATTTTTGTAAAATTTCATAATTCAAAATTTGATCTAAAAATCTTTTTTTCGCCTACCTATGTGAAAATGTATCGTCCCTTGAAATGCAAAAATCATAACACGATTTTATAGTTTTTCACTAAATTTAGACACCTCTAACTGTCACTCGCGCACTTGACGGTTCACATAAATTTTCATTAAACGTCTGAAATTAAGACAATAAAACTGTAAAATATTTGTGTTATATTTTCATTGTTTCGGTTTTTGATAGGCGAAAAACAGTTGTGTGTCACACATGCCGAAAACGCTATACCAGCCCTTAGCTATTATCTTCCCTCGCTTCGCTACGCTCGCTTGTGCTTCTAATAGATGCGGGATGCTAAAGCTCATTTTATGCCCGTGTGACACAATATACTAAAATATCACTATTCAAATCTGAGCAATTTTTTAAAGAGCATGAAAATTCAAGATTTATCAAAAAAAAATTGTTGGAACGGGATAATATTTAAAAAAAATAGGACCTACGTTTTGGAAAAAAAATAGTCTGTCAAAATTAATATTGAGCCGCCCTGTATAAATGAAAATGACCTTATTTAATAACCTTCTAAATTTCCAATTAAAATCAGTTTAGTTCATTATGACAGTTGTATTGGGTTTGTATTTACAAATAATAATTATAGAAACAACTTTATTTATCATGGTGACATAATATAATTTAGTTATTCGTATAACACATATCTTAGTGTAGGATATTTAGTTTTTTACAAAATATACGACAGGAAATAAAACAACTCATCACTTGAAGAGTTATTTACTAAGTTCTACGCCTTTGTTACTCCAACGTTAAGAAAAACCGTTGTCCATTTTGTCAGTTCGTAAAACAAAATGACGCCTTTTCCAAAACTTCCGAGAATCGGTACTAAAATCCTGGAAGCAAAACTTCCCAACGAGCCAAAAACTTCAATAAATCTGTAGTGGTAGTCGTTAACGCTCTTCTATTGCATACTGAACAGTCTGATTTTTTATGGTTAGGTCACGACCCCCAAGATATTGGTTGCTTGAGCATTTCCCAATTTCCCTGCTTTCGATTTTTTTATTAGAATTTATATGAATTATTATACGGTTGTGGATGGTAGGGATTTTTAAAGAATCCTAAATCAAATTTTATTTTCTGGATATAATTTTTACTATAAGCTCTATTTTTTGCTTAAGATTGGAAAAAAATTCTAGTTAAGAACAAGAGAAATATGTTATCCAGTGGCGTTAAAATAAAAAAAGGAAAATGTGGAAAACATGATTTAATTTTAGACTACAAGGAATTTGTAAAGTATCAGATATAAAAATTTGTGAATAATGCAATGAAAAAAACAAACTTTATATATTATACTTATATTTTATACAATTTTTATTCAAACTTCAAAAGTCTATTACTAAAAAACAGAATTACAAAAACCGTAAGTAATTCTGAAAATTATGATAGGCTGAATATTGATTTTCTGTGGCGTGTTGTCATGTTTTTCGAAAATAGTAACGCCGTTTATTATAAGCAGGGAACACATACCTTAAAGAAATATTGCATCCCTGAATGTTCGCTGATGTCTAAATGTCATTGCTGGAGCTGATTATCTCAATTTCACTGAAATAAATTATGTGCTAAGCGGCACATATTAACTCTGATATACAGTCTTTTAGATATAATCATATTTAAATATATAGGTACCATGATTTTTTCTAGTTTTATTTAACAGAACAGCCTACGTGCTTTCCGTTACGTAATAGTTTTCTTGATTAAGTGAAAACGATGGTTCGAAACTGTCTGATTGTACCAACCAATAAAATTTAGACATTCGACCCTATTTTTCTAGATATACCCCTTAAGCAGGAAGATACAGAACGAGTCTTGACTCAGCTTTTAATAAATAAAAACAGATTATTTATTATCACTTTTTTTGAACAGAATTTACAAAAATAAAATAATTTGTACATAAATAATATTTATAGTAAAGTGCTTTTGTGAACCTGGTTTCAAATGTTTCGTTATGTACACCCAAGCGCACTATTATATTTTTCTTTGTAAACATGTGTAATGAATAATATTGATCCTTAAGCTATAACCCTTCGTACTATTTTATTTATAGTTTAATAGTAGTTCCAGACTAGGTGGATGTTTCGAGTTCATTTAAATATTTTACCCAAGGATATTTTGATTTAAGGACATAAGGATCACTAATAAACACAATACATCATTTTTTAAGACATATTAATTCTTATTATACAATTTTAATAAATATTAACAAACGTTTGAGTTGTATTAACCATTTATGTATGTTACAAAAAGATCAATAAATCACGACAGTGGCGATTCCGAAACTGACTTGGATTACGCACCGGAATGTACATGAATGCCAGATTTTATTTACAATGCTACATTAAAATAGATACAAAGGATGATAAACGTCAGTCTATATCATAATGTCGAACGATCGAGTTGCTATGGCTACACACAAATGTAAAATTGCCGAACGTGCACGATCAATTAGAAAAAAGTATATGGCTTTCAAACTAGGGAAAACAGAATAAGATGAATCCATCAATAAACTATTTAAACCAATTTCTGAACCACTTCAGGAAATCGTTCAATCGTCAAAAATTCGTTGGCATTTTTAAAATAAAAAAGAAGAACGACATATTTTTAAAAATACATCACTGATTTCTGGAATAAAAATGACAAAATAGATAAAGTACATGGTCCTGTTTACGACTCGACTAATTCGAAATGGTTGCTCGGTGGAAAAGATCTAGATTTTAATTCATATAATAACATCAAAACGCAGGGTCAATATGTGAATGGAACTATAGACCTTTATGACCTAATTTTTTACGATGAACCTAAAGGTTATACTAATGAAGATTTAGAAAATTGCAAGTCATTTTTAACTAGGACAGGTGTTCAGAGATACTCTTGGACGTATGAAGGGCACTAATAGATGAAAATGGTGTCATATAATTAAGCCAATGTTCCGAAGTAATACCTTAGGAAGTGGTATGCGTTTGACGGACAACGAAGACCCAGTAGAATATATCTACTGGGATGACCCGAACGAGTTATGTGACCGCTTAAAACTTTTTTTAGCATATCAACGAGCTGGCAACAACCTCTCTCATAGCAACGAGATAGTAGCCATTATAAGCGATGATAAACATAAGGAACGTTAGCATTATTTAACTATGCAACAAATGCAATAAAGTAAGTAACGGCCTCGTTGGACAATTTCACGTCGCGTGCAATACTTTTTTCACAAGTTGCATACAAAATTTTTTCTATGTTCATGCAAAAATCAAAAAATGTTTTATTTAGGTGGCACTAAATGAATTAAATATGGAGTCGATTTGAATGTTTATGTTTGTCATGATCATAAATCGCTATAGTGAGTTACACATGAGAACAATACCATTTTTATTGCACTAATGCAATAATGAACCAGTTTTTCTAGTTAATATAGCTCAATAAAGTTGTTTTTGAATGAACGTACAAAAAAATTATTTACTAAACACTCGTTTATAATAATTTCTGCCATATTTCTAATAATTTTAGAAACTTACACAATTCGGAGACAAATATGTCCGTTAATAAAAGTTTGGTATTATTTACGAGTAGAACACGTTATGACTATGTTATTGTGTGGAAACCAGAAGTCCAATATCTCATCCCTAGATAATAAACATCTCTGGAATAAGTACTAAAAATATGTAATAACTAAAGTCACAAAGACCCTAATGGTGTGCAAGAACATTGCAAGAAAAATGGGGATCCAACCCAAAAATCCTGCACTAGATAAACACAACCATTTTGAGACGATTATATGGTTCGGAGGGAGTAGAAGAACTAGTCCAGCAACCTTGAGGCGCAATATCTTAAAGGTCCAGAGGCTAGCCTACCAGAAGCAATCAGAACGTGTCAGAGAGCTGGTATGTAAATCTGATACTTCTGAATTTACAACTGAAAAGGATTACAAAACGGACAACATGCAGGATGATCCAAATGGAGATATACCGTACCCAAAAAGTACGAATTTCCTAAAGCTGGATCGCTTAAGTAAATGGACACATATGTATATTATAAATAGAAATGCTGTTAAATGGTATAATTGTAGGTTTAGGTCAGCAGCGGAAACGGGAATCGAATTAAATAGGTTTGGAATCAAATATTTTACAAGCTTGGGCAAATTCTTAGGTATTTTCGAAGCGTAAATACACGATACTAGAAAATGTATTCAGTTCAATGTCGAAAAAAAATTACACAGACAAAAATTGTTTTCGTCATGTCGGACAGTCAAGCAAAATTTGCTTACCAGCAATATTGCAGTTTTGGATATAGTAGATAAAATTGCCAGAAATGGGGTGAAATATAATTTCTGGGACCAGAACGCTGCGGAATTAGTAACAGAGCAATACAGAAAATACTAAAAATAAAAGCAAAAATAAATAGATACATTCACTGGAGTAATGTATAAAGTATGATATAAGTGAAAGTACTTCTAAAAAACCAAAAGAGATCCGTGAGACCGTATTAAATTTTGTAAAAAAATAAGATTTGTAGATAAATAGTGTTCATACCTAATAGAGCATTATAACCGGTTGAAAGGATATCTTAAGAATCTTGGACTAGTGGAGAAAGAAGAATGCAGATTGTAAGAGGTATCTTACCAAATAAATTATATCAGAACGCAGATCCTGAGAGCCCAATACTCCCTCTTCTGCCTGATGTGCTCCCACTGCAGATACAAGAAGAAAAACTACTTAGTCTGAGACTTACAGACATACTAAATCTTCTAAAGAGAATAGGACTAGAATGGGTACTCTTATTGAGACATCCTCAGCGAATAAGCATTAGCAGAAAAGACAAAAGGATCTATAGGTCACAGTATAGATAACCCCACATTAATATATAACCATAGACAAAAAATGGTATTCACGAACAAGTCTCAGTGTATTTATTTTAATATTTTTTTTTACCAGTTTTGATTTGCTATTAAACTACTGGATTAAAAAACATTTTGATGAGTACAAACCATGGAGGTAGGGGATATTGAAGGAGATAATAGTGTTGTATGTTGGCTGCCCTACCATGCCCGGACTAGCTGATTTTTTTAATTTGGTTAGAATGCTCAAGTATTACTCGTTTTATACTGGGTGTCAATGTATGGTTGAAGTGGATCCAACGCACTCTAGAAGCAAAAATAAAAATGCTTCTAAAAAATCAAATGTGGCAACTACATCATCATTTATTTTAAGTAGTGTATTTATACCAACCTATGAAATGTTATTTTTTATTATTATTTTTATTATCTTCATTATTCTTACTAGAGCAACTTCGCTTCGAAAATGACATTGTTCTTTTAATGTTTTTTATCAAAAATATTATAAATACAAGTATATAATTGATATAAAAAGATAAAACTACACAACACAAAACCAACTGTCACAAACGAACGAAGTGGAGTAAAAATATGGCGGAAGTGACGACACCTTTGTTCACGTGATTGCGCCTTCCAATTTCTACCACCATGGTATAAACCTAATATATTTCACAAGTGACATTTTAGCTAGCGACAGAAGTACACAAACCGGTCAGTTTGACACTTTTGTAGCCGTCGATATGTTTTAAAACAAGTTGAGAGATAGATGCAAAAAAGTATAGTAGTTGCAAGTACTTTTCTGCATATAATCAAGGAACGTACAAAATTACTATTGGATATCCAAAAGAAATTGATGATAATTAATAAAACATATATTTAACCAGCTTTATTTATGTTAAAACAAACATTTCCTAAAAATCCCGTAGGAGGTGGTTAAAACATATATTTATTACGAAATATCAATGGCTAAGGCTTAGCCTTATATTATATTTTTACACTTCTTTAATTCAGAAGTGGATTTACTATATGGAAAAGGCTTGTTTGTAGTTATAAGAAATAAAATTAAAAATAAGGTCGTATAGTCAATGTGTTACAAACACACTATGGACTGTAAAGTGGTTCCTTTCTATATTGTTTTATACAATATCCCAATAATTGATGTAGTATTGAAATATATTATAATGAAATCAATTTGTTATAGAAGTTAATTTATTATTGTTATTGGTATAAAGAAGTTTGTATTATAAAATTATATTCGAAAGTTGAATATAATGATATAATTTAAAAAAATTGGGTATATCAATAAAAATTATGGTATAATCAACAAATTTTGATATTGAGGTAAGATTTTATGAAATAATTTAGATTTTTATAAAATGATGGAATTTTGAATGTAAAAAGAACAAAAAGGCTGAATTTGTATGAATTTATATAAATTTATATTCCAATGGAAAAATAAAACAACCTTTACAAGTTAAAAAAAAATTTATTTAAATTAAATAGAAAAATACTTATCAGATAAGATATAGAAAAGAAATTGGTTAAAAAGAAATATAGAAAGAAATTGGTTAAGAAGAAATATAGTTTGGGAGATAATGGTTACAAAGAATTTATGAAGAAGAGGAACAACAATTAAGAACAAAAAAAATTAAAAAGTTAGAAGAGGTAGTAATATTGCTAAAAATGGTCAACAAATTTTAGATAAGAGGAAGTAGAGGAAATTAAGAGAACACATAAAATTTATTAAGTATTTATAATTTTTGTAAAATTTTACGATTTTTTTTATTTAGATCTGAACCCACTCCTAAAGTATTAAAAGTTTTAATTAATGATTATAATACAGATCATTATAATATATTTTTTAATTTGTCATTTGTATCTTAAAATTTGTTTGTTTTATGGAAAGAAATTATGTGATTGATAATTCAATTTATTTTAAGCGTAGGATATTGGTTAAAATATTAACCACCTCAAAAAATAAACCACCAAGCTTTTTCTTATATATTTCTCAGATAATATGTTTGTAATGACAATAAATAGGTAATAACTTCAGTAAAATTGTTGCAATATTTTCGTAGTAATCTGCCCTACAAAGGATCTACCCAAATCTACAAAACAATCTTTCAAAAATATAACGAACAATACAATATTCTCCACTGTATAAAGCTTATCTACTGAAACAGCAACGTCAGTTGAGATACTTTCAAAAATAGCTCTCATTATTTGCAACAAAAGGTGGTGTAGATATAAGACTCTTAGGTCGGTCGCATACAAAAGTCACCGAAATAAACATATCATTCTCCAAATGTTTTCAAAGTGATGTTCTCGTATAAGGATCCTTCAAAAACTACATCTGGGAAAAATATCCTAAAAAGAATTTAAAACGTGGATATATTCTTTTACTCCCTTTATTCAATAGAAACAAACTTATTTATCATATTAATACTGTTTTTTTTCTTTTAATTTGAAAATAAAAAAATATAGTTCTACAAAGCAACTCAAAATAAAAAACCCCGTACAGAATGTTAATAAATTAGCCCACAGTGGAAGTGAATGAAAATTTTATGTGTTATTTGTGTTACTAAAAGTAAAAAATTGTAAAGTTTAAATTTTTGTGCTATGACTAATACTCTTTTGGTAACTTGAATGATACTAAGTTTAATTTATTTAAAAAATTTAAAAAGTGAATAAACCCAATATAGAAAATAAGTGTAGCCAATAACTATTATTATACAGGATGCCTCATTTATATGGAAAGAATAGATTACTTTTGAGCTTCAAATACACCAATTCGTACAGGTAAAAAAATGTTTAAAAAATAATTATATTTTGTTAATTTCTATTTAAGACCCTATAATGAAATATACAGGGTGGTCCATCATAAACGCGTCGCATCGGGTTTATATGGAAAATGATAAGATTGTATAAAAATTTTTTACTTTAAAAAATTTAAAAAAATTGTAAAAAACATTAAAAACGTTAAAAAACGCTAAAAACTGTAAAAAAAAACCGAAAAAGATGTCGTGAAATAACGAAATTAAATATCGCAAAACAATCGCAAAAAAACCGCAACAAAATTACAAAAAAATCGCAAATAATCACAAAAAATCAGAGCAATAAGAAAAAATGGGAAAAAATTAGAAAACGAAAGAAAAAGAAAAAAACAAAGAATGGGAAAAAATCGAAAAAAACAAAATTCAGAAAAATGAGAAAAACGCAAAAAATCGCAAGTAAAACATAGAACGACATTAAAACCGGAAACAATTGTAACCATAAAAACAATGAAACAATTTAAAAAAATCGGCTGTGTCACCCCCGAACTTTCCCGGGTAAGCTGTAGAGAATAGAATTATTTTTATTACAAAATACTATGCATTGCATTAATTTATGGAACAAATAGCAAGCTGATGGTGAATACGTCTACCGAATTGATATTTCAATATTTATATGACATAATCAGGCGCATGCGCATAACATATAGCACACTGTTACAATTAGTATCTCCTAAAATCATGGGTGAAATGTATTGGGAATTCCGGAAAGTGTTTAATACAAAAGTTGTAGAGAATTTTTTACTCTATAACTTTGCATTAGAACATTTTGCACTAAAGAATATTGTTTGTCTTTAAAATAAGAAAAAGGCAAAAAGCCTAAATGTGTATATTTTTCGTCCTCTGGCGGCTAAAATATGGGGAATTCGAAAAAATGTTAAAAATAAATGTTAAAGGAAATTTGGTTCTCTATAACTTTGCATCAGAAAATTTTGCACTGAAGAGCATTGTTTGTCCCTCAAAATTTGGAAAAACTACGGAAAACCTACATGAACATTTTTTGCGCGCCCTCTCGTGGCGCAACTTTTGGAGATTCCGGACAATGAGTAATATAATAATTGTAGGTAATTTTATGCTCTAAAACTTTCAACATTTTGTACTCAAGTGTATTGTTTGTCCCTAAAATTTAAAAAAGGGCAAAAATCTTACATCATTACACACAGACAGACCATACGCTAGAAATTGTTTCAATCTTCTCGGGGAACTTCAAAATGGATATTTCCATCGATATCTCAAATTGCTTTTCGCTCGTTCACTACACTTTCCCTATGATGGGTCCGGGAAAGTAAAAATCGAATTAAATCGCAAAAAATCCCAAAAAAATGCAACGGAATCCCAAAAAAATCGTAAATAATCACAAAAAATCAGAAGAATAAGAAAAATTAGAAAACGACAGAAACAGAAAAAACAGAATGAGAAAAAATGTGGAAAAATTAGATCAAATCGAAAAGAATCAGAAAAAAAATGAAACAAAAAATTCAGAAATATGGGAAAAAACTAGAAAAATCGAAAAATTCCGCAAAAAAATTGAAAGAAAAACATAGATCAACAAAATAGGAAATAATTGAAAGCATAAAAATGTAAATAAATCGCTGAAAATCACAAAAAAATCCCAAAAAAAAATTGCAAAAAATCAGAGGAATAAGAAAAAATTAGAGAAATATTAGAAAACAAAATAAAGAAATAGAAAAAAAAACAGAACAATGAGAAAAAATTAGAAAAAATCAGAAATAACCAAAAAAAACATAAAACAGGGAAATGAAAAAAAAATTAAAAAAAATCAGAAAAATCCAAAAAAAAATCTTTTTCTCTCTCTATAAAAACAAATAGAAGTAATATATAAAAAAATTATAAATAAAAAAAAATCATATTGTAGAAAAAGACAGAGTAAGAGAAAGAGAGGGAAGGTCGCTTTGACGGGGTATAACGCTTTTTCGTTACTTGACGATTTCCATCAATTAACCACTATCGCAAGCGGCGTTAAGCAACTTTGATCAAATAAAAAAGTACAGTGTTCCATTTATCTGCTTTGAACATTTCACCAACATATGAGAAAAGGGCTGGCGGCTGATGTCAGCGGAAAGGTTAAGAAATATTCTATATTTATCTTCCTTCAAATTAAAATATCAGAACCGGTTTCTGATATATTTGGGGAAAACCTGAATTGGCGATTTTCGCTTTATTTAATTAACACCTTAATTTTTAAAGATAGACAAAAACTTTATAAGAATTTTTTATTGAAGGTCAAACCTTATTATAACAATATTTGATCTATGAAGGGCCAACCCCAACTAGTATTTTTAATACGGACTTGTACTTTTTAGTTCATTTTTGAAATCTCAATTTTTTTTCTTTATCCAACTATGTAAAGCAATTAATTTTTTTAATTAGGTTTTGACAATGTGCTGTACTTTTTGAAGAATGGTCCTGTTCTATTTTCACGAATTCAGGTCAAAAAATTACAAGTAAAAAAAAATACTGTTTTTTACTACGCTAACGTTTCGGAAATTTATATTTTCATTTTCAAGGCTACAATGTGAACAAGAGTTCTTGCCATTTACAATAATTAAAAAAAAAATCGGTTGTGTCGCTCCAATACTTTCCCGACGAGTATCCACGAATACTTTATCTGATATTTAATGTTAAAGTTTCAACTTTTGACATTTTTTTATTTTTGACAGGTGACAGTTGGAGAAAAAATTTTGACTGTTCTGAATAGTTTTTCAAGGGCTTTCAAACGACATACTGCATGTCCAATTCCGTAACATATTGTACCTGTCATTTTTAACAATGATACTTCCGTTTGACAGATCTCGTACAAAAACTAATGGGTTCTTCCGACAGATAACCGAAACCCATATACCAAATTTCAGCTCAATCGGATTAATACATCTTCAGATATTTAATGCTGAAGTTTCAAATTTTGATATTTCTTTATTATTGACAGGTGACAGTTGGAGAAATAATTTTGACTGTTCTGTATAGAGTTTTTCTAGGGCTTTCAAATGACATATTGCATGTCCAATTCCGTGACATATTGCATCTGTCATTTTCTGATTGTGGTACTTCCGTTTGACAGATGTCGGTTCTTCCGACGGGTAACCCAAACCACTATACCAAATTTCAGCTCATTCGGATTAAACGTGTGGCCTCTATCGTGGAAGAATACACACACAGACAGACTTCCGTCTGGAAATGGTCTTAATCGTCTCAGGGGACCCGAAAATGGAAATTTCCGTTTTTATATCAAATTTTTTTTTAGCTCGTTCACAATACTTTCCATTCTAGGAGGTGAGTCGCGAAAGTAATATATTTTTAACAAATATTAATAGTGCAAAATTAGATTAAAATGATAAACACTAACATATTAAAAATCAAACATTAAAATTTTCTTGATATTTAATGAAGTAAGTTCAAAATGATCGTGAATTAAAATTAACAAATTATGATTTTAAAAGGTTCTACCCGAAGAAATCTTCTGCAGAAAGGAAATGCCATGTTAATATTTGCCCCTACTAAAATAAATTACTCCAATCTTGTAAATATACAAGGTTTTGAAAGTTACTTCCCTTATTATTAGCTACGAAGCTGGGGTTGTATATGAAGAGTTTTAGGCCGTGTATAACAGAAATAACCATTTCGCTCGAAATATGTTTTAAAGGTAATATTAGCGGCACAAGTCCCTTCGGGATGTACGTCTTTGGATCTCTGAATTGCCGGCATCCCACCGCTAATGGCCGCGCTAAGTCACAACGCTCATAACGAAGCGTCATAGCCTGTCTCATATTGAATTTTTTATAAAAGTTACTGGAAAGTTAGATGGTAACTGCTACACTCAACTTCCCAGCCACCTGAGCTTGCTTGCCGCTTGCCGCTTCTAAAAATCACCTAAATTTAAAGAAAATATTTTCGTCTAAGCGACATCAAATAAATTTTTCTTTTAAAGAAGATTTTCAGGCAGAGAAAATATTATCGGCACGCGGCTGTTTTATCGGAAAAGGTGGATATAAAAATGAAGTTCTAGATAAATTCTGACAGGTTTAATGTGCTAACAAATTCCAGAGCTCATATGATATGAATTTTTATTTTACTGAAACATTTCAAGTAACACTACTATTATGTTAGATTTTTGATGTCTACAAACATATGCGAATAATTTACAAAATAATTTAATTAATTTAAGTAACTAAACTAAATAAATTAATCAGGTTATTAGTATCAGGCGAGGTAAGGCCAGATATCTGTAAACTAAAACAATTGATGGCATTGAATCATCACATATCGGTAACAGTAAAATGTTTATGAACTAACACGTTTATATATTGTAATGAAATACTCTGTATGAGTTATTATTTATTTGTTAAGAGGTTGGAATGATATACATTTTATGATTTTTGAATTTTATAAACATAGTTTATTGTTAAAAGTTTAATTTTAAAGCATTTATTGAGAATAATTGGTGTATAAAATATTTAAAATCAACAATTGTGGAGTATAAAAAAAAATCTTATTTGTATTAACATATCATTATTATAATATAAATGATTATTATTTGTATAATAATTTAATTGAAAAGTTAAATTTTGAAAAAAATATTAAAGTAAAATTTTGCTGTATAATTAAAAAGTAATTGGCAAGTTTGTCAAATTTGATAAAAATAATTTTTATTCATTAATCAAGGAAAAAAAATTGAATTTAAAAAAAAAGACATTGAGGAAAATAATAAACAAATCATGTTTTTTTTGACAAAAATTTTTAAAAACATTTGTTGAAAAATTTATATAAAAAAAAAACTGATAAAATGGTACTTTTGTAAACGAATATATAAGAAAATAAATTATACACCAATTTACCTAAAAAATATGGTTTTAATAAAAAATGTTTGAAAGTCAATGAAGAAATAAATAAAGGTTGTAATTTAATTCCTTGAAGAAATCAAATACTGGTGTTGGTGAAATTGCAAGAATATTAAATCATAACCATATTCCTTTTTGGCAAAGCATGAATAAATTGGGAATAATAGAATAAGGAATTATTTGGAAGAATAGAGGAAGATTAGAGTGGAACTAATTCTACAGAAGAAAAGGCACAGAAGAGGAGGTGTTGCAGGACATACATTTTTATATTTTGTTTTTATAATTTTTGTAATGTTTATTTTTTTTTTTCATATAGAACTCACCCCAAAATTTTGATTGATTATTCAGTGCGACGAAAGAAAACATTTGAGTATAAGATCCCATGTCCAGCAATTTCTCTCTAAAGGTAGTGCCACACTTGGTCAGTAATACTTGAAAAACATTTGGCTCCACTTGGTTCTTTTCACAAGAAAAAGAAAGATACTGAAACTAAAACCTCCAGAACTTCTTAAAACAAAACTAAACTTTGCAACAGAGGTGAAGTACCTATGTCTCACCTTTGACAACAGGTTAACCTGGAACTCAAACCTAGAAAACCGAGTCAAACAGCATACATTGGGTATGAACAATGCCGTCTAACTATGGGGCGCACTTGGGGTTTTCTCCCAGAGTCGTCTCATGGACGTACACGGCCATCATAAGACCTATGCTAACATATAGAGCGGTCATCTGGGGACTATAAACCCAACAACAGACAACTCTCCGTAAACTAGAACAAATTCAAAGAACAGCATATCTCAACATAACTGGAGACATGAAAACAACACCAAGAAATAATTTTTTTAAGACACGATAATTTGGAACAATATTCAGAACAACTAGAATAATGTGGTGCAACAGAAAAAAGATCGAAATAAAAATAATTGGGGACAAGCTCTAAAAATGGTTTTTTGAGTTTTCCGTCTTTGTATTTAAGTTTAAGGAATAATTTTCTGGAACAATTTGGTACAAACCCAGAACAATTTAGGACAACTTTCAAAATATTAAAATTCTAAAAATGGGGGCTAACTTCACACACGCTCATTTATTTATATCAAACTTTTATTACTACTTATTAACAATTGGTATATATTTAGATCACTTTTTTACCAGCACTGGAGTGTTTAATTTAAAGATAACTGCACTGTACTACTTTAACACAAATTGAATAACTTTTGTCTAATTTATATTTTTGAAGCGTATAAAATTTTCATTACGGTATAGAATATTTTTCTCTATGCGGAAGAATATCTTTTATCTAGACATTATGATGAAATGATGGGGACGCTAGTCGTATCTGTGAAGTACCACTACTTACCTACGTAATTCGATTTAATTGGTTAAATAAAAATGATGTGTTGTTGATAGGCCTCATTTAGATAAAATTAGGTAGATAAATAATTTTAGATATATTATTTTGTCTCCGTATACAGGATCCAGAGACTGACACGTAAAATTGAGATACATCATTGGCTTTCTTTTTTATTGTGGTTATTGCAAATATGACTTAAATATAAATTAAAAAAAATGATTTTAATAAGAAATTTGTGTAAATTTTAGGAGAAATTTATGAACTATCTAACACTCTTAGATTTTTTTCTGTGGGGACATGTAAAGTATATGGTTTATGAAACACCATTGGAAACAGAATAAGACCTGATTGCACGAATTATTGCGGCATTTTTTATTAAATTATTAATCAGAGTGTTCTGAGATTTCACAACTAGATGTACTTATTTTATGCCGTGAAAGTGAGTGACAACAATTGATCTGATAGTTTTCACAGTGTTTTTAAAATAATGTACCTTTCATAATTTATTTTATTATAAATAAATGGGTGAAAAAATAACACTTACAGTTCACTTTAATAAGCGTTTTTTGTTTACGTTAATGTAACTGATTGAAACGCAGTTTCATAATAAATTAACCGTGTTGCCGCTGTTTGGTCCTTCGATAATTAGTCGATGTTAACAGGTCGACTGCCATAATAAGTTCTCCTAACATTTATCGATTCTTAATCATTTTGACGAAATTTTTTGAAGTAATCGTAAATGTTATGGGTCAAAAATTTAGGTCGGGAGTCTATATGGGAGTAAGTGCGTGAGCAACCACCTGATTTATTTATTTATAAGAATTTGTGACAATGTATTTAGGCATTCACTATAATATCATGTTTTTGTTGAGATTTTTGTATTTTTATAACGATCTTTTACAAAAATTACTTTAATTTCAACGTTTTGAAATTCAAACTGTCAAATTTAAAATTTATCTAAAATACCTTTAGTTTAAATTTGCATCTTTTCGCTATAGGTGTTTTACTTAAAAATGGTTGCTATTCTGTCAAAAAAGCAACTATTAATTTTTCTTATTTTAATTATAATAATAATTTTAAAATTATAACTTTCACGGTTTATTTGATTTAAAAATAACGCATAATAAATGAGTTTCAAACGCTACAAATAATAAAATATTTATATATACATATTCACTAATTATGTCAGGAAAAATATGTAAAGTTTGTTCAGTGACCGCTGATCCCTGCGTCAACACTAGCGCTTGTCTTAGTAGCTCATGTAAACCAAATGAGACAGACAATTTGCATCTAAAGGGAATGTCTTAAATAACTTCAACAATCACTTACATTTTATGTCAGTTTTGATTTTGACATAATTTGACATTTACGCATTTTAAAAAAAATGTCGCGATATGTTGAAAAAGAACAACAGTTAATATTGAAATTAATTGATAATTTCCAATGGGAAAAAGATGCTGGAACGACTATTTTGCCCTTGAGTGTAGTTTATGAAGTAAGTAGAAAAATACGTATCAATAAAATCGTAAATAGTACCTATATGAAAATAGTATATATCTACTATCTGTTTTAGAGAGTTTCTGATTCTCGTAGGAGTTTCTTGCTGAACCGTTAAGATAATATTAAGGCACATGGGATATAAAAGGATGTGCATTTTAAAAATCTAAATAATTAGGCCATTTTATCATCTCGCGGTAGGTCAATTAACGAGATTTATGGGACGTATTTACGGGATGTATATAGCAGGTAAATATATATTTTGTTACTTTCTTGAATTAAAGGTCACTTACAAAAATAAAAATAGGCAAAAATCAATAAAACACATTAAATTTTCTTAGGAGAACACGTTACCATACGTTCTTTAAAATCAAACCTCCAGAACATTGATGGTGTTCAGATATCCACTGGAAAATTATTAAATACTTTAAATAAAATTAAATTTCAATGGCGTAAGTGCTCTGTATCCAACAGACTATTTTTGATAGAGCAGCCTTATCTCGCACAAAAACGACTAGAATTTTTAAGGGAATTTAAAAACAACGAGAGCTCTCTAGGTCCTCTAAAACCTGTATATCTGGACAAATCCTGGACATATAGCAAAGGCGCATTTCGGAGGAGTTAACAAGACGTTTCTCTCCAGACAGTAAGAAAAAAATCATCAGAGGGTCATCCCCCTTATCATTGCCATTTCAATCCTATTGAAATGGTTTGGTCAGAATATAAGCGATATTACGACTCAAAAATTGGTTCTGTACATCCCGTGACAAATGATTCAGTTTTATATTTGTGGAATGAAGCCCTTGAAACATTTATTTAATAAGCTGCTTTTTAAATGTTTTTAAATTTATTTTATTTTTAGGTAACACCGGAGAAATTTAAAAATTATGTCAAGCACCACTACAATTATCAATAACTTCTATCAAATAGAAAAATTTATAGATGCTTCAAATATTCTTCCAATTATTATTAATTTGGACGAATCTGATCAAACTGAACCCTCGAGAATCCTGTGACGAAAACTAAGATGCATTGTTTTATATATATATTAATGTTTTGTTACTGTTTTACCATTTTTCTGTTAAGCGCTGGTTGGGAGTTTTTAGAAATAATAAGTTATTTGTTATTCTGTTTTCTCCCATAATGTCTTTTATTTATTTTCCACTAATTCAAATAAATAAGAAAATGTCTTTGTAAAATCTAGAAAAAGAAAAGAGCAGAGAAGATTATATCGCGCTTCAATTAATATTTATTTCATGTGAATATACAATGTATGGTTATTTTTATTTTAATATTAATTATAACTAGCTCGACCGACGACGGCAACGGCTCGATATGCCGCCTATTATCGCTTATGTAGGTATATGTAAATTTCAAAATTGGTTTCTTGTACATCTAAATACCATAACGAATAGACTTTTCGAGTTTTAAAATTTTTTCAAGAACAATACAAATCGCTACTCTTTTCATTCTATTATTAAAAATGATTTTGGAATTATTACTTTCACTAGTGGACGTGGAGAAATAAGTTTCTCTTTAGGTACCTAAGTAGGTTCACAAGAATTCATCCCTATGAAAACCTGACTGAATTTATATTCGACATACCCCAATTTTTTGAAATTAGGTTATTTTATGATGCAGGGATCAGCGGTCACTGAACAAACTACAATTTTATATCATAATATTAAATATTACTTTTTCAATTACTTATTTTTTAATACAAACCAACTTCTTATTAATATTTTTTCTCGGTATTCATTAATTAAATACATTAAATATACAATAATTGTATTTTATCTTATAAAAATAATTAATTGTGGTTAAAGAAAGAGTATACAAAACAGAAAATATGGAAAAACAAGACGGACTTTTTAAAATTGTTGCCTTCAGGTTCACTTTAATTCCTCCTCCGATTCCTGTTTACCAGAATATCGCGCTTACTCAAATGAATTTTTGATGGTAAAAAATTTTCTTTCTACTGCAAGCTAAAGGACCTCGCACTTTTTAAATGGAAAATGGCTGTCGTTCAAATTTTCTGAATGTTGCATGTGTTAAAGATCTTGATATCCTAATTAAAAGCTTCCATGTCATCAACAAAAAATAATGATAAGTTTCTGGGATACAGGGTGTTAAAGATTGGTTTTTTCATGATTTTAATGTTTTGAAAAATTGCAATCACTGGCATATGTTTGAATTAATGATCAATATATTTTAATTAAAATATGTACATAAGAGTTCGAAAATATAATAACAATAATTTTAAATTAAAACTATACAGGGTGAGTTGTGTTGAAAATAAAAGAAATAATTTGAACGGTGTAAAGTATTGTATAGTACGTTTTATTTATGATAATCGAAATCAAACTAAACTTTATGATTACTTGTTAATTGTTCATGTCAATTGAAAATTCAACCACTTGCAAATGCATTGTACTACGAATATTACAAACCTCTCCTAATGTACTTCAATCTTCAACGTGCAGGTTGTGATAGAACACTGTGCAATTCCTTGATATGTAATTTCCTTCTTGGGTTGGATCCATTTAGATCATGCACCCTTGCGTTACCTTTTTCTAAATTCCTATAATTTTTCAATCAAAAATTTATCGAAGTACCATCTATGTTCCTTTCCATAGTTCTTTAATCTGAACAAAAAATTTTAACCTCTTGTACCAGTGAGCGCACACATTATTTTAAATTTTATGTTTGTACCAACCGTGTATTAAGCACTCACTCTTAGATTTTAATAACTTTATTAATTTTAAACCTATATGTACACAATTATCTCCTAACACGGTATATTATAGGCTTGATGATGGCAGTTATGCCGAAACTAGTTGCCGTTCCCTCTTTTTCGACTTTTTTGAAATAATGGTAACCTTTTAGAATTATATAATATTTAGTTTAGGTATACATTATTTTGTTTTATTACTATTTAGGATTAATATAAAGTGCAACATATTTTTAGTTATTCTACATATTATTTTTAATTTATATTGGAACGAATAAAAATATATTCATCATACTGTATATTTTTTTCATTTGGATGACGTGGTATGTTTTTGTATAGTTTTATCATATTCAATCAATATTAGTATTTAATCCATCAATACCTAAACACACTTTTATTTTTCAAGAATTGTTACTAAATCATAATCATTAAAATCTTTCCATGTCGACATTTCCAACTTTTAAAAAGTCTGGTTTTCACAAAAGAATTAAACTAAAATACTTTGTATTCTGGCTCTGTTCTAATTCTAATTCCAGACATATTCGAAACCAATCGATATGAATGGACTTTTAATTACCCCGAGAAACAAAGCTGCAAGCTAAATCTTTGTTCTCGAATAAGAACATTTTCCTCATTTTCAAAATTCCTTTTATCGGTTACACCACTGTTTATAATTGAACCGAAATTTATACTCAACTTTCGCTACGCCTACAGCCTTTTTGCGCCTCGAAAATTAAGCTTCAAGTACGGCCCTCAAGAAAAGACAGAAATTTATGCTGAGGTTTCGTAATTAAAACATGTACTTTGTTGTTTGTTAGGAAGAAATTGTTTTTAAAACTCACCGAAATTCCCCCTTATACTTTAAGAACAATTGTAATAAGATACCGGAAATAAGTTGGATTCTTTGGTCTGTAATTAGTGCTTTCTAATTAACCATAAATAACGAAATAGAGAAAATTCCATAGTAAAATTACTACTACATTGGTTAGACTGTATAATTACAAAGGTGGTTTTATATTAAAAAAAAGGCACCAAGATTATTTAAAGATTTCGGAAATTTTAATAATAACACGTAAAAACATGAAACGGGTTTATTTTATTTAATTTTATTTTATTTTCAATTTTCAGATAGTGTTCTACTTACACGCAGAAAGTTGTTTACAAATACTAAAATTCGGATAAATCAAACAAGATTGTAAACGTTTAACAGCTAGTAGTATAATTAATATAAAGTATATTTAAATGATAAAAGGTTTCTTTTATAAAACCCGTACCTTAATACAACTAACTTTAAAGGAGGATTAAGCCAAAAACCCGATAAAAATATATAACAGCAATATTTAAATAACATAAATATGACGACTTCGAGTTTTTTACCGATTCCGATTAACCAAACATATGCTGTATTGGCTTTATTGCAAGAAATAGATCATTTAATACGTTCTCCTACGAACACGTAAATAATTTTTTTTAAATTTTAAGTATTTCTTAATGAAATGAAAATTAACCAATGGACTAGTTATTGATGAAGTTTTTTTGCTTCCGGAAATTTATTAAGTTCTGTGGGTGATTTTACTGGTATTTCAAAAATCTCAGCCAGTAGAATCATATAAAGAGTATCCTCCACAATATATTCAAATGTATGAAACTAATGAGGAAATGAAACAGTAGGCTGCTACAGAATTTTATAGATTGGCGAGTTTTCCGAAGGTGATTGGCGCAATAGATTGCACTTTAATTAAAATTGATTATGTAGGAGCTCTCAATGCCGAAATATATCGCTCAAGGAGGGGCTACTTTTCCATCATTGGAAATTCGGAACATAGTGGTACGTTGGCCTGGTTTTTGTTATGACCAGATAATTTTCAACAAGAGAGAAAAACGAATTTGAAAATGGCAGATATGGTAGATATCTTTTGGTGGAGAGAGTGGTTACGGAGTTGAACCATACTTAATGACTAAGTTGCAGCATGTACATTAATTGATTGATTGATTGGCTAAGGATTTAGGCCTTAACACTGCAGCCTTAAGTCTTATTGTTCTATGCCAATTGTATCGTTGTTATGAATTGAAAGGATTTGTTACTTTATCACGCTTTGCAGCCTCTTCACAAGATTTTCTGTGAGGAAGGCCCCCTGTGTATTTTCTGTCCCCAGGAGGTTGTACCTCCAGCGCATAAGTGCTTGACACTCTAGTATAATGTGAGAGGCTGTTTCCTCCTCCTCAGTACATAGTCTACAGATGGGTTCGTCTTGGTAGATGCCCATTTTGTGTAGATGTTCCCCAAGATAGCAGTTTCCAGTTATTAGTCCCGTGACATGCCTTATTTGAATTCTGCTTAGCTGCAGAATATCATTGGTCAGTACTTTTGATGGCTTTTTGAACATCAGTTTACTGTTTTTCTGACCCGGCACAATATTCCAGCTTGTCTGATATTCAGAGTCGTACTGAGAATTTCAGAATGCCTAATACGGACTCGGGGCCCGGTCGCTGATGTTTTCGTGCCAGAGCGTCAGCTTCCTGGCTGCCTGTTATCCCCTTGTGTCCGTGAACCCATTTAAGTGTTTGTAGACGGTTCCAGACCAGTTTTTTTGCATGCTAGAGCTTGTAAGGCTGCCTGACTATCGGAGTGAATGAAGATTGTACAAACTGAAGCAGATAATCTTTATAACGAGTCAATACGGACAAAAAATGTAGTAGAAAGATAGAATTTAAATCCACCATTACCTGGTCCCAAGCGTTGTCCTGAAACAAATCCATCACTTGACCTATTGTGTTTTTTATTAGTTATTAAATCTTACCTTTTCTGTATTTGAAACTTAGTTCGTTTTGCTCCTCAACACGCGCTAACAAATAAAACTGAACAAGTTAGATTTAAGTCAAAACGATTCTGTAAAAGCAACGTCACAAAATTATAAAACAGCATTTTCAGTGCAGCCAAAATATCAATATTTAATAAAAGCGTCCATTACCTAACAGGCGATTTATTTCCTTTATGATACAGGCCAGATTTTTGGGTCTTTGAAAGTCCACTCTAACCATAAAGTAATTGTGAAAATTAGATTTAAATTCAATCAATATTTGAAATAGAACTGCCCGGTATTCGTTTTTATATAACTACATTTCAATTACTTTAAAATTGAGTTTCAACATTATTAAATATCTTCAATTAAAAGGAACGTTCCTTCCTAATTTATTTAAAGGGATATCCGCACAATATGTAAATCATATTATTTTTTCACCATAGAGAGTTAATATCCACTAAGTGATATTTTTTATCTTGTTTTTTTTTTAATACCGAAACAAATTTTCTGAGGATATAGTCTTACCAGATGTAATTGCGCACATAAAAATTCTATATTGTATTTTTTGGTGTGAATTCTTCAATTGAAACAAATTTAGACATTTGTGCCAGCGTAAACTTAAATCCGTATAAAAAAAATATCTGGTGATTGTAATTTTTAAAAGTTTCACGTGTAAAGGTTATTTATTTACATGTCAACGAATGTTCTGTTTATTATTTTATATTCTGGAGAAACAATTAAAGGAATACTGGTTGGAAATTCCTAGACTTAGAAAGTCCAAAGCACTCATAGAAGGTTCGCCCAAGAGCAGAGACGAAACTGCTCTTCATATATTACGCTATTGCCAGGACCTTGTTACGTTTTTCTGTGCTACCCTGTATTTTCATTATTCCTTTACTCAGTATATTTTATAGTTTCATACTGGTTTGTTGTCCCCCTTCTATTTTCCTCGCGTCATGTCCCTCTCTTCTCTTGGTATTCCTATAAAATGCCTTTCCCATGTTAATAACTTTTTTTTTCTTTATCTACTGAGTACAATCAATTAACTTTGTATCGCCTGTGTTGCTTACTGAAGATTTCTTTTTTTCTTTCCTTCATTCTATAGAGGTTTTTGGGTTCCCGCATCAGAGACGTTTGTTTTACTCTGGAAAGTTTGTTTCAACTATTCTAAGAAGTTTTCTCTGGACCGTCAGTTTTGCCGGGTCCAAGAAGTTTTGTTTCTGGACAGCTAATCTACTGAGAACAGGAAGTTTTAGTCTACAAATTCAAGAACTTCAACCTTCATGAAGCTAAGTTTTTTTTATGAAAAAAGAAAAAAATACTCTCTGACTAGCCTACAGTACACAAATATAACGTTTCATTTGAGTTTAATTTCCTTAACCAAAAAAAAGGACGGATTTTGAAATATATCGTAGTTTTTTGTCAATTGTTTCTTTCTAATCACATCAAAAAATCAACTGACTGGCATCCAAAATTTTGTTTTCATTTAATATTTTACGTCTGATATATTTCAAATTCTATTCGTAGAACGAACCCATAATATAATTTGAGCTTAATCATATTAATTATTTTTTTAAACAACTTAAAGTATCGTTTCACAATTTTGGCGATTAGGGAAAGGGAATGGCACTTTGGTGTATAGTATCCTGAACCCGAAAAGATAGCGGAAATAACAGAACTATTTTGGACTTTGTCAAGAGTACTGGTCTATTGTGAAAACAGGCAGGGCACAAAAGGTTTAGAGTTTGATTATTTAAGTATGTTAATTTTGTTTTTGTTTATGGTAGTTATTACCACATTTTGTTTATATTTGGATATTTTTGGATTTGCATTCATTTTAAATACTCCTTAGCTAGACCCTATTATCCGCAAGTAAGGACCAAAAATTGCCACTTCGAAATAACAGCCAAAATGCGTAGCCTAACCATGAAAAATGCATATTCATAACTGAGTTTTTAATACGAAAAACTAAATATTGTTTTCAGTTTACTTTACATTATTTAAGACTGTAAAATAGATCTATCCCGTTTATAACAATTATGTACTATTTTGTAGACATTTTTAATCATTTTAATTACCTTTAATAGTCAATTCCTTCAAGAGCCCTCTATACCTAATAATTATGTGGCATTTAATGAAATTTATCGTAAAAAGTCACTCCACTTTGAAAGTTATAATAAAAACTCATTAAAACTTTGGTTAATAATAAATTGCCGAAAGCTGTAAATTACATAGAAAACTTAAATGGTTTTTTTTGATAATATATTTCAATTTTTATCATTTTTAAAGCATCGGCTAACATTTTATGCAAATCTGTCTCGTTGCCAACTTTACGACCCGGCAATAGTTATAATTTATTTGGTTTAATAGCTGCACTCGATTCTAAACTGTGTTTTATTCTTTATTTTATTTATTTACTACTAATCGCTTTAACCAGCTTTATTTGTAGTCTTTCTGTTTTATTTTACTTTAACTAACAGAACTTTTCTTAATACTGAAACAACATTATGATTATTAATATTAATGAGTCAGTATGCAGCTAATATTATTTTCAAATAAAAGTCTACCTAAGCTATAGTGTAGATATATTATAGATAAATTAATAGTAGGTCGAACACATCAGTTGTTTTTAAGAATGTTTTTACCTCTCGACCAGATAAGAATCATGCTAAAAATTGGGTAGTGAGTTTTCAATGAATAAACACGTTTTAGGGTCCCTAGAATACGATTTTAATATTTTCGCGATGATGTCTGTGTGTGTGTGTTAGTTTGTGTGTGTGTGTTAGTGTGTGAGTGTTAGTGTGTGTGTGTTTGGATGGATGTTGTAGTAACAATAACTCAAAAACTTCTGAATAAAAAAATTTGAAATTTTGCATACAGGATTCTGATACCCTAGATTAGATCTGATTATATTTTGGTACTAATCGCAAAACCGGAAGTTGCAGTCGCTATGGGTCATGACGCCATTATTATACAAAAGGGCAATAAAGTTTTACACATATATTTTGTATATCCTATAGTTTATTTTCATCTCATTAAAATTTGCGAAACTTTTGCCATTGTTGCCAGATTTACAAAAAAATAATTTTTTTTCATACTTTTTTGTGTCAACCTGTAAATTTTTGATTCAAAAATGGCGAGAGGTCATGTGCTGGCCACATCAGATTTTTTCTATAAAAAATGATATTTCTACTATTATTCTAGCTATATAAAAACCTATGCCGCCGTTACCTGATGAACTGAAAAGCATTGAGATTTATTATTATTTTATGATATGGATATTGTACTAGCTCCCGTCCTCTGTGTCATTTACACACATGACATCCCACTTCCTCCCTCATCTAGCCGAGACCTCGAGCTTTACGCTAATGACACCTTAATCTCCGCCTCAGCATCTTCCATCAAAGTTCTAAACACTAAAATCCAGCAACTCCTCAATAGCTTTGCCCTATGTTGTAGCAATTTTACGGTTACCCTGAACGCACGAAAAACCCAACTTATCATATTCAAACATCCCCACCTTTCCCGAAAATTCAACCAAAACCCAATGACATCAAACTGCGATTTTGGGGAAAGAGGCTCGTCTCTTCGGATGTGGTTACCTACCTGGAAGTATGCTTCACGCGTACTCTTAACTGGGCGACCGAAGACCAAAATTCTCTGGACACAGTTAGGAAACGAGCCTCCCTCATCGGGGCCCTAGGTAGGGGATTTGGCAAATCCGCAAACTCTACTCCACACCTACAAAACCTACATCCTTCCAGTAACGGACTACAGAGCTCTAAACTTCTCAACTCTTCCCCCTTCTCTCCTGCACGCCGTTGCGGAAACCGAGTGAAGAATCCTGCGAAATGCATCCTAACTTTCCTAGCGATTCCCCTCTAACCAGATATATGAATATATTAATATACATTAGATTATTTCCAGATTTCAAAAATTAGAAAGAGGATACGTCAGGAGGTGATTGGACAGGACTAACACTCACGACCAAGAAACTATAACTTAACTCTAAGGATCAAAAGAAACAGATGATCATTCCACAAAAGCCTATTCAGAAATCTCTTCCAGCCCAAACTTAGGATTCTTAGTAAAGCAAGAGAAGATATAGATCTCCCGGACAAACTTTTCGATCTACTAGAGGAGGCACCAGTCAGCATTAGATGAGCTCGACCGACCACTGACGTCTACGGGACACTGCTCGTAGCCTCTCATCGTAAGTATCAATCTATATCCATTACAGAACTAACGCCATCCAAGGCGGTTGGTTTCATGCCGCATCGATATCCAACAGCTACGAGATCAAAATCTACTAGGCCGTTGGGGGACATTACCTGTCACCATCGAAAGGTGGCAGCACCTCTAATACAATTAAATTGTAAAATATGTTTAAAATAAATAAACAGAAAGAGGATTTTGCAAATATTTATACACCTGGACAATGATAGACAGCTGTTTCGATCTTTATGATCTCATCAGTATCATACCGTCAAAGTGAATAAATATTTGCAAATTTCTCGACTGTATAACCTATGAAGGCCAAGCCAACCGAATGTTAACAGAACTATCACCATCTAAGGCGGTTGGTTTCGTGCCGCATCGATATCCAACAGCTACGAGATCAAAATCTACTAGGCCGTTGGGGGACATTACATGTCACCATCGAAAGGTGGCAGCACCTCTAATACAATTAAATTGTAAAATCTGTTTAAAATAAATAAACAGAAAGAGGATTTTGCAAATATTTATACACCTGGACAATGATAGACAGCTGTTTCGATCTTTATGATCTCATCAGTATCATACCGTCAAAGTGAATAAATATTTGCAAATTTCTCGACTGTATAACCTATGAAGGCCAAGCCAACCGAATGTTAACAGAACTATCACCATCTAAGGCGGTTGGTTTCGTGCCGCATCGATATCCAACAGCTACGAGATCAAAATCTACTAGGCCGTTGGGGGACATTACATGTCACCATCGAAAGGTGGCAGCACCTCTAATACAATTAAATTGTAAAATCTGTTTAAAATAAATAAACAGAAAGAGCATTTTGCTAATATTTATACACCTCGACAATGATAGATCTCATCAGTATCATAAAAATCGAACCAGCTGTTTGCACTTTTTTATTGTTTACTCGAATATTAAATTTTGAAGTTGTATTGGTAGTGGTATTTTAAATTTGGTTGTGAGTAAATTTAAAGCAAGTATGTAAAAATAAATGAAAGATACTATACTGTAGAGTATGCAAAATTTCCTTTCATCGCTACCAGTGTGAGTATGTACTGAAGAATAACTTGTGCTAGCATGTGCACTTGGTAATAATGTATGTGGAGCGAATGGGGACTAACTTTGTTTTAGATGAAGCTGCAAAGGTTTAGGAGAAAATTCATGTATCAAACCACAGCGCAAAGAAGAAATCGGTGAATTTATTAAAGAGAAATTAAAAGAGGCAAATCAGGTAACGGATAGAATCAAGGCACAACGCAAACGAATTATTCAGTGGGAGAATGTGCAAAATTTCATAGAATAATTAGATGACAATTTTACGGGGATTATGAAGGAAATCCAAGGAACTGTATGTGCGCAAACATGAAGAAAAAATAAATAAAACTGCACATAAACGAAAAATGGAGAAAGTGAAATATTTTCTTTGCAACAAACACCCAAAAGTGAGTATATTTAAAATAATATAATAAACTTTTTCATTTGTACAATCCTACTTCTATACAATATTTTATTACCTACCCATGTGTATTTTGTTTTCGTGTTTTAAGTGAATTTTCATTTTAGCTACAGGATTATAAATAAGAAGAAGAATATATAGGTACCTTATATATTATAATAAGTAGAATAAATGTTTTAATATACCTATAAGTTAATCGCTATTATTATTTATTATTCTATTACAATAGCTATTATTATTATTATATAGTTTATATTAGTCCTTATTGTTGGATGCTTTTATTAGTAACACAGTAAAAGTGATTTTATTTTGTATTAATTAGTCCAATATTGTGGTTGGGAGGATAAAACATTGTAAAATTAATTTATTGCTAATAAATCTAGTGAAATGTATCCCTGTTTTTTCATATTGTGTATAGGTATAACTTTTATTAGTATTACTAAAAGTATTTAAATATGTACCTACATTAAATTTTAACCTTAAAAGTTCGAATTACATTCATGTCATTTTTAAAAGAATAAAATGGTAAAATTAATATTAACACTTTCTTTATTTTTATTTAGATAAATCAGATATATTCATCTTAACATTGTTGTATAATCCTTGCAGGCAAAATTATTGGTTTATTAATGACAGTTGTTCATTTTTACATGAACAAGAAACCCGCCGAAAATTGAATTATGTACACGTCCACAACGACCAATCACATCAATGTCACGAGTGCATTTTAGTGTCGTTTCAACTAAACATCAAAAATACAGGATAAATAGGGTTTAGCAGGTATGCACCTGACTTAGGGGAGAGTCCGGCACTACCTCGCGCGTAGAGCGTAGAGCCAGGTATCTTTAAAAGATTCCCACCTACAAAAAAATCATATACGTTACTGTTAAAAAAATGTATTCAATAACTTCTTTACTAAAAGTATCCGGACACCTGTTTTTTTTGTTCTAAATTCGCATTCTTGAAATATCCCTCAATAATTTTGTATGTATTAATAAGTATATAATATATATCGACAAACTATATTTTGAAACGTAATTTTTATTATCATATTTTTTTGTAGAAACTTTTTAAATTATATATTAAATTAAAAAGTATTATCCGTTCAATAAAAAACATTTTCTATCATAATTCAGAATGTTTTAATGTGCCTTCTTTGGAAAAGATCAATTATTAGGTTTGAAAGGAAGTCAAACAAAACAAACTAGAACTACAGACAGACTATTAGGTCAAAGTTGTTTGCACTAAGCGTTCTGAACAGTTTACTTTTTAGCTTTATTACTTCATAACAAGCACGTGTCAAAGGATATTATAAATCGATTTCAGATTTTTTGATTTGCCGAAAATTATATAGAGCGGAATATACCGTAATCCTGATATTGAATAATAATCACTTATTGATTAAAATGATGATATATTTATGATATGAAGAAATTTGAAATTAATTTTATTTTATAGTAATCTTAATTTGCCGTTTCCAAATTCTACGCACATATATTATCCTTAAGATATCACGTTTTTTCCATCTATGAAGAATCAATAAAAGAATGGAAATAATAAAGGACAAAAACTTTCTAAGGAACATTTTGCTTCTGTTTCTCAAATGTTTTTATTTAAATCATGTGGATTGGAACCTCTCAATGAAAACAACATAAAATTTGATAAAAGTTGGTTGGTTACTCAATCATATATAAAAAAAAAGAAATTGGTGAACAAAAATTAGAAACATTCCAGAACAGCTCTATAACTTGGATGACAAATCTGGAGGATAAATATTTACTTCAGTTTTGGTCTGAAATACATCGAAAAGTTTATATAAAGATTGTTTTAGTTGGACGTTCCCACCGATGCAATTGAAGAAGAACCAGGAAAATTAACTCTTCCTGAAAAAGACAAATAATTATAACAATGCATTTTAGATCCCACTATCACAACCGGCTTTCAGTTCAGAAATCAACATTATCAAACAATTAGCAATTAATAATAATTACTGTTAAAAATAGTTATATTTATTATGAAATAATTGAATTGTTGGATATAAAAATGTCTTTTTTTAACAGGTTATGGGTTCTGCACGTAAAGGAACTTAGGTAAAGTTAACTGAAGATAAGTTTTCTAATATAAAAAATATGGATCTAGCAAAACATATTTAACTATTAATAGAAGAGGATGTGAAAGAATACAATAAGAGGTATGCTTGACTATCATGAATGTGTCGATTTAAAACTTGTAAGGACAACATAACTTTTAGAAGATGCTACAGAAGCTGAGAAAAAGAAGTTCCAAGAGACATCTCATTTTTATCGGCCAAGTAGATGATCACAAGTGCATTAAGTGATAAAGCATATCTATAGAATATGGAAAAAGACCCAGAATCAAGCATCTAAGAATAGTAGCCAGCTTGTGTTTGTTATTTTCACATTACAATTCAGAAAAAACGACAAATGGACAAAAATGCGATGAAAGGTTATTTGGTCTATATGTTTCAAGAGATGTAAAATTTCAAGAAAGACATAGAATTTGGGAAAACATTCCATGTGAAGTATTAAACCGCAAAGCAACAGAAGTTCATTTGAAATTGCTAGGAACTAACACTCAGAAGAGAAAGAGGAAGAAGAAAATTTAAGCAGACAATAAGATGAAGAAGCAAGTGAAACTGAAAGTGAGGGGGAAAGTGGCACCAGAATTAGTCCCAGCTCATATAACTTAAGGAATCGCTAAACTTTAAAGAAACCAGATCGATACGAAGCTTACTTCAACCTAGCTGAGGATTTTTTGAATAACATTGAGGCTCCTGAGAGATATAAATAAGCACTTGAAAGTAAAGAAAATAATCAATAAAAGAAGGCTATGGATTGCGAAATGAATCGTTAAAAGAAAATCAGACCTGGGAGTTTACATAATTAGAATTACCATATGGTGTCAAGAATCTTCCTTATAAGTGGGTTTTTATTTTTAAAACAAAACCTGACGGCACTTTAGAAAAATACAAGACCAAACTCGTAATAAAAGGGTTTGCTCAACGTCAAGGTATTGATTACAATGAGATATTTAGTCCAGTAGCCAAGTTATCTACCATAAGATCTGTTCTTAGTGTTGCAGCGAGCGAAAACATGTGCCTAAAACAATTTGATATTGTTACATGATTTCTTTATGGTCAGCTAGAGGAAAATATATTCAAGTATCAACCAGAAGGTTACAGCGACGAGACAGAAAAAGTATGCAAGTTAAAGTGCAGCTTGTATGGACTTAATTAAGCCCCAAGGTGCTGGAACAAACGTTTTAATGAACATTGAAAATAACCTAACCTAACCTTATCTCAATTTGTTAGATTCTTAGTTTTTTACATTGTTTTATGAAAAATAATTTTTAACAATTTTTGGTCTAATACTGTTAAGGCTTCGTATTCGGAAATTCGCTTATTTTTTTAGATACGTCAATTGTCACTTATCAGTTACTCCATCTTATAATAATAGATGATTCTAACAAGTTGTGGGTCGCTCTTCATTTTCATAAGTTTATCTTTTAATTTTTATGTTAAAACTGTATGTACTTACTATATCGGAGTACCGGCTAATTTTGTAACCGGTCCTTTAAATTTTCAATTCTTTTGTCAATATGTTAATTTAAGTTGTATGTTTTAATGTAGATATTATAACCTAATTTGTAAGTTAAAAAAATATCTTTTCACTTAATGCTAATTTGTATAAAAATATTCCCAACCTTTGCTTATTTATTGTTAACCTTTTGGACCTCTGATGGTGGCGATTGAACCGAAACTAAGTGCCTAATATTGACTTGATCAATTATTATACTTATAATAATCATTAGATAAGGTACGGCAAAAGTAGGTTGACCTTGACGAGAAACGTGTTCTGGTGATTATAATATAATAATGTCCTATACTGTTATTCGATCAATAATCGATAATCATCCTTAACGTACTTGACTAATAACTGATAATCATACTTGGTACATTTAATACTAAAAATCTAGTATGTATGCTGTCATCTTTATCATTGCTTTTGTACTATAAATGTAAATTATTGAGTTGTCAAATTTTTTAAAATGTCATTAATTCGTAATATACTCTAATGAATACAACTCTTGGTATCGGATCTATTGATAATCCCTGCGGACTCGTGAAATTAATATTTGACAACACGTTTCGTGAAATATCTCATGCGATTATCGATACTCACGATACCACTCGTTGTGTTATATATGAAAATATAAAAGTTACAAGTAGTCAGAATTTAGACATATTTTCAACAACTCCCAGAAATCTTGTGCAAAAAGTATTTATTTTGATCAAAGGACAAGATTACAAAAAATTAATCGAAAAATGGTGCAAAGAAAGACAAAGTACAAGTGGTAGTTTCTTTAAGAGCTTACCAAGAGTATGAAACAAAGAAAACAGAAGAACGAATGGCTGAAATAATATTGATAGGCAGCAAAACAACAAAACAAAATTAAAATTAAAAAGCAATAAATTGGACATAAAATTTTTCTTTATATGACATAAAATTTACGTTTTTAACACGTATACAATACCGATCATTATTAAAATAAAACAGTTTATATCAAGATATACAACAGCAAGATTTTGCTCTATAATAGAGCGTACATGAGAAAACATTAAGCAGTTAATGCCAGTTAATTGCTATGACTTTAGACATAAATTTGATATAAATACAGGTAACGCTCGTTTGAGGAAACTTCTGTCGTTCCATGCTGCATAAAATAAGTTGCACCGGAGTCTATTAAGCAAATTTCCAACAAATGGAATAATTGTGTATATTTTAATGTGAATAAAGGGAGGAATATTCCCTAACAAATGAAAACTGATTTCTAATTTTGCAGTTATGTTGGTTATTTCATGGCTCTCTATGGATTAAAATTAAATAAATGGAAAATAACTTAAATGCAATAAAAGTTCCAAATTTGTAGGTATAATGAAAAATATATTGAAAAATAGGTATTGAACATAAAAATGAAACTTGGAGAGAAGGAAAAGAAAAAAATACTAAAATAAAGTAAAAACAATATTCTAAATTACATTCAGAAATTTTCTGTTATTCTTTTTTTAAATTATTTTTCCAATCAACGGAAACGATGTCAATTAAAATAAAAGTCAGGTATCGATATAATTTCCATCAATTTCCATATTATTTATGCAATTCATCCCGAGGGGAAATCTCCTGCTGCTAAATTGTTTTCTTTCACCATTGAAGAATTGGGTATCGTGAGGTTCAATTTCGCCCCAAAATTAATCAAAGCACATTAAAAATGAGTGGCAGTCGTGGGTTCAATTAATTTATTAAATTCCCGACTTCAAGCGATAATCTGAGTCGTTAAAATAACTCATAATTTTCATTTGGCTAACGGCTTACGTGAGAACGGAATATTAATCGTCAACGTTGGCGTTGGTTCGTTGCAACAACACGCTACACATTTTTGACTTGTGGAAAGGGTGCCGTTGATATCCTCGAAAACATCGAGTTCGTCACTAATTAAACATATAAATTATAAAGAATATTTATTTTAAGATGTTTTAAGTTGATTAAGAGTACTTTATTTTAGTTGGAAATAGATAAAAACATCTACAAAAGGTTTTACGTTAAAATAATTATTATTAAAGGTAAATGTTAATACACAAGTGCGAGATTTTAGAAAATATCTATACCGGTAATAATAAAGTAACGAAAGAGACGCTACAATTATCTCTTGACTAAGAAATTTTAAATTTTTGCCGTAATTTTGAGTTTTAGAAAATTTCTATATAGGTATATTATATACTACAGTATATATGATATAAATGGCAGGAAAGTAAAAATATATCAAAGATTAATATCATTTTTGGGGTTTTTAACGACTCCCGTTGTCCGTTTGTCTCTATCTCTTACTGTACTCGAGGTGAATCAGGCTAACAGGCGAACGGACGGACAAAACCGTTTTATAAGAGTTTTTTTTCTTTAAAAACTTTAAAATCTAAAATAGTTCTTAAATTTAAGAACATTATATAATAGTTATTTACAACAAAAATAATTAAGAATCGGTAATCTGGGCGCTAAATTCCCAAAATGTTAGGTAAAAAAATTACCTGTACATGATAGTATTTATTTGTTTTTGTGAAACATTCTTTGTATTTCAATCTCAAATCCGTGATTCGATAATCCTTTCTGAAAATATTTTTTCCAGAGAATCCTTCCCGGACAATCCTTCCAGGAAAACCCGTCCCCAGAAAATTCTTCCTGGACAATCTTTCCCCACGACAATCCTTCCTCGCGACAATCTTTCCATAGGGCAATTTTTCCACAATTATGTTTTACTACAATTGTTTAAATTATTGAAACTTAAATTAATTTAAAACTAAAACTATTATTATAGAACCATGTGATGTAATAGGGGCGTTTATGCATAAAACTAAATAATTAAAATTAAAATTAAAACTAAGAAAGATGGCCAACATTCAACTAAGAAATTCATTTCTTCCATAATTCAAACAGCCCTTGCGTCAAACTGTCAAATATCAGCTACATTCAGCCCGTTTAGAGAAGAACCCATTACGTCACACTTTACGCATCGACAACGCATCTCTTCTTGGCAGGAAGGGAGGCGATACCAGCAACCAGTGGCATGTACGTTTTAGAATAAAATTGAAACCTGTATTAAAATGTAAATTATTTATTAATGTCAGCTGAACACACTAAAGTTTCTGATTTTGTCAGTGAGCATCGTGACGTAATGGGTTCTTCTGTAAACGGGCCGACTCTACCACCCAAATGAATCAAAAGATGCACAGCTGATTTATTTCTATAGCAGAATGGATTTAGGTTTTCTTCTATTTCTCCAATATTTAGTTACACAAGAGACTCCAATCACTAATGTACTTAGCAGTCTGAGCGCTAAACTACGCTTTTTCCTCCTGGTAGTAGTTTTCATATTTCTTTCATAAACAAAACAATTACAATTTAAGGTTAGGGTTTAGACAAGTAGGTTATATTTTCTAATCATAGACTGACAATTTTGACATATGTTCGAACGTAATGCGCATGTCTCTATTTTCTTAATTTCGATTAATTGTTGTTGCATGAACACCAGCATATGATAAGTGTAAAATTCGTTTAAATCTTAAATTAATTTTAGTTTAGTTGTTGTTGCATGAATCCACAGATTGTTTAGGCTTGCCACTTCACATGTCTTAATGTTTAAGATTTTTAGGCTTAATTAAAACAACATAACAGAAGTTATATCTTAACATGGGTTATCAAAATATGTCATTTCTGATCTAAATATACTGATAAGAAACACCCGGTATTTCAGATGTCCTATCTAAGAATATCAATCCGGGCTGGGTTCACTATAATAAATTTATAATATTAAAAATAAATATTCAATTTTTTTAACTTCAATATTTCTTGAATGTTGCTCTTTCATTTGTATTTTTCTATCACTCTTTCTCAATCTTGTTTTGTTTGTCTAACATTCTGGTTTTTTTCTGTTTTCTTAAGAACATTGTACATGCCTGTTTCTTTCTATCTTTTTTTACTCTTGTATTGTTTTATTTTATTTTCGTCTTCTGTCTAATCTAATTTTTCTTTTTGTAATAATAAAATTATCTCACCTTGAAAATCAACTATTTTATTTATATTTTTCTTGTAATATTTACCATTAAAAATAAATACTTATTTACATAATTCTTTATCTGACAATTTCAAATTTTCTTTTCAAAATTGACAATTCTCAATATTTATTTTTTTATATTTTACTTGTTTAATTTCTTTTTAATTGCCAAATAATAATTCAACCATGACTGATCATCTTTGACATGATATCTGACATGATCTGACCTCTTTATATTTAACTTTCGTATCAATATATTCGTTACAAAATTTATCATATTGAAAGCATTCGAATGTACTTTTCTCCACGACCATTACTGAATGTATGAATTCTGAAATCATTTTTAATAATAGAATGTAAACATTCACACTCTAGAGTCTGAATATTTATTCTATAATACTTGCCTCTTATGCATTTTGCATGTATTTTCATTCTTTATCGAGGTAAAGAATGGATTTTCTGTAATCGAATTAAACAATATGGATTGCCCTGGATTTCAAAAGTGTCACTGTCAGATATAAAATGGCGACGGTAATAATTATTTTCAAACAAGTTTTAATTTAAATAAAATAATGAGTGAAAAATCAAGTGAAGTAGATATAGAATTTAATAATATCTGAAATTGCAAATTGTCGAATTTTTGATTCTAACCTTGTTACAGAATCTACTATTAGGTATTTTCCAATATTTATAATTTTACGAAATCAGTAAAGTCCATTTTTAATACATATGGAGAAGATTTTTCATAATTCAAAACAGCGCATGCGTCAAACTGTCAAATTCAAGCTTACGCCCCCAAATGAATCAAAAGATTCACAGCTGATTTCTTTTTATAGGTTAGAAGTTACCTCTTGTTTTATATTGTTTACTCTTTTATATAATATTTATATATTTCCCGTCATTCTTCACACAATTTCAAAATGCAAAATGGATTTAGCTTTAACACCAAATCTTCTACTTCTTCGAAGTAGGGATTAATTGTCGCTCAGAAGAATTGTCATGGTAAAAAAAAATCGGGTAGGATTGTCTTTGACGATGTGCGGGAAGGATTATCCCAGTAGGATTGTCCGGAAAGGATTGTTCGCGAAGGATTATCCGGGAAGAATTATTAGGGAAAGATTATTAGGGAAAGATTATCCGAGAAATAATTGTCATGGATTCCTTCAAATTTCCCTCATACATTGATCTGATATATTAGCAGAATTTCGATTCAGATCCTTCTATTACTGAAATTATTTAATACATATGTATATATTAGTGCTGCTGGAAATAAAGGCTCATGACTTCTATATCTTGTCTATTCTTCCTGTCTATCCCTTTATATTTGTGACTAGTTTTCTCCAGTTTACGATTCCGAATGCTATCAAATCTTCTCTTACTGTATCTAACCATGTTTTCCTCGGACGGTCTCTTCTTCTCTTTTCTTCTTTGAGTCGATCCATCATTTTCTTAACCTTCCCTCATTCGCACTATAAGTACGGTCCATCTTAGTATTTGCATTTTAATTTCCTGAATAATTGATGGGAACCTATATAGTTATTTTAACTTCTCATTTGAGCGTCTTCTCCACAATTCCTGTTCTTTAACTCCTCCGTAGATCTTTCGCAGGATTTTCCTTTCCCATATATCTAATTTTGTTTCTTCCTTTGTATTCAAAATTCATGTTTCTTATAAATACATAACAGTATGTCGGATTATAGTTCTATATATCTTTAGCCGCTACTTTGTTTCATTTTGCTATTCTTTCCTCCATTTCTTCTGCCTTTTTCGCTCATGTGCTCTCACTCCTAGATATTCGAATTTTTTGAACTTTTGGAAGCTGTACTCTTTACCCTCTGCTCCTTTGAATTTCACATACTGAATCCCCGCTTTACTCTTATTCATTACTGGATACGTCGTCTAATTTTCATTAATTACTAAACTATATTTTCTTTTGTTCTAGTTCCATTTTTGGTGTCGTTAAAAGTGCCACATCATCCACGTATATTACGCATTGATGCTTACTGTGGTATACCATTTTTATTTGTATGAATTTTACTTTCTCTGAGAATCATTTCCAGTACTAGGTTAAAAATGAGATGTCTAAAAACCCTGGTGTATCCACTGATTAGATTTTGTTCCGATCTTTTTGGGAGTACCACCTGTTGCGTTCAATAGAACTTACCAGAATTTTGTAAGACGGATTTTTTTATGTGTGTATTATTAGTATTAGTTCATAAGGAATAGTTATAAATAGTATATAAGTATGGATACTTTTCGTCAAATGGGGCCGTACTGTATTTTGTGTGGACAGTGTAAAGCTGCAGACTCGAGCATTCGTCTGTATTCAGTACCAGATTATAAATACACCCTGTGTGATCTGTGATTCCAGTTTACTATGAGCGACGTATGCGCCATCTAAAATTTTTTATCTGAAACTTTAGTAATCTCTCAAAAATCAGTCAAAATCAAGTAGGTAGAGATCTCCCAGTTTTGACCCAAACTTTTACAGGTATAAGTGGAAACACCATGATTTTTAGACATCTTAGTTAAAAAGAGAAGTTGACAGCGGGTCACCCTCACGTAAACCTCTACCTACTTTAAATTCATCTGAAAGAATTGTTCCCAATCTGACTTTATTGTTGGGTTCATCCTTACCAACCGTATTATTTTTCTAGGTATTTCTAGTTTCTCTAAGGCTTGATAAAGTCGATAAAGAGCATATTATTATGCACAATTAATTATTGTTCATAAGCGTTCATTTGTATCATCATTTTTATTCATATTTTTTGAAATTTCTAACTTGAAATCAGACAATAATTAATAAATTTTGAATTTGAAAAAACCCCTTTATAATTTTACTATTAAAAAATAGAAATGACGTCACTTATTTGACATGTATGATTTTAGATATTGTCACTTCCTCTTCTGAATCTTCCTTGGTACTCACTAATTATCTCTTCCTGATGATATTCAAGCCTTTTTCTTAATAGCTTAGCCCTTACAAACTACATCTATCAAATCTATACCCGATAATTACTGCAGGCAGCCTAATCGCCTTTTTTGTGTAAAGGGCATAAAACTGCATTTCCCCAATTGATTGGAATTCTTTCTTTCTTCCAGATCATACATATGTATAGAGAATTAGTATTAAACTCTGAAGCATTATTACACGTTTTTAATATTACACACTTGTAAATTCCTTCTAAACGTTTAATAGGATTTAGATATTCTAAAAGTTAACGATACTTTTAGATAACACTATTGGTCTAAATAAGAACGCTGTAACTGCTGGTTTTCTGGCAAAACGACCAAGTGCCGGCAATAACCCTATTTGCTAAGTTACGTTCATTTGATTGTTATTATAGAGCATACGAGTTCTGAATACGTAACAAACCGATTGGACAGAGTTTTCCTGAGAACACGACCGTTTAATCAATATGATGTTATGAGGGAGAGAAACGTAAGGATATGAGGGAAGGAACGGCATTATGTAAGCTGAAAAAAAATTGGATTAGTACAATTTACCGAAGAGTCGTTATCAGATTCTTTTGTCATAAAATTAATTAGTTCTTGTACCTTATCTTTTTATAAATCGATACAAAAATATACCTTTTAGGTTTTTCGGAATGAACATATTGCATATAATTAGCAATTAATAACAATTACGTTTTAAAACATGGTGGTGCATTAAAATTAATGATAATAAATTATTATGGTTCTATCAGTTCATTATTTATTATTCTCCAAATAAATTTATATCCTACATGTGTATACTATTAAGTAGTAAAGTTCATTATTAACAATATTAATAAATTATTGGCTTCGCAAAAAAAATTCCTGTCGGTAGGGTCGACAGGGGAGGTAGATTTCTGTTTAAATTTGAGACTCATCCTTCTCTACCCATAATAATAATTAGGGCATGAAAAAAGTCTTATGACTTGTTTCAATATTTTCAAAACAGCGCAAATATGAATTGTTTGAAATTTCAACCCCCTCCAGTTCCATCCCCTTAGGTCCGATTAAAAAAAGTTTCAGAAAAATTAATTTTATAATGATTAGATCATTAAAAAGTCTTATGACCTGTTTCAATATTTTTGAAAATGCCGGAGATATATATTTTTTGGAAGTTCAACCCCCTCCAGTTCCACCCCTGTGGGTCGGATGAAAAAAAGTTTCAGACAAATTAGTTTTATAATAATTATAACATAGAAAAAGTTTTAAGACCTGTTTCAATATTTTTGAAAATGGCGGAGATATAAATTTTTTGAAATTTCAACCCCCTCCAGTTCCACCCCCGTGGGTCGGATGAAAAAAAGTTTTAGACAAATTAGTTTTATAGTAATTAGAACATAAAAAAAGTCTTGTGACCTGTTACAATATTTTTAAAAATAGCGGAGATATAAATTTTTTGAAATTTCAACCCCCTCCAGCTCCACCCCCGTAGGTTGGATGAAAACAAGTTTCAGACAAATTAGTTTTATAATAATTAGAGGATAAAAAGGTCTAATGGTCTTTTTTAATATTTTCAAAAATGACGGAGATTTGATTTTTTTGACATTTCAACCCCCTCCAATTCTCACCCCCTTAGAGGTAGAATACCTATTTGCAATACGCAATGAATTACTACCCCAAAGAATTTTTGAACCAAATTTGGTATCGATTGGTAGTGATGGAACGGAATGTCTAGACATACCTACATACATACATAAATATATACAGTGTGTCCATGTAGTGCGGCATTCCTCTCTTACAGCGTTGTTTGAAATCTGATGCAAAAATTACTTCGGAAATAAATATGGTACCAATTAAGCTACATTTTGAAATTATATTGGCTTCTACAGGGTGTTCCAAGATAAGGTGCCACAATTTTTTCTTTTTTTTAATGGAATGGTGGGTATATTTTTCCACTTTTTAAATCAACCCTTAGGTCTACATTAATAGTTAATTTTGATTTAATATCCCATACACCGTTGCCAAGTTATTACGAAATTTGTCAATTTTTCGAATTTTACACAACTTCTTATAAACCGCCATACAAAAGACATCTGTTAAGTAATTTAGTCACAAATTTGTACATGATATTTCGTAAGAACCAGAAAGCCCTTGGTAAAGTATATTTAATTTCAGTGTTACAGGGTATTTAAAATTTAATGCCAAATTTTACGATTTTCGAAGTAAATTTATTCACTTTTTTTTAAATACGATACCCTGTATATTATAACATATTTGAAAAACCCATTAAATTCTCTTTTTAAAAATTATCAATACATGGGCTTTTCAAATATGTTATAATATACAGGGTATCGTATTTAAGAAAAGTGAATAAATTTACTTCGAAAATCGGAAAATTTGGCATTAAATTTTGAATACCCCGTAACACTGAAATTAAATATACTTTACCAACGGCTTTCTGGTTCTTACGAAATATCATGTACAAATTTGTGACTAAATTACTTAACAGATGTCTTTTGTATGGCGGTTTATAAGAAGTTGTGTAAAATTCGAAAAATTGACAAATTTCGTAATAACTTGGCAACGGTGTAAGGGATTTTAAATCAAAATTAATTAATAATGTAGACCTAAGGATTGATTTAAAAAGTGTAAAAATATCCCCATCATTCCACTTAAAAAAAATTTTTTGTGGCACCTTTTCTTGGAACACCCTCTAGAAGCCAATATAATTTTAAAATGTATCTTAATTGGTACCATATTTATTACCGAAGTAATTTTTGCATCAGATTTCAAACAACGCTGTAAGAGAGGAATGCCGTACTAAATGGACACACTGTATATAGGTATATCCCGATAAAAATTTTTTTTACTGATTCTTATTCTCCAGGTCATAAACGGTGTAGCGCCTCTATTCCCGGTGCTGGGTCCCGTCTGAATCGGTTACAATAGGTAGATTCCATATATGGAGATCTACCTAAAAATCATGCAATATGTGCATATATGGAAATCATCTAATAGGTTAGTTCACACCTTAAAAGAAAATTTGAAACATGCACATAAATAATTGCAAAATTTATAAACAAATAAATATTTTAAAAATGTGGACTTTAATTTTTGACTAACAACTCACAAACTAAGTAGAGTAAATTTGAAAATGGATTATGAAAACGTAAAATCGTCCTTAATTATTAATAATTTTAATTTCAGCGCATTTTGTGAAAAATCGATAAAAAACAAATTTTTGGTAAAATTGTCTACATAATACCACACTTTCTTCAATTTATTAATTTATTGTTAAGTAACATTTAAAAAAAATTTCACGGACAAAATTACTGCTGCGTTCATCGGGCGTGAAATTATTAATAATTAAGATATATTTCCAGGAGTTGAGACTTATTTATTCTAGATTTCTTTCTCTTTTATAATATGTCATCGAATTCACTCTAACGCTTATAGCTTTTAAATTAGTTGCAAAAATTGAAAAAAGTAGACCATTCTTTTGCTTAATTATAATTGTTGCAATTTTTTATGTACGGGTTAAATTTTTTTTTGTACAATTTTCCAGAGGCAATACTGATCAGTTCGCTCCAGTTACAAGAATGCGACAATACCACAGTGCAAAAATTGGTACATCACTACATGATTGTGCCAAAAGTGACACTTTTAAAAATAGATTAAAACGAGCACTATTTAGTTCTATGGCTTTTTTTTAGTGTATATTTCTTAATACGAGTATAACCGGAAAATGATTTATTCTTCAAAAAATCTAAAAATGTTTCCATTTATGCGTTGAACAAATAAAGCAAGTCACTGCAGTCAAATGAAATCTGCTATTTTATGACGTCATAAAATGTACCTCTTTTTTACCAACGAGAGGCACCATTGGGCACTATTATCTGACCAACTTCAGCACAGTTAAATGTTCCTCCATAACACTACTGTCGATCTAGTTAGTTGCTGTGGCAGTTCCACATGGAGCAGCAGTGGCGTGGCAGTCCCTCGACCTTTAGAGATAGGTAGGTCAATCTGATAGAAGCAAATTCCGATAAAATGGGTTTTGGTTAATCGTCGGAAGAATCGGTTGGTTTTTGTCTGAAATTTGTCAAACGGAAGTGTCAAATTTCACGAACTGTCACATGACAAAAATAAAAAATGTCATAGATTGAAACTTTAACATTAAATATCTGAAAGAATACTTCTTGCATTTGAACCAAATCGAAAAAATGGCTTTTGATTAATCGTCGGAATGACCAGTTAGTTTCAGTCTATGTCAAACACTGCCACCTTTCAAAAATAAAAAATGTCATTGGTTGAAACTTTAACATTAAATATCTGAAAAAGTACTTTATGGATTTGAACCAATTTCGATAAACTGGGTTTTGGTTAATCGTCGGAAGAACCAGTTAGTTTTTGTCTGACATCTGTCAAACGGAAGTGTCCAATGTTAAAATCTCTCACCTGTCAAAAATAAAAAATGTCGTAGTTTAAATATTTGAACATTAAATATCTGAAAAAGCACTTTGTGGATTTGAACCCATTTCAATAAAATAGGTTTTGGTTAATAGTCGGAAGGAACAGTTAGTTTTTGTCTGACATCTTTCAAACGGAAGTGTCAAATGTCAAAAACTGTCACGTCATAGGTTTAAACTTTAACATTAAATATCTGAAAAAGTAATTCATGCATTTGAACCAAATTCGAAAAAATGGGTTTTCGTTAATCGTCGAAAAAATCAGTTAGGTTTTGTCTGACGATTTTTTATTAAACACTCAAAATTTAAGAAAATGACGTAATGTAATGCATGCAAAAAAAATTTGATTTGCTCTGCATCTCTCCTAGAATAAAATCAAAACTTTTGAAATATAATTTATAGATAATCTCCGGGAGACCATCACTAAATTTATCTTTAAAATTTTGCCAAATTTCATACCAAAACTTTCAAATTTATTGCATCAGTTCCACCGTTAGATACAGAGTAATATTACGTAGGAGGAGGAGATAGAATCCGTTATAATGATTTAGGAAATTCATATAGGGATCTCCGACATCGTAATATCGTCAGGAAGCGAATAACACTTACTCGTCATTAGTTCGATATGAAAAGGTTTGAACACGATTAAAGCTAGTAATGAATTTGACGCGGAATTTCCATAAGATGCACTTTTGAAACTATTTGTAATATATGAATTTTTTTATAATATTTCCTATTTTATACAAAATTAAAACAAATTTAAAATTATTTAACTGTACTAAGAAGCCACATTTAGCAAACATTTTACAAACATGCATTATTGATGTTAAACAGTTCAAACATTTAATAGAATGAGAGATTTCTGTCAAAATAAACCACAATAAACTGCGACCCCAAAAGGCATTTCAATTATCACTAGGATCGATTTCATTATTGTTACCATTCAAATTTGATTACAAAAATCATTTCTATCCCTCCGAGATTGGATAATACACGAAATGGTTTTCAATTTGATTTGCATCGTTAGGATAATTTCCCTGGTGGGACTCTATCAGATAAAATATTACAGGTTCAATTCTGCTTCGATTTTTCACGATTCTGTGGAAGAAATTCGTTTTTCATGTTGATATTGGATTACTTCGCTTACGTTAAAATTGATATAACTTACTGATTTAATTGAAAGCTTTTTTGTACTTATAATTAGTATAAATATATAATTAAAGATAAAAGGAAATTATTTTAAAATCATTTTGAAACACTATAATTTTTATTAGGATAGTTACCCAATACAAATTTGCGACTAATGTTGTTGTATAATGAATTCAACGTTGCCAACTTTATTGGAAGCTGTTATGGTACGGGCACTTAAATTATTATAGTACATTGGAGAAAAATATAGTACAATAAAGAAGAAACAAAAAATATGTAATGACACCAACAATAATATATAACTGCACTCTTTCTACATTATAAATTATACTTCCTCTGCTCTTGGTAAATAATTAATCGTTAAAAATCGTTGAAAATCGTTAAAAATCGTTAAAAATCGTTAAAAATCGTTAAAAATCGTTAAAAATCGTTAAAAATCGTTAAAAATCGTTAAAAATCGTTAAAAATCGTTAAAAATCGTTAAAAATCGTTAAAAATCGTTAAAAATCGTTAAAAATCGTTAAAAATCGTTAAAAATCGTTAAAAATCGTTAAAAATCGTTAAAAATCGTTAAAAATCGTTAAAAATCGTTAAAAAACGTTAAAAATCGTTAAAAATCGTTAAAAATCGTTAAAAATCGTTAAAAATCGTTAAAAATCGTTAAAAATCGTTAAAAATCGTTAAAAATCGTTAAAAATCGTTAAAAATCGTTAAAAATCGTTAAAAATTGTTAAAAATCGTTAAAAATCGTTAAAAATAGTTAAAAATAGTTAAAAATGGTTAAAAATCGTTAAAAATCGTTAAAAATTGTTAGAAATTGTTAAAAATTTGCCGCTTTTTGCCGTTAATTAGTTGTGGAAAAAAATTTTTGCTTCTTTTTTTCATTAAAAATTAAACATCTCGCTAACTTGATATCAAGTTAGTGAGACAACTTTATAAATATTGACGATATCAAAAAAGCTGGTGAATTTGCCGCTGAATAAAAAATTTGTCGCCTGTTTTTTATTTCCAGGTTTTTTATAAAGCAACTTAAAATTTTACAAAAAAAAATTTACTTAAACGAGTAATTGTTTTTAATCGGAATATTTTTGTACATTTCTTTTCTCCAATTTTTATAAATTTTTATAACAATTTGTGCTACTATATGTAAGAGGCACGTGAACATTCAAATTTTGATCAAAAATTTTTTGACACCCCCACAATCCAGCTTGCAGTTTTTTGATATCGCCATTATTTTCGCAGTTGTTTTGCTAACTTGATATCAAGTTAGCAAGACATTGAATTTTTAATAAAAAAAAAGACCGGCAAAATTTATTTTTTCACAACTAATTAACAGCATAAGAGCGGCAAATTCTCCAGCTGTTAGTTTTTTGATATCGTCATTATTTACGCAGTTGTCTTGCTAACTTGATACCAAGTACGCAAGATGTTTAATTTTTAATAATAGAAAAGAGTGGCAAAAATTATTTTTCCAAACTAATTAACGACAGACAAAAAAGTGGCAAATTACTAATAAGATATGGTTGTAATTTTCTGAAGTTGTCTTGCTAAGTTGATAGACGTCTATTTGTTTAGTGTTGAACTTTAATTTCAGTATTTAAAGTAAATTTAAGTTAATTTAATTAATTCAAATGTTATCACCCAAGGTTTTAAATTAATATAATTCAAAGGTTACTATAAACGATTGAAATATCCACTATGTTATTAAAAATAGTTTATGTAAAACCTGATTGTTATGAATTAATCAATATTTTCCATAAAACGTCGTGTAAAGATTAGAACGAACTAATTTAGTTGCATAATAAGCTTAACAACCTGCATTATTGAGCGACTTTATAATCCTAATGGAATCAATAACCCATGCTTTAATTATTCAACACCATATATGGGGAACACGACACATATTCTGGAGTTATGAGGTTGTAGTCGTTAATATGTGTTAAAATTGGGAAACTGGCTTGTAAAATTTAATCCACCTGTTAGCGAATTGAACACATTAATTATATGCACTGCTCTAAATTACAAAAGGGACGGGTATACGTAATGTGTGCTGCTTTTATTAATTGGCGCCCAAACCGTTGTTTTAATGCGACATAATATTTTACTACTGAAACGATTTTACAATAATAGCCAACCATAATATTGGCTACGCCACGGTATAACTTAAAAACAACAAGAGTTTAATTTACTTGCACAAATTTAATAACTAAAGTTTTTTAATACATTTATTACAATTATTGTAAAACAAAATTTGATAATGGCATTATCTAATTGATCCTTAGCGGAAAACACTAAGTAACATATGTTAGAGATATATTTTAAGTCACAAGGATGGCCTTAAGCGGAGTTTATTAGTTTTAGCAGTTATCTGATATAAACAATAAGATACTGCTGAAAACCACATGGTGAACCGTCAGCTACTGCCTTGATCGTAAGAGGTACTTTAACCCGGCGCTACATATATGGAGTTTGACAAACCCCAGCTTAGAAATATCGCTCTCAAACTACAGTAAACATAAACTTATGCGCACGCCTGTCCCAGAGCTTCTAATGTATGTTGCCACCATCGAATTCAGGCATTCCGGCAGTATACCGTAGACAGTGAGTAAAGTTACACGCTAGTGAAACGCTCTGGGGTGTGTTAAACCCCATCTATGTAATCGCGTTTGTGATTATGACGTTCTTGTGACTTATTTAAATGAGCAAAATCATGTTTATATGTTTTAGCTAAAGTATCATGTCATACGAAGCGGAACAAAAGAAGCTCAAAGCTTTATGGGCACAACACCGACTCAGAGCAGGATATCACAGCAGATGAAGCTTGTAACGGAGACTCAGACAGGGAGCTATGAGGAACAGGAATTCAGAATAAGAGCAAACCAAAAATTTTGATGGGTGTCTAAGAAACACAGAAATATATCACGGAAAAGATGGATCGAAATGGAACAAAAAGAGTAATAAGGAGTAATAATTGACAAATTAGCTCCTGTTCGTGAAATTCTCGAGAGATTTATTGAATATTGTAAGCAGGATTACACGCCTTTGCAATATCTGACGATAGGTGAGAAGTTAGAGTCTTATCGTGGAAAATGTGCTTTCAAACAGTATATTCCCAAGAAGCCTGCAAAGTATGGGATGGAAGTGCAAGCTTTAGTTGATGCTTGTTCGTACTAAGTTCTAAACTTGGAAGTATATCCAGGAAAACAGCCAGAAGGGCTCTTCAATTGTAGCAACTCACCAGCAGATATCGTTGACAGGCTCATACGAGCTATTTGGAGTTCCAACCGTAATATGACCTTTGACAACTGGTACACATTAATTAATGATAAAATTACTGAAAGAACGTAAGCTCACGTCAGTAGACACGCTGAGGAAGAACAAACGATGTATTTCAGCACAATTCTTGAAGGTTCGGAACAGAGAACCAAATACGTCTTTAATTCTCTTTCAAAAAGATATTACCATACATGCAAAAAAACAAAAATTTTCTGCTGATGTCCACCATACACCATGATGGAGCTATTGATGATGCAACTGGCGAGAAAAATTTAAATGAAATTATAAGCTTTTACAAATTTAATAAAAGTGGAGTAGAAATAGTAGATGAACTCTCTGCAACATATGACGTGTCAAAATATTCACGAAGATGGCCTCTTACGATCGTGTTCTCTCTTTTGAATACAGCAGCCATAAATTCTGTGGTAATATACAGAGAAAATAATCAAAATTTCAAACTTGCCAGAAGATTGTTCATCAAAATGTTGGAGTTTGAACTGATCCAGGACTACATCTCTGAAAGAAAGAATAATCCAAGGATACCAAAAAGTATTCACCAAAAAAAAATTAAGATTTTGGTCAAAATACCCCTGGAGTTCCACCTGCCAAGGTTCCGAAACTCATGGGAAGATGTTCTATATGTCCAAGGAGCCGATATTGGAAGACTTAATTTTTCTGTCAAAGTTGTAAATCATTATTGTGCCTGGAGCATGCTGTAATGAGTTGCCAAAACTGCATGCATTCAGACAGAGACTAATTTTTACTTTCTTACTTTACAACCTGACTTTTTCTTTGTACTCTCTTTCTGTTCTCTTATTATTAAATTTCCATTTATGATTGTATTTCTTATAAAATATTTATTTTATTTTTCTAACGATTTTTGAGTTAAGGTGTTTTTTTCGGTATGTGAAAATCTACCTATTTTTAGTTTCTTTTCTGATATTTATTATTGTTCAGTTTGTGTTTTAATGGTCATTAGATGATCACGTGAGAAAAAGAAATAGAAATATGCAAAATATTTTTTTAATTTTTTTTGGAAATTGGGGTGTCTTAGACCTCTTATATGTACTGATGAAAAAAAATCCACATATGTAACGCAGGGCTAAAATGCCAACGAATAATTCAGGCTGAAATTAAGTGAGTTTTTAAGTAATGCTCATAAACGGCTGACGGTATTTGAGAATACCGTCAGGAATTGAGTGAAGAGAATCACATAGAAGTGAATGGTGAAAATCTAGCTACTTCATCGGATATGAACAATTAAATTGGTTTTGAAGATGAATATAATGAGGTAGAAAATATAAGAATAGAAGATATTATAGTGACAGAAGAAAACAATATTACACTTTCAACTCAAATTGATAATAAGTCAACTTTAACATCATCATCGAGCAACAGACGTTATTATCGACTGATACTAAAAAGTAATAATATACCAGAGGATAATAAAAATGAAGAGGAAGAGAACTATACTCAAGGAAACAAAATAACCAAAAGCAGAAAACTGATACATAAGAAGAAAGCTGAAGTAGAAGAAGCCAAAAGAAAGTGGAAGTAAGGAAGTAATGATAATTTCATGAGACAGTATAATTTGTCTAGTGGTAATGTAGAAGAAGAATTTAGTCACCGTTCTAGTCCTGACGACGTGTACTTACTTTTAATGGGGATTCCAAAGATGATATAGTTTTTCAGGCTTATGCAACTCAACGTAATAAAACAGTCAATGTAACCAAAAATGAAGTACTTTCCTTGGTATTAATTCTTTAATGACCTATCACCGCTTGCTTAATTGGAAGCAATACCAGAATAGCAGTCTTGATCGATGCTTACCTTTAGCAGCTAACTGCATGCCTAGAAATTGTTTTGAAAAAACTTTTCGGTTTCTTTATTACAAAGATAACAGTTTGATTCTCCAAAATAATAAAGATAAGATTTATAAAATAAGGTCATTAGTAACTACTCTGAATAAGAATTTTAGTCAATTTTACAAAACTACATGATGCTATAGCATTGATGAAATTATGATTTTGTTCAAAGGTCGAAGTTCGTTGAAACAATATAATGCTAAAAAGCCCATAAAGCGGGATTATAAACAACAAAATGCATATATCTCAGACTTTGAAGTGTATCAAGGTAAAAATGAAGAAATAGAAGAAGAATTCAAACACTTTGGTCTCGAAGAACATGTGGTGATGCCAAAGCCTGATTATACTTCACGTCTATTAAACTTTTAGAAAAACTTCCGACTCCATAAGGTTCTCGCACGTGGTACGATCCAAAAAGATTGGATTTCCCAAACAAATGGTAGAAGATAAAAGTATGAAAAGAGGGGATTACGACTATCGTACCTCAAATGGAAGGATAATCGTATAGTACATTTAGCTTCTAATTTCCACGCCAAAAAAAAAAATACAGTGAAACGAACAAAGCAAAAAGATGGAACACGACGCGATATCAAACTGTATGGGTCCAATTCCAAAACGTCGAAAATAGAATTATAGCATTACCTACTGATGATATTCGTCTTGAAAACTGAGGATCCCACTGGGTGGTATATGAAAAAAACAAACGGAGATGCTAAATGTATAGCAGCAAATGTATTTAATCTAGACCATACAGGAAATGTTTAATCTGTGGAGTCTTTTTGTGTTGGATTTCAAAAAAGAATTGTTTCGTGGAATACCATGAAATCTAAGACTTTTGTTTTAACGGTTTTAATAAAAATTTCTCCAATAATTTGTTTCAATATTTAATTCCTTTTAATGTTGTGGTACTTATTTCGCGATGGTACTTTAAAAACCAATATTTTGAAAAACATTACAAAGACTTTTAAATACTGCCTAAATGTAAAATTATAAAAAAATATAAAAAAATAAAAAATATTCCTTCATTGGACACTAAAGGGTTAAGGGACTAGATAATTCAGAGAAATTGTAATTTAAAACCATTTTAAGAATGATTAGTTTTGGGTACGATTAGAATAAGACAGTTAGTTCTTGTGTCTCGTTGAGGTTAGACTTCTTTTTAGGCAATTATGTATGTCAATAATCATTATTTTTTCAAAACTCACACGCAGGTTCGCTCGGCCTAAAGAAAAAAAATTGTAAAGTGACATTTTGGTACATTATTGTTACATATTTATAAAAAATGTACCTACGTTAATGCGAAAAAAACGGCAAATTGTTTGTTGTTTTTCAGTTAACATTTCTTTTTAGTGGTATTTGATAAATTAACTCTTTCAACAACATGACGCAACACTAAATTTAAGAAAATGTCCTAGATTTGTGATTATTAATAAATTAAAAGGTTGTATAAATGTAGCATACATTTTCATTTATCCACTTAAATATAATGTTCAAGTTTATTTTGGATAAAATATATCCATTCTATAATAATCGATTCAAGCTCATAGTTATTATTTATAGCAAATAAATAATAAACGTGAATATTTGCGAAAAATCTGAAAACTTTCCACATTATAATAAGATATGTTTACGCGCATGAGCTTAGTTGGTAAAAGAAACAGCCAAAGTAGGAGTTCGTTACGGAAACAAATGGCTTTCCTCCGTTTGGCCGGAAAGAATGTTTTCGAATTCCTGAAAGCATTAAAATAATATTAAGTAATCGTTAGCATAAACATCTCATTTTTCAACATAACTGTTTATTTTTATGTGTTTTTCCTAGAACTTCTGTACCGTTCTCCGTTCGCATCTCTCGAATACGTTTAGCATTTTTATTTCGTCTCTATTAAGAGGTAGTGATAAAAAAAATTGGCTGCATTTGTTTGAATACATACCGATTCTAGTTGTTGTCTTGTGAAACAAAGAATAACTTACCTGAAAAAAAAGAGTCATTACTTTAAATGAAAAAAATAAATATTGAATCAAGTTAATAAATAAGTAATTTGTTTTTGGCAATAATATAAAGTCGGCGCTTTTTACTTTCTGGCTACATTTATTTGTTATAATATAGTCTTATCTTTGTCGTCACATAATAGTATTAATATTTTTTTTTAATTATCAATAATGCTTAAAAACAAAACTATTAATGCCAATTTTAGGTCTAGATTAAAACTGAAGACAGTTGAAGTCAGTGTCAGGGTTGCCAACTAGTTTTTGACACACCTTTAAAATATCAATAACAAGGCAATTTTTTTGAAAACGTATCGTATATTAAATTAAGTATTTCTTATCAATTTTTTTGGTGGATTTTAAATCTCTGACTTTGCAATGTTATCAATCATCAAAGGCTGGTGCTGCTTCGCATGGTTAAGTGTTGCCGTGTTGCCATAAAAAAATCCCCTACTCCTAAACAGTTGAAAATCAAAATGGGTGTATTGTTTTCTCTGCATCTTCGCCATCTTACAAAAAACAGGTGTTAGAGTTTGTTTAACCATCCTCTGCCGTTACGTCATACATTGTCCAACTTGATCTCTCAATTATGAAATGGATGAGACGGAATTATGACGTCATCAACGAATTTCTTAACTAATGTTGACGTAAATGTTATTTATTACTTTTGACAGTTTAATTATTTTTTTATTGTCAAAATGCCTTCCCGGTACATTGAGAAAGAGCAAAGTTTAATTTTGAAGTCGATTAATAACTTTTCAAGAGAAAGAGATGCTGGGATACTGCTTTTACCATAAAATACAGTCTAGAATGCTTGGGTTCACCCCAAACATATATTTTCCACTTAATCACGATTCGAAAATTCGTAATTTTTTTAATTTAGTCAAAAATCATGCTCAGGGACGTTAAAAATCCCCAAGCTAGAAATTTGAAACAAATCAGTTCAAAAAACGGACGTTTAAAGTAAAATAAAATACTAACTTTCAGTAGATAGAACGTCCTTTAACTTTAAAGATTCAGTAAGTAAAGGCGATGACGTTTAGAATAACTTTACAAGTTGATTTCTTGTATAATTGTCACAATCTAAACATCATTGTCATTAGTTACAGCACCTTTAAAGTTAACGAACGTTCTATCTACTGACAATAAGTTATATAAAAAGGTACGAAACGCATAAAGCAAAGTACAGTTTTTGGCATTACCAATTTATTCATATACACACACCTTAACATGCGTCATTGAAAACAATCCTTAACTTATGTCATTGATTATATTTTAATTTTGAGGTTAATCTACTATCTACCTAGATTGTATGAATTTTTAAGGATTATTTAGGAATTTTCCAAATATTTTTCAATTATTTTTTTACAACTGTTTTGCGGATTTATCAAGGAGTAATCAAAGATTTGTAAGTGATTTTTCAATGTTTCAAAAATTTTGAAAGAATGATATCTCATGTATTTTCAAGGATTTTTTAAAAAGTTTTCAAGTACTTTCGAAGGTATTTTTTAAGAATTTTAAAAGTGTGTTTTGGGAATTTTGTTGTGAATGATTTTTCAAAGATCAATCAAGTATATTTTACGGATGTTTAAAGGAATTTTCAGAGCTTTAAAAAGATTTTTATGAACGTTTTAAGACAGTTTCAATAATATTGAGGAATTTTTTTGGATTTTGTGGGCTCTATCGTGGAAGAATACACAAAGACAGCCAGACAGACAGACAGACTTTCATTTAGAAATGGTCTTAATCATCTCAGGTGATCTCAAAATCGATATTTCCATCTTCATGTCGAAAATTTTTTTTAGCTCGTTCTCGGAGGTGGGTCGGGAATGTAATAAGAAAAATAGGAAAAAACAAAAAAAAAATTATAAAAAGATAGATAAAATACGTAAATTATAGATAAATTGACAACATATTGAATTCCCTATAGTGACGGAAGAAACGGTGTAAAGTATCTACTGACAATCCTTAGAGATTTTTAGATTTAATGAAGACAGCAAAATAGAGGTAAAATCATAACATTAGTAGTTGTTAAGATATTTTTTTTCTGATCTAATTTTTTACAAAATTCGTCATATATACTTTTTGGGCCTTTCCTAATATTTATAATTAGGAGAGATTAGGAAACATTGAAAAAAAAAACAGAAAAAAAATAAAAATGAAAAAAAACGAGAATTAATTAAAACAATCGAAAAAATTTGAAATAAAATCTGAAAAAATTGAAAAAAAAACAAAAGAGTTTAACAAAAAAATTGAGGGAGAAATGAACGCAAGAAATCACAAAATATCGCAAAAAAACACAACAAAATCACAAAGAAATAGCAAATTATTATAAAAAATCAAAGAAATAAGAAAAATCAGAAAAAATTAGAAAACGAAAAAAATAGAAAAAAAATGAGAAAAAAAAAACGAGGAAAATTTAGAAAAAATCCAAAAAAAAATCAGAAAAATGACAAAAAAGTTAGAAAAATCGAAAAACATCGCAAAAACCATTGAACAACCAAGAAACCGAAAACAACTGGAACTATAAAAAAATGAAAAAATTCAAAAAAATTGATATAAATTGCAAAAAACAGAAAAAATCGGAAAACAAATTAAAAAGAACTTTGGAAAAAATTGAAAGAGAAATTAGAAAATTTTGGGAAAAAAATGAAAAATTGTAAAATACGGAAAAAAATAAAGAATTCACAAAACCGAAAAAAAACCGCCAAAATACGCTAAAAATCGCAAAAAAACGAAAAAGAAAGCCAGAAAAAAAGCAAGAAATCGAAACATTTCACAAAAAATCGTAAAATAATAGCAAAAAACCACAAAAAACCACAAAAAAATGACAAAAATAAATGAAATGAAAAAATGAGAAGAAAACAAAAAAAAAAGAAAAGAAAAACAGAACAATGAGAAAAAATGAGATTAGAAAAAATTGAAAAAAATAAAAATAAAGTAAAAAAAATAAAAAATCATAAAAATGAAAAAAAAAAGAGAAATAATTAAAACAATCAAAAAAAAACTGAAAAGAAAAACAGAAAAAATCGGAAAAAAAAACAAAAAAATGAAAAATAAAATTGTAAAATATAATATAAATATTATCATAAAAAATCAAAGGAATAAGAAAAAATGAGAAAAAATTATAAAGCGAAAAAAATATAAAGAAAAACAGAACAATGAGGAAAAATTAGAAAAAATTAAGAAAAAAATTACAAAAAAAGCTGAAAAAAAATCAGAAAAATGAGCGAAAAGCGAGAAAAATCCAAAAACATCGCAAAAACTAAAGAACAACCAAAAAACAACTGTAATCATAAAAAATGAAATAATTCAAAAAAACTGATATAAATTGCAAAAACTCGCAAAGAAATTCCAAAAAAGTCACAAATAATTGCAATAATCAGAAGAAATGAGAAAAAATTAAAAAACTAAAGAAAAAACCACAAAAACAGAAAAAAACAAAAAATCAGAAAAATGAGAAAAAACTAGAACAAATAAAATTTTTGTAACTAACAAATAATTTTCGCAAAAGTAAAGACTTGGTACGTACTGAAAACAATCATTATAATATATGTCAAACCGAGGTTATTTATTTGGAGAAAAAATTAAAAAAAAATTGTTTACTATACAAATCAGGTATAGATTTAGATAAAAATATTAAAAAAAAATATTAAAAGATACCTAACATTCACAGGCCAGTTTATATATCGGATTATAGGTCAGTAGTTTTGGGACCGGCAACTTTAATGGTGTCATAAAAATCTTCTATTTAGGTACCTGATGGTCACTAATATCCCAAATTCACTCAAAATCAAAACCATTCGGCGGTCGTTACATCTGGCAACTAAGAAAGATTATTAGAGGATAATAAACATTTAAATTTTTACATCTAATCGCCATCTATCGAACATTTAGTTAATTAATAGTTTTTGTTATAAAAATCATGGGGTGCTAATTCCGTCTTAAGGTCCTGTCCCGTGTTTTGTTTAAAATGCAAGGCAATATACACGAATGTGTTAATATATTCATAATGTGGTCAGAAACATTTTTAGACCAGTGCAGCGATGTCCTTTATGACATAGTTGCACTGGTGAGTTAAAATAGTTGAAACATAACGATAACACGTACATATTTTAATTTAATAAATTATTGTCAAAAAAACTAATGAAAAAAATTTTAAACTCAATTTCTTTTTATCGCATTTCTTGTATAACAGTAATTTTCTCGCTCTCTTCGTCTAAATATTCCCCACCGCGTCTTACTGTTTTCTTTAATATCTATGCAAAAGATTTAGGGCTTCTATGGAGATAAAATGAAGTTTTCGACAAAATGAAGTCTTAAAACTCTACGAGGGACAACCAAACTGCATTGTAAACGGTCACACGGAGTAAGGACCGCTCTAAAGGGAAGAAGTTATGAATAATTTTAAAGCTAAGTGATTCTCAGGTTGAATTAAAGTCATTGAATTTACATATAAATGAAAACTTGGCATAATTTTGGTTATTATCACAGAAAATTTCCTTTAAGTTTAAACATGGTCATCACGCGATAAAATTTTCGTCACAGGATCGTTAAACTAGATTTTACTACACTGCTCAATAGAATACTGACTGCACATATTATTATTAATGTGAATCGGATTAATAATTATTAATCCGAATTACTTCTCACATATTAGTATGTAGGAATCGTGGAAAAAAAATATTAATAATTTAAAAAACTATTAATAATCACTCGTATACGAGGTTTGTCAAAAAAATATAAATTATTTATTTTTGATAATATCGAAAACTTTTGTAAAAAAAAGTATTTTGAATTTAAAAACTGGAAATATGGAAACATTAAGATATTTTGAAACCCTCGTAAGATAAAACAATATTGTGGTTATGTATATTAGATACACTAGCGATTTTAAATTTTATATTTTCGACGCTACCAAATGTACATTTTCTGCGATATACAAAAAATATGAATGTTTTTAAATGGGACAACCCGTATATTTTACAATTTTATGTTAGTTTTTTATTGCCCATATAGCACACAAACTGATAATGGCAATCAATTTTAAGAAATCAGAAAAAACATTTTTATTCTGTAATTAATATTGCAGTATAAACAGAAAACAATAGTCAAAGAAAAAAATAAAAGAGATGTTCAATATAACCTCCTTGTCTTTGGAAACAAAAATCGATTCTGAAGAAAATTCATCCCAGACTTTTCTAATCGTTTCCGGAGAGATTAGTGCAATTCTGTCTTTCAGTCCTTGGGTAGTATGTGGTGGCCTATTCACATACACTTTGTAATCTAGAGGTCTCAAATCCGGAGATTTTGCTGTCCATTCGATATCTCCTCTTCCAAATTTAGATTTAGAAATGTAATATCGAGAAACTCACGAACGCCTCAACGATAATGAATCCAAATTGATTTGTTCACGACATGAGAATTTATATCATCAGGAAAGAATCTGGCTGATAGACAATAAACATTTAACATCTCCATTAAAAAAAAAACAGGAGATTATCCATACTCAAATGTGGTAAGATTACTCAAAGGAATAATAAAACTCCAAGTCATACCACAATTATTTATGTGAAGTTAATGTTTAACAGTTAAGTGGCCATTATGGAGTTTTTGGGTTAGCGTAATTATAAAAAGCAAAAATTTTTTTAAATTTTATTGTTAATTTTGGTTAAAGTATTTCTTACGTTTATTGTTTATTAATTGTTCATTATGTGACTTTCATACCATATCAATTTATTGTAATTTGTCGTACTTGACTGACCGTTTCTGCCTAATGATGGCTATCGTTTGGCCGAAACATGTTGCCACTTAACTGTTAAACATTAACTTCACATAAATAATTGTCGTATGACTTGGGGTTTTATCTCCTTTAATTTTATTTTTTCGGTATTGTTTTCTGTTTAATATTAATTAAAAATTAAAAATTGCTTTTCTAATGTCTTAAAATTAATGGTATGATGCACTGGCAATAACAACTGTAACAGAAAATTGTAAAATATACGGGTTGTCCCATTTAAAAATAAACATATTGTTCGTATATCTCAGAAACTACATTTGGCAACGTCGAAAATTTAAAATTTAAAATCGCTTTTCTACAATCTACATAATCATAATTTTGTTATTGTATCTTACGGGGTGTGTCAAACATATCTTCATGTTTCTATACTTTACGCGCACACTGTATAGTCATGATGGGAAGTAAATATTTTCTGATAATAATTAATTACGACAGAATTCAGAGCAACATTGGGCTAAAATTTCACCTACTGCAGCAAATAATATTAATTCAAATTCAAAAAAGGTTTTAAACATATTAGAGGTTTTGTTACCTTAGCCAAAGACAAGATTTTTTGACTTCCTGAATAGTAGTGGAAAACTTTTTATTGTATTTTCTTTAGATTAGGTTTGATTGTCACCACATGGATAAAAATTCTAATTTCAGACTTCTAAATAATAAAGTAAAGAAGTATTATAATACGGCTCTGTCTGTCTGTCCGTCTGTCTTTCTGTCTGTCCGCATTGATAACTAAAAATCGAAAAGAGATAGAGACAAACAGTCAACGGCAATAAAATCAGTATACCTTAAATAGCTTCCAAATAGATTTTCAGATTTTTATGATTTCAAAACTGGATATAAAAACCAGATCCGGAAGTGATACCACCGGTTTCAAAAATCATTCCGACGTGAAATTTAACGCTAAATCGATATTTGAAAACTAGTTTTAGATTTAGGTTGTTTTCATTGCTAAATATACTAACGTTATCCAAAAAACGCAACATATGTTATTTTAAATATCTTTTGAAACTGTGATTTCTTAAGACCGAAGGATGTTCTCAAAAATTCGTTGTGTCCATTCTACACTTAAAACAGTTTTTTCTACAGAACGCATGCTAATTTCTATCTTGTGGAAACCGCAGTCAATAATAATTTGTATTCGGTACTTGCCACCAATCCTCGTCTCGTTTAGTTTCCTATAATCTACAACCAAGCGATATTTACTGACATCTTCACGCATTCATTTTCTTTGGTACTATCCAAGCGAGGTCCATAGATGGTGGTATTATTTTTTTAGCTAATATCTCATTTATTTGTCGTTCTGCTTCTTCTCTGTGTGCATGTGGGTACTCATTGACATATACTCGTAGACGTGCCTAACCCGTAGATCGTTGTAATAATTTTTTGCTCGAAAAGAATGAAGGAGATGATGTATTGTTTCGGATTTGTTAGTATTCTGACTACGATACTATTTTGAGATGGTCTTAAACATCGTTTTATCTCATTCTTTCAATGTATAGCACAATTTGCTCAGCTGAACATGTTCATTAGTATACGTTTTTGCGTAGATAGAAATTTCGTTTTCTTTTTAATAACGTGTAAGTAAAAATCAATAGGTTATGTGGTTTTAAAAATGTAGCAAAAAAATTTACACAATTTATTATTGTTCTTTCTTCCTTCACAGTTAGTATGTTCCGTATGTAATGGCGATAGAAATTATGTCTTAAAATATTCAAACTTAGTGAGATCAAAGCTCATTTTGTCAGAAGGCAGAGATTGAATTGGTTTATTTAACATTATACAAATATTTTTTTAAGATCACTATGAAAAGTATAGAAATAGACACGGCTTACTTGCATTTAAAGTCACTAATTCCCTACGGCGCGAAAAAGTGGTGAGAGAATTTTCTGTACTAGACACCGCGCATGCGTATAAGACAGTAGAGAACTATTATACTAAATCTCCCACGCATCTGTCGTATTAGGATGCTGCGTTTGTTGACAGGTCGCTTTAGGTTTTCTTCGCCCAATAGTAGAAACCTTAGCCTACATAACCCTTCATAGTACCAAAGTAGATGTACTGCGGTTTCCTCCTCTTCCTGACAAAACTTGCAAATAGCTTTCTCTGCAAGGCCTATTATATTCACATATTTGTTGAGCCTACAGTGCTCTGTAAGAAGACCTACTATTATTCTAGTTGTTCTTCTATTTCGACTACCAAGCTCTGTTAGGGCCTCTAAGCAGTCTCAATCAATTCGGCAGTGAAATTTTTTTTCATTTTTTTCCTTTTTTGCCGGACGGACACGTCAGCTGTTATACGACAATAATTTTTATACGACAGTAATTTGCGAAGAAATAAAGAATCGGTTCGTGAACAATTTTCTTACTTTAGGTTGAGAAGTAAAAAATAAGTAAAAATAATACAATTTCATAATAACAGATGAAAGAAAAAATAAACTAATAGATAATACTGGGAAATACTTCATTTAATAAAATCTTCAGTTAGTAAGATAATTTGACAATTTAATTCAATTTGTATAACTAAGATACATATACAAATAGAGAGCAATTTTTGTTTTTGGAGTTAGAGAGTATCTGTGTTTTTTTTTGGGAACTAGAATTTTAGGGTAGTCGATATAAGTAATTACCGTTAAGTTAATAGCAAGAGTTCCTCAATATTTTAAATTCCAGATATAACAGGGAAAACCCCAGTAAAATATATTGTGTAAATGTGACCATTTTTACAAGTAGCAAATACAATTGAGTCGTCAAAACAAAGAATTTATATGTTATATATTTCAAGTTCCATTTTCGATACAAGTTGGTTCCTAGCGAGGCTTGGCAGTTTTTGGGCAATTTTTCAGTCATAAACATTGATGCCTCACCGGAAACAATATGACTTAACTTACGGAGTCGCTCATGTTCAATAGTATTTTAAGCCACAGCCAAATGCAAAGATTTATTAATGTTTTTTGTCAATGTCAGTATTTTCCAAGAATTTATAAATAAATGAAATGAAACACATGTACCACAATGATTTAATGAAATTGCATCGGCAGCTAGTTTCGGCTAATTAGCCATCATCAGAACATATAAGTGAAGATTAAAGTTGTTATATTAACAAAATGCAAAAAGGCATAACATTGATGAAAAATGGGGAAGGGGCAATTTAAAGGTACATGAAAAACTAATAACGAAAAAGTTTCAAAGGAGAATAATTAAAAAAATTGATTAAGGTGTGCATAGCACATTTCAACTAAGTTGAAGCAAATTCATTTTTTGATAAATTTTTTTGAAATGTGCTGTGCACAACTTTTAATCAATTTTTTGAATTATTCTCCTTTGTACCTTTTTCGTTATTAGTATTTCATGTACTTTTAAATTGTCCCTCCCCTATTTTTCCTTCAAATACGCCACTACCAATTTTTGATGTGCATTAATGTTATGCTTTCTGCATTTTGTTAATATAACAACTTTAATCTTTACTTATATGGCCTGATTACGGCTAATTAGCTGAAACTAGTTGCCGTTACAATTTCATTAAATCATTGTGGTACATGACTTTGAGTTTAATTTCATTTATTGAACACTGGACCACATTTGGGATATAGATAATCTGTTACATTTAAGAATTTATAAGTTAAAGCCTTTTTCACTGAATGGCGAGTTTGGAAATACCAGAAAAGTCAGTTAATTTTTGTGTTTCGTTGGGTAAAGACCTGTTTCAGGCATCTTTGAGTTTCTGTCGGACAGGCGAGGGTTTCTAAGAATTAATAAATCATTTTTATAATTTCGTGTTCATTTTGATAACAACTATTTATTTTATTTGTATTCCTTTTTTAATTTATGCTGTTTTAACCTTTATAAATATTTAACCCTCGCCTATAAATTAGTTAGAAAAAGTACCGAGTTTTATTTATAACCATAATGATAATAACCAATCAACTTTACTAATTAATAATGAGTGAAAAGGGGTGATATTTCCCCTATCAACTGAAAAAGTACGTAAAACTTTATAGACTTCACTCGAGATGGGATAGAACTTCAATCACTGTTGACAACATAGACTTGTATAATTAATTATGTCAATAATAATCATTTTATTGTAATTCAAGCGCGTCTAGGTTCGCTCGGCCTAACAAGAGATATTTTGTCTTAATAATATTGGTATTTATATAGAAATAAAGCACCATTAGCATACATGGGGTACATCTTTGTTACTTAGAGTAAAAAAGCGATTTTTATTTTAATATTTTATTGTGAAAAAAACAATATATAAATAGGTACTTAAATAATTCGATGTGTAAATCTTGTGATTCATTTTATTCCAGTATTATTGTCTGCGTAAACGAAAAAGTCCCCTTTCACATTGCAGGGATACGAACTACCCCTTTCGAATGCAAATAGACACTTCCAGCCCCGACGGAGCTGCAGAGGCGGAGACATTCTTCTTTGGGCCCCACCTGGTACATATTTTTTTTATAGTTCTAATAAATATAATAAACCCTAGTAATTAAAAAATTATTTACTTTACATTGGAGATATTTTAAAGTTAGCTTACATTAAATTTAACAAAATAAATACAATTAAAAGTTTATTACAAAACCATATCCCAATATAACCTATAGAACTGTCAAAAAAATCATAAAATTTGTGTAAATGAAAAATATTCTTAATTCAAAGCAATTTTATAAAAATTTGACAATTTGATACTCACTTTGTTAACGTTAATTTACATTTTAGTAACGTTAATTTAAAAATTGAGGGTTAAATAGCAGCCTTGACTGAAAATGATTACCTGAGATTGAATTAAAACTAATATTTCTGTTTAATAATTATTTACAATTATTTTTTTTCATTTTTACAATTAAAATAAAATAATCTAACCTAGATTTCGTAACGTCAACGCTATTCTAGATTGCAAGTAAATGGACATTATACAATTGTATTATTCGATTGTATTATTCGATAAAAAAAAAGGTGTGTAAACACTCACTTACTGATTTAAATTCCCTTTTATCTTTAACAGCGAATCTGATTTAACTGAAATATTTCAGATCTCTGTGAAGTCAACTCAATCGGTTTGAAACTCCTTGCTCAAATAATAAATCAATCAGAACGAGAATTGAAAGATGTTCTCGAGTGTTGGAGATGCTTTCTGAGTTTATTGGCACTTGAACTTGAAACTGTTCAAATGGAACTATGACAAGTTCATTTCGCCAATTAGCTATATATCTATTTCTAGCAGAGAATGGGGTGAAACTACGTATATGGCTCATTGTTTAGATCAGGAAATCATGGGAGAGAGTTGTTAACTTAAGATTGTAGAAATGCTAAATTAATTCATTATTAATAAAAAAATATTTGGCACTACAATATTTAAATAAATAACTTTGAAGTAACAAAACTCGAGTACCACAATTTTTATTACTTCATCAGTAGACCAAATTTGAGATAATGGATAACCTTTTGGATTTAAATAACTATGTCCAAATTCCACTCCGAAGATTGAAAGAATTAAAAATAAAAAAACAATGATGGGGCAACTATGCGATTTTAAAATATAAAAAATCTATATTTATAAAAATAGTTGAATGTTTTATATTTCAGAGATCCTGCCTATTGGGCCGTAATTTGTGGTTAAAATTCAATATGTTGCGGTGGGAAAACTAAAATGAAAAGCAAATTCTATAGCGTCTGGAAATTGACAAGGAGGAAAAGGCGGAAATGAGAAGTTTGTTGTTCGAAACAATCTTAAAATATTTTTGATCAAGATGTGGTAGTTATTGTTCCAAAACAACGAGCGAGCAGACTTTTAGAGGAAATTGAAATAAACAGAGAGGATGCATTAAGATTAAAAAAAAAACATCCTGATATTTTCGTACCTTTCTTATCGAAAAATAATTCTGCGTGACATTAAATATTTTAAATTATTACGAAAAGTAGTTTTTAATGAAAAACTAAATTTTATTATTTATTTATTTAAACCCAGGTCTTACTCAACAATAATCTTTAGGTTCTTATAAACTAATACTCCATAATTAGGTATACAAATTAAACCCCACTATGCTCTGCTATTTACACTAATACAATACACCAACTCAAAAGGCTTGATCCATTTAAGTCTTCTTGACAGGTCTGTATTGTTGAGGAGATGGTTCTTCGTGACTTCTAGCAAATTTTCTTATGGTTTGTTCAACAGTACATATCTATCTTGAGGTCCCGATATAGATATCTGTTTTTGAAGTACCAAGGAGCATTAACAATACTTCTCAATACTTTATTCTGAAACCGTTATATTATTTCCAGAATGCTCTTACTGGCACATCTCCATAATTGGATGCCCTATGTCCAAACCGGTTTAAGGATCTGATTGTACAAAAGTATTTTATTATAAGTTGACAGGGCTGATTGTCATCCAATTAGACAATATATTTTCTTGTATCTAATGTTCGTTTCTTTTCTTTTTTTACATGGACTTTCCATTTAAGTCTTGCATCCAAAGTCATACCCAGAAGCTTTGCAGAATTAGAATGTGGGATCTAAGTACTTTTTATACTTTTTGATTTTATTTGTGAAATTTATATGAATGGATGTAGTTTCATTCAATCTTATTCTCCATTTTTACTTTCCCAACCCACCTCCTAGAAGGGAAAGTATTGTGAACGAGCTAAAGAAAAATTTCGAGATAAAAACGGAAATACCCATTTTCGGGTCTCCTAAGACGATTAAGACCATTTCCAGATGGAAGTCTGTCTGTCTGCCTGTGTGTGTATGTGTGTATTCTTCCACGATAGAGGCCACACGTTTAATCCGATTGAGCTGAAATTTGGTATAGGGATTTGGGTTACCCGTCGGAAGAACTTATTAGTTTTGTACATCTGTTAAACGGAACTATCACTATAAAAAATGGCAGATGCAATATGTCAAGGAATTGGACATGCAATATGTCACTTGAAAGTCCTTGAAAAACTCTATTCAGAACATTTAAAATTATTTCTCCAACTATCACCTGTCAAAAATAAAAAATGTCAAAATTTGAAACTTTAGCATTAAATATCTGAAAAAGTATTAATCCGATTGGGCTGAAATTTGGTACAGGTGTTTGGGTTACCCGTCGAAAGAACTCTTTGTTTTTGTATGACATGTGTCAAACGGAAGAGTCACACTTCGTTGCATCGCACCTTCTGAGTGGTTTTCTACTGGGAAGTATCTTATTATGTATTAGGTTTTAGGCGTACCAGCATTTTAATTGTACCAGTGTGGTTTCATAACAATTTATATTCTGGAGTATACATTTATTCTGGTAAGGTATGATAATATTTTTGTAATATATCATTCTGTTAATAAAATGTCATTGTTTTTAGGGTTAAGATCTAGGATGTTTCTGTGGTTGTGGAGTACTGGACATGACATTAGATGGGTGACTGTTAGCTGACGGTTGCACATGTTGCGTTGTGGTCTTCGTTTCCCGGCTAGCATGTAAGCATGTGTAAGTCTAGTGTGACCAATTCTTAGATGGCACAGGATTAATTGGTCGTGTCTATTTAACGATTTGGGGTACAACCATTTTTTGGTTGATATTTTAGTTTCAGACAATTGGCCGTTATACGATGCCCATCGACTTTGCCATGCGGCGTTTATTTTTCCTTTTATGGCTGTTTTCATATCAGTATGAGGAATTGGATGCCCGTATCCACAGCTAAAGATGTTGCATCTTTTGCTGCAAGATCTGCACGTTCATTACCCGCAATTCCACAATGTGCAGGGGTCCACATTATAGTTATTGCTTTTCCACTATTAATTAGGTAAGTACATAGTTAGAGGATATTCTTCAGATATCCTTGTAAACCTGTTTTCTAATGCTTGTATAGAGCTAAGCGAATCTGAGCATATTAGGCATTGTTGATAGTTGAAGTGGCTGAAATATAATAGAGCTTGCCAGATTGCATATAGTTCCGCAGTAAATATGGAACATTCTTGTCTCAAACTCCAGCTATAATTTAATTCGTTAACACTTATTGCTGCTCCTACCACTTCATGTGTTTTAGATCGATCTGTGTAAATTGTTAGTGTGTTATGGTATGAGTGTAGTTCCTGTTTAAAGAGTGTTCTGTAGGTCGAGTTCGATGTTTCTTCCTTTTTCCATTTATTTATAGTTAGGTTTATAGTGGGCGGTACTAACTTCCAAGGTGGAGTGGATAGTGCTGAAAGAATTGGCTCATGTAGGGTTAGTTGATTATTAATCCAGTTATTGATGCTAATATCGCCGTGTCATCAGAAAAGGTGGCAATTGTGTTATTTTGTAGACCAGGCATATCACTGGTGCATAACAGATACAGGATCGGACGTAGTACACTATCTTGTGGTACTCCTGCATTAATTTTACGGATGTATTAATAAGTTTCCTCTTGTATTATTCTAAATGCTCTATCAGATATATAAGATTAGAAAAACTGAAGGAGGAAGTACTTTCTGCAATTTGTAATTAAGTTCATTATGTCATACTCTGTCAAATGCTTGGCCAACATCTAAACATATGGTAAAACAGACTTATCTGTCTTCTAATAGTGTCTGTCGGTAGTTGAATGACTTTCTGTAAATCCAAAATGGTGCGATCGGATCAGGTTTTTTTGTTAAATAATGGATTTTATTCTTTTGAGTAACAGTTTTTCATATAGTTTCGACATTACAGGTAGAGAAGAGAGAGATCTGTAAGATGAAACTTCATTAGGTGGTTTCCCAGGCTCAGGGATCATAATAACTTCGGCAACTTTCCATATTATTGGTACGTATTTTAATCTGAATGATGCGTTAGTCAGAATTTCTAAGTAGTTTCTTTAAGATCTCACAGGTAATTAGGTCAAATTCAGGGGCTTTTTTGGGATTAATATTTTCTTTTATTTCCATTTAAGACTTCTTTAGGTGTAACCAAAGTAATGTCCATTTCATTTAGGATAGGCTCTTTTCATTGTAATAATTCCTCTCTTTTATTGGGTTGGAATGTTGTTTCTAAATTAGCAAATCTATTTGCTTTTTGCAGGTAATTCCTTGTCAAATTTTCAACCATATTCCTGATTGGTGGATTTTGTAATATTACTGTCAGTACATAGAACGTCCTTTAACTTTAAAGATTCAGTAAGTAAAGGCGATGACGTTTAGAATAAAACTTTACAAGTTGATTTATTGTATAATTGTCACAGTCTGAACGTCATTGTCATTAGTTACAGAACCGTTAAAGTTAACGAACAGCCACAGAAATTGAATTATATTAATAATATTCTAAGTACACGGTTACTTATATTGGATAGTTTAGGGCTCGCGGCTAGACTCTAGTGGAGACGGGGTGGATCGTTCTCAAAATCATTGTCTTTCTTCAATATATAATGGGCGCCAGTTAAATTAGCCCAAGCACCTACCAGAATTCACACTAACCTCCAATTTAACAAAAAGGTCAATGATACGGCGTAACACAATGTACATAAGAAAACAAAAACGTTTAAATATATTTATTAATTTTTTTCCAAAATCTGGTGATACAGATGACCCATTCAAATTTAAATAAAAAATAAATAAAACATATATATATATATATCCAAATAAATTAAATCGTTGTCTTTTTAAAGCACGTCTCAAAAATAATAATATTGTTTAACACAAAAAGTAATTACACGGTCGTCTAAGGGTGCCAAACGAGAGAATATAGATAGATAAAAAAATGTGGTTGAGTTATCGGCGTCGCTTGAGCTCAGGCGCATGCGCAAAAAAATAATCGAAAGTGCAAAAAAAAAAAAATAAATCTACCGCACCTTAGCATTCCGCTCACAAAAAAAAACAACTTATAGTAAGCAATTTAGCAGTGCAATAGTAAATAATCATTAAATACTCGGTAAGCAGCAATATATAATCAACAACTACTTGGCAAGCAAAAACAACAAAATAGGTAATTAATCAATACTCGGTAAGCGAGACTAGGTAATAAAAAAAAAAAAATATTCAGCGCACTAAGAATGGTGAAATAAACTAATTAAATCGCAAAGCATAATAGCAAAAATGCATAAAAACATGCGTGCATCCAACGGTGGGTGATACTTTGCTGGACTAACCCCCGCTGTAGACCTTCTGCTCCTCCAAGAGAAAACCAAATATCAGCCGCCAAGTCGATAAGCAGTGTGAACAGAATTTAATCCCCATAAAAAAACTCTAAAAACAAATTATAACATAAGGCCCACGTAATGAAAGGATATATTCCTTAAAAATTAAAAAAAAAATGTAACAAACAAAAAAAAATAATCGAAATATATCTGAAAATCAGTGTTCAACTGTTGTGACAGTGCTTAATAAAAGAAACTAACAAAATATTTTACAAGGCACTCTAAAAATTCAATTATGAAAATATATTTCGGTGAGGACAATCAGTAATTATAAAAATAAACAGCGACAACAACGCATTTCTGTAAAATGTCTTTACAAAAAGTAAAATGAAATTATTCTACCAAATATCACAAAAAAAAATCAGACATAAGAACTACGTTGTCTGCCGAAAATATAGAGGTGGGAACTAACTTTTAAAAAAAAATAACTATATTTTTAAAATAACAAAACAAAATATAATAATTTAAATTTCTCACCCTGGCCAAGGAGTTTTTAGTTTAGGTAAAAAGAAAACAGTACAGCGATCAGCGATGGAAGGGTTTTGATATACCGTTCCAATTGATTTCACTATTATATCCTTATGGTACCACTTGAGGAGCACTGTGCCGGTAACTCGTGTTTTTTTTTTAATCCTTTTTTTTTCTAAGGAGTAATTTTGGGAAATAACATGGACCAAAAATACCAATTCCACAAAGGTAAACAAAATTCCCAAAATCGAAAAATAACTTTCAAAATTTAACCCATAAACGGATGATTTAGATAAATCACAATTTACTTGGAAGTCACTACACCTAGTACCTACTGCACAGAGGTTTTCTTAGCAAGTGCCCAAAATGTGTTGAAGGACGTTCCTCTCGCGCAATTACGGAAATCGCCGCAACAATCAGCAAATTTCACGGGAATCGTATAGATGGCACCGCAACATAAAATATAATTAATTTTATAAAACAAATGTTTAGTTATAAGTACTATTATAGACTAAATCTTAGACCCCTAAATCGGTCACGCCTCTATTAAAACCCCAATGAATATATGTTCTAAAGCATTTCCACACCAACATTGCGACAGCAGACTTCCGGTTCTTACAACAAAATAACCTGGCAACGCCTAAAGTAAAATTTAGTCATAAAATAATACTTGATACCGAAAACAAAGATTAGAGGTACAAAATTCGTAACGTTATTTTAAAACCGTTACAAACCGTTAAAGTTAAAGAACGTTCTATCTACTGAGTATAAGACTTTTTAATCTTTTGCTAGAGTGAGTAATTAGTTGTATGGTCATTAGATAATTGACTTAGATAGTTAGTAATTGATACATCTTTTAGTCTTTGTATATCTCTTTTTAATTACTGATTAGCATTATTTAGTCTAGTTTTATCTATTGGAAATCTAGTTTGCTGCCATTTGCGTTTTAGTTTCCTTTTATTTAGGTCTATTTCTTTTCTAGTTGTTTCCATTTATTCTAACTGTCTCGTTAGGTCTATTATCCCAGGCTGCTTGTATATTTTTAACCAATGTTTCAACTTCGGTATCTACCTGTTCTATCTTAAGGGGATTTGGCAAATTTATCTTCCAGAGCAAACCTGAAACTTTGCCAGTCAGTATTTTATTAACTAATACTGGTGGGGTATCTTTATGAATAATACTGTCACTCAATATTAGAAGCATAGGGAATGATCTGAGTTCATATCCCTTCTATCTTTTAAATGCATGTTAATTTTACTTTCCCGACCCACCTCCTTGAAGGGAAAGTATTGTGAATAAGCAAAAAAAAATTCGAGATAAAAACAGAAACATCCATTTTCGGGTCCCCTGAGATGATTAAGACCAGTTCCAGATGGAAGTCTGTCTGTCTGTCTGTGTAATCTTCCACGATAGAGGCCACACGTTTAATCTGATTGAGCTGAAATTTGGTACAGAGGTTAGACATGCAAGATGTCATTTCAAATCCCAACTGTCACCTGTCAAAAATAAAAAATGTCAAAAGTTGAAACTTTAACATTAAATATCTGAAAAAGTATTCGTGGATACTTGTCGGGAAAGTTTTGGGGCGACAAAACCGATTTTTTTAAATGTTTTTGACAATGAAGAAATCAATCAAATGAGGGATTTTGTTTTAGCCAATAGGTTGGTCTTCCAGTTGATAATAAATCACATTTTATTTCTATCATGGATTTAGTAGTTATTATTATCGAATCCCAGTGAGTATTTTTTGTATTTAACTCACCACCAATAATGAATCTATGGCATTGATTAATTAATAATTCAGTATATTTATCTTTTTTTATAACGTATCTGGAGGACAGTATAATAAAGTGATCGTTACCTCGTATGTTTTTGTTTTCACTTTCACTGAAGTGACTTGGATCAAATTTGTGTTTTGCTTCCCATTTGATGATGTACACGATACTATCCTTTATTATGACTGTACTTTCGCCTCTAGCACCATTGTCTGGGTGGTTAGTGTTATAAACTTTGTACCGCTTAATTTTAACGTAGGATTCATTGGTGTGATGAGGCAAATATCAATGTTTTCGATATCTAATACTGCCTGCAACTCTTTCTAATGTCGCAGAAGACAATTGGCATTCCATTTCATGATTTTAAGACTATTTACCATGAAGAGGTCTGTTAAGAATAGCTCCTTTAGCGCTATGTTCCAGTTAGCTCATACGTAAAACAAAGCGCTAAAAGAGCTATTCCTAAAAATCAGCTTCATTGAAAACAGTTTTAGAAAATAAAAGTAACTCTAAGAAAAACCATAATATGTCACAAAATTAATTTATAGAATATCAGAATCTAACGAACTACGTTGAGCTACGAATTTGCTTTCATTATACTATATCATGAAATTAATCCTTAATCTCCACATGATGACTTATTGTCTTTGTATTTACAATCCAGTTACATGTCCTTTATAGCTATTCTATAATTTTAATGGTACTAGAAATTCGACAGGACCATTTTACACTGTTAAAAAAATATAAATTTTTATGGTAAAAAATTAATTAATATATGTCAATCATGGATCTTTTTCTGAACCATAAGGGAATAATACAATTAGAAAGTATATGAGCTGACATTAGTGCAGATTTTTTTTTTAATTTTCTGATAGCTATTTATTCATAATCAGGAAAAAAGTGGATTCGTGACATGTTCATTAAAATTAGATACGTCATCGTTCTGAAAGTTGGGTACAATGGAACCTCAATTTGCCGTTACATATGAATTGTGACGTAAGATATTTGTTATTTAATACTTGATAGGCTTCACGGAGCTGAATATTAGCAGTCATTTTTCTCTCTTCAGCTCTTTTTCTAGTAAATATCTAATACAAGATTGGCAGTTAGATATGCTGTAAACGAACAAGCCATTTCTGAAAATATTTTGTTGGGAAATTACAGTTCAGTGCGATTCAAAAATAATTGATATAGTCAATCATCTCAAAATTTACCCGTTGCAAATTTTCTGAACTTGCTTCTACGACGCCTTGTTCCATATATTAAAGAAATATAAAACCACATCAAATCGTTTATGATAACACTTCAATGCATATCAATTATTGAAAACAAACATTAATATCGAATATCATATCTGTTTTGTTACAACTGTCACTGTCAACTATCTTTAGTATTTTCAGTGTTGCCAATGAATGCTCTTCATCAAAACAGAGGTCCATTCATAAAGTTTGAATGTTTTAAATAAAAACAACCAAAAATGGAAAATTTCTAGAATGAGTCGATCAAAAAGGTGTATATCAATCACTGATCTACATTTTTTGCAATGCGTGATTCTGAAGGTGAATTACGGAATGGGGAGTTTCCGATGAACGTGACGTTATGGGTACACTTTCAAATGCTATATATTTTCGAAATAAAAAATATATGTTGAATGTCTCTAGGTATAATGGACATTTCTTATTGTAATATTTTTGTATTTCGGGTTCGGTGAACTTAAATACTCAGTATAACTATTATTAATTTATTTACAGTAAGAACACAACTCTTATATTTATATTAAACACAACTATCAACTAACAATATTAATTTATCGCCTTCTATTCCAATTGTCCGTCTCTTCCAAGTATACATACTTCTTACGGCCGAACGCGACTCATCGCGTTATTTCTAGAAGATGACGTCACGATTCCCGAATATTCTAGGTAATTCGAGAGCGGATGAAATTGTAACATATACATGTTAGTTTTACTACTTTGGTTAAACTCTTAATATAAAATATAGGATTAAAATCGGTACAACTACTGACCTCTATGCACAAATCTAAATCGTTGAACGATATCTGTATTTAAGTAGTAATATCTAAATTATGTTTTTTAAAAAAATCCGAAATATACAGATGCGGTTCGCTAGTGTTATTTTTGGGCATGCTCGTTGACTCCTTGATCGGACAATCAGCTTGCTTTTTTGGTTTTCGGTGTTTACCATGAGAAGCCACATTTCTGGTTAATTAATTAAAAGAAAAAAAACATCTTTGGTAAGTTTGTTATAATTATTATTTTATTAGTACAAATATACTTTATTTTGTTAGCTAAATATAATCTTATTTTGTTAATACTAATTTAAGTGTAGACATTTAATTATGCCACATAGCTGAGGATCTACTTATGCGGCATTATACTTAGTTTTTTTGTCTCTTTTTTTTTCCAGATGGAATAAGAGACAGTTCTTTTCTTTTTCCATTTCTTATTTGGTTCTACAATTTTGAGTTCATTTTCTATTCAATGGAATTAAGAACTAAGAAAATAATCTGATATTCAGAGTTACCATTATTCATTTTTTCAATAAATCCTCCACCGAACTACATATTCTATTGTATCCTGCAGCTTATGCACCTTTGGAGGTTCTGTGAAGTATAGATTACCAGGAGGAGAACGTCTCCTCATTGGAGATGATTCCGTAAAAAAGCTAAGTTTTAGAATTAAGACCACTTCTTAAAAAATAATATCAACCCTGAATATTTACGAAAATATTATTGATTTTCTTGTGATTAGTAAAATATTACTGACTTTCTTGTGATTCATAAAATATTATTGACTATCTGGTGATTAGTAAAATATAATGACTTTCTTGTGATTAGTAAATTTTTATTGACTTTCTTATGATAAGTAAAAATGTAATTTTCCAAAAAGTACACCTGCGGTGTCAATACTGTTATAAACAATTCATTATAATATTTTTATTAAATATCAAATAGTGTGTCATTAAATTGTTTTTTTTTACTAATATCTCTCGGTTCCACTAAATTCTCATCTCTCTCATTCCCTTATTTTTACGAATTAATTCTTTTAGAGTCAGTCTTTGTAATTCTCCTGACTCGTTTTAATAATATTCAATCAATTCATTATTTTAACACAAAGAGAATTTACTGGCGCTCAACAAATATACTAACAACCCTTGAAACGGAAATAATGGAAAAATGTTGCATCAAGAAAAACTAATTCACGATCCTGAAGTAAAACTCGATGCTCTGGTTGCCTTAAAATAATAATAAATTACATATTAGTTAAATTTCTATCTATTAATATTTTATTTCTATCAAACTTAATTTTGAACTTTGATTAAAAAATGTAAATAGAGTTAATCTCGTTACAAAATACAATCGACATATATAAGTTTTCGAATTTATTTTTCGGAATTGAAACGGTCTATTAATGTACCGAATTAGATTAGTCGAATTTTGAAAACTTATTATATTAAATATCCATATCTATACATTGGCCAATTATAAATTTATCCATTCTAAATGCTAATTTGATAATTAATTTCACATGCATGCAAGACCAAGTCTGCAACTAATCTCGATATTAGTTTCGAGATACTCTTCTACTCTAACTCGATTAAAATACGAAGATGAAACGACATATTGATTAGGCCATAATATCCCAATTTAGAAGATTGTATTAATGATATAAATGATTAACATTAAACAAACGAATTGTAATTTTCGTAAAGTTCTTACTAAAAATAACTGGTCATTAATTCAACCACATGCCGTGGCGTATTCGGTAAAATAATTACACGCCATAAGAACATAACCTAATTTTGTTTATAATTTTTTTTAGATAAAATAATCCTTATAACTCCTATAAAATATTCAGGATAATACACGAACAGGTCGATTTTTATTTCCGATGAAAGATATTTCTATATACAATAAGAAATTTACCCTTTTTTCAACTCCTCGCGCAGGGTAGGTATCCCCTTAAAAGGTTCAAATTGCAACAGGGGTTAACTGATAGCTTATTTGAAAAGGATTTTACTTCTTCTATTTAGTTGTTCAAATCAATTTAAATTTACTTCATTAGTTTTTGACATTACGTTAAATCACTGTAAACTGATACTTAAATTATCAAATGTTCGAAATATTATGAAAAAAAAAATTAAATTTTTTTTTTTTTAATAAAACTATTAAAAAAATAAATTAAAAAACTTGGTACATTAAATTGTTTAATACGATTTTTTTTACTTTCCATTACTTATTTATTTAATCTACGGGCAGAGCCCAATTCAGTTAAAATACAATGAGGATACAGATAATAAAATAAAATACGGTAAAAATGATAGTCACGACATCTATCGGAGATTGATGGGTTACAACCGGTCAAGCCGCTAAATACAACTTGGTGCCGGTAGATGGTGGAATCCATCCGCCATCATAATGCCTTAGACGGGAGCAGGCACCACGCAATCAAATCAAAAATAGAGAGAGTAAGCTTTTTGAAACTATACACTCCGACCATTACCATACATGTTTCATAGTACCACTGATGATTCCTATAAGGCTAAAACATGTTTGGTAAGTGTTCTAGGAATGAAGGTATTTAAATCATAATTGTATAGGTGAAAGGCTGATATAATGTTTGTATTTGTCTGGTACTTCGCGTCTGCACCAGAAGATTGATATTGACAGGGATGCCAGGGCAATTACATTACCATTGACGATATTGAACAATAAGATACGAAGATATATTTAAATAATGTTGCAATTCAACATAATTGTAATAAATGTAATACTTAAATGCTATATGTACCTAAGGAAAGTATTTTGAACACTATCCAGTGTACTTTTATGACTTATGTAATGTGGGGGCCATACTGGGGTGAAATATTCAAGTTGTTACCTAAATTAAGAGAAGTATAGTATTTTGATTGTATTCAAATTAGAAAAATCACGAGATGTCCTCTTGCCCAAAAGCAGTAATATGGCTATCAAAGCTCATGAAAGAGTCAAAGAGTCAAAGGTGATCCCTAGATTATTTAAATCAGATTGAAGACTCTAAGTGTCGACAGAATTGTTAATAATTTTGAAACACTTCCAATCATCTACAAATAATAGAGCTTTCGTATCAGGAAAGTAAGCTGGGATGTCGTTTATAAACATATTGAATAGTAAAGGTCCCAAGGATGGGACCCTCAACGTAACTGAGAAAATTTGGGATTAATAATGATTAACTCGTACCTGCTGTACATAGCCACTGTAAGACAATCCCACCTATACCATTGAGCTTATGAACTAAGAGATCATGGATTTACCCGATCAAAAGCTTTCAAAAAGTCACTAGAGACAGAATCTATTTGTAGACCCTTCTCCGAAGTCTCAGACAGAAAGTTAGCATATGTTAACAAGCATAGTTCAGTAGATTTACATGACGAAAACCAAATTGTTGAGGATTTAAGATATTGGATCAGTCATATGTAAGGAAATGAGATATTATGGTTTGAAAGACTTTTGGAATCGTGCTAAGAATGGAAATAAGGCTATCGTTTTAGCATCATATATGTTACCAGATTTGTAAATGGCAGTAATGTAAGAGAGTTTCCAAAACTCTGGAAATTCATCTGTGATCAGTGAAAAAAGGTGGAACTTAATCGGTGCCAGACCCTTTATATTAATATTGAGCGATGATATTTTTTCATAAATCTTGGAGATTTGCACAAAATAAGAAGATACGCATACTCCAGATTCGATTTGGCTCTCATTGTAATTTAGGGATTGGTTGGTGTAGTTGGTGTGGACAAAATAAAAATGACTAGCAAATAGATTGTAAATGTCGTTACCGCAGGAAGCTATGTGATCTTCAACGAGTCAGGAAATGTATCATTATTTCTCTTATGCTTTACAAACTTCCAGCTATTTTAACATTTTCTACAAGTATATTTATAAATTCTATGGGCTGACTTTTTGTCACATAGTAACTGTCCAAGCTGTGGAGCATACCAGTAAGCAAATGTATTTTTACAGATCTGTTTTACTGAAAAAAATCGTTCTATCACTGAAAAAATGACATCAAGAATATGCACAACATCTCTCAGAATTCTTTATTCTGAAGAATTCCGTCTCACTCAATTTTGTCCAGACACTGGCATATAGCTGGAAAATTTGCATTACGGAAATCATAGTAGTATTCCGTTCAATTGGGTGCTCTTTTATCAGCATATCGTTGCAAGCTGGTTTTTAGAGGGGATGGTAAGTGCCTGGTGGAATTAAATAGTCAGCAGCTATAAGTTCAACAGGTGAAATGACTAGGTCAAGAATAACTCCCCTACTGTTTACAACGTTGCAAACTGGTTTTTAGAGGGGGACGGTAAGTGTCTTGTGGAATTAAATAGTCAGCAGCGATAAGTTCAACAGGTGAAATGACTAGGTCAAGAATAACTCCCCTACTGTTTACAACGTTGTTATAGTGAAAGAGGTAGTATAAGGCACATGTATTAGAAACCAATTCAGTAGATTCTGCTTCCACCAATGATGTGATGCGCTGACCAGTTGCCCAGGAACAATAATCTTCTACTTTACAAACTGCAGATGGTAGATTATAATCGCCAACAGATAGAACTTGGAATTTGGATATGGTTCGTTTAAGTATGTAATCTAATCAAAGTGGGTTTGATAGTAGGTAACAGGTGACTTCGGAGAGATGTATAGAGCTCCCAAGTTGAATTTATTGTTTACGAATACAAACAGGTATTCAACTGATGCGTTGGACTGAATAAGGCTTATAGATAGTTTTTCTTCGTAGCTATTAGTACAACACCCATTCTTTCATATATACTAGATTCTTGCGTGCGATCTTGTCTATAAATGTTATAGTTAGTTAGAACAAGTTCAACATCATTAAAATTACCATTAATAAATTATCATAAAAAATTGTTAAAATCGGTTGAGTAGCATCAAAAACTACGAAGTTTTTTACTAACACAATTTCAACGTTCTCAACATACACGTTAAAGCACGAATGCATAATTTCTTCGAATCACATTGGATCGAATTCAAAAATGGAAATGGGGTGACTATACCGTCGTCTGCATCATCAAAGACAAAATGTCATATTGATTATGTAAAACAGATTGAATTCGATATTATTCATCATTTGCTCCTTGCAAACAGAATAAAACTCTATCTAATGGGAATCAACGAAGCATTCGCAATCTGTCTCCACCGAGACCATAAACCGAACTAATGAATAAAACTCCGTTCCTGCTACCCCAACTACTTGAACAAATTATTTGGTTAAAGAGAAATAGTGTAAGTGGTAGAATAAAATGTGGATGATAATAATTACTAGAAATAATTGAAAGGAGTTTTAATCAATGGAACTAACAAAATAATAATTTTTATTATGAAAAATATTTATTTATTCATAAATCGTGTACCACAGATTATATTGAAAAAAGTACTATTGCAGACTATTTACAGTTAAACAACCATCATCAAGTCATTATTAAAATTACGGGGGGAAAGAATATTGTTAGAAGGTGAAAGCCATTGTGAGGATATGAATAGATGAGTTATGTTTAAATCTAAAATTGGTACATGAAAAAACCAAAAATAAAAATATTTAGTGGATTTAAATTATGTACATGAATGAAGAAGGTTATCCATATCACAAATTTGGTCCAGTGTTCAATAAATTGAATAAAACTCGAAGTCATGTACCACAAAATTTAATTAAATTGTTTAGGTTTAAAAGGCGACTAGTTTCGGCTTAATAGACATCATCAGGCCTGCAAATGTAACATTCAACAATAAAAAGTTTCACAATAAAAAGAATTAACTAACTTACCATATAAATAACAAAAATTCGTTGAATTACAAAAAAATTTGCATATTGCAAGGGCTCTATCTTATCGATAAGGTAAAAGAAGCGAGTGGGAGAAAAAACTTTAAGGATAATAAATCATTGGTACATGAAATGTAAAAACATCAATAAGGGTAAAAAATGGGGGGGAAGGGATGAAAGGTAGCGGAAAAACAGGACGAAGTTGTTAAAATTCAAATTAAATATTGGGGCCTGAGCTGGGCCCCATTTTCAGCGAGTGTTAACACACTGCCCGCTCGACGCCCCCGGACGGTCTCCGGAGCGTAAAGTAAGTTTTACAATAAAAATATTGTTTGTCCCCCCTGGGACTAGTCGAAAAAGGGTCTAAAAGACCGACAAACCGTAAAAACGATAAAAAAGGCACAATAAAAATGTGACACCGTCAACCCTAGTTGACGGCCACAGCATCACAAGATGGCGGTGCTTAGACAGATGACAGGAAGGAAATATAAGGGAGGGGAAAGGTAATAATATTAGAGAAATAGCGAAGGGTAAAGAAATTGGCCTGCACCCAATCTCACTATTTGACACTTAACATCGAATGTCACACTTTTCGGTTAATTTTTTAAAAAAAGTTTTTAAATTTTCAGACACTGTTAGTAATTTTCACAATAATTTTACAATAGTTAGTTGGGCTACATAATTAATTAATTGTATTCACTAATTTCTTTACCCTTCGCTATTTCTCTAATATTATTACCTTTCCCCTCCCTTATATTTCCTTCCTGTCATCTGTCTAAGCACCGCCATCTTGTGATGCTGTGGCCGTCAACTAGGGTTGACGGTGTCACATTTTTATTGTGCCTTTTTTATCGTTTTTACGGTTTGGCCGGTCTTTTAGACCCTTTTTCGACTAGTCCCAGGGGGGACAAACAATATTTTTATTGTAAAACTTACTTTACGCTCCGGAGACCGTCCGGGGGCGTCGAGCGGGCAGTGTGTCAACACTCGCTGAAAATGGGGCCCAGCTCAGGCCCCAATATTTAATTTAAATTTTAACAACTTCGTCCTGTTTTTCCGCTACCTTTCATCTCTTCCCCCCCATTTTTTACCCTTATTGATGTTTTTACATTTCATGTACCAATGATTTATTATCCTTAAAGTTTTTTCTCCCACTCGCTTCTTTTACCTTATCGATAAGATAGAGCCCTTGCAATATGAAAAATTTTTTGTAATTCAACGAATTTTTGTTATTTATGTGGTAAGTTAGTTAATTCTTTTTATTGTGAAACCTTTTATTGCTGAATGTTACATTTGTAGGCCTGATGATGGCTATTAAGCCGAAACTAGTCGCCTTTTAAACCTAAACAATTTAATTAAATTTTGTGGTACATGACTTCGAGTTTTATTCAATTTATTAAATTATGTACGACTAATAATGATAACCAATGTGGAAGAGGGTACGTTAAATTAATTAATTACGGGAATTATAAAGGACTGTCTACAACATAAAAAAGTCTTCACCATAAAGAAATTTTCCTAAAACATATTGAAAAAAAAATCTTATATATGCTATTTTTATGATGCACATATCAGATTTCATAGGACAGACGAAATTTGAAAACTGATAAGATCTCATATGGATATGTACCACTTTTTGCCCACGCGCAATCCTTTTTTAAATACCATTGAAGAGGCTGTTTAACCAATGGAATGAACACCAACTATATATGTAAAAATCCATATCAGATTTCATAAAACTGACGAATTTCTACAATTGCTAAGAGTTCATATGGACATGTTATAATTTTTGGGCCCCGTGTAATCCTTTTTTTATCCCATTGGAGAGTTGTTTAGCCAATGGACAACTAATATTAAAAGAAGTCGGCCCAGGAATGATCACCAACTACATGCAAAAATCTATGTCAGATTTCATAGAACGGACGAAATTCAATAACTAATAAGAGCTCATGGAAAAGGTCTCAATCTTCTCGGGGGACCTCAAAATGGATATTTCCAACGATATATCGATTTTTGTTGCTCGTTCACCATACTTTCCCTTCGATGGAACCGAGAAAGTAAAATTTGACAAAAAACAAAATTAATATTGTGTTTATATAAATCAATGTTCTTGGAAACGCCGCTTTTCTTCAATTGGAAAAGCCAGATGAGCGACCTAGAACGCAGGTTCAACGTATCCCATGCAATATAAGGAAGCTTTTATTAAGTTCTTAACGCGTCCTCACGATTGTGATAGCTTTAACACATCTATTAAGAAACTGGTGATAAGCTAAACACACTTGTACAGAAGAGTGATAGACATCACGATTGCCACGGGACGAAAAAGAGCAAGAGATACTTAACACTTACTACTCGGGGTCACGTAAAGAGTTCTATTCAGTTCAACACACCAAACGGAACTACTTGTTACTTATTGAACTCTTTGTTTTTGAATGTGTTCATGACGTGTCATGACGGCAATATGGATCTGGGTAAGTAAAACGATGGATCTGGGAAAGTAAATGCTGACATTAATTTGTAATAATAATAATAATGTTTTTTCAAAATTTTTTAAAAATGTGTATAAATACAAATTAAATAAATACAAAGTTAGATAAATAGGTAAAAAGTTAAACCATAAGAATTATACAAAGAATAAACATTGATAGCTCGCTGAGGTATACGAGTGTGCGTGATTAGTTCTTAAATATAATGTTAAGTACTATATAAGATATATTATAAGACAAAGATAAGAAATACAAAAATCGGCTGTGTCACCACAGAACTTTCTCGGTTCGGCCGTAGTGAATAGGATTATTTTAATTACAAAATACTAAGCATTAACTTAATTTATGGAAGACAAAAGTTGCAATTTTATGCCCATTGTTTGTCTTCCAAATACAAAAAAAGAAAAAGCCTAAAGTGTATATTTTTCGCTTTCTAGCGGCGAAATTATCGGGAATTCGAAAAAAATTAAAGATAAAAGTTAAAGAAAATTTGGTGCTCTACAACTTCGTATTAGAAAATTTTGCACTAGAAAATTTAGAAAAACTTCGGAAAACCTACATGAACATTTTTTTGCGCACCCTTTAGTGGCGCAACTATTGGAAATTCAGGAAAAAGTTTGATACAAAAATTGTAGGAAATTTTATGTTCTAAAACGGTGCAGTACAACATGTTGAACTAAAGTGTATTGTTTGTCACTAAAATTTAAAAAAAGCAAAAAATCTTACATGTGGATTCAATCAATGTCGGTCTTGAGGACCTTCTACTGTACCAATTTTAACCAAATAGTCGCATTCGAGGTATACACCAACCCTTCATACCAAATTTCAGCTTGATTGGTCAAACTGTTCGGCAGTTATTGTGGAAGATTACACACAGACACACGCCCACATATAGACACACAGATAGACCTTACTCTGGAAATGGTTTTAATCTTCTTGGGGGACTTCAAAATGTAGATTTTTAGAGTTTTGGAATTTTACAACGTCTAAACGGTAGCTTTATTAGAATTTAAATTAATTATTTTAGATAATTTAAATCAATTAGATCATAATAAATATATTTGTTTATATCCAATGTTTTATAAATGATTTGTTGATCAAGTGTCTTGGAGCTCGTTATAGGATAGGTACTTTTACCTCTAGTGTGATAATTATGTTGGGGAAAAGTTATTTGAATTGTTGTTTTAAAGAGTTTTATTAAAATGTTTTTCAGTAAAGTTGTCTCATATCAAACAAATCTATTAAGTTTATTGGTAAAACTGTAACTTGGGGATCCCACTTAAGGCTTCTATCTACAGTGATACCCAAGTATCTAATTGATGCTGCTCCCGGGATTTTTGGGTTGTGATCTATATAGATTGGACCAAAATTCGGTGAATTATTTGTGTAAGAGTTAAATGGTAAATATTTAGTTTTTTTTAACTATTTTAAAATCGTCTTGGATTTTTTCTTTAGTGCCTTCCAGTTCTTTGACGTATACATTATAACAGTATCATCTGCAAAATTGGCGATGTTTCTAACTGTAATTAATGTCATCAGACTGTGTACATAGAGAGTGAAGAGAAGAGGGCCAAGTACTCATTGCGTTCTATTTTAGATAGATTTCATTCCATAACGTTTTATTTATTTTAGTAATCCTATTAAACTCCTGATTTCGTGCTTTTAGCTTCCACACGAAACTTTTAGAAACATGCACTTATCCCTACTATCAAAACTTTTGGTTTTATTGTGATTTTGTAACGGAGATAAAAGCCAATACCATCTAGAAGGCAAATTCTGATTTCCTTCCCTTTGGGTGGCCCTTGAAATTCCAGTTTTTTGAACCTCTAAATGATAGATGGTATCATATATTTGATTGGAGGGGTAGCACCAGGGGAGGTATGAATATTTTCTGAGGATGCTCATCTCGGTTGCCGTAATGGCGTGCAATACCCCTTCTAACAGTAAACCTATAGGCTGGATATCCATACTCCATACATACAGTATATTTTTTATTGGATACCAATCACATTTTTTAACATCTAATTTCTCCAACTTTTCTGGGTATATCTAATTGCCGCTTAATATAGACTACACGTTTACTTTCATGCCAAAAATTAATTAAAAGCGGAATAAAGTTCTTTTCCTGCTAACAGTTCAGGGTTTTGAACAAAAATTAATGCATTCTTTATTTTTTTTAACCAGAAAACATCAAATAATATTCTGGCTTAAGTCAATCTCCATATTTTAACGGGGTCTTCAGCAATAATTTAGAATAAGTATAATCTTTTAAAATATATTTAACCCTTTCTGTTAATTTAATTCTCCAGAGGGATATGTACAGGGATGTGTAGAAAAAATTAATCTATTTCATTTATTTCCTTCCGTTAAGACCAGATTAAGATGATTTTTGTTGCCGTATTTAAGTAAATCCTACTGATTGCGTCATTGTTAGGATCGACTGAAAAGATATCATTTTTATCTCCAAATAAAACCTTTGAAAAAAAATAGGTTTGAACAAAGCAATAACCCTTAAATTTTGAAATTATGTTATGCATAAGTTAATTATCTGCTTGCTATATTTGCATGTTAATATATTTTATATATAAACCGTCTTGCATTTTTTCACAGTAACTATTTAGAAAAATACTGACGTAATAAGTAATGGCAGACCAAAATATCCTATAAATCAGTCCCCAATAAACACATGAACGTTTTTTTAAAGTGACAGAATAACCCATGGCGGAACGTTAATTTTTTGGGCAAATATCGCTCACTTCAACGTTAATAATTTTAATCAAAATCCCAACGTTTACTTGACTTTATTTAGTAACCGGATTTTAACGTTTACCATATCTATTGTTTAGTAACGTAACATAAACGTATAATATATAGTTTACGTATTGTATTTAGGTGTCTTTTACGTTGCCTAAACCATTTTTAAATGGTTGAATAAAATGATTTTTACTGGTTATTTATAACGTTATATAAACATTTATCGAAGGTTACATTTTGCCTCTTTTGTTTAGGTTTTATTTATTAAACCAATTAGTGATTATTTATTAGTGAAAATGTGTCAAAATTTTCACTTAAACCGAATCTCAGTTGCTATGAATTTTAAACAATTCTGCACTTTTTTCTATAGATTTTTTCGTCAGAAATCCTTTTTTTGTCGAGAACTCTGTCATATATTTATATCCCAAAATAGATTTTTCCGTCAACAATGGATTCAAACAGGTAATAAATCAATTCAAGAACGTTTATATTTACGTAAAACTTTTATTATCCTATTAAACTCCTGATTTCGTGCTTCTAGCAGCCGCACAAAACTTTTAGAAACTTCACTTATCCCTACTATCAAAACTTTTGGTTGTATTTGTTTTGGCACTTTTATTTTATATTGATGTCCGAGTTCAATGCTTCCAAGTTAGCCTAGTGACTCCTTATCAGTGTACATAATAGTTGGGACTTACTTTAGAATAATGATAAACTCTATTTACTGTCACTTTTTGCAAGTAAAGTGAAACATTTAGCTAAATATAATTTTAAATTATCTAAAACTAACAATATTATTTTGAAAACATTGTCAACTTTTTTTTATATGATATTTTAATGTATATCAAAATGTAGAATTTAGAAGCCTGATTAATCAATATCTGATCTTTTAATGAACAAGGCACAACAATTCTGCATTAACATTTTTCTCCAGACTATCTTTCCCTGCTACAATCCCTCTCCATGAAAATACATTTTCACGGCAATATAATTTAACAAACAATATAATAACATATAATTTTACATTTTTAAATAAGACTATAAATTTTTTTGAAAACTAATACTAGTTTTTGGAACACGTGTGAATATGATGGCCATATCGCACCTGGACGAAATTTGAATACGACGCTCGTGTGCGATATGGTAAATACCCACAAGTTGAACAGTATAGATTTTCTACAACCCACTAAAGGAAAAACTAAAAAAATATGATAAAAAAAATTGAAAAAAAGATTACAGTCACAGGGTTTTAAACCGATGACCTTCGTATCCGAAATTGAGAGCGTGAGCACTGCACTATAACGGGCTGTCACAGACTAATTATAAAATCATATAAAACGCCTATTTTTAAGTAGATCATATTCATATTTAGTTTTTGATTTTTGGGGTATTATTATTAATGAATATCTGGTAAAGTACCATTTGTTAAATCATAACTGGAATTACTCGATATGTTTCTGTATTGGTATAAAATCTCTGACAGTTGTTTGACAGATTATTTTAAATAAAAAAATAGGTGGTTAGCTACTAAATGTAAACTTTGATTTGTTTATTTCATATCTCACGCTGTTCAAGTAATATTGTGAACTCTGATTGGTGGATTTCATATCTTACGCTTATGAAATTATATCCGTTCAGTAGACTGATATTGCTTACATATACGTTCTATAAAGTGTATGTAGATTCGATAATATCCATGAGTGTGTAGAAAAAAAATTACATGTATAGTTTGAGTCGAGGGGTCAACCACTCTCTGCAGTACTGTACGTTTTTTGTGCAGTACTTGTGTGCAGTACTATGCAGTATCATGCAGCACGTATGCAGTACTATGCAGTACATATGCAGTATCATGCAGTACGTATGCAGTGCTATGCAGTACGTATGCAGTATGTATGCAGTATTATGCAGTACTCTGCAGTACTCTGCAGTACACGTTATATCCGATCTTATTTAGGTACAGTTAATAGGTACCAGATCCAACTCTACATTATTTCTAACCTCTTTGTTTTATTCGATATTCGGTTCAAGTGAGTTTTAGTGACTGTGCTGATTAAAACATCCCTTTCTGAACTTTAATTCTTTTTTGTATTCGCATGGTATCTATTTACTATTGACGACTGTGACATCCACCACAAGGTAAGTTTAAATTTTACAAAAAGTAAATATAAGATAATGAAAATCAGTTCAAAACATGCAAATGTGCCCTTAAAAAATGAATAGTCAAATAACCAATTAATGTCTATATTTGCTGATTACTGTTATCCTAAACAGACAACAATAATAATGAAAATAATTGTAAGCGAAAGGAAAGTTTACAAAATAAAATATGTCCAAAGCACTCATGTTTAGATATTAAAACTGTGTGATTCCCGCGCGATACTTTTTAACAAGGTCATAATTTAAAAGATATAGAGTTGGGACCTGGCGAATATAATCTTGCCGAGATATTATGAGTCCATGAGGAAATAATGTAAAAGCTGACCGCAAAAATACAAGCAACGTTACATTGTTGGTATTGTTGGTTAAGATGAAAAATTAAATTCATATCTTTATAGATTTATGAAAATATAGGATACAAATTTCACATTATTTTAAATATGTACATAAATGTTAACGGTACGCCCCTGCTCTCCCCAGTAATGCGCGGTGGCCGCCATACATGTTTGTCAGGATGAACGAGCGGGAGAGGAGGAAACAGTACGCATCTAGAAAGTGGGAGTACCACACGCGATTGATCTATTATTGATAAAATAAAGCAGTTAAAATAAATTAAGACTTTTATTGGGGATGAATCATCCCCACAGTTATCATAAATTCATATTTGTGATTGCTTTTACAAAATCCTTACCTTATCATCTGTTTTAGCAAAATGGATAAATCTGTTTCTGACACCATTGAAAGAGATGACATTGGAAAAATTATTGACGAAGTTAAAGAGTTTGAAGATTTTATATTCCCAGATTACTTAAAAACGTTGTTTCTCTATACAGGTTTTGATAATATTCATTCAATAGCAGCTTTTGATGAATCGTCTATGTTAGAGCTAGAACGATTTGCTCGGGAAGACTTGCCTAGTTTATTAGATAAACAGGAAGTTAACATTTTTTATGGTATATACGCAAGTAAACCAGAATTGTTTAAAATTCGTGAAGGGCATAAAAAACTGATTTTACAATTTGTTCAGTTATCAATAAATAAATTGAAGAAAATGAAATTAACTGAAATACAATGTTCACAAAATAAGCGCAAATGCTCGTGTGAATGTATGTGTTTAAAGAAATCAAGCAATAATAAGAAGGTACAAAGAGATAAAAGTTCGAAGGTAACAGGAGCATCTAATGAAACGTCCGAACCAAAAGTTGTACAAAACATAAGCACTTATCTAAATGGCCTCATAACAAATTACATTAAAAACTTAATAAAAAAATTCTAACTTAGAGATACAAAATCATAATAAAGAAAATATATCCATTTTGTCAAGTACAAAGGAAATAATCATCAATGTCAGCGAAGCTGATCCTAACTCTGCGAAAATAAAATGTCCTCTATGTTCCATGTTCCTACGGATTACCAATACTGAACGAAAGTATGGAACTCATTGGGTGTTATCCAATTTTAACAAACACTTAAAAAATCATCTTGCGCTTAAACAAAAACAAGTGCAAAAAACCATAATACAGAAGAATTCTAGTATTTTATCTTTCCTTATTGATCAACAACCTATTCAGACTGATGAAATTTCTTTACTAGAAGAAGACCAGATAGAGGAGGTACAAGAATTAGGATTACAACCACTACAACCTGTTCAGACTGATGAAACTTTACTAGATAAAGGTCAGATAGAAAAGGTACAGGAATTAAGATTAAACCCACTAGAAAGAGTAAATAAAACTGATGAAAATCAAGATACAAACCGAGATGAAAACACTCACGGTATGGCAGATAATTTAGATGAGGTTGAGGATTTTGTAGACAGCAGAATTATAAATGAGGCTGATAATTCTGCTGTTTGTGTACTAGAGCCTCCAAAAGGAGTAAAGTACAGCCAAAGAAGTTTGCGCATTCAAAATATATTAAGAGCTGCTGGTGCAAATCAAAATCAAACTAAATTAACAGACTACTATGAAATCTTAAATGCAGTAGAAAAAGTAATAGATGAAAATCCCCAAGTTAGATCAAGTTTTAATAATTCAATAAAATATTCCTCTACTAAAGATAATGCAACTACATCTATAGGCTTATTACAAGCACTCTTAAAAGCTGCCGAAAATAATAGCCGATGCAATACACAGAGGTATAGATTTTCTGAACCTCTAAAACTCTTTGGTCTTTATATTTTTATGATTGGGGGTCGATTGCTTTACGAAACTTTATATTCAAACTTAGCACAATCACTTCCTTCTATATCTACACTCATGAGAACATTAGATAATCATCCAAAAATATCCGAAGGAGTTGTTAGGTTTACAGAGTTAAAGGAGTACCTTACAAAAAGGAATTATCCTATGGCCATTTTTGTGAGTGAAGATCAGACTGCTATTTTGAAGAGAGTAAATTACGATTCAAATTTGAATAAACTTGTGGGATTCTTGTTGCCTCTATGTAAAAAGAAAGGGTTTCCATTAACTAACAAATTTTACGTTAATTCTGTTAATGATATTTCACATGCCTTTATGAACGAGACAATTTGCAATAATGCTTATGTCTTTGCCGCACAACCATTGATGGATAAATCACCTGCTTTCTGTTTATCAATTTATGGAAGTGGTAATGTATTTGAGCATACCGATGTATTGAAACGTTGGCAATATTTAATAGCTGAAAGTAAGAAACAAGGGATTGAAATTATCGGGTTTTCTTCTGACGGTGACACCAGATATGTTTGAAAGCAATGAAAATATTTACTGGTTTACCCTCAGGTTTAGCAGCTCAAGAATGTGTAACAAGAAATACCAAAATCCCTTTTAGAATTAACCAAAATGTTGAAGACCATGACGAACAGCCTACTGATAATTTAAACATCAATCATGATGACGATGTTAATGGATCAGTATATGGAACAGTGTCACCTGAAGCTACATTCGAAGAAGTAGTATCTAGTATTTCTGGAAATACCATGTACAGTCCTTATTTTCAGGTGAGTAACTTAAATATGTTAATTAAACTTACTACGTAGGTCTTATAGGAATTTGTCTAAAATTCCTAACGAATTTATATTTTAGGCAAAATTTGACATAACCCAACCAACTTGCTTTCAAGATACTGTCCATATTGGTACAAAATTAAAAACCAGGTTATTGAAAGAGAATATTAATCTACCTATGGGCGAGCTATTTGTTTCCCGTAATCATATTGAGGAGCTAATAAAAACATATTCCAAAGACCAACATTTTTTGTGCCCCAGTCATTTAAATGGTAACAATTTTCTCCGTAATTGTTCGAATTAAATATATTCTATAGCTATTCGTATTTTTTTAGGTAAAGACAAAATGAATTTCGACGCTATCGACAAGTTATCTAATATGCGAGTCATTGATTTATTGGATAAAATACCAGATAGTTCAGCTACTAAGCAGTATCTTTTAATAACTCGATATATTTTGGATTCAATTTTAAAAAAAAAAACTTAATATATTGGGAAGGGTGTACAAAATATGGTATTCTACTTTTTTTATTAGAATTTGGAGATACTGGATCAAACGTAAAAAATATGGAATACAAAATAATTGTATTACTTTAAATACATATACCTGCATTGAAATAAATGCACACAATTTATTGATTGTTATAGAAAAATGCAGAGAAAAAAATGAGATTGATATTTTTCTTCCTTGGTTATTCAGTAGCCAACCATGTGAAAAAATTTTTCGACAAACTCGATCAATGACCAGTACGTTTTCTACGATGGTGAATTATTCCTTACTAGACATTATGAAGAGGTTGAATAGAATACAGGCAATAAATGAGATAAGTTCAGATCTAGGTAAGTTGGTATTTAGAGGATAATAATATGCTACTTCACGGGTAAATTATTGTACAGTATTTTTATTTACCCTTGTAATTATTTATAGATACAACTTTTCGATTTCCTCGAGAAGAAAACAAGAAGCTCGGAATAAATGACATAAATAATCAGTTGCCTTTACCAACTGTTACCGAAATTTTGGAGATTTTAAAAAAGGCCAAAGAAGATGCCATAGAATCGGCAACAAAAATTGGTATGATGCTTAATTCCAATAAGAGCACTGATAAATCTTCAGCTGAGCATGAGGCCGAATGGAAAGAGCAGGCCTGTTTAACGATTTTAATTAAACATTCTCGTAAAGAAGAAGAAGAAGAAAACGAAAGTACAGATGATGAAATAGACTGTCAAGATGATATCGGAACACAAGAAATATCTGATACAGAGGAAGATTCTCTAATAAAGAAGGATATAGAATTACTAAGTGAAATGACTGTACCCCTCACGAAATCAGAAGAAAAAGAATTTGAATTTAAAAATTATTTCGGAAAAATAAAATCAAAATGTTTTAACCAGACAGTATATCTAAATATTCCAACAAAAAATTCAGTGCAAATGATCAGAAAGTCTTCTCTTTGCTGGTTCTACTCTGATAATATAAATAAACTTTCATCTGATCGAATTTATAGAGTTAGAGGAATGGCATCTACAAGTAAGAAAGGAAAGCAAAAAAAAATACGTAAATTAATTGGCAAGACAAAGAGGGTAATCACACAAAAGATAAATTTAGATGAGATGGATGAGACTGATGTATCTGATGACCACATCAGCTATAAAGATTCCAGCTCAGAAGATTTGGAAGAAATTGAACCAAATAAGACGGTTGTTCATAATCATAAGTATAAATTAAGAAAGATTAGTAAATAATGTTTTATTTTTGAACTGAATAAATGAAATATAAGAGAAACTTAAAACATTTTTTTTCTTCGCGTGCAGAACTCTGCAGTATGTGTGCAGTACTCTGCAGTATTTGTGCAGTACTATGCAGTACGTCTGCAGTACCATGCAGTATGTCTGCAGTACCATGCAGTATGTCTGCAGTACCATGCAGTACGTGTGCAGTACACTGCAGTACTATGCATTATGTATGCAGTACTCTGCGGTACCTTATTCAAGTACAAATTTCTGCAGTACATGTACAAATTAAGCTCAGTGGTTGACCCCTCGGTTTGAGTGATGAAACTGCAGCGAAATTTTCTGATTTTCCGGGTTTCGGTTTTCAAGAAATTGGCAAGTTTTACAACTGGTCAACTCAAGTGTAATCTGATTAATCTAAGACTTATGCTAGTAGAATCGATCTTTGTCTACTTATAAAAATAAGTACGATATTCTTAAAAGAATATCTAAGTATTTTAAAAAAGTTCTACACTATATAGTTCATATTGAATTGGATAGCAATTTAATCACAAATGTATTTACATAGATACAAAAAAATCGGTATATTGCATTATTGATAATTTTAAATTGATAACTATAATTTCAATAAAAGGATTACCCACAGGCATTGTGCTCAAAATATGTAGTTTATATTTGTGTATTGTTACGAACGAAAATCAACAATACAATAAAACATTTTTATTCAGTTTTTTGAAATAACCATTGAGTAATAAAAATAAATTTTTAAAATTGTAAAAAATTGGCAATACTGCCGTGTCTAAAATTTTCCAACTCAGAAGCCCCCAATTACTTGCACAAATTAAACTGTTTAAGAATAAATCTCCAAATCTGAATTGTTAATTTTTAGTTTCAACTTTGCATTTATTTTGTGTTCAACTCAGTTTCATATTTCTTCTTTCCGGACAATTGCGAGGGAAGATTTAATAGAATTAATTAAAGTGTGTCATCAAAAGTTTGTGCGATTTTCAAACAAGCCGCTAACTCGTAGACTCGAATTTAGAAAGTAGAGAAAGAAGTTGGAACTTTTTCTGCTACAGTTTCCAGACATAAAAGCTGACAAGAATTTATGTCAACGTTACGATTTGTATCAAGATAATAATGCCTTGTTAAACATTTAAACTTATACAAGTTGAGCACTTACTTAAGTACTAATTTTGAAATTGACTCAAATGCAATTTTGAAAAAATAAAGCATCAATAATAGATTTCTTTTAAATATGAATTGATATAGGTTCGAAGATGAATGATGCAAGATACAGCTGGATTACTTAATTTAAACTGTTAAAAATACGTCGAAAACTATGTAGTAAAATGCGTAATACAGCAGTACTTTCCTGGACAATCCTTCCGAGTCAATTCTTCCTGGACAATCTTTCCTGGAGAATCCTTTCCCACGACAATCCATCCCCACGACAATCCATCCCCACGACAATCTTTCCCGCGACAATCCTTTCCCAAACAATCTTTCACAGGTAAATTATGGAAAATCAATGCAGGTACTAAGGGGGTGCACTTTTTGACTATTTTCCAATATTTGTATTTCTACTAGTCAGTCAAGTCTTTTTTTTTCAATACATAAAAATAGTGATCAGGGAAATATTGTCATGGGGAATAATTGTCACTGGGAAGAATTTTCATGTCATGCAATTTTAAAAATAATCTATACCATTCAGTTTCCCTATATCAGTAATTATTAATATGAATATATGCCGGTGTTAACTTAAAAAAAAAAACTAAAGTCAGTTTTATATATTTTATATAAATTATTTACAATTATTTATTACTAATAGGCCCAGGATCACTTTTAGTTATAATCTGAATAATAATTAATTTCGTAGTGTTGTTGAAAAGCCACCTATAATATGAGAGATTGACTGACTGACCTAGAATCAACGCACTGCAAAATCTACTGAAACCAGAGACTTCAAATTTTGAGAATATGTTCATAATGTAGACACCCCCTAAGAAAGGATTTTGAAAAATTTTGATTTTAAGGGTGTCTTACATAGAGTAAGTATATCTATATGTTGATGCACTTACTCGAGAGGGTAATGGTAGTAGGGAAAAATAGATAAAAATAGGAAACAATATGAAAAGTAGGGAAAATGTGGAAAAACTAGAAAAAAAAACTAGGAAAATAGGGGAATAAATGGAAAATTATAAAAAATAGGAAATAATATAGAAAAATAAAGAAAAACATGGAAAAATGGGGAAAAATATAGAAAAAAGGGGAAAATAGCAAAAATAGGGAAAAATAGGAGAAAGTAGGGAAAAACATAAAAACTAGGGAAAAATAAAGGAAAATACTAAAAATAGGGAAAAAAATACTGATTATGAAAAATAGGGAAAAATATGAAAAAACATGAAGAAATAGCGAAAAATATGAGAAAACAGGAAGAAATAGAAAAAAGAAATAAAGAAAAAACAATGAAAACCAGAATAAAAATGGAACAAATAGGGACAGAAATGGGAAAAACAGTGAAAATTTGGGAAAAAGGTAAAATAAGGAAAAAATAGGGTTAAACAGAGAAAAATAGGGAAATTTGGTAAAAATAGTGAAAATAAGAAATAGGAACAAATTGGGTAAAATAGGAAAAATTAGGATAAAAATACGGAAGGGGAAATAACTAATAGGGGAAATAACTAATAGGGATAAATAGGGAAAAGCAGAAGAAAATAATTAAAAACCGGAAAAATATGAAGAAACAGAACGAGTATGGAGAAATGAGGAAAAATAGAGAGAATTGGAGAACAATACGGAAACAGAGAAAAATGGGGAAACCAGTTAAAAACGGGGAAAAGTAGTAGGGAACTAGGAAAAAATCGGTTGTGTCGGCCCAAAACTTTCCCGACGAGCATCCACGAATACGTTTTCAGATATTTAATGTTAAAGTTTCAACTTTTGACATTTTTAACTTTTGACAGGTGACAGTTGGAGAAATAATTTTGACTGTTCTGTATACAGTTTTTCAAGTGCTTTCAAATGACATATTGCAAGTCAAATTGCGTGACATATTGCATCTGTCATTTTTTGATAGTGACACTTACGTTTGACAGATGTCGTCCAAAATCTAATGTGTTCTTCCGACGGGTAACCCAAACACATATACCAAATGTCAGCTCAATCGGATTAAACGTGTGGCCTCTCTATCATGGAACAATACAGACAGACAGACAGACTTCTATCTGGAAATGGTCTTAATCATCTCAGGTGACCTCAAAATGGATATTTCCATCTATATCTTGAAATTTTTTTTAGCTCGATCGCAATACTTTCCCTTCTCGTAGGTGGGTCAGGAAAGTAAAATGTCACAATTATATTTACTAATGAATTGCTGTACCGTGCAATCTGCTCAATTTATTGCAAAGAGACATTTAAATTAGACCAATTCAAATTAAGTCGAATAGTAACATCTTGAAAAATAAAAAATAACAGTACATCCTACTAAATGATAAAAAAATTTAATTTTAATAATCCATTAAATAAAATAAAAAAAGTAAAAATGATATTTTTTAATTTCAAATATTCGTTTTCTGTTAATGAAATAAATATTAAGTTTTCACTAAAGAAACAAATCATTTGTAACAACTCATTAAAGAGGCAATTATTGTATGTACAATGGATGATATTTTATTTATTTTGCCATCAAAGTGTTACTTCGAGCATAACCAGCTACCTATTACCTAGATTAGTAGTAGCGAAATCATGAAAACTTAGGTGCGGTTTGTAAATAGAAGATATACCTTACATAAACGGTTGCTTTTGTGTACATACGTTTCGTGAATGGAATTCTAACCAAGTCTACTACGTGCAAAATTTATTGTTTAATATTATGGGGCAATTACTATCAGGCTTTTAGTGGACGTTTAACGAATTAATTATTTAAGTGCAACTCATTGTACTTCAAATATTTTATAAGCTAGTTAAACCAAATTGGAATTGGAATTATTTTAATGGCTTTTCGAAAGAAAACATTTTATTATGGTTATTTGAGCGATAGTGATGATGAAGTACGATAAATTTAAGTAAATAGATCTTTTTAAAATTACTATTGTAGTATAATTTTTATTTATTTGTAAAAAACAGAAATAAGTACTAGTCAAAATATTATAATGTCGCCCCAAAACTTTCCCGGCGACTATCCACGAATACTTTTTCAGATATTTAATGTTAAAGTTCCAACTTTTGACATTTTTTATTTTTGACTGGTGACAGGTGGAGAAATAATTTTGACTGTTCTGTATAGAGTTTTTCAACGGCTTTCAAATGACATATTGCAAGTCGAATTCCGTGACATATTGCATCTATCGTTTTTTTATAGTGACACTTCCGTTCAACACATGTCATACAAAAACTAATGAGTTCTTACGACAAGTAACCCAAACCCCTGTATCAGATTTCAGCCCAATCGGATTAATATTTTTTTAGATATTTAATGCTAAATTTTCAAATTTTGACATTTTTCATTTTTGACAGGTAAGAGTTGAAGAAATAATTTTGACTATTCTGGATAGAGTTTTTCAAGGGCTTTCAAATGACATATCGCATGTTCAATTCTGTGACATATTGCATCTGTCATTTTTTGATAGTGATACTTCCGTTTGACAGATGTCGTACAAAAACTAATATGTTCTTCCGACGGGTAACACACACACACACACACACACACACAGACACACACACACCCACACGCTCACGCGCACGCACAGGCACACGCACACGCACACGGCTCTCTAATGACATAATTGATAGGTGAACGTGTTGGACAGTGAAACTTCACTATTTTACAACTTTTATTAAAAAGTACTGATCCGTATAATACCTCGTAACACAGTGACTAATTTCATATATATGCTTTGCAATTACGCTCCTTTCACATTATACGAATTGACTCGTCCAATTAAAAATTGTACGTTAAAATATTTTCAGTCGACTGAAGAAAGAGGACGACCAATTCTTTGGAACGACGAGTCAAATCGTATAATGTGAAAGGAACGTAACGGGTTAAATTCGGGTACCGCATTAGATGTACCAATAATTATTTTTCCGTAAATAATTTTCTCTTACGTCTCTTGTTTGAACTAGATGCATTTGAACTTGATAAAGGACTTGTAGAACTCGTAGAACTGGAGTTCATCGATGAAGAATATCTTTTTTACCGATTTCGACGTGAGACGGTCCACTTCTGATGTTAAGTGAACGTGTTGGTCAGTGAAACTCCACTTAAGAGGGTTCCTATACCCATTTTCCTTAAAAACTGACAGTAATGGAATGTCTTAAGGAATGTGAAAGGAATGTTGACATCTGTCATTTCTCCAAAGTAGTAGAGATTTTCGGTGGTTAAGGAGAAAGAGGAAATTTTTCCAGTAGCGGGCAATTTTATTGTTTTACATAGGTATACGACATTTTAATTTAATGCATTTTTTTTTATTTTTTTATTAAAGTGCTAATTCATTTTTACAGAGGTCCGCAAAAAAATACAATAAATAAAATAATTTACCATGTATTCCCGTTCCCACCAATACGTACCGCATATGATCTCAAAGCCACTCCCAAACCAAGCACTGGTCGTTTAACATATAAGCGACGTTGCCTTTTCCATAAGAAGTACATATCAGATGTTCTCCTTTTATTGCATGACAAAAAATGAGAGAAAATAAATTTTAAAACACATGTCAACGCCTTAGCAATCTGATAAACGACATAACAGTGTTGTCGTTGTTTATTAAATTACGTATAGATATAACTGTTTCATATTGAAGCCTTTATAAAAAAAAAACATTTAAATATAAGATCCCTAAATTTAGGTATGGTAAATTACCTCTGAGACAAGTGATCTTTATAATATTAAGCAAGAATTATGTATTTACAAGATTTGATTTGCATAATTTTGTTTGATGAAAGGAATTCTTTCAAATATTGGATAATGTGGCAACTGTGTTATACATTCCTCACATTCCATTACTGTCAGTTTTTAAGGAAAATGAGTATAACATAATCAAACGCAAATATCGTTCTAATTTTAAATAGAATACCCTGTATATTATAATTCTATTATGTAGTAACTCAAAAATTATAAAAGTCTACCATACCTAAATCTTTTAGTTTTGGAGATATTTTTAATTTTATCAAATTTTCCATTATTTTTCCAACACAGTGCCTAAATGTTAACCCTGTATAATTACGCGAGAAAGTAGCAATCACCAATAAAAAAAATCCTTAAAAATTAAATTTAATTGAAAAAAAAAAACTATATTATTTTAGGAATTCAAAGCAGCAACAATATTTAAATTCCGCAAACTAATTAAAGATCTGGAGAACACTCAAAATATATCCTTCGAACAAGCAAACGATTTAAATTCTCGACACTTTCGCCTTATATTCTGTTCTCAGTTACCTTGAAAGAATATGTCTTTGTGAACAGCCGTTACAATCATTTCTAAGGGTTATGTTTATTATTCGTTTTCTGTACAAAACCTCCAAAGAAAGGATAATTTGAGCGTTATCGTCAAAGAAAATTCTCGTGAACCACCATAATTGAGTGAAGTGAATACAGGAAAGAGTTTGAAGTCGTTAGTTTTAGTGCTGAATTGTTTTGTATTGGATTTGTTCAAAACAATAACCGGTGTAAACATAAGCTATGATAATTATTAGAAATAAAATAGCAACTGTGAATAAACCGTTCTATAAACTTGCATCTTGTAAAAATAAAGAGATATAATTACGTTGAATATATTAAAACGATTGATTTATATTTTTTTTTTTCCTGAATCGGGCGTGGGAGGTCCCACCTGCACTGAGGCTCTAGGCCTATTTTGCCCCACCAGTTTTCACATCAGTCCCGTACTCTTGACAAAGCCAAGAATAGTCCTGATGTTAACTTTCGGGTTCAGAATACTGTACCCCAAAGTGCCATTCCCTTTCCCTGTTTAGGTCCCGGCAATAGCATAATACATGAAGAGGAGTTTCGTCCTCTTTCTCACATTTCCTACATAGGGAATCTTCTGATACACCTATGAGGTTCAGGTGTCTTCTAAGCCCGCAGTGTCCTGTCAGGACACCTAATGCGGTTTTGAGTTCCCGTCTTTTTAGGCATAGTAGCAGTTTGTCTCTAACTCTTGGATGGACCTTCGATAAGTGCTTTGGACTGTCTTAGTCCCGGAAGTTCCAACCAGTATTCCCTGTGTTTGTCTCTTAATTGTTTTTGCAGCATACCCTTTATATGTTGGTAGGAAATACCACATGTGGGTTGCGGTCCAATTAAAGGTTTTTCGGCTCCTTTACCAGCCAGGCACCCATTCAAGAGTTATCTTGTGTTCTGCCAGGGCAGTTAGGTTTTTATGGCAGTCCAATACTAGTTTGGACTGTATTTCCACCTTTTGTATTGCTTTAAGCTATGCTTGACTATCCGTGAGTATACGGATTCTCTTATTTCTAAGATCCTCGCGCAACATCACGTTTAAGCAAGCATTTATGGCAGTCATTTCCGCTTGAAAGACCGTTGCCATAGATCCCAGGTTTAGAATGCAAGTTCTCCCTGAGTTCATATGATAGAATCCAGCACCTGTGCTGTCTTCTGTTTTAGACCCGTCCGTATATCAGACAGATTGATTTTTCTGAGTCCTGACCTCACCCTTTCTGTCCCTCTCATGTATGGTTACTGTGAAAAGTTTCGCAAAGTTGTGACTGACAGGCATTCTGTCCGATGGCATAGTTAGCACCGGATTTTCTCTTAGTTTTTCTGCGATCATGGAATGATAACCTTTCCTTGAAAGTTCCCATCCCATGCCGTTTATACCCAGCCTGTACGTTGCTCCCAGTGCCTCTTTTTCCACTACTAGATGTAGCGGAGGAAGCCCCAGCAGAACTTCCATAGCCGCTGTTGGCGTTGTTCTAAACGCCCCTGTAATCAGAAGGCATGCTACTCTCTGTAGCTTGCCTAGCTGCTTTAGACCTGTTCGGTTTGTGCCATCATATTACGGAAGCGTAGGTCACGGCAGGTCTCACAACCCTGGTATAGAGCCATTGCACCATTCCGTGGTTGAGTCCCCCACTTATACCCCACCATCCTTTTGCAAGCCCAAAGGGCTCTTAGAGCTTTATCCGTTGCCCTATCTATATGACTAGAGAACGTTAATTTGTTATCCAGGATAACTCAAAAATATTTAATTTCTTTGGACAGATTTATTTGTTTTCCCCACATAGATAGTCCCTTTATGTTCAGGTTTCTTCTCCTTGTAAAGGCAACAACTGTTGTTTTCGCCGGATTCGTGGATAATCCCTCTCTCCGGCACCATCTTTCTGCCATATTGAGTGACCGTTGCATCATATCTGATACAACGGCATCAAATTTTCCATTTATAATGATACCTACGTTATCAGAAAATGCTTGTGCGTAGATATTTTCTCTGTTTAGCTCTCTTAGAAGGTCATCAACAACCAGGCACCACATCAGTGGGGAGAGTACTCCCCCTTGAGGACACCCCTTGGTGGCAACGACTTCCCTTGTTACGCTGTAGAGATTGCTGTAAACGAGCAGTTCCTCGCCTCCGCATTGCTCCCACTATGGATTTATATGAAGCCGAATCAAAGGCCCCTTCTATGTGTAGAAATGCCGCTAGGGCGATTTCTTGACAGTCCAATGCTTGTTCCGCCTTGAGCGCCAGCGTGTGAATCGTAGCGTCACAGGACTTCCCAGAATAGGTCTATAAGATTTGACTTCTGCGTAGCACGCTTTACTCGGTTTGGGTATGAAGACAATTCTTGTAGCATTTTTCTGGTACATACCCCAGTGCCAGGCTGGCACGGAGCAGTTGGCACAGCGGGACTTCAAGCTCATCTAGTCCCTTCTGAAGAAGGGCTGGAAATATGCTATCCGGTCCAGCTGTCTTGTATGGCTGCAAACTTCTCAGAGCTCATGCAAGTTTGGTTCTGTTTACAACTTTGTTTGCCAAGACCCAGTCCTGCTTTGTGGCCCTGGCTACTTGGGCCACCACAGTACCGTTCTCTTGACTTTGGTTAAGTGAGCAACCCGGGAAATGTGAGGTTAGTAACAAGTCTAAAGTCTCATCCACGGTGCTGGCATACTCCCCATTTTCATTTCTCAGGAATTGTCTCTATGTTCTCACAGAATTTTTTCCAGGAAGTAAGCCTTGCATTCCTTACAGCGTAGAAGTATCCTCTTCTGGATGCTTTATAGGCTTCCCAGTTGCCAGTTCTTTTGGACTATAATAAACGATTAGTTCAATGTTCATGAAATTTTATTAAGATTTTTGATTATTGATAGTGATTTAAATAATATTTTTTAAATTTACCAATTAATTTTAGACAGCCCCACGTCGCGACGCCATCTAAATAGCAAAAAAATTGGCTGAGTCACTCCAGAACTTTCCCGGCTTATCTCTGAGAATAGGATTATTTTAATTACAAAAGACTAATCATTCCATAAGTTTATTGAACAAATTTTAAATAGAAATCCGACGGTGAATACGTCTACCCAATTGATATTTCCATGTTGATAATGACATAAGCTGGCGCATACGCACATTATGTAGCACACTGCTACGATAAGGATCATGGGGTGAAAACTATTGGGAATTCTGGAAAAAGTTTGATATGATAAAAAAGTTGCATTAAAGTGCATTGTTTGCCATCAAAACTTGGAAAAAGTTTAATACAAAAATTGTAGGAAATTCTATGCTCGAAAACATTGAACTAAAATATTTTTCACTAAAGTGTAGTGTTTGTCCCTAAAATTTAAAAAAGGCAAAAAAGCTTTCATGCGTATTCAATCCATGTCGGTCTTGAGGACCTTCTAATGTACCAATTTAAGACAAAAAATATTCGTCGCATTCGTGGCACATACGTTCATACCAAATTTCAGCTTGATTAGTCAAACGGTTCGGCAGTTATCGTGGAAGATTACACATAGACACACAGACAGACCATACTTTTATAAATGAATAATGTTCTCAATTAAATAATTAATCATCTTCCTGAGTAAGCTACATAACCTAACATATACCACTATTCTCATTCTAATTTTGTTATACATATTTTTTTGTTGAAGAATATCGTCACCACTAACCAAAACTACACTTTTTAAAACCCTCTGTACGTTTCCGTAACTATGTTAGCATCATCATGAGTCAACATTGTTGAAAACCAAAGGTTCCAAATTCATAATTTTAATATATTTTTTTTTAAATTTTATATCCTGTCAATATTTAAAAATTTATTTACTCTGTTACCATTGTCTTTTCTTATTATCGTCTATGGTCCATTTTAATTCATCCTTTCCTTAAATTTTATTTTTTTTTCTTAGGTCTTGAACTTTTTTCAAAATTTCCTACTCATTCTTTAATCGTTCTTCATATTTCTTGTCCCTCTTAATCTCACAGTATGTCCTTTTTCATTGTTATTTTCTTTAAAACATAGATATCCTTTTAATTCTTCCTTCCCATGAATTAATTTTAATAATTCTCGGTCCGGTAATTCTAAATCTTCTTCTGTCACGTCTTCTTTAAATTCCTTCTCTTAATTTCTCATCCTGTATGATTGTTTACTTCTATTAACTTTTCATTCATTCCAATTCTATCCTTGTCAATTTTCAATCTGATTATCAGTAGATGCTGTTATTTCCTCTAGGTTCTTGACAACCAATTCCATTTCCTCTGTATTGTCTTCTTTACGCTTTAATATTCCTTCTACGAATTCTTTTTTTAATACTTCATTTGTTGTCTTTATCTCATCTGTTAATATTTTCATATTTTCTTCTTCCTTACTGGCTTCTAGTAAATTATTACTTCTGTGAACTAAAAATCTTTTAAATTCTTCTTTGTCTTTGTCTTAATTTTTACTATTTCCGTTAATTTTCTTTTCCATATTCTTACTATTTGGATTCATCTGAGACATAATTTGATACTGGTCTTTTGCTCCTTATCTTGTCCTTTTATCATCTCTTCGAAATTTTCTTATTATGTTACATTTTTTTGATAATCTCATCTTCTAGCGACGGGCCAAGTATTGAAAATCTTACCCTCCCCTTTAACCCTTGCAACAATACCATGTAACAAGTCGCACTAAATTTGGAGTATTCACCCCTCCTCGGCTCGGAAGCCATGTTGTGGGACAAATTTTCAATTTTTATTTTTTTATCAAGTGCTGCACGTGCGAGGGATCAAGTGACATTTTTGGATTCTGAGTGCCCATAGACCCATTTCTATTACTTGCTGCATCTTCTTAAATAACGGGTTTGGCTACTTCCGATTGGGCGCTGTCTACGATGCCACAACTGCGTATATATGGTCTTTAACATATCCTCACCCTCCATGGGGCTTCCTGAACTGTTTCTTTCTATGGAAGGCCGAAAAAAATTGGTTCTGTCGGCGCAAAACTTTCCCGACGAGTCTCCAGAGACGAAGACTTTTTCAGATATTTAATGTTAAAATTTCAAACTTTGACAGGAGAAATAGTTTTGGTACTATTCTGAATAGTTTTTCAGGAGCTTTCAAATGACATATTGCAAGTCAAATTCCGTGACATATGGCTTCTGTCATTTTTTAACAATGACACTTCCGTTTGACAGATGACGTACACAAACCTTATATTTAATACTCCTATTTCGCCAGCTTCAGAGAGAAGTGCGTCGTCAAAAGTAGAGTGTAGACGATCGTTTCTCTCTCACGCAGCCTCGGATAGTCATAGGCGTCACAGCTGTACGGAAATTTTACTTTCTCGACCCACCTCCTAGAAGGGAAAGTATTGTGAACGAGCTAAAAAAAAATTTCGAGATAAAAACCGAAATATCCATTTTCGGATCCCCTGAGACGATTAAGACCATTTCCAGACGGAAGTCTGTCTGTCTGTCTGTGTGTGTGTATGTATGTGTGTGTAGGTGTGTATGTATGTGTGTGTGTATTCTTTCACGATAGAGGCCACACGTTTAATCCGATTGAGGGGTTTGGGTTTTCCGTCGGAAGAACCCATTAGTTTTTGTACGACATCTGTCAAACGGAAGTATCACTATCAAAAAATAACAGATGCAGTAGGTCACGGAATTGGACATGCAATATGTCATTTGAAAGCCCTTAAAAAACTCTATTCAGAACAGTCAAAATAATTTCTCCAACTGTCACCTGCCAAAAATAAAAAAAATGCAAAATTTGAGAATTCAGCATTAAATATCTGAAGAAGTATTAATCCAATTGACAATTGATATTTGTACATTATCTAACCATCTTGCTCTCTGTTGCTAACCTAATTATTGTATTAGACCTTTTTTTTGTTCTAATTTCAAGTGTTTTACTTTTAAATTATTCTTTTTTAGCATGGTTGAGACTTTCGTAGATTTTTCACTAAAAATAATTTTAAATAAAAAATATGGTAATGATGATGATAACAAATTCCCTGTTAGTTTGGTAGTCATAGAAGATTCTATTGTAAGTAAAAAAAAATGTTGCTAAAGTGATGGGTACTAGGAATACAAAATCCCTTGTGCTCAGTTGATTTTACGTTAATTTTTGAAAGAGAAACATTATCGTTATTTAAATTTTATTCTTTAATTTCATAATGTACCACTTTTCATCCACTTGAACTTTTGTTGGCAAATTAGATTAAAGAAGACTGTTCAAATATTTTTCATTAACAAATGATACTCCATAAAAGTTTAAGAAATAATTATATAAGAATAATTTTACATTTGGTTAATAAAAAAACAAGATTTAATTTTAAACATTAGGATGTAACCTACGCTACGTCATAAATATATTAATGATTAATTTGTAAAATTTATTTACGCCCACTTTGAAACTTCCTGTTCGTAACAGACGTCTAGCACTGGATGGTTTCAATTTATAGCTCTTGTCTAGGATCCATCTGTGAATTACAATTAACTTCTTTAGCAATTGAGTTGTTGTTTGATTATTTACTGTATTGTTGGTAAATTATGTAGACATATACATATGCATATTTCTCTGAAAGAAATTATAAATAGATTTTATACCTTCTCTGTACTAGTTTGATTAAAAAATGAATGGTACGAATTCAAGGATGCACATTATTATCCAGAACGGTTATCCGCCTGGCAGACGCCGAGGATCCCGGATTCCGGAGAATTAATAACCAGTTCAATAAAAGTTCTCAAAGTAAATTTCCGTTACCGTTCACCATTATATTTATTACTCGATATTTCCTTTCTTCAGAGGAATTCGTTATATCTAATATATTTATCTTTCTGAATTATACATAGGTCAACGGTTCCTTAGTCCCTTACCTCATATTTCACCAGATCCTTTCAGGTATTTCTTTTGAAGTCTCAAGTGGTGAAACGTGTACATGTGGGTGTATCTTAAAGGATCGCTTATCGTTTTATAGTATTCTTTTTTTTGTTCGGTAATTCATATCGCGAAAAAGCTATTCTTATCTTTTATATTAAAAATTGATTTATTTATATAAATTGAATGTTTAACATCGATTACAATTTATAAAGTAACGATTAAATCATAATACATTATATTATTTCTATGAGTAAAATTTCCAATCTATTTTCGGAAAGGTTGTTATTTCATAAAAATACAACGAAATCTCCTTGTATATTTAAGGTTTTGTTATTAAATAGAAAATATAACGACTGATCCTGGATTTCAAACTCGATTTGGATAAGTATTGTCTCATCTACTATATCAAAAACCTATTCTCTGACATTTAAATGAGAATAAATGTTTTTTAGATGTATTTCAAATATTTTTATTGTACAACTATCCGATCAAGTCTTTAATTTTTTTTATCTAAGTTTCGACTAAATTTTAATTCTCTGTCCCATTTATCAGAGTAAAACCAAAAGTTTCACATTCCGTGTCAACACTCATTCGACAGGGTTTGCTAAAGTAAAAAATCATGCTCTCAGCAAGGGCCCTGGACTTCATGCCGTTAGCTATAAAAGGAAAACCCATAGTCTATTAAATTACTTCAGAATTTTTACTCTCGGCCATTTTGTAGAAAATCGATTTTTAATCACTTTTATGATATTTTATTGCTTTCAATGTTTAATTTGAGATTGTAAAAGAACAAAATATATATAGCAATATTATACCTCATTATTTATACATACATTATTAAGCTTTTTGACACTTTTTTCTCGTTCTAAACTTCCTCCTCCAATCCTTAATCTTTATATTCACTAGATTATTTCTATTTGGTAACTTAACTTAGTCTTACATATTTCTCGGTCATCCATTAAGTAATTTTTGAAACTGCTTTGCCCTTTTTCTTCTAAATTAGCCCCAATAATTTTTGTCTTAACGCTTTGATTAGTTTTGATTGTCCTTATATCTCCCTCATATTTTTTTAAAAAAATGTTCACTCCGCTTGTTAAAGTTGTGGGTTTCGATTCGCATTAGGGAACAAGTTTGTGCGGTCGGGGAACTTAGTCAGGAACTAAGTTCCTATCGTTATTTTTCCTATTTATCCATCTTTTTCCTTATTTTTGCTAATTTTCTATATTTTCTTTAAGCTTGGCGTAGAATGATACAAACACGTAAATCTTGCTTGTATACACGATCAATAATGAAATCTAATCTTGGAAGCCATTCTTTATCAAACTTTGTCTGATATTACTAAAAGTAATTATATTTTCATATTAAAAGAAATTAAAGAATACCTCGCTATCCATCGAAGGGTTATTTTAAGCTTCTCCGTCTGCTCCAGTACCTTCTGGGGCCTTTAAACTCTCTCAGTAATAATTTATAAACACTATTAGTTATAACTGTGATTGATGTATATATATGTCAAATGTTAGTCAAATAATTTAGGTTAACTTTCAAATGATGTATAATTTTATCGTTTAGTTACTTATTTTAACTAGATTCAATAAAATTAAAATAAAATAATTATAATAATATTTAATAATTATCAATAACAATGGTTCACTCAAATTTATTCCTATCCATAACTACATATATTTACAAACATAATTCGAAATATATGCGTTCAGCTGACATAATTAAAAGAAATCGGTTGTGTCGCCCTAAAACTTTTCCGACGAGTATCCACGAATACTTTTTCAGATATTTAATGTTAAAGTTTCAAATTTTGACATTTTCTGATTTTTGACAGGTGACAGTTAGAGTTATAATTTTGTTTGCTCTGAATAGAAATTTTCAACAGCTTTCAAATGACATATTGCAAGTCGAATTCCGTGACATATTGCATCTGTCATTTTTTGATAGTGACACTTCCGATTGTCAGATGTCATACAAAAACTAATGACTTCTGTCCACGGATAACTCAAAGCCATATACAAAATTTCAGCTCAATCGTATTCATACCTTTTCAGATATTCAATGTTCAAGTTTGAAATTTTGACATTTTTTATTTTTGACAGGTGACAGTAGGAGAAATAATTTTGACTTTTCTGAATCGATATTTTCAAGAACTTTCAAATGACAGATTGCAAGTAGAATTCCGTGACATATTGCTATCATTTTTTGATAGTGACACTTCCGTTTGAGAGATGTCTTACAAAAACTAATGGGTTCTTCAGACTGGTAACTCAAACCCATATACCAAATTTCAGCTCGATCGGATTAAACTTAATCATCTCAGGTGACCTCAAAATGGATATTTCTTTATCTCGAAATTTTTTTTAGCTCGTTCACAATACTTTCCCTTCTCGGAGGTCGGTCGGGAAACTAATATCAGATTTATGATATATTAAAAATTCAGAATTTTAAGTAACTATTAGCTTAGTGTCACAGCAACCTTAATTAATAACAAAAATAGGAGGGCCAAATATAGCTGACCAAAAAAGGGTACCGGTAAACATGCCATTGACCAAAAGAATTATTTAAAAACACACATTTTTGCCAATAACAATTTTATAAATAACAATAGATTTTTAAAATTAATAAATAAATATTCGGTTTAGGCACAAGAAATAAAAATTCTGTTTGGATTTCGGACCATCGCCAGTTAAAAAAATTTAAATTAAAATAAAAAATCACTTATTAAACTCTCTTTTTATAGTGTGGATGAGTTTTTTATACAATATACAATAGGTAAATTTTTTTACAGTGTATTTTTTTTAGAACAAATTTTATTATTATTATATATTATTTTATTAAATTGGTACACGTGTATCTTGTGATTTTAGACTCATACTTATTATTGTATTCTTGTACTGTATTTTATCTGTTTGGGCAACCTTAAATGTATGTGTACATAATTTGGACAATCCATTATTATTATTAGACAAATAACTGAAACTTTATTCTTTAAACCCCTGAAAAGAAAATGAAATATATATATATATATATATATATATATATATATATATATATACATATATATATATATTTATACTTTAACTTATTAAAAACATTTAAGAATTATCAATCTTTTAAACTAAGTATTAGGAACATTTTTAATTTAAAACTATAACATTATTTAAAATCAATGACGTTTGATTTAATTTCGGTAAGCTTAAATAGAAAGAACATTTAACAAAGTCAATTTTTGATATTGCATTTTTTTATTTTTTATCTTTGCTTGTACCAGGTCAGGTAGATGCCGAAATAGAAAAACAAAAAAAATATAATTGTTTTTTATTCTTATGCGAAAGATATGTCATACCTGGCAAGATTCAATGTTTCATTTTGTTGTACTTTTTCTTTTTGTTTTACCTAACCTAAGCCAAATGCATTTATCCTGAGAAGGCACCCCCTGCATAGAGGTTGCAGTATAGCAATAGCGAAAAATCCAGAAATAAAACAAAAAACAGAAAGCTACTAACAAATCAATACACTAAAGAAAAAAGAACCAATAATTTTGAATATTGAAGTAAAATTTGTTATACTCTGTATATAGAAATATGGGAAGGAGTTCTATTATCAGATTAGGTATAAATTTGAAGAGGAAATTGTTACATATTGTATATAAAATATAAGAAATTTATTTATCATCGATGGTAATTCATTTCCAATCATCTTCTTACTTTTCTTATCCCCTCGAAGGGAAACTATAGCGTATGAGCAAAAAAATCGAGATATCGATGGAAATATCTATTTTGAGCTCCTCCAAGAATATTAAGACTATAGAGTGAGGTCTGTCTGTATATCTATGTGCCTGTATGTCTGTGTGTCTGTATGTCTGTGTGTCAGCCGAACCGTTTGACTAATCAAACTAAAATTTGTTATGAAGGGTTCGTATGTGTCTCGAATGCGACTATTAGTTTTGGTTTAAATTGGTGCAGTAGAAGGTCCTCAAATACGACATTTAAATTTTGAGGACAAAAAATTCATTTTAGTGCAAAATGTTTTATTCCAAATTTATGGAGCATAAAATTCACTACAATATTTGTATCTACCTTATTTTACAATTTGGAATAATTTCACCACTAGGGAGCGCAAAAAATGTGCATGTAAGTTTTCCATAATTTTTCCAAATTTTAAGGACAAACAATGTACGTTAGTAAAAAATGTTCTAGTGCAAAGCTATAGCGCATAAAATTCTCTCCAAATTTTGTATTTAACTTTTTTTCAAATTCCCCATAGGATCGTACTAGGGGGAGTAAAGATACACATGTGTTTTAAATTTTGAGGATAATGAACAATAAACTTAAGTGCAAAATGTTCTGGTGCAAATTATAGATCATAGAATTACCTCTACAACATTTCTATCAAACTTTTTTTAAAATTCCCAATAGTTTTCGCCCAGGATTTTAGGAGATCCTAATTGTAGAAGTGTGCTATGCAATGCGCGCATGCGCCCGCTTATGTCGTTATCAACATTGAGATATTAATTGACTAGACGTTTATTAAAAAATTTCAGCTTTAAGTCACTATGTTAATTTTTTATTAACTCATTTTTTATTCATTGTATATTAAACATTTTGTATGATTTTTTCTATTTACGAATTTATTTTATTTATTATATTTCATTTGGTTTTAATTTTAATTTTTTTAACTAAAATAAACAACCGAGAAACATCTATTTGTTTACTTAATCAGCCAAGTAAAGGACAATTTTGATTAGGTTAGGTTAGTTATTGTTTTTACTTTCTTTTCTCTTCCTATTACATTTTACAAAATGTGCTCGCGAGCATTAGCCACTAAAAAAGTGTTTAAAAATTACGAGCACGAAGCACTTTTACAGAAAAGTTGCTGCTCGCTAGCACAAACCACCCTAAAAATGTTCTTTAATTTCACGAGGACTAAGCACTAAGCACTTTTTTTGAATATTTAAATTATTGAAGTGGAATTGTCTGTTGGCTTATTTATAAAAATGGATTACTCCATTTTTATAAATAAGCCAACAAAACTACCCAGAATTGGAATATAGAGACCAATATCAAAAATTTTAATTTAATTCTTAAATTTTAAAAATTTAAAACAGTAATATTATTTTTGAATATATAATAACAAAAAAAGGTATAAAATACACGTAAAAGACTAAATTAATATCTTATGAAACTTGTATTTTAATATAAGGCTAGCAGTACCCAAGTAGCTCAGCTAGGGACAGACAGACAGACAGATAGGCGGCTATAAAATTAACTTCTGCCACTGAGGTGGGTGAGCTAAGATGACAAGCTATCGATTGGTGAAAACAGAATTCCAAAATTCGAAACCGTTCTCAAGTTATCGCTAAGACAGTTAGACAAACGAACGGACGGACGGACATTGTAAAGTCAATAAGTAGCTTGACTTTGTTTTCCTACCTAATAAAACGTTTTTTTAAAAATTATTACACGAGATGTATATCATATTTCATGCAATTTTTTTTGCCATAATATCAATTTTTGTCAAAATAGTCAAAATCGTAACTATTTTTTTTCAAATTATAATAATATTTCCTAGTATGAATTTAAAAATGTTCATGACAGTGCTTGGTGCTTGGTGCGTGCGATATTTTTTCGAGCGCTTGGGAGCCTTTTAAAGTGCTCGGGAGCCTTTTGTAGTGCTCACAAACCTTTTGAATTACTCACGAGCACTTCTTACCAGCACTAAGCACTAGGCCATTTGGTAAAATGTTTTGAGCACTAAGCACCGATTTTAAAATGTGCTCCTAATCACTGTGCTCCTGAGCACAAAAGTGCTTAGAATGCTTAACAAAGCACTAAGTACAGTGCTTAGAGCCAGCTCTGTTTTCTTTTTCATTGTTGATGGCATTTTCTAGCCCATTGCTCTTGCTTAATTTCTGTTAATTATACTATTATCTCTTCCTAGTATTATGATTTCTTTTTACTGTTTCTTTTTATATTCCAGTTGGGTCTCTGAGCATAAACATTAATTTTTTTCGAATAGCTTTGTCATTTTACTTTGGCCTAAAATAGTTTTAGTTTAAAAATTACATTATTACAAATTTAAACCGGTAAACATTTTAGACCCAGTATATTAACCATTAAAGTAATGCCAATAAGTTAATTTACGATCTTCTGGAGAAGTATAAGCCAACTACTTTGAAAGCACATCAATTATTCCAGAGTTGAAAGCTCGACGAAGTGTACACACTTTTTTTAGATTGATAATTTGAGTCACTTATTTGCTCATTATTAATTCAACAAGGTTTTCCTCTTGTAATTGGAGTCCTGATAAAACTATATTTTAAAGAGAAAAGTTAAATTTAAATATCAACATCGTCAAAGTTTTATGAAGCTCAGAGTTATTAAACTTGTTTTTATGTTTATATTTACTTCAGTATTAATATTATAATTTCCTAGTTATGACTTTGGTAGACGCAAGTAATTTTCGATCAAAATATCTAGAAATTTTTATGGCTAATACTTTTCAAACTTTTCCTCTATTTTTACGATTCTGAAATTGGCTATGTAAAATTTATAATTCATAAATATTTATAGAGCGTAATACATTTTATGAGGAAAAAATAAACGCAACTAGATAAGAGATAAATTTTGTAGAATGTTTTACTTTTAAAAGCTTGTAACTAATAAATAAAAAGAGGTATAAAAAAGCGAAAAAGAGTTAAAAAGACGTGCTAAATAAATAAGATATGGTACCTGAACATTTTTTTATTTTTAACAATGGTTCTTCATGATTAGGAATGATCCCAAAACAAAAAAAGTTTGAAGATCCAAAATTTGATTACACCCAGTTTTTAATGGGATTAGAAAAATATTTAACGACTGAGTGGAAATACATAGATTTATTATAGTTCAAAAGATTCTCACAACTGCTTTAAGCTAGTCTATTAACTTTATAATTAATCACCTGATGATGAACATTATTAATAAACTCCTTTGAGATAAACTTTGCAACTTTATTTTATTTCTTTAAAACAGTTTTAACTTTTAGTACATGACATTTTTAAAAGTTAGGACCGAAAAGTTGAACTTTATTGCAAATTAAAGCCAATAAACATTTCAGCACGAGTATATTAACCATTAAACTGCTGCCAATAACTGAATCTACGATCATCTGGATAAGTTTAAGCCAAGTGTATCTACTTGGAGAGATCATCAATTATTCCAGAGGTGAAAGCTCAACGAAGTACACAGTTTTTTTAGAATAATGACACAGCCACACACAAAAAAACTTTTATAACCTATGAAAATATAGTGTATTTTACGACTATATGAATTAGAGTCAGTAGTTAAAGAACAATTTGTCGTGTATTTTTAGCCAATTTTTTTAACGAGGCTAAAGTAAGTAGACTTTTATTCTTGGTCTAATAATCGAACCCAAAATTTGGAATATAACCTAAAATTTTTAACATTTTTAACATTATTAGATAAATACATTTCAAATCGTATTCAAATTTTATTGTCATTTGGCAAAAAATCTCGAATCAAGGGAAGTAGAAAAAATCGCTCGAGCAAGCTCTCGCGATTTTTTCACTCCCTTGATTCTCGATTGTTTGCCATGACAATAAAACTTTCATACAATTAAACATGTATTTATCGATAAAAAAATTATCTCTTATGTATTTACCCCCGATAAATCAACTCCTATATAAAATGTGTCATTTAGTGATGACAGTTATGTCAGTTTGTCAGCGATAAAAAAGGTGCATCCATTTTTATCGCAATAAAAATGCCTGTTCCTGGCGATAAAAATGCATGTTCCTCATAATCAGACTATATCTAGTAGCTGCGAATCGCGTCGGCACGTCACTTTAACCTTAGTTCTGTCAGTTAAAATTATTTGTTTGGTTGATATTGAAATATGGAAGATGAATAATAAAATAATAAAAAATACTAATAATGAAATAATTTAATTGTATCAATATAGATAATTATTGTTGTTTTTCATTCTATATTTTGTCGTTAATTTATCTTGCCAAAAACACTCAAGATTTTTTTTAAGGATAAATTTCTTATCCGATAAAAAAAAGCTCTTGTGTTTTTACTGTTGACAAATTTTCTGGGTAAGCCCTTTAAAACTATATTCAAAGATCGTATCTGTAGCTTTCTGGATGAAACGGGAACGATCTCAATTCAGACATGGATTTAGGTCTTAAAAGATGTACTAGTGAGAGTCCAGACCAAAACCTCCAAAGCTCTCAACCATATCGATGTCCAAAAAGATTTTGTTCAAGTCGGGCATGCTGGACTTATTCGAAAGCTTTCAGACATCGAACTCCATATCGCCTTAATAAAACTCATTCACTTCTAGCTAAAAAATCTATCCATTCACGTGAAACTTCATCTCAAACCCCTTCACGTCGCAAGTTGGAGTCCCCCAAAAGCTCTGTGTTAGCCCCTCTGCTATATCTCGTATACACGCGCGATATTCCACTTCCTCTCAGGCTTAGCTGAACATATTCTGTCGATACAAGAGCTCTAATCTCTCTAACCCAACAACTCCTCAATCTCTTTTCTCAATGATGTAGTAAGTAGATTATTACTCTGAGCACCTTAAAAACCAAGCTCATCATATTCAAACACCAAAATTACACTCTAAAAGCTAATCAGTGAAATAAATCTTAAGCTCTGGAGAGAGAAACTAGTTCCCATTGGACCAAGTTACCTATTTGGACGTATACTTTACGTGTATTCAAAATTGGTCGACTGATGTCCAAAAAGGTTTTGACGAGAAAGGAGATCAGTTTTCTCTCATCGGAACTCTGGGTGGACAATTTAGGGGTGACCCGACAAAAGAGCCCCGGACAAAAGAGCCCCGACAAAAGAGCCCCGACAGAAGAGCCCGCCGACAAAAGAGCCCACGAGAAAAGAGCCCTGACAAAACAGCCCCGACAAAACAACCCAAGTCTTAATAGTTGTATTTAATTTATTAATAATGAAGAAATGCACTTGCACATGTTCTACTTCATATATGTCGTTTTTTTCAAATAAGCTACATTAATAATAATAGAATAGAATGAGACAAAATACCTATACATAGTATTCCATTAAAACGAAACCCAAAAAAGTGTAGGTATGCTCTAAAAATTTATTGACTCCGCTTTATGTGTCAGAAATTATATTCAGTCAGTTTATTTCAGTTTACTTTTTCATAGGAAAAGGGATTGGGAATATTTGTTTTATTAAATCTTTACCTACCTACTTAAATAATCCGACTTAAATAATCCGCCTCCTTAAATAATAAAACTTTCTGTTTAAGGTAATCCGTTAAAGATCATTTTATACTTTATTGAGGTATTTCATAGAAAAAGGAATTGGGAATTTTTTTTTTAGTAAATAGGTACCTACTTACCATCCTAAATAATAGAAGTTTCAATAATATTTCTTAAAATTAGATAATCTTTATATAAGTAACCTATTTAATTATTTTTCGGAAAAACCATCTATTAGTCGTTTTGGTTTATACCTATAACATATATTACCTATATAATATATAAGAACACCAGGACATACGAAATAATCATAGTCCTTTGAAGAAGTTTGTTCAGTGAAGATTATGGAAAATATTAAATCCCAGAAAGGCAAAGATTTACTGTTAACCGATGGTTACCGGTATCGTAAGGCGAGAACCAATACCGATGGAAGTGTATCATGGAGATGCCTCGACAAACCTTGTCGAGGACGTGTCAAAGTTTCGATGGAGAACGTCATGGAAAATGTAACTATGTAACTCAACACAGTCATGCTCCAGAACCAGCTAAAAATGAAGCAAAAAAATCTGTTTCTAATATGAAAATACGAGCAGCGACAACCCTGGAGAAACCGAGGCAATTAATTCAAGGTAAATACAAAATTTCTAGCAATTCTCCTAATGTTTTAGGACTAAAAGTTTTTTTTTTGAAACCTCTTTTTATTCTGGAGACCACATTAATGAATATATTTTAATAATTTTTTCCTACACTTTTGAGAAAAAAATAAACGGTTCGACCAACAAGTCGAGATAAAATTGTTACCACTTTTTTCCTGTTTCACTTTTTTATTGTCTTTTTAATGAATATTCTCTTCTATTAAAGGTTCGTCAAATGGAATAACTTTGGAAGCATCAGTCCATTTGCCATCGTACAATGCATTTCAGAGAAATATTGAGCGTATTCGGAAAAGGGTTCAAATGCCGTTCCCAAACCCACGTTCTGTTGCGGACATTAATATTCCTGTCGCATTACGAGCTACTTCAAGAAATCAAAATTTCTTGTTATGGGATTCTGGAGAGGGTGATCCTCATAGAATCATCATGTTTGGTACTGAAGAAAATCTAAACGTTTTAGAGGAGCACAGAAACTGGCAAGTAGATGGAACTTTTAAAGTGGCTCCAGAACTCTTTCTACAACTATTTACCATCCATGCATTGGTTGATAACCGTTCTATTCCTCTGATATATGTACTTCTACAGAATAAAAGAGAAGAAACATATGTTCGAGTGTTTCAAAAATTAATGGAGTTGAAACCCACTTTAAATCCAATCAGCTGCATATCAGACTTCGAGAAAGCGATCCAAAATGCACTTTGCCAGGTATTTGATGGTGTGAAGGTAATGGGTTGTTTATTCCATTTAGGGCAATGTTTGTGGAGAAAAATCCAAAAACTACATCTTGTAGAAGTATATCGTACTGACGAAAATATACGAATGCATCTCAAAATGATACTAGCCTTAGCTTTTGTCCAAGAGGACGACGTAATCACAGCTTTTGAGGAACTAACCGATAGCTGTCCTCGAGAAATTGATGCAGTCATCGATTACTGGGAAGATACATATATAGGACGACAAAGAAGAAATCGGAGAGGGGACCCGAAATTTCCAATCCATTTATGGAATGTTTACGACAGAGTGCTTCAGGGACTTCCGCGTTCCAACACTCCGTTGACTGTCACCATCCGTCTATTTTTAAATTAATCGACCAAATCCGGAAGGAACAAGACCGGGTAGAAATAGACTTACAACGTTTTCGTGCCGGCATAAGAAATCCAGAAGCTTCCAAACAGAAGTATGTACAACTTCTGGTGGGCAATTATAATAACGCTGACGATTTTATACCTTACCTCCGTGGAATTTCCAACAATTTGACATTATAAATTAACAATTATTGTAAATATGTACATACATTCTTTTTCTCTTGAAATTTTATTTTATATTAAATATGTTAACTTTTGAAACATGTGTTTATAATGTAGTTTAATATAAATATATATACACCCACACTAGGTTTTGTTTTTATTTCGTTTTCTTTTCACAATTATTTTTTCATCAAGTGCAATGATGTTCCTTTCTATTATCATGTGGCTTATTAAAAAAACACATCTATGGACATGTGCATTTCTTTTTAATAAATTAAATCCAACTATTAAGACTTGGGCTGTTTCGTCGGGGCTCTTTTGTCGTGGGCTCTTTTGTCGGTGGGCTCTTCTGTCGGGGCTGTTTTGTCAGGGCTCTTTTTTCCGGGGCTCTTTTGTCGGGGAACCCAATTTAGGAGATATAATTCTCAAAACACCTACAACATCTACAACTTCTCCTCCCTGACTCTTCCTCACTAGCACATCATATGGTAACTGAGAGTAGGATTCTCAGGAAATCCTTCTACCTTCCCTGACGATTTCCCTCCAAAGAAATATACGAATATACTAGTAGAACACCTATTACTTCGAGATTAAAAGAATTATAAGGACGATACTTCGGGAGAAGAATGGCCAGCTCAAATACCCACTCCAAGGAAACACTCATTACCAAATTGAGAGTTGATAGGATTCGAAGAGCACTCAGCAGAAGACCAACAAATATATAATAATATATGTCAAGAAACTGGCCTTTAACATTTTTTTATAAAGTTCCGACCCATACAGTGTCAATGACCTTTTTCATGTCTAGGGCCGCTAGTACCATGGTTTGGGTATTGCAGAATTCTGTTGATTTGTCCTTTGTTACTTCTGAAACGGTATTGGGCTTCTACTATTATTTGTTATTTCCTTTCAGCACTATGCGATCTTTTTATTGTTATTTTGTCTATTATTTAGGCAAAGATGTTTAATAATCCACTTTACTATTATATTTCTTTGACTTTTTAATGGTTTAACATTATTTGAAATATTTTATATTTATGGTATTACCTACTACTTATAATGGTATTTATTTGTACAACTGATTTTTAGTAATGTTTTTAATAAGAATTGGATGTATACCATCTCGTCCCGAGGCATTGCCGTTCATGAAAGAGCAGCACCAGGAATCCTCATGTTAAATTCCATAAGAAAATGTTAGGGTCCAGTCTGGTAATGTTTGGCTCATTAAAGGTCACACGTAACGGCTCTTATCAGCTTAGAAATAACGTATATAGGTATTATAATAAAGATGAAAACTAGAGCAGACGCGTATAAGAGACCGCTGAAGACTAGACCAGACATAGCTGAAGTACCTGATAAGAGTGGTAACGCATGACCCTAAATGAGCCAAAAATTGCTAGAATGGACCTTGATGTTTTCTTATCGGATTGCTGCTCCTGTACTCACCTCTTTGATTTTGGAGGACGTGACCCACTCATGGATATTTATGTTCGTCGGGTCTGATTAGTGGATAGTTTTATTGATTTTCTTTCGATGTATTCGTGGTATTTTTCGTTCTTTATTTTGGTTTTAAAGGATTTTTCAAAGTATGAGATTACGTACTTCATTAATCTTTGTTAGAGGCAAATCTGGCATTTCACTATTAGTTTTTCAACGGGATTTATGGTTATGTCATAAACATTTTGTTCAATGCTTGGTCGAGTCGTAAACCCATTGGTAACTGTTACAAAAATATATTGTCCTGAGTGATGCTTCACTCTGTTACAAATGCGTTTTAGATAGAAAAGTCCATATAGAGAAAATACCTACAATAGTGCAAAGTCAAAATCTCTATGATACAACCAAAATACACTACATTTTTTTATCTTAAATGATTGCATCTGACTAAAATTTCTTGTTAAATATAATACCTTAATATTACGACCAGAATATTAAACAATTAAGTGAAAAGTTAAATAGAGAAATTAGTATAATACTACTCATTATCAAAATACCTTACATGATGTAAATACGCAAATATGAGACTTAAATAATGAAACTACATCCATTAAGAGATATAATGGCTGAATAAATAGATCTGCTGATAAACCAGTTATCATAAGTTATTAACAACAGGATAAATTCCATTTGCATTATCCTAACCATTTTCTACCGCTAAACGTTTTAATGGTTTATAATAATCACGTAACTTCTAGTAACTATGGATTAGGTGGAGGTAACTATAGAATTCAGAAGTTTGTTTTTATTATTATTGTCTGAAATACATAAAGTTCTAGAATAACCAAACTTTTTTTAACTTTATTAATTTTCAAGAGTATTTATGGTAAAAGTCATCACAATACTCATAATATTTCAAATCTTTTTTTATGTTCTCGGAAAACAAGGTGAAAATTCATCATCTTGGAGTTATGAGTCTTAATATGCCGCATATTAATCAAGGAACATCTGTGAATAGGCTCATTCCCAAAATGATAAATAGCCACGTAGAAAGTTTTGCCAAAAGGTCAGGAATAGCGTGTGCTCCGGCAGATATTTGAGATTTAGAATTACAAAGGATGGGCTTCAGCCAAGGCTACAAATATTTATGTTTAATTCTTGATTATTAATATTACTTAATTAAATGAAAAATTTGTTTAAGTTTGAATAAAACATATTTATCAATTTATCACAACAAAATAATATTAAGCATAAAAATTTATTTTTCGCTTCAAATGCCAAGTTTTTAAAAACAGTCCTCTTATAACATTTGCTATCGATCTGATATCAATTTCAAGCGAAATGTTATCCTTTGACCTATTTTAAAGGTAAACAATTATCAAAGTTCTTTGTTGCTTCATTGATTTCAGACAATCTGCACGAGTTTCGTGATATTTTCCCGTTATATTCGGATGCAACACTAGCTAAGAAAAGCATTGGCGTTTGTAAAATTATCACACACTTACTATTATTGCTGCAGTTAAAATCTGCACGATCTCTATTTTATTTTGTTTTTCTTTCAATTATTTTGTTATGTGTTAGCCACATTTATTGTTTTACCAACAGGATAATTGTACGATTTATGTGACGTATATATATATATAATGAAAACATAATTATGAAAAAAGACATAAAGTATCTTAATGATTTGGTAATAAAAGTACCAGCAAAACAAAGAGAACCGGACGATGAGCGACTGTAGACAAAAATAACTTTGTATTTGTGTTCAAATAAATTAAAGAGCCTATCACGAAAATATTGACAACGAAAAATTTGAAAATTAGCTCAAAACAGAACTTGACCCTTTCCTAATGTTAATAAATACCGCTGCTTATAAAAGTCGATTAGAAAAATCAATTTCGAGAAAAAGTTATAAATTGACTTAAAAAAAATATAAAATTAGTGTTAGAACTTCATTTAATAAATAATAAATTAAAGAAAGAAATTACCATTTAGAGAACTAAAATTAAAGTTATGAGAACTATTCCCTTTATCCCAATCGAAAGCGTCGAAATGAAAAGTACTCCGCTCAAAACTTATGGAATTTTCTATATTGTTGTCTTCCTAATTAAAAGTTACCATTGCGTAAAAGTCCAATAACCAATAGTTTCTGAGATATTGGCCAATGACTTAACAATAAATATTGGAAAATAAATACGGGAAATAAATAAATAAATATTTCATGGGTGTTGGGTAGAGTATTGCATTTTTGTCTTTTCGCGAGACATTTTTGATATTGATATGTGCAACATTGCTATCCAACGACGTCTTGCCAATAACAGACCATTGATCGATATAAATGGTAAAAAATCCAATCAAAACCTCAATGAAATCCACTTTCGGCTCTGGGGAGAAAGACTCATTCCAGCGTATGAGGTTACCTACTTGGGAGTATGCATCACGCGTACTCTCAATTGGGCGACCGAAGTCCAAAGAACACTAGACAGAGTTAGGAGACGGGCCTCCCTACTCGGCGGCCTTGGCGGACGATTTGGCAGCTACTACATACTTACAAAACCTAATGTAATTGTAAATGGATTACAGTGCTCTCAACTTTTCCACACCCCCTCCTCGTCTCCTGCACGTCGTCACGGCAACTGAGAGGAGGATCCTACCTAAGATTCAAGAAGTTCCAGAGAGGACACGATGGGAGAAGACTGGACAGTACCAACACCCACGCCCAAGAAACTCTAAGGACCAAATGGGACAGTTGACCAGGAATAGACGAACACTCAGCAGAAAATACAAGAAGAAATTCATCCAGCCCAACCTCAGGATCCTTATCGAAGCAAGCGAAGACATAGATCTCCCGGACGAGCTCCTAGATCTATTGGAAGATGCTCCTCTAAGCATTAGATAAGCTTGACTGACCACCACAGATGCCGAAGAACAGTGCTCGCACCTCTCTTCTGGGAGGCTCGTAAGTATCACAACACTAATAAATAACAAAATATCTTAAGTAACTAATCTCTTTCATGTTCAGAACAACAATTTCCACTATATCCCTAAAAAGGAGAATCTTTCTCATACAGCAGGGTACAAGCAAACACCAATCAAAAAGGACAGATCGCCGAGAAGGATTTAGCAGGTATGTCCCTGACTCTGCATGCAACGCGATCCGTGGACAGTCCTGCACTACCTCACGCATAGAACCAAGCGTAAGGTATCTTTAAAATATTGCCGCCTCCACAACTCAGGCCAATAGTTGTGTAATACAAAAAAGGCCCCTATTTTACGGACTCCAGAAATAATGATGCTGTTATATTTAGCAATAAGTAAGACAATGACGGCGAAATTATACGCAACTGGTTTTAGGAGGGATACAGAGATGTACGTCCTATGCTGCAGGCTCTGGGTATTATCCCATTATCCAACAAATGCTCCATGTTGTTGAATGTGGTCAGAAGCAGCTCTTCACTTCATGGCTTGCGAGGAAACTCCGATCGATTGGAGAGGCGAGAAATGGCCGTATCAAATCCAGTTTCAAATTCTTCTGACAGCTCATCAATACTTGTCATAATGAATACCTTGTCGAATTTTATCGAATATCGGGAGCCATACTATCCACTAATTGCTATGGAAGGCTATAATTCAGACATGGCCCATGCAATGCTTGCCAAGGCGAATGAACCCAATGTTGTAATGGCTCGTGTGGATGAGTTCAGCTTACGAAACCGAAATGCGATGTGGATACCTATTGATACACCTTACTTTAGTGACTTTTATCGTTTCGACTACTAATAGGTCAGCGCAATAGTACCACCACAAAAGTGTATTTTTTTTAGTCCCATTGTATTTTAGGTCGTTTTATGTTAAAGTTAGTTAAAAAAAGAGTTTGGTTTCATTTAGCTCCGGTTTGGGTTTTAAGTTTTAAGTAAAAATAAAAGAGTTTCATTATAAGTGGTCCAGTAGTTAAAAAGGTCTCGTGGAAAAAAATGCGATACTCTACCCAACACCAATGAAAATATTTTTCCCCATATTTATTGCTCAGTAGTATCTTGGCCAATATCTCCGAAACTGTTATTGTACTTTTGCGCAACTTTTAAACAATATAAGAAATTCGCATATAGATCACTTTTCCATAAGGTTTGAGCAGGGTCCCTCAACCATGGTTTTAACAAAATAAAAGTAACAGTAAAAAATAAACCTTGGAAAACATATTTAAAAATATTCCTCGACATTGGAAAAACTAATTAAAGTATATCAAAAAGGCTGATACTTCTACTATAGAAAGTATAATTGATGACGAAGATATCGATTAGTCTTTATTTTGTTATATTGCTATATGATTTTTATATACTAACTTTAGTAAAAGAAGAATGGCAGATAACAAAACTAGTAATTAGAGAGTTCTTGCATCTTACCCAACGGTAACGTTAACGCTATTCCATAGTTCAGCTTATGAATATCGTGAGCGTTATCGTTAGCGAGTGAGATGCAAAACTCTATATTAATAATATTACACATACAGTCGCAAGGATCCTCAGATATGAGGTAAAGCATTACACAACAGGACTTCACAGAACAAAAAAGGATGGAACAGAGAGACACCAAGAACCTACAAGAGGATAAGGTTAAGAATGCAATACGATCCATGGAACAGATACAAAAAATGTAAAATTTTAAGTTTAGCATATCAGTAATTGGTAATGAATGTAATATTGTAAGTACTGCAGTACAATTTCAGGAATGAAATTCGTTGAGTAGCGAAACTGTAGATAATTTTTTTGTCTAGTTTACATTTTTTTTTCGTTAAACATGTTCGAGCGGAAAGTACAACACTTGGTAGACCAGTAGATCAGACAGCAGATAATTAATTTTATTTATTTTTATTTGTTTGTAAAGCACTGCGGGACAATGAGAATAGATCAGGAAGTCGACTTGTAGTAACGTGTAGATTGTATCAATTAAAATGTTTTCTTTTTGCCTGGTACTTCTTACTTTTGCAGATTTCTGAAGTCACAAAAGGACTTAGACTACAAGGAATCAAGAGTCAGTGTCCATCAAAATCGGACTAGCACGTCGTCAACGAGATACACAGGGTTAGACTAACTGTCAGTAGATAGAACTTTCATTAACTTTAACGGTTCTGTAACTAATCACAAGAGACCTTTAGATTGTGACAATTGTACAAGAAATCAATTTTTATTCTAAACGTCATCGTCTTTACTTACTGAATCTTTAAAGTTAATGGACGTTCTATCTACTGACAGTAAGGGTTTTAATAAATATTTTGGACGAATTATTTCTTGTCCGAAAAATGAGCTGTGTAAAGGCACAGGCAATATAACAGCGAAAAACCCTCAAAAAAATATATTTTTGTAACTGTTACAAGAAAAGCAATTGTTATGGAAATGGAAACGATCGATTCGTCCAGACAATGAACAAAATTTTGTTTTACCCAAAACATGTTATAAATAATAATAATAATAATACTTGCCCTACATTTCTCCAGCTTACGAGTGAACCCCAGAAGCCAATGGCTTGTGCTGGGAAGGGACGGCTATTATTATTATTTGGCTTTAGGTGTAGGAAAACCCGGAAAACCTTACCACCATCAACGGCACAGGAAACAGGGCGATTAAAAATCTAGGCTCCGCATTAAACATTAATCTTATTAATGTTCAATGCGGTTTACTTATTCGAGCCAAGTATTTAACACTAAAATTTTTAAATTAAAATTTCACTGCCAGATACGAGGCACGAACCCACGTTGGTTCTACCATATAAACAGCCTTAAATGAATATGACCGATAGCCAACGATCTGTGGCACCGAGACCGATATTGTTATAAACATATTTTTTATTGATGATGCAAGAATGGTTTGCAGCAAAATTGATTCAGTTTTGTGATATAAACAATATATTATGCTGAAAACCATATTTTTAATTGCCAGCCTCGCCTTGGTCGTAAGAGGATTTAAGAGACTCGCCTCTCAGTAACAAAATCAATGATAATTTTTTTTTGTCAAGTTGACACTCTCGTTAACTAGGAAAATTGTGTTCGGAGAGTATTAGCTAACACAGGTCAGCAGAAGAGAGGGACCTACGTAGTTATTAACTACATAAAAACTATAGGCTGACTGTAGACGCTAACTTATTAAGGATAATGCACAATAATCCCAATGAGGCTTAAGTGCTGTATGACAGCCTACTTAAAGATACAGATTTATGTCAAACTGGATGCTTTTTGTGTCCTGGCTAGATCTATCTTAGACAGTACCCATCTTAGTAAAACCGTCAATCATATATGTCGTGTTTACTTTGTCAATAATTATCTATGTTTTAATCGTATTCAAGCTGCCGGAATTGTGACCTCGCATAAACGGCGTAAAAATGCACCAAAATCATGTATTGGAAAATGCATAGTAACTAATCAACACTATTCCCTTGTTTTCCATATCTCGGGAACCACTTAACGTATCAAAATTCTGCTTGGTACAAAAGATAAATGATGGCAAAGGAGGATAAAGACGTAACTTCCGTTTGATGAAAAAACGAAAATCCGTTGCCACGGAAATCAAAATCGTTTTTAAAATACTAATTTTTGGAATCGATTGGATGCATCGCAGCGACCTAGGGACAATGGGATAGTGTTAACCATGAGCAAAGCTAGGACCGTATTACCAACAATTTTTGACCCAGTTTACCCGGACGCGCTACACCACGAATAACGAAATATTTGAAATACTACAATATGGCTCAGCCTTAAGTGTGGATACATTTGGAATGATGGGAAAACATTGATTTTAAAAATAAATTATTAAATATTTAAATCGTCGCCATCAAATTAAAGAGTGCAAAGTTTTATTCAACAATAATAAGAATTAACCTCAATAATTAAAAAAAAATCGGAGGGCTAAAATATTGTTGTAATGAATGACAAATTGGTATAACAGTTATTAAACGGGACAAAAATTGTCTGAGTTTAAAAAAAGACCAAATATTTCTATAAAGGACCAAAAATCATTATAAAAGACTGAAATCCCGTTAGAAATGACAAACTATTGTTTGGAGAGCCAAAATGTTGTTGTAATGGACAAAACGTAAAAATTTATATATAAAATTCTTTAGAAATGACAAAACATTGTTTGAAGGTCCAAAATGTTGTTGTAATGGACAAATTGATATAAAAATTGTTAACCAGGATAAAGCCTCTGAGGTTAAAAACAAGTCAGAATGCTATTATATCATGAACCATAAACTGTATCTCAAATCTGTTTACAAATATCGATTCAGCGTTAAATTTCACGTCGGAATGCTATTTATGAAACCGGTAGTATCACTTCCGGTTTTTGAAACCGGATATCATACAAATCTGAGCTTGGGAAATATCAAGGTGAGTTTGTCTCTATCTATTTTCGTTTTTGAGTTATAAATGCGTACAGACAGAGCCGTATTATGACTTCTCTACATTTTAGTCTAAAAATCAGCCAAAATGTAAGGTTTCTCGATCAAAGACGAAGGTAGGTAAAATTTTGTAGACATTATTCATAATGATATCGAACTTCACTGTTGGTAACGCAGACTTATATAAAGAATTATGTCAATAATCATCATTTTGTCAAAACTCACACGCAGGTTCCACTCGGACTAAAGTAAGTTAGTGTAAATAATTGAATGTATAATATTCAAATATAAGAACGAGATATTTTGTTACAACAAAGTTTTCTTGAAAATTTGTAGGTCGCATATTTTCGGCATATTTCGATTAAATTAATTTCTTCTATTTATTCATGATTACCAGATTTGTTCTTGTATCCTGTTCCACAATTATTATCCGTAGTAATCCCAGGCTATCCCGATGGATACCATTTTCTTATGAATGAATTTAAGCAAAACTGAACAAAAATGTGAAAGTAAAATTGAGATATTTCAAAAACTAACAAAGTGATAATATTTTAAAGTTGAGCTTGGCATTCCGTCCGATTCAGTGGTTTGACGTCATTTCTCCTAACTAGTGTACGAGACGGGATAATTGTAAACAAAGCGACGTATCGAATTTCTTTATACTTGTTACACCTCGCATATTTTACTCCAAGAGCCAGATCAGAAAAAGTAGGTTCTACTATTTTTCTCGTACAATACGAGTCATTTCATAAAACGTGTTTTTCAAGATGGCAACTGATGCTCGCGGTTCCCGTCCGCCACCTTCAATTTACTTTCAAGTGGGACACGTTCCACCAATAAAATCTCTTCTGTAGAAGATTGCAGAAGAAAGTACCTGGCTCTTGGACTATATTTTATTGTGTGATATTTAATAAATTACGATAACGGAAATTAAATTAAATTAAAGTCAGACATGCGTCAATCATGCCGTGGCATAGAATAAGAGTTTGGTTTGTAGTAACGGCCCTTTGGCTGTACGGATATGTGACGTCATAATCACCACAATCCGCGGGAAGAAGCAACAACTTTAATATTATATTTCTCCGTTATTTATTCACCGATTAAAAAAAATTTTTTTACCGATTTATTAGTTTTTGTCTCTATTTTAGTTAAATGTAACAACATACTAGATTATGACTACCATGACACTTCTCCATTATAATTATGACTTTGACCATCATCGCATGGAAAAATAAATTTAATTTTTATGTTGACTGCTTTGGTCGATGCCCAGAGCTAGATTTTTTTTAAACCGAACATTTTCTGGACCTTACTATTGCTTACATTTTCTTTACACCATTGCGTTTAGTGTCGAATTAATTACTATTTTTTAATCTATACTTTTTAAAACATGTTCTTTTTGATAAATAACTCTTGACGTACAAAAATATTTATCAAATATTAAACCTTTAAAAATAAAAACTGTAATAAACTTTTAACACAAAAAAACCATAAATTTAGACGTAAGAAAGCCCCCGTTTGAAACTATTCTTCTATAGGCGATGCATGTGCCATAAAAAGGTTTTGCGCGATAGTGTACTGAGTCCTCAATTGGCCATAACTTATTCATCAGACTACATACCTATCCATTACTTGGAACTATTAAAGTTTCATTTTGCTCTTATCCTCACTTTTCCGTAACGCACCACCGGCATTATAATTTATTTAAAGAGGTTTCCACTCTCCCAAGATGTGTCACTCAAAAGCTTCATACTCTAGATAATAAATATTTAATGAATACTGAAGAGTTGTACAAAGCCTCACATATAGAGAACTTCGAGTCTATTGTCGTTCGTGGAGAAGAGACGTATCTATAATTAAACTGACAGATTCAGTATACCTACTCTGTCTATATTGATTTATTTCACATCGTGCATTTCGGATAATCTTCTAGGAAATAGTTTCTTTTTCTTAGAAAGAAATTAATAAATAAATTTCCACGTCACTTCTAATTAGAGACATCTAGAAATCTAGTTCAAACCTTAATATTCAAGAAGGTTTTCTAAGGATTCTTTATTCATCTAAAACAAAGCCGACAATTGAGTTCCTTATTGTTACAATTTAAATAGCCGACACAAAGCAGAATAAGTATGCAATTGTACTGGTGGTTAGATTTGAATAATATGGCTCTATATTACTTTTTTAGGGTCCCTTTACAGTTGGCTTTTATACATATGTACCTAAAAATGTTATGCTAATATATTTTTTATTAGGTTATACAGGGTATTAGTCATTAAGGTGAAGAGTGAAAAGAGTACGTCAGTTGGCTTTTATACATATGTACCTAAAAATGTTATGCTAATATATTTTTTATTATGTTATACAGGGTATTAGTCATTAGGGTGAAGAGTACGTCAGTGTGTAAAATTTAAATTAATTTAATTAAATTTTACACACTGACTCTTTCCACTCTTCACATTTAGTGTGTACACCATCATGTCTTTTATTATTAGTCATTAGCCATTTTTACATAAAAAATATATTGAGACGATTTCTCTCATACCATATGGAAATAGATTATTTTTAGTTTTACAACAAACGCAAAAAAAAATAAATAAATAAAGAATCATAAATAAACTCCAAATCATGTACCATAATAAATTTAATTATACAAAAAGCAGGCAACTGGTTTCGGCTAAAAAGCTATCTTCAGTCCTAGACTAGATAGTTTGATAAGGAAGTTACACAAATGAGAATATAACACGACTTATCAAACGAACTAATTGTTAAGATTAAACCTAAATTAACAAATTGCTAAACTTATGGGTATCGCTACTACATATCAAAGCGCCTTTACGTAGATTGTATTTGAAAGATCTAAAAAACTCTGTTCAAAAGAATCAAAATTGTTTCTCCAACTGTCAGCTGTCAAAAATAAAAAACGTCAAAGTTTGAAAATTTGGTATTAAATATCTGAAAAAGTACTTCATAGATTTAAACCAATTTCGATAAAATTGGTTTCAGTTAATCGTTGGAAGAACCAGTCCGACATCTGTCAAACGGAAGTGTGTCTGTCAAAAAAACACAGAAACATTATATCACGGAATTTAAATCGTAATATGTCATTTGAAAGCCCTTGAAAATATCACTTCAGAACAAATAAAATTATTTCTTAAACTGTCACCTGTCACAAATAAAAATTGTCAAAGTTTAAAACTTTAACATTAATATCTGAAAAAACAGTCGTCTCTGGATACTCGTCGGGAAAGTTTTGGAACAATTTTTTTGTATGACCACAAGTTTCCGTTTTTTGAGAAAATTGACGAAACTGGCTATCGTTCACCATTAGTATTACCACAAGATTCATCATAAATCATGATATTCGTGAACTAAGTAACCTTTTCAGTTAAAGTTTTAAGCTCTGCACAAAATGTAAATAATGATTAATTTATTATCAATTATTATAAACGTAACATATAAAACGATTTTGATTTTGCCATTATATTTGAATTTTTTTTCATAACGGTTAACCTTCAAAAAAAAATTCGATAATTAGATAGTATGCACTTATAGGGCACATCAGTTTGAGCAAACTTTTTCGAGATGACGGGAAATAGAGGGGAGGCTGTGGTGATAGGTGGAGATTACGTGAAGGAACAGAGATGCGTAGAGACCAAAGACCATCTACTATAGACGTTCACGTAAATGGCTCAAGGTCAACTTGTTTTTGTGTTTTGGGATCAGAGCCCTAGATGTCTCTGTTAGTACGAATAATTTAATTTGGGTTGGCTGCAATGATAAAATTTCAACTTTTGACAGATAAAAGTTTGCTCTACTGGGTATTCATTACTGACTTTTGTCTTTGGTTTAATTTTTGTGATTGTGACAGTGTTTCCTTTATAAAACTTACAAAAGTTTTTATTCTTGCTTTATCAATTTTCGAATAATGCCTTATAAAGAAAAATGTTGTGTTCCAAATTATGACCAAATTGAACAATAATGAACTAAATAATCCTCTGTTAGTTTATTCTAAAAAGCGGCTGTGTCACAGTCATTTTGAACCAAAATATGTGTCAACAAGATCTAATAGATTACTTTTAAATACAATTCCAACTTTATATTTATCTGGTGAGACAAAAAATACTCTGTTTAATCAAATACATATAAGATTTTGATTACATTTTATTTTAGGGGCTTTTAATGTTTTAGGACAAACAGGAGTGTCTTTACCTTTAGTTATATACTCATCATCATCATGCACCTCAAATAATGTAGTTTGTGTTTTATCATATACAGAGTTGGGGATAAGTTTGGGACCAGACAAGTTTTAAATTTAAATATTACAGAGCTTAATCCCAACTCTGTGTATTTTAAAATTCCATCTCTTTAATTGATTTTATAATTATTTTATTATAACGCATTATAGTATTATATTGTAACAAATGTATAATGCTGTAACAATTAAAATAGATAAAACATTCATTGTAGTTTGTCTGGCTGATTTTTAACATTTTAAATTTCCCGGTATTCTTGGTAGACGAATAATTTGGAAACAGATCGCCAACTTTATTACCAATATCTAAAAATTTGAAATGTTATCATTGCAGCCAACCTAAATTTAATTAGTCGCACTGGCAGTGCCATCTAGAGCTTTGGTCCCAAAATACAAAATTAAGTTTACGTGGAACGTCTATAGTAGATCGTCTTTGGTAGAGACGGACAAATGACAGATGAACTAATGACGCATCGTTTTTAGGTGCGTTTAATGCGTCAAAAAACGACTCAAAACGGAACGTTTTTTAATCGTTTTTAAAGTGCGTTAAAATGAGAAGTTTTTTCATGCTATTACACGTATTTCCCAAAAGAGCAGGCTAAAAAAATATCATATTAAAAGAGTCAAAAAAAAAACGTTGAAGGCCTAACCTAAAAACGAGGCGTGACACCGATTAAAAAACGCATTTAACGCACCTAAAAAACGATGCGTCTGTCATTTATCCGTCTCTACCCATCTCTGTCTCTTCCTAATGTTTCCGACCATCTCCACAGTCTCCCCTCTCTATCCCGCTATCTTGAAAAATATGCTCAAACTGACGTGTTCTATAAGTGTCTACTGTCTACATGCATAAGATTTTTTTCTTTTTTTGGTATTCCTTTAATTAGAGCACCATTTCCGAGGACATCCTGTGTAACGCTCTTTGCATCATTAAGCATATTTTAACGTCTTACTCCAGGTTTTGCTTTGCGTTGGAAGTCGCATTCCGTTTATAGTGTAAAGGCCACTTGTATCGGGCAGCGTCAGTGAAGAAAAAACAGAACGGGACGGTCTTTACTTGCCCTACTGGGTTGAGTCCCTGGGTATTTGCTGCTGGTATCACAATAATTGAAAATCGTGAAGTTAAATGAAAATCCCTTTATTTAATTTCAAACCAAAAACGAAAGAAAGGTGTATAACATTCCTGATTTCTTACTGATCGTCGGTGTCGGTCGGACCTCTTATCTGCTTGGCCGTATACGGTCCTTCTGGTATGGCTTGCGGTCGACTAAGCTCGGCTTCGATTCCTTCAGGTCGTAATGTCTATAAGGTCGATGAACGGATACTACTGGATCTGGTTTTTAGCTCGACCTCACACTCACACTCAAACTGAGTAAGTAGACTCCGGCCACGGTATAAGGTTGGCTGCGTATGCTAAATCCGTACGCGAGTCACTCTATCTTTCGGTCGGGGTTACAACTGACCTTATATTAGAAGGAAGGTTGCCCTTTTCATAATTTTAAGGTAATTCTAGTCCAGTGCCGTGCGGGATATAATTAATATATTTTAATGTGACGGTATTTAAGTAACTTCGTTGCACCTGTATGGGTTGGAAATTTTTATTTGGTTTTTAAGATTTAAAATTTAGAAACAAACATATTTTCTTTCATTAATGCGAAAAAAAAATTTATAAATAATTTTAAAAACAAGAAATTTTTTTAACATATCATAATATAAAAACCTGTCTGGTGATGGAATATTTAAAATCTTGAAACTTAACTTGCAGTAACCAATCGAAACAATTTTGTGTTCAATTATTTATTACACATGCAATGTGGCACAATTCCAGCAATATTCTAAGGAAAAAGGATATGGGAGAACCAAAACGTGACCTGTTCGTATTCTAAATATAGAATAAACCATTACATTCCTTTAAATTTTTTAAAGTCAAGACACAAAAACATTCTTTGTTGTCTAGGTATTTTATAATAAATGCAGACAAATAATGAATAATAAATAACGGATATCTAATGCAGTTTATTTATTAATCTAGGGAGTTTGCATTCAATAAAATGTCATGTATTTCTATTTTAAAAGCAATGAATTTTTAAAAAATAAATAATAAAATTTTTTTATAATCGTGCATTTTTTTCTACAGCAGTCGACCAATTATCGAAGGACCGACCAATAAATTATTGGATTTTCATATATTAAAACTGTTATGGAATTAAATTGTAAGGTATATACTTTTAAAATACTGTAAAAATTAATAACTCACTTGTTGTCACTCACTTTGACTTGTATATTAATGTACCATAATTTTATGGAACCTCAGAAATGTTCATTATAAAGTAAAATCAACAAATAGGACTACAGCAAGAAATGTTTGCTGTATTCAACAGTAAAAGTTTCGAAAACATTGCAACTGCTCTCTAAGAGAAATAATTAAACAGTGCCTTGATGAAAAATATTAGCTGTTTATAAAACGGTGTAGAAAAATAATAACTAGTTTAGATATGATATTAAATATTTATTATTAAATGTGATTTTATAAACACATATAGATAGGGTTGTAAATTCTGGATAAGTTTTCAGTGAAATGTATCCAGTTGTCACGATTTATTTAAGGCGAGGCAAATTATGACTATGTACATGACGCGAAAATAAAATCTCGGTTTTCGTAAACAACTTCAGTAGCGTTTTAGATAACTACAAAAAAATAAAGTAAGGAGTAAGGCCTGGAGAGCGTGCAGCCCTCTAATGAAAGTGTTTTGTTACTTTGCAACTTTTATGAATGCTATTTTTGGTAAAATGATTTATTTTAAGATTTCTTCTAATTATAAAGTTACTACTATTTCAAACCCAACTAATAAGGTGTTTTAATATAACATTTATTTCAATACTATTATATTTCTACATTCAATATAAATTTCGGTAAAAACTATTTACAAATAAATATCTATGAGTAACTCGGATTTCTGTGTCAAGTGCTAAATAAATACTTAACAATATATTTATTCTAGTTATTTTTCGAATAGGGTGATTTGAAGTAAGTAAAGAGAGATAAAATAAAAATATAGGGATTAGATACGCACTCTGAGGAAAAGTTGCATTAGCGATTCGTCATGCAATCATTAAATATTTATCATCCTTGGGGAGCTAGACAGATGGCACTAAGTAAGAACAACGATGATAATACAGTTAGAACTTTTTTTGTAGTGGATATTTAGAAAGAAGAACCAGAGTAACGAATATTGATAAATCTAAATTGATAAATAATTAAGATTTAAACAACAAAATTGATAATAAAATGAAAGAATTAGCGAAAGATAATAATAAAAAACTATGGGATAATAAAAAAATAGAAGAGTTAGAAAAATTCAATTCACCAAAAGAAGACCTGAGAGTGGAAATAATTCAAAGGGTAATAGAAGTTGAAAAATTACAAAGCAGAAAGTAATTTACCAAAGAAGAAATCTTAAAAAAAAACAGACAAGAAAGAAATAATAGGCTGAAATATATCGGGTTGTCTGAATATTATAAAGACAGAAAATAATAATAAATAGACAAAAAGGTACAAGAAATAAAAATAAATTTAACTTGATACGATAATTATTTCGAAACTAGCAACTTATAGAAATTATAAATAATAGCGAAAGAACGAATAAGCAGAAAAATAAAAGAAACACAAGGGATGAAGAAATTGCAAAGAAATTACCGAAAAATCCAATAAAAGAAATAAAAGGGTCTTAATTGAATAAAAGCAGAGTATTAAAAAACTAGATGCAAGATGAATAATAATAAAGATGTGAAAATAGGATCTTGAAGATCATATAATAAAATAAAATAATAGTGAAAATATGCGATAAAATAAAGAAATATTAATATAAATAATATTTCAAGATTAATTTATGATCAAGTATTATAAATAATTATAAATTATATAGAAATAGAAGATTATGAAGAAATATAGGTAATTTGTTACAAACAAGAAAATAAATAAAATGAAATTCAAGTTAGTACTAGTTAATACTAGACATGATATTATATATGAAAAGAAGGAGGGGGACTCTTTCATGCAGCAAAACAGATTTTTGTTAGTTTATAACGCAATTAACAGATGGTGTGTATACAAATAGGGAAATTTTAAATCCTTCATTTTCTTGCGATGGGCAAAGTTTCGAAAATTTTCGTCGCCACTTGTTTGCATCCCCTCTTAGCCCGTGCACCATTATGATAAAGCAAATCGCTTTTTTTGCTCTTACAGCTACATCAGATATTATGACTCATAATACGAAGTTTAGCATAAATAAGAATTCTAAGATATCATTTTTTGTTAGCCAATCAAAAAACTACGGACAATCAGCGATTTTTCTAGAAGTAGCGGTTAGAGTCATAAAGCGCTTAAAATTTCAGTTCATCAATACCTCTTAAAGCCAAATGTTTGCTCTAATGAAATAAAAATTAATGGAAGCGCGCTGATTGCGCCAATTATAAATAAATTTTCTAAGATTTAAAAGTAACAAAAGTTCTTACTTTTAATAATAAGTTGTGTTAAAATTGTTTGCAGTAATCTGAATTAAACACCTCGAGTGCCGGTAATAAAAGTGCAACCGTTATCGTTATTTTTTCATGTACTTTTGATCAAAATATGTTACTTTATGTAAGCGTAATAATAAATGTTTTTTAATACTAATAAACGAGCATGATAAAGCTCTTCAGAATTAAAAGAGTACAATCTTTATTTAATCATATTAGTCTCAGTTCTATAAATAACTGAGTGGTCCTTTGATGTAAGAATCCACTTTGACTTGGCTGTTAACCCACTAAGAAATACAGAATGAATTCTTTAACATGATTATTGAATATCATTCTTTTATTAGTGAAACCAGGTCCAGTTGGTTTTTGTTGCCAAACGAGCAGTCTTCTCGTTTCTCTTTATAGTATATTTGGAAGGAATCCAAAGGAGAAATACAGATGCGCCTTTAGATGAAAGTTGCTTGCATATTTTATGCATAAATTCAGCTACAGGATGTTGTGTATATATATAAAATATAGACACATACAATGATGATTTATTTATGTTTTAAAGTTAATGATATAACGGCTTGAAAAATGCGATAATATATCCTATAGGTTTGTAACAGAGCCGTATTCAGGGAGGTCTTAGTAAATTAAATTTGACATTTTTAAAAGTAAAGGAAGCAATTATAAATTAGAAATTAATGCATTGTAAATATCACTCTTAAGTACTTAGTTTCGAATATTTACCAAAGGACGTACGTTTAGAATTTCAAATTGCCAGCACATACCTTAACGTTGAAACGAAGAAGTTATATTACTCGTTCAAGAATAAAACAATAATTGGAAAACAGGATATTGCTTTGGATGATATTTTTTTGGCGGGTTTCTCAAAGTTCATGATTGTAACCCGACCTAAACCCGTTCTTGAGAAATTGGATATAGAATTATATGACGTGGGTTCTAATTTTATAGCTAGTTGTTGATATAACATATAATTAAATTCAAGTAAACTCTTAAATTTTACTAGTGTTCAGAACTTACTGTAAGTCAGAATTGTAATAAAAAAGGAATACACCCTGCGTAGTTCACTCAGTACAACACTCTTGTTTCCTATTTTTTAGAGTCCAGTATAAGATTAAAGGTCGTACCGTAAAGTTTATGGGGGTGGAACAATCAGAAATCATTTTGCTATTTAACAATAATTTCATCGGTAACTTTGAAAATTTTTTGCCAGTTCTAACAACCAATCAAATTTTGTCATTTTGTGTCATGTGAATCAATTTCACCCAATCATTTCAACATTACACTGATAACAGCATTCAGTGCAATTATCAATCACTATGACAATACTATTGAGTTTGACAACTTCACTTCAAATTAATTTCAAAATGTCACGTTTTGGCAATGAGAATGTTGAAAATATAAATGCGCTAATAAAAGAAAAAATTCCAAGAAATACGACATACAGTCACAAATATATTTGGGGAATATTTATGGAATTTTGCTGTGAACGAAAATATGAATTAAAGTTATAAATTTTTCTGTCAAAAAATTTTCCGCCGAATATCCTTCGGACATTGACAAATGCCTCATAATTTTATGACAAATTTCTCAAGCTCGTTGCTTGGTAACAGCCCTCAGCCTTCGGCTTCGGGTTGTTACCAAGGAACGAGCTTTCGATTGTCATAAAATTATCTCGTCTATTATCAATGTCCTAGGGATATTACTACTGAAAATAGTTTTTTAAATTTAAGGTAGCTCAAGATCGAATCTTCGTTCAATAAGCAGTTGATTCAAACATTAACATCAATATTTATAGTAAGTTTTCTCTATTTGAAAATCGGGTTCCACGGTTGTTCAGTCAAGTAATATTTTCGTACGCGCCTAGCTATCAATGAGAGTCCGCTTAATAGGTGACTGAGTAATTGTTGCTCTTTTATCATTTATTAATGTCAGAACAAGGTAGGTAAAAAATGTTTTATACTAGATAGAAATTCGCTGTGTCCACGACATAAAATTGTATCACAATCTCATCTTAGAGAATTCACATGTGCCTCGCTCGGCCTAAAGTCAAGTGGTGGTCTTTTTAAAGAAGTAACTATAGAGTTAATACATTTATACTCAACAATAAAAAGAGATAAATAAATAATAAAATAAACACGATTTGTATCAATAAAGTAAACCCACTTGTAACACATATATTGAAAGTTAACAAATAAATGATAATGATATACTAATTTAATTATTATAGAAACAGCTTTAATTGTTTTTAGTAAATTCATTATTTAAGCTGCTAAACTTAGGCCTAGGTATTTTAAGGAGAGTGCAACAAGTGAAGATCGATATTTATAGAAAGAGAAACGGTGCAATATTTATTTCTATTATATTCTTAATAGGACGTTCCTTAAAATTTTAATTGAAGTAGTTACTAGATGAAAATGTATAATTACCAATATTTTTTTGGAAGATTTAACTTTTTAACCCTAAATATTTTTGTACGGATCCTGGAACGAGATAAGTAAAAATTAACTAAATAAAGAATTTTTTTAATCGCAAAATTAAATTTATAATTTAAAACGTGTGTCTAAAGACATGATATATGTTTCATTTAAAATAATGCTTTATGTCAAAAGTAAGTGTTAAAATTTTATATGGAACAACTATACGGCCGTTATAAGCCCAAAGGGTGCATATCAATCTTTTTCAAATTTCAATTTTTACTATCTACATACTCTCTATAACCTAGTCATTTATTTTAATAAATAATATGACTTACTTGATATTGCTGTGCCCTTATAAAGCAGTGGCAATATTTGGGTCTAAGATGCCAGTATTGAAAATACCTGACAATTTAAAATAATTTTTGGATTACACAAACTGGAAAGCATTTTATATTATTCATCATCACCAATGGTTATTTAATTAGGCAGATCCTTAGTATTTTCTGAAACGTTTTCATAACCCCATAAACCGCCATAGGGGTCTATTCTGTAACGTTTAAGTTGATTCTAACCGCTAGGCTAAAAGTTATTTATAACTAGGCGGTTAAAATTTTTAACCAAATCTCAATTTTAACCAAATATGCTATACAGAATATAAAATAGAAAATAACCCCCGGTTATTTTTATAACTTAGGGTTAATTTGAACCAATTTTTTAATGAATAGACCCCTTTAACTCTTATTTATTGTCTATCATTTTCCTTTTCCTTCTTTCTCTTTTCTCGTTCCCTTCCACCTATCCTTCTATAAGATCTCTTAACAAATATGGTCTTCTCAGTACAAGTCCAATCCAATTTATTCTATTGTTTTTATTAGGCTAATTTTCTATTTAATAAAATTCTCTTTGTTCCCAACCTGCTTCGCTATACCAGTTTTTGCTTTTATTCTCTTCCCCAATTCCAATTCTCTGTCATCTCACATCCTAGTGGAGGTGGTGAAATATCGATATAACTATCGATGACTATCTATAGTCTGAACTATCGAAAATTATCGATAGTTCTAAACTTTTATTAATTACATAAACAACTATCGATTTCATTTCTTGGGTTCTACTATTCCAATATCATCTATTATGTAAAAAACAAAAAATATATATTCTATTTCAATCGAATACTCTCAAGTGACATCTAGGGAGAGCCAATATAGTTTACAAGATTTAATTATAGGACTGTTCACAACGTTCAGTTTAGAAATTTTATACACAAATTGCATTAGCGATAACACGGGAACCACAGAAAATGAAAATATAAATCTATATATAGTTTGTGTACGAATTTTAGTAGAAAGAGAAATTTTATTAGAAAGAGAAAGTTTATGAAGTAATTTTTTGTGAAATCGTTAACTTTTTAACAACAAAGTCAAAAAATGGAGAGCCAAAAACATAGAAAGTGGCTGTGTACCGATGGTATCCATTAACCTACGATAGATGTCGTGACTATCGATCAAGTTTTAAGGAGGCATTTAAGAATCAAGTGAAAAAACGTCAATACACTGATTTTGTATATAGGAATCAGTGGATTTTTACTTAATATTGTTTGTTATTGTTTTTTATAAAGCTAATAGTAAATTTTATTCTTTAATAAAGAAACTATCGATAAATTTTGTAACCTCCCACCCCCTGGCCATTTATCTCATGAAAAAGGCGAGTACAAAGTAACAAACCTATGGCCATTTTGGCGAGAAACTTCCGTACTCAAATTTATCATAAAATATACCTGATCGTCTAGTATTGTTGAAGAACCCAGTTCTGATGTATTTTTATTCGTTATAGTAAAGTTTGCTCAAGTAAAAAAAAAATAAAACACTGAAAAACCTTCAAATCGTATATTCCGTAATTTCAACCTTTTATGATAATTACAAAAATTAAAACCTTGACACATTATTGTATTTGTGTAATTATTTTTATATTTCTGTTTGTTTCTATTTCACAACCTTTTTAATTGTGTGATTTGAAATCACGTGTATTTACTATGGTCAATAATGTCCTAATCATTCGGTAGGAAGATGGGATGCCCGCGGGTCTATTGCCGTCTGCGATATCCCTCATTGGGAAAATTTCACGGGGAGGGGAGATCACATTGCCTCCTACCGTCCGAAAATAATTAATTCTTTTTTTGTTTAAAAGGGACCGTACCTTAATAGACATTGTAACAATCTTGGCCAACTCATAAAATCACAAGAATTTCTTTGTGTAATGTATTGTGTATTGTTTAAATTGGTAAATGAGACTCCTGACTAAACACTTCCGTCCACACAACGCTGTGAATGGTCAAATAAACAAATGGTTTACTTGTCCGGACGCAAATTAAATATGAATTTTCTTCCCCGGATTTTGAATTGGGGGTGTTTCTGAGACATTTTATTTAGATAGATATTTTTATTTTGTAACGAATTTTGGATTATTTTTGTCTACTTAATTTCTCTTTTGTTTTATGGGCAGTTGTTTTCTACGGGACAAATAATTATTACGGGGTCGAAGTTGGCGGTAGACACAGGTCTACAAATAATTTTTGTTTTCGTCGATGGGTAATTTTACAGGAACTGATTTTTTTCTCTCTGGCTGTTTTTTTATTTATTCTTTCTCTAAGCGAAGCGTAGGTACTGTTTGATAGTTTAGACGATAGTAAAAATTTTCAGACTGACTTTACTTCTCTCATTTCATGCCCTTTTTATACCCAGAAATTATCTCATTTGGTGACGTAGGCCTTGTAACTGTAGAGAGAATCTACCCTAGTCCGACTCGTTATCGCCAATTTGTTTATGTTATCGTAGACAACTGAATTGCTGAGAACATATTTTTAGCTATTTTGAGTCTTTTACGAATTTTAAGAGAAATATTAGAAACATAAATTTTATATAGGGAAAAACAAAATTAGAATTTATACGTAAAATAATTCTACGGAAATATAAAAATATAGGAAACATGGTAATTAAAAACAGAAATTAATAAGAGATTAAATGACCTAGGGTAGGAACGTTTCAATATCAATAGTCGTGATTTTTCTAGATATCCTAGATTTCTATCTGTTTCTAATACATATAGATCTATGGAATTCCAAATATTATTGAGGAAAATGTTGTTTTCAAAATTTAAATCTATTTTTTCTACTGAAATTTTTGAGCATCGAAAATCATTAAAATTCTTGATCTATTAGTCTAATTTTTCTTCTTTTATTAAAAAAATATTTATTATTTCTCTTTTATTCTTTCTTTTTAAATTATGATACGTGTTTGATACTAACGCAAATAAAAATAAAAATTATACCTATTTAAATTTTAAGCTTGTTAACTATATAAAAGTTTAATCAGAATTTTTCGTTACATGTAAATTCCACATCCAAATGAGAGAAGATTATAGGGTCGATATTTTAATTAGCACATCTACTTTGTCCATCACGTGAAATTTATTCCAACTTCAGTACTCAATACGGCGGACTCATAATTAATTCTGACTTTACCGGTATTATCAAATACGTGGAATGATTCAACGCTGGTTTTGGTTTTATTAAAATTTGCATCGACAAATACAATTAGGTTGTTTTTACACAAGCGTTTTATGTCCACTTGAGTGTTAGTTCACGTTAACTGCCTGTGAACCCTTTTTGAACTTCAAAGAAAATTAAATCAGAAAGGTAATGGATTTTACAAAGTAAGGGTCTGGTATTGAAAGAAGTCTGTGTATTTCGATGGTTGTATTTAATTGGAACTATAGAATGTTAGCAGAGGATTCGTTTGATATTGTATTTGTGGGGACGGATTGCCGTTAACGTTTTCCTCCGTTTTCGGGAATGATTAAATGCTTCATTAAATATGTAACAGTATAATCGATGTTATCTTCAATATATTTAAAGCACAATAGAATAAATTATGTACATCATTATTTTTTATATTCAGTTTATATATTTTTTATTATCGACTATAATTATTACATTTAATAACATGTATTTATTTCAGAAGTAGGTTTATAAGAAACGAGAACTAATAACCCCCGGTACTATAAGAATCGATAATAGAATATTCGAACAGCTTTGCAGTTCGCGAATAGTATGTATGATATGTTTATGGTTTATGGTCAAACTCGCGGTAAAAGTAAATTCTTTATGGTAAACGATATCCAGGATGGTAAAATGTACGTACGAAGTTTTGTCACTTTTTTTTAATTATTATTTTATAATGGGTCTGTTATACAAAAAAAAAATACAAAAAAAAACAAGTGATAATTCGCCATGATTAAGTATAAAAGGTTTTGTTTGAAATATTTTATTTCCAAACTTTCATTAGCAACGGTTCTATGTCATATCCTTAATCCTCTAAATGTAATGAATTCAACTTCTAAAAATCGTTCCTTGAAGTTTCTCTAAATCTGTGAACCGTGGACAGATAACGCAACTGTTATTACGTTGTTTTTTTATTATAAAAAATTCGACAGCAAATAAGCACTTTCTTTTGAATTTCTATCATTTCACGGGAATTTTCGACCTAATCAAATAAAACAGAGATTATAATTCTTTATCAGATACATTTTCGTAGGAAATAGTATGTTATGTAATAAAAATTTTGGGATTGATTAGGAAGTGACTAGTGCACGGTCCGACCGCTAATTAATTTTTCATTCGATAACCCTCCAACCGTGCTGCATAGATTTGTTACTGCACCAGGCTAAACGTTTTTGATTCGAGAACTGTCGTTTATTGCAAGACTACTTTTCACTAAAAATATTTCAGAATGTTAAGTTAGGATTTAATAACTTTCTTCGCGAGTGCAATTTCGAACCAGTTCAGGGACTATTCGCATGCGCAGTCTAACAAGCAGCGTTCGCGACTAAAAAATTCTGACTTTTTAATAACAGTTCCCCGTTCGCGGATCACATCGAACCGGTTCAATATTGATTCCGAATCGCTTCTAGCGGTCCTTGAATTTTTGTTTGTACTGAAAGTTAAAATATTAATCTTTAGTTGTCAACTGTTTTTGTTTATTGATTTTTGTGCATAGAGATATGTAAAATTATAAAAAATAATAAATAATACGATATACCAACAATAAAACTGTTTTTGTTTTGTGGTTTGGTGTAGGGCAGTGTAGGGTATAGTAAATAGCACTCTATTTTAAAAATCTAATAAATTAACTGAAATCGTTCGCGGTAAAATAAAATCTAGAATCGGTTCATAACTAGGCATGCGCTCTACGTCAGCTATGAATTAGTTCGGAATCGGTTCAGAATCTGAGCCGCGAATAAAGCTAACGTTGGTATGAAATTTGCAGATTTAACAGAATTTCATACCAACATAAGTTAAAAACTGAATGTAAATCGAAATATGTACAACTTTCAATAACTGCTTCAAGAACTGTAGAAGCTACCAGGAATAAAGTAAAAAATATTTAAACCCTAAACTAAAGTTTTATTCTGTATATTGGACATGTATTCATGGTGGCAGACCATATAAAAGTCGTAGATAATGTATAAGGAAAACTATGTAAGCATGTTTCCTGTGTCAATGTGGGTACTAAAAAAATCTATTACAATTTTAGTTATTTTATAACATTACATAGAGAACAGTTGTAATAATATCTGATTCTGGAAACGAATTCATTGTACAGTAAAACCTCCTAATAGCGGACAGCTAGGGGGAATTTTTTTTTGTCCGTTATTGGGAGGGGTCCGTTATTAAGAGGTTTCACAATTTTAATATAAAGGAAGTTCGAATAATGCCTTGCAAATTAAAGTTATCCAAAATTCCTTAAATCGTTTTAGTAATATAAAACTTTAAATTAATTGATTTTTGAGATACAAATTGAAAAACAAAAATGTTTTTTACAGTAAATTCAAAAATTTAAAATTAATAAAAATGATCGGCATTTTTATTTATCCTTTCTGTACAAATTTTTAGCAATAAGCATTTTCACACTATATAAGAATAAAAAATTGCCACTTATTGTAATATTTATTTGAAAAAATTATAAAATATAATTATGCATACATGTGTGATGTGAATTATCTTTTAAAAAAATCTAATATTGTCGTCTGCTTCATATTCATTAGTTTGTTTTCGAAAAATTCATGTTCACAATTAATGATATTTTTGTATAAGCATTCACATTGTTATTTACAAAAAAAAATTTTTCTAGATCCCTTAAATTATCACATGCTTCACTAAGGCTGGAAATTTTAGGAGCTTGTTGTTCTTCACTTATTTCTTCAATATCCGATTGTTCATCACTGTTCGCCACGAAGTCCTCAATACATTTAGAAATGGAAAAATCGGAATCTTCAGTGGTTAGTACTTCATCTATAGAAGAATATCCGTTGAAATCCAAATCTATTTCAGTTGGTATTAAAGTGGATAGGTCGGTAAAATTATTTTCAAATTCTTCTTGGGTATCGTCAGTTGTGTTTCCAGCTTTTTTAAATCCAGCCTTTGAAAAACAGTTTACTATTGTTTTTGCTGTAACTTTTCTCCAAGCTGCCACTATCCATATTAAAGCATTTGCAACTGTTATGCTTTTTTCTATTTTCTCTAGAGATGGCTCGGATTCCATAAGCATAATTAATCTTTTGACTTAAAATCTTCGATATGTAATTTTAAAATTTTGTATAATTCCCTGATCTAGAGGCTGGCTGACACATGTGGTATTTGGCGGTAAATAAATCAGTTTAATATTTTTAAGGACTATATTCTTAGGATGGGAAGATGCATTATCTAAAAACAACAGTATATTTCTCTTTTGTTTTTCCATTTTCTTGTCAAACTTATGTAACCATGAACTCATTATGTTTTCGTTCATCCAAGCTTTTTTACTAGACGTCCATTCCAAAGCTAACTTATTGATATGTTCTCCTTTGAAACATCTCGGATTTTTTGCTTTACCTATTACTAAAGGTTCTTCTTTTTCACCAGCCGTATTAGTACAAAATAAAATTGTTAATCGGTCTTTAGCAGCTTTTCCTCCAGCACAGTTGTCATTTTTTAGAGCAAATGTTTTTGTAGGTAATGCTCTATAAAATAATCCCGTTTCATCAGTATTGTAAATATCTTCTGCAGAATAATCTTCCAAGCTATTATTTAATTTGATTTTCCAGTTTTCAACCACTTGTAAATTGATGTGTGCAGATTCACCACAAACAGACTTAAACGTGATATTGTGTCTATTGCAAAATTTTTCCAACCATCCATTTGATGCTTTGAAAGTGTCAAACTTTAATTCTTTTCCAGCTTCTAGTGCCTTTTCCTTAATTAATGGCCCAGACAAAGGAACCTTTTTATTTCTTACTTTGGAATACCACTCAAAAACAATTTGATCCACAGCAAGGCCCTCAGTTTTAGGAAATTTCCGTTTAACTTCGTCATTACTAGAGCCATCAACAAAAGACTTTAAAAGTTCCTTTTTGTTTTTTAAAATTTTACTAACCTGTGTTTTTCCAACACCATATTTTTCTGCTAGTTTTCTAACACTTAATTTAAATTTATCACTCGTATGGATAATTTCTACCTTATCCTTTAAAGATAAACGTTTTCTTTTTTCGTTTGGCATGTTGTGTTAACAATAACTAAACTTCAACTAAATAGACTAACCAAAATATTTAACAAGCAATAAAACTATTTAAGAAGCAATAAAATTTATAAATAATATCCAGTAACAAATACACACTTTCATAAATACCTTACCTATCATAAAGGGGATTAGTGGAAAAACCAAACCCACCCTATCTTAAGCTGAAAACAAGAAAGCATTTAACCAGAATCATTTTTATACCTGACCCTTTGCAAAAATATAAAAAGGTATCCGTACACGTAGGTAGATTACAAATTCTTAACTTTCGTTGAAATTTGGAAAGATGTCCGTACATGGAGGTAATTTTTAAAGAAATAATATCTTTTGGTAACTAATTTGTATGTCCGCGTCCGTAATATGGAGGGTCCGCTATTGAGAGGGTCGTTACTCGTTTATACACAAATGGTCATTGCAGCATTCCGGACATGTGTTTTTGTCCGTTACGTAGAGGAGTCCGCTATATAGAGGTGTCCAAAAATAGAGGTTTTACTGTAATTATATTTTACTTCTAGTATATAACAGCTATATATTTTTTTCCAGCTGAATCGGGCGTAGAGGTCCCACCTACACTAAGGCTCTGGGCCTATTGTGCCCCACCAATTATCACATCACATTAAAAGATCTTAGAAATTTACAACAACTAGGAAGGGGAAAAAACAATATTCAAATTGTATGGAACAAAATACAATCAAAGTTTGGAAGGTCACGTTTTTCTGTTTTTATTTATTAACTTTGATTGGAAAGCTTTAAGAGTTTTAATTCGTTGTGGAATCAAATCCGGAATATTATGTCCAATAAAGATTTAACTGAACGGCGGGATTTGAGCAAGGTTTTTCCAGATGCATAACTATATATTTGTATTTTTCATGCCTTGCAAATTTTTCCACGACAATTCACTTGTGATAAATTTAAAATTACATCAAGTGTCCGAATTGCGATTTTGGAGCTACTACAGAATTTAATATATTCAAAAAATGAAAACGAATTTGATGATAGTTATCTCAGCATTGGCTAGATATAAAAGAAGAGTGGTGTTCTTTTGTTGGCAGTAAAGTCAACAATTTTATAAATAAAACAATCAATAGGTCAGAAGGAAAAAATGCAAAATTCAAAGCTATTTGTCTAAATCATAGTAATTCGAACAATTTATGGATGACATATTCACAACAATCAACTCATTAGAAAAGGAGAAAAATACAATAACGGATACTTTTCTTAATAAAAGAAAATCTACTTTTTATCCACCTATGGACTTTCGGTCACGTTATTATCAACTTCTAATTCCTTATGAGTTCAAGAAATTGGAAACACAATTTTCTTTTGCCAATGTCATCTTTTCATTTAATGAACATTTACAGTGTTATATTGTAAAGGAAAAAAATCTGAGTATAATACAACCATTGAATGCTAATTATTACTTTTCAAAGTCTATGGGAATGAAGTGCAAATATATTTTTGCCGTAAGAGATTATTGTATGGAAAAATGTATTACTCAGAATTTGTTATTGATAGGTGGAAAACCACATACGTTCTTGTGCTCTTCTAAGTGAATCAAACATAGAGAAACAGGGTGTTTCTGCAACTTCACGCTCAGTTTCTATCGATATGATACTTAATGAAAACCATAATAAGCCACTAACATGGCAGGAAAAATACCGCTGACATCAGTGGCTTGTACATTAATGCTATTGCGATTAATATATCCATCACCATCAATAGGTGGTTTTTTTATTTTTATATGACTAAAAGGATTGTAAGAAAATTTAATCCACCGTCCATATTTTTCTATATCAAAAAAATTTTTCATTTCATTAAAGATACTTACAGCACCACTTCTTCTTTTTCCAGATTCTACACCCAAAAAAAAAATTGATATCCACTCGATATTTTATTTAGTAAATCAATACATTGCTTTAATGTCACAACCACACGTACCTCTTCTAGGTTTGTAATATTTTTTTGGAACGAAAATTAAGGATAAACTCAGTCATATCTCTCCGCGATTAAATTGAAGACTGCTGCCTATTAGAGTCCAAAATTATGGAGTAGGTTCTCACCTCGAAGAGTATGAACAATTTTTTATTCGTATTAAAAGTGAGAATTTAATCACAATAAATTGTACCGAGTGGACAACTAAGAACGGCCGTCGGCCATATCTTAGGATCGGTTTGTTGTACAGCTTTGGAACAAATTTTTTTAAACAAAAGTGGTCACGAGAAAAACCTGGAAATTATTTATAAAATTGTAGGTCCACCGCTAGAGGGCGTTATTGAATAAAAAATATTTAAAAAGCCAAATCTTACACAATTTGACCAATTAAGAAGCATAACAAAAACTATTACCGTATTCTTCAAAAAGTTATACGTATATTTGATAATACAAGTTTTGGTCTAACTATCCAAATGAGAGGTAGGTGAGAGTGGGAACTTTGTTATGAAAAAACGACCATAACTCCGATTCTACTTAACCGATTTTGCAAATTAAGTTTTGTTAGAAAGAGTTTTTTTCCATTAGTGTAAGGGTTATATTCTCATCTCCACTTAGTAAGTAATGTGCACGTTAGAGGGCGTTATTTAAAGTTTTTTAAAAATCTAGTTCTCTTTGGAAGATATTAAATGAAAACATGTAGTTTTAATAATTACGACGAAATTAGTAACACAATGGCAAAAACTACATGTTGTATCTTTTTCCTATCCCGAGATATCTTAATAAATGTGTAAATGTTGGGAATTATTTTGTCAACTTATAATTAAAATAGTTAGCCTCGACCGACATTAACAAATTTGGCCTTGTTAAAAAGGCTTTATATTGGCCTATCTGCAGTAATTAAAAACATTATCATAATAATGTTAGGGTCCTCGCTGAAGGGCGTTACCTGTAAGGTAATTCTGATCAATTTTTCATTATAGTAGCATATAACAGGGCAAATAATGTTTGACATATCGTATAAATCATAGCCTGCTTGATTTCAACTGTCAATTCATTACCTGCCATAATATGTAGCATTAGCTTATATATCATAGCCTACTTGATTTCAACTGGCAATTCGTTACCTACTGTAAATGTTAAGATATACCGAACATGCTTATTCTTGAACAATTTCCATAAGAGACATTTCTCTTTCCCTTTATAATAATATTCAATCAATTGAAATTATTTAGGCCAATATAAAACCATTTTAACAAGACCAAATTTGTTTATTTCTGTCGAGGCTAACCATTTTAATTAAAAGCTGACAAAAAAATTCATAACATTTACATATTTATTAAGATATCTCGGGATAGGAAAAAGATATCAACATGTAGTTTTCGCCACTGTGTGACTAATTTCGTCTACTGTTATAGTCAATTGTTAAAACTACATGTTTCCATTTAATATTTTCCAAAGAGAACTAGATTTATAAAAAACTTTAAATAACGCCCTCTAACGTGCACGTTACTTAATAAGTGGAGTTGAGAATATAACCTTTACACTGGTGGAACAGAGTTCTTTTTAACAAAACTTAATTTGCAAAGATCGGTTAAGTTTAATCGGAGTTATGGTCGTTTTTTCATAACAAAATTCCAACTCTCCCCTACCTCTTATTTGGATAGTTAGACCAAAACTTGTAGTATCAAATATACGCATAGTTTTTTGAAGAATACGGTAATAGTTTTTGTTATGCTTCTTATTTGGTCAAATTTTGTAAAATTTAGCTTTTTAAATTCAATAACGCCCTCTAGCGGTGGACCTAAATAATTTCCAGGTTTTTCTCGTGGCCACTTTTATTCAAAAATTTTTTTTCCAAAGCTGTACTACAATCCGATTCGAAGATATGGCCGACGGCCGTTCTTATTTGCCCACCTAGTACATAGAGTACTTATTCCAGAGGAGTATTTGCTTCTGGTTTTTATTAATGTCACGTGAATTATTTGCTCCAAATTATTGAGCATATACTAAATGATCATTTTTATTCATATCACACATTGTCTTAAACCTATTTCTTTAATTAGAGCAATATTTTCGAGGACGCCCTCTATATTTCCGTTTAATAATGTAATTTTTTAGATATTAGGAGTAATTTGTTTTTAATCTAAATATCTTGTAGAGAAAATTCTCGAACAGTTAATCCTTTGATGATGGGGAGTGTTGTGTTTATAATTAAATTCTGTATAGGTGTCGCTGTTGACGTTGTATAAATAATTTTAGAGGAAGCATGATGCAACTAGTGCAAACAAATGTGATATCGATGTGCATTTCCCTCTATAGATGAGCCAAGTAAGTAAACATGTTTCTAAACTGACAAGCTTAATTGAGCATGTATCTCAATTCGTGGTTGTATATTGCGCTCTTGTTGGAAGCTACACTATTTTATACAGTATGTTTTAACGGAAGTTAATGCATGTTTAGTTTGGTTTTTATATTTACTATTATTAGCCAGGTAAGTAAACATGTTTCTAAACTGACAAGCTTAATTGGCCATGTATCTCAATTCGTGGTTGTATATTGCGCCTTTGGTTGGAAACTACACTATTTTATACAGTATGTTTTAAAGGAAATTAAAGCATGTTTAGTTTGGTTTTTATATTTACTATTATTAGCTTGTAGTAATAGATTAAAATTTATTGCAAAAAAAATGAAAAACGAAAATATGATATAGTTCTTTCCAGCGTTTTTGAGCCGTCACTGAAATAAGAAGTTTTTTGATTATACCATCTCCCTCAGTGATATTCATATATGGGACTTGTATTCACAAAAGCTTGTTATGTTATGGTACGTATGGTTTTTTTGATTCGTATTTTATTATCAGTGTCGTGGTTTCCTTGAATTTTTCATCATACAGGGTGTTTCATTGGGAAAATGACATACGTTACCGGCAGATAGGGGACACCTAGGCGATCTCAAAAATCCCATACTTAATAGGTCTAATTACTTTAATAACCAAGATACAGAGTGTTTTATATATTTTACCAATTTCTTGCATGGTTCATAACTTTCTAACCACAGTGTATATTTTCATGAGATTTCTCTAAAATAGATTCTGTATTTGCAAAGAGCACGAAAAAATTAATTTAGTGATATACTTTGCATTTTTGGCATAATGTTTTTTCTTGTAAAATTTTGAGTTGAAATTCTGCAATGGTGTGAATTGTGAGGGCCAAAAATTGAAACTAATTACTTTTTAACGTGATTTAGTTTTAATAATGACTAGTTAACCTAAATTAGTAAAATTTTAATATTTTAAGTATTTTTTCATTATATGCGATAAATAATCCACAAAAAACATTCATCTTTAATTCACGAAAAAATAATAATGAATCCACCTAAAATAAATAACGTTAATTAATGAAGAATTACAAACATTTTAAAAAACGCCTAAAAAAATTTACACGGGGTAAAAACATATGATGTTTTTAGTACTTCGACTCGAAAAATCCACTTTAACAATAAACACAAAACCTATACGCACTATGAAATTTATAAACAACGATTTTTTACGGTTTTTTACGATTTTTAACGATTTGACCTGTTTTGATATTTTTAAAAATGGCGGAGATAATAGTTATTTTCGATATTTCATCCCCCTCCAGTTTCCCGTGGGTCAGATGTAAAAAAGTTTTATACAAATTGTATTTGAAAAATGTTAATCCATAATGGTTTTACTTTGTTGTCATTAATGTTTAGGTGTTTTTTTATAATTTTTGCTGTTTTTCATTAATTAAAGTTATTTATTTTTTGTAAATTAATTATTATTTATTCCTTAATTAAAGATGAATATTTTTTGTGGATTAATTATCGCAAATAATAAAAAAATACCTAAGATATTAAAATTTTACCAATTTGGGTTAACTAGTCTTCATTAAAACTAAATCACATTAAAAACAAATTTGTTTCAATTTTTTGCTCTCACAATTCACACCATTTAAGAATTCAAACTAAAAATTTTACAAGAAAAAATATTTTGCCAAAAATGCAAAGTATTTTTGTGCTCTTTGTAAATACAGAATCTATTTTAGAATAATATGATATATGATTGTTTTTGGGTCGGAATATTTTATAACATTTTTTTTTATTCGGACCTGGATTTCTTTTATTGTAAATTTATTGATCTATTGGGCACTTTAAACAAAATACACCCACCAACTATTATGAAAATATACAGTATGGTTAGAAAGTTATGAACCATGCAATAAATTGGCAAAATAGATAAAACACCCTATATCTTCGTTATTAAAGTTGTTAGACCCATTAAGTATGGGGTTTTTGAGATCGCCTAGGTGTCCCCTATCTGCAGTTAACGTATATCACTTTCCGAATAAAACACCCTGTATAATTAACATATGATTAAAGTGTCTTATCAAAAGTTAGATGTACACCTGAAAGCAATTGTAATGAAAATTCCTAGAAAAATATTAACAGCAAAAAATCGGCAGTTTGTGTTGTATTTATTAGATTTATTCACAAAGAAAAAAGAGAACAACGGACATTAGGACGCGGGCATAAGACGGTGGCCTCTAGGACGCGGGGCCATTAGGACGCGGGGCCACTAGGACGCGGGGCCACTAGGACGCGATTACACTAGGACGCGAGGACACAATGACGAGAAATTGGGGAGCAGCAAGATTAAAAGAAAAAAGTGTACTTTTCTATGTTTTTATTCCAAGTTTTCGAGTGTTGTTACGCTCATCATCAGTGAAGCCGTATATAATGAAATACTCAGTATGAGTTGTTTTTTTTTATTTATAAGTTATTTGTTATTTAATTGTTAAAAGGTTTGAATGGCATAGATAATTTTATGGTGTTTTAAATGTTATAAACAGAGTTTATTGTTAAAAAGTTTAATTTTAAAGAATTTATTGAGAACAATTGGTGTATAAAATATTTAAAATCAACAATTGTAGAGTATACAAAGAATCTTATTCTTATAATTATTATAATATGAATGATTATTATTTGTATAATAAAGCAATAGAAAAAGTTAAATATTAAAAAAAATTTTGCTGTATACTTGGTAAGTAAATGACAAGATAGTCTAAAGTGATATCTAAAAAAATATTTTATGAATCAAGTAACAAAAAAATTATATTGGGGAGAAATAAGACCAGATGAAAAAAGAATAATAATCAAGTCACTCAGAAAATTTTAAAAATATCAAATAGAATATTAATATAAAAATTGTAAAAAAGGTTTATTGAATGCTGTGAAGAGTATGAAGATGGAAAGTATTAAAAAAAAATTATATATCAATTAAAAAACCAAGGTTATTAATAAAAAAGTTGTAATATTCGAAGAAAAAGAACTGAGGGCAAATTAAAAATAGGGTAAACAAACAAAAATAATCAATTTATAGAAGTGAGCCAAAATTAATGAGACTATAATAGCAAATTAAGGAAGAAATCAAGAGATAAATTTAAAGATAAAAGTCAAGTAACCATAAGAATAGCAGAAGAACAGAAGTGATTAAAGAAATTTGAAGAAATTTAAATAACTAAATTTATAATTATTTTTATTTAAAATTGTAATTGTAATAAAGAGAATTATTTTGTAATTAAATGTATTCTTTCCATTTGAATGTATTTTGTCCAATTAAAATCAATTTTTTTAATTTCATTATAATTTTCCATTAGAGCAAGTAATTAATGTAACCTTAAATAGTTCTTCATATTCATTTTAATTTATAATGTAAACGTAAAAGGTCCTTCGCTACCTTTTGAACGGCTAGATATATGACTAGATATATTTAATTGTGGCAATCCTTATTATACTTTCGCGTCCTAGTGTCCCCGCTTCCTAGTGTCCCCGCGTCCTAGTGTCCCCGCTTCCTAGTGTCCTCGCGTCCTAGTGTCCCCGCGTCCTAGTGTCCCCGCGTCCTAGTGTCCCCGCGTCCTAGTGTCCTTGCGTCATAATGTCCCCGCGTCCTAGTGTCCCGTTCCGGACCATTACTGCCAACATCAGCGGTATAGGAGCGAGATACAGATGCGTTAAAAATTAGTATTAATAGAATAAAACAGGAATGTAAGTACTACGATAACAGAACTTGTAACCCCTGGGCAGTCGCATAATGTACGTAATAGAAAAACTGATGATATACGATGTAATATTCGGGTACAATTCGCAACAGTACTGAGCAACTCAGCCACTGAGATTTCACTTCTACCTACTTATTTCGTATGAATGTGTGACGTAAAGCTCAAAAACCCTTAAAAGAACTATACCTAATTACCTATATGTTACATTACCATTGAAATTTATATTTAGAATGAAAGTGACGATTCAATTTTGATACTTGACGTTATTCTATTACAGTTGCATGAGACACGCTAATATCAGAAAATGATTTCACTCAAATTAAGTTTATTAAAGCGATAAAAAATAAATTAATAAAAAATAGTTAATTGAACAAACTTCATTCTTAAAATTAAAAATATATTATTTTGAAAATCCATTGTTTGTCTATTTTCAAATTTAACTAGTGTGAACCTTTTAAGGAAAACTTACTTCAGAGTACTGTACAGTATGTATGAACCATCAAAAAAAAAATGTGCAGCCGGGGAACCAAATTTTGCCTTTTGATATGCATGTGACTTGATTTCTGGCGTTCTAGCTTTTGACAAAGTATGGCATGAAGATCTTGTCATTAAAAACAATATGTTGAAATTTTATCTGTATTGTAATGAAATACTCTGTATGGGTTATTTTTATAAGTTAATTATTATTTATTTGTTAAGAGGTTTGAATAATATAAATAATTTTATGATTTTTGAATTTTATAAACAGTTTACTATTAAAAAATGAAGATTATTGATCATTTAAAAAAAATTGTGAGAAATTTTTATGAAAAAGCTTATAAGTATGGTTTGTGTAAAGGGAATTAATGTAGTAGGGAAAAATAAATAAATTAATACACTGATGAAATACAAAATTTTATTCAACAAAAAAATAAAATAGGATATTCAAATTTGTGAGCCAAATAGCAAAGCAACTAAAAGAAAAGGACCAATAGTAAAAGAACGTAAGGAGGAGTGTAGAGGTGTAATAATTGAGAAGCATAGACCAAGAAGTCAATTTATGATCAATTTTTGAAGATTGTCAAAGAAATTTTATTATGTAATATTTATTGAATGGTAAAAGTGAAAGAAATGTAAGAAAAATATAAAATTATATACCAAATAACTAAGAAAACATAGTTTCAATTAAGATGAACAAAAAAATTGGTTAAACAAAATTCAAGTAAAATTTGGAATGGTACTCATCAGTAGTAAAAAAAATTGAGGACGACTAAATTACATCAATATCAAATTTTGGGAAAGGCATCTATAATTTAAGAAACCATGAAGTAAGAAGAAATTTGGAAGAACAGAAAGAAATCAGAGTTAGAACTAATTATATAAGGAAACACAAAAAGAGGAATATAACAGGACAATTTATATTTTTATTGTGATAATTTTTGTAATGTTTATTTTTTTTTTGACTGGAAAAAAACCAAAATCTGATATAGTGTTAATATCAACAGTATGTATTTCTAAAAGATTATTTCAAATTAAACAAGACGATTAGTTCTCCCATATAAAAGACCGTGCTATGCTACGGAGTCTCTTTAAGAGTAGTATCTGGGCGACCCAGCTTTCCTGGTATTTTTCTGTCTTTCCCTATTTTTTTATATTTTTCCGTATTTTTCTATATTTTTCTCTAATTTCCCTATATTTCTCATTTTTCATTAATTTTTCCTGCCTTTCCCTATTTGTCCCTGTTTTTATTTATTTTTACCATCTTTCTTTAGTTTCCCCTATTTTTCCATTTTTCCTTGTTTATCTCTGTTTTTTTCAATTTTTATATTTTTCCTATTTTTTTCTATTTTCCCCTATTCCTGTTTTCCCTGTTTTTCATTATTTTTCCTGTTTTCCCTATTTATCCCTATTATTCTCTATTTTTTCCTATTTTCCCTTTTTTACGCTATTTTTGTCATATGTTTCGCTATGTTTCTCTAATTTCCCAATTCTTTCCTATTTGTCTCTATTTGCACTTATTTTCTCCTATTTTCTCTATTTTTTACCTATTTTCCAGTATTTTTAACTATTTTCGCCATTTTTACCTAGTTTTCCTATTTCTTCATGGGTGTCCTGTTTTTCCCCATTTGTCTCTATTATTTCCTGTTTTTTCCTATTTTCCAGTTTTCCCTATTTTCGCTATTTTTTCCTATTTTTCCCAATTTTTTTCTTATTTATCCCTATTATTACTATTTTTATCAAATTTCCCTGTTTTTCTCTGTTGTGCTATTTTTCCAAAATTTTCACTTTTCCCCCGTTTTTCCCCTATTTTTCCCAAAGTTTCATGTTTTTCAATATTTTGCCCGTTTTTCTCTATTTTTTCGGTTTTCCAATGTTTATCTCAATTTTTTCCGTTTTTCAATGTTTTTTGGTATTTTTTACATATTTTCCAATTTTTACCATTTGCGTTGTTTTTCTCAGTTTTTCACTTTTATTTTCCCGACCCACCTCCTAGAAGGGAAAGTATTGTGAACGAGCTAAAAAAAAAATTTCGAGATAAAAACGGAAATATGCATTCGGGTGCCCTGAGACAATTAAGACCATTTCCAGATGGAAGTCTGTCTGTCGGTATGTGTGTGTGTATGTGTGTGTGTGTATTCTTCCACGATAGAGGCCACACGTTTAATCCGATTGAACTGATATTTGGTATAGGGGTTTGGGTTACTCGTCGGAAGAACCCACTAGTTTTTGTATGACATCTGTCAAACGGAAGTACCAATATCAAAAAATGACAGATGCAATATGTCACGGAATTGGACATGCGATATGTCATTTGAAAGCCCCAGTAAAACTCTATTGAGAACAGTCAAAATTATTTCTCCAACTGTCACTTGTCAAAAATAAAAAAATGTCAAAATTTGTAAATTCAACATCTGAAGAAGGATTAATCCGATTGAGCTGAAATTTGGTGTATGGGTTTGGGTTATCCATCGGAAGATGTCATTAGTTATTGTACGACATCTGTCACTTCGTCACTATCAGAAAATGACAGATGCAATATGTCACGGAATTGGACATGCAATATGTCGTTTGAAAGCCCTTGAAAAACTCTATTCAGAACAGTCAAAATTATTTCTCCAACTGTGACTTGTCAAAAATAAAGTTTTGGGGCGACACAACCGATTTTTTCCCTATTTTGCTCTTATTTTTTACCTATATTACCTATATTTTCACTATTTTTTGCTCTATTTTCTCCATTTTTCTATAATTGCCATATTTGTCTATGTTTTCTTTATTTTTCTATATTATTTCCTATTTTTTGTAATTTTCCCTTCTTTCCCATATTTTTGCCATTTTTCCTTGTTTTTCTCTATTTTGCCATATGTCCATACAGGAGCAATTTATTTTAGATGAAATTTCTCATAAGTAACCAATACATTTTTTTATATTTTAAGCCCAGCTCTTGGTTTCATTTAATCTGATGCTGTTTGTGCCACCCTGTATTTTCATTATTCCTCTACTCAATATATTTTAGTTTCATACTCTCCTTCTTATTTCTTCGCGTCATGTCCCTCTCTTCTCTTGGCATTCCTATAAAATATTTTTCCCATGCTAATAATGTACTTCTCTTTGCCTACTCAGTCAAAATAGCTGACTTTATATCGTTCGTGTCGCTTACCGAAGATTTCTTTTTTTTCTCCCCCTCATCTTATAGGGGTTTTTCCTCTGGACAGTTTTTCTTTCCTGTACCAAGAAGTTTTCTTCTTGGACCAAGAAGTTTTTTTTTCCTGGAAAATAAGTTTTTTCTCTGGACTACAGTTTCTTCAGTTTCTCCTTTGAACCAAGTTTCTTGGACTACAATTTCCTCTGGAGAAGAATGCAAGAAAAAAAACTTTACGAAAAGCTATGTTTTTCTCTGGAACCCTAGTTTTATGAAATAAATAAATATAACGTTTAATTTGAGTTTAATTTCCTTAACCCCGAAAAAAAAGAAAAGACGGATTCTATTCATGGAACGAACCCATAATATAAAGATCTGAGCTTAATCACATTAATTATTTATTATCAACAAAATTTAGTTTCAATACGCCAAGTTTTAGTTCAACTTTTAATTATTTCTATCGAGGTTTGTAGCTATTTAGCACCATCTTCGTTATTATTTCCAACTGCAACGATTGCAGTAGTAAAATTGCTTGTTCTGTTTACGATTATATATGTCAAAGGTATAGATCAGGTATTGGACCTAATTCCATACCTTGTGGCACTCCTGCTTTTATTTGTTTTAAATAAGTGTAGGCCTATACGACAAAACGTCATAGGGTGGTTTTCCTGGTTAAACAAACACACATAACATTAATATTTAATGATTGTCGTTTCTTAATTATTTTATTGCTTGACTATAAACCATTAAACCATACATTTCCTAACAGGTACATTTTTCCAAAATATTTGAATTATAAAAAGACCCTCAAGATTACGGCTTGATAGCTTAAGTTGACCCATTATTTTCATGGAAGTCACGCATTTTATACGGCTTCCTCCAACTTAGTTTTCGGAAGTATATGATCGAATAAATAACTTAATAGTAGCCATCGAGTTCTCGACCGAAACTTTCAAGTCCCCCCTGTTAGATATCGTTAGTAGTAATCCCGGTCATAAGGAGGCAGAAACAGTAGCGCACATAGAAACGTTTTATTATTAATAAGAAATATAAAAAATTAAATATTATGACTAGCTTAGTTCTTTTATTGGAAACTAATTATTTTTCTAAAAGTTAAAAATGTATTTATACAGTGTTACCCTGGAAAAATAAGCAAAACTCTGGGACAAGTTAATTTTTTAAATTATATTATGATACGGCATGAAAGTTTCAGCCCCAGCGTAATCCCCCTTCGGGTAACTGTCGTACCTTATTTTGTTTAACTGACAAAGTACATTACGTGATACCCCATTTCAAAGCTTTTAATACCGATTTTATAAAATGTTCTGAGTTATGCAAGAATAGGTGTTAGTACTTTATAATAACTGAAATTATTGTTTCTAATTTCATTAATCTTTTACCTCTCGTCCTTCAGTTAAGAGAGGTATAGTAATTATGCTAAAAATTGGGTAGTGAGTTTTCAATAGATTAACACGTTTTAAGGTCCCTAGAATACGATTTTGATATTTTCGCGATGATGTCTGTGTGTGTGTTAGTATGTGTGTTAGTGTGTTGTGATGGATGTTGTAGTAACCATAACTCAAAAACTACTGAATTATTTTTTTTTAAATTTTGCATACAGGATTCTTATACCCCAAATTAGATCTAATTAGATTTTCTTGTTAATCGGACAACCGGAAGTAGCAGTTGCTATGTGTGATTACGTCATTACTAAACGAGATGGCAATAATGTTTTACATATATATTTTGGATACACTATAGTTTATTTCAGTATCATTAAAATTTTCAAAAACTTGCCATTATTGCCAGATTCACAAAAAAGTAATTTTTTTCCATACTTTTTTGTGTCAATGTGATAATTTTTAATTAAAAAATGGCTAGAGGTCATGTGTTGGCCACATCAGATTTTTTTGATATTCAATGGGCTTTATTTGAAAATAGTCAAATTTAGCTTCACTTAATTAAATTTTAACAAGAATATTTGTTGCTTTGGCAAATTCGACAGATACTTAATAAAAATTTTTCTCGCATAATTTGGAATCTGTATATTTTAAAATACCATTAAGACATATTTTTCAGATCAGTATTTTAAAAGATTTAAAATGACGTGTCACGTGATATACTCTTTTAATTATAACATTTGAAGGTACGATTGTCGATCTCTTTAAGCGAAATTCGCAGAAGTTTTTGCATCGAGTTATCATTGTTGATGAAATCTGGATCCATTAATATATACCAGCGACCAAGCGACAGTCAAAACAATAGATTTTTCGGAGTGAATCTTCTCCGAACAAGGCAATGATGGTCCCATCGGCGGCCAGAAATTATTTTTTGGGATTCCAAGGGAAAAATTCCTACAGACTTTTTGCAGAAAAAAAGAACGATCATGTGGCCGTATTACAGTGAATTATTGGACAGATTCCACACAAGATTGAAGGAGATATGGCTCCATTTGTCTAAGAAAAAAGTGCTGTTTCCCAACGATAACGCACCAGCACATTCATCCAGAATTCTCGAGGCCAAACTGCTTAAACGAATTGCTACCGCATCTACCGTACTCGCTACACTTGGCTTCTTACGATTTCTTTCTGTTCCCTAACATAAAAACGTGACTCGGGAGAAAAGAAATTCAGCTTACAAGTGGAGGTTATGGTAGAGACAAAGCATATTTTGAAGAGCTTGACGAATTATATTTTTTAGAGGGGTTAAAAAATAGCAGAAAAGTTGAGAAAAGTGTGTACTAAATGGAGATTACGTTGAAAAATATGTCAAAAAGTTGCCTCTTCATTCCTAATACGAGTAAAGGACAACCAGTAGAATTGTAGCTAAACGATAAATTATCCATTAATGGAAGAGTTCTCTCCAAATTGCCAACCTTGAAAAGGTCTACCAACGGGGAAGAATTATTATTGGTCAAAATCTACTTCGTTATTTATGCAATGATTAAATATTTTTATAAAATTTTACTGGCCTTTCCAGAATGTATTGCTAGTTAAATATAATGATTTTAATAAACACTACATCTGATTGGTTGAAATTAATGTTGGTATCATGACTCCGAGGAGACCAAGGTAAGACATTATTTGAAATTCCAGGAACATTACCACAAGGATCTGATCAGTGGTTAAAATCAAATACCAAGATTGTAGTTACCCAACTAAAATCTGAAAGTGCTACAAAGTATTTTCTATTAAAAATCTATGAAGGTTAACCAAACCCATAACGATTAATATTTGTAAATTTAATCTATTCGAATAAATGTAGCGATTTATTATATGCTGCTAATTATACTTTTTCTCATTATTTGTGTGCACCTTTATTAGTATTTTAATGTTAACACCTAAAATGTGATCTAAAAATGATATTTTACGGAATAAGAGAATTTGATTATAGAATATTCAAATAACCCGCAAATTCAGTTTAGTTCCACCAACCCTCCAAAAGCTGCAGGTCAGTACCTGAAAATGGATCATGTTCATACATTATATTTACTCTATGCCGAATGACGTCAAATGACATTTAACAACGAAATGCGTCAATTGTAATCTCGAGTTTTGATACCAATATTAATTTCAACCAATCAGAAATAATATTTATTAAAATCGCTAACAATACATTCTAGAAAGCTATGTAAAATTTTGTAAATATATTTTATAGCGAACATAATTAAGTAGATTTTGACCAAAAAAAATCCTTCCCAGGGTAGACCTTTTTCTAGGTTGGCAACTTGGAGGGAACTCTCCCATTGTTTATAATTTATATTAAAGTCAGTTTGCTAATAGATGAAATTCTCCTCTCTAAAACTGATTTTAGTTAATTTGATTTAGAATTAAAATGGGCCATTGCGGACCTCATATCCAATTTTCTTTGTTACGCTAAATATCTTAAAATACTTTTATTTCCAATTATTATAACACCATCAATTCATAAAAATATGCATAAATTTAATTAATTTGATGTAATGACTCTACAATTTTTATTGTCAGCTAATATTGATTTTTGTTTCCTGAACCCAAATTGGTACTCTAATAGGAATTTATTAAAAACTCATTATTACCGCGTTACGTTTAAATTTCTTTGCAATCGGTATCAGATCAATAATTTTTAATCACTTTTTTCCCAGAGTAAAAAAAAATGGTTCACAACCGAATTCTGCGGTTCCTCTCATGAGCCCCCTCTATACAACAAAAGTTTTAAAACAAAACTTCCATGATTTCTTTTATTCCCACTATCTCCGTGTATCATCCCTTGTAATTGTTCAGTTCGATGTATAATATTTTTTTATGTCGCATCTTCAAAACGACAAAATATTTATTTATGTAACAAGTGAGTAACGTGACATTTCATTAACGAATGTGATTTTGTGCGACAATCACATGAGTGAAAAAAGGCACTTTACATACTAATGCGTACATATATTTTATCTACTACAAAAAATATGTAGGTATTAAGTAAAAAATAATCAATTTACTTTACGCACAAGTGCAAAAAATACTTTATGCACTAGTATTTACGCTCAACAAAGTTTGTCAAAAGTTAGTAATTTACACACGGTAGTAGAAAAAATAATTTTTATATTATTATTTCACAACTCCTGCTGGCAAAAATTTGTGTTTATAATATCGGATAAGTTATTTTTCCGTCGGCCTTGTGTTAAGTTATCAAATTTCAAGCGAGATAAATTTTTTATAGTATGAAAATAATTGAGCGATTCCATATTTAAACTTAAAAAATTATGCAGTGTGTCCGCGGATGGGGCATCCTATAGGTGAAAAATAATTAAATTTTAGTTTTAGCGACAATTGTTAATCTTGATAAAAAGTTTTGCTTGTTCTGAAATCTAAAATACAATCATCAGATATCAATTTTTACCAGCAGTATACGAGGTTTGTCAAAAAATATGAATTTTAAATGTTATTTAAAAAAGTTGATCGGAACTAAAAACTAAGTTCAAATATGCAATTACATCCATCCATTTACATTGAAAAAATGTATTCATTTTTGAAATTAAGTTATAGATACAATAACAATGCAAATACTGCAATTACGTGTCTAAATTGCAAAAGGTAAATGTTCGTTCAAAATAGAAACAATATTAAATAAGCACATAACCTATTTTCTTATGTAGATGGCTGTAATTGCATATTTGAACTTATTTTTTATAGCAAAACGTTTTATCAAGAATGACACTTTTGGCTAAAACTAAAATTTAAAAATTTTTCACATATAGGATACCACATCTATGGACACACTTTATATTGTTGTCAGATTTATCGAAAAGTAAATTTTTTTATACGTTTTTTCTGTTGAAGTGTTAATATTTAAAATTATAAGAAATGGATGATGAATATTTTTTCTAAATTATCCTCGGAATAAACTAGTTTTATTAAAATTTTAATCCGACGTTTCGTATTCAAAGGGCCACCATCAACTTATTGAAGTTTTCAAATATACTAAAATGGTTTGTTCTTATACATAGTTCTGGTGATGTTTTATTCATTGTATGGTTGAATGAAAATGAAAGGTGATAAGTAATTGTCATATGTAAGTATAACAGGAATGGAAATAGGGTTATAAAATAAAATTTAAGATGTGTATGCATGATAGTTTAAGTATAGATTTTATTTTGTTTTCTAGATTAAAATTAAGTAGGTGGCGATTCTTCTTTTGTTAGATAATAGAATTTTGAAAAAAAGACTGGAATTTAAAAAAGTCATTAAATACAAAAAAAATATATAAAAAGAAGAAATCATATAAAATAAGCAAGTATTTAATAAAATTTGAATAAATGGAGAGGAATGAATATTTAATGGAGGATTAGTCAGGGAAGGGAGAAGGTTGAAAAAGTTTTTGGAGTAAGATAACTTATTTTTTTTTATTATTTTGGGCATTATTTATTTTGTAAACAAATGAAATTACAGATCTGGAATTTTTACGTCAAAATTAATTAAAACATAGTTAGTACAAAATTGAATTTGAATATAATTTAAATATTGCTTATTTTTCTGTATTAAAGAATTAATATTGTTTGTATATTTTTTGAATTGAATGATTTAAATTCAACTTACCCTGAGATATAGTTTTCTTTTCAAAATTTTAAAATTAATTATTTATAACTAAATTGATTACATTTTTTTTATTGCTGTGAAAAGAACATACCAATTTAATACATCTAGAATTTTTGATACCAAACTGCCATCTCGATTCAATTTTGATTATTAAATTTTATTCTAATTGCATTTTCTTGATGAAAAAATTATTTTCATTGCATGTATTTTTGTGTATTTGAGTTAAAGTATGTACTTTAAATTTGGTAAATATGAAAAAAATTCCTGTCGGTAGGGTCGACAGGGGGGGGGGGGGTAGATTTCTGTTGTCTAAATTGGAGACTCATCCTTCCCCACCCCACGACATGGTCAGATTGAAAAAAGTTCCAAAAGAATAAATTTTATAACAATTAGAGCATGAAAAAAGTCTCATGACCTATTTCAATATTTTCAAAAATTGCGGATATGAATTTTTTTGAAATTTCAACCCCCTCCAGTTCCATCCCCTTAGGTCGGATTAAAAAAAGTTTCAGACAAATTAGTTTTGTAATAATTAGAACATAAAAAGAATCGTATGACCTGTTTTAATATTTTTGAAAGTGGCGGAGATATAAGTTTTTTTTCAACCCCCTCCAGTTCCACCCCCGTGGGTCGGATGAAAAAAAGTTTCAGACAAATTAGTTTTGGAAAATAAAAAAAATCCTGTCAGTAGGGTCGACAGGGGGAAGTAGATTTCTGTTGTATAAATTTAAGACTCATTCTTCTCCTCCCCAGGATATGGTCAGAACGAAAAAGTTTCAAAAGAATAAATTTTATAATAATTAGGGCATGAAAAAAGTCCCATGACTTGTTTCAATGATTTCAAAAATAGCGGAGATTTGAGTTTTTTGAAATTTCAACCCCCTCCGGTTCCATCCCCTTAGGTAATATTAAAAAAAGTTTCAGACAAATTAATTTTATAATAATTAGAACATAAAAAGAGTCTTATGACCTGTTTCAATATTTTTGAAAATGGCGGAGATAAGTTTTTTGAAATTTCAAACCCCTCCAGTTCCACCCCCGTGGGTCGTATAAGAATAAGTTTCAGACAAATGAGTTTTGCAATAATTGGAAGATAAAAAAAGCCTCATGACCTGTTTCAATATTTTTGATAATGGCGGATATAAATTTTTTGAAATTTCAACCCCCTCCAGTTCCATCCCCTTAGGCCCGATTAAAAATATATTTTTTTCGTAATTAAAGGAGTTTTCTTAAAATGAATTTATACAACAGTTTCTTAACTCAAGGCAAAATGGCGACGGCGAAACGTCCTAGACCCAAATTTGGTGTCTGAGAAAAACGAAAATTTTATTTGAAAAAAGAAATAAGCTTGATATGCGATTTTTAATATTAATCAAATAATTACTTTATTAGTAGTATTCGGAATAAAAATTATTTATTTGTTAGCTCCATGTACTTTTTACTTCAGATATGTCGATGGGTTAGAATAAAAATGATTTTAAAATTGTGCAATATTGGGGACTTTTAAATATTATCTATTCTTATTAATATTCCATTCTCGTTAATATTTAAATTTTCTTATCAGCTTTAAGAAATTTATATAAAGAAGACTATTTTTTACTTGTTGTCTTCATCATATACTACAGTTTATAAATGAAAGCACTTTTCAAATTTTAATTTACGATATGAATTCGGCATGTAGTTTTTTTTTAGCCTACCCTTAGCTGAACGCCTTTGGTTATCTCCGTACTCTTCTCCCCACTGCAACCAGGTTGCGTGTAATTGCCAATGAATTTATATTAGATATGGCAATAAAAAGGCACATGACTCCCAAAAGGATACAATCATAATTTATCAGTGTTTTTGGTTTCGTGACCAACAATCATAAGTAGGATATTCCGTTTTAGGCTTTAATCATTTTTTTGTTTGTCACACGAAGTGTGATCTTTTTAATTAGATTAGTGTTTTTTATTTATAGGTATTCTACTTCCCTGGGAGATATTAGTTAAAAGCTCTGTAGTATATGGATTCTTATATATTAGCTTAATTGAAAATTGATATCGTTTTAAGTAGACTTCATGCTTTATATAAAAAATATACAGAAGTTTCTGTTTATATAATGATCAATTTGATAATGATCCCTAAAAGGTTATTTCATGTTTAACAATAATTTATACAATATATTAAATAAATTACCTAAAATTTTGTGAAATTCATATATTTTAGATCGGTAATTAAATGATTTTGAGTTCATTACTATTTAATTAATTTGATAATTATACTGATAATTAAATTGTACCGGAAAATGGATAAACAAATTATTTTATGCATAATAATTACTATTTTTTCTTTATTATATTTAATATCAAATACGGTAAAATTTTTTTTCAGGAAAATAGAAAATTTCTATTTTCATATACATGGTGGGCCAATTACCTTGCCGCGGTTTGTGGCGTCGAAACTAGTAAAGATATCAAAATGACAAAAAAACTGTTTTATTTGGTTCGAAAATCCCTACAACTAGAAAATATGTTTATTTATACAGAGTGATCCATATACGGGCGGTTAGAAAGCCTATTCTACAGGCTTTCTATACGCACCACATACTAGGCTTTCTAAATATTAAATAATATACAGGGTGTTTCATTTAAAAAACAGAGATTTTTATAATTACAATTTCGAAATTTTAATCTTATATTATAAACACCCTGTACATATTTAAATAATTATGAAATATGGACGAGGTACATCCATATCTAAACTAACTTTAACCAAAGTTTCATTTTCAAATTCGGAAAATACATTAACTTTTGAATGATTTTGAAATGTGGCGATTTTTCAGAAAATTTAATAAAAATTTGAATATCTTGGCAACGCAGCATCAGATTTAAAAAAAATAAAATATTGTCATAAAGGCCACTAAAGTAGTAATCTAAAAACGTAAAAATATATAGGGTGTGTCATTTAAAAAAATTACAATTTTTTTAGCCGCCCATATATGGATCACTCTGTATAAATGAAAATATTTTCTAGTTGTAGGGATTTTCGAACCAAATAAAACCGTTTGTTTTTCATTTTGATATCTTTACTAGTTTCGACGCCACAAACCGCGGGAAGGAAATTAGCCCACGCTGTATATACGAAATAACATGAAGGGAAATATACTAAGCTTGTGGCATTTTCCATAATAATAAGTCGTAAACTCCGTTCACGGTGATAGTTAAATAGAAAATTTAATAACTAGAAATAAAAAAAATTATACTTAATAAAAATAACTGATGCTAATATAATATGAACTTTGCTTGTTATTTTGTAAAATTTAAACTATTTCCTAACAAACTTCCCAAAGTACTTAACGTTAATAAACAATCCAATACAGTTCGGTTAGATATCGCATCCGGAACGGCAGATGTTCTCTATGAGATTATCTTAAATCGGGGTTAATAGATAATCTCTAGGGTAGCAACAAAGCCCTTTCAAATAATTATTGTCTCATTATGTCAACTACTGCTTTGACATTAAATGACAGCAGATAATCATCAGGAAAAACAAATAGGATAATAAAACAGAAATAAAAGAATAAAGACAGGAAGTTGATTCTATATTACATAGTAAACCAAGAGCATTAATTGATAAGACTATTTTAAGAAATTTGTTTTGGTTAATAAAAAATTATAAGTTATCTATGCATAATACATATTCGTGTTACGCCGTTTATTTGAAGCTTTCAGGGTAGATAAGTTTCCATTTCCGGTTTTAATACCCTTTGACAAAAACACAGTTTTCTAGAGTAACTAGAGATATCCTTAATCATTAGGAAGTTAACTGTAGATTTTTAAGTAATAATGATGTAATACAATGGAAAAATTCCATGGTACTGATTATATATATTTTTACATTTAACTAAAATATAGATAAAACCTATTAAATCGGTAAAAAAATATTTGAAATCGGCCACTAAATAACGGCGAAATACAATATTAAAGTTCTTATCAGAGGCACGTAATCTGTCCCGTTCCAGCTCTAGAGCACAAGCAATGTCACAGAGATATTAACGCCCATTTCTGGATCAACAGGTACAATGTTAGTCGAAGAATTTTGTTCAAAAAAATAAAAACCATAATTATATTAAGTTATCTGGGACTCTGTATCCGAAAAGGACCATCTGTTATTATTATTTTTCACAGTAACCGATTACAGGTGTCTATTATATCAGGCATGATTAAAAGTGTACCGAAGTTACTAATTTACCAATATTTGTAAGATCCGTTCTATTTTTACTTAATAATAATAATTCCAATTCCGTCCTCACATTTTAATAGTATATTATATTACTAGGAGTAAAAGGAGTTTATTATTTGTTGAGCTCAGAAGTTTACGAAGCAGTGTAGCCTGTAGAAGCACAAACAGTGTGTTATTACAAAGATCGCGTCAGGCATAATGAACCGTAAATAGAAAATCAAAATGCATCGTGAATAAATAAAATATAATAAACACCGCGATCTTTATAGCACCTTTTGTGCTACGCAGAATAAAGCTAGTTGTAATTTAAATAATATAGAGGTTAGACGTGTTGTTATTATTTTATGCGGTAACGTGTTATCGCAAGGTAACGAGCTACGGTTTAAAGTTCGACGTTGTGTCGGGTCAAGTAATGTTTATTGTTAGATTTAGGTTATTGTCTCTTCGAGACGGGGGCATTATTGTTCATTACGGAGTTCGTGACGCTAGTCTTACAGGGCTGGCATGAGATAAAATATTAACCAGTTAATAAATAATTAGTTGTTGAAAGTGTCTCATGTACACCTATCTTCCCGATAACCAGTAGATACCGTTGAAATACATTACATGGCGATCCTGGCAGGAGATTCGTTACATGGCTTCACTGCCTATTACATCTTCCTTCGAAAATAGGGTCAAACGCCATCCGTTGTACAAAGTTAAAACTCCGTCCGAAAAAGACACTTGCGCTCGTGTTTCATAGATGCTCGTACATTTTGGTATATCTCGATTTAAAACATCATAGTGAGTAAGCTCCGAGCTCGCTCACATTGAAGAATACCTATCGATAAAGAAGCATTGATCGAAATCTCTACGCGCATGCGCGAGTTATATTAGTTATATGTCAATTCTGTCTAAATGTGCTAAATATTTGAATAAAGTGCGGATTGTTTGTTTATTTGCTTTATTTTATATTATTTTATTGTAATTTAAATGAATTTTTGTCAGTACCCAAACGAATAGATCAAGAGCGGGGTAAAACGAGTGAAAAGAGTAACGAAGCCGACCTCAGCTGTTGTATTAATTTCGCCGGCCTTCGCTTCTTGCTACATATGTATTATTTGCTTACACAGACTACAAAGACGCCTGGTGATAAGAACCGGGGACTTTCGTATTTTATTTTATTTAAAAGAATTTTCTTTGCATTGCCATTTTGAAAAACGACGGAAGGTACATTCTGGTCACTGGTGGTTTCAGCTACATTTTGTACTCTATGGAAAGTACGCTCTGGTATCTTCGGTTATATTCTTTCTATTTTCCATGTATCTGTCGCTGCAATTTTATAACGGGAAAAGAGTAAACCCGACGGAAAGTACGCTCTGGTGGCTTCGGCTACACTGTACCATCCGTTGTCGCCATTTTAATACTGAAAAAGATAAATCGTCGGGAAGTGCTATCTGGTGGCTTCGGTCACATTGTAATATCGGTTGACGCGATCGTAATAAGAAAAATTAGACGGAAAGTGCTCTGGTGGTATCGGTTTCGTCGATACGTTTTATTATAAGAGGCGGTTAGAAATTAGGAATAAAGCTTTGCCAGTTACTTAAGTATCTCGCCCCTGTAGATGTTGCTTTGATATTAAAACTTGTTGGACGCTCTCTCTCTCTCTCTTTCCCTTCCTAGTCTCCTGTATAGTTTGGGGTATCTAGATTAATAATAGCAAGGTACTTAACCCAGTAGGACAAGTAAAGCCCGCCCTTCTGACCGCCAAGGCATTGGTCGATACCATAACGACCCCTGGACCATTTCTTCTCCACTGACGCTGCCCGTGCAAGTGGCCTTTATAGTATAAAAGGAAGCTTGCGCCAGAGGTAATACGAAACCTGGACGATAGGTTATATTGTCTCTATGATTTTTTTATAGAATTTCTAAAATAAAAAACCATTAATTGGAAATTGAATCACAATTTTAATAAAAATCCAATTTTATTTTCGAAATTTCGGTGTCTTGCCAGACGATTGTAAAATTACAACTTTTGATTTTATAAATAGTCAAAAACAAAGTTAGATTTTTATTACAATAGTGGTTAAGTGCCCAAATCTTCCTTTTATATTTTATAATGTACCAGAATGAAGCTCCAGCACCTCCACTAATAATTGAGTATTTTCATGAAACTTTGTGATGACCAATGGATTGGGACCTACGCAAAATTCGTAAATGACTCTTTGTTCCGTGGATATTACCGTACTTTTTTATTTAGGAATGTTTGAACGTTATACCCTTTTTCTACTAAAGCACAATGATAAAATGCTTTATAAGAAGAAAAACGTTTACCGACAACATAATGTAACACTTTGAACATTTAATTTGAAAATCGAAAGCGAAAATTTTAAACTACAAAATTGACAAAGATTGATTTTACCATCATCTCATTTGTATCCATTATGTGATTAAAATAATATTTGAAGCTAAAGGCAAAGAAGGAAAATAAAAAAAACATTTTGATAAATTCCTATTTACCTTTAAATACAACTACGTAAAATACAACTCACAATTTTCTTTAACCATAAATTTATTTCTTTAAGAACTTAACAAACGTAGTAAAGGACATATTTAACTGATGGCAGAATTTTATCAGTAATAAATTATTTCTACATGTCTGCGCCAACAATATATCATTTTAAATCATTCTGTCTGCGAAATGAAAATTTATATGGTTTTTAAAATTTATATCACTGTTGTCGCTTTATCATAGATATGCGATTTTTTTGTATGCTTGGCTTGGTTAATATCATGTAAAACGCAATACTGCAATTTTCCAACAGAAAAATAATACAAGAAACAGCGACTGTTACAAAATCACATTTTAATTAATATTAAAATAATAATAATTTTAATGGGACAAAATCACTAGATTCATATCGTTACGAAAGTATTTAATTTCCTAACTTAAACCTAAACATACACCATTTTGTAAATGCTCCGCCACTGTTTCTAATTTATTATTTTCTCCTGCCAATTCTTTTGACGTAGTTTCGTACCTTTTTCCACAATGTTTATCTGGGTCTACCGCCTTTCCTTTTGCATGCTTTCCGTATATGGAGCCGACCATTTTAATTCCTTTTTTAGTTTCTACCTTACTTTTTTTCAGTTTTTATATGTTCAGGTTCTTTTAGATATAAATAGAAATATTCTGGAGATAAATATTAAAATAAAGGACAAGATGGACTGTTATAAAAAAATATACACTTCAAAGAATATCAATATTCATATATCCGATAATTTCTTTAAAAATCATAACTGCAGGAATATTTTCAAAATCTGGGCATCATATAAAGTATCCCGAGTCTTTTTAATTTCATTGTATTTTAATAAAATGACAATTCACTATTTGTGCCACTTCACCACAGGAATGTTTTATTAAACTTGACACGTATTTTGCGGAAGGTTTCAATCTGTTATTTTATTACCTTACTGGATTTATAATACGAATTTAACCGTGTAAAGCTGTCTTAAAATGGATGTCAAAGTAGAAAGTTTAGTTAACACAATGCCCCATTTAAACAAAGATTTATTTCTACAGAAACGAACTTTTCAATAGCGATTATTATCGGCTAAAGTAGATCGATAAATCAAACGTTTCGGTAAACTTATGGGAACAGGACTGGACTAAAAGAAACTTGTTAATAAGACTGTATGTCTAATGTATTGTGATTGCTACGAAAATATGTAGAAAGAATTAAGCCAATTACATCATATAGCAAGAAATCTTTTATATATGTTCGTTAATTATTTAAAAATATCCATCAAACCAAAATTTGCTTATTTTTTTATTATGCATTTTAAGCGTATCTAAATGCTATCATAATGAAAGACGTAAATTATAAAAGTTCAAAAATACGATAATTTTTAAAATTATTTAACAAAAAGTAAGTAATAAACTGTAGCATACGGGTCTGTAGGCTGATGGGCTTTTTAACTTTTTTTTCCTCAATCGGGTGTGGGAAGTCCCGCCTGCACTGAGGCTCTAGACCTATTGTGCCCGGCCAGTTTTCACATTAGTCCAGTACTCTTGACAAAGTCAAGAATGGTCCTGATCTCTTCGGGTTCAGGATACCGTACCCCAAAGTGCCATTCCCTTTTCCTGTTCAGGTCCCGGCAATAGCATAATACATGAAGAGGAGTTTTGTCCTCTTCCTCACATTTCCTACATAAGGAATCCTCCGATACTCATATGAGGTTCAGGTGTCTTCTCAGCCCGCTGTGTCCTGTCAGGACACCTGGTGCGGTTTTTAGTTCCCGTCATTTTAGGCATAGTAGCAGATTGTCTCTGCTCTTGGGTGAACCTTCTATAAGTGTTTTGGACTGTCTTAGTCCCGGAAGTTCCAACCAGTATTCCCCGTGTTTGTCCCATAATTGTTTTTCCAGCATACCCTTTACATGTTTGTATGAAATATCACGTGTGGGTTGCGGTCCAACTAAAGGTTTTTCGGCTCCTTTACTAGCCAGGCGGTCTGCCTCTTCATTTCCTTCTATGCCCTCATGCCCAGGGACCCATTCAAGAGTTATCTTGTTATGTTTTGCCAGGGTATTTAGGTTTTTATGGCAGTCCAATACTAGTTTTAACTGTATTTCCACCCTTCGTATTTATTTAAGGGATGCTTGATTATCTGTGAGTATACGGATTTTCTTATTTCTAAGATCCTCGCACAAAATCACGTTTAAAGAAGAGCGATGCCGTAGATCCCAGATTTAGAACACAAGTTCTCCCTGATTTTGTATGATAGAATCCAACACCTGTGATGTCTTCTGTTTTAGACCCGTCCGTATACCAGACTGATTGACTCATGTATGTTTAGTATGAAAGGTTTCACAAAGTTGTGACTGACAGGCATTCTATCCGATGGTATAGTTAGCATCGGATTTTCTCTTAGTTTTTCTGCGATCATGGAATGATAACCTTTTCTTGAAAGTTCCCATCCTATGCCATTTATACTCAGCCTGTACGTTGCTGGCAATTTTTCACTACTAACCGTAGTTGGCGTTTTTCTAAACGCTCCTGTAATCAGAAATCATGCTACTCTCTGTTGGGCTTTAGGTATTAGTACTCCCGTGGCCTTCTTCTACCTTGCCGGAAAGCTCCTCTGCTGAATAAACTTATTAAATACGTGTAGTATTTTTTCTGGTAACACCCTTAACGCCATTTTCACAACGTCCGGGAGAATGCCGTCGATACCGGGCACCTTTCCACTTTTAATGGACTTAGTAGCTACGTCCAGTTCCTCCTGTGTAATCGGTTCGACAATACTGTTTGTTGTCATAGTCGGCCTTCTCTCATTGATCCTTGGGAAAAGTTCCTGTATGATCCTTCTTTTCGTATCTTCATCTGATTTATGTGGTGTCATCGTAATTTTTAGATGTATCATAACGATTTTATACCTTTCTCCCCATATTTCATTGTTCAGATCGTTAATGAGATTTTTCCAGCAGTTCCTTATGGACTTTTTTATAAGTTTGGACAACTCCATCTCGTTTACCTCTACCCCTCGCTTTCTGGCTCTTGTGGTATGTCTTCTGATAATGTTGCATATTACTGAGTTCGGTGGTCCACCAATATGGAACGTTCCCCCACTTCCTTACCTGCTGTACATTTGCTCTTTCCTTGAGCCTCTTTTACATTTGACACAAGGGCCTAGTTATTCGGTTCCTCCACATTGGCGAAACGATTTTCCAACAACATGCCTAGCTTCGTGTCGGGCGCTGCCAGTCGGTTTGATTTTCCGTCCCAGCTTTATTGTAAATACTATGTATTTATCGTAACTCAAGTTTTCCGTTTCTATAACCTTCCAGTCAGTTACCTTTCTGGCAATTCCGGGGGTACCAAAAGTGATATTTATATGTGATTAACTGTGGCCTCTGACGAAAGTCGGCGACGTCCCCTTATTTAAAACTACAAGCCCTAGTGCACTTACCCAATCTGAGACATAATCGCCCCTTTGTTCGGTTGTTGAAAATCCCCATAGAGGGCTTTTTCCATTCACATCCCCCTTGATAATAAACTCTTTTCCGTTATTTCCTACCTAGTTCTTGATATTCTGTTTATTTTTTCTTTATTTAACTCCAGTGTTTGGGAAGACATAAAATGATATCAGTGATCAGTCGGGGAATCACATGTGCATAAAATCCTTGGTCTTGATTTATACCGCCTACATTACGGTTTATAAAATAGACACCTGTATCTTTATCCGCGTCCGTTACTCAATCACGAGTTGGTGATTTAGCGCCCAATCTCCCCAGCGTCCCCTTTGCGCTCTGCTTCAAAAGTTCTCTAAATTTTCCACAATTGGTTTGAACATTTCTATGTCCGCTTTCTTTATATTCTATATTGTATCTATTTACAACTAATTCATTTCATCTTTTTAGTCACATTTGAGGAATGTATTAACTTTTGTTTTGATTTAAATTCGTTTGTCGTTTCGCATTCATCCTGACCAATGTTTTTGCTTTGATATATTTCGCGATTTGGGCTTGAATCGATTTGGACTGATTCTAGTCTAAATTGTATGTTTTTTATTGCAAATTTCAGTTATTATAGTTCGACATACCTTCCAATTTTACTAAGCTCTTCAATTGTTCAATGACTTTGTATTTTGTAAATTTTCACTTATAATCTCCCTTGGGAAATTTTTTGAGTACATGAATTTTTTGAAAATTATCACGAGTCTTTTCTTTAAAAATTCATATACGAGACAAATTTCCAGCAATTATTTCAAGCACATGGGGAAATCGGTAAGAAAATTTCACTCCGAAATAAAAAAAAAACTAGGACAATGACGGTTTTTGATGGTAAATGTAAATGTCATTTTACTATAAACGTCAAATAATTTTAAGTGTAATTTCATGCTCCTTTGCTTCAAGGAGGAGAAAAATTTCCGGAAATTTTTTAGTTGCTATGGTAACAATACAAAATACAGGCTATTAATTGGTCGAAAATGTTAGGTGTGATAAACTCACTTTGGAGGTATTAAACAATAGGGCTGTTGAGGTTTCGAAAAATATCTGTCCGAGAAAGACAGGCGCATGTGCAGCATAAGATCCGTGCTCAGATTTGTTTACTGCACATGTGCATGATCCACTGCGCATGTGCCTGACATTATCGGGTAGATATTTTTCGAACCAGAATAAACCTTGTAAAGCTGTTTCTAACTCTGAGCCCATAAAATGTTGTTATAGCGTAATTATTTGATAAATATACCTATTAAACAAATCTTTACTATTTTATAAAGAATTTATGGAGTATACCAAGACACAAAAGCAAAATATAAAATATAGGATGATAAATTTTTTTACATAAAACACATACAATCAATAGAACTTTTAGGATTTTAGTTGTTAAAAAGATCAATATATTCTCTAGGGACTCTCTGAAATAATTGACTAATTCAATGTGATAACAGTTGCACCTAGTTTCATGTATATACGTAATTCACCTTGGCAATGAACTTATCGACCCACCATAAAACTCCTTTATATATATTTACTTAACAGATGGGAGTGTGGAAATAATTGTAGGCGTGGTATTGAAATTAATCTTTGAGGTGTGAACTATATCAACATACTATTAAATGGGAATATTATCCGTCACTAATTAATTAAAAAACATGTTCATTTATGTAATTTTAATTAATATAACAGTTAGGTATAAAACAAATGAGGTGAATATAACACCAATTTATCTTGCACTATATGGCGACGGCTAAATTATTAATCGGTATGAGCATAAATAAAAGTATGATTTTAAATAAAATTAACCACTGCTATTGAAGGTCCAAAAAAATTGTCTTAACCCGTAACTACAGACGCGGGGTCATTTTGACCTACCGGCTATTCTGATTGGTCTGTTTCTAGCCCCTTCTACTATTTACAGAGTTCAGTACCTTTTCGTCTTTCAGTGTTAAGCCGGCATCGAGAGAGCCTGCATATAAGGTCCATGTGCGAACCTTGAGGCGGTATTCAGTAAATGATCAGACCATGAAATCTTCTTTGGGTCGTAACACTGTACTGACGGCGGATCAAGAAGCTACATTAAGTCAAGGAATTATAAGACTTGTTAAAATATTATATCCTATTACAAGTAAAGTACTAAGACGATGTGTATATCGTTTCACATTGCTTAATAATCTTAAAACCCCATTTAACGAAACAAAAAAATGGCTGGACTGTTTTTTCTAAACGGGTTTATGAATCGACACACCGAATTTCGTCAGAGAAAAGCACAAAATTTAACTCCAGTCAGAGCACAGAAGATGAATAAAATTATTGTAGACGACTACTTTTCTAAATTAAAATCGATTATGGAGACATTGAATTTTCAGGATAAACCTGAAAACATTTATAATATTGACAAAAAAGGATGTAGGTTGTCGTTACACCATCAGCAAAAGGATTATTTTTCAAGGTTTAAAGTACCTGGTGATTGTCTTATATTTGACTGAGCAAAGTGCCATTTATACTACACGATTGCAGAGACAGCAGAAAGACTAAATTTTACCTTGTAGTAATACAACCCATAAATTACAAGCACTTGACAAAGCAGTATTCAGAGCCGATGAATATTACTAGGATGAACGGTCTATATCTAAATTACGTTTTGGACAAATTTTTTCCAAGGTCTGGGATAAAATAATAACACCTTGGAATATCAAAGCAGGCTTTAAAGCTACGGGTATTTATCCCTCCGATGCTAAAGCAATTCCTGACATAGCATTTGCTCTTAGTACTGTTACCAATCGAGATTTTGTATAACCAGAGCAAAATACAAGTAATGACGATGAACAGCTAAGTGCTACAAATGAAGCAACAAATAGAAATACAAGCATAAATAAAGATACGTCTCAAAGACTCGTTCCAGTCCAAAAAGAACCTCAACCATCCAAGTCCTTTATAAAGCAGAATCAATTAAAAAGAACTGATACGGATAAATTTGAAATTTGTACAATAACTGGAAGACGTCGCAAGGTAAAAGAATTCCTACATTCAGACTCAAGTAGTGAAGAAGAATCTAGTATTAGTATTCGCGACGAATCTAGCGATACTGATGATGATCCTGTTAATTCAAAAAACAGCAATGAATAGGATATAAACGTTTGCTTTAAAAAAATATTTAAAACTCCTGACATAGTCAATTCTAAAGTTAGAACCCCAAGGAAGCCAGCAATTAATTGCAAAGCTCAGGTAATTAAGAAAAGTCTGTTTAGTAATGACAACTGATAATATTGCAAAACTAAGGGCCGTATTCATAGTTCTTCCTTAAGTCGTCCTTAATCCTTAAGTTTACCTCATGTAGGTTATTCTTAGGTTATGATTATGAATAATTGCATTTCTGACGTTGACAGTGACAGTGTTTATTAAAAGTTATTATAATTTTTATATAAGTACTATGGATTATAATGATTTTATTGAATTTATTGATGTCTTGGAGGAAAATGTAGCAGAGAGGATTCCAAAAAGATGTATAAGAGACTCAGAAAACCATTTTGATTTTCATGCTGAACATCATTTTAAAAGAAGATACAGATTTTCAAAGGAAACTGTCTACTAAATGAATTAATAAATTTTTTCCCTATCGGAATAAAATTTACGTTCAGATATTTTTTAAAATTTCCAACATTTTCACAACAACCGAAACAAACATCTACAAGAACGTTCAACTTAACGACTATTTTCTTCTTCTTTCTCGACTTTTATAAACCGTTTATCTAAACCTTTACTCGGTAGAGACCAAATACTAAAAACAAGAAGCAAAGAAATGACAGAAATAGACGTTGCCAATTACTCTTCTTATTTAAGGATTTCTTTGTCAAGATAAGTTAGAATATTGATTATGAATAGGAATGTTTGAGGAGACCTTAAGTAGTCTTTACATAATATATCTTTAAGATTCCTATTCATAATCAATATTGAAGGTAATCTTAAGGATATATTATGTAAAGACTACTTAAGGTCTCCTCAAACATTCATATTCATAATCAATATTCTAACTTATCTTGACAAAGAAATCCTTAAATAAGAAGAGTAATTGGCAACGTCTATTTCTGTCATTTCTTTGCTTCTTGTTGTTAGTATTTGGTCTCTACAGAGTAAAGGTTTAGGTAAACGGTTTATAAAGGTCGAGAAAAAAAGAAGAAAACAGTCGTTAAGTTGGACGTTGTTGTTTCGGTTGTGGTGAAATTGTTGGAAATTTTAGAAAATGTCTGAACGTGAATTTTATTCCGATGGGGAAAAAATTTATTAATTCATCTAGTACACAGTTTCCTGTGAAAATCTTCTTTTAAAATGATGTTCAGCATAAAAATCAAAATGGTTTTCCGCGTCTCTTATACATCTTTTTGGAATCCCCTCTACTACATTTTCCACAATAAAATCATTATAATCCATATAAAAATCATAATAACTTTTAACAAACATTGTCACTGTCAACAAAAATATAACATCAAGTTTTTTCTTTATTAACTGTTAGAATTGAACAAATAAAACCCATTGAGTTTAATTATTTGCCGTAATTTGAGCTAGATTTTCAAATAAATTAATTTAAAAACTCAAATTTTCAATTATTTGAATATGCCGCCATTACGATCGTAACGTCACTTATGTGCAATGAAGTTACCGTCAAGCCATTAACTGCAAATGTGTAAAGAAGAGAATACAAATTAATAATAGTTGTTAAATCTCACTTATACAGACAAAGATGGAGAAAACCATTATGTGATAATTGGATAAAGATGAAAACTTGGACCTATCCACTGTGAATTCGCATTCAAAATCGAGAGAGATATATAAGTGCTGGGCACAAGCGTTCTTGATTAAGTGAATAGGTCGCTTCCGCGTCTGCTTACTGCATAGTTCACTGTCACTGTTGTAGTTTGTACTCTGTAGAGCTGATTGATGTTGATGATTTTCCGTGTTTATTTAGAGAAACTGGCACACGTTAATATTATGCTGCAGCTATTGCACATAAGTGACGTAGGTGCACTACAAGCTACATAGATGCAGTAATTTTTAAATATCAATTTTTTAATGTTAAATTAAAGAAAAAACAGAAAAAACGATTTTTTCATAAAAAGAAATTCATTTTTTTCTCAAATAATGCAAAAAAGATGGACTCATATTTCAAGTTGAACTCCCCATTATTCATAATCATAACCTAAGAATGATGGTAGGGAGTACTCAAGTCACCTACCAGAGTACCTTATACTTAAGGATTCTTGAAGTTGTCCTTAGTTGACTATGAAATACAAACTATACATGAGGTAAACATAAGGATTAAGGACGACTTAATTAAAAACTATGAATACGGACCTAAAGAAACCGCCAAAAAAATACTAAAGAAATCTTGGTACTGTAAAATATGCAGTGAAGATCTACAGGAAGATATGAGGCTCTGCAATACCTGCAAGGAAGATGTACACGAAGCATGTCTTGGACTTACTAAGAAAGATAAACTTAAGTTAGTTATTATTCAACTGAATAGTGTGATTTTTGATCTATTTTTTTAAGTTCTGTAAAATTTCTTATTCGTTTATTATCTGATTACAAGTACCTAAGTATATCAAAAATTATTTTATTTGTTGTTGCTCTTGGTTTTAAACATTTTTTTTTGCATTTTTTCATGCATGCCATATTACCTTTATGGCACATTCATTTGAACGAGACGTTAGCCATATTACCCTTACTGTGTGGATAATATGACCAATTTGCATTTTTTTTAAAAGTGTTGTCAAACTGCTTATGATTTTAAAAATCTTATTTTTTTAGGTTGCATATGCAAAAATATAATGTCCAGGGTATTGTTTGTGCTATACAGAGCTTAAAAAACTTTATGAAGTTTTAACACAGGCTTAATCAAACCTTAGCATGGCCATATTACCTTCAGTTACCTTATATAATAATTTCATTTAATTATTCAAGAACATATTATGACTTTTAAAGATGAATCTGGCCCTTCAAAAAGAATAAAATATGAGGACAGATATTATAAAGAAACATTGCTAAAATGGGCGGAAGAGATTGAATCTGCGGGAGTAACATAACTATATTCCAAGTAACCAGAATAGCGGGTAAGAAATGGAATTAGAAGAAGGTATGGAACAAGACTATCCAAGAAATAATGAGAAACAAAATAAAGAATCAGATAAATCTAGTAGAAGAAATTACTTTTATGATAAAAACCGCTTCAAGTGGTCTAATGAGCCACCGTTTGGAAAAAACACAATAACATTACAACACAATATAAAAATAAATACCCCAATAGCTGATCCTGAAGAAATCTGGGACCTCCTGTTTGATGATAAAGTTATTACACTTATTCTACAGTGGTCTAATGTACACATGGCACGAATGATATCAAAATATAAAAATGTAAGTAAAGTTATACTCGTGACTTAGATCTGATAGAGTTGAAAGCCATTTTGGAACTGCTATTGCTGACATCTATTTATAAATTCAGTCATGAAAATATAAGATCCATTTTCGCCATAGATCTCACAGACAGAGACATATTTACAAACTCAAACCAGTTTACAACAATTCCTTTATGTTTACGATTTGACAACCCGGAAGGTTTTTTTTCCAAGCCGATCAAACTTTAAAATGTACATGCCTGCCAAGCCATGTAAGTATAGCCTAAAAATAATGGCTATAACGGATTCTCGAACATCGTATCTTTACAATGCCTACATATACTGTGGTAAAGATTCAGATGGGTTTGGATTATCCAAGAGGAATGAAAGTACGCAAAACCAACATAAGCTGTAATTAGATTAGCAAAACCAATTTATGAAACAAATAGAAACATCACAGCGAATAATTGGTTTTCCTCAATAGAGTTAGTACAGTTATTGATAACAAAAAAAAATGATATGTCGGAACTCTAGGAAAAAATGAAGCAGAGATTCCACCAGAGTTTTTACCAAAAAGGAATGGACCTGTCTGCTCCAGTCTATACGGATTTACCAATGATGTGACCATAACTGCTCATGTATCAAAACAAAATCGAGCAGTAGTATTAGTCTCATCAATACGTCATAATGTTAATTGTTGACAGTGAAACCGGAAAGCCGGATATAATCTCATATTATAATTGCGGAGGCGTAGATAGTTTAGATGAGAAGTATAGTATTTATTCGACTGGACGAAGGACGAGACGTTGGTCATTAGAGATATTTTTTAGGATGCTGGATATCTCTTCCGTCAATTCTTTCATCCTTTATCAATCTTACAAGAACAATTGTAAATTTGAACGTTTTGATTCTATGAAAAAACTAGCAATGATGTTAGTAACTCCAGAAATTAAACGATGGTTTCAAAATTTTCATCTCAGCCGAGAAGAAAAATTATGTATCAGAAGAGTACTAAAAATTAAGGAAGAAAAAATACAGAAGATGAAAAATTTTAAACAAGAAAAGAATGCAGAAGATGTCCTTCAAGTAAAACAAGAAAAAACATCCCACTTTTGCATTATTTGCAAAATTCCCAAATTATGTATGGAATCTGTTGGGATTGTACATCATAAAAAAAGCAGATAATAATACGTTTTTTTAGGATGTTGTAGTTTGACTGATTTTTAATTTTTTTGTAATCGTTTTAGTTTATTTTATAACATTGTGATGTCAAAATCACGTTACTTTATTATTTCTTTTTCTAATGTTATTAAACATATAGTTGTGACATATTTTATGGTAAGAAATATAGGATTATAAATATGCCCTAAAATTTATTTCCCCGTACAAAATGAATATATTTTTCACTAAACATGTTCTTTAAAGGTTGTAAAAACATTGTAATAAAATTATATTTACGAAGTTAATTGTTTTTTTTTTCAAATAATTGTACATTTTTAAAGGGGCCATTATGACCGTACGTCTGTTATAACGTTGCTCATACGTCTGTAGTTACAGGTAAAATTTAAAATAACAGATTTGCAAGTGGATGCGCAATATTGAAATTTTTACTCAGGCTGTCAAATATCAGTTCCCGTATCTAATTCATAAATTATGTTATACTAAAATATACTCACATATAGAACTGCACTTCATAGCTTACCTGTAAAAAAATATTATTGTAATAATTGTAGAAATAAACAAATGCAAACAAACATCAATATTTATAATAATTGCAATTAAACTCTTAAAATTATTTTGGCCATAGATTTCAATAAAAACTCTTAAAATTATTTTGGCAATAGATTTCAATAACAAACTCTGTTGAATATTTAATATATTTAAATAGAGACGCCAACGCTATATATTTTTTTAACATTTTCACAGAACAACAGGTTGTAAAAAATTAAACAAGTTTTTCAAAACAATTTATTTATTTAAATGTTGATACGATATTGATCTTAATTTCAACAAACATAACCAGCTCAACGAAAATCGTCAACAATGAATATTTTATACTTTACGCTTTAAAAAACAAAAGCGAATTTAAAATTCAGCAAAACAACTTTAAATATTTGAATCAAAACGTGATATTACAGAGAATATCTATTCATCTAATATATTCAGTGCAATGCAAAAATTATCAAACCCAACACTGATAAATTATTTAATATCCCCGAAGCGAAATATTTAATGAATAGTTAGACATGACAAGTATGTTCAAAATATATACATAACAATTTTTATTTTCCCGCTTCACGTACTATAAATATTTTATAATAAATATATAAAGGAAAAATATTGTGATCTCAAGATTTTGATTATAAAAGGGGTATTTAAAAATATTCTTAAAAAATACCTAAACTGCAATAAAATAACAATAACATTTTTATACTATGTAAACAAAGGCAAAATCTAATTAAAAATTAAATTTGTTGAAAAAAATACTGTTTCAGTGATAATGTCCATCATTATAAAACGAAAATAATCGGGAGCAGAAAGCAAAATCGGATCAAAAAAAGCAAAAACGGAATGGCTAAAAAAAGAGGTGGAGCCCATTTCGGCGCAGCGGATAGTTATACCAGAATGTAATCCTTTGTTGCTTTTAAAGGCTACTCAGGTCTTGAAAGCTCGATTAAGGGATCCAGGAAAATTAAATAGGAATCATTAAAGATTAAATAATATTTTTGTATCCTTTTCAATTTTGGGTTATTCCTGGATACAGTTTAAATAATGTATTCTTCTACGTTTTTCATTGTTATAATTTCTTTCGTGTGCAAGCATCATTTAAAATTTAAAAGTCACTTTATGGTTAATAACCACTGTGACCAATAGGCCCACCTAATTTTAAAACATAAGACCAAATGACCAATTGAAAAAAAAAACAATTTTGAAAATTTATCCAGTGGCGTAAAAAATTTTGGACAAAATATTCAACCATACCCAACTATAACGCCACTGGTAAAAGCTTTTTAAAAATGACCCGTCATAGTAAGGGTCGTTAGTCTATTAACTCAGCTGCAAAGTTTCATTAAAAAATCTCTATTTTTAAAAAAGTACAGCAAAAAAACTGTTTTTATTTATTTAACACCTTGTATTACGAAAACTAGTAATTTTTGAGTATTGGTTCCTGAACTAGATATTCTTTACTTTTGAATATCAAAAAAGAATAGGGAGATGATCAAATATTTTAGGAATAATGCAAATTTTCGTCAACTGGAACAAATGAATAACGTATAAACAACTCAAAATTTATAGTAGATTAGAACTATAAAAAAACTACAAATTATTAAATGTGGTAAAATAAAAACTCAAAACTAACGTACATATTGTTAGTCTTAGAACAACAATGTCAATGAGAAAAAAAAGAAAAACAATCGCGATATTTCAAAACTAAGACAAAATAAAATATTCAACTTAAACAAAATATAATATTTGGGAAAAAAACTATTGAAAATACTTTACACATTTCTAGTCTTAAGACAAATATTAAATACCTGAAAAAAAAATTTCAAATCAAGGACATATTTTTAGTATTAAAGAAATTGAGCTCTTTTATTATATTCCCTATTATTTCTTAAATTTTGGGATATATAAAAATTTTTGTACTCTTTAATTTTGCCGAATTTTTCTGATTTCTTCTTTATTTGTAAAGTTTTCAGTTCAGGAGAATTGTGAATTAGTTAGTTATTCTATTTGAACGTCGTTTTAGTTATTCTTCTCTTTTTTTGTTTTATTTTCTTATTTCCATCATTATTATCTTTTCTTAATAATGAACATGGTGCTTGTTACAATGCTCGTTTTATTACAAAACAAGGTGAGTATTTTATATGCAAACAGTCCGGCCATATTGTCCAAACAACTTAAATTTCCAATCCACCCCAGATGCTAGTCCACCACCTGCCCCTAACAACACTCCAACTGCAGCTCCAAATGTGAAACCGTTACCTAACGCAGCTCCTAATCATCCCCGTAAAGGTGTTCCCCTGTGGAATTAAGATTGTTAAGCTTCAGTTCGAGAAAGTAAACCACTAAATATCAATTTTACTTAATTCCAAAAACTTTAAACCAAATCTAAACGTTTAATAAAACATAGCAAATAGAAGTCGTCTCGTCCATAACATATGAGACAAAATGTGGGCCTAACCAAATAGCATTAAATTACGAAAGAAAAAGATCTAGAAATTTCAAACACTATGGCTGCTCACTTCCATTAAAAATAAAAAAACAAACGTATGATTAATAAAAAATATCAACTGTTTATGACTATAAATTTCTTAGAAGTGTTATTTTTTGTCCCGTCATGGTGTGGTAAATGAAAAAAGCGCAACAACGAAATTGCGTGTTGTTTTTAATGGATCGAGTAGTACAGATTCAGGAATATCTCTGAATTATATCCAACATACCTGACCAAAAATCCAAGATGGACGCCAGTCAGTTGATTTAGATTAGAACCAATTGACAAAAAAACTGTGATATATTTCAAAATACGTCCTTTCTTTTTTTTGGGGGATTAAGGAAATTAAACTCAAATGAAACGTTATATTTGTTAATTTAACGATAAATCAGAGATCCTTGTTTTCTTTTTAAATAAAAAAACTTAAGCTTCTTTAAAGTAGGTTGTCTTGGTTTCGTACGAAAGCTCTTTTGTCAGCTGTTCTCTTCTGAGTTGTCCTATTCTTCAGAGAACAAAAAAACTTCTTGGACCCGGCACTTGACCACTCTCCACGTAATTACAATTGATTGAAGTGTAACCAGCAATATAAAACCCCAAATAAGAACCCTAAAAGTTCACATAGCGTAAGTTTAAGATTAAAATCTTATAAATTACCAGATTTCGTGGACTCTGTAATTGAAAAAGAGTATAAAACAATGATATTTCAAAATAAAAACTTGAATTGTAGATCAAAATATCAAATACAAAAATATTTAAAATGAATTAAATTTTAAGAAAATCTGAGAATTAGATTCTCTTTTTCGTATATAGACACACAGAAATCAATAATTTATGATATATGATAAGATATGAACTTTTAAGTGAATAAATAAAAAAAAATATACCGGGATTTATAGAATTAAAAATAAAATTACAAGAGTCGAATTAATTAATAACGATCTCAAAGAATTTTAGTGAAAATATAATAAAATATAATAAAACTTACCCTATAAATAAAGGGGAGAGAAGAAAGAAATATTCAGTAGAAAACACTGGCGATATAAAGAGCTACAAAGTCTACTACTTGTACTAAATAGATAAAGGCATTTTATAAGAATGCCAAGAGGAGAGGGGGGCATGACGCGAGGGAATAAGAAATGGAACATCAAACAAATATGAAACTATAAAATATACGGAGTAGAGCAATAATGAAAATACAGGGTGGCACAAAAAACGTAACAAATTCTGATAAGATTTAGAAAACACCCGGTGGTGATTTGTGCTGACATTGAGAAAATGTACCGGATGATCTTAATTGATCCCAGATTTGGTGCCATAAGTTACCGTATTTAGAGTGTATTCTTGAAGTTCCTCTTCAGAATCACTTCTTCAAACTACCTTTTGAAGACACCGTTGACTGGGATCAATTAAGATCATCCAGCACAAATCACCACCGGGTGTTTTCTAAATTTTATCAGAATTGACCATAAATCATCTTGGATTTTTGGTTTTCATTTACCACACCATGGTGGGTCAAAAAATAAGAATTCCTATTATACTCTGAATCCAACCTAAACTTTGACATATGTCCCAAATCCCTATACTCATTCATAAAATCCTCATATATCTCTTTCATCTCTTCATCCTTTGTAAATCTTTTCTCTAAAAAGAAAAATCTTCTTCTACCATATTCTCGTGATTCGCCTAGTTTTAGAGAAGAATCAGATAACGGGATTTGGACCATTAATTTACCATCCTCACAACGTTTAGTTGTTTCTACAAACATTCTTTCGCATTCTAACTCATCATCCGTTATTTTACCACATACAGAAGGAGGTTCTTTAATTTCCCAAAATCTTCCTGGACATCACAACTAACACTTAGATTACAATGGACGGTAGCCTTTGTACTAACTGCTGGAACAACTGACCCTGACACTAACCATCCTAACTGAGTTTTCTGTAAAATTGGCTGATGTCTTCCTAACTCAATTTTTTAAACGCATAATAGATTGTAGAAAACATTTACTCCCAACAGTAAATCAATGCGTCCCTTATTGAATTCTGGATCGGCAAGTCTTCTATTGCAAGGTATCTCTAAACGACATATATTTATAGAATTACTTGGAATCGCATCACTTATAACAGGAACAACTAAACATGAAACCTCTAACTGAAAATTGTTATACCTTGATTTAATTTTTACAGAAGATCGATGTTTTAGATCTGACACAAACTGATTTATACAAACTATAGTTATGTCAACATCCTCTAGTTCTAAATTTAGCTTTTTACATGAATCTGATGTTATTAAATTTACCTGCGACCCATTGTCATAAACATCAACATACCTCCATTCTCCTAATGATGCAAACTTTGAGGACCTCAATTTCTTAAATCAACCATTCTCTGTACAAGAATTATCGTCTGGTCTTCTTACTTGAAAAAATTCGGCTGCTTGACTTGATAACATTAGTTATTTTTCTTAAAAATCTATCTACATTCAGTGTATTATACCTTTACAACAAAATCTGAATCCAAACGGAACTCCCGACGCTATGGTACAGATCCACCATTTTGCTGATTAAAGTTGTCCTTATTAATACCTACTCCTAATATATGCAATACTTATGGAAAAAAATATCAATAAACGAATTATTTGATTCTAGACAAACTGAATGTTCAACCATCAGCTGAATCAGGATTTAAATCTCAACGGAGTACCATGAACAATATTGTACTCTATCTTCCATACTGATATTCTCAATGAATTCCACAAACATCAGGATGTCATAGGAGCAATATTTGATATAGAGAACGCATTTGATATCCTACTTAGACCTGTCATTCTAAGTAAATTTGAAGAATACAAATTTTCGTGTAACATTTTCTCGTTTATTTAAAATTTTCTAACCAACTGCATCTTTACAGTATCAGCTAATGAAACATTATCTTATGTCTTTTTATAAGATAAGGCTCTAAAATAAGCATAAATGATGCTTTTAAATAGATATTTTTATATTGCAAAAAATGTCTCTTCAACAGCTACATTAATCCAAGATGCATTTAATTAGCTCTGCTAATACTGGCTTTCCCTTTTCCTCTGCAAAATCAAAGTAAATAGAATTTATTAGAAGAACGTCTAACATTATCACTTTTAATACATCTCTCAATGGTGATATCTTAAGTGCATTTAGTCAACACAAAATTTTAGGACTATAAGGTGCTAAAAGAGCAAATACAAAATAACAGATATGACGACAAAAATATAACGGAATCAAAGAACATTGATATCACTTCTAACAAACCTACATGTGAATGAAAAATGTATGGAAGAAACTATTAATAATGAGAATGAAAGTAGTAAATTGTTGGCATCCTGCTGATAAAAACCTTCCTGGGAAATGTTTTGAAACCAATGAGCTAAGCAAACAAAAGGCTTGTTCCCGAAACGAATTCCTAACTTGTTATGAACCTACTGAGTTGTGCAGTTATAAAATAATGGATCAATAGTCTGCGTAGAACAAAATAATGGAAGTGTTATTTTATACTGCGCAACTCAGTATGTTTCGTAACAAGTTAGGAACTCGCTTCGGGAACAAACCTAATAATAAACATATTGGCGAACGCGAGGAGATAAACCTATACATAAAAGCAGTGATTTAGGTCAACTCCACTAAATTGTTAAAACAAGCTGGTAGAAATAGTCAGAACGGATTATGGTGAACTAAATAAAAAATATTGTCCCATAGAACTCTCCAAAAGGAGTCAAGACGTGGCACCTAGATTATGACGAGTAAAGGAGAGAATAATGCGTTGTATGTTAAAACATAGCAGAAGCTAAACAAAACTAATTATTCTTAAATTCTGGAATATTATAATTCCAAACCCAAGAGACTTTTCTTATATATTTTTAGTTTTTTTCGCCTTCTGTTAACCTCGTAGGTACCTAAATCATGCCTTAATTAAGCTTAGATATAAGAAAAATTGTTTTTATAAAATTTTTAGATCTGGGTTATTTAAAATATTTTCTTTAAACTTTGTATATTTTGACGAAGTTTTCTAAAGGATAAAGTTTAAGTACTAATTACAGGATCTTTGGTATTTAAACAGAACCTAATACCCAAGAAAACCCTCTCAAAAATATAAACCGATAAAAGTAAGTTTATATCTGTTTATGTGAATCGTCGGCAATGACATTTTATTTTTTTTTTATTTTACATCTGTACAGTCTGCGGATAGTTGGATGTCATGTAGTTTGAGTAACGAATTAAAAAATACAGGCCAGCTATTTTATTACTTCAACATGCAGCATGATACGTGTAAACTATTATTAAAGTAAATAATAAATCATGTACTTTAATTTGTGCATTATCGGAAAGTAAAACCGTGTTTTTCTTTCAGTGAAACTGTTTTTATTGCTTTGTGTATATGAAAAAGAAAAATAATTTGAAAATAATTTTAGTCGCACACGCATATACCATGTTCTGATTTCAATAACAGGGATATATATTTTCTTTTATTAACAGCTTTTACCTGTTCAAAAATTTAATTTAATGAAACATGAGATAAATTAAAATGAAAATGAGTGCGTTAAGATCAATTTCAGTTTCAAAATAAAAATCTTGTATCGCTTTTATATGAAATAATGTAAAATAAAGCTTGCAGCGTTTTAATATACCTAAATTCTCTTTATCCAATTAATTAGCTCTTGCTTTACTTTCGTGAATTGGTTATTTGAAAAAGATGAAACATTGAAGAACGTTCATCAGAAAAATCAGGTTAGTATTTGATAAATTATGAGATTAATGATTATATCCTTTTAGATAAGATTTAATTAGAGTACTTAATGTAATAAAGGGCCTTGGAAAACGGGCAAAAAAAACTTAATTGATAGGACAAAAAATAGGATTACCCTATTATTATATCCTATAATATTTCAAATAACAAAAACCCAAATGACAATAGACTAATTTCAAGTTTTATGAAACAGTACTAAGTTTTAAAAACTCGTGTTCCACATAAAGGCAAATTATACGCTAGTTCAGTAAAAACTCACAAAGAAACCAAACATCATGAGGCCATTAAATAAAAATAATTTTTCCTCTTTGTTCTTATTTAATGGCCTGATGATGATTTAGTAATCGAAACTAGTCGCCTTATATTTACAATTATTATATATTTTAGGATATAGATAACTTATTGGATTTAATCTCATTTTGACCAGTAGTCAAGGTAGTCACAATTTGATAAGTGACCTGAGACTTGGACGAGATATGGTACGCAGAAAAAAAGAAAAATGTCCGACGGTAGATAAATCGGCATTTATTTTTTTAAATAAAATATCCAGTATTGCCACCAAGAAAACCTATTAAAATAAAGTGATTATCGAGTTCTATGATTGTCTTTAATAGTCTTTACAAAAGGATGAGTTAAATGTAGTATTTTTCTAACTAATGTGTACGGAGGAATTTTAATTTTTGGAACTGTAAGAATTCTTGATTTGTCTTGAAGGCCACTGCCTCTAAATAATAATAATCATGGACAATTACCACTCAAAGCTTAGATAAATAGTGGCCTATGTAGAATAGTTAATATACTCTGTCTTATATTTCTTTTAAATTTTTGACAATCCTCCGCTGCGTTGGCGGAAAATAAAAATAACTAAATCTGTAGAAATTCTGTCAATAATAGTCAAAACTGTTAGTGGGAAGAAGAAGTAAACTTTTTTAAGTTAAGGACTGGTTCTTATATTTTTAGTTTGTAATTTATGGTTTTCTTCACTTCAATATTTTTAGGTTAAAGAGTAAAGTACGAAGGACCAGTTGCCGAAGCAACAAATATTATTATAATAAATAGTTACAGTTACGGATAAAATATTTTATTTAATGATTATTAAAACGGCGGTTCCTCAGGGCATCTTCTATGAGGAAATTTTAATAGAAATTTCTACAGTTAGTGCCTACTGATACATTTTAAATTAGAGTGGATGATATGGACATTCTTATATCGAATATTGACGGAACTTCAGGTCAAGTAAGTACTACTTGCCACCTACTACCAGTTTCGTATTTTGATATTACAATTAAAAACATATAGGCTGTTTCGAGTAGTTGGGTACGAAAGCTTCATTCAAAATATATTGGATAACACAAAGTTGCTTTGAGAAAGGTAAAGTTAAAACACGGACTGATTCATAATTGTTTTTGTAGGTTCTGGATTCACAAATATTGAATGAAATATCTCTTAATCCTTGGATAATTTGTAAAATTAGTAGTACTGTAAAATATGCACACTGCGTCTGTGTTTAGGAGAAACTTGTAAACATGTTTCAGCTATAAAATTGAAAATGTTTATCCAACAACTCCTGTGGAATGAAAGTCAGTGACAGATAAAAAAGCTTATTGGGTAGCTCCAACTAGTAAACCTTCCGCACGAGTATTCAACATATATTTGATGAAACCAAGCGCAAGAAGATTTTACAGCAACGTTCAGCTTGCGGAAAGAGGAGATACTAGCTTGAACCGAGAAAGGGATTGTAAAGTTGTTACAAAAAATGAAGAATAATACGAGAAGAGGAGGAAGCGCTCTTCGCTCAATTGGGAGCACAATCAACAAAGGTATTTAAGAATAAATTTTAAATCACAATAAGCATAAATTGAGTTCATCCCTGTATAAACCAGAATAAAAGTTCAAAGAATTGGATGAACTAATAGAAATAGGTATGACCTCTTCATTTGAGTCATTGTGATTGCCATGGAATGGGATGTGTCGAAGTTAAATGAACATATTATATCAAAGATATAGGAATTGAAGAGCTGTTTGAAATAAAGAATACCTACTTAAAGAAAAAATCTGTAAACATATCCTTAATGCAGGATTATCAATATTACTGTCAAGTACAATTGCAAATGGTTTTGGGTGACTTAACGTTTTGTAATTTTATTGTGTTAAGTCCAAAACATATTATTTTTGCAAGCAGAGAGCCTGAACGAAAAAACGATCCAAGCTCCTGATCTTCAACGTTGTGTCGTCAGTTACAGATACTTAATTTTCGTAACAGTCTTTTGATCTAAATGCATTATATACAGTGTGTCCAATTAAGTCGGAACCATATGGGAAAAAATTTTATTCTTAGTTTTATGAAAAACAGTTATTTTTTATATAACAAGTTGTGCATGGTCTACAACCTGAAATGCAACCATCAGATAATACATTTTACTTTCCCGGACCCATCAAAGGGAAAGTAAGGTGAACGAGCAAAAAAAAATCGAGATATCGATGGAAATATTCATTTTGAGATCCCCCAAGAGGATTGAAACCATTTCCAGCGCATGGTCTGCCTGTGTGTCTGTGTATAATCTTCCACGATAACTGCCGAACCGTTTGACGAATCAAGCTGAAATTTGGTATGGAGGGTCGGTGTGTGCCTAGAATGCGACCATTAGATTTTGGTTTAAATTGGTACTGTAGAAGGTCCTCAAGACCGACATTGATTAAATACACATGTAACAATTTTTTACTTTTTTTAAATTTTATGGACAAACTATCCACTTTAGTGCAAAATGTTGCAGTACAAAGTTTTATAGCATAAAATTCCCTACAACATTTTCTAGAATATCCAATAGTTGCGCCACTAGAGGGCGCGTAAAAATGTGCCTGTAGGTTTTCTCTAGTTTTTCTTGATTTTGAGGACAAACAATACACTTTGGTGCAAAATGTTGCAGTACAACGTTTTAGAACAACATAAAATTCCCTACAACTTTTGTCTTAAGCTTTTTCCAGAATTTCCAATAGTTGCGCCACTAGAGGGCGCGTAAAAAATGTGCATGTATGTTTTCTCTAGTTTTTCTTGATTTTGAGGACAAACAATGCAATCTAGTGCAAGATTTTCTTGTTCAAAGTTGTAAAGCATCAAATTTTCTTTAAATTTTATGTTTAACTTTTTATCGAATTCCTCATAGTTTCACCGCTAGATGGCGAGAAAAATACACATTTATAATTTTCCATTTTTTTAAAATTGGAGGTAAATTTTGCTCTTTAGTGCAAAATGTTTCAGTGCAAAGTTGTAAAGCATAAAATTCCCTACAACTGTTGTATGAAAATTTTTCCCGAATTCCCAATAGTTTTTACACATGACTTTAGGAGATCCTAATTGTAGCAGTGTGATATACAACGTGCGCATGCGCAGCTTATGTCATCAACATTGAAATATCAATTCGGTCGACGTATTCACCATCGGCTTGCTGTTTTTAATGTGTTCCATAAGTTATTGTTATGCGTAGTATTTTGTAATTAAAATAATAATAATAAATAACATATTCTCTACGGTCGAGCCGGGAAAGTTCTGGGGTGACATAGCCGATTTTTTTACATGTATGCGAGGGGCGTCGAAAAATATAAATTTTGCTCAAGAGTAAAGTACCTTTATTTTAAAAGATATAGAAAAATATTATTTGAAAACCCTATTTATAAACAACATGTACGAACAAATATGAAATCCGCGTATCTCAAAACAAAGTTTTTTCTAATTTTTTTCTTGAAATAAAGTTCAAACTGAACTGTTATATAAAATATTAGTTTCCACAATTTTTTTAGTCCAGTTAACGGGTTTGGCTTAAAATAATGTGTGAAAATTAATTTTATACGTAACAGTTCACTTCGAACTTTGCTTCAAGAAAAACATTGGAAAAAAATTTTTTTTTAGATAGTAGGCTGTGATTTCATATTTGTTCGTACAATTGTTTCTAAACAAGTTTTCCAAATAATATTTTTTTATATTTTTTTAAAAAAAGGGTATTTTATTCTTGAAGAAAATTTATAGCTTTTGACGCCCCTCGTATACGGGAAAAAAATGTACTATTTGATGGTTGCATTTTAGGTTGGTCAAAAAATGTACTATTTTTTATTTTTTTCATGACTTGGTTTAAACTTTTTAGTTACCTTCCACTAACACACTAAAATACTTATTTGTTTATTTATGACCGGTATTTCTGAAATCCAAATCGGCTTTCCATATGGTTCCTTTCTGAATTTTAATTTCTTTTCATGAGTTATGTAGCACAAACTATTTACATATTATTTACAAAATTAATTCTAAGGAATAAGTATGTGTTTTTACTTATTGTTATTTCTTTTTTTTTTAATTTTTTTTTCAAGTCTCCAAACAATGTCCCTGGCAACGTCTAGCAACGATGATAAAAAATTACTTGATTTTTTAAATTAATAAATTGGATCAATCAAATTAATAGATATCACCAAAAATATATATTTTATCGAAAATAAATATTTTGGACTAAATTATTTAAAATTACTATGGAATTGACTTTTAGGAATTAATTATTATTGTTCAAAATATATTCTATTTTATTTCCTACATTGCAAGGTAAGTCATTTTTTTTTCCAATCGTGATATATTAAAATTTTGACAGTTCTAAATTTCTAAATTATTACTCATTTGCGGCCAAGCAGTAAATGGAGCATTACAGTATGAGGTACCGTAATGCTGTTGCCTTGCAACATTGTTTTAATTTTAGAAACCTCCATAATTTCAAACGCAAATATTTTTTAATTGACAGTGATAAGCATATAGCAATCATACGTAACTATGAAAACTAATGGCTTAATTGCAATGTTTTGTGATGTCAAATTACGAACTATTTTTTTTTTATTTTAATCATCATATAAAGACAGGATGAAATAAAATATTATGCATTACACGTCCGTTAGGTTTTATTACGGTATTCGTTTATATTCCGGACTCGGCTCCAGCATCGCCTCGTCCGTAAAACAACTCGTACTGTAATAAGTCACGTACCGGACTTGTAACGTAAAATAGTATTTCCTGCCTTTTTTTTTAAATAATAAATATTCAGTAATAGATTAATATATTATCTGCAATTAAATTTTTGCCGCATATTATTTTCAAATAATTCTCTACTTTTTAAACTTACTACTGTTCCAGTAGACATATCCAAACAGATTAGCCACACCATATATTTTAAAACATAATTACTAGTCAGTCTGAAGTCTATTTCCAGAAAAAAGAAATATTGTACAGAGTATAGGTACGAGGATAATCAAATTACGTAAATTAAAATCTAACCAGCTTTCACGTAGTGCAATTTGGCATTCAATAATTTCATGTTTTAAATGCCAAATTTAGCATTTTCTTTTGGGACTCTTTTAGCTTAGATCTAATTTCCATGCTATGTCCGTTTTATTTTTGAAAGAAAAAACAACAAATTTTTTTACTCAGATTCTTATTGTAAGATTTATTTATTGTAAGATTTATTTATTGTAAAATTTACTCAATTCTCATCATGATATGGCATTTAGTAATTCTATTTTATTATTACTAAAATTGGTTATGTTCCAATAAAACAATAATAAAATTAACTTTGAGTTAAAATTGCTACCAATATTTAATGCAATGAAATATTAGGCTAGAATATTTCATGCCAATAGCATCGCAAAGTAAGTATCTCGAAAGAACGCCATAAGTCTTTAGATAAGTAACAAAATATTTAATCTAGGAAGAAGCCTAGCTGGCTGGCTTAGCAATTTTTTCCAAACGATCATTCCCCACGACAATCCTTGTCCATAATAATTCTTCTCTACGACAATTCTTCCCGGACAATCATTCCCCACACAATCCTTCTCTGAGACAATTTTTTAAAAAAATACATAAAGTAGTGACTGGTTCCAATTACTCAATCTAGTCCATTTTTTTAAATATATAAAATTAATGACTGGTTTGCATTGTTCAGTCAAGAATTTTTTTAATACATAAAAATTGTGTTTGTTTAACATTTTAACTGGATATCAGTGTCTTCATAATTTATTTGTACTTTTTTTGATCATCAATTATTTTATTGCTTTGGCCCTGCAGGTTACCTTTCACCTACATGAAAGCTCTTCGAGTTTCATGGGGAAGAGTTATCGCTAGGAAGAATTATCATAGGGAACGATTATCCTTGAAGGATTATCCGGGAAAGGATGATCATGGATTCATTTAAATATGCGTATATTAATTATACGTAACAAAACAAAACCAAAATAAAACAAATATAATTGAAAATAAATTAGAATTAAATCATATTTCTACCAAATATCAACATGCAGGCTTAGATAAGACTTTACATTACGTGATCTATAATTGACACAATTAAAAATCATAATTTACTCTATTCCTTTAATCAAATATGATTAATTTCAAATAATTATTATTTTACAAATTAATTAATAATTTAATAGAGTAATGTATGTTATGTAAATTAATTATTTGGAGATAAAAAAGAAGTTATTCTATTAATTATTAATTTTATTAATATAAATATAAAAAAAATTTTTTTTATATAACTATTTTAACCGGAATAGATCTATCAATGTATATAAATTGAGACGATAATTTTTTCTGAACACGAAATACCAAACCATACCTGACGAATCGACAGATTTATATAAAAATCGTGTAGAATTATATGTGCAGCAATCCTAACCCAACAAAAAATATTGGGTTCAATTTATCACTCGAAAACTCCAGGGATAGACCGTTTTCGTCGGTCTCAAGTACAAGATAGCCACTATTGCCTTTTCTTACCCTTGTCTCGCAGGACGCGCCCTTAAAATCTTTTTGCATTTGGCAAGAGACCGGTGTTCCATTTTGCTTAAGTTATTTATCTTGCATTTGCAGACAACACTCTCTAAGAGAAGTATTTCGTTTGGGAATATTGAGTGGTCCCGAAGATACAATTTGTACTGGTGCTCAATATAATTTAGGTATCAAAAATAGAAGGCTGAAATGCTATAAAACATTGTCTTTTAATTCCCAAAATATATTTTTACAGTATTTGCTATTGTAATACTTTTAGGATATTTTTTTCCACGAGGGCAGCTTCATTTAAATTAGGTCAACAAATTATGACAGTTATTTTTATTTCCATTACACTCATTTAATATTCAATATTTTTTGTTTATTTTAACCAAAACACCAATTATAACAAAATGTTTGTTGCAATAAAGTAATTAGGATATTATAGAAATTGAATAAAAATATTTTAGACTACTAGACCAGGGTCTACATATTTTTTGACTATGTAAATTATCAAGTGTTATAACACAAATGTAACACAACATTTATTTTATTTACCGAACAAGTATTAAAAAAAATAAAATAAAATACAAGAAAAACAAAAAACACTCTTTTCCTCGTGTTTTATATATTAGCAAATAATTTTATTTTGGATTGGAATAAATTGATTATTTTATATCTACAGTAGATAGTCTACGTTGGTCCTGGCCCAATGTATCTATCTCCGTTATTGTTGGTCCAAATCGAAACCTGAAAACGGCGTCGGCTCTGGTCTCCATGTACTTCAGCTCCGTCTGATCTTCAGGTACTTGGGCTACGTCTGTTCTAGTCTTCAGCTCTGTCAGGTACGTCTACTATAGGACTAGACGAAGCTGAAGTACCTAAAGACCAGACGGAGCTGAAGTACCTGAATACCAGAGCCGACGCTGTTTGGACCAATAGTAACCGAGATAGATACGTTCTCTCTTTAACACATTGAATTCCCTATAACTGGGTTAGGACCAACGTAGACTATTTACAAATTAAATTTTGATTTTATGAAAACATAAATGTAACATTTTGGTCTTCTACCATATAAAAATTACTTCAATATCGTCAAAAACATCACTACTGATTGTATCATAAATTAGAAGATGTTCTATCATTTTTTGTAAAATTATCTTTCTTAAAATAGCTAAAGCAAATGTAGGAAAATGTATTAAATTGAAAGGTTAGCACGACTAATACCAGAGGGAACTTTAGCCACCTTTATACTCTAAAATTGGGATCAAGAGTACTAAAAAAATAAAAAGAATGGAGATCTTCTGCAAATAAATAAATCCAATAAATTATATAAGTTATACAATGAATACAGTAAAGCTGGAATGATTAATCCCTGAAAGATTAAAAAAATGAAAAGTAAAATAATTTTGGAAGGTTGTGGGGGAGATAATTACTGATTTGGTCTAGGTCCATATACTCATATTCCAGTACCCTCTTCTGTTCTGGACCCATCAGTGTACAATTTAATGGCATTTCTGTTGAGACCAGAAATGGTGTCCTAGTCCCATTGACTTTTGCGACCCAACTTTGTGCTACTTTTTAGTATGTCGTCCTGAGGAATGTCCCAGATGTGTGATTCCCTCTTGGACCATCCTGCATATTGTTCTTTTTGCCACAATATCCACTTGTATATACACAGGTGTGAGGTTTATAATTACCTCCTTTGCATCCATCTGACACGTTCTCATTACTCCTGTTATGTATATATAAGCTAGTTTCTGCACCTTCGAGACATTTCTCTTCGGTTAATGTAAGGTGATTATTGTCCTCACAATAGCTGTGTGCATCTATTGTGGTATTTTTGGGTTGGATCCCCAGTTTTTCTCCTTAAAGTTCCTGCATACCGTTAAGGCTGTCGTGGCCTTTTCATCAATTATTTTTCGTATTTTCGTGTTGTATATGGTGAGTCCCAGTATGCTTCTGGTTTGCACTAAATAACGTGTCCATCAAATTTCATGCTTTTGAGATTAATGTTAGTTTTCTTGGTGAGGGCTAGAAAGTGGTTTTGGTGGGGTTGATGTTTACGCCCATCAATTGGCACCATTCTTTTATCAGGTAAAGTCCCTTTTGAATGTTGCAAAGAATGGTTGCAAACTTACCTCTGGCCATTATGACTATACAATCAGTATATCCTTGGCAAGTATACCGAGGTCAGTCAGAATGCGGTGGAGTTTATATACTATTAGGATCTACATTAGCGGGGATGTCACTACTACATTCTTTGGTAGAGCAGATGGAGATGGTGTCTGGCCCTATCTGTGTCTCTGCTATTCTACTGAAAGGCAATTGTGATATCCATTTGGACATCGTGTTGTCTACCACTTTGTCATGGAGTGCTCTTCTAACAGCTTCATATGGAGCGTTCTCAAAAGCCCCTTCTATGTCTAGAAAGACTCCTACCACAATGTTCATATTAGTCAGTGCTTCCTGGATTGTATGTTCGGTGTCTGTGGATCTTCCTGCTTGATATGCATTCTGGCTGGGATGCAGCGGGTCCCGCTCTGGGATTTCTATTCTAGAGCTTTTTCGATCGTTTTAAGGACAAACGACGTGGGGCTGATTGGTGGTAGGGATTTATGCATCGTGGTGTCTCTTTTCCCAGATTTTGAAATAAAGGTGACTTTGGCCCTTCTTCATATTTCTGGTATGTATGTCAAGTAAAAATAATATATTTTGGTCAAATAGGTTTATTATTGGAACAACCGCAATTATTGGGTCATGACGTATCGCATAAAAAGGTAGAAGCCTACTAAGAAGATAATGTCCAATATCTCAAAAAAGGAGTCAATAGAAAATTTGATGTGTTTTTGCTACAAGTTAGAGAAGCCCTGATTGAAGTTATTAAAGTCAAAGAAGACGAAGTAAAAATGTTTTATTTTAATTCACATTGGGTAAAAGGCTTAAGAAAATTATGTTCTAATCAGACTTTTTAAAGGACCAACAAGACATTTTAGAAAGTTTTTGAGAGAAATTCTGGAACCAGTCTTAACTAGCAACTAATCAGGAGAGGTTCAGCAGGACGCCAAAAGAACTTACTAAAACTGGAAAATATTGTGGACTACGCAAGGATGCAAGTACAGGAAAAAAAGCATCAGGACTAAAAAAAAAGCATTTCATAGCAGAAAGGACTGTAGAGGATCACAGAGTAAAATTTCATAAGAGAAAAAACGACATAAGAGCAGGACACCAGGAAAACCGAGAGGAACACGCATATGATATGAATATAATGCTATTAAATGATAAGGAGAAGAAGGATCTAATAAAAATTTTTGAATATTGAAAATTACTCAAAGTTTGGGTTACTTAGAGTGTACAGTTCCATATCATTATGAATATGTCAAGAAAATTTTACTTAGGTCTAATTTCGGAGTTATTCAGAGAACCAAATGTCATTACTGAGACCTAAAATCCTCAAAATTAATTTCTAAAAAAATTTCTTACCCCCATTTTTTCTCTACGTTCCTGAGCGCGAAAATAAACAAAATCATGCCCGGATGTCTGTCTGAATTTAAACGCTATAACTTCCAAACGAAAGATCCGATCGAGTTCCGGTTTTCATATTATTGTTGATCTTTTTCCAGGGAAGAACCCTGTTCAATTTTACCACGATCGGGCCGGCCCTTCCGGTACTCTCCTACAAATTAGGAGTTTTTGTAAAAGAAAACATTTTTCCACTTAAAGTTTTTAATTTTTTTTCTACGTCATGTAATCATGTACATTGTTACCCCACATATATGTGACAAGTTTGGCCAGAATTGCACTAGCCATTCCGGGACCCGATGATCCAAAGTCCCGAAACGGTGCACCATCGTTTGAGCATACCTAGAATCTATATTTGTTTTTAAAAATTATTCAGGTTGGTATTAAGTATTTATTAGTAATCATTTGATTAACATACGCTTAATCAGGGAATCAAGGTTATAAATTTTCGTCACTTTAATTTCAAAATGTCATACCTTCTTCTTAAATCTAATCTATTGCTTTCGAATATCAAATTGAGTGTTAAGTTAGTAAAATTTTAGATTAGTGAATAATTATTGTACCGTTCTACAAAAAACAACCACGCCCAGTGATAGAACAGAAATTCTTTCGACTTACTACGATCGGCTCGTTATCAATGTTACACGGGTAACGAATAACGGGCATGAGCAAAAAGAGAGCTAACAGCGACCTTTCGTAGATGTGCTATTTCCAATTAGGGGGGCGGATAAATATAAAGAGAAAAAACTGACATTGAAATCCAACTTCGTCCCTTAATCATACCAGTTTACCTGTATACTTTGGAATTAATCGTAAGCTGAAATAGTCCTTCCTTCCTTCATTCTTTCTTTGTTGTTGACAGTTTTAGATTTTGTAACAATGTTAGTATTAATTATACATGTATGAATAATATAGTGACTTTGATTTCCTATAATAAATTCTTAAACTTTGTCATATCACTATCGTTTCTTTCGTGTTTTTTAAGCATTACTCTAACCTGCTATTTTATTTACTGCCGAAAAATCTAGCTGTATTAACACTAAAAAAATCTTACGGCAATTATTTTAAACCTAACTTAATTGTGTTAATTAAATTTTGGTTTCAAAAATATAAATGTCATAACTAACGTCTCTTATACCATTAAGTTGAAAAAGGAGCACTCTGTTTTCATGTTCTTGTTTAAAACAGAAAAGCCAATTTTTTTTGAAAATAGTCTCATAAGCATTAACTTGAATAAAAACTGAATTTACAAGTTTTAAATGTAAATTTTTTTTAACCTTCCGGAACTTGCGCCTCTTTTTATGACATGACTACTGGTCTTATTAGCTAAAATTAAATTTCAACAATTTATAAAAGCGCTAATTAGTGTTTTTGTATTGGAAAAGTCACTAATGAAGATACTAATACGTTAATTTCTGTAACACTTCCTGGGCACAAAAATTGCGCATGCGCCAGGCATATAAATTTTTTGCATCTGTGGCAGGAATACTTCGTTTTGCTGTCCTGTCTGCAGAAATGACTTTTTTTGTAGCAGGACAGTGATACGGCTGTCCTTGATGCAGGTATAGTTCAACTGCAGCTTCCTGTCTTTGATCTCTTAATTCCGTTCGCAAATTTGTAAGTTGTGCTGTGAGTTCCTGATGGTCTTCCGTCAAGAATGTCCTTCTTATGCAGTGATACTTATTATTATTTGCAGCAAAGATTATTTGGTCGTTAACTCCTGCTACATTGATATTATGGAAAAAATTACCATTTACCAACGTCGCGTATTTCTTGCAACATCATATTCTGCACAAATTTTACCAACAGTATCTACCCCAGCTATTGTTGAGTTATAGAATGTGATGATATCGGGTTCATATTTATCGCCGCTCTCCGGGTTAATGTTAGCATCGAAATGCATGCTCAAAGCCACAATAAAAATTTTACCTTTGCGTGGCACATGTGATACAATTGTGGTTTTTTCCCCAAATTAAAAAAAATACTTGTTAAATTAGACCGTTTGTACTTTCTAACGGTTCCAACAACGATCAAGTTATGATTAGATAACAGTTTATTTATCAGCCGAAATGATGTAGTGCATACCTCATTCTAAACAACATGGGGGTCATTAGGTTGCTTCCCTAGATAAATATCCATATTTTAAGGCCATATTTATTTGGCTTATTAGGTATATATTCTCGAAATGGGCACATACCTCTAAATCCTGGTAGCTCCTCGTCGATCGTAGCAAATTGACTAGTTGTATAATTTTTTGTACAATTATCAATAAAAGTAGTCTAATTAGGGCTAATTTATTTATTAACTTTTAGCTTAAAAAAGTAGTTTTTTCGTCATTCGAAAAAGAACTTCCTATCAGTTTGGTTATTGAGCTCCACTTGATTGTAAAAGTAATTATCGAATTCTTCATCACTGGTACTCATTTTTATTAATACTTAATAGAAAATAGAAGAAATTATTGCTTTATTCATGAAATAATCAGTATTATTTTGAGGTTATGAATTTGACATATACGCCTACACTATGCATTCGTAACAGTAGCTCATGATTAATTTTGGCCAAGGGTGAACTTAAGTAATTGCATAGTGTCGGCCAATACTCAAGTGACGTATTGAAACAAAATTTCGTCCCCTGTGATTTCTTTCATTGTTGAATATGGGTGTAAGTTATAATTTCATCCAGAACAGTAATCATAATAAACTTGGTGTATATAAACAAAATATAAATAAGGCAAATATTCTGCAAATAGAGTTAAATGATGTGGCAAATTCAATTCATAAATGATTTCGACACAATTAAAGAAAATTCGATTAAAACCTTAAATATAACTTTTCCTAATTTCAGAAGTCATAGTTTCTAGTAATTCTAAACGGTTGAGTGACATAAATAATAAACAGGAAATATTTCGAATTCATTATTGCGTTAACGTCACCATTTGCCTAAAATTGTTAGAATTTCTCTTATTAGCGAAACTTGAACCCCGTAAATCGTCGTCATATCATCTTAGCTTAATTCGGAACTCCCAGCATACATAGTTTCATATTTGCTGGTGGAAATTGAACTGAACTGCTGTGAAATGTAATTCTCCCATTCCTAATTGTTCGTGTTTCGTGTAGTCATTTAAATCAAACGCGGAAGTCAATTAATTGATAATGAGATTAGTTTCTAAACTGCTCCATATTCCTCTTTGATTTAAGTTTAAATTCCGGACAAATGCAAAGAATAAAGCGAAACTTTTATCTTAATTCCGGAAAATATAGACTCTAGGTTAATTGAATTTTACACTGCGGTTATAATTGGTGGCGGAGGTTAAAATTTTAATTAATCTTTACGTGGACTCTGATTGCTTATTCCTTTTATTTCTTACTTACTGTCTTTATTAAAAAACGGTATCTTATTAAAAGCCCGTAATTCGATATATAATACAATAGCTCGTATAATAATTTTTGGCTACTCATAACTTTTGTGTTTGTTCCGGTATCGCAAATAAAAAGTGTCCTAAAACAAGGTGAAATAGAAAAAGCAGTCAAGATGTTATGACTTGTGTTTTTGTTTAATCAAATCTTGAATAGGTTATTTCGGTTTGGACTGGAGTACAGTATTTGTTCCCTCTTTAAATTGGCCCGATTTGGTATTAATCGATATATATTGGTCATCGATTTACAAAAAAATATTCAAAATCCCGCATGGAGCAAATACCAAAGTCCAACCCTTTTCAACTCTTTATTTTATAATTTTTGACTTAAACATTTACGCATAAAAATTTCAAAGCATTTAGACTAATTATACCAAGATATATCGATTGATACCAGATTAAGCCAATTTAAAGGGGGAGCAATTACTATACCGCTACCTCGGTTTGTACTTTTTTATTAAAAAAAATATTGAAAAAATTCGAATACACTTTTGATGTTCAGTAACGTACACAGTTTTTTAAGGTGGCTTCACTAAATTTCTAAATGTTTCGTAATAATTTTTGGCTGTATTAGATATTTCAATTTCATCAATAGGGATTTGGAAACGTTAGCACGCAAACTAAAAGAAAAGCTTATTCTGTGATATCACAAATAATTTTAAAATATAAATGATTTTGAAAAATAAAATATATATGTAGGTAAAAGGGGTAGTGATTGGCATTTGGGGATTTATTAGCTACTTCTTGTTTAAAAACAGTTTTGTTAAAAAATGTACACAACTAAAGTATTCGGCGTAAAATCAATAAGAAGTGACAACAGTTTTCTTTCCGTTAATGCAAACCGTTTGAAATTTGGCAAAATAGTTTTAAATGGCGGAAATCTGTTTAAGGCGTTAACGATGTTTCTGCTAAAATAGTGATTTTCTTACGGAATAGTTAATAACCTGAAAATTTAAGTACAGGGTGATATATTTTAGCAAAGTTGTTGTTTTAGTGATTTATTAACCAAAAATAATTATTAGGGACTTAAATAAAAGAGTTTTATTAATAAATCAAAACACAACTAGTAGAAACATACTAGACATTTTAATGTCAATTTTTTCGGCATATGGAATACCTCTAGCGGTAGTTTGCGATGGAGGATCACAATTCAGTTCTCACGGATTTAAACAATTTGCTGGATAATGGGAGTTTACTCATTAAATGAGTTCTCCTACCTATGCACAAAATAATGGTATGGCAGAAAGTCATATTCAGATATTTAGAAAAATAATTAAAAAATGCCTAAAAGAAGGAGAAAGCGTTTATTCTGCTATATTAAATTATAAAAATTCTATTGTATATGATTAGAGTTCTCCATCCCAAATATTGATGTCTAGAAAAGCCAAGTCAATGATATATAGCTAAAATAACTAATTATAGCAAAGGAAATATTAAAATAACTCTAACAGAACAGAAGCCTTACAACAAGGTTTCAAACCGCTTTCTGAAATTAAAATTAACTCTAATGTTTATATTCAACAAGAACCAAATAGCAGTTGCAATACAGAAAGTAAAAGATATATGTTACAGAAAGTAAAAGATATGTTACAGAGTTAAATTGGAAAATGGTTCTGAGTTAATTCGAAACAGAAAATTTAATAAAAAAGTTAAATTAAAATAGAGTACCTATTATCACTCAGATCATAACTATTTTCCAACAAGAAATAGCTATACATATACTAGAATAATTTAGCTCGTGTAATGATTCGAGTAGCTCACATGTTATCAATAGCTTTATTTGCGGGTCCAGTTCTAAAACGATTCCGAACTAATTCATAACTGACGTAGAGCGCATGCCTAATTAGGATCTGATTCTGAATTTTATTTTACCGCGAACGATTTCGGAACTAACGAAAACTTCGAATTGTCGAATGTCAGTCTTTCTGAAGGTCGATTCTCATTTAGGCTTTACGTCACTTCATTGGGCCTTGCGTGGCGTCGCGACGAAGCGTTAAAATTGCCATATAAGCTTCAAATCGAAGCGTTAGCATAGAAATCATAATATATATACTTATTCTAGAATGCTGGTTCCATTATGTTCCACAGGGAAAAGAACGCCGCATATGCAAGTGTTTCGCAATGTGCGCATGCGTTCCATCAGTTTATTTCAAGTAGAACGTTGCCAAGTTCCTAAATTTTGTTGATCAAATATTAAGTCTAATATAATTCAGCAATAAACATATTTCATTGGAGAAACGAATTTATTTTTTGGCTCTTACGAGACTTGAGAACGACTATTCAGCTCATAAATAGCATAGGTGAAATTGTGATATTTGTGTGATTTGTCAAAAAATGAGCGCAATGATGTAACAGCTTTCCTTGAAAAGATATAGATTGTGCAACAGCGCTTTTTCTCCATGACATCAAATGCCATTATTGGAAGTCTCGCCAGAGACGGTTGTGTCAAGTTTTGATATTCTTGTATCGACTGTCGTTATCTCCTTTGAAAAAATCCAATGCATCTTTTTGGAGGCCAGTTTTAGAAGAGGCCTTCACCTATTTAAAGTATTTGAAACATGTGGATGGTAAATATCTGCATTTTACATGAAATATAACACCAATTGTTGGATTGTAGTACAATACAATCAATATTAGGAATTTATGATGAATATGTCAAGACAGAAAATTATTCATTACAATATTTGATGACCTACAAGTTTGATCAAGATCATCTCGAATTCTTTTTCTGTAGCATTCGGTAAGAAAGTTCATGAATTACTAATTATTTTCTGAAGTCTTATTTTATGCATGTTTTGTGTATTGTTGACTTCCCAAGTACTAAAATCGATATATTCTAAACTGGTTTTTATTTTTCAGGGAACGGAATGGTTGGAATAATAATCCAACTGCATATCAGTTCTACTACACTTTCAGAAGACTCTGTTTAAATATTGATTTAAAAGTTTTAAAAGGGAATTGCGATATATTAGACCATACCAAGATGCTCACTTTTTCCAATACAAATCAAAAACGAAATTTGTCTCCAGAACTTGATCTGGGTGATATAGCAATTATAAAAAATATGAAATTGGTTACAACGACCTGGTTATAGAAGACGATGAATGTCTTTATATAATCGATATTTTAGCATCCCTGTCACTTTTGAATGAAAATGAAAAGCAAATTATAATGCAGTGGATTTCCAACAATTCATGTTATTACATAGAAAGGATACAGGTGGTCTCATAGAACTTTCTAAAGATGTCATACAAATTTGTATTTACACAGAAAAAAAAATCGGCAAATTCTATACCTAACAAATAACCTAATGAAAAATGAAATGAATTTTTTGGAGACATTTATAATTTAAGGTTCAATGTTCTTGTTTCAGCAAAAAAATATCTTTAAATGTTTGGAAGATCATATTTTTGATACTTCTCCATACGAGTTGAATAACACAATGAAGTTGATAATACTCATTGTAAGAATTTATTGTAAAATAAGATTTTACAAAGACTGATCTCATTAGAGGAGAATTAAAAAGGAAAAAATTTGTGTAAATTAATTTTATTTTATAATCAATAATTAGTGTCACCTTTTTTGTATTGTCCGTTTATTTTTTATTTTTACTCCATAGTTTAGATTCGAATAAAATTGTAATATTTTATGAAGTAAGACTTCATCGAATTTTAATAAAAATTGAAATTATGCTTTTCGATTTTCATTGATTACAAACATGTCTATCCACTTACACCATGAAATTGGTTATTTGTATAGCAAAATAACAATTCAATATTGACTCGTCATTAATGAAATCTTGTAAGTAAACATCTTGCAATAGAGCTAAAAATATTTTTACCTAGGTTCAGTTCCATAAACATTTGAGTGTGGAATTTTTACTCCTTTATATAAACGTCTATTTTGTCAATAATTCCTAGATTATAAATATTAGCTATGGTTAAAATAGGTGTTGAAAATTGCCAATGAATTCAATGCAATTTAATGACTCGAACAAAATAGAATTTTTGATTTCATATCTTAAATTCAGGTTTAAAAATAAATAACATAATATTTTATTAAAGCCGGCCCTGTTTAGAAATAAACTGATGGTGCGCATGCGCATTATCGACTATTGTGAATATTTTACAACACTTTTATCCAATTGAAATAGCATTCTAGAGTAAATATATATATTACGACTTCTGTGATCAGTTTTGTGCCAAACCAGAAGTGTGAAATTTTTACCTATTTATTTTTGGGATTGCTTAAGTCACTTAAGTCACATAACTACTAAAGTAATAAAAATATATCCATTAATAAAGTAATAAAAATATTACTGCCATTCGCGCACATAGTATTCCTTCGGGAATTCACATTTGTACACTTTATCGAGCGACGCTATACTCTCTAATTTGAAAGCCTGACGACAAGTCGACCCGCCAAGCTGCTTGAAGCTCAGCAACGCATAAGTGAGAACCGCTACATAAGAAACCACGAAAACTGATGCAAGCGACATTTTATCGCTCGATGAAGCCAAGCAGAGTAAAGCGCGCCGAAGATTATATGAGAACCGGCCTTTATTCTTATTATTAATTTTTTTTATAACATAAAACCTAACCTAAATATATAAATTACTATAATTTATTAGATGTTTAAAACAGAGTGCCGTGTGTTACACCCTATACTACCCAGTCCACCACATAACACAAAACAAAAAGAGTTTTATTGATTTCAGTACTAACAAAAATTCAAGAAACGCCTGAACCAATTTTGAATCAATAATGAACCAGTTCGATACGATTCCAGAACAGGGAAAACTTTTATTAAAAATTCAGAATTTTTTAACCGCGAACGCTACTTGTTAGACTGCCCATGCAAATATACTTTGAACTGGTTCGGAATTGCATCCGCGAACAAAGCTAATAGTAACCACGTCGCGGTTAATGTTGTCATATGTAGCAAAATTGTGCCAAAAGTGGCACTTTCAGCTCCGGAGTGGCACTATTGAAAAACAGACAAAAACTGACACTATTTTGTTCTATGACATTTTTCGCCTGCAATGAGTTTGTTACTGAATATAGTTGTTGGTCCAAAGATGACCGGAAATGAATTTATTCTTCAGAAATTCTTAGAAATGTTTGAAATTAAACGCAATTGAACTACTACTTCAGTCAAACGGAAGCACCATTGGGCACTATTTTGTGACCAACTTCAGCCCAGTCAAAAGTCATAACAACACTGATCGCGGTGAGTGTTCTACATTTCACATACTGGAACGTTGTGCTGGGACGATAATTACGTAAGGCACTAGAAATTAAAATCTACCGGGTGGTGTCACTTTTCTATGACTCCTTAACTATGCTAATGTCTAGAATAAATAAATATAATTGAGACAAATTTACCTGCACTGTTTGAAGAAGGAGTCTTATTTGAGAGGAATAAATTTTGGTTCCAACTTAATGGTTATAATAAAATGCAAGACAAATACAACATTTGTTATAATTTTCACATTTAGCGAAACATGTTACTTTATTACTACGGCCCGCCAATACTTCACCTTTGGTGAAGTAGGGCAAACCGTAGAATTGAAATCGTGCAAAATTCTCAAACAATTTTTTTGCTCCAAATGACTTAAAATGTCATTAAACGTGGAAAAAATTGATTTCCCGCGAAAAAAAAAGTTTGTCCCGGTCCCGCCTACCAAGTGAAACTTCTATTCGAGATATCTCGATAAGGAAAGCAAATTTGTCGGTACTGATTTCTTGTAAGGTGTTGTGTAAGTCAAGACGCGTCGATTGATATCCATATCGCACCCGGCTCGTTGAAAAAAAAAATTATTTGTAAAATTCCGATTTTTTCGAAACAGACTTTCTTCCGCTGACGGAAACGGGCCGTAGTCTTGAAAAATCGCGCAGAGATTATTCCTTTTACTAGCTTATTTTAATTTTGTTTTATTTTTTCGAGTTCAAAATGTCACTGACCAGTATTATTATAATAAAGTGTTATTATTGAGTGTTAAAATATATCAAGATTCTAGCATAAAATTTTGTTATGAAAAATAAAACGTTTTTTCTACTTTTAAATTTTAAAATACCAAAAACTACTTTTAATTAAAGAACTTAATTAAGTATAACAATAGTGTAATAATTGCAGGATCCTTAATGAAACCACTGCGGTAAGGTTAGCCACTATTATTTTTTTTAATCAGTATCTCTGCTTTTTCTAGCTTGGTTTATATTCTTAACGTTTTATTATACTCTCCATAGAACTGTTTTCCGCAACATATTTTTTACCAATTAGAGCAATAAAACTTCCAAATACGTATATTAAAATTATATTTGAATATGAGCAGAACTTTTGTTAGTTTAATAGGTAATCATTAAAAACTAACATACATTTATGTATATTTTAGGAATAATAATAAAAACAATGTTATCATAATGTTAGAAACCCGGATTTTGTGAATTTATTTAATATTTACTTAAAGACTTCTTCTTAGCTCGTCCTACTAGTTTTGTTCTGATTTTGAAAATATAAATAAATATTATTAGGACAAAATATAAATTTCGTCGACTACAACAGTTTAATAATCAAAAGAGAGACGTGACAATAAGGGATATATAGAAATTAGGTTGGTTAAAATTATCACGAAACAATCAAAATCATCGCTATTGGGGAAGTTCTTAATGAGTTTAAAATTAATTAGAATAAAGAAAAGAAGATTACTTGTAGGTCACATCATTTAATATTTATTATTATTAAAATTACAAATGTCTCATCCTTTAGGATCCTTTTTTAAAGGACCAACAACTTTTCTATTGGGTCCCGGGCCAATTGTTTTAAAATTTCTTATACAAATTTGTTGAGTCTTATGAATCATTTTTGCTCATTGCACCATGTCTCTAAAAATATAGGGTGGCTCAAAAAATTGATTTCCGATACATTGTGTTTTACTCTCCTAATTAAATTAGTAATTTTGTATTCATAAATACTTATTTTCAAACGTGAAATATAGTCGACGATGCGTTTAAATTGAATTTGGTAGAAAATAAACATCCACGTTCTCTCAAAGGTAGCAACGGACAATATAATTAAATCCCAAATGTTATCCATATCTAGAATGTGGTCCAAGTTATCAAGAAATAAAGCACAAAGTCAGATACCGCAAAAATATATTTCATAGAAAGGTAACTAGTTTCGGTTATACACCATCATCAGGCCATTGTTTTATCCTATGTGATGAAGCTGAAAAAAACACACAATGTGGGAAGGTTAAAAAGACATATTGTAGGGGAATATATTATATAAAATTAAAACTATATGAGAAAAATGTAAATATATAAAAATTTGAGAGTGGTAACTTAATAGGGGCTGGCAACACTCACCATCCTTCTATATCAAGTGCCGTTAAGGGCGCAAACAGCACCGGAGGCTTCTGAATACCACCCAGAGTGGGGGCGAATAAAAAAATTTATAATTATTTGTTTTTCTATGTTTTGTATACACTTTGTATATTCATTAAGATATAATTTGTATCAAAAAATGACTATTTAAAAATCGGCTAAAGGAAAAAATTGATCAAAATAAAATAAGCATAAGAGTAATGACTTCTGTGTAAAGACAACCTGTATGCTGGTTTTCACTAAATTCAATTTTAATGCATCGTTTACCATTTTTCATAAAATATTAATAAGTATTTATGAATAGAAAATTACTAATTAAATAAGGGGAGTAAAGCACATTCAATGTATTGAAAGTAATATTTTGGGCCCCTCTGTATTTTTAGTCTTGGTGTAAAAAGCAAAAAATGATCCATATGACTCAAAAAACATGTGTACACAATTTTAGAAAAATAAAGTTCGGTATGCAAAAATGTAAAGGTAGCTGACTTTCTTAGATCAATCGAGGTGGCCGAAATTACAAGCAAGGCCAATGAAGGCATCGATATAGAAAAAATTAGCTTAGAACAAAATCTACATCAAGAATTAAATTTCTTACTAAAAAAATAAATATTTTATGATACAGCTTTTTTTAAATTACATAACAAAATTTTTAAATTCTAAATACTTTGGTATAGAATGAATAAAGCCTATTTGTGATAGAGAAATTAGTAATTGTTACTCCCGAAAGGAAAATTTCACTATATCCACATAGATTTAGTAAGACCTTTAAATATTTCAGAATTGTTGTTGTTACTTATTTGCGGTTATTGACAGCTGTACTAAATAAGTAGAGGTTTAAAATTCCATTTCAAAATCTGATATGAAAACTTTACATATTCGTTTATAAACATTACTCACGATCCAGGTAGTTAATTCAAATCCAGTTTATTCAAAAACTAAATAAATAGTACATTGTATATCTAGTAGTAAAAGCAATACATTCCTGGACAACAATATGAACTATTGGCCAAGACGTTAAACTGAGGCCAACAAGCGTTGAAGTCTGGGAATGTGCTTTTACTGCGAGGTACTAATATTTTTTTGAAATCACTTCAGACCACAAAGGTATCGCTGGAAACGAAACGAAAAGGCTAACGAGCTCGCAAGAAGCGGATCGTCAACTACATTAATTGGTCCAGAACCAGCGATGGAAGTACAAGAACCATATAAAAGACTCGATCAAGAGAGAACACATGTGATAATATACTCGGATAAATACACAGGAAAAAGTTCATCAAAGAACCATCAAAGAACATAACTGAAAAACTACTTTGATTGGTTATTAATCAACTACGAATTACCACAGGCCTCCTCACGGAACACCTTCCCACCAGAGAGCATCTAAACAAAATGGTGCTATACAACGGCGATCTTAAATATAGACAATGCAATAAAGAGACCGAGAATGCACTCTACATACAATTGTGAGGCGCTGGATCACAGAAAGAAAAGAATATACGGAAACCGAAAACTGGATCCAAAAGACTACTGCAAACAGCCATTAAGGAACCTGCAGAAAATAGTACAGGGAACAAGGTTGATGGACTGGGTGCAATAGACAAAGATTCGCGAGATAACGCAATAACCCCACGAGGCTGCAGTGAATCCGGTTGTAAAGAACGGTGCCGGGAAGAAAAAGAACTATAAATATATAAGTTGGTTGTTTGCGTATATTTATTAAATGTCTTAAATGTATATAAAAAACGCGTAAGAACTGATTTTGATGGCGTAGGCCGGCAAAAATTTCCTGGAACCTTTTTGGTCCGGGAAAGTTCGTTGCTTAGCTATACTAGATTAGCGTATATTAGGGTCTGAATTTGCTCCGAGAAAGTATTCATTCAAAAAAAGATTTAAATTTCAAAGTATTTACAGAATAACTCATTATTCCGAATCCAATAGTATTCAACGCTTTCAAAGAACTATTTTAAGCATTATTATTAGTAAAAATTAAATTCCAAATCTTGGAAAAATAAATTGGGATGGAATTATTATGTTTATGATCAACTATAAAAGAAGATTTAAAATGATATTTAGCAGATTTTTTTTAAACTTAAATTCACTTTAATCTAAACAGCATAGTTATTGACACAGATATGCTATATATGGTATCTTATAGAGTGGTATCCTTCAGGAAATTGATGAGGTCACTAAGTTGTCCAGTTGTTTTGAGGATCCCTTGTACATTTTCAGTTAGACGATAATGTTGTCTTTCATTATAGTAATGTATGCATTCATTAAGTATGTGCTTGACTGATAGTGTACTGGAGCAGTTTTGACATAAAGGTGGAGCGTCAGAGGTCATTAAATATTTATGTGTGCGGCGTGTGTTCTATATGCAACCTTCATATTACGACATTTATTCTTCCAGTCAAGAAGAGCAGCTTTAAGGGAAGAATACTATAGTGGATTTCATGTAGTTTTGAGGAGCTTCTATTCCATTGATTCTGCCATTAACAGTTAATAAATCCTTTAAAAAGGTTTTGTAGATCTTTGTGGTAATCATCTAGAAGTGTATATAAAGCATTGTTAGCATATCGATCGGCTAAAACGTTACCAGTGATGCCTGCTTGTGAAGGAGTCCAGATCAATAATATAGTTGTTCCATATGAAGGAATCCAGATCAAATGATAAGAGTTGTTCTTTACTGCATAAGTTTCTTTAATGAGTCATGTATTACTTCTACTAGGGGTGTTTAGTGAATAAGTTATTGATGGAGGGTATAGAAGAAATTCAGTTTGTGGCTTGTAGGATCGCAACTAGTGACCTGTATATTTATATGTACTTACAAAAGGTAGCAAGTTACTTGTTTTCACTGTGATACTTTTAGTAGTGACTGAATAGCCAACACCAGATTTTCTTATAGATGCATAGGTATAGAGGATAGCGTCGTAGGAGATGGAGTTGATCTTGTTTAGAAAATCTTGTTTAAAAAATTAGTTTGGTGTTTTAATTTTCATTAAATTGGAAAGAGAGAGATCGATTTTTGACAGAGATTTAGTAAATGGGCATCAAACTGGGTTGAATTAGCTGTTGTTTTTGAAAAGTCAGTATTATGAAGTAGTGGAAGAATAATACAAGCTAAATTAAGAGAAAATAAAAGAAAAAAAAATCTTGCAATTTTTCTACTTCTGTTAGACTTTCTTATATTTCCAGTGGGAGTTATTTTCTTGATATTTCTATTTTATTACTTTTCAATTTATAATAATAATTTAAATCTATATGATATATGTAACGGGAAAGTAAAAATATTAAAAGTTAGTCAATTTGAATGTTAATTATAAATTTGAACTAATTATGAATGTGCTTTAAAATGTAATTAACAACCATAATTAACCCAGTTTGTTAACCAACTTTATATCCAATTTTATTTTTCGATAGTCGCAAGTAATGTGTATCTGTAATTGTTCCGGTATTTTAATAAAAGATAAACAAACGTTCGGCATAACGAAATCCTGATATATCAATATTTTTATTCAAACAATACGAGAGTTCATGCAATATCAACATTGTTTTTCCAAAATGCCGAAAGGTTGTAATTAAAAAAATAATTGTGTTTTTAGATTGATCGATAATTTTATAAACTTCTACAAAGAAATTGCAATTGGTTAATTTGAAATATACAAAACATTTAAAAGTCCATTTATATGATCGTTCGATTGCAATTTGGATGCAATTAAGCTTACAAATATTCCTTTATTTGATAACTGATATTGTCGAACGAGAAATGTAACAGGATTTTAATGTATTTAAAATGTATTTATAAACATGATAATTTTCCCAGGTGAAAACACGAGATTACAACGTTCCTCTTTTGATTAAACATGACGCAGCATATTAAGAAAAAAAAATACTTCGCTATATTCCACCAATGTATTATAATTAAGAACAAAACAAATAAAATCACTAAAACCGGTGGACGTTTTTTTACTTCACACTATTTTCCATTTTTATTTAATTAAACAATAAAACTTTAATTAATACCAAAACTCAATTTGTTTTATTGTGGTAAGTGACCTAACTGTGCCCATTGGCCAAGTTGCACGGCGTTAAATCTAAGACTGCCATTGACTCAGGGACTAGGTTTGCCGTCGCCGATTCGCTGTCAGGATATACGAGATTTAGATAATGCTATTATGGTACTCGGCGATAATTTACAGGAAGAGCTCCAACCACTTTTGAACTCGTTTGAAGACAAATTATATTGGTCGCCGAAACAGGTATATAATCCAATATATTTTTATTTTTTGAATCGTTTATTTTGGCATACAAAAAATGAAAACAACAGTCAATATGTTTTCTTTGCTGTTTTCTCACAATGTAGAAATATTAAATCGCAGGTTTCTTAATAAATGATTCATTTATATTTTTTATATTTATATTTCTTATACCTATTTATTTCTTTTATTTACAGACGAGGAAATGGTAGACGCCCGCCCTCCCCTGTTTCCCCATCGGATGTGGAATCTCTATGAGAGGACCTTGAATGGACAAGACAGGACCAACAACCATGCACTTAGAGCTTGCAATGAAACACCGTACAATTTTTAAGTTTATAGAGGGATTGAATAAAGTTCAGAAGGGACGAGATGCTTATTATGAACAACTTGTGACTGGTCATCATCCGCCTCTAAAGTTAAAAAACTGCATACTTGCTGGCTAGAGAATTTTAAAATTAGTAAAAAATTATAATAAATATAATATAGAATATCTTAGAAGTTTAGCTCATAATTATGAGAGTAAATATGTTATTTCTAATAAAAATTTAAATAAAAAATTGAATCATTATTTTATTTAAGGATAATCTTATTGCCTATTTTTATAACTAAATCTTAATTATAAAATTATAAACTGAAGGCGAATCGGCTGGCGGTGAGTTGTCCCCATGGCGAATCGGCGACAGCGAATTGTCCCATTCCCTTTGACTCATGTCGGTTTTTCAATCATTGGTATTATGTTTGCTAATTTTAATACTTGTTTTTCGTACGTGGTTTCTGTAATTTCGAGATAGCCTGGTGAATAAAATTCACTGAAAAATTATCCAGAATCTGCAATTATAGCCATGTTTTCTTAAAATCAAATTAATATAATAAATGAGGTTAGAAGACAGAAGAGGAAACGGCAAGTAGTTTCGAGTCTGTAATACATACATAAAAAACAAAAATTAGCTAAAACATACCAAAAATTAACAGCAAGTACTTAGTGCTAGGATGCGTATGAGCGCACAGGTACAAGAAGTAAAATTACGGGCTAGGAGGTCGAAGTATAGCACAGATATATATAATATAATATATTTCTAGATAATTAAAGGTATGGCAGTTTCCATAGGCCAAACTGTGCCAAGAGTTTTCTACGGGACAATGCTGCTCATGCGCGGTTTAACTATTTTTTAGTTGCAGTGATGCCAATATATATGAATTTGGTATTGTTATTGAAGACTTCATGATTTGTATTTAAATCTTAAAATCAGGAAATCTACTTACATTTTAAAATACTGTGGCAACACTGTAAACTTCATGTTCATTTCAATGTCAAGCGTCCAGATCCGTATTCCGTATTCATATTCCCGCTCTCCTTTGTGATTATTAAGTATTAAGTGTTGAGTTCTTAGTGCAAATTTGATTTATTAAGCTCAGTTCTTAGTTTGGTTTAATATTTGGACAAATAACTAGGGTTATAATAGCGAATAAAAGACTGTGAGTGCTTGTATGGTAATTTCGTGGCCCAACAAAGGGAAAATGCCGGGTATTAGCTACTTCAAGTAAGTAAATAATCCTATAAAATGATTTTGGAAAACATTAATACTGGTATTAAGACTGCATTCATAATAGAAAATAATAATTATTAAACAATTTCTGTTTCATTATATTTGTTCATGGTTTTATCCATTTATAACATGTACTGATTAAAAATGTAAGCTTAGTCCGCCCCTGTCCGACGTAAATTTAAATTGCGAACACACGCTTGTTCGAAAATGCAATCTGCTAGGGACAATACTGCGCAACTCAGAAGGTTCAAATTCGTCGCGTGCTGCTTCAATTTAAGAACTGACCGAACCAACCATTAGTAAGAACTTGTCTTAGTACAGTTGTTTGTGGCATTCTTAACTGAATGCCTAAAGCAAAAATGATAATAAGTAACTGCAAAAACATTAGACTAACTATCTTACTGCGATTCATACAATAAAGAATGTGCAAATGGTTGACTTGATTAGTGACATAAGATATTTTTAACATATAAATGAGTCTATAACAATTAACAAGTGAAATAGAAATTAATATAATAAATATTAAATACCATATTCAAACTATTTATAATTTTGCAACAATGTTTTCTAAACGGCTAATGATTCTAAAAATAGATTCATATGTTTTGGTATCTCTATTATAATATTTTCTTTCCCTATCTCGCTTTCCTAGTAGCGAAAACAAAACAAATTCGTCACAAAGTACAATCTTTGCTAAAATCACTTTTCGCGCTATTATTTGTTCACGCATTCATTAGTATTTCGGATCTCGCAGAAGTTAGTCGATTATAGCAAAAAAAAAGGTATGCGTTAAAATTCCGGCTATAACCGCGCCTATTTTATCACATCATTTAAAACATTTTCTGAGATTTCAGTATTGCACCTAGTTATACAGTGAATAGTGAGTGACAACAGTTACTTTGATGATCATTTTTTTTAGCGCTTTAGTCTAGGTTTCGGATTGCCTCTGGTTCCACCTTCTGTTTATATTATGAATACCACTTGCACGGGCAGCATCAGTGGAGACAAAAATATTCCAGGGGTCGTATGGCTTGGACAAGACCCTTAACGGTCAGAAGGGCGGTATTTACTTTCCCTACTGGGGTTGAGTATTTGGGTATTACCTGCGTGGATAAAGTAAACAAAAATAAGATTTCAGTAAAACATTTTATTTATCCGGCAAGGAAACACGGGTGTGTAACACGGTCCTTTAATCGTTGAAACGTGGAAGGGTACTGGCACGTCTTCTAGGCTGGCGTGGTCGTATTAACGGTTCCGATACGATACAGGTTTCAGCTTGACCTGTCTCTAAATGTCTACCTAACCTAACTATTGTATTAAAAAAATCTTTTTGTCTGCAGAGCCTCTGATTGTTTCGCACCTTCCATTCTATTTATTAATTTAAACCTTCTACTCTACTTGCCCTTTATCTCTCTGGATACTCTTCTTTTAGAAATCGGATGGCTGTGAATCGTGTGAAGGAAGGTTGTACGCTTGTATGTGTTTTTGCATTTCGGATTGGACTGAAAAGACTAGAAAATTTTATGAATGGATTATAGTTCGTGGGTACATTATAGCTTTTAGGTTGTTTACTATTACTATTTATAATTTTATTATTCATGTTTTATTTAAATTGTCTTGGAAACTTATGCAATGCTGAGGATGCTTGTTGATTTTTGCTAGTCATTTGGTCCTGGCCTTGTTCAGTTCGTTGCACTTCTTTGTGATTATTACGGGTCCTTGATTCTGACAAAGTCCCTGATGAATTATTTTGTACGAATAATAAATACTACTAAATTCTATAACTTGTCTGTATTACGTGAAATTTTAAAATTCTAATTTCAGATTTGGATTCAGATTTAAAAAGTAAACAAAAAATTGTTGTACAAAAAGTTTGTGCCTATTAAGACAACAAGTTATAGTGGTCAAAAGTTTTAAAATTTTTAAATTTTTTGCTTATTTGGGGGTGAGAATTGGAGGGTGTTGAAATGTCAAAAATATCAAATCTCGCCATTTTTGAAAACATTAAAAAAGACCATGAGACTTTTTTTATGCTCTGATTATTATAAAACTAATTTGTCTGAAACTTTTTTTTATCCGACCCACGGGGGCGGAACTGGAGGGGTTGAAATTTCAAATAATTTATATCTCCGCCATTTTTAAAAAAATTGAAACAGGTCATAAGAATTTTTTTATGTTTTAATTATTATAAAACTAATTTGTCTGAAACTTTTTTTCATACCAGCCACGGGGGTGGAATTGGAGGGGGCTTAACTTTCAAAAAATTTATATCACCACCATTTTCAAAAATATTGAAACAGGCCATAAGACTTTTTTATACTCTAATTATTATAAAATTAATTTGTCTGAAACTTTTTTTAATCGGACCTTAGGGGATGGAACTGGAGGGGGTTGAAATTTCAAAAAATTCATATCCCCGCTATTTTTGAAAATATTGAAACAGGTCATGCGACTTTTTTTAAGCCCTAATTATTATAAAATTTATTCTTTTGAAACTTTTTTCGATCTGACCATATCGTGGGGTGGGGAAGGATGAGTCTCAAATTCAAACATAAATCTACCTCCCCTTGTCGACCCTTCCGACAGGAATTTTTATTTATTTTTATTAATTTTTCAACTGGTTATATCTAAAATCAGACCCATATGTATATTATGGTAGAAATTATTTTCTTTCATCCTCACTGAACCACTGTTCGTTATGGTGTAATCTTGACCTGATGCTGTCTGTTCCTTGATGTTGGGAAAACCAGACATCAAGTTAGTATTTACAAAATTTATATTTATTTACAATTTTTAACACCTCTTTTATATAATATACTGTCCATAAGCACAATGGCAATCTTCCACCATGACACACAGTTCGACAAGGAAAGATAGAGGGATCACTGACGTGTTTGTAGGTCAGTGGTACCAACTGAGATAAAAACACTGGGACTGGGCTGACGCTATGTTTTAAACACTTGATTCGTTTTGTATTTTCTTTTGTGTAGGCATACCGTCCCTTCTTGTACCAAATGTTAGGATTATTTTGGTTTCTTTTCTTCCTTATTATATACATTAATCCCTTCAATTACAAATTGGTTGTGGTGGGACTACTTTTACGAACTAGTCTACTCCTCTTGATGCTTGCTTCGGCACGGCTGCTTTAGTTGAAAACTGTATAAGTTGTTTATTGATCCTCAGTTGATACTTCCTTATTATTCATGACCTATTATTGCAAGTGTATCCTTTTGCAGTTTTCTATTGCCTTTATTTTTCGTGTAACTGGTTTCTTTGCTCAAATTTTTAGCATTTTGTATCTAGACATCGTATTGCTATTCATTAATCCGAATACTGAGTTGAATATATTCGATACTCAGTTTTCCATCGAGTTCTCGATTCTTATCAATGTTCGAGAACCGAGTTCTCGATTCTTTTACAATTTTTGATTCTTCCCATCAATAATACTGATAGGTATGTGCTACAATAGAAGCAAAATTTCATTTTTATTTTTCCTTAATAATATTATTAATTAATCTTATATGGCCAGAGTTAGAATTCTAGGAATAATTAATAAAAACAAAAATTTGGAATTAATGATATTATGTTGACGCAAAAATACGTCCTTTAACTGAGTAAATAATCAGGTCGTTAATACTATTTACCGTATCGATCGTTCCAATAATCAAATGTAACATATTAATGTAATTAAAGGAAATGCAAACATCATCAGTTTGTAGTTGAACCAAAATAAATAAAGATATAAACTGACTGCCTTAATGGATATCATTACCGTTAAAATGGATGTTAAATAATTCCCCTTTTTTAGAAATTTATTTATTGTACTCAAACAGGGGACAAAGTATAAAAACGTACAAAATCGAATACCAGAAATTATTGTATATTACGATTTAACCAATTTCGACAATAATAAATTAACTTAAGTAGAAAATAAAATCAGAACTAAAATTCAAGTAAATATTTTTCCCCCTTAACCAACTTTACACGAAATCCCAAAAGTATCAAATTAAATTTGCACCACCTTGTATATATCATATGATATTTTCTATTTATTATGTGATCTTCATACTGTTTGCCATTATTACTAGATACCATTTCTCCAATAAAAAAATTACCCTAATTTTCACACCCTGCGCCCTTCTTGATAACTTTAAATAGCATTGGTCGACTGATAAGTCATTTAAAAGGTTTTTCAATTCTCCATTTAACATTTTAAATTTGCTTTATTAGTTTTGGACTTCAATTTAAAATATGAAAAAATTAAGAAGACGAAACAACACGACAGTGCTTGATTAATTGGATTATATCTCCATTAAAAAACTAAAATAACAATAAATAAAAATTGAAATCAGTTGCCATTTAAAACTTTCAAGAGTAACCTGCTCAAGTGGTTGAAATTAGGTTAATATCTTTTGCAGAAATGTATTTCATTAGAAATAAAAATCGACCTATCCGATCATTTTCTTGATTACTTTTCGGTACGGAAATAAGTAGGGGGGGGGGATTAAGAATTTACGTACGCACTGTATAAATAGCAGGAAAGTAATGTGTTGGAAACAAAAAATATCTTAATGTATGGATTAACCATATAAATCTAAGCATTTAATAGCTTATTTTTTTTTAATGGTGATATAAATAAATATTTTGTATTATATCAAAATATTGAAATAAAACAGTTTTGTGCCCAATTATATTATTTAAAAATTGTTAATAATAGGTTTATACCCGTTTTTAATATGTGACTTTTGTGAATTTTGGATATTATTATAAATATTTCAAATTTAAACCAGATTTAAAATAAATGGCGTTGCAATGGTTATTTCAAAATAACTACAAACAAAAGAAGATTATGAAGTAATTAAAAATAAATTTATATGTATACTACATATAAAATTATTTCAAACGCATTTATAACTGTATTAATGATTAAAATTTGCATTTAATTTTAAAACAAAATAAAAACAAAGGATATTAGTCACATCATGATTCTATTAAAATAATATTTTGTTTTACTTTCCCGACCCACATTCGAGAAGGGAAAGTTTTGTGAACTAGCTAAAAAAAATTTTCGTGATAAAAATGGAAATATTCATTTTGAGGTCCCCTAAGATGATTAAGACCATTTCTAGATAGAAGTCTGTCTGTCTGTTTATCTGTGTGTCTGTCTGTATTCCTTCCATGAATTATGTCGACGCTCTATTACAGTTTCTATGGGAGGATGCTGACCCTGCAAACTCATCACTTTCAATTCTAGGATTTTTATATCATAAGCTTTGTTTGCATTTGTATCATTTTTATACATTTATATTTTTATGGTTCCGTACCCCAAAGGGTCGAAACGGAACCCTATTGCTCTCACTCGCGTGTCCGTCCGTCCGTCTGTCTGTCACACCGGTCTAGCAGCTAAACCGTTGGGGCTAGAGTCTTCAAATTTTCACAGTATATGGATCTTGTTGACCCAAAGCCATATAAATTATAAAAAATATTTTTAAATGTTTTCAAGGGGGCTCCCATACAGCTAAAGGGGGAGCTGACAAAAAAAATTTTGGCCAACCCCATCAAGTGAGGTATCGTTGAATAGGCCTCATTGAGTAGATAAAAGTCATATTCTTTGTTTTAAAAAATATTGCAAAATGTAGGCATGAGAAGCCACCAAAGTCAGCATTTTTTACAAAATTTTGTTCCGAAGAATTTTTTAACTTTCCATTGACCTATGAACTTGAAATTTGGTGATAATGTTTATTGTTACGTATATTTTACCAACAAATACTAATATATTAATAAATATGATTTTTTCATTACCATGCCCTAATTTTTAGGGTTCCGTACCTTTGGATTTATGCGAATTGCGATAATTCGCTATTTTATTTTTTCTATCTATGCAATCGTATTAGTTTAATTAAAAAACGCATTTTTCATCTTATAATTTTTTTTCTATCTTTGTCGGTTACGCTGATATTAACAAATTTGTTCGTTGCATTTCAAAATTTGTTAATATATCTAAGTATATAAGCGGATTGTGATATTCATAAAATTTTTTTCTTCGTCTAACACACATGCATATAATGATATTGTTTTTAGTGCAATATTGAAAATTGATATATGTTTGTATTTGGTTGAAAAAAATGCTGTACGGGTATTTCCATATCGAAATTTCATGTGATTCATACATGTCCTTTAATGTATTGGGATGATAAATAAATCTATCCTCCACCAAGGGATTTTTTTTCTTTGCCCAATTTTTAGTAGTTAAGCATCGTACAGAAAATCAAAATGTCTTTAAACCTAACCAAAATTCAAATTACCAAAACCCTACACCTATGAGTGTAACGACTAGAAATACTAATAATAAGCCGACGCCTACGAGCGTATTAACGAGAAACTCAGGACAAAATACTCCATACTCCAAAATTCACGACCATACAATCATTTCCAAAAGTCACAACCACAAAATAATTAATTTAAATCCTGAACAAATTTATTTATCTGAAAACGAATATGTCGAATCTGACCAACATTTTTCTCAAAATCAATTTGATAACGAATAAATAACCTCGGTGATCTTAGCACCAGGCCGGCCAGCACCAAGCTTATAACGAAGTAATCTTGTCTCACGGCCGGACAACTCCAAGCGGCACTTTTCCACCACGGTTAAATACTTTCACAAATTCATTCTGCCGGTTTGGGGTCTACTTATACAAAATTTCTCGTTCTCCCGAAAAAAAATATTGAAATTTGTTCGACCGCTACGAAAATCTAATTTTAGATTCTTGGAGCTGGCCCCTTCGGGGAGATGTATGTTTACGAAAAATTTTGTCTGAATAGTGCTTCTATTCCTCTATGTAATCAGCTAATTTTTGTTCGTGGCCGCCTTTTGTCAACCCCCAAAAATAAATATTGAACTTTGTTCGACCGTTACGAAAATCTAATTTTAGATTCTTGGAGGTGGCCCTTTGGGGGACATGTATGTAAACAAAAAATTTTGTCTGAATAGTGCTTCCATTCCTCTATGCAATCAGCTAATTTTTGTTCGTGGCCGCCTTTTGTCAACCCCCGAAATTAAATATTGAAATTTGTTCGACCGCTACGAAAATTTAATTTTAGATTCTTGGAGGTAGCCCTTTCGGGGAGATGTATGTTTACGAAAAATTTTGTCTGATTAGTGCTTCCATTCCTATATGTAATCAGCTAATTTTTGTTCGTGGTAGCCTATTGTGAACCCCCGAAATTAAATATTGAAATTTGTTCGACCGCTACGAAAATTTAATTTTAGATTCTTGGAGGTGTCCCTTTGGGGGAGATGTATGTAAACGAAAAATTTTGTCTGAATAGTGCTTCCATTTCTCTATGTAATCAGCTAATTTTTGTTAGTGACCGCCCATTCTCAACCCCCGAAAAAATATATTAAAATTTGTTCGAGCGCTATGAAAATCTAATTTTAGATTCTTGGAGGTGACCCTTTCGGGGAGATGTATGTAAACGAAAAATTTTGTCTAAATGGTCCTTCCATTTCTCTATGTAATCAGCTGATTTTTATTCTTGGCCGCCTATTATCAACGCCACAAAAAATGTAAACAAATTAATAAAACGAGAAATTTTGTATGAGTAGACCCCAAATCGGCAGAATGAATTTGTAAAAGTATTTGACAGTGGTGGAAAAGTGCCGCTTGGAGTTGGCCGGCCGTGAGCCAAGATTACTTCGTTATAGGCTTGGTGCTGGCCGGCCGGGTGCTAAAATCACCGAGGTGAAGAAATAAATTTTCAGGAAATGCCTCGCCCGCAAAACGAAACTTGCACCCAAGCTAATATCAATAAATATGCACGATTCTGACGACTTGTATTATGGAATAATTCCAGAGTACAATTTAAAATTTTTAATTGATTCTGGATCTACCAAATCTTTTATTAATTCTGAAATTGCCTATAAATATTTTTCGAAATTAATAATTGATGAACCATTTATTATTAAATCGGTTTTTCAGGAATCTGCACACAAAAATAGTGTTTTAATCCCGGCATCAAACATTTTTCATTTGCCGAATAAGTTTGATTTAAAATTTTACTTATTTAAATTTAATTGTTCATTTGACGGACTAATTGGAACAGATAATCTAAAAGCTTTAAAAGCTGTGTTAGATTTTTCTTACGGACTTTTAACTCCGTTTACAAAAATTAAATTAAATATCCATAAAGGGCAAAACACTTTTTTTTCCTCAGTAAAACTATATCTATCTTCATAATTTTCCATTAACTACATACCTGTATATCCTTCTATATGTATAACCCAAAAGAAATAAATTGCGCCGAAGTTCGGAAACTATTTTACCTGGACACAAACTGTAATAATAGTTGTTGTTAGTTGGAAAATAATGGTGACAATCTTACTGGTAGCTATTAAGCAGTTGGGTCACACATGCCTTCCCCGTTTTTCGGCGCAATAAGCAAGGGCGTCAACCACCAGACCGTAGCATGTGAAGAATTTTAATCACGTCAGAATTAATTATATAGCCTACTCCTGCGGTTACCTGATGCTCTCGAACTTTAAACTAAAATCATAAGTGAAATTATTTCACTAAAATCCTGTAGACTAAATCAAGGATTATTTACTTAGTACTTTGGATTATTTTATCCCTATTACCATGTTCTGTTTAAATAACGGATTTTTAATATACTGAGTGTGAAGTAATAATTTATTATTAATCAAAATTTATTATTTAATCAAATACTTGATAATCTACGGCAAAAGAGGGTCAGTTAATAGTAAAAAAGTTAGGTATGTCCAAGATCAGTCTAGGTATATTTCGAATTATAGTTTGTATCAAATCATCTATGTTGTTATGTAATGATAAACTAAAGATTTACTATTATTATTATTATTTTAACGAAGTTCCTTAACGCGGTAGGAGTGAATTGGCAGAAAGTGTCACATTAGGAAAAGCGTTATGCCTTATTCGATTTTCCTCATTTTTCTCATAGTTCTGTTTTTTTTCTATTTCCTTCTATTGCTTCCTACTTTTTTCTCATTTTTTCTTATTCATCTGATTTTTTGTGATTTTTTTGCTATTTTTTGTGGATTTGATTACGATTTTTTGCGATTTATTTGAATTCTTTCGTTTTCGTTCATTTCTTTTTAATTTTTTTATGGTTACACAATTTTGCGGTTTTTTGGTACATTGTTTTTTTTTAGATTTTTTGCAATTTTTTGCGATATTTTTGCGGTTCTTTGCGATATTTTTGCGGTTCTTTGCGATATTTTTTGATTTGTTGGGTTTTTTTTGCGGCTACTTTTATTTTGCAATATTTTTAAGGTATTTCCGGTTTTTATAATTTTTTTATCGTTCTTTACTGCCGTGTTTTACAATTTTATTTTTCATTTTTTTCTCTAATATTTTCTGATTTTCTTTCAATTCTTTTCAATGTTTTCCGATTTTTTTGGTTTTTTAGTTTTTTTCTCTTTTTACTAATTTTTTCTGTTGCCTTTTGACATTTTCTGCTGTTTTTTGATTTTTTCTGTTGTCTTTCGATTTTTTTCGTTTTTTTTCAATTTCTTATAGGTTTTTATAACTTTGTCTCATTTTTTTCTTCTTCTTCTGTTTATTTTTGCTTTTATTGTTTTCTAATTTTTTTTCTTATTCATCTGTTTTTTTGCGATTTTTGGGATTCATTTCAATTCTTTAGAATTTGTTCATTTTATTTATGGTTACAATTGTTTTCCCTTTTTTGATTGTTCTCTGCCATTCTTTCCGACATTGTTTGATTTCTTGCATTTTTTTGCGACTTTCTTTGAATTTTTTTTGCGCATTTTTACATTTTTTTGGATTTTTTCGTTTTTTCTGTATTTTACAGTTTTATTTCTCATTTTTTTTGTAATATTTTCTGATTTTTCTTTCAATTGTTTTCAATCTTGTCTATTTCTTTCCTATTTTGTCCGATTTTTCTGATTCATCTAATTTTTTCTCGTCTTTTTCTTATTTTTCTGATATTTTTCCTGTTTTTTCTGTTTTTTTCTGATTTTTTTCTAATCTTTCCTCATTTTTTCTTATTGCTGTTTTTTTTTAATTCTTTCTTTCGCTTTTTAATCTTTTTCGCAATTTTTCTATTCTTCTGATATATTACGATCTTTCGGTTTGTTTAATTATTTTTCTTATTTTACTGATTTTTTCCTATTGTCTTCTGATTTTTTCTCTTGTTTTTTCATTTTTTTTCTGTTGTATTTTTCGATGCCTTTCGATTTCTTTCGATTTCTTTCGATTTCTTTCGATTTCTTTCGATTTCTTTCGATTTATTTCGATTTCTTTCGATTTCTTTCGATTTCTTTCGATTTCTTTCGATTTCTTTCGATTTCTTTCGATTTCTTTCGATTTCTTTCGATTTCTTTCGATTTTTTCGATTTCTTTCGATTTCTTTCGATTTCTTTCGATTTCTTTCGATTTCTTTCGATTTCTTTCGATTTCTTTCGATTTCTTTCGATTTCTTTCGATTTCTTTCGATTTCTTTCGATTTCTTTCGATTTCTTTCGATTTCTTTCGATTTCTTTCGATTTCTTTCGATTTCTTTCGATTTCTTTCGATTTCTTTCGATTTCTTTCGATTTCTTTCGATTTCTTTCGATTTCTTTCGATTTCTTTCGATTTCTTTCGATTTCTTTCGATTTCTTTCGATTTCTTTCGATTTCTTTCGATTTCTTTCGATTTCTTTCGATTTCTTTCGATTTCTTTCGATTTCTTTCGATTTCTTTCGATTTCTTTCGATTTCTTTCGATTTCTTTCGATTTCTTTCTCATTTTAAAATTTTAAATAGTGAAAAAATAACGTGAGAAAATTTGTACCTCATGGGTCCTTCGGCCGCAATTTTTTTTTATTTCAAAATACTTAACCTATGGATACCCGTCACATTATAATTATACACAATTTCTTATCCCATCCGTCGCAGCAGAGTGAAGGATTTCCTAGGTAAATACAGGTTTCAAACTTTTGGTAAGTTAAGCCCTGGATAAACATGAGTGTTGAGGGTTTAAACAGTGTTACTAATTTATTATATCGTTTAGGCCGGGATGATAATTAGTTTACATGGAAACCCTCATTATAGGAAATTATAAAGCTAATATCAGAGAGTTTATGCGTAAGAACCGAGCTACCGGCGCTAATTTGAAATTCCAAAATTTTGTACTCAATATACTTATATATAAAAGAAAAATTTAATTTATTCAGTTTAATGAGCTTTTGCTTTTAAATGTTGTTTAAAATTTTAAGTGCTATTTAAATTCTATAAAAAATATATTAGTTTTAAATCTATCAGATAATTGTTGATCATATATAAAGTCACTTTTACATTCCGAAACGAGGTTTGATACCGACATGCAAAAAAAAACGGCATAAAATATATCAAACATGTTTAGTAAAAATTACATCACTGATGCCTTCAATGGCTTTGTTATTATAAACTTATACCACCTATAGGAAAAGTCAGTGGCAGAGTGGAACAAATATAACAAGTTATAGGGAAAAGAAAATATTACAGCATGGATTTTCCTTTAAAACAGATGAAAATCAAGCAGTCTAATTCATGATTTAGTTTATCTCTATTATGGTTCTTAATATAGGAATCAAGAAGGTTCTTAGTTTCTCTGTTCTATTTTTTCGTCAAAAATTTTCATTTAATATATTTTTACTTATATACTTTTATATTATCGATTATTGGTGATTTACATTATTATTTTTATTTTATGATTTTCCCTCCTTGTATAACTGATGTTTATACAATGTGTCCACTTATGCAGCATATGGGAAACTTTTTTATTATTAGTTTAAGAAAAAAAGTTATTCTTCATATATACGAGGTATACGAGGTGTGTCCAAAAATATAAATTTTGCTCGAGAGCAAAGTATACTTGTTTTAAAATATTTAGGAAATGTTATGTGGAAAACTTGTTCAGAAACAAATCTTAAATTACAACCTCTCAAAACAATTTTCTTGCAAATTTTTTTCTTGTAGTAAATGGCGAAGTGAACTTGTTCGCATAAAATTAGTTTTCACAAATTATTTTAAACTAATTTATTGGTTTTTAGTTAAAATAAAACATTTATCAGTTTCGAAAAAAAAAGAACAGATATACGAAGTCTTATCTGTTAGGTAATCACAATCTTTTTTAGGAGTGAGCCTGAGGCCTACTAACTTTGGTCTGAAAAATTCACTTTAACAATAAACACAAGAACTATACGCAACACGGAATTTATCGACATAACGCTATAAAGACTTACTGTCAGTAGATAGAACGTTCTTTAACTTTAACGGTTCTGTAACTAATGACAATGACGTTTAGATTGTGACAATTGTATAAGAAATCAACTTGTAAAGTTTTATTCTAAACGTCATTGCCTTTACTTATTGAGTCTTTAAAGTTAAAGGACGTTCTATCTACTGACAGTATATGTCTTTTAAAAACTGAGGGTGAATTATATAAAAAAATAACAAACAGATGTCATTAATCTTTTAAAATATTTTGTTACAATAATTTATAGAAAAAGAAGGTGTTAAAAGCAGAGGAATTATATACCAATAAGAAATTTTGTTAAAGTTACAAAGGATTAAAAACATATTTTTAAAAGTTCCAAAGAAGTTTTTTTTTTGGAAATGGTAGTTGATTAATAGGATGGGACAGTTTAAAATAAGTAATGTCGAAAGAAGCAATTAGAAAACAATTTTTAAGAAGAAAGAGAGGATAAAGACTGAAGAAATAAAAAGACAAAGCGATTCGAAGAAGGAAAGAGTGTTGCCAGAGTTAAAGTTGGATTTGTTGGAGCGGTAAAAGACGAAGAGGTGAACAGTGTTTAAAATTTATTTTTATGCGTGGTTTAACTTTTGAAATCTTTGTTATTTTTTAAAATTATTATATCATTACAAATGGCCCTATTAATTTTTATAATTATAATATGAAAAAAGTGACCTGTTACAATATTTTTAGAAATGGCGGATATGAAATTTTTGAAATTTCAGCCCCCTCCAGTTCCACCCATGAAGGTCAGATCGAAAAATGTTTTAAGCGAATTAATTTTATAACAATTAGGACATGAAAAAAGTATTATGACCTGTTTCTATATTTTTAAAAATGGCGGAGATATGAATTTTTTGAAATTTCAACCCCCTCCAGTTTCCACCCCCTAAGAGGTAGAATGTCCAAAAATAATAGAGTTCCTCTCATAGATACGAGAAAATGATTGGCGAAACAATTTTTGAAATCTGACGACTGGATCTTGAGTTATCGTCTCCACATACATCCATCCATCTATCCAGAACGACGGATACGAAAAATTTTTTCACCTAATCGTGTTGTGGGTGGCTCAAAACGTCGAGAAAAGTCATTTTAAGCAAAAAAATTTTTTTTTTTATGATTCTAATACTTTCAGTACGGACCGAAGTAATTATAGATTTAATCTAGTTTAATTTGTGTATATTTTTAAATTATATGGAAGAAAAAAATTAAAAAAAAAATGTTTAAAGATTTTAGGCTGTCATTCTAGATTTGGAGGTAAATATTATTTCTTAACAAATTTTCCAAATAACATTTAAGTATATTTTTTTAAATATGCGTAATTATAGGATATAGAGTAGGTACCCAAACAGCACAGACCGTCCCGAGGACCTCCGATTTAGATCCGATTCAGGTCTGAAGGTCCCAGGCCATTTTCAGGACGTCCTTGGGACAACTGATTTTGGACTTCCCTGGGACATCTTTCTTGTACGTCTCCAGGACGTCCGATTTAGGTCCACTGTTGAGCATTCCAGCGAGTTTGAATTTTTATATTTTTCATCATTAATAATTAACAAAACTCCGTAAACTGATGTAGTTGGATAGATTGATAAATATATTGAAAAAAAATATTTTAAGCGAAATGAAAAAAAAATTACTTAAAGTTGAACTAACCCATAAATTTTCCCTTTTAACGTAATTTGTATATTCGAAAAAAATTTAAAAAAATTCAATACCAAAAAGTCATTGATACAACGAAAATATTTTCCCCCTGATCGGTAAATCGCACACGGTACGATTCTCGAGGTTCATTGGAAACAATCTTCATTCGATTTATGTATTTGATTGGTAATAATAATCGAATGATTGTCATGTACATATATCTATATTTGATTGTAATTTTTAATTATAAGTATATAAGTGTACTTTATTCGAAACCATTTATAAAATTGTTACTGTTGAGGTTATAAAATCTATTTATTAATTAATATATAAATTTTATACTTAAATTAAATTATTATAGAATCGATTAATCGATTTCAATCGTTATTAAAACAAGTCCTCCTTATTTGACGTATCAGTGTTTTAAGAGCAGCGTTGCCAGATGAAACAGAATTTCATAGTTTAAGAAAAAATACTGTTTTACTGTGATAGTTTTTTTATTCTTTTTGAGTAACTTAAAGAATTTCCATTTAAGGTTTATTTCGCTATTATTTTTCCATTGCTTTTAAGTTTTGTACATAAGTCATACAGAACGTAGGTGTGTCATTTACTCATTCAAAAATACATTTTGATATATATTAATATGAATATAATGAAATCTGCATGTTACACTAATGCTGTGCATGTTTTTTACTATTCATTTTGAGAAAAACTTGTGTATGAAATAATATAGTAGAATTTAAAAGCGAGCTCTTGGCAACATCGCTTTGACACCTGCAAAAGAAACCACGCCAAGGTCTTGAAAGGAGCATGCTCTTGAAAGGACCAGTAGTGTAGTGAAAATAAGTTTTTTGTTTTTGTGTGTGCCGTTTGCTGCTAAAAGGTAAGGAGTAATTAATTATTTGAGTGTTCTGTATTTATAATGTCTAATATAAACAAATATTACATGCGGGCTAAAAGAATACGAACGAAAGAACCGGAAGAATGTGGGCAGCCATCTAAAATAATATGTACTGAAGGTTTGTTTCCTGCAGAAAGAAGATTTGAAATAAACCAAATTGCAAATACAGATGAACCGTACAGTTCAGAATCAGACGACGATTGTAATTTTATATTTTCCGACTCAAATGACGATGAAGATTATGTTTTACCAGAACCCATAAATGTAACTGAAGTCAAAAATATTTCTTCTTTTTTATCAGAATGGGCATTACGCCATAATATTACTCATATTGCGGTTAATGATTTATTAAAACATTTAAATAATTATTTTCCGCTGCAATTACCCTTGGATTCAAGATCACTATTAGGTACATGCAGACAAGTTAAAACAAATATTGTTGAGCCTGGAGAATATTACCATTTTGGAATTAAATCATGTGTAGATAAATTGGTTGCTTGTAATCCTAAAATTTTTGAAAATAAGAATTGCATTGAACTAAACATTAATATTGATGGTTTGCCTCTAGCAAAAAGTTCAAGAAGTCAGGTATATCCCATCTTATGCAGACTAAGTGGATCTAATGATGTAGATATGATTGGGATTTACCATGGCTTCGAAAAACCAAAGGAAGCAAATGACTTTTTGGCTCAATTTGTTTTGGAATTAAAAAGTCTAATGAAAAATAATATTATCGTAAATGGAAAAATGTTTACCATCCAACTTAAAACTATCATCTGTGATGTTCCAGCAAAAGCGTTTATTACTTATAGTAAAGGTCACACCGGTTATGATTCTTGTAGCAAATGTGATATTAAGGGAATCTATTGTGATAAAAGAGTCTGTTTCCCTGACACAATCAATAATAATTTAAGAACAAAATATAAAGGTCAGTCAGTGTTAAAATCAATACCCAATATTAATATGTTTGATAATTTTCCTCTAGATTACATGCACTTATTGTGTTTAGGTGTAATTAAAAAATTGCTATTGCTGTGGAGTTCTGGTAAACAAACATCTTTTAAACTAACACCAGCAAAAATTTTAGCCATTTCGGAAGCTTTAGAAAGTAATAAAAACTGTATACCTAAAGATTTTAATAGAAAACCCAGAAGTTTAACAGACATAAAAAGATGGAAAGCAGACAATTTTTGTTTTACACAGGTCCTGTAGTACTAAAAGATAAACTTAGTAATGTGAGATATTTAAATTTTTTAGTTTTACATGTAGCTTCAACAATATTGTCAAATTCAAAATATTTCACTTATTTAGATTATGCTTCTGAGCTATATCTATATTTTGTCAGATCTTTCAAACAATTATATGGACCTCAATATATATCACATAATTTTCATAATTTATTACACCTTACTAATGATGTTAAAAATCATGGTCCCCTAGACCAATTCAGCTGTTTTCCTTTTGAAAATTATTTGCAGTCGATCCTTAAATCACTAAGAAAAAAGGATAAACCTCTTGCACAAATTATTAAACGTCAGAGTGAAATTCATAATCTTTCTACTAATTGTAAAATTACTAATTATCCTTTATTGAATAATGAGCATCAGAATGGCATAACATTGGACAATGTAAATGTGCTTAAACAGTACAGAAAAATTATATTTGAAAGTTTTACTCTGGAAATAAGTGAACCTGAAAACTGTGTTGCACTTACTAATGGTGACATAATACTAGTAAAAAATATTATAGAGCTTAAAAATAATAAGTATGTTTTGATTGGTAACAAATTTTCATTATTGTCAGATTTCTATACCCAACCATGTTCTTCATCAGTTTTTGGCATTTTTTTGACATCAGATGAATTCGATTGTAATCAGTGCTACAGTGTTAATGAAGTTGCTCATAAATGTATAAAGCTAAAATATAAGGAAAAGTTTGTTATATTTCCTTTACTCCACACTAATAATACTGCGTCATAAAAAGACACGTCTTTACTGTATATATTAATTTTTTTTAACTAAATATTTGTTTTATTCTCAATTAAATTTATTGAAGTAGCTAGTTTTTAAGTATATATGCATATGCAAAATATTCAAATTTGCGAACTTATGTTTATATGACATTTTAGTTCTAGAATAAGCCGAGGAACTCTCCATTGAATTTTTTACATGTACTTAATATTTATAATTTGATACACATTAACATGACTTTTTTATTTTACATATTTTCCATGAGAAATGGCAACCTGGACAGTTGTCCAATTTGAAGATAACTCCGTTGAGTCAGTTCCGACATCTTGGATTGCAGGTGATCAATGTCACTGGTCAGTTCTTCCTCAACCAAAATTAATGAACGCTATCAGAAAAAATGAGTCTGTAAATACGTGCTGGCCCTCGCATAAAGTGAAAATTTTCAGAAATTCCACATTTGGTAAGTATTTATACAGGTACTTAACTACAATTATTATTATGAAATTGTCAACTACCTAGTGGCGCTTTAGTATCATTGATATACTCAATAATTAAATTAAATACAGTGACTATTTCTTTGAAATATGTGTAGGGGATTATGCAACTGCAAGAAAGAAGACTATTTTAGCAGAAGAAACAAGTGATTTAGCTTCAGAAATTGAAAATTTAGTAGGAAAAAGAAAACGAATTCAAAAAGTTCTTAGCAGATCATCATCATCATCTGATGAGGAACGAAATCCCATAAGAAGAAAAAACATTAGCGAAGTTATTATTCATGAACCAGGAGCTTTGGAGTCTCCTCCAAAATTGACTACTGGAATAATATCAGCCTCTCTTCCAAAATTGCCTGCTGCACCAAAGCCAAGCGCAACTACTATTTCACTTATAAGTGAGCATTTGTTTTAATAATATCTTTTTCATCATTTGTCAATTTGCTTTGCGACCTCTTATTAGATACAATTTCCAGTACTCGCTTCTTCTATAACTAAATTATGTGATTTCTGTATATGTTTTAGATGATTTGAATATGGAAAATGATGGTAAAAGGACCCTGCTTTGTCAGAATGAATGTAAAATGTGCTGTAATAGATCTAGAGGTAAGATATAAAGACAATAATACTTGTTTCTTATGTATAGATTTGTTTTTGAAATATACAAGTGATATTTATACATTAAAAATATTTTGTTTCAGATACAAAAATGCTAGGTGATATCCTTAACCAGACAAATATTATAAGAGTAATAACGACAGACATTCTAAAAGAAATTAATAAAAAAATTGAAACTGCAGGAAGTTCTAACCAGAACGTATCTATTCAAAATAAATTTCCAAACATTCAATTTCCGATACAAAGTCAAGATGAAATGGACATGTATCATTCTTTACTGTCTGATGCCGATAATTTAGAAGTTACTGTAAGTAAAAGTAAATTTAACCAAAGTCTAATTGAAACTGAAACTTTGAAAATCTAATATAGAATTCAGTTAAATGTACAGCTTTAGAATGTAAATTAAATAACCATGTACAATATTTTTTTAGGTTAATGAACTCTCAAAAATGGGCGGTACGAATAACTACAACTTCGTTAAGAGAACTTTAACAGCTATGTTAAGTAATAGTCAAGCCAAGAAATTCAGTTTTCATGGAAGAAATGGAAAGATTCCTTTCAAGAATCACTTATTGTGTAAAGCAATATTAAGTAAGTATATACCCTATATGTTGTCTTTTAACTTACTGTTTATCAACAATTATTTTGAATGTCATTGAGAGGTGAGAATGAAATGAGATAATTTCTATGAATTACTAGATCCTGATTTAAGAATATCTATGTCAGAAATTAATGTTCAAAAATCTTACATTTCAAAATACAGCATGTTAAAAGTAAGCAAATAAAACAGGATTTTCGCTGTAACTTTTTAAAAATGAATATTTTTTAACGAAACATTACTTACTGGACTAACGACCCAATATTTGGCCCCCAATTTTCTACGCCACTTGATAAATATTTTAAATTATTATTGTTTTCAATTGTTATTTAATTCAGTGAAAAAACTATATAGCATTTGATATAGAAAAAAATTATATTTTTTGAAAATAAAATAGATGGAAGCGAGTCATGCAGGTGCAAAATATACATTATAAGCATTGATTTTATTTGTAATTTAAAATCTGACCAGGTTTGAACATTTTTATGTGCTATACTATGCTAGGATGTGAAAAATATGATCAGTGTAATCCTCTACCATGGCAGAAACTCGCCTTGCATATTAAAATATCTAATGGTTTTTATTCTTTTTTTTTAGTGGCAGCCGATAGAGCCCATTTAGCGAATACTGAGGCGCAGACAGAGATTTCTATAAAATCATGGTTAAAACGAAGTACTGAACGGGAAAAAACTGTAAATAAAAAATTTTAACTCTTTTTTTAAATTAAATTTAATTTAAATCCTTTTTTTGTTAATAAACTCGTTTATAATACTGTATTCATTTTTATTTTACCATAACGGTCCCAGAAAGATCCCGTACAGGTCTAAAAGAGGCTTTTTAGTGGTCCCCGAAAGGTTTTATACAGGTCCTAAAAGGATCCTAAATAGGTCCTAGAAATGTCCTATATCTGTCCTGGGAAGGACATTTTGGGACCAATATCGAACGTCCTCGGGACTCCTTGATTATTAACAAAATCTGTCCCGAGGACGTCCTGGGGACGTCCAAAGTCCTGAATTGGACGTACCCGGGACGTACGAGCATCCGAAAACGGACGTCCCGAGGACGTCCGGGGGACGTACTTGTGCTGTTTGGGTATAGATTAGATATGTGCGGGGCATCAGCTCGCCCCTCCACTGCGGCCAGCAGAGGCCTACTGTGGCTCACCCCTGCGAGTTACAATTCACCATACAATCCACACCTTCTCGCCAAATCTATGGTTTATTTGGGTGAAGCTTCCAACTGTTCGAAACCAACCGTACGAAGCCTATTCAATTGGAGGGTAGGACAGAAGCATAAACTAAGATGAAAGAGCGGACCTTTCAACTTCCACAATGCAGAAGCGACAGTCCGATATTTGACTCAGGCCTAGATGCTTCAGATGCTAAAACAGACCACAGTGCCCTGTAAGAAGTCCGATTAAGACGCGTACATCACTTTACTACATTCTAGGATCTCAGTATGAACGCCTTAGAGTGAGCTAACCCATTAATACCTTTCAAGTGCTGTAGAGTTTTTCTCTGGGCTCATTTATAGATCGTCTCTTTGGCACTGATTGTGGCTATCCCCAAGGATGGTTCCGGTCCAATGAACTCGGATTCTGTACCTTTTCTCTTAAGAGTGTCGGATTTCTCGTTACCCTCCACCCCTTCGTACCCAGGTACCGAGAGTATTGTTACTCTGTTACTGGTAGCAATCCAAAGATTCGATGCTGTTCCACACCAGCTTCGAGTCCAGCCGATTGGAGATTAGATTTTTTAAGCTGCCTGGCAGTCCGACAATATATAAATACTTTTGTTGACAAAAAGGTGGTTTGTCAACTCTCTTGCACACAATTTAATCGCGAATACCTCCGCCTGAAAGATGGTAGCATACTTGTCGGGGCTTACTGTGATGTCAATTCTCGGTTTTCTGCTGTACACTTTGGCTCCCGCACTATTTGGGGTCTTTGAGTAATCTGTGTACAGTACATAATCCGTCCGTGGAAAGAGGATCTTCCCCTTTTTCCATTGGTCTCATCTCGGAAAAAGGACGTTAAAGGACTTCTGTATGTGAGTTCTGGAGGAGAGCACATCTGAAACAATTCCAAGAGTGTGGTGAGCACTCAACTCTTGCAATAGTCCAGAGTGATCCTATAGCCTGTCCGCTGGATTTAACTTGCCACCGACACAGCTCTATAAGAGGTCATTCTGACCTCCTGCTCCAATAGATACATGGACAGGAGTAAGACCAAGAGTTCTTTCCATTGCCACTGTCCGGGTAGCTGACATGGCGCCTGTAATGGTCACACAATCTAATCTATGAAGAGCAGACAACTTAGCCGCTGCAGTAGACTGGAGCCCCTTCGTCCACCAGGCTACTACTCCATATCACTGTTTGATAAATCGAGTAAATCTGCTTAGGATTCATTCCCCACGACTTGCACACCCTTATAATATTAGAGAGGGATGTTCTGGTTTTATTGATTGTTCTTTTCAGATGGCAGTTCCATGGAAGTTTTCTATCTAGTATAAATCCTAGATACTTTACCTCCTCCGCAAATAGAATGGTTACGCCTTCCAAAATTGGATGACGTAACTTGTCAACCTTCCCCTTTTTTGAGAGAGGAAATACTACCGATTTGTGGGGGTTCACAGACATCTGTTCCTCCACATACCAACTGTGTACAATGTTATGGGCTTCTTGAAGAGTATTAGATATAATCTCTTTAAACAAACCTATAACTATTATTCAAAGGTCATCGGCATAGCGTACTTAACTCTTAAGCAAAATTCATATTTTTGACGCACGTCGTATGTGGCTCAAGGAATGTATTATTTGATGGTTATTAATATATTATTAAGAATAACTTTTTTTGTAAAAATAATAATAAAAAAGTTTCTCATTTACTGCGAACTTAAGTTGACACATTGTATAATTAATCCATTTTAAATTTAGAATGAAATAATGACGAACAAAATGTGATAAAATACAATTAAAGAATTTAATCAAGCAATGTTGTAATTTCCGATGAGAAACACAACAAAGCTTGTACAAATGAATTTTCAATACAATTGCAAGTTCCGTTCGCAATCGAGAAACTACATTGTAGGAAATTGTTAAGAGCCTGGCAGTCAAGATTCGTATGTGTTAATAGAGACACGAAGAGTAGTAAATGAGTGCATCAAGCAGGTTTTGAGGAGTACATCCTGAAACAGGTCCAAGTCGTTCGCTAACTGGAATTGTGTAATTTCCGCCAGTTTATGATTCGAAGAGGAGAAGGGATAAACTAGCAGTCTCTGCCCCAGACATACTTGATTTGATTGGATTCTCGAACAGCCGTCTGAAGACCTTTCGTTACTCATATGTCCAGAAAGTAGAACCGATTATTTTTCTCCTTTTCATGCATTCCCGTAGGGATATTACTCTTCGATCAATATGGTTTTCAGTCTGGAAATAGTTCTAAATTTTCCAATTTTACGGAGATTAGACACTACACACGCAAACGATAGAACATCTGTTTTATTTTATATCGGGAAAAAGTAAGCTTTATTTACTGCGGAAAGTTTAAGCGGTAATTCTTTTAACGTAATCTTATTTTCTTTGAACATAATTTCTGTAATTTTATTTACCAGCTACAGAAATTTAGCAGCTGTTTTTGTTTCTCCTGTTATTTGAAAAATTCTACACGGTTATATAGTTTCTTAAATACATTTTATATATACTTTTTTTGATTTATTACAAATTGCACGAAACACGCTTTTATTCTAGTATGTTAAGAAACTGGGTTATATTTTTATTCAATTCAAATCATACCAATGAATCTTAACTTTAACCACAATGGATTATTTCAAATAGTAGAACACTTATAATGATATTCTTTGCTGATTTCTTATTCAATAAAATTTGTCGGATTACTAATGCAACGTACTAATGCAATTATTGTCGTTTCAGAATCTCTTTATTACAAAATATGATACCATTAAATATTTATTATAACGAAACATTTTTTTCTGTGCCTAATCGTAGATTAGATTTCTTTTTCTCAGGAGAGAGTGGGGTAATTGCGAAGACTTAAGGGAAAAGTGGAATTAAAATAATTTAATTACGATATGAAAGTTATTTATTGTTGAGTCGTTAATGAAACTAATCAACTATATTAATCAACAAAGATCAATTTTAAAATTAAATTGTGATAAGATAACAGAAGTCTTGGTAACCCGGATTACCCCATAGCGTGTGAGGTAATCATAGACATACTCTAATTATCATAAAACTCACACAAAAAGCCAAAAATTGCTTTCTTTACTCGTGCCCTTCTTATCAGCCCATAAGTTGCATAGAAAACATAAAATCCAAACTTCGGCGATTGTTTCTACAATTTTTTTTAAACAGACAGTAATACTCTTCATCCTATTTTGAAGCATTTTTATTAATTTTCATTTTATTGCACACATCATCTTTAAATGTTTTCAAATTCTTTCTTACTTTTATTTTTACTTACTTTTTACTTTTTATAAGTGACTTAATTTGTGATTTTTTTCATTGTATCCTTCTTCTGTGCTGGGATGGCTGAGTAGGTGGATTATAACGATACGGGGTAGACGGAATGTTTCTTAACTGGGGTGCGGAGTAGGTGAGACCGATGTCTGGAAAAGTTCAATTTCCATGCGCATCAACTCATACTCACGGACAACCTTAGCGAATTCATTGGCATCCGTGAAGTCGGATCTTCGAATCTTGCGTCGAAGTTCCAGGTGCAGGTTTCGGTAGCGCCAATTTAGTTCCTGCCCCCATGCCGGCGAATAAGCACCTGCAGATCGGTAATATAAGAGGTGGTATCCTCCTGCAAGTGGTGTACCCTTCGACTAATAGCGACCTCGAAGTCAATACGGTAATTGTCAGAGAAGAAGTCTTGAAAAGCGGCGCAGGTATAGTTTGTAAAAGACGGTCGGCGGTAATTCCCTGGGACTTACGAATCTCCTCGAGCCTTTCAAGAAATATAGCAGGGTCACTGGTTCAGTCAAAGGTGACATGCCAGTCCTTTACCCTTATTGGCGGCATTACGGTACTCGATGGCGCAAGTTGCGGTTGTGCGGTCTGGATTCCAACGTTCCACTTAGCATACTTGTCATCGTAGGAACCCCTGCACTAGTTACGGTGATGGTTGGTGCCGTGGTGGGTCGGTTCGTGGTCGTAGCGATCGTGCTCGTGGTAGTGGGGAAGCTTACTGTTGGCAAGCTTGTTAATACTGGGGCGGTAGCAGTTCGGCCTTCCCTAAGGAATTTTACCAACCGTTTACACTTATCGTCCATGTTTCCGGTAGTGTCTAAGTTGAACTTTCCTAATTCCGCATCCATCTCATCCTTCTTTATTATTATTCGGCATCTTTTTGATATGTCAATGGTCTTTTAATCTGCTCTTTTTTCTTCATGTTTTGTTCCTTTTCTTCTAAAACATCTTTCAGGGAAGAGCGGTTATATAATTCAATGTCTCTTTCTACAAGTTCGCTTTCTCTTCGATTGTGATAGTTCGGGAATATTAACAATATCACAAAATGGAATTGACTCGTCGCTGCTGTTTGCATGTTAGATATCTGTGCTGTCTGAGCCTCAAGTATCGCTGCTCGTTGCACGTTTGCCGTCGGTGCTATCTTAGCTTTAGATGTCATTTGTACGTTTGGTATCTGTACCTGAGAACTCCCTGATCTTTGATCATTCGATGGCGACGTCATTTGAGTCTCAGATAATGTCAATTCCAAGAAGTGTTCATCCAAATTTGGATGTATCTATTGGCCAAAAACCAGCTGCCCGGAAACCATTTGCTACTTTCTCAATATTGCTCATCCGATTGAAAGCTCTAGTGAAGAGTTCGACGACTTCCTACTGTGTAATTATTCGGCCTATATTGGCAGCTATGTATTAGTCACATTCTCTATTGTATGCGGTTTTTATTGAAACCAGTGGAAGAGATAATAGTATTATTTCATTCCAGAGGAAAGCAAGTAAGGCTAACATGGTTTTCGTGTTGTCTAAAGCAAGTAAAATCGGTTCCTCCACAGTTGGTTTAGCATGGGAGTTAAAAAAATGGAGGAACATACTTTTCTGAATCATTAAATATTGTTTTTCACCACATATTACCATGCCGACCTGTTTCTGCCCTTTTGGAGCTAATATTTTAGAATTTCTCTGGACATTAGAAATGTCAGTCTCGTCAACATTATATATGGGATTGACATAAAACAAATGTTTTGTTTGCAATGCTTTCAAGTTTTTAAAAAACATTTTTACTTACGCGTTGTTCAATGCTGTAATTCTATTAATGGAAGTATATTCAACACAAAGACATGTATTGTATTTGATGTTAGAATTAAGCGATGCACGTTGCTTGAAATCGTCGTTCAGTTAGATGTTATTTCTCAAAAAAAACACGAGAGCGCAGCTTGAGTAGACATATAATTGATTGTTTTTCATGCTTCTGTGATATTACTACTGATAATATATACAGAGTTTTGTTCAAAAATATTATCTGCAAACTATGGATAGTGTATATGGATAAAATAGTGTTTTAAATATTATTAGAAGGATTTGCTTATGAATCAAGATTATAGTGACAAACACTAGACATTTCTATAGTTTTGTTGTAAAAATAATTTTTCAAACAGACTTAAAAATAAACTATGATAAATCTTTCTTAAAAAAATATTGCTACACATAAATACCGGGAAAGTGTTACATTGGTTGCAGCCCCTATATTTTTTATAATTTTATTGGTAAGAAAGACATATCTATTAATGACCGGGAAATAACCTCAAACTTAACTCGACTGACAGTTCACACCAGTAAAGACGTATTAACATTTGCGAAGGCCTTCCTTCTAATCCTTTCACATTAATTATATAATAATTAAGTAAAATATAGGGGTTTGGGATTGTTTGGGATATAAGTTATTTTTAGTTATTAATACAATTTTAATAGGTATATTAAATAGTAATACCGTGTCTTATTTAATAATAATAGTGACCAAATTCTGTCTAATTTATTAATTTAATTAAGAAGTGTAAAAAAGGTGAATACAAACGAAGACTTAAATTTATACATAATATATGTAGAAAAAGATAGAGTAATAACAATAAGTATTGTATACGTTTGCTTTGAGATATTAATATGAATTCAAACTGTCGCGACGCCTGGTACATTAAGAAGATTACTGGACAATTGTAAAAACTTTTCTAAAATTTCATCCCCGGCAGTAAAAAAACTAACATTGTTGGCGAGAATGAGGAAATTTAAACTAAAGTTTAAGTTTTTGATATCGAAACCAATAAAATCATACAGTATTTTATATTTATTTTCACAAATAAACTTTATAGGTTTGTTATATTTTTGGTGAAATATATTTAAGTTTTCTGAATAGGCAGGTTCGACATTTTTCTTATTTTTTTATTTTAACTTAAATCGATAGGTTTTGTTATTTAAAACCGACCAAAAAAAAATTTGGTGCAAAATATTAATATTTACGTACACCTTAAGCATTTTAAAATCAAGGATCGGCGAGAGGCTGGAAAACGTACCTGTGCGCGAGACTAGACCGTGTGACGTCAGTAGCCATGAGCGCATCGCCCCTTGCCCGCTGCTGCGCTGTATTCACGATGCAAACACATTTTACAGCTTTACCGTTTTTAGTATTTCCTACTACATTAGTAGATTTTTAACAAAAATGAGGTTGTTTGGTAGAATTTTAATAGAATTGATAATAGGTAGGTTCGACATTTTGTTTTAAGTGAAATCGATATATTTTTTTATTAAAAAACGATCAAAAAAAAATGAGCGCAAAATATTAATATTTACGGTCCGCTGTAAAATTCAGTACATTTTTCAGATTTGAATTTAAAACTATGATTTATCACTATCTATCTATGGAATATTTAAGACGAGTGTCTCATCGCAGAAAAAATATTTTGTATCATACAAACGTGACACGTGATCCGCTTAAATAATAAATTTGAATAAATGTAAGTATGAGCTCTAGTAGCAGCGTCGAATGGTACTGGTTAGTGGTGCGATAAGTCCGGGATCGAACCCCGCATACAGCATATATTTTTTTTGCTTTTTATCGTTATATTTTACTTTTAAACGTTAGTATAGTTAAATCGAAGAGGTTATCCATATTTCAAATGTGGTCCAAGTATTTTTTCAAATAAAAAAAAAACACGAAGTCAGTACCACAAGTAATATATTAACGGATGATAACAGGCGACTTGTTTCGACTAAAAAGCCATCATCAGGCCTACAAGGTTCAAAACAATGATTAGTTTAAACTTCTTAAATTATAAATTGGCAAAAAGAACTTACCAAACTCAATATAATACCAAAGTTGAATAGTAAAAAAAGTAAAAAATTTTTGGGCACAACCGCGCGGTTGTTAAGTCAACATAGTATAAAATTGTTAAGGTGGTACATTAAAAAACTACTTATAACTTAAAAAAATTAAAAACATTTAAAAGTTATTATAGTTATTTATGCACAAGTGTGTAAAGTGATACTTTTCTCGCGTATGTGAAAGTTGTCGCATTCGCCTTTGGAGATATAAAGAAGTAAAACCTAACTTTTTGTCGAAATTATTGACGTCGGCGTCTCGGCGCTGGATACAGGATCTAAGGTGACGCGTTGGTAGTTGGAAATTTGATTTTTGACTGATCTTTTCTGCTGCTTTAAACTACGTTTTTATGCCGAGTTTGAATAAACATTCTTCCATGTAGTATTTGTTTTCGCACAAACACAGATCAAGTGCCTTAAGAAAATCAACAAGTCTGAGACGAAACAAAACACATTAAATATAATGTGTTTTGTCTATTTCTCTAAAATTCCTTGAAAAAATAATAATATGATATACCCGAGGTTGGATGGTCACAATTTAAGAAGAAACATTGTACCTGGAAAAATCTATTTGCAGTAATAATATTGTAATCTTTAATAACAATTTTCTGGAAGGGTATTTGGTAATACTAAATATGAATTTATATTAAGAACATATATACTATTGGAAAATCCCAGATAAATAAACCGATAGGGGTTAAAGTGTTATCTACGTTAATCAAACAAATTATACCAAAGAACTGTAAAAAACTAATAGGTACAAATATAATAATCACTGAAGATTTACCCTAAAAAAAGTGAGGACATAATGAAATATTGATAAATCATCTATGACAGGCAAAAACCAAACATAAGAAAGTTTATATGTGTCTAATTAAGTTAGCACCATATGGAAAACTTTTTTATTATAAATTTTATGAAAAAAGTTCTTGATAAAAAGATCTGCATGCTCTAAATCCCAAAATACAATGATCAGATAATGCATTTTTTTGCCCGTCTCAAAAACTACAAATTTTGCTCAAGAATGAAGTATCCTTATTTGAAAAATGTTATTTGAAAAACGTCCAATTTTTGAGAATTAACAATTTATATGTGCCATAAGACTTCCTTAACCTCACTTTTTGCTTAATTGTAAACATTTTTGAATATTAATTACTCAAAAATCACAAACGTGCAATATTTAAAAAAAAAATCTAATTAAATAAAGGAGATATCCATGGGCAACATATTAAAATTTCAGACTGAAATATATTCATTAATCTAAAGAGCGAATAACTTTGGGAAATTGCAGCGCATTGAAATTTCGAAATTTATCTGAAAAGTAAAAACAAACTTCTCTAAAGATAGGGGCAGGTGTCTTAACTACGATGCTGTTGTAAGAGAGATGCAGATTGACCGAATCTTATTTTCATCTCTTTCTTTCGAAATAGCACATTTCTCACCGCTGGGCATGTCCATGACATGAGTATAGGTCAATGATTCAATACTCCAAATCGCGACATTTTAGCTGAGATCGGCTTGCAGAATTTTTAGCGTTAGTAGTAGAGCATTACTACGGCCCGCCAATACTTCACCTTTGGTGAAGTATGGCAAACCGTAGTATTGAAATAATGCAAAAATCTCAAATTTTTTTTTGCTCCAAATGACAAAATGTTATGAAACGTGGAAAAAATTGATTTCCCGCGAAAAAAAAAGTCTGTCTGTGTGGATGTGTGGCTGTCTGTGCGCACGATAACTCGAGAACGGCACGGATGATCAGGAAAATTCTTTCGGCTATCGGTTTTTATTCAAAAAAGAAAGGCTCTATCAGAAGATGAGCAATTTTGGGTCCGAGGATCCCGGTCCCGCCTACTAAGTGAAACTTCTATTCGAGATATCTCGATAAGGAAATCAAATTTGTCGATACCGATTTCTATTAAGGTATTGTGTAAGTTAAGACGCGTTGATTGATATCCATCATCTGGCTCGTTGAAAAAAAAAATCCAATTTTTTGAATCGGGCCGTAGTCGTGAAAAATCGCGCAGAGATTATTCCTTTTACTACTTTGAAGTTACGTCCAAACAAAATGTTTGTCAGTACCCGATCGGGTAGATTAAGAAAACTAGTGAAAAGAGTAACAAACCCGAAGTAGGTTGAAAAATTAAATTTGGAACCGTCAAAAGTTTGACATTCCGCAGAAGTGTTTACATTAAACCAGGTTTAACGTTCAACTTAATTGGTGTACATGCAATATTGAAATTATATTATAGACGGAACGTCGAAAATTGATTTTTCTTATTTGGTCGACCAAGAATAAGACGTGACTGTTCTCAAAAGATGGTTTACTTGATGGTAACCCTGCTTAAATAATAGCAGCCCATGGGTAGGTAATTATCACTTAGAATCTCGCTAGCAGCAGAATTATTACTGACAATTTTCTATCAACAAAAACATGAGTGAAACCCAGAAAAAAATTATCGGGAATTAAATTGGAGTTGCTATTTCCGATGAGTTTAGTTTAATATGACGCACTGTATTTTTACAATAGAAGTTGGTTTAACTTGTTAGTAACTAAGGTTTATTACTAAAATTTCAGGAACATTAAAAATGTCAATTCGTTTTCAACCATAAGCAACGTAAATAAAAAGGAGCCTTCTAATTGGTTGAAAATAAATTTATGAAATTTCCAGTATAATCCAACGTGAAATGTTACAAGAACCAACATTTCCAGCACGGCCAATCATCATATCATAAGTTGGTAAGATATGTCTTTTACGGAAACTGGAACATATTCCAAGACTGCAAGAAGACAAAATCGGATGTCCCAAAATGCCTATATCATAGAAGAGGACAGTGAAGCCAATGTCAAAAGTTTTATAAAACTGGTGTGAGCTACATAAAACCAGAACAATATATGGAAGACATTATGAACCACTTTAATACCATGATAAAGATATGATCAGAAATCATATAAGCACAGAATCAGTGAAGATATTATAAGGTAAATGACGGATTAAATCAACAATGGTTTCAATTATCGGAAGGTAAAAAAGGGCTCAACTCTACTGAGATGAAAAATAATTCCACTTGGACTTTTGCAAGAGAAGAAAAATACCATTCAAGTAAAAATACTCGACGAGGGCGAAAATTTCTAACATTAACGCGGGCTAAATAACAACCAGCTTTCATCCTTCTAAGCCCCTTTTAGGAAATGGAAAGGTAAACGTAAAGTAGCTTGAGCGGATCAAGGACATATCCAAAGTAATAGGGGATGGTAAAATAAGCTTTTCTTGACATTAACAACCTAAAAAACGAAAGGCTAAATAAATGTGTCTATTGACCGTCCAACTAACGACAATTAGTAGGTTACGCTTAAGTCATACTACATTTTTAAATAGTAAATAAAACTCAAATTGTTAACAAACGTCCTAAAAAGAGCTATACCAAACCTGTATAATTAAAATATTTTTATACATTTTACCAAAAGTTCTCTATTTAAAATGAACAGAACAGATTTACAAGTTGCCTATTTAAAAAGAACATAATAGATCTCTTCCCATTTATTAACTAAAAATTATATCTTTTTATTGAATTAATTGGGACAATAACCTGCTATGACTAAATTTTTAATATAATGTTCCGTTTCTCTAGAGTTAATCTGTACCTAAATCTTCGAAGCACGGACCTGTATATTTTATTATTTTAGATAGAAAAAAAAATAAAATTATAGTCAAAGCATAAAACCAATTTGAATATTATAAATTATTTGTTTCAAACTGTAAACAGTTTTCTATAGATGATTATTAAGTATATAAAAACTTACTTCAACTCATAAAAAAGTTATGTTACGTGTCTTGTCTTGGTCGACAAAAGACAGAAATATCTAAAATAGTAATGTCTATATCTCTTGGGTTGTTTTTACTGGCAGTAAAATTGCCGTTTTATTGGAAAACTATTCATGTTTTAGTGAAATTATTTATCGAGTATTTGTGACACAATAAAAGTTTGATTCGATAGAAATGTAGATATATTTTTTTTGTTTAATAGCTCATAAAGTTTAAAAGTGGTAACTCTAATTATTCTTTCTACTTGTAAAATTAAAAAAAAAAACAAGTTTATTGTTTTGCGAATATAATACTTTAACTAGTAAAGGAGCTGAAAAACAAAAACATGCAAATTCGAAGTTTTTATATGAAACTAAAACATTTTTATCTAAAGTTAATTAATATTTAGCTCCAAGGAATATGCAGAAAATTATTTTTTTTAGATTTACACTAAAATGTATGTAGGTACTTCTAATAAATTTTTTCTCTTTGTTGTATAGAAATAGGAGTAGGCAACAATTCACAGAAAATGGTATATCGTAAATAAATTGCTTTATTTGTATTTTGTATAATTAAAACCATATTTATTAAATGTCTTCGTAATAAAACCAGCAATTGAATCAAGTGATTCTGAAACAACACAACTGCTATTTTTGGTCAAACTCTGTTTTCGACGGTAATTGGCTTTTTAGTTATATATTGTAATGAGTAATGAAACACACGAAGTCCAGTACCACAGTACTATATTTGTTGTACTAGCTAAAAAATGAAATTGGCAACTAGTTTCGGCTTACGCCATCATCATACCTACAATAGCGCTCGTTAATAAACAACAGGTACAAACAACATTAAAATAGAGTGGCTTACCATAAACATCATACAGCAAACGGTGAGATATAATTTTTGGTTAAGGGGTAAACGTAAGTAACATTAAATTTAAACAAGTGTTATCATGGTACTGATAAATATAAACTAGTTATAATATAAGACTTGTAAAAGGAATAATATCTGCGCGATTTTTCAAGACTACGGCCCTTTTCCGTCAGCGGAAGAAAGTCCGATTTGAAAAAATCGGAATTTTTCCAATAATTTTTTTTTCAATTTTTTTTCAACGAGCCGGTTGCGATATGGATATCAATCAACGCGTCTTGACTTACACAACACCTTAATAGAAATCAGTATCGACAAATTTGCTTTCGTTATCGAGATATCTCGAATAGAAGTTTCACATAGTAGGCGGGACCGGGATCCTCGGACCCGAAATTGCTTATCTTCTGATAGAGCCTTTCTTTTTTGAATAAAAACCGAGAGCCGAAAGAATTTTCCGGATCGGCCGTACCGTTCTCGAGTTATCGTGAGCACAGACATCCACACATCCACACAGACAGATTTTTTTTCCGCGGAAAATCAATTTTTTCCACGTTTCATGACATTTTAAGTCATTTGGAGACTATTGCACGATTTCAATACTACGGTTTTCCATACTTCACCAAAGGTAAAGTATTGGCGGGCCGTAGTAATTAAAATTAACACAAACATGAGGACACACGACGTGTCTTATTGGTATTGCCTGATTAAACAGACAATATCAATGAGACACATCGTGTGTCCTCATAATGTTTGCGTTAATTTTAATTTTATATTATAACTAGTTTATATTTACCAGTACCATGATAACACTTTTTTAAATTTAATGTTACTTACGTTTACCCTTTAACCAAAAATTTTATCTCAAATAGATCTGATTAGGAATTTGAAAATGTCAACAAGGCTATAAAAGTAATTCTGAAAAATATATTGTATATGATTATTATCTTAAATATTGAAGATGAAAATGATAAATACTTTCTGCTTTCTAACATTGCCAATATGGAAGAAACGATTTAATATGTTTATTTTGTTTATTTATTAGATTTCTAAAGCATTTAGTTAGTAATATTTTGTACTTTTCATTACGACCAATCTCATAAAAACCTACAATTTCTAAAACTTTTTATAATGACAATAAAACATGTTTACCCGAATGGATAACAAATAAAATTTTCAATAAAAAATAAAAGTGGCAGAACTTGGATGTAGACGACTTTCAGTCTTGGAGCTTATTACCCTTTCTCTCGATTTCTTTGCTTAGGTTTATTATACCTCCTAAGATAACAAAATGCTTTGGATTTCAACGATTATTTTGTTTGCCATTCAGTTGATCGTTTGTGAAGTGATTTAAAAAAAATTACTTCTCTCGAATTTATTTCAGTAGATATTTTGCTACATCTCTTCAGCTTTATTTATTTTAGCCACTGTTTTTGACACTACAAAGCAATAACTAAAACCGGTTTATTACGTGCTGAAAAGTATATTTATAAATAAATGTTTAATTCTTTTCAATTTAATTAATTTTAATTATTATTAAAGATATATGAAAATTATTTTTATTACAATGTCTAAATTGTAAATAGCAGAACTTATACAGATAGTATTAGCACCATATGAAATAATACATGATTGTCTGAAACCTATATAATATTTTGATATAAGTAATTAAATAAGAAATTAAAAATGAAATTCGTTTAAATTAATATACAGAAGTATAAAGAATTATTAATTTATTATTATTATTAACAATAAACACAAAGCAATCACATGAAACTTTAATTATTAAGACCAAGCAAGAGTATTATCAAAATAAAATGAATAATTTTGTAAATTCTTAGTGTGTGTGAAGTTAGCCCCCCATGTTTCGAATTTTAATATTTTGATGGTTGTTCCAAATTATTCTAGGTTTGTACCAAATTGTAGCCCCCCATTATTTTTATTTCAATTTTTTTTCTGTTGTACCAGATTGTTCTAGTTGTTCTGAACATTGTTCCAAATTTTCATGTCTTAAAAAAAATTATTTCAAGCCCAAAATCCATAAAAACCATTTCGGTCCAGCCCCCCATTATTTTTTTCGATGTTTTTTCTGTTGTACTAGGTTGTTCTAGTCATTCTTAACATTGTTTCAAATTTTCATTTCTTAAAAAATATTATTTCAAGGTCAAAATCAAATAAAACCATTTATAGCTAGCCCCCCATTATTTTTTTATTCGAAGTTTTTTTTGTTGTACTAGGTTGTTCTACTTATTCTTAGCATTGTTCCAAATTTTCATTGCTTAAAAAAATTATTTCAAGCTCAAAATAAATTAAAACCATTTATAGCTAGCCCCCATTATTTTTTATCCGTTTTTTTTGTTGTACCAGAATGTTCTAGTTATTCTTAACATTGTTCCAAATTTTTTTGTGTTTAAAAAATTTATTTCAAGCTCAAATTCGATGATCTTTCAAAGAAGAGCAAAAGCGTCAGCTAAAATATTTTAATAAAATCAGAACTTTGTATTTATATTAAGCAATAAAAAAGTATATTTTATGTTTTACTTGAAATTTTGTATGGTAGTTTTATTTTTTATAATTATTAAAACGATTTTTTTAATTTTGTTTTTATTTATCTTATGTATTTCGGTCAAAATATCACATGGAGTAAGTGTGATTGGAAACAATCTAAAAATGGTGAGACTTGGCAAAAATTATTTTTATTTAATAATTTACAAAAAATTGAAACGTTTGATATTAGTTAGTTTTCTAAAGCGATTTATTTTATCAACAAAGCATAAAATGTTGCAAATATTTTTTATTTGGTTTTCTTTGTTTTCATTCTTAAATTGGCAAATAATTTTGTCTTTGTATGACCTTTTAGAGGAAATATATTCCCTTCAAACCTTTAAATAATAGTTTTAAGACATGAAAATTTGGAACAATGCTAAGAACAACTAGAACAATCCAGTATAACAAAAAAATTTTTGAAAAAAAAATAATGGGGGGATTTTAGCTCGAAATATTTTTTTTATGAAAGAAAATTTGGAACAATGTTGAGAATAACTAGAACAATCTGGTACAACAAAAAAAAATTCAAATAAAAAATAATGGGGAGCTAGCTATAAATGGTTTTAATTGATTTTGAGCTTGAAATAATTTTTTTTAAGAAATGAAAATTTGGAACAATGTTAAGAATAAGTAGAACAATCTGGAAAAACAGAAAAAAAATCGAAATAAAAATAATGGGGGGCTAGCTCTAAAAATGGTTTTTTGAGTTTTCCGGCCTTTGTATTTAAATTTAGGGAATAATTTTCTGGAAAAATTCGAAAAATGGGGGCTAACTTCACACACACACACAAACTGTAATCACCATTATTGTTTTATTTGTTTTGGGTTCATATTTTTACTTTCCCGACCAACCTCCGAGAAGTGAAAGTATTGTGAAAGAGCTTAAAAAAATTTCGAGTTAAAGATGAAAATATTCATTTTGAGGTCCCCTGAGATGATTAAAACCATTTCCAGATGAAAGTATGTCTATCTGTATGCGTGTATATGTGTCTGTCTGTCTGTATTCTTCCACCATATAAGACTCACGTTTAATCCGATTCAGCTGAAATTTGGTATAACCGTCGGAAGAACCCTTGTACGACATCTTTCAACCTGAAGTGTCACTGTCAAAAAATGACAGAATTAATATGTCACGAAATTTGACTTAAAATTTGTGACTTGAAAGCCCTTGGAAAACTCTATTCAGAACAGTCAAAATCATTTCTCCAACTGTCACCTGTCAAAAATTTTAAAAAAATCAAAGATTGAAATTTAAACGTTAAATATCTGAAAAAATACTTCATGGATTTGAACCAATTTTGGAAATATGGATTTCGGTTAATCGTTGGAAGAACCGGTTAGCTTTTGCCCGACAGCTGTCAAATGGAAATGTGACTGTCAAAAAATGACAGAAGCAATATGTCACAGAATTTGACTTTTAATATGTCATTTAAAAACCCTTGAAAAACTCTATTCAGAACAGTCAAAATTATTTATCCAACTGTCACCTGTCAAAAACAAAAAGATGGGAAAAAAGAGGAAAAAGGGGGAAAGAATTAAGGCAAAAGCACAAGTGCGAAAAAATACGGGAAAATAGAGACAAAAATAAGAGTGGGAAAAGAATGAAGTAAAAAATCTAAGTGAGGAAAAAGGGGGCAAAATAAATAATCATTTTCAGACAAAATAAGACAAACAAAGGGACTTCATGAAACTTATAAGGCAGTTCTTGTACCTCACTTTTACTTCCCAAAAAAAAGTTTTTCCATAAAAAAAACTTTGATAAAGAACTTCGCTTCGTTTGGAAAAAGAAACTAAGCAAATGGATGAAACTAATAAAATTACTAAAAAATTTAGGTTAGATTCGGTTGTCGGAGCCCCACATCACCACCTCAAATAAAAATTCAGATTTTAGGAAATTTTGGAACTTATGTTTGGTATGAGCTTTACAAACTACAAAAAAAACTCGTAAATTACATTTTTCTTTGAAAATGGTGTCCACTTTCTTTAATTTTTTAAACAAATGTGAGGATATCTGTGAAAATCCAAGTAAATCCAAATATTACAAAAATATGGGGAATATGTAGGATGTTTACAAAAAATACCTTTCTATCAAACATCTATGCATATTTCTAAATAATATTGGATTTCTAAAGAATTTTAATCTAATTTTTTTTAACCAACATTAATATGTCGAAGAATATAAATTGAAGAATATAAATTGAAGAATATAAATTGAAGAATATAAATTGAAGAATATAAATTGATCATACTGTTTATGTTATGTAAATATTTCTATAGGTTTTCAAAAAATCTTAAAAATTTTCTGTGAAGAATCATTTCTTTACATATTTGTTATTAGCACGAAAGAATTTAGATTAAATTTAAACTTACTTATCATCTCCTCAGTTCCTAATTTAGTATAGTAGACTTCGTCAACTTACCTGAAAATAAAGAAAAAATGTTATTAAAATATTATTACAATCATTTAAAGCATTTTTTAGAAAGCATTTATTTACATTTTTTAAATTTTGATTAAAAGTTTTAAAAAACTTAAAAATTTCAATAAAAAAAAATGATAAAAAATTTAAAAAACTCAATTAAAAATTCCAAAATTGCGGTCAAATCTCAAAAATTTCAACAATTCTATCAAAAATTCTCAAATTCAATCAAAAAAAATCGGTTGCGTCGCCCCAAAACTTTCCCGACGAATACTTTTTCAAATATTTAATGTTAAAGTTTCACATTTTGACATTTTTTAATTTTTGGCAAGTGACAGTTGGAGAAATAATTTTGATTGTTCTGAATAGAGTTTTGCAAGTGCTTTCAAATGACATATTGGAAGTCAAATGCCGTGACATATTGCATCTGTCATTTTTGAATAGTGACAGTTTCGATCGACCAAATTTTAGCTCAATCGGATTAAACGAGTGGCCTCTATCGTGGAAAAATACACACAGACAAATAGCCAGACAGACAGACAGACTTCTATCTGGAAATAGTCTTAATCATCTCAGGTGACCTCAAAATGGATATTTCCATCTTTATCTCGAAAATTTTTTCAGCTCGTTCGATATAGGTACTTTCCAAAAAGTTCCAGATTTTGTAAAGATTTCAAAAATTTCAAGAACTGCAATCAAAAATTTCAGTAAATTTGAAAAAAATTAAAAAAAAAATTTAAACAATTTCATTCAAAAATCTCTAAATGTTTTAAAAATTTCAATAAAAAAATCTAGATTTCAAAAATTTCCAGAACTTTGATAAAAAATTTGAGGAATTTTGACAAAAATTTAAAAATCAATCAAAAATGTTTAAATATTTAAAAACATTCAAAAATGTGTAAAAATTTAGTAATTTTGTGAAAATGTCTAAAGTTTCAATAAAAAATCTACAGATTTCAAAAATTTCAAGAACTGAGATCAAAAATTTCAGGAAATTTGATACAAATTTCAATAAAAATCTCTAAACGTTTCAAAAATTTCAATAAAAAATTTAGATTTCAAAAATTTCAAGAACTTTAATAAAAAATTTCAGGAATTATGACAAAAATTTAAAAAATTTCAATTAAAAATCTAAATATTTCAAAAACTTTAAAAAGTTTTAAGAATTGTGATCAAAAATTTCAGGAAATTTGATAAAAATTTGAAAAGTTTTAATCAAAAACCTCTAAATATTTCAAAAATTTCAAGAACTTTGATTAAAAATTTCAGGAATTTTGAAAAAAATTTAAAAATTTCAATCCACGTATACTTTTTCAGATATTTAATCTTCAAGTTTCAAAATTTGCCTTTTTTTGACAGGTGACAGTTGGAGAAATAAATTTGACTGTTCTGCATTTTTTTCAAGGGCTGACACATTGCTTCTGTCATTTTTTGATAGTGATACTTCCGTTTGACAGGTGTCCTACAAAAACTAATGGATTCTTCCGACGGGTAACCCAAACCCATATACCAAATTTCATCTCCATCGGATATTGTGGTAAAATACACACAGACAGATAGACAGATTTCCATCTTCTGGAAATGGTCTTAATCATCTCAGGTGACCTCAAAATGAATATTTCCATCTTTATCTCGAAATCTTTTTTTAGCTCTTTCACAATACTTTCCCTTCTCGGAGGTGGGTCGGGAAAGTAAAAACTGGACATTTTTAGAATTTTTGATGAAAAATTTCAAGAATTATAAAAGTTTCTATCAAAAATTTTGTTCAAAATCGTAGTTTTAAGTGAAGTTTTAACATTGCTTTTATGAACGGAATATCGAGTAGCTGATGGTAAAAGTATTTATCAATTTGGACAACAGACATGCAATATAAAATAAAATAATCAATAATGATGAAATAAAAAATAGCAATGAAATTTACTCAATTGTAAAAATGTGTATGAAAATAAATTTTTTTATTCAGATTGACAGAAATTTTTATTAAGCACTTCACAATAAATATTTATTTTTCCAGTTCCCAAATTAAACAATTAAATTAAAATGTAAACGAACAATTTATTAAAAAATGTAACTGGAATTTTTTTGTATCTAGTAATCAAAATGTTTTTTATATATTTAAAAATCAAGTAAAAATATAAAGTTCATATAAATCAAATGACTGACCTTTTAGAATTTGTAGAATTGTACTATGTAACCACAGCAAACCACAGAACATGACCAAAGTACGGTCATTTTTATGAAAACCGCACACTAGTATATAAATGACCACATATATTAGACTCTTTCTAAAATATTCGGACTTTTAGGACCGTGTAGAATCACTTTCACATTATATTAAAATTTGTGTTTTTAAACCTTAGAACGGTTGTACTTTTATTCACTTTTTAAATAGTTGAAAAATACCGGTACAGAAAAAACCCGGAGAAATTCGGTACTCGCAAAACGTGTCTATACTTCAATTCAGATCATCTCAGCGATATGCAATGATAGTTTTGTGTTCGGGAGGGAGGTGAGTCATGCCTAATGTTGATTGGCTAAAAAAGGTTCTGTTATTTGGAGAACCAAGGAGTGGTGTTAGTAAATTATTAAAATAAGAAAATTATTTATGTCGTTGTACGGGAGCGACAAAGAGAACGTTAGTATTGGAAAGAGATAATACTTGTTTTTATTTGTACAGTCTTGGATTAAAACTTTTTATTTAGGTGCCAGGACGTGAAAAATGTATAATCAATGACAAAATATTTTCTTGACTTTTATAACATAATATTTAAATATTAAATTAGTAAACATGTTATTTGATTGAATTATTTCTGATTTATCAATCAAGCTTCAGCAGTTATTACATTTTTATGTATAATCCATTCAATATTTCTTTTAAGTTTTTGAATAAAAAAATCACTAAAACTGCAGAAATTTTGTCAATTATCCGTAAAAACTAGTAGTGTCTATTGATACTATTTTAGGTACTAATTTATTATTGATATTTTAAGTTAGAATGGAGGAGATTGATATTCTTATATCGAATATTGACGGAACTTAAGACACCCGCAAACCACGTGACTTGCTTTCTTGCCGTTAAGAGAATTTACCCAACGAAAATATGCTTGTAAGCTAATAAATTAAATATAAAAATTATTTTCTCTAGTAATTTTTTTTCTGCCCAGTACAAGGTAGAGCGCCCCAAAACATAATTATTCATTTTTGGATGAGATCTAGGCTAATTTAGCAACTAAAAATATACGGGTTTTTCATGATATATAAAATATTTATTAGAAAAGCGCATCTGTGCTACTTTTACTTTCCCGACCCAGCTCAGGGAAGGGGAAGTATTGTGAACGAGCTAATAAAACTTTCGAGATAAAGATGAAAATATCCGTTTTGAGGGCTCCTGAGATTATTAAGTCCATTTCCAGATGGAATTCTGTCTGTCTATCTGTGTGCCTGTCTGTCTGTCTGTATTCTTCCACGATAGAGGCCACACCTTTGATCCGAATGAGCTGAAATTTGGTATATATATTTGGGATAGCCGTCAAAAAAGCCCATTAGTTTTTCTACAACATGTGTCAAACCGAAATATGACTGACAAAAAATGACAGAAGCAGTATATCCCAGAATTTGACTTACAATATGTCATTTGAAAGTCCTTGAAAAATGCTACCCAGAAAAGTCAAAATTATTTCTTCAACTGCCACATGTCAAAAATAAAAAATGTCAAGGTTTGAAATTTTAACATTACCCAGACAGCAAAAAAACACATCTTATGTACGTCCAAAAGATATCTGATTTAGATATTCAGTACATCTTATGGAAGTCTTTTGTTACAAAGGTAATACGTCCTTTTGCAATATCTTATGGACGTCTTAAGGACGTTGAAGGTCTAATCTATCCCTCCGCAAAAATATTTTTGTTGAATAATAATAAATGGGATGGTAGTAATAAAAAAAGCAATTATTTAAATATTCATTTCCCATTATTAGGTAGATTTCCATATATGGAATCTACCTATTGTAATCGATTCAATGACGGAACCCAGACTCGGGAATAGGGGCGCCACGCCGTTTATGACCTGGAGAATGAGAATCAGTAAAAAAAAAATTATGGGTATATACCTATATATATTGAAATGAAATACCCTGTATGAGTTGTTTTTTATAAGTTAATTTTCATTCATTTGTTAAAAGGTTTCATAACATAAATAATTTTGTTCTTTTATTGTTACAAACAGAATTTATTGTTAAAAAGTTTAATTCTAAAGCATTTATCGAGACTTATTGGTGTATAAATATTTAAAAATCAACAATTGTGGAGTATAAAAGGAATCTATTCTTTTAATTATTATATCATTATTACAATGTGAATGATTATTATTATTTGAATAATAATTTAACAGAAAAAGAGTAAATTTGGGAAAGTATATTAAAAGAAAATTTTGTTGTACAATTAATAAGCAAATGACAAGAAAGTCAAATTGATGTAAAAAATAAAATTATTATATAAATTAAGTAACAAAAAATTTATTTTGGGGAGAAACAGACAGTTGAAAAAAAAATAAACAGATCAATTTGAACATTTAAAAAAAACATTGTCAGATATAAAATATGGTTTTTGTAAAATATACTATGGAATAATGGAGAAAAGATAAATAAAAAGTGTACACCAATAAAGATAAAATGTTCTTCATTTAAAAAATTAAAAAAAAAATATATATTAAAATTTATGGTTAAAATAGGGACAACGAAAGAAGAAAAAAAAGTAAAATCAAGTAAGAAAGGGGTATAGAAATATATAAGTTGAGAATCAGAGACTAGGGCTTAGGAGGAGGTAGTGAAAAGAAGTAGACGAGGTAGGGAGAAGATAGAGAGAAAAGCTTGGTGCAGGAGGCTGGACAGGAAGTGGAGGAAGTGAAATAAAGTAGCATAAAAGGACATACACAAAATTTATTAATTCGTTGCGTATGGAAAATGGGCATTCTACCTCTAAGAGGGTGCGAATTGGAGAGGGTTAAAATGTCAAAAAATCATATCTCCGCTACTTATGAAAATATTAATAAACTTCATTAGACCTTTTCTTATGCTCTAATTATTATAAAATTAATTTGCCTGAACCATTTTTTCATTGGACCCACGGAGGTGGAACTGTAGGGGGTTGAAATTTCAAAAAAAATAAATCTCCGACATTTTCAAAAATATTGAAACAGATCATTAGACTTTTATGTTCTAATTATTATAAAATTAATTTGACTGATACTTTTTCCCATCCGGCCTAAGGAGATGGAACTGGAGGGGGTTAAAATTTCAAAAGAATTATATTTCCGCCATTTTCAAAAATATTAAAACAGGTCATGAGACTTTTGTTATCTTCTAATTATTATAAAATTAATTTGTCTGAAACTTTTTCCCATCCGACGTAATAGTGGATGGAACTCGAGGAGGTTGAAATTTCAAAAATTCATATCTAGGCTGTTTCTGAAAATATTGAAACAGACTTTTTTCATGACCTAATTATTACAAAATTTATTCGTTTGAAACTTTTACTCAGTATTAATTTTGCCATACTGGTCTTGTTAAAAGACAAGTTACCTTTTCAGCCCAACCAGCTGTATTTAATGGCAAAATTATTGGTTATCAATATCTGGCAGATTCTTCGTACAGTAAAAAAGTTTTAGACACTCATTGCACTTCTAAATTTTCCCTCATTTTGAAGCGCCTCTTCTACCAGACCAAAATCTTCATTTGCATCTATTGAAAAGTTAAACAATGTTAAAAAGTCTTCTGACTTTTCAATACATTTCTGTCCTGCTTTGACATCTCTCATTTCTTTCCTCTAAACACTGAAACTTATAATAATTAGAATTACCATACACTAATTAATAAAACATAAAACAGTAAAAACAGCAATAAAAAGAGATAACAAAATATCTGCTATATCTACTTAACTTAACCCTTAAGGTGCATCCAGACCGGTGCAATAAACAGCACAAAACGTTCGCGAAAATTTTGCAACAAGCATTTGGGTGAGCGTGGATAACGTCTAAACTGCAGCAACAATTTTTTGTTTGTGAGTGTTCGTTGATGTTTCCATTTTTGTTCGTCAGACTCGCTGTGTAATTCTATTAATTAAATAACGCTCTCACGGTCCCTCTTTATATTTATATTAAAAATTGGTCAATTCAAATTCAATATATTTTGACAATTCAATATATTTCTACAAACTAAACTGCGTACCGTGCGTGTAATTAAAATTCCACGTCCAAATTAATGCACACACAAACAAGAAAATTTCCTTTGATGTACCGACATCGCATGGAAAACATTTTGCCCTGAGCAAAACAGCGCGTGAACGAATAGGCGTGAGCGCTCCCATCCAAACAGAGATGTTGTGCAACGTACGCGAACGTTTTGCTCTGTTTGTTGCACCGTTCTGGATGCACCTTTAGATCATATATGCTGCGCTAGATTCGGAATCCTGTAATATTTGTTGGGTTTCTGAGCGGTAATGTTTACAACGTACTATGAGTCGGATACTGATTTGTCATTGGTCAAACTACGTCGATACTGATTTCTCATTGGTCAAACAATGTCGAAATTTGAAAACGACCAATCACTGACTGAGTACGCTAGACACCCCCCGAACCTAAAAAATAAATAACCTACATGCCGTATCTGGTGTAGCGTATATGATCTAAGACTTAACCACACCTAACGCCAAGTCGAAAATGTCAATGTTAAACTTACTTGTCAATATTGTGTCATCTTTTTTTCCTCCTCTTTTTCTCTAGAGGACTAACATTGATAAATTACACTTATTAACCATCACGCGCGTTGTGATAAAAGATGAAATCGTAAGTTATCACGTGGAAGTAGCTTATTTTCAGTAATATAATGACATATATTGGAATATTTTACAGTAAATTCAGAAGTCTTTAAAATAATGACTTAAAAAAAAGTCTATAAGACGTCTTTAATTAGATGTATTTTGGACATCTTTAAAACAACGTCTATAAAACGTCTTTTTTAGGACTATAGACGTTCAGACATACAATGTCTGGGTAAATATCTGAAAAAGTACTTCATGGATTTGAAACAATGTCAATAAAATGGGTTTCAGTTAATCGTTGGAAGAACCAGTTAGTTTTTGCCCAACATCTGTCAAATGGAAATGTGACTGTCAAAAAATGGCAGAAGCCATATATCACGGAATTTGTCTTGTAATATTTCATTTGAAATCACTTGAAAATCTCTATTCAGAACGGTCAAAATTATTTTTCCAACCGTCACCTGTCAAAAAAAGAATAATGTCAAAGTTTGAAACTTTAGCATTAAATATATGAAAAAGTATTCGACTTTAGATACTTGTCGGGAAAGTATTATGGCGACACAACAGATTTATTTATGATTTTATTAAGTAAATTAACACGACAGTTAAGTTATAACGTTAATCGCCCACGAAGTTCCAGGGCTAAATTTATGAATATTTCTGATCTTATTAATTCGATATAAATCTAAAAGTTGTTTCAGCACTTAGGGGATAAGATTCTCTCCTGCATAATATTTTGAGACCGAGTTTTAGTGATTCCAGATAGGGAATTCGGTCATTAATTTGAGACATTCATCACCTGTGAAACGAATTTCTGATGTATAGTTAGGTTAGGTTATGGCTATAAAATAGTTCCAACATGTCGAGCAGATGATTACAACCCGTATTACAATAAAGAATCAAATTTTTGTTATGATTTTCCAGCCTTTCACTACTAACATGCCTGAAAAAATTATTAATACACCATTCAAAGTATCGAAAAAATTTCTCTATTTCGTATACCAAATAATAATCAAAATGATGACAATTTATTATTTGAAATTTATTTATTGGAGATAAAATATAGTCATAATTTTTCTTGGTCATGGTATTGTTAATGGTCCTCATATTGCTATTTTGCAAGACAAAGACCAATTTTGTGCACAATATGCATAGTTAGGTTTAAATACATGCGATTTGTATATTCCCATTATGCCGAACACTATTAGACCGAAAACTTTTTTTGCTGAATTTTTCCAATAAATAAGTAAACCGAACACCAATAGATCGATTAAACTGAGAGCTTTCCATTGTTTTCGCCTTCACCTAAAATAGTTCAAATATAAATGATAGTTATTTATTATTCTCTTTTTAATGCATAGGTTAGATTAGGTCAGCCAAGAACTTTTTTTTCATTAGACAAAAATTGTTATTTAACAGTTCGGTCTAATGGGACAGTGCGTTCGGTCTAATGGTGCTCGGTTTAACGGTAGTCAGCTCCCTGTGCTGTGATTATTTGGTAAATTCTTTCATCAGGTAATCTTTTACTAAAGTTCAAAGAGTTACTACCATTGATATAATTGTATTAGGTGAATGCGAAAAAACTGTCAATTGTTTCAAATTCAAATCCAACGTGAATCACCATTTTCGTACAAATCCCGCTCTAGAAGTGACTTAAAGGATTTCATATTGTGCATGTGATGTATGAATAAAAATCATCAGACAAACATAATATATAATGTACTTGGATTGCTTTATCCATTAGCTACGTAGACATAAAATTTTAATTATATAAAACTATATAAAATTAATTAGCAAATATAAAACTAAACCCTTAAAATAAAATAAATCGGAGTTCGTTTCAAATTCCTAAGAAATAGTAGAAACTCAAGAAGCAAGCAAGTACGTAAGTTATCTAAGAAATAAAGATACAACCGACCGGATTTTTAATCTAAAGTTTAAAGAGCGCTTGAAATTGGTTTAAACTTTTTCCAGACATGCTATAAACAATCACTACATTTCTAATCTGATATCTGTTCCCTTTGAAATGGTCTCAGAGCGGGTAGGTACTTGTGTCTAGTAATATTACGTTTTGAATGTCGTCCTGAAATTAAATAAGGCGAGTAAAAACATTTCCAACTGAAATATAAAATATTCAATGGGGTGAATATACCGTCTAGATAACTGTAACATTTTATTTTATTAAGAGTAGCTCTTAGCTGCCTTATTTATCTTTATTCCATTAAGGTTTTAAATAACGAACAATATTTTCTATTAGAATGAATAAAAATTATACTAATATTCATTTGTAGATGAAAAAATGTAGGTCAGAAATGTAATAATACTTTGCATGAAATAAAGTTAATTAATTTATCCTTTTATACCAAAATGCACCAATACGGATTTACACGAATTTATTTCATTGTTGCGTGATACGAGGATGTATTGAAAAATTCTTAGCCTACTATAGAAGGAAACAAAATTTTAAATTCAAACTATTTTATTATTAACCATATTCACCTCTTAATTAAATACATTTATTACACCGAACCTGCAACGCCTCCAGAATTTTTAAAAGAAGTTTTATCTTGGTCTGCAACCAGGCCTCCACAGCTTTTATAACCTCTTCGTTGGAAGAAAATTTACTACCTTTTCAACTTTTGTTCAGTAAAGGAAAGAGATGATATGCGATTTGTGTGCAGAGGCTGTTACGTTTTTTGTGCCACCCTGTATTTTCATTTTTATTCCTCTACTCAATATATTTTAATTTCATACTCGCTTGATGTCCCCTTCTTATGTCCTCGCGTCATGTCCCTTTCTTCTATTGGTATTCCTATAAAATGTCTTTCCCATGTTAATAATGTTCTTCTCTTTGCCTACTCATTCAATATAATTGACTTTATATCGTTTGTGTCGCTTACTAAAGATTTATTTTTTTTCTCCCTCTCATCTTATAAGGGTTTTTTGCTGGTGATACTAATACTAAATTAGAAATTGAATTCCACTAAAATCTACAGTTGAACAGTAAATCAAGAAACCTGGAATCATCATCCGGTGTGTATTCAATGATCTGTGAACATATAATTTCTCTTATCCGGTGTACTTCATAAACCTATTTGAAAATGGTAGTTTTTGGTCGTTTAAGGGATTAGCTTGCAGCATCACCATGGTGTTCAGCATATTCAAAAACGAATGGTGAAGCAGGTTGTGTTGGAATGAGATGCCGAATCCACGTGACAGGGATTGTTTTCGGCTGTTTAGGGGGTAGGGTTCACTCGGAAAGAGTTTAAACCACCGCTATCGTGTTCAGCGTCCTCAAAAACGAGAGGGCGATGCAGGTTAGGCGGTGCCGTTCACTCCGGAAGAGTTAAAACCACCGCCAGATCTTGTCAGTATTAGACGGCGTATATTCATTAACCTCTTTCGGGGGCGGTTTCTTGTATTTTTAAGTTTACTAGGAAAGAGTTTAAAGCACCGCTATCGTTTGCAGCATCCACGAAAACAGCAGGTTTTGTCGGTATGAGATGGCGTATCCGCGTTTTACCCTTTCGGGGGTGGTTTTTGCGTTCTTTGGGGATGCAATTAACTCGGAGAGTTTAAACTATTTCCATCGTAATCAGCATCCTCCAAAACTGGGGCTCACGCAGATTTTGTGGGTATGAAACGGCGTATCCGCGTTTTATCCCTTTCGGGGGCATTTTTTGCCTTTTTTAGGGTGTGGTTAACTTCAAAAGAGTATAAACGACCGGTATCTTGTTTAGCATCCTCGAAAATGAAGGCTAACGCAGGTTTTGTCGGTGTGAGATAGCGTATCCACGTTTTACCCTTTTAGGGAGCGGTTTTTGCCTTTCTGGGGGGTAGAGTTTAAACCGTCGCCTTTGTGTTCAGCGACCTCTAAAACGGTGGGGTGGATAATGAGTCTCGTTAAGGCGGGTCCCCACCAAAGCAACATTTGTCGGCGACAGTGTCGGCGACTTCTGTTGGTAACAAAGTTTCCGAAAATTCGGGAAAGTCGTCGACTTTTATGTCGCTTTGAGTTGCCAACTTTGTTTTCGTTTCGCTCAAGGAGCGGTACATCAAAGAAAAATAGACTCCGCGATAATGTTTACAAACATGTCGAAATACGTCTCCACCGAATCAACTTGAATAGCGATTTTTTTTTGATATTTTAGTATTTTGACATTCATTTATCCTTCGCCAGGCGTAGAGTTTGTAATGCTATCTTTTTGTTAGTTAGTTTTAAATTTAGTATAGAGTGGAATAATGAAATAATAAGACAGCTCATCGAAAACATCAGTCTCACCCTAAAGTTTGGGATTTGAAGTATTTATGGTATAAAAACAGAAACAAAAAGTACGATGCCTGGAATTATATTGCAACAAGTCTATAAATAGACAGTAGGCGGAGGTTGAAAGTAAAATAAAAAATATCACCGGATAATTTTTTAGAAAATACAAAAGAGTCAGAAAATCTGTACTTTCGAGCATGGATACAGAAAGTGTGTACAATCCCAAATTGTTTGCCTTATGTTCAGCAATCAGAGCACCACATACTTCTGGTATTCTTGAACAGGAATCAGTGGCGGCTCCTCGAAGGAGGCTTAGGAGGCTCAGCCTCCTCACCAATTTATTAATTTATTAAACAGCACCAGAAATATTTTGTTGATCATTCATTTTATTTAATGTTTCTCTAATATTTTTTAAAATTTCACAATTAATTCCCTGTTCTCAGTAATTATTTTTAAATCTGACAACGGGGACCTGAGGCTAGACTCAATCGAATCTGTACATCTCTCAAACCCTAAACACGTGTTGCTCAACACAGTTGCCGTTTTTCGAAAAGTCCAATTGCTAAATACCGTAAAAAATAGCTGAAATGGCAACAGTCTTAGTAGGCTAGCCTTCACTCCGGTGGAAAATGATACATATACCTCAAATCCTAAACACGTGTTGCTCAACACAGTTGCCGTTTTTCGACCAGTTGAATTGCTAAATACCGTAAAAAATAGCTGAAATGGCAACAGTCTTAGTAGGCTAGTCTTCTTCCTTTCAGGGGAATACCACACATGCGGATTGCGAGGGTGTTTGTTTTGTTTTATGATTAGCGGGAATAATTGTTAAGTGACGCCACGCGAAATAATTTGTCTGTTCGGTAAATTATTAAAATTTAAAATGAGTGCCAGTGATTTAGTTTCTGACTTTTTAAAAAATCCATTTAGAGAATTAACAAAAAAAGTGTTTTTTAAAAATAAACGGCCTTTACCGGGTTTAACAGGATTAGTGATGTCAGGTAATTATCAAAATCGATCATTTAATACTGACAATTATAAAAAATATTTATGGTTAACGGGATCTGAGGTACACAATAAATTATATTGCTGGTATTGTTTATTATTTACAACTGATAATTCTTCATGTTGGGGGCGCTTGGGTTATAATGATTTGAAAAATTTAGCTCGTGGTCTAGACAGACATGAAAAATGCAGGAACATATTACATCGAGTATTAAGTTTAAATTAACCGGTAAACAAAATATTGTTAATGTTATTGATTCTGCTCGTACACGCAAAATAGAAAATCATAACAATACAGTTAAAGACAACCGCGAAATTTAAAAAAAAATCATTGATTTCTTGGTAGATTTGTTTTGTAAATACTACTAAATACGATGGTAAGCTTCGTGATTTTATGAATAACACGTCAGTATTTGCAGGCACCTCAAAAACAATACAAAACGAAATTCTCGATTCAATCAATTATGTCCTCCGAAATCATATAGACGTTCCTTTTTTCGTGGTAGGTTGACAAAACAACAACAAAATATGAAAAATTCCAAAAAAATAAAAAAACATTGAAAAATTAAAAAAAAAAAACAAAAAACATACAAAAAAATTTTTGGCCAGAGAAACTCTATATACCTCCACGTTGGTTCTTGCTGGGCAACAATTAATTTTGTCACTGAAGTAGCTGGTACGGTCGTTGCGCAAAGGTTAAATTAATTGGCTGAATGGAGTATATTTTTACAAAAACGTTTTATGTCCAGCCTCCTCTCTTAAAAAGTTCACTAGCCGCCACTGACAGGAATGCACTTCGGTAATTTGTGTCCATTTTACAAATCCGGGGTCAACCATTTGGAGCAATGTTTCAAACTCAACTGAACTCATTTCGTAGGTGGAGACCACGACGATGCTCATTTCCACATGCTGCTAAACACTAGATGAATTTCGCTTTTTTATAGTAACAAAGTCGGTCAAAAATATTTCGTAGGTGGGGACGACGTGATATTTTTCGACAATGTTTATGAAAATAGCAACAAAGTTGACGACACTGTCGTCAACATATGTTGCTTTAGGCACTGAAACATATACACTTTTTAAGGTTTTTTCCGACTATCCACTATCAACTCTTTAAATACAGGTACTTCATGGCTAGATACTCTAATTTTTCGAATTTCCAGTCGACATCCTTTTTTTCAAATTTTATTTCGAAACACTGCACTGGTTTGACTTTTTGACGTGAAATTTTACATTGGCAGTTTATCCATGGATCCGGTTAAGACTATATAACTAAATATCAACTAAATATCAATACACCCTCGTATCTATAAAAGAAATTAGGCCAAAAATTTAATATGTTTTTGTATATCTTTTTGGGGTTTGTAGACCTTATATTACTCATTAGAAATACCCACATTAATAAGATGTATAAACTTTAGGCCTCCATTCCATCTAACAATCCACATTGGCTTCAATTTCAACTGGTTGAGAATGCGCAGATTAAGTATAATTTTATTTTTTTACATTTGTACAAAATTTTAGTAAATACTTCAATAAATAATTGGTTAAAAAAAAATTATTGACATTAAGGAAAATTTTGTAAGATAACGAATCCAAATAAATATGTAATTGGACAATTTAATTTTACTTTCAAAAATTTAAAATAAAATTCTTTTATAAATTTAAAAAATTGAAGATGAAAATAATATTTTGTACAATACTATTTTATTTACCTCAAGGATATAATTAAAAAATCAAGTTGCTCATCGCATTGTTGAGAAAAAAATCCATTTAAAAAAAAGACTTGAAAATGCTTAAAAATTAGGGAGAGATTGTATTTTGCAACTTATCTGGATTTATAAATTTTAACCAGTTTTCAGGCAAATTTAATTTACTCTTTTATTAGTAAATTGGTCACTATACACTGTTTACCAGATTAGTAAATTAAATATTTTAAACACTGTTACATCATGACTAACAAGTAATTTTTTTTATTTCCTAACAGTTGCTATTTTGAAGTTCAATCACAGCTGGCATCTGCCAATGTCATTATAGTTATTCTCACTCTTCAAAAGCCCTTTCAACATTTTTAATAGTGGAAGAGGCTAAAACATTATAATTAAACAAAAGTTTCATAACTGTACAATAAATTACAGCTAAATTTGTTTTAATAAAATTTAAGGCTACAGAAAAGTTTTTAATTTAGAACACAATTTAATTTTGTACGTATAATGTGACAATTTAAACACTGAAATAATGAGTATCGTAGAAAAAGTATAGTACATTAGGAGTATAGTAATGCTGATATTGGACCATATTGTATTTTTCTAGACAAAGAAGGTGCCTGAAAAGAAGTACTAAACATAAATTTAATAAATAAAATGAAATAAAATTATTCCAGCGTATATACTAATTTTAGTACCAATACAGAAAAAAATAAATCTGAGTAAAAATTGCGTTTTATTAATTGCTTTTTTAATAAAAGCTGTCCATAATATATTCCTAAACTTTCTAGATTTGAGGCGGTGGGTAAAAAAAGTATTTAAAAAGAAAATCCGTAAATTTGGTGCACAACATCTCATCGTATTTAACTTGATCTCGGTTGCTTTTGAAATAGGATCGCAACGAATGCTTGTATCTGTAGTGATATTACGTTTTGAATGTCGTTCTGAAATTAAATTATTCGAGTAAAAAACGTTTCCAACTGAAATATAAATATATTCAATGGCATGAATATACGGACTTGCGATTCAGCATTTAATTACATTAAGAGGCAATCTTTCGGATGGTGTTTCTATCTTACATTAATTGAGCTATAAAATAAAGTACTCAGCTAAAAACATAAATTATTATGGTTAAACTTTTCCTGTAAACATAGACGGTAATGCAATGTTTCAAGTTTTAACAAATTGGTTATTTACTATTTTACATGGTTTTTATCGTTCGAAGTATATAAAATTTTTAATGATTATAATCCCAGTTGCTGTATAATAAGTATTCTTATTTTAATAGTTATTTATGTACCAAGGGCATAAATAGATGGCGACGATCTTGATCTTACATGTCTATTTATACCCGCGGTGCATACAAACTTTTATGTCATACTATGTTCGTTATTTCATCCACAATAAAAATATTTAAACAAATTTGAAAATGCTATTTCATTTTAGTAAATCATTATTTTTTCAATTTCGTTGACAAAAGTCTACTTTTATCAACAGCAATTAGTGACCAAAATACATGTTTTAATCACTAGTGATTAAAAGATTTTTGAGTGATTAGTAGTATATTATTTAACGGGCGGTAATGTAGGTCATGCGAGTGCTGTAATTCATCAAGTGATTTATGACCATTACCGCAAGGATGGAGTAGAAAGTCTACAGAGACGATGCTTTATATTTATTGCTAAGCTCCTTAAAATATGCCAAAAGCACATTTTCTGTAAACTAGTTAACTTTCTTACTTCTAAACCAATCTTGAAAATTTTTGTATACACCTTTGTTTGTTTTGTGATTTTTCCAAGTAAAAACTCATCTTCACTTTCTAAATTTAAAAATAAGAAAAATGCAGATTATATCAAAAAGCAACAAAAAAAATCAGAAAAGTGAGAAAGAAAAAGGAAAAAATAGTGAAACATTGAGAAAATGGGGAAAAATAGGAAAAAAAAAAGAAAAAAACAGGAGAAATATTGAAAAATGGGGAAAAATAGGAAAAAAAAAGAAAAAAACAGGAGAAATATTGAAAAATGGGGAAAAATAGGAAAAAATAGGGAGAAATGGTAAAATTAGGAAAAACAGGAAAAACCAGGAAAACAGAAAAAATAGGAAGAAATGGGGAAAATATGGAAAATTGGAAAAAAAAAAGTTACAACGCGAAAAAGTTGGGAAAAACAAGAAAAAATATGGAAAAATAGGGGGAAATAGCGATAAATAGGAAAACAAGGAAATATAGAAAAAATGGAGAAAAGAGAAAAAGAGGAAAAAATAATGAAACATGGAAAAAAATAGATAAAAACAGAGAAAATGGGGGAAAGTGAAAGAATTCGAAAAAAGCAAAAAAAAAAAACAAAAAAACGGAAAAAAAAAGAAAAAATCGAAAAACGGAAAAATTGAAAAAGGAAATCAGAGGAATAAGAAAAAAATCAGAAAACAAAAGAAAGGAATATAAAAAACAGAACAATGAGGAAAATTGGAAAAAAACAAAAAATCAGAAAAATGGAAAAAAACGAGAAAAAATTCGAGACAATTTAAAAAAAATCTGAAAAATGAGAAAAAAAATCGAAAAAATCGAAAAAATTGGAAGAGAAAATAACAAATTGAAAGACAAATCAGAATATTGGAAAAAAATGAAAAATAAAATTGTAAAATAAGAAAAAAAAATGAAAAAATCAAAAAAAAAATTAAAAAAAGGCGCAAAAAACCACAAAAACCGAAAAAAAACCAGACGAATAAGAAAAAAATTAAAAACAAAAGACAGAAATAGAATAGTAGATTCTGTAACAAGGTTAGAATGAAAAATTCGAAACGAGTGGAAAATTCCGAACGCGACCGAATGCGAGTGTGAGAAACCACGAGTGTCGAATTTTTTCATTCTGACCGAGTAACAGACTATATTTTCTCCACGATCAAAAAGTATAAATCAAAATTAAATTAAATCTGAACACAAGTTATTTGTTGACATATTTGTATTACATTGTATTAATATTTATAGTGCTGTGGTACACTTACCGATATTAAAATCTGGTGCATTGGTGTTTTTTCATAATTTGCAATTTCAGATATTATTAAATTCTATATCTACTTCACTTGATTTTTCACTCATTATTTTGTTTAAATTAAAACTTGTTTGAAAATAATTATTACCGTCGCCATTTTATATCTGACAGTGACACTTTTGAAATCCAGGGCAATCCATATTGTTTATTTCGATTACAGAAAATCCATTCTTAACCTTGATAAAGAATGAAAATACATGCAAAATGCACAAGAGGCAAGTATTATAGAATAAATATTCAGACTCTAGAGTGTGAATGTTTACATTCTATTATTAAAAATGATTTCAGAATTCATACATTCATTAATGGTCGTGGAGAAAAAATATTACCTTTTCCCCTCAATGACAGTAATGGACTGTTCCGCTTCGGCGAATTGACTTGTACAAAACTAGATACCTTTGTATAGTAAATTTACATTCCTATCCATAATTCACCATAGTGAGTTATGGAGAGTCAGAACTCACGCAATTTGTTTATGGATACTATTAATTGCTCAAAAGCAGTTGAAAAATTAACATATAACTTAATAGGAGTAGATAAAAGATTTTTAATTACTCCGCGCATGTGTACACATACATTGACAGTCACACATACAGCAATTTCCTTTTTTGAGGTTATATGTTTTGTTTACATTATTAAATATTGTGTAACATTTTGTTTTAAAGCCACTATAATAATTATTATATATCAATGTATTTAATTACTACTCTTCATAAATATAAATATTACAAACAGCAGAAATTATTACTTTAGGTTCTGTATTTTAGGATATTGTAAAAAATCAGTTACCACATGTAAGCAAAGTGCATTTAATCACTCATCTAATTGAGGACTTCTCCTGCGGCTGAAGCTCTTAGCACTAAATCATGCAATTTAGTCACTTGTACTAAAAATAACTATTTTACATAATATTTTAGTTTCATAATTCGTAATTTTATTAATAAAGGTTAAACTTAATTAAAAACTGTTTTTTGACTTTATGCCCGCGCCAGGCATAAAGTTCACTTTATACCCGCACGGGCATATGTATATTTTTATGTATTTGGCAACTAAGCAATAAAAACACAATAATGAAATAGGATGACATAATAGTGTATTATACACCAAGATCGAGAAGTAATTTTTCTCAGCCTCGCAACTTATTATCCCGAGATTCTCTACCGTGCTTTATATACTATTTTTTTCACTACTAGGACATTGAATCATTTTTACAAGACATTACTTGGATTTTTAAATAAATGAGAATACTCAATAAATTAAATTATGTTAATTCCACTGTGAATTTTAAAACTTTCAAAAAGCGATGAAGACATGGAGAATTCGTTTCATTTGACACTTAATTTTGAAAATCTACCAAATTGATTTTTAGGTTACTTTTAGAAAAGGTATTATTGCATAAATAGCACTAATCAATATCAAAATATTTAGTACATAACCTTAAACTATTTTAAACGAAAATATATCTGATAAATAATTTCTTGCCTCTATTTTATTTGATTAGGTCGAAAACTCACTTGAAATAATAGGAATTCAACAGAAAGTTCTTATTTGCTACTGAATTTTTTATAATGATTTTTAAAAAAACTCTTTTGACAATCGCAATGACAGTTGCGTATAATTAATTTGAAAGATTTCCTAAGATCGTCTACCTGTGACATTACGTTTAGTCTTCAATTGTTTTTATTAGGAGAAAAATTTAACTTCTCGACTCGAACACAGCATAAATATTGATAGTAGTAGTTTAAAAAGTATATTATTATTATTCGAATATATATTTTATTTATGTTTGGAAAATATTATTTACCCCACTTTGCAAAGTCAATTATTTTTTGTTCCAGTTATGGTTTCTTTTATATCAAAACCAGGATCAAGAATGACGACCTCATTCTGGCCACAACATGCTGAATAACTTGTAAATAGAAAGAATTGAATCAACAGTAAATTACATCTGACTTATATTTTTCCTCTAATTAACACTTCATTTAAAAATAAGAAAATATGTTTTTAATAAATATAAGTTTGTTTCATTTTATAAAAAAAATAAATATGTAAGCAAGGGCTATTTCAACCATTAAAAAAAATGTAAAGTAATCCGTAAAATGTATGTTTAATAGCAAATATAAAATTTATAGTGGTTTACTAAATGGAAATTCAATAAAGCTAAATAAAACTATAAAGCAATTTAAATATTTTACATATATCGGAAATATTTATTCTAATATCACTTATAAAATTGAAAATATAAATCAGTTAAAACTAACAAATTTCGATAAAAGTTATAAAATTATTTACTTACAATTAAATTAAATCTTTTATGAAGAACAAATATAGGCAGCAAATCAATTTATATGTACGGTATTCGCAAACTTCTGAAGGAAACTATTATTCTTGAGGTAAGGAACCGGACAACTGAGCAACCGCAAGATGGCCCCATCGTCTCAAAGCGAATGAAATCCATTAACGACTAGTATAATAATAAATAAGTTATTACTAACATGTATTTGTGATTTTTAAAAACTATGCACCCGGCATCAGACAGCTCTCTAAATACTACTGTACAAGACTTGAGTAAAGAACAAAGATAGACAACAAATCAACAAACCACCATCTATAAGTGATTAGACACGGTATCACATACTTCTGAATGAAACTTTAAGACGGTTACTCGGTAGTCGGGCTCCTTACTTCAAGAAGAATATTTTCGATGAGAAGTATGCGAATATCGTGCCCCATCACATATAGATAGGGGTTTGTTAATTTGCTGGCTATATTTTTTCTTTACTCAAGGATACAGTAGTATTTTGACAGTGAGATTTAAAAACTAAATGCATCTTAGGCACATTACCACTGAAAAATCCTTAAAGGACAAAACATCTGTCTGGTAAACGGCCGGATGCATATTTTTCAAAACTCACACATACAAGTTAGAACTAACTTATTTATTTCTAAATATTTCTTGTTCACTAATTTTGCAACAACACTAAATATTAATATGTTATTTTTAACATTAAGCTAAGGTTTTTTCATTTACCACCTTCAGTGAGACCGGAATTAAAATTAGAAATACTGCATTAAATATGAACTTTAGGAGAATCTCTTTTATACTTCGCGAATTCTTTTGGGATTTTTCATGCCGTATTTTTCAATTGTGGCCATTTACTGTCTTGTTTAACTGAAATGATGCTGATGTTTGATATCCTAATTTTGATAATTGTGAAGCACTTTAAACTGTTTATTCTGCTACCGATAAACGTAGAATGAAATTAACTTAAAACATTTCAAAAAAATTACTATCTACGAGGAAAATACAAAAATATGAATTTAGTTCAAAAGTAAAGTATCCTTATTTTAAAAATAACTTGTTTAAAAACATTAGAACGATTTTTTGTAATTGACTGTTAACAATTATTACTGGTTATGCATGTACAGAATGAAATACTGACTTTTCACCAAGAAAACAAGTAAATTTGTTATTTAGTTATTTAGTTTATATAAAAAATCGGTTGTGTCGCCCTAAAACTTTGCCGACGAATATCCACGAATACATTTTCAGATATTTAATGTTAAAATTTCAAATTTTGACATTTTTTTTATTTTTGACAGGTGACAGTTGGAGAAATAATTTTACTGTTCTGAATAGAGTTTTTCAAGGGCTTTGAAATGACATATTGAAAGTCGAATTCCATGACATATTGCATCTGTCATTTTTTGATAGTGACACATCTGTTTGACAGATGTCATACAAAACTCATGAGTTCTTTTGACAAGTAACCGAAAACCATACACCAAATTTCAGTTCAATCAGATTAATACTTTTTCAGATATTTAACGTTTAATTTTCAAATTTTGACACCTTTTTATTTTTGACAGGTGAAAGTTGGAGAAATAATTTTACTGTTCTGAATAGAGTTTTTCAAGGGCTTTCAAATGACATATTGTATGTCAAATTCCGCAAACTTTTTGTTATACCTTTAGAGTTATTTTATCTTGTCAGTTCCAATTGTAAATTTTATGTTACATTAAAATAATTTTTATTATGGTGTCCTGAGTATATATTTCTTGACAATATTCTGATTTATTCTGTCCCGATAAAATTTTATCGTGAAATAAAAATAACAACATATTGGTAGTTTACTTTTGTGGTTCTCTCTTTCAATTTAGTTAAATCCTAATTAGTTTTTAATTTGAAAATTTAAATTATTTATATATCTATAATAATAAATAATTTCTCGACCTGTATATAAAGGGTATTAATACTAATTTTAGTCAGAACTAGAATGACTATAGACACATCCAAAAAAGTAGACAATTATCTTTGAAATGCTTATTAGTGAAATAGTATTTATATTATAATCTCAAACTAAAGTTGACCGTCGCGTCGTCCAATTAGACCCGATACCTGGATTAAAAGGGTAGTTAAACCCTAAAGCGTCGCGGTTATTGCCTACAAAATGTATCCAGCCTTAAACGGAACTAATTTGTCTTATTCCTAAGGTATTTTCAAAACTAGATTGGGAATAAGGGTTGTTGTTAAAAGTTAATGACGCAGTTAACGAAATAATTTAATCTTCATAAAATGCTTTAAATTATTATACTTTTTCTTTTTTTATATGGCTCCAGTTATAATATTAATTTATTAGAAAATTAGGTACTTGCTTAAAGTCACCATTTATTACTTTCAAGTATTTTGAAGAAAAAATAATGGTGAAGGTTTCTCAATCATTGAAACTAAAAGGGTTCAACTCCCAAATCTGAGCTAGAAGTAATAATTCAAAAAACAAATAAAATTAGTAATTCGACCCAAAAAATGCCTCAACAACCTGTTTTTCGGTTTTTAAGGGTTGTTCCCTCAACCAATCCTGGCAAAAATTTTAATTATTGTCTTAAAAATTCTCTATACATATTAGGATATATATTTGATTATTTCATTCTTTCATTAAAGTACAGTAAAAACAAACATCTAATAAAATATAATCGACTAATTTCGTTTTTTGAAAAAGATATGTATTTTAGCCGTGATATTCACACTTTGTAACATAAGTTCCGTAAGTTTTCCCCAAAAAAAAATGAAAATGTTGGGATCCGCTTTAAAAAAAGATATATTGACGTATTTGTGAAGAGTTAGAAGCATTAGTAGTGCTTGAAAGTTCAGCTGAATTTTTAGCCCAAAGGGAAAGCGGAAAAAGAGTGTCTTCTAATAAATAAAAAACAAAACAGTCGCCAACTTCATCAGGACTTAAAAAAGTCAGTCAGAAAGTTATATGCAACCATCTACCAACTTCAAAATTTTCGTCTTTATATTTGTCTATTAGGCCGTATTCTTGAATGTTTTATACCAGGACTGGGCAAGGTGAAACCGGTATCCAAATAATTGTGCCAAACAAAAATTTGACAGCGTTGTAGATGGCTTTCTCAAAATCAATAACGATTTTTGATATTTTTAATGTAACACAATTATCTTCACAAATCTTTATTATTAATTTAAATAATATTATATATGTTTCTGTGCGTTTAGAAGATAACAATAAAAAAATGAATGGAATATAATGCCCGTTATAATAACCATGTAATGTAAAAAATTGAAAGAAAAACTGCGTACAATAATTAAACGTGCCATCTAAATAAATTTGTAAAAAATTGACAGAAAAACTGCGTACAATAATTAAACTAAATAAATTTGCGTGGTTTTTTCTAACATTTGAATATTTGATTTACACGAAAATATCACTGTCTTTTCAATTCTATTATTGATGATTAGAAACTGCTTACCTCTATGGGTTTGAATGACCTCATCTAGAAAGTCAAAAGTTTCCTTTATGTTTTTCAGCAAACTTGGTTGTAGTTTTTTATCAGCATTGTACAGATTTATTCAGACACAAGAAGCGTCAGATGTGCTGAGTTGATAGCAAATTTTTTTGAAGTACGCTGTGAATAATCTATGGAGTCTTTTCAGATCCGTAATTAAGTTTTATTACCTTACGGGCTTGGGAACCAATTTATGTATTAATTACAGCTATAAAGGTGGATCCACGTCAATAAAAATTTGCGTTGTGCGTTGTATTTTAAAATCCAACAAAAATATTTGCGGTACAAATATATATTTTATCATATATTTTACCACATAAATATTTATCTTGTGCGTTGTACTGCCGAATCCAGGTGTGCGTCAAAATATAGAGGACGTATGCTAGAAGAATACGTAACCTATAAAATATTAAACAACTACGTGTCGGGAGTAGTGAAATATTGAAATATTAAAAGAAAATGGAATAGAGCAATGAGGATTCATGCGAAGAAAATTGTAAAATTTTCTCATCAGTAGTTAAAGTTCGTAGTATTTTTTCACCGCTATTTTGTTTTCTATATAGAAAGAGCTTCTTTGTCCAGTAACGCCTTTCTTTATTTATCTTATTATTCATTCTATTTGAAAATCCATGCACCCTTCTTTTTTAAGATATCAGACATGATGATCTCAAAAATAGCTATTTAAAAATACGTTGCAGGTCAAATGTGAAGCAAAATTACAGATGCACTTAAAATTAAGTCCACATTAACACTACTATGCGACGCAAATCTCTTTGAAGTTGACTGGAAAACCGACTGTACTGCGGATTTTTATTGATGTGGATCCACCTTAAGGTTCCAACCTTTTATTCAATACTTGTTGGGAACCAAATTACCAACATCCCGATTAGAGTTCGTACAACCTTTTTATTTAAATAAATTATATCGAAGGAATATATAAAAACAGCTAATAGTTTAAAAAATCTGCAAAAACCTAAATACGTATGTTACATATATGAAGTTTGATATTGATAAAATCACTGGATCATATAATTTCGATTAATATTAAAATGTTTTCAATATCTACCACTTATTTGAATTTTTTTTAAAATATAATATAAAAGACAAACAGGTAGTCTAATGGACGCATCTACTTTAAAATGTTGAGCTACATTTCGTCTCGGCGGAACACAAACTTTTATTTTATTATTAATGAAATTTAAATGAAGTACTACGTTACATGAATAAAGTCATAACTAATCAAAGAAGCGACGCTAACCTCTTTTCCCTAATTTGGCAAAGCTTCTAATGGCCTATATTCCGCGAAGGGAAACCGTGATGGGGATGAATAATGTCATTATCCTATAGTCAAAACCCATGATTTGATTGAAATTGAAGGAAACGAGAGCACTTAAATGTTAATTTTAGATTTAAGTAATTGCTTTAGATTATTATTCGCAATGATGAAAAATAAATTGACGCCGCCATCATATTAAAATGTAAATTAAATATATTTGATTGATTTTAACGAAGTTCTTCTCGGCTCGTAAATTTGATATCTATAATAATTTATTTACTGAACGTTAATAATTTTATGAGAAAAACAAAGCTGTTTATGATTAAAATTTGAAAATAAGATATAATGAATCATTTTAGATATTTCGGTTACGTAACAAGAACTTTCGGAATAGGAGAATAGCAATAATAAAATTAGAAGATATTTTGAGAGATCTAAGTACTTCGGCCCCTACAGTGGGGCCGACGTTTTAAGCCACCCACCACATAATTAAGTGAAAACAAATTTCATGTTCGTCGGGTCTGGATTTGGGGACGATAACTTAAGACCCAGTCGTCCGATTTTAAAAATTGTTTTGCCAATCAATCATCTTCTCGTGTCTTGGAGAGGAACCCTATTGGTTTTCATTATTTCTGGTATTGCCATTCTTGGAATATAAAAAAAAGTAAAACCATTTTGTGCGGTTTCATCACACCCCGGTTTGGAAAAACATTTCAAGTCACCTAGGAAAACCATGAAAAATATAATTCTGATTATGTCGGTTTAAAAGACTAAAATGTCAATATGTCTATAAATTTTGTAGTGCGTATAGTTCTTGTGTTTAATGTTAAAGTTAATTTCTCTGGCAGAAGTTCTAAGAACATCATGTGGTTTTTACCCGTGTAATATTTGTTGAAGAAGTGTTGATTATTTATTGTTTACATTTTTATTTAAAAAAATTGAAAAATCGCATGAACTAATTAATCATTATTTAGATGGTAAGAGCGTCAAATTTTTAAATTTTTAAATGGTATACAGGGCCGGGCAAAAAATAGGAATTTTGACCAAGAGTAAAGTACCCTTATTTTTTACAATATCAAAAAATTTTTTAGGGAGAGTTGTTTAAAATTAAAAATTACACTCAGATTTAAAATCACAACCTCCTACGCAAAAAAAACCATACATAATTCAGCTCGGATTGGTTATAACAGACCAAAATAGACTGGAAAAATAAAATAAGGCATTGAAGATAAAAATAAATGGGGAGTTCAACAAAAATACAACCTCACGTTTTTCCTTTATTAACAGTTAGAATTATTCAAATAAAACCCATTGAGTTTAATTATCTACCGTAATTTGAGCTAGATTTTTGAATAAATTAATTTAAAAATTTAAATTTCTAATTATTTGAATATTCCGCCATTACGATCTTGACGTCACTTATGTGCAATGAAGTTACCATCAAGCCATTAACTGAAAATGAGTAAAGAAGAGAATACGAATGAATACATCTCACTTATACAGACAAAGGTGGAGAAAACCATTATATGATAATTGGATAAAGATGAAAACTTGGACCTATCCACTGTGAATTCGCATTCAAAATCGAGAGAGATAAATAGATATTAGATTGCGCTGTTAGATAAAGAAAACGACTGTTTTAACGAGATCAGGTAATAATTTGCTGTTTGGTATAATAGTGCTGATCACAAGCGTTCCTGATTAAGTGATAGGTCGCGTCCGCGTCTGTTTACTGCATATTTCACTGTCACTGTTGTAGTTTGTACTCTGGAGAGCTGGTTGATGTTGATAATTTTCCGAATTTATTTGTATTTGTAAAGATACGTAAATAAAGGTAAAAGTAAACACAATTAAAAATATATTGACCAAACGACACTTTATAAGCAAACGTCATCTATATTTAAAAGCGTCAATTTTATTTAGAGAAACTGGCCAACGTTAATATTATGCTGCAGCTATTGCACATAAGTGACGTAGGTGCACTACAAGTTGCATAGATGCAGTAATTTTTAAATCTCAATTTTTTCATGTTAAATTAAAGAAAAAAACAGAAAAAACGATTTTTTCATAAAAAGAAATTCATTTTATTCCTAAATAATGCAAAAAAAGATGGACTAATATTTCAAGTTGAATTCCCCATTGGAAATTGAATTTAAAGATTATATAAATGATCAATTAAAAAATGAAACTAAATATCTAAAATCAAGGGAAAATTGCGTAAAGAATAAATTTGAAAATAAGTTTACTTAAACAAAATATTTAACAGGAATTTTTAAAAATAATAAGTTAATATATGGATCTGAAAAAATATACTTAATAAAGAGCTACAAAAATGATAGAAAATAAATATAAAGATCAATTTGATAAATTGAAAAATTAAGCAAATTAAAGAAAAATGAAAGAAACACAGAAATATTTACCAACAAACAATTTCAGCTTCCTATTGGATCTATAAATAAAATTGGAATAATAAAACATGAATGGGAGTGAATCAGCAGATCCAAATGAATTTTAAAATTTCAGTTTACAAAGTGAAGGAATAACATGATAAAACTCCAAACGTCAATAAGGAAAATTGAATTTTAAATATAAAGTTATATTTAAATCAACGTTACACGACAATCATTCCCGGAAAATCTTCACGGTAAATCGTTTCCCACGAAATTTCTTAGACAATTGTTCCCTTTCCTTTATAATTAACTTGAATCTTTTTTGACCATCAATTCCACGTACAAGAGAGCTATTCAAGCATATGAGAAGTATTGTCGTGGGGAAGGATTGTTTTAGGAGGGGGGGGGGGAAGAATTCTGGCTGGAAAAAATTGTCATGCGAAAGAATTGTCAGGTGAAGATTTTTCGGGGAAGTATTATCCGGGGAAAGGATCCGGTAAACAATTGTTAGGGATTCTTAATTAAATAAACCCATCAAGACAACCGTCCTCAAGAAGCTCAGCTACGAACAGGCGATTGAAGGTGACTTAGGTTCCTGAAAATAATATATGGGTGAGTTAATGTTATCGAATGCTAAAAACAGAGTGGCAAAATAGGAAGCCGTGCTCAAATTATCGCTGGGAGAAAGGGACTGACGGACAGACAAACATAGGTTACATTTTGTAATTGCGGTTCATTGTAGATCAGAACGGTAAAGTAATGTGTTTGTTTTAGCATTTTAACTTCTGGAAATGAAATACGAAATATTTAGAAAATAAATCTACTTCATCAAAAAAAATTAGTAGAACGATTCTTATTTTAAAACTAGTCATAATAATTTAAGTGCTATTGGACAATTTATAATCCTCTATTGCGAATCTGGATAATATTTCCACTATCACTGTTTACTGTAAGTTACGCTTTAACTTTGCTTTCTTCAATTTGTTGGTTATAAGATTGGTCAAAATTTTTAAATAGCTAAATTATTAAAATTATCAAATCGACCATCTTACGTAAGGTCAAGCGCACTTTTAAGCGATCAGAAATATCTTTTTTTATATAATTATTCGAAAAATAACAAAATATTGAAGTTATAAATGAAATATTCGTATTCTCAAAATCTGCTTTTAAATAAATTATTTTATAAAATCGATCACTTTCCTTTCCACTTTCAGAGTAATCTATATCTGATCTGTCAAACTCTATTGAAGCTTTCTCTTGTTGAAAATTTTGTTTCATACTTTCTTGGTTAAGGGTAACTTATTTCTAGTAGTGAATAGTTTTTGGCTGGATAAAATAAGAGGACCCGATGAAGAATAAACTAAAAACCTGTAGAGAACATATTTTAAAAAATATTTCTCTATACTTTTTAATAATGTCTATTACGGGCTTCTTCACTGAGTTAACCAATACATTATACAGAAATATTCTATTACTTCTGGTTAATGTACTTATATTTAATGGACTGTAGTTGGGATGAAATACCATGGATACAAACTTACGTAGACTTCGGCAATTACTTCATAAAACATTTTAAACTTGAGTCCATTAATCTTCTAACTGCTTAAAAAAATTTAAACAGTATTGATTTTATTAATCTTCAAATTATTACACAGCCGTTTTTTGTTTATTAAATTGACGGTTTAATTATAAATCAAATGATATTGGTATGGATTTTGGAAAAAACATTGTGAAATGATAAAAAAACTATTTTTTACCATAATATTTAAAATTTAATTCATGCATAGACTGCATTCAAAACTATATTAGATATTCTCTAAAATACAGACTTATTAGTGCAGTCATAAAAGAGGTCAACTTGGAAATGTAACGCACGAAAATTTGTATAATCATTTATTTTGGCATTCTAAACGTTGTCTTAAAAGTCCTATAAGATTACTAATGAGTGTACTTATAGATATTCAAGGTCAAATGTCACAAAAATCAGTTTTTTGGAAATATCTCGCTTCCTTGTCTTCTAATCCTATTTTCGTTTATTATAAAAGTTGTATAGTTTCAAATTCTCTACAAATTTTTTAGTAAATAATTTGTTATAAGCTTAACCGTTTTTAAAATAGAGCGCGAAGATTGCGGAGCGCTCAGCCATACATGCGGTACCTCAAGCTAAATCGCGAATATCAGATCATAGTACGGTTTTTTAACTTCATTATTGGTTAAAAAATATTTAATTAACTATGTAATACATTTTATTCATAAATGAATGAAATTTGTTTTGATGAAACAATGATAGTGCCAATCAGCCAAGAACAATTTTTATCAATTCGATTTGATAAAAAAAACCTTATCAGCATACTCGCTAAAAAATTAACAACTGTTAATATAGCTACAAAAGTAGCTAGAGATAATGCTGATGTTCTTCTCGTCGAAACAGCTATTGAGGAATCAGAGCATCAAACATTGGAGAAACTTCGATTTGGATCTACTGGTGCAAACAAGAAAACTGTATTGTGCAAATATTATTTGAAAATGGAACATGCATTTTTTTGGCAGTATATAATGTTTCAAAATCTGAGGACAGTATCGATCATCTTCGCTACATAGCATTTAGTCAATAAAATTAAATAAACCTACGCAGTTATCAACTTTTCCACCAACGAGTGCAGCAGTTCACAAACATAATATCAACTGTGTCTACCCAAACTCAAACTTGGTTAGGTAAAATCCTAGGGATTGGGTTAGGTACTGCAAAATGAAGTCCTGGAACCGATAACAACATTATTACCATCTGCACCAGGTAAACTGGTAGTGGTTCGCGCTGTGACTACCGAAAATTAGGGTTGCAATGTTCGTTAGCTGTTGGACAATGATCTCGATAAAGAAATCACATATGACCCTGAAATTTTTGAAAGTTTGGAGATGGATGTCATTGGTCGCATTCAGCGAACGTAGCGCAAAGCGCTACTGCTACATATCGGTAGCGGTTCCGGTTTGAAACGTGTTGGACGTTCGCTGTCAAGCTGTTTTCGTTTTCTGTCAGTTTTTGGTAGTTGTATTTATTACAGACACAGAAGTTATGTTTTTTGTTTATTCAATATGTTTTTTATTAAATTTAATAAGTGTTAGTGGTAAATGTTTTTACAATTACGAGGTGCTCAAGATAGCGACTGGGTAATTTATAAACGACGACTCGATAATTATTTTTTGGTAAATAATATAACAGAAGATGCTAAAAAATGTGCAATACTTCTGAATGCCTTTGACGAAGATGCTTACAAACTTATATATAATTTATGCCTGCCGAGATTACCAGAAGATAAAAATTACAAGGAACTCGCAGAACTTTTTAATAAATATTTTAAAAAATCAGAATCTACATTGTGGTACGTTCAAAATTTTTTGCTGCTTTTAAAGATCGACATGAGAACGCTAATGAGTGGGCGGCAAGAGTAAGAAATTTAGCTCTTAACTGCGAATTTGAAGATTCTGTAATTGATATGATGTTGCGTGATCGGTTTATCGTTGGTTTTGATAAGGGACCAGTGCAGTCAAAACTTTTTAAGGAGAAACTAACTTGTACTTTCTCCGAAGCGATTGAAACCGCTGTAACTGAAATGGCGGCTGCCGAGCAAAATAGTTCCGGAAGACACCAACAGCCTGTCATTAAGACAGAACCAGGAGTTCATCAGGTCAGTGCAAGGAATAAGCAACGCCAAAAATATACGTCATCTTCGCAGTGTTTACAAAGTGGAAACGTGAGTGAAAAATGTGCTTGTTGTGGTAGAAGAAATCATGCGACAAAACAGTGTCGTTATAAAAATAAAGTGTGCAACTTCTGCAAAATCCAAGGTCATCTAGCTCCAGTATGTCCAAAGAAAAATAATTCTTCCAGTAGTGGTTCGTCAAAACAAAAGGTAGTTCAAAATTATATTGAATGTGAGGATATTTTTTCGGTTTCAGATAAAAAGGTTGTAGAAAATTCATTTCTGATTGAAATTTGTATCGATGATAAACCTTTTACTTTTCAACTTGATACCGGGGCGAGCATTTGTGCTATTTCTGAAAATTTTTGGAATGAAAATTTATCAAATTATAAATTAATTTCTCCAAATAAAATTTTAAATGTTTATACTGGTGAACAAATGCAAACTTTAGGTATGTTTTCAGCAAAAATAAATTATAATAATTTCGAAAATACAATAAATATATATGTTATTCGTAATGGCGGTCCTCCTATTCTTGGTAGAGATTTTATGACATTATTTAAATTAGGAATAAATGAAATACATTTTGCAAACGGTACAGAGAATGTTGATAAATTAATTAAAAAATTTGATACAGTATTTTCTCCAGAATTGGGTACATTTAATAAAGGTACAGTTTCCTTAAAATTAAAAGATGAAAATGTTACTCCGAAATTTGTAAAATCTAGACCAGTTCCTTTTGGAATTAAAAATAAGATAGAGTTGGAATTAGAAAACTTACAAAATCTAGGTATAATTAAACCTGTCGATTATTCTCCTTGGGCAACGCCGATTGTGCCTGTTTTCAAAAAAACTGGTGCAGTTAGAATATGCGGTGATTTTAAAATAACGCTAAACCCAGTATTAGAAATTGACCAGTTTCCTATTCCGCGAATTGAGGATTTGTTTACAAAATTGCAAGGCGGTGTAATTTTTTCAAAAATAGATCTGTCTCAAGCTTACGCACAAATTTGTTTAGATGAAAAATCAAAAGTTCTTGTCACGATTTCTACTCATAAAGGGCTTTTTCAATATCAAAGGTCCTTATGGTGTAGCGTGTGCCCCAGCAAAATTCCAAAAAATTATGGAATCCGTAACTCAAGATATTGAAGGATGTGTTTGTTTTTTAGACGATATACTTATATGTGGTAAAAATCGTGAAGAACATTTCTTGAGATTAGAAAAACTTTTAGAGAGGTTACAAAGTGTTGGATTAAAAGTTAAGCCTGATAAATGTAGTTTTCTACAAAATGAAATAAGTTATTTAGGCTATATAATTAATAAAAATGGTCTTTCAACTTCTCCGGAAAAAATAATTGCAATACAAAATGCGCCGATTCCTACTAATGTTAAACAATTACAATCTGTGTTAGGAATGATAAATTATTATGGAAAATTTGTTCCTAATTTATCAACAATTTTGCATCCATTATATGAATTGCTTAAAAAAAATATTAAATGGATCTGGACAGAAAATTGTACATTAGCTTTTAAGAAAGTTAAAGAGATTTTAACTTCAGCCAATGTTCTAACTCATTATAATCCCGATTTAAAATTAAAATTAATTACAGACGCTAGTCCGTATGGGGTAGGTTGCGTAATATCCCATGTTTTGCCAGATGGTCATGAACGTCCCATAGCTTTCGCGTCTAGGACTCTTTCTCCTGCGGAAACAAACTACCCACAAGTAGAAAGAGAGGGATTAGCAATCATTTTTGCACTATGTAAATTTAATCAGTATTTGTACGGTCGCGAATTTACCTTGGTAAGTGATAATAAACCGTTATTAGCTATTTTTAACCCTAAAAAAGGTATACCTCAGTATTCTGCGAATCGCCTACGCCGCTGGGCAGTAATTTTGTCGAATTATTCATATACTGTGGAATATGTTAAATCTGAGAATAATAACGCCGATTTTCTTTCACGATTGCCAATGCCTAGTGATAAAAATGAAATTTGGGAATCAGTCGATGTTAACTATTTAAATTATTTTTCAGAAAATGAAATAATTTCTACTAATTTTGATTTAATTAAAAAGGTTACTTTTGAAGATGATCTGTTACAAAATATTATTAAATTTGTAAAAAATGATTGGCCAAATTTTGCAAAAACAGATCCAAAATTTAAATTTTTTTTCAAAATAAGAAATGAACTAACGCTTGAAAACAATGTTTTACTTTGGAATAATAGAATAATAATTCCTGAATCATTAAAAAATCGTTTATTATGCCAATTGCATATGTCTCATCTGGGCGTAGTAAAAATGAAAACCATTGCGAGGTCATATTTTTTTTGGCCAGGGATAAATAAAGACATTGAAGACTTTGCAGCAAAATGTGAAAATTGTTGTTTAAATAAGATAAGTGTTCCAAAAACAAATTTGAATCCTTGGAAATGGCCAGAAAAAGTATTTTCTCGTATTCATATTGACTACATGGGACCATTTTTTAACAAATATTTTTTAGTAATTTTGGATGCTCATTCCAAATGGATTGAAGTTTTTCCTACATCAACTATTACTTCAAATTTTACGATATCTGCTTTACATGCTACTTTTGCAAGATTCGGATTGCCAGAAACACTTGTATCTGATAATGCCAGAAATTTTACAAGTGGAGAATTTGAACATTTTTTAGAAAAATTCAATATCATTCATATAACCACAGCGCCATATTTTCCACAATCAAACGGTGCAGCGGAAAATGCCGTGAAAAATATTAAAAATGCGTTAAAAAACTATTTAGGTAAAAATAAGTCACTCAATATTAATATAGCTCTAAATAATTTTTTATTCGATTATCGTAACACTTTTCATAGCACTACAGGAGTATCACCAGCTACATTAATGTTCGGTAGAGATCTGCGAACACGATTTTGTGCTTTAAAACCCAAAACAAAAGAAGAAATTGAAAATAGAGTAATTATGAAACAAGAAAAACAAATTAAAAATTTTAGGGGGAAGAAGCATAGGATGTTTGAAATCGGTGATCAAGTTTTAGTTAAGGATTATCGTATACCAAATAAGTTTACTTGGATTCTGGGTAAAATTAAAAAAGTTATAGGCAAATGTACTTATATTGTTGAAATTCCTGAGTTGAATGTTACCTGGAAGCGTCATACAAATCAAATGAGTAAAACTAAGATTCAGAGTAATTTAAATGATACGATTTCCACCGAGAATAGGAGTACTTCTGTGAATAACGATTATAATATAAACTTACCTGAAATAAACAGGGATGAAAACGAAATATGTGAACCCCAAGTTGTTGAAAATATTGTTAACAGTAAGAGATTGAGAAAACAACCAGAAAGGTTAGCTTATACATAATTTTTAACATAAGAAATGATTTGTTATTTTTTGTTATTGGAAGTTTCATTATCTCTTATTGGTGGGGGAGAATGTGGTATATTTTACCATGCAAATTGTAACGCCACTGGTGTGTATTTGCAAATTAATAAAACCCTTTTTTGTATGTGTTTTTCGGTAGACACCGTTTACCTGTTCGATACCATTTTAATAAATACACAGTTATATTTGTATACTTTAAATGAACTTACCAATTAAAATTAATATTAGTTATTCGGAAAGCAAGTTTTATTTAAATATCCCACAATAACCTATATTTTTTACAAAATAAAATACACTTCTTGTTTATTTGATAATACATGGTATTTTCTATAGTTTATAATCCTTGGGGATTTCTCACCACTATTTTCCAACTCTTGCTGACTAGTATTCATCATTATCAAAAACAAATTCAAATATCTCATATTTATTATTTTAACTCACTCTGGCTCTGCTCAATTCGCTACCGCTACCTGGCACAAATTAAAATCGCTCCGAAAAATGGCCTCCGCTCCAAAACGTGTTGAGTTGGTAGCGTATGTGCCAGCGGACGTTTCCGCTAGGGTTTTGCAACAGTTGCACAACGGTTTCGTCCGCTGAATGCGACCATTGATAACGAAGAGATTGATGATAATGACTGAAAGTATTGAGCGAAAGGAAGAAGAAGACGACGACGAAGAACGAAAACAACAACTCCCATACCGACTAACTAATAATTTAAGTTAAACAATTTTTCCCCCTGCTTCAACTTAAATTGTACAAAATTTAAATAAATATGATTCCTAAATAAAAATATTATTAAAAAATATTTTCTTAATTTATTTCCTACTTAAAATACAATTATTTTTAATAAGATGATAATTGAAATAATTCCCTTAGTTATTTATTATTTATATGAAAAAAGCCTATAATATTAAATGACTAATCTATAATTAATATTTATAAATAAAATCTATTAAGTAGTTAATTAACCAATATTTAACGAATAATTAAGTTAAAAGTTGCAATTGACTTGAGCTATATCATGTATGGCTGAGCGCTCCGCACTCTTATCTAAAAAACGGTTCAGTGTATAAAAAATTATTAAAGACAAAATTTGTAGAGAATTCTATACGGTACATCTTATATAATGAATGCAAATAGGATTTGAGGCAAAGGAAGCGAGATATTTCCAAAAAACTGGTTTTCGCGACCTTTGACCGTGAATATCTAAGGACGCTCACATGTGACCTAATGATACTTTTGAGACAACATTTAGAATGCCAAAATAATGGTTTATACAAATTTGCAGCGTATTCCGTTTCATTCCGAGGTAGATAATTTTAATAAAATATATGTCATATGTGGTAAAAATTGAAATGGGTATGTTCTTTTATATCGCACTTAACGTGTTAAAGCGTTTTATTGAGAGCCAATTTTCGACTCCATCAAATGTGTTTTTATTATTGTTATCAAAGAACGTTTCAGTGTTTTCTGTCGTCAACACTGCCATTTAATTTCTTTGTCAAAGTCTATAAAACTTTAATATGAACGGGTCGTTATCCGGTAACGCACACGTTCAGACAGTAAATATCGGCTGCCAAAGAGAACGTAATAAAAATATTCGTCGATCTTTCGTTGATCAACAAAAACGAAGACGAACTGAACGCATTGAGATTCTGCCAATGGGTTTATGGCTCTTGCTTATATTCCAAATTCAATAAAGATCCACGATAAAGAAGCGACGAGAAATGCGGACAAAAAAGATAGAAATGCAAAGAATCTGAGGAGATGAGAAATTTCTGAAGGATATATAAATAAATACATATAGTGCGATTTTCTCCAATTTAATATAATCCAATAGGCGCGGTAAACATTTTTTTGTTTTAGAGAATGATAAATGTTTTATTTTAACCAATAAGATTTTAGGTTCTGTTTTCATGATATTAGGAGATCGTTTTTCAGGCCCTTATAAAATAGTCGAAAAGCTTAAGTTGGTTGCGACCCATATATTCAAAATTAAAAGCAATATAAATTTATAAAAATAAGTCCAAAGCTACGACTATTTAGGTGTAGTTATCAAAGAAGATGGCGATGAAAATAAGAATAAAGAAGTAAGGTTAACGAAAGGGAGTAGGCAAGCAGGAAATCTCAATAAAATAATAAACACAAAAAAGCATCCAGAAAGACCAAGTTACATCTATACAAAACAGATATAAGACTAACGGCACTATATGGAAGTGAAACATGGATCTTAATTAAGGATGAACACAATAAAATAAATATATAGGAAAGGAAAATATTAGGAGGAAAAAAGAGGAAGGAGTGTGGTTAAGAAGAACAAATCAGTAGAAAAAATGGGGAACAAGATAATACGAGCTGGGCTATATACAGAGAATGCCAAATACTAGAATGGCAAAAAAGATAGATAGAGATCATAAAGGAACAAATAAAAAAGGAAGGCCAAAAAAAAGGTGGGACACGGAAGCGACAGAAACCCTAATAGGAGTTCAGAATTGGAAGGTGAAGGCAAGATACAGGAAAGAGTGGAAGAAAACCATCAACAAGCTATGGGCCCAAAAAGCATGCGTTCAGGATCACATATGTATAGTTATTTTCTCTCAACAAATAATGTTTCTTAGAATTGTTCCAGCGTTAATATACTCAATATAAAGTACTTTTTGTTTCTTGAAAAGACACAACTTTTTTCCTATTTTAACAACTTTGTATTTATAACGGTTTACGAAATCTCAATAGTGTTCAATTAAATTTGCGCCACCCTGTATATGTAAATATAGGTAATTAATAATTGATGAAATGAGTAAAATGGATAAATCACGCTATTTCTTCTTTATAAAAAAACAGAGACGCATTAAATATAAATTATTTAGAACCGCGTTGGTGTCTACCACTAAGGTAGATTCCAATTAATCACTCTGTATAATAAGTATTTACTACGGGTTTTAATTTTACGGCAAAATTTACCCTATAACACTGGACTCTTTCTCCGGAATATAATTGAGTCACGAAAAAATTGTAATACATAAATATAGTTAAAATACTTACATTTATTTTCATTAACTAGTTAAGATGTTAGATGTAACATACCTGCAAAGAAAAACAGTTTGTTAATATTCTTATATTTTCATATAAACATAACTACACTTATACAGCAAAAACGCCGAAAACTAAAAAAATAGACAAAAGTAGGTATAATTAAGTATTGGTAGCGATTTTGGAGAGTTTAGAGTTTATAAGTTTACCTTTTATAGTCAGCAACACTTTTCTTTTTGTTGTTTATAATCAATTAGAATTTTTTTGGTTAGATCATAACGTGATATCGAATTTTTTAATTAATGGGTTGTTGAAAAGAGTTTTGTAAATTTCTGAAAAAGAAATTGAAAAAAAAATGAAGTAATAAAAAATCGTTGTCATTTTTATTATTATGGGATTATGGATTGTCAGACTAAGGTTTAAAAATGGTTGATAATAAAGAATAAAATAAAGTAATTAAATTAAGTAAATATAATAAGGTAAAGGATTTTTTTTTAATAAAATATTCAAAACGATTCGAAAATACTGATGCAGAAAGAAAATAAAAATGTATTCAATGTCTTCGGTAAAGTTTGAAACGATATTATTGAAAAATAAAATATAAAAAGGACACCTTTGGACATGTACAATTTTAGCTCATAAGAACAGATGTAATTTGAATATTTGCATGATAAAATTACATACAAGGACTACCTTTGAGATACACACTATTGACATGCAAGGGATTTCAAGCAAGATCAACTTCATCTCCAACCAATACAATAAAAGCAGACTTGGATCACAATTTCGCGAAAATGGGACAAGCACCGGACAATACTGACTTATTTATCGTGATGACTGTAATGAGGCCGGCCCTGTGTACACAGAATCTTGGTCTCTCACGAATAGCGCACGAGAAATCCATCGACTATTCGTCGTGTTTGATATAAATTAGAAGTTGTATTAGTTAAATAAAGTAAAAAAAAATAACATCACAAAGACTCTGAAAACGAAAAATAAACAGAAATTATGACTAAAACAATAAATCCTTATTTACATTAAAATATGTCCCAATATATTGGAAAATAGCAGATCAGGAAATCTATAAACGAAGTTTCCTCTTAAAAGGTTCATACTTAGTCATGGATGTTGCTCAGGCTTTTGATAAAATCTATATACTTAATTCTACTTTTAAAAAAAAAGATCGTTTTCATTTGTTATATTAAAAATATTATAGGAATTCGAGCTATTCTTTACTTTGTGTTTCAGTTAGCCAATAAACGGTTTGTGAGTAAAATAAAGACTTCGCTGAAAAGTTTTGTTTATGTTATAACACTTTTGATATTTCGGTGCGTAATAAATTATTACTGTATTAACAATATATTCAGAGTTATTAAGATAATAAGTACAATTGAGATAAACAAAATCTGGCGTACGACAAGACACTATTCTAGACTCACTAAATTGTATAATTTTGATATAACGAAAAAATTAACAACATTATTAATTATTAATTTACAAAACATGTAAACAGATTGTTGGTAAATTTTGTATGATGGACAAAACAAATTTAGACCAATCAGTTATTTATTTTTTACCATGTGTTATAGTTTATTTATATTAGCCAACGTCTCATTGTGTTACTTTTAAAGTATTCTGTTATATTGTTTTAATAAATATATTATGTATCACAAATACAAATTTTTGACATTTTATTTCAATTAGGACAAAGGATCAAAAATATGTACAAACTACATTAAAAAAAATCTGAATGTCCGTGGAAGTCTGCTTTCATTTCAGGCTAAAAATACATCAACACACCTATATATTTAACCCAGTTTTTCTAGTTCAGTTTCGTTTTCGATATGGAAATGATGCATACGAAAAATATATGTCATTGATTTTATATCTATACAAAATACACAATCTAGCCATTTCCTTGTGTTGTCATAACTTCCGTCAAATATTTCACATAACTTTTCTTGTAAACAAATAATAACAAAATCTGTCTGTATATTATTAAGATTGATACTTCAGTATAAATAGAAATCTGAACGGAATAAATGGCCACCTCATTTTTATGGGCTACTTTCATGTTTCTCTTGTGTATTTTAATAATAGACCTTTTACGTGCCATTTGATATACGCGATAAACTTTTTTATTTTGAATGTTCGTTGTATAGTGAGTTTATATTTCTTGTTTTTCTTCTCAATTGATGATGATCAAAACTTCACGAGAAACAGCAATTTATAGTTAGGATATCTGATTTATCAACTGTCGCCGATACAATAAATCCCAATCCAAGTAACAAACAATAATATATTATAGTAAAGAGAAAATAAATACCTTTTGAGATAGCGACTGATTATATTTGTTGCTGTGTCACTGCAATTTGTAGACAAATGTAATACGGAGTTTTTTTAAAGCTGAATATAACATTACTATTGACTTACAACGTGGAAAAAATAGGAAAAACAAAAATATATTATTGGTTGAAAGTTAGTAAATAGTCTACACCATTACTATCGCAACTATAGGGAATTCAACGTGTTAGAGAAAGAGGTATAAGAAATTCAGCGAGTCAGAAAGAGAGAGCACGACGTTTTTTAACGATCAGTATTTTAAAGCATTAAAAAACGTTCGAAACGTCACATTTTAGAACGTTTTCAACGCTTTTTTCGAATAAAAAACAGAACGTGAAAAATCGTTCGAAACTTGACATTTTACGACGTTTTCAACGTTTTTTAAAGTTTATTATTTTGATTCGAAAAAATACGTCAAACAGTGCCATATTTCATCAATTTTAACATGTTATTTTGACACGTTTCCCTATGGGAAATACATGTATTTGATGCAAAAAAGTGAAATTTTTTTCACAACAAAAAGTAAACGTTAAAAAAGTTTAAAACGACGTAAAATGTAACGTTTCGAACGATTTTTAACGTTCAGTATGTTGAAGCGTTAAAAAACGATTTTCAACTGGTGGGAATGACGTTATAGCGCTCTCTCTTTCTGACACGCCGAATTTCCTATACCTCTCTCTCTCTAACACGTTGAATTCAATATAGTTGCGGCAGAAATCGTGTAGACTATCTACTAGTGTTTTAAATTCCATTATATTAAAATTGGCGCGAAACGTAGGGCTCAGCTAAATATTTAGCTGTGCCGAAATAAAGTAATAAAATACTGGCGTAATGTAAGAAATATTAGTCTTAATTAAAACAGTGCTGTGATGAATAATTTTACATGAATTTGGGAGAAAAAAAAAGAAAATTGGAGTAATTGAAGAAGAAAAAAAGTAGGATAAGGTGAAATGATAGAACTGAATGTAGGTGAAACATTATCCGATGAAAATGTAATGGAACCACAAAAGAACAGGACAATAAACAGAATAAAAAGAACAGTGGAATACCATGGATGTGCTTATAAAAATGATAATGAAAATGAAAGATGTGTTTCACCTTTTTTCTAATTTCTGCTTGGAGTAAGAAAATGGATAAAAATAGTGAGAAAATGGAAAAGTGACATATATGTAGAAACGAAATTAATAAAAGATAAAAATAGCGCAGATAAATGCAAGAAATTAATTGATATCATTAAAGCGAAAATTAATAAAATCAGAGCACAAGTCAATGATATGGAGAAAAAGAAGAAATTATCAAAAATTTACAAGACATGAAAGAAAAATTAACAGAGATAAAATATGAAGTCAGGTTCATCGAAAACGCCACCTTTCATAATTCACATTCAGAAATACGCATTACTGTTCTTCACCAAAATTCATCTCAATGCTAATTTGATATACATATATATGTATAATTGAACTCTGTCATTTGATCTACTCATTCAACGAAATTTACATTTTAGGTCCTGTTTTCTTTACTCAAAAAACTCAAAATTTCTGAACAGGCCTTCATTTTGATGAAGAGAAATCATTGGCAACACCGCAAATACTAAAGACAGTGACAGTTGTAATATAACAGTCACTGACATGTATTCATGGACGTGTCCAACCCGTCTATCGTTGTAATATTTTTTTGCTGGAAATAGTGAGGAAGATGGCCTATAGATTCGGTCTAGCGCTACCTTTATCATCCTAACTAGTAAGGTAGTGGTTGACCGAACCATCGTTTCAACTTTTTCTCTCGAAAAATATACCCTTAAAATATCCCCCGAGACATTATACGCCATGAAATTCCTTCAGGAATGAAAGGAATTAGATTAAATTTAAAGGGAATCGCCTGTATCATGAAACGCGTGGAAATCCGTTGCTAAATGCATGAATATCAATTCCGATCTTGCCACGTCTAATGTTATTTTACATTTCTTCAGAATTAACAAAATATAATACTTTGAATAACTATATATATTACACGTGTAGCTTATTATAAATAGAATCTAAAGTCACTTTGTAATATTATTAGACACTAAGATTATACAGGGTGATTCTTCTAGAGGGCTAATTAGAGGTTTCAGTAGAAGTAGGCCGAATTAAAATCTGAAAATATGGGATATGAGGTTTTCGGGGATGCCCAATCGATCTAAAATATTTAGAACAACCAGCTACTGCCAGTTATACCGGAAGTTGATATCAACTTTCTTATTTTAAATGGGACACACTCTATATTTTTAAATTTTGAATTCTACTAACAATTTTGGTAATATTTTGTATACCAAACCCTATACCTAAATCACAATAAATATGGAAGAAAATGGAACTTTCGAAGCAATATTTTCAACACAAAACATATGGTGGAAAATGATGACAATCAGATAAACGTTTTGGGATATTTGATCGCCAATCCAAATGCTTAAATAAGGGAAGCGATGGTTCACTTACGAACGATCCAGCGAATTTTAAAGAAATGCTCAGGCAACGAGGATTTCAAGACAGATGAAATTTTAATATTTTGTGCAATAAAAGATGAAAGGAGGTATGTTGATATCGGCAGTAACGGATTTCATATGATCACAATTATTTTATTTGTAGATAGTAAAGTAATATGTCTACATTTTTAGGATGAAAATCTGAATGGAGAGAGATATCTAGAAATGCTTAACACTGTTGTTCAAATGGCGTCAAACATTATCCAGAAAGAAGAACGGAACAGAGTATGGTATCAACAAGATATCATAGCAAAGCAGAGGTGAGAATTATGTTGGATAAAATGTTTTACGGAAGATGGTTAGCTAACCGTTGTCCTTACCGGTGGCCACCCCGCTCTCCGGATTTAACCCCTGTCTATAGGAGGACATGAGGAACAGAGTAAGTGCTGTTTCAGACAAGCCGGTTTGCTCCGGAAGGAAAAAAAACGGACGTTTTTTTCCGTGACCGGTTGATAGTAAACTAATAAAAGTAATTGAAGCTTTCACACTGGCCGGAGACGGATTTTTTCCGGACGGACGATTTAAAACAGCCGGCTCAACGACTGCAAACTTCCGGCACCGGGCCGGCGCCGTCTTATCATGTTATTTAATGCAAGCTTTCACACAGAACGATTTTTATTCGTCTGCTGGCCGTTATTCTATGCACTTGTCGTATTATTTATTAATTAACAAATAAATATAGAGTGTTTTTTACATCACTGAAAATATTTTTTTAATAATATATGTATAATAAAGTATATTTATATTAGTAAAATTGGTGATTATTTAAGATATTATTTAATTGTAAGGTATAGTATTATTTATCTAACTCAAAATATTTAATCCTAAAATTATTTTCATAAAACTAAAATAACAAATCAACTTTCATGTCATGCTTTTGAAATTTGCCACGGAACTGCACCAAGGCCTACAAAAATAACTACAGACCCTACTATAAATAGACAAGCTACCGACGGTTCACGGGAAAAAACCGTCAAGTGTGAATACAACAAAGACACGGAAAAAAACGTCCGGAGCAAACCGGCGTGTCTGAAAGAGCACTTAGACAAGCTTTTCATTCGCTTACACTGGAACAAATTCAGCAAAATTCATTCATTTGCTTCAGTAATTAATTTTTTTTCTTTTTTCGTATATTCAGTTTTTTTTCATTACCGTCCAAATTAAAAGTTTTCCTATACTATGATCCAATACTTTCTTGAACCATTAATACCTGTTCGCAGGACAACATTTTCAATTTAATTTAAAATTAACTAAAAAATTTTTCGTTCCAAATTATCTTCATGTACCTACTCTACTGCCCATCCTACCCTCATCCTCAATAACATGTAAATTGTTTACATTTTTTATTAAATTAATCGTTTTTACAAAATATGGTAAGTTTTTAAAATTTGTATTTTTTAAAAATTGTTTGTTACACACGGGTAATTTGTTTCTAGGATGGCTCATAAGCCGAAACTACTTGCTCACTAAACCATTTAATTTAATTTTATTGTAGTTTTGTTTCTACTGAATAATTTGACCACAGTTGAGATATGGATGACCTATTGGAAATATTTTTTTGGAAAACAATTGCAAACGCTTACTTAAAATAACGAAATCACTGTCTGTGACATTTGTTGATTAGACATTAGTTGCTGTCATCTTTCCAAGGCACACTACAAAAAATTTGAAACAAATTTCAAGTTGAATGGGTAATTTCAGATTAAAAGCTAAGTATCTCAAGGTATAGTGACATGTTAAGAAATTATATTCAGAATTTATTGCAGAAACTTATGCTGTATAGGAAAATGGGTTAATCCATTTGAAAAAAATTAGTTATTGGATTTTTTGTAGTTGAAAGTTTGAAGTAAAATGTTTTACACCCTGTATGATAAACTAAATTATGTCTCATGCCCATAAAATACAAATATGCTTTGTTTATAAGGCTAAATAATGAATTTTGTGGAATTTTGTTTTTTTACAAATTGCGTTGCAACTAGCAATTTTTTTCAAAAATAATGAATATATCATGAACGGTATAATTTAGGTACAGAGTGTGATACACAAAATATTACCAAAATTGTTCGTAAAATTCAAAAATTTAAAAATATACAGGGTGTTCCATTTAAAATAAGGAAATTGATACAAACTTATGGTATAACTAAATATTTTAGATCGATTGGGCATCCCCGAAAACATCATATCCCAAGTTTTTAGATTCTAATTCCGCCTACTTCTCATGAAACCTCTAATTAGCCATCTAAAAGAATCACCCTGAAGTTATTCTACATAATGATTAATGAATTATAGTAAAAAACAATCTTTATGTATCATAATAAAATAGGAAGTGTTTTTAAATTGAGCTACTAGCAACGTTGTACATCCACTTAGACTTTATTTTGTGATTTGCTCTTGACTGTTGTGGAATATAATATTGTGCTATTTTGTCATTTTCTTGTTACTATGGATTTGTTATATATGTTTTGTGTCATATTCTACTAATATTGTTCATTATTGGCCTCTTGCTTGAAAGCAGACAGTCACTGGGCATGTAACGTCACAAGGAAAAAGGCGGAATATTCAATTGACCTCAAATCTAAACTTACAATTCCTAATGTTGTTAAAAAAAAATTGGATAAAAATTAATTAAAATTCAAATATAAATATATCCCAGTTTCATTTTTTCAATAATTTTTTATAATGTGACCAGTTTAATTCATACCAATATTATACAGTGCGACTCAAAAAGTCTGCACCATATGGGAAACATTTTTATTATTCATTTGACAGAAAATTTTATTCCTGAGAAAAGTAGGTGCAAATTTTGAAATTTTTAAATCGTATACAGGGCGGCGGGCAAAAAATAGGAATTTTGACCAAGACTAAAATACCCACAATATCAAAAACAAATTTTTGGGAGAGTTGTTTAGAATTAAAAATTACACTCAGATTTAAAATCACAGCCTTCTACGCAAAAAAAACCATTTTTTTATGTTTTTAGCCAAGCTCAAAATAATATCATTTCGGATGCACTTTAATCCTTTCTTCAATCACTATAATACATTTTGGTTAAAAAATTTTGGTTTTCTTCGTTATTTTTATTTTCTTTTTTTATTTTTATTTTGAAAGCTTCATTTTTACTTTCCGAACAACAGAGTTGTATAGAAGGAAAGTATTGCGATCATGATATTTTGACCATACCCAGATTTTAACGGATCTTTACGTTTTGAGGTCACCTGAATCCATTTATACCATTTTTAGCATGATGTCTGTCTGTGTGTGTGTGGGTGTGTCTGTGTGTGTGTCTGTGTGTGTGTCTGTGTGTGTGTGTGTGTGAACACGATAGCGTCTAAACGGCTAAACCGATTTAGATGAAATTTTATATACATATTTAGGGTAGCAAGGAGACGACCTGTATAGATTTTGGAGTTAATCGGACAACCGGAAGTGACAGTTGCTATAAGTGATGACGTCATTACTAAACAAGATGGCAATAAAGTTTTACACATATATTTTCTATACTTTATAGTTTAATTTCGAATGATTAAACCTTTTTAAAACTTTTGCCTTTGTTGCCAGATTTATCAAAAAGTATTTATTTTTCATATTTTTCATAAATAACCAAAATAATGCATTTTTATGAAAAATTACAGGATATGAAAGTTGTAGAACATAAAATTTTCTACACATTTTGTCATTACCGGTTTTTTGAATTCCTGATAGTTTCGCCGCTAGAGGGCGTGAAAAAAATTTATATTGACATTTTTGTGACTTTTTTAGATTTTGAGACAAAATTATGGAATTTTATGAAAAATTATATGGTATCAAAATTGTAGAACATAAAATTTTCTATAAATTTTGTCTTGACTATTTTTTCAAGTTGCGCACAGTTTCGCCGTTAGTTTTTATTTTAATTTTTATCTTTATTAAATTATTATTTTTTAGTTAAATTTTTATATTAAAAATTTAAAAAAAATATTTTTAAATTTGTAATAATTAATTTTATAATAATTTTTTTCAAAATTTTATTACAAAAATTTTGGAATTTTTAAAAAATTGTCTAAGAAATGTAAGATTATATTACGATTTTAAACTAAATTGAATAACTTCTAAAATATTAAAGTTATTGAAATGTGATTTTCACCATTCGAAAGATAATATAAAACTCTAAATTATAAATGTATTTTAGTTTCTTAAAATTTAGAATTGTAATTATTATAGACAAAATTAAGAATTTTTTTAAAATTTATTGTAATTTAGTTTTATCAATGAGTATAATATAAATGAAAAAAGTAAATAGCATATCCGAAAAAGATCCAAAAGTACTATGTGTGTAAATTATTTCATAATTTTAATATAGTATTTGTAAAAGTTATAGCAAAAAATGAAAAAAATTAAAACAATTCAATGGATTTACCCATGAATTTTTAAAAAAAAATTTGATTTTTTTTTTAGTTTTTTAAATTAACTTTATTAATGCATTTTGATCCAGAAACCTAAAAAAAGGTCTGTTTCCCATTTTCAATAAAATTGAATGAGATATTAATTATTTATTGATTTTAAAATTATTCGAAAATAGGTTTGATTTGTTTTAAGGTTAAAATTAATATTAAAAATTTAAAAAAAATTACCCTTACATTTGTAGTAAAAAACTCTATAATTGTGATTTTTTTCAAAATTTTATTCAAAAAATTGTGGAATTCCTCATTTTTTTTGAAATTTAATATAAGTTTAAAAAAAAATTGAATAACTTTAAAAATATTAAAGATATTAAAATGGAATTTATACCATTCGATAGGTAATATAATTAATGTATTTTAATACAGAAAAACTAAAATAATTACTTTACTAGGAGTGTTCGGAAAGTTGGGTGGGATTACCCCCTCATTTTTTTAGTTAATTTTAGCTGGATTTTGTTTTACACCGTTAAATTGAAAAATATTTTTTTGACGTAAATAAGTGAATGTTATTTACATTTTGGTACTAAAACCTTTTGGGTATCATTTCTCTTACCCATTTTATTCAATTAAATCATAATGGCCGTTTTTATGTACATGTCTACAGGGTGAAATTTAACTTTGCACCAAGAAAAAACCAAAAATCATAAAAAATTTAAAAAAAGGCCTAGAATGTTGTAAAAATAACGAAGAAAACCAAATTCTTTTAACCAAAATATATTATAGTGATTGAAGGAAGGCCCCTAAAGTGCATCCGAAATGATATTATTTTGAGCTAGGCCAGAAACATAAAAAAATGGATTTTTTGCGTAGGAGGCTGTGATTTTAAATCTGAGTGTACTTTTTAATTCTAAACAACTTTCCTAAATAATATTTTTTGATATTGTTAAAAATAAGGGTACTTTACTCTTGGTCAAAATTCCTATTTTGTGCCCGCCCCTGTATACGATTTAGAAGTTTGAAAATTTGACGCGTGCAATAGCAGTTTTTATCAAGAATAAAATTTTCTGTTAAATGAATAATAAAAACTTTTCCCATATGGTGCAGACTTTTTGTGTTGCACTGTATATAACTTCTTCGTTTTTTCTGTAAGTAAACATGTTTTTTAAAAAATGTGTTATATTGTAATCCAATTTTAAATTTGTATTGTAGGCCTGATAATGGCCATCCTTGTGGCCGAAACATGTCGCCTCCAGTTTAACCTGGTATAATCTTTTAATAAATGTATGTGGTATGACTTGGAGTTTTTATTAGTCATTGAATAATTTACCACATTTGAGCTATGGAGAATCTTCTGTTTTTTCAAAGCTAGTATGTAAAAAATATGATATTTGCTAAAAATCATTTTTACTAATACTGAAAATAAAACACTAATAACGCTGGCTATAAAAACAGTTTTTTAAATTTGAAAAATTAAAAGATAAGTTTGGAAAAAGACCACAAGTCGAATAATTGTTCCCTTACCACTACTAGATGACCCTGTATAAAAAAAATAATTTCTATATATAAATATAGTTTTATGTAATATGATTCTATTTTTTTGTTGTCCAGAAGAAAATGTACGCCTCTGGGATTAACTTTATAGATTAGATTGTAAAAAAAACCTCGCAGGATAGCCTTTAGTTTAATTAAGTGAACGTACTACCGAATGATTTGATTTGGAATCTCGACGGTAGAATAAAGCTTGACACGTGACACAGTCATAGGTCACTGCTTCGGATGGCTGTATACCCTTGCTCAGTCTGACAAGCAGCGCTCAGAATACAAAATTTCACTGTTCAAATTGAACTTAGTTACCTGCCACCGATCACAACTTTGCTCCAATATCTAATTAGTCGTAACAAATTGCTAGCAATTCTAGAAACGTGAAACTGGAGAACGTAGATGGTAGAGGGTAGGAGGGACCACGATTAAGATTGCCGCTTCGCACAACTTACAATGGTAATGAATATTCTAATCTACTAGAAGCGGTACATGAAAAAATTCATAGAATAAGTTTACAGCACATAATTTTCAAAAATATAAAATAAAGTTAAAAATAACAAAAATTGGAAACTAGAACAAATATAAATAAAAACAGTAAACAAATAATTTAGTATTCGATCAAATTAAAATAAGAGAAGTCTATTAGGCATTATACAGGGTTCCGTAAAATAGTGCAATAGTGCACAAACCAATTAGGTAGAATAATATTATTTCAAACAAGAAATTCTTATACAATTTTTTTCTAAAGTTATGAGTTGTTATGAAAAAACATTAAAAATTAGATGTAACGGTTAAACAACATTGCTATCTGTTGTATTCCTAGAAAATGTTAATAAATTAGTCATTTTGTTTTATTATTATTGAAAATGTACGTGTCTTGACATCAAGGTAATTGACACAGATAGAGAATTTTATATTATTATAAACTATAACAGTACAAATATAAACTAAACGGTGGAGAGTAAGCAGATGTTGTCATATTTTGTTGTACACATCTATGGCATGTAGAAAACTCACCAGTTCTTGAAGTTGACAAGATGGATTAAGAATGTCTTTCAGATTGTCTTTTAATCCATATTGGCGGCGAACGGCTTAGTGGAGTAAGCATTCTTTGAGAATAGGAAGCTTTGATAATTCTCACATAACGGCTGTTCACCGGAAGCCATCAAATATTTGTGTGTTAATTGGGTGTGACCAATACGTAGTCGGCGTAGCAAACTTGACTGTCATCCAGACATTGGTTGGTTTAGATTTTGATCTACTCCATTGATTTTGCCTTGACCTCTGTACAGTTTGCTTAATGTGCGATTTAAGGTCTTTATATATTTGCACTTTTTCTGTGCATAAGTTGACTTAAGTAGCTTCTTTGGCTAATCGATCGGCATTCTCAGTTCCAGATACGCCAGTATGAGAAGGGATCCAGAAAGATGCAAGATGATTGAACTGATCATGTATGGCTTGGGCTAGAAGATGTTTGGTATATATATTCATGATTGAGTGGATGGACGACATCGAATCAGAGCATAACTCCACTCTCTTACAGTTTGGGGATATGGATTTGAGGGTTTCAAGAATACTAAACATCTCTCCTGTATGAACAGTAGAAAAAACTGGTAACAATTTAGAGAAAACCGAGGATTCTATAGTAACCACAGCGCAACCTTCATGCTGTCAAATTGAGATGATTCGATAAAGGACATGATGGATTGTCTCAAATACTCCCTTGGTGTCTCTTTTTTGAGGTGTTCATTTAGGGATATTTTAGTTGCAGGTACCTTTTTGTTGCAGGGAGGAGCAGGGTGTGGGTGCTCCTTCAAGGAGATATTAGAAAGGAGAAATGGTAGAATCTGAGACAAAGCCTAGGTTCTAGGTTCCACTGGGACAGTAGACATTTTGGACAGAGGTGGACTGTTTTATAAAATAAGCTGGATTGGAGGGATTAGCAGACATTCTAAAAAATAAAGGCTTAATGAAAGAAGAAGTTTGTTGGATTGGGAGTATAGGCTTTCCGTTAGACTAGATCTGGTAACTCACAGTAAGAGTAAAGGGACTGAAAGACTTTATGGTGAACGATTTTAAATGCGGCGACAGCCAAATACACGAAGTTTCATTATTTTGATTATTGAAAACTGATTATGTTGCACCAAAGAAATCAAGTGGTAGAATTCGTAATGATCATGTAATAAATGCAGAAAAGAGTTTTATGAAAAAGTTTAGTTATTTTGTGTCATGAATATAAGTGACATTTTTTGTTGAAAATTTATATCGCAGAAAGCAGATATATATATATATATATATATATCTATGTATTTTTTTAATTACATATGACTGTTTTATTTAAAACAATGTTTTCTACAGATTCCTTTAATAAGTACATTATACGTCATAATAAAACAGAAAAACGGTTGAATAAAATATTTCAAAGAATTTTGTTATATCATTTTTTATTTTTGTTACACACTGTGCGAATCGAAATCCTATAAAATAAAATCAAATCATATCAAAAACTGAAAAGCTATCGTAAATTCAAAAGCACCATTTAAATACAAATTAATTTTCATTTTTAAGCAATTTTCTATCTCTTGTAATAACAGAGATAGCAATACATTCCAATTAAAACTGAAACCGTGTATATGGAAACTACATATAGTTTTATTTTTAGCCTACAAGAGCAAGAAAAACTTGTATTTTTTAATTTTTTATATAATTAAAGACAAGCCCAAAATAGATAAAATAGACAAACTAATAATATTATTAAAAAAGTAGACAAGAGAAAACTAATTTAGTTCCCATTTATTAATATGACACGTTGCATTTAATACAGTTAATGGAAAAGACATTTGGAAATCTTTAAAGGTTCTCATGGTTTCACGCAGCGAGTGTTTCTTACAAAAATATATATGTTTTTAATTTCCTAAGTTATATCGAGCCACCACACTAGCGGACGGCTTCGACGGCCACGATTCATATTAAGAAAAGAGCAACATTTGTACTAAACATTTTTTGAACCGAATTTTTGAAATATATTTAGAAATACTGTTATTTTTCAATAAATTTGAGGTTAGGGCAAAATGGTGACGTGCACGCCAAATTTTGGTACCGTATAAAAAAACAGGCAGAGTAAATGTACAGAATTTTTATTTTTCTCTGTATGTCTAATTAATCAAACGAGATTTACTTTAATTTATTTATAAGGGCTCCATATCCATTTGATGCAGTTAGGAGAAAAACTAAATCGGAAATAGAAAAATTACCGATTAATTTATCAGTAACACTCAAATTTTCGGGGCTATAGATCGATAGTCAGGCAGCCCTACAAGCCCTAGCATGCAAAAAAATGAGATCAAAACTGAACTGGAACTGTCTACAAACCCTACCTGTTGTGGCAAAACAAAACAAAGTAATACTTAAATGGGTTCCTGGACACAAGGAGATAAGAGGCAAAATAAGACGCTCTGGAAGGAAAAGCCTCAGCAACCAAATTTACGGGCCCCGAGCCGGTGTTTGGTTTTCCGAAATCCTCAGTACGACTCTTGGCTGACTAAGTGGGCTTCTAAAGAAGATCAGTCTAGCTGAAATCTCGTGCCGGGTCAAAAAAAAATAGTAAATTCGTGGTCAAAAAAACATCAAAAGCACTGACTAACGATATTCTGCAGCTAAGCAAAAACCAAATGAGGCATGTCACCAGACTAATAACTGGACATCTCCACTTTAGGAAATACCTACACAAAATGGATATCTACCAAGATGAACCCATCTGCAGATTATGTAAACAGCCTCTCACCTTATACTAGAGTGTCAAGCACATATATGCAGCAGATACAAGCTCCTGGGGGCAGAAAACTCACAGGAGGCGTTCTCCAGAAAAAATCTGGTGAAGAGACTGCTAAGCCTGATAAAGGTAACAAACATTTTTAACTGATAATAACGATATTTAATTTCTTTATTTCTTTATTTATTTACTGTTCAAACAGGTTTGCACCCAACTACAGAACAGATCTATGAACAATATAAAATACATACAGAAATACATACATATCATCAGAGTACACATTAACAGATAAAAAAAAAATACAAAAAAGAAATAACAATTAGTTTCCCAAGAAGTACGTCTTTATGGCCGAAATACTAGTATTAAAGATGTCAAGCTGGTAATTCACTGTGTTACACTTTGAGCACATTTTATGTAAGGGAGAAAATTTTAAAATATTAGTTCGGGGAGTGGGAAGGTAAAAGGTTTGACATGTTCTAGATGCTATTCTTGGAACAATAAAATGGAGTTTCTGCAGAAAATTTGGATCGTTAAGTTTGTTACTGATGATTTTGTGTAAAAAGATTACTGAATGACAGTCTCTCCGGTGGCTTAATCTATTTACTTTGTGTCGGGAAAGAAGTTCAGTGTTGCTGATAGAAAGTGGTGGATAAACATGTTCTATTCTAAATGACAGGAGTTTTAGAAACCGCCTTTGTATTGATTCCAATTTTTGAATATGAGTATCATAAAATGGGCTCCAAATTATATCCGCATACTCAGTTCTTGACCTAACATATGCATAATATAATGTTTTCATTGTTTCCGGATGTGCAAAATCTCGGGAGTTCCGCGCTATAAATCCATACATCTTGTTGGCAGCAGAATAAACAGTGTCAATGTGAGCAATAAAGGAAAGCTTTCTATCAAACGTAACACCCAGGTCGGTAAAAGTGGAAGGTCGCTCAAGGACAGAATTATTAATTTTATACTCAAAATTAATACAATCAGTCTTTAGTGTGTACGACATTACTTTACATTTACTTGCATTAAGAGATAGGTTATTATTTAGACACCAAATTTCAAGACGTTCCAAATTTTGAGAAAGTCTTTCACATTCGGAAATACTATTAACTTAACAGTAAATCTTCAGGTCATCCGCATATAATAGGCAATTTACGTCCAGTGTATTAACGATATCGTTGATAAAGATGTTAAATAGTAGAGGGCCCAGGTTGCTGCCCTGCGGAACACCAGAAGTAGCCAAGTACTCGAGCGACTTGAAGCCGTTAAAAACTACACACTGTTTCCTATTACTGAGATAAGAGGAAAGAAGACTGATTAGTGAATTTGACAGACCCAACCGGCCTAGCTTAGATAGAAGAATTCCGTGGTCAAGTTGGTCGAATGCCTTAGAAAAGTCCGTGTACACTACGTCACACTGTGCCCGATCGTCGATACATTCAGCCAAGAATTGAGTTATGTTGACTAGGTTTGTGACAGTTTAGCGTCCTTTCATAAACCCATGTTGATTACATGTAATGACGTTACTAACATGAGTGTACATTCGATTATAAAGTAATGTTTCGAATACTTTGCTAAAGTTGCACAATATTGAAATTGGGCGAAAGTTGCATATGTCCGATTTATCTCCTTTTTTAAAGACTGGAGTAACATTAGACGTTTTCCAGATTGCAGGTATAGTGGAGTATTTAAGACAGATATTAAGCAGTGTGGTTAAGGGTGAAGCAAGAATTGTTGCACAGTCTTTCAATAGAAAAGCTGGAATGAGATCGGGACCTGTTGTCATTTTGTTTTTAACTTGGCATAACACAATAAGTCTTAAGGCTACAGTGTTGGGGCTAAACCTTAGCAAGTAGCAGCGATCAAATCAATTAATCAATCAATCAACACTTAAATTCCAATTTTGTAATTGCAGGAAAATAAATGAGAAATATTAATTTAAGAGTTTATTTAACATTTAAATCAATTGTTTAGCAAACAAAAATCAGTAGAGGTAGTTTGAATAATAAAAAAAAATTTAATGACTTATTTTATCTTTGGTTGTTAAAAATGATTAATTTAAAAAATAAACATTCCTCGTGAGCAATTAAATGACATAGTTTGAATATACTTGAATTTTTCGACGAAACTAACTAAAAAATTGTGTCTTGTTTGCATTTGGCTCAGTTTAGTGCTTTTTTAAATAACTAAAAAATAGTGACTTCGTTGTATATGGCACAGTCTAGTCCTTTCTTAACTAAAATTATTTTCTCTAACCGTTGCGTAAAGTACTTACGTTACGCACTCTACGAAGTTTGTAAATTTGAACTTTTTTTCACTATTGCGTAAAGTAAAATACAATTTGCAAAGTAACTTCTTCGCATGCGCAACACATTTTTTTTCAATGTCCTTATTTGTTTTATCTTGATAAGATTCAATTAATAGTAATAAAGAATGTAAAAGTTACAATAAATGGTGTATGTGTCTACCCTCTTCTTCAATGCACATATACAAGCGAAATTTTAAATTTTCAAATGATTTTTGTAATATGGCTGTCGGAATGTTTTCGATAATATTCCTAATGTTATTTTTTAGTTCATGTGTTATTTTATGTTGCTGAATAAATTTTTTGTCAAATTTGTTAATTTTTATTTAATGTACTTTTTTCATAAGGACAAATGCAGTGTTTCTCGAAATATCGAATATCTTTGTTGATAGGAAAGCAAAAGATTATCAAACTATAGATTTTTTAAAAGAAGATGAATGTCTCTTTTAAATTTAAGTAATTCGATATTCATCAGTTATGTTGTTTTCTATTAACTGCTACTGACACTTAATTAGCATAAATGGTCGAACATTTACCAAGCAAGAGAGATAAATAGAAGAATGAGGAAGATTTGCATGAAGGGATTGTGAACGATTGTCGAGATAGTTATGAAACCAAAAAAAAAATGGAAAAAGTAATACAAAATAAATCCTTTGGATTGAAAAAATGTTCTTACAACACATTTAGTTATTATCATTATTTTTTCTTAAATTAAAATTTTTATTATGATTGCATATATTGCTGCTACCACTTAGACTAATAGAAATGAATATTCTAGAGTTCATGAACCATTTCTCATGTACGATGAAAAATGCTCCAAATGAAATTTCCTGGTGTCAGGATATGGGAGATTCGGAATTATTTCGTGAATTCGAATTCAATTTATAATGGAATTGGATTGACTCCTCTTCTTTGTTTTAACCTAAATGTCACAGGGTTATTGCAAATCGAAAAAAGATACGACAAAGATGATGTAGTGTTTCTCGTTCTACAATTTGCATTAGCAATGATTTTCTGATTACCCGGAAAAATTCTGATATATTGTAGAGTACTAATTTATTTTGTGAAAACGATCTAACATTTGAACCATATATTTTTATTGTTTTTCATATTATATTTACTACTGACTTTTGTACTTTTTCTTTCAATTATTTTAAATTTTCTAATATCTTGAACTATGGGATCTTTTATTCATACTACATGTATCAACAATTGAAAAATCATGCACAACTAAAATTACACAATAAGCAATTTGGTAAGAAACTTATATTATAATTAAATAAACCAAATCCAATTTTAAATCATTAAAAACTTATTATATATTTTGCGACGCGATTAAATATAATTTGTAATATTTTTCGTTCACGATCTGAAGTATCGTGAGGCCTAAATATTTGATATTGTTTATCAATAAACAATTTGATATTTTGACTTTGACGACTATAGATTGTAATTTGGACTATAAATATCACGTCAAGAGATGAGATCCGAATTGGAGTGGATTTGGACATGGTAGAAAGGTACATTTAGAGTATTAAAGAAAAATAAGATTAGTAAACATCAAATTAACGCATTCAGCGCAAAATTTTAATAGTAGGAAAAATTTCGATGAGAAACACAAGAATTAGTTACAAAAAAAATCAATTTTTTTCAGAAAACATTTTAATATCTATAATATTTTAAAAGTTGTTACATTAAGTTTAAAATCGTAAGACAATTTCAAATATTTTTGAACCATTTTTTTAAAAAAATTACAAATTTTACACATACACACACAGGTGACCTCAACACGTAAACATCCTTAAAAATCTGGGTAGGGGCAAAAATTATGATTGCAAAGCTTTCCTTCTATACAACTTTGTTAAGTTAGGTTGTTTTTTCGTATTTTATGAGTGGGTTCCGTTCATCCGATTGCGATAAAACTGTAAGAGATAATTCCGCGCATGCGCGCGAAGGTTATATGCATAAATTAAATGGCCGAGGATGAAGATTACGGCACGAATCACAGATGAGTTCCGTAAACTTCACGCCGATGAAATTTACGGCTTTTTAAGAGGTTGTTCTGCGTACGCCAGAGAAAGTTTCTGACCATAAAAAAAATTGAATGGCTGAGGCGAAGCCGATGTCGTTCAAAACTAGCGGACAACGTTTTTTGAATGTATCAGTAATTTTTTAGAAGTTCCAGTAATTTTTTTAAAGTTCCAGTTTTTTTTTTTGGAAGTTTATACATCATTTTTCAGAAGTCCTAGTAAATTTTTTAAAGTCCCAATATTATTCGAATGTATCAGTAATTTTTTAGAAGTTCCAGTAATTTTTTTAAAGTTCCAGTTTTTTTTTGGAAGTTTATACATCATTTTTGAGAAGTCATAGTAAATTTTTTAAAGTCCCAATACTATTTGAATGTGTCAGTAATTTTGCTGAAGTCCCAGTAATTTTTTTAAAGTCCCAATTATTTTTTTGAAGTCTATGCATCATTTTTTAAAGCCCCAGTAAATGTTTAGAAGTCCCAGTAATTTTTTTAATGTGTCATTTTAAGATATCCCAGTAATTTTTTTAAGGTCACAGTTATTTTTTCTACGCCTAGACATCATTTTTCAGAAGTCCTAGTAAATTTTTTAAAGTCCCAGTATCATAAAACTTTTTTTAGAAGTCTAAAATAAGATAACTAGCTATTTGTAAAAAATAACAAGAAAAAATTAAAAAATGAGTACCTAGTTTTAATAGAAATTAAAATTCTTAAATTACCTACATCTCTAAAATGTTCCAAGTGTTGTCCATGTTGGTCTATACATTTTTGCAATCTGAAAAAAGATGGTCAAAAGAATTTCGCAACATTTCCAGGGTAATTTCTTGAAACGTCAATGTTACATCGCAGTTGTTCCAGAGTCTGTGTAACTATCTTTAATAAAAGCCCATATAACAAAATTTGAAATCGTTAGATCTGGTGAGTGGGCAGGCCACTCAATTCATCCGGCTCTCCCAATCCACCTATCTTTAAATGTTTCCGTAACAGAATTTCTAGCCATAAGTGACTTATTGGTTTGCGCACCATCCTGCTGAATGTAAACAGAGTTTACGATGGCATCTTTTTCCAGTTCTGGGTACCAGTAATTTTCTAACATTTCTGTGTAAACATTACCAGTAATTTTAAATTCTTTGAAAAAGAATGGTCCTTATATTTTTTCTTTAAAAACCCCACACCAATTATTACTCTTGGATTTTCAGAGCCCCATATTCGGCAATTATGTTTATTACACTGTCCCTTTAAATGAACTGCAACCTCATCTGACATTATAAGCATAACAGAGGGCACTGCTCTATCTAAATCTAGTAATATCTTCGAAAAATCGATTTTTTTTTGAAAATCTGTATCATAAATTTTTCGGTACATCTGAATTTTATAAGGAGTTAATTTTAGTACCTTCATTTATTATGCTCAGGAGTCTATTTAAAAATCACCAGAATCACGCGTTTGATATTTCTTCTTTTCTAGAGATCCAATTTGCAGAAATGCAGCGTGCCACTTTTTAATGGTTTTTTTAAACGCTTAACGTGTTACGTTATTTATGAAAAATCGGTCAAAAAAACACAAATCTTCACACTCCTATAATAGTTATTTATGCAACAAGTGTGTAAAGTGATACTTTTTTCACGAATGTGACAATCACAGTAGTGAATTATTTGAACATAATATGGATAACAAATATAATTACAGGGAATATAATTTAGCATATCCTAATCTACTACTACATATTCATTATTCTGAAAAAAGACAGGAAAACTGTTGAAAATTTAGAGTATCTATATCCTTTATTCTAACTATAAAATCAGAATTTGTGCAGATTAATTAAGTTTTTTTTTCGGCAACTCAGCAGGGGATTGTCAAAAAATTAGAAGAAATATTGGATGGATTTTTTGTATTCCTACAGACAGATTCGAATACACGCGAATAAATTTAATATTTTGTTCGTATCGTTAAAGGGCGTAAAAGTTGTTTTCATTGGTAACACATTTTTGTCTCTCTCTTTATCTGTCAAAATTATGTACGCAACTAGATTTAAAGCAGAAATAAAGTGGAGTCTCATATAAATTTTCTATTTAAATTATTTTTGAGGAAATAAATTTATAAAATAAGGTGTTAAAACTATCAAATATTTAATTAAAATAAAATAGGAAAAACTCAAATTGTTTGACTTGCACAACTATTAACCAAATGTTAAATGTCCAAAGAGATTTCTATGAAAAAAAGAAGAACACTAGAAGCAAGTAATTATTTTTCTAGTTGTTTTCTTCGGCCATTAGGCTAACAACGTTCGAAAAATAATAGGAGAATCGGCAACTATCCCTTTCGAACTACATATTCATCCGTACATTCAACCGGAGTAGAAATCAATCTCTTGGAGTGGCGGAGTAAAAAATGATTAAAGGGGGTAAATCTACTCCAGATGGAGTAGCGAGATTTGGTAGGACCGAGATCGGAGCCAGATTGAACCGTGAATGCCGTTCACACATTGTGAATTGAGCCCAAAAAGTCATTGCTTTTATTGTCTAAAGAAAATTTTAATGAAAATAATATCAAATTAATAATTGTTTAGTAAACTGTTAATCTATGAGTTTATTTATATGAATATATAAAACATCACATTAAATTATAATATATTTTTACAATTCTTAACAACTCAATAATAAATATTTATTTCAGAGAGGGTATAAACTTGTACATAATAATTATTATTAAGCCCGTTTCTGTCAGCGGAAGAAAGTCCGATTCGAAAAAATGGGAATTTTTCCAATAAGTTTTTTTTTAATTTTTCAATTTTTTTTACAAAGCCCCATATAATTTGGATATCAATCTATGCGTCTTGACTTGCACAACACCTGAATAGAAATCACTATCGACAAATATGCTATCCTTATCGAGACAGCACATTTTCTGATAGAGCCTTCCTTTTTTGAATAAAAACCGATAGCCTAAAGATTCCGGATCGGCCGAATCATTATCGAGTTATCGTGCGCACAGACATCCACACAGACAGACTTTTTTTCGAGGAAAATCAATTTTCTCCACATTTTAAGTCATTTGAAGCAAAAAAACAATTTGAGATTTTCATACGATTTCAATACTACGGTGTGGGTGGGCCGTAGTAAAATTAAAATTTAATACCTTGTATATAAATAATAAAATACAGGACATAGCAATATATTTTTATTAATCCATTGATACAAGTATTTTTCTTCAAGGATTTTTTTTATTATGATATTTAAGAGTCCGGCCGCAACTAATTTTGTAAGGGATATGAAATAACATTTTTATTTGAGAACTGTATGAGCTATCAGTCTAAAATAAAAACAGACATGAAGATAAATGCGAAGTACATGGCTCTAGCTTAATATAATTTTAAATTTTGGTTCCGACTTTTTAAAAACTTTGGGACAAATTCATCAATTTTTGGGCGTTTTTTAAAAAATTATACAGTGCAAACTACAAAATTGACACAAAATTTATTTTAATACGGCTTTAGTGTGGTTCTTAATCATTCATTTGACGTTAGGTTTAAATTAATTAGTTTTTAACCAAAATTTTAAATATTCTTTTGAAGCTTTTGAAAATTTTGTCTGGAGTGGAGCTATATAGAATGTGTTGCGTAATTCTTCTACAGATATTTAATAAATTTTGCAATTAACGAATCCATCATAACGAAGAGTAACTCACGCATATTGTTACTATTGGGGTGTAGTATAGAGAACAAAAAAAATGTTCAGAGAATGGTCTGTCTGTGTATCTGTGTGTCTGTGTGTAATCGTCCACGATAACTGCCGAACCGTTTGACCAACCAAGCTGAAATTTAGTATCAAGCGTTGGTGTGTCCCTAGAATATTACCATTAGTTTTTGGTTTAAATTGGTAGAGTAGACGGTCCTCAAGACCGACATTGATTGAACATATGAAGATTTTTAGCCTTTTTTTAAATTTTAAAGACAAACAATACACTTTAGTGCAAAATGTTCTGGTGCAAAGTTTTAGAGCATAAAATTTCCTACAATTTTTGTATCAAAGTTTTTCCAGAATTTCCAAAAGTTGCACTACTGGAGGGCGCGCAAAAATAAGACACACTGAAATAACTAAGTTGTCTTCAAAGTGCATTTCAACAATACGAACAACATCGGTTCGGCGAATCCAAATAAAATCAGGAGTAAACTGTAAAAAAACTAAAATCCAACTGAAAGAAATCGATATTATTTTTAGTATTGATATTTATTATATTTAAAATTGTTTATTTTCTTCCTTCTTGGAAAAAAGCGATATTCAATACCCCTCCATTAATATCGAGTCTGTTAGACACCTGCATTCGATCACATAATTATTCGATGTTCTGAACGGTGAATCAAATTACCAATTAAGTACTCTACTTCCACTAGACTATGATTTATTTCATTAGGTAATTATTTCACCTGAGACGTTACAGTTATGGCCTGTGGCATTTTAGCAAGTTAGCTTATGGTTAATAATTTATGGAGAGGTTATTTTTGGACAAATCTATTTAACTATTTTGAGTTTTATATGGTTATCCTTCAGTCAAATATGGACTATAGGATCTAAGTGGTTAATTTAATTAAGTAATAGGCAGGTTCGACATTTTTTTTATTTTTTTAATTTTAACTTAAATCGAGAGGTTTTGTTATTTAAATACGATCAAAAAAAATTTGAAACCAAAATATTAATATTTACGTCCGCTGTAAGCATTTTTAAATCAAGGATCGACGAGAGGCTGGAAAATGTACCTGTGCGCTAGACTAGATCGTGTGACGTCAGTAGCCATGAATGCTTCGCCCTTTGCCGCCCGCTGCTGCGCTGTATTCACGATGCAAACACATTTTACAAAGTGACCGTTTTCAGTAAATGTCCTACTAAATTAGTAGATTTTGAAGAAAAATGGTTTAGTAGAATTTTCTTTTTAACTCAAATCGATAAATTTTTTTATTAAAAAACGATAAAAAAAATTGAGCGTATAATATTAATATTTACGTCCGCTGTAAATTTCAGTAGATTTTTCAGATTTGAATTTAAAACTATATTTTATGGCTATCTATCTATGGTATATTTAAGACGAGTGTCTCATCGCAGAGAAAATATTTTGTATCATCCAAACGTGACACGTGATTCGCTTAAATAATAAGTTTAAATAAATGTAAGTATGAGGTCTAGTAGCAGCGAGGAATAGTACTGGTGAGTGGTGTGGACGGGATAGACACCAAGGTGATTAAAAATTTGTCACACAAAATGGTAGAAAACCTCACTCAAATAATAAATGCTATCTTCAGACTGCAACACTATCCTAGCAGCCTGAAGGTAGCAAACATAATACCAGTCTGTAAGCCTAGGAAAAACCCGGCTCATACGGACAGCTACCGCCCTATATCCCTCCTGAGCATCTTCGCCAAGATAATAGATAAAATTATCCTGGAGAGGCTGCTTCAGGCGGAAGGAAAACTAAAAATCATACCTAAACAACAGTTTGGTTTCAGACAGGGTCGCTCCACTGTGGGACAGATAGCGCGAATAGTGCACTACGCAAAAAATGCGTATAGAGCGAAAGAAAACACAGTGGTAGTGACCCTGGACATGAAAAAAGCCTTTGATTCGGTTTGGATAGAAGGACTTATACAGAAAATGATAAGGGTGGGATATAAGAAAGTAATCTATAAATTAATGTACTCCTATCTCAGAGATAGAAAATTATACGTAAAGGTTAATGGGCATACATCTGGATGCAGAGGCGGGCGTCCCCCAAGGGTCAGCAGTGTCTCCGCATCTCTACTCCATCTTAACACATAATATACCCTTGTGCGACGGGGTAGAGACGGCGTTGTACGCTGATGACACTTGTGTGTACAAGAAGTCACATGTGGCCCAAATAGCGAGCAAAATAATTGAGATCCATATTAAGAGGACAATAATCTCCTATCTGGATGAAAATAGGATAGAGATCAACCCAGAGAAAACAGAAATAATTACAATGACGAGAAAACACACAAACAATACGTTAACAACACAACTCAAAATAAAAGACAAGAACATCGAAGAGAAAAGGGTGATAAAATACCTGGGTTTTCATCTAGATAGGAGATTGAGCTACCATAACCACGTCAAAAATCTGACTTGTAGTGGCTGCATAAAGTCGATGCACCCACTCCTGAAGAAAAATAGCGTGCTATCGACCGACAATAAGCTGCTGCTCTACAAGCAGATTATAAGACCGACAATGACATATGGATGTCAAGTCTTTTGCTCGGCTGCGGCATCCCAAATACTTAAACTGTAACGGGTTCAAAACAAGTGTCTGAGAATGGGCCTTGGAGAGAGCCGATACACGAGAATAGCGGAGCTGCACGAAAAAGCTAAAATAGAAACTGTCAACGAATTCAAAAAAAACACGGCGCAGAAGTTCTATAAATACCAGCTAAAATCTGAATTACTACAAGACATCACAGCAGCGAGGGATTATAACAACCCCAACAGAAAGCATGGGTGGCTGCATGAAAAACTACCGCTATTCTTCGAGTAACCTTGAAATTGGGCGGCTCAGATGTATGACCCTGTGTTTTTAAATCTTTCAGAGGTGACGAAAAACGACAAATAAGCATAATGATAACTTTGTATACCCATTAAATATCGTTTGAAAGCAACATACCCACAAAAGTCTCGGTAAAAACCATGACGGTTTAGGGACGAGGAATAGCAGTTTAAACAAAAATCATAGGCTAATACGGCACACCTCATTGGGCCATAACATCGGCCACCCGCTCCAGACCTCCGACAGTCTGGAGAAGGCGTGGGGGGGGGGGTTACGCAAGCATCAAGAAATGCAATAAAAACAAAGTTAATGAAATGTTCTGTAAATAGGCTATGAAATGTAAATAAGTGTATAATATGTAAATAAATAAATTTGGAATTTGGAATTTGGTGAGTGGTGCGATAGGTTCGGGATCAAATCCCGCAATAAGGTTGAAAAGTAAAATATAACGATAAAAAGCAAAAAAAAAGATATGCAGTGTGCGGGATTCGATACCAGGACCTATCGCACCACTAACCAGCAGTATTCCACGCTGCTACCAGAGCCCATATTTACGTTTATTCAAACTACTTATTTAAGCGAATATCGTGTCACGTTTGGATGATACAAAGTATTTTTCTGCAATGAGACACTCGTCTTAAATATACCATAGATAGATAGCGATAGTTTTAAATTCAAATCTGAAAAATCTACTGAATTTTACAGCGGACGTAAATATTAAAGTTTTGCGCTCTATTTTTTTTTGATCGTTTTATAATAAAAAAATATATCGATTTCAGTTTAAAAAAAATTTCGAACCTGTCTAATCAATTCAACTAAAATTCTACCAAACACCCTCATTTTTCACTAGCGTCTAGATCCCAATTGCAACTCGAGTGCCCACCGCTGTTGCCAGGTTTAAGTATTTTATTGACTTAAAAAAAATATTTATTTTATTAAAAGAAGTCTTGACTATCTAAATCTAACCTGTGTATTAAAAAAAAATTCCTCGGAATTCGAACCAGGAAGTTTTATGTGTAAAGCATACACTCTAGCACTGGACCGCTTCGTATCTCAATGATATATAATCAAACTTTCAAGTTAACGTACACACCGATGGCAACAGCGGTGGGCACTCGAGTTGTAATTGGGATCTAGACGCTTCTTCGTTTTTCTTAAAAATCTGCTAATTTAGTAGGAAATTTACTAAAAATGATAACTCTGTAAAATGTGTGTGAATACAGCGCAGCAGCGGGCCAGAGGTGAACCGTTCATGGCTACTGACGTCACTGGTCTAGTCTCGCGCACATGTACCGTTTTCCAGCCTCTCGCCGATCATTGATTTTAAAATGCTTATAGCGGACATAAAAATTAATATTTTGCGCTCAAATTTTTTTTGGTCGTTTTTAAATAACAAAATCTCTCGATTTCAGCTAAAAAACAAAAATGTCTAAGCTGCCTATTATGCACCTTCTTGCCAAAAATATATGCTAGTACATAAGTAAAATTAACCTTGTTATTAAAATCTAAAAATATTCGAAGGCATTGCCAAAATTAATATTTCTTAAGAAGAATCTGATAAAAATGAAAATATCCTGTAAAATCAATTTAAAAGCAAGAAATCCTGAAATTCATTTCTGATATACACATCAAATTTTATATGATTGCAAGAAATATCTTTATTGGAATATATTGCAAGAAATTACAAATAAAAAAATATAAAAATGATATTCTTATTGCAATATTTCATAAAAGTTAACAGGAAAATATATGAAAAAAATGCAATTTTATATCTTCAAAGCATGTTATAGGTTTCTAAAATCAGTTGAGAAAGAATCAAAAAGTTTTATTTAAAATAACAAAGTTGATATTAACTTTCTGTATAACTGGAAGTGCTACAAAACTTATATTTCAACAGGATAAAACTTAACAAAGCGTATTCCACTAAAGAAGGATGCAGCGTAATTAAAAAGTGATATCTGATCGAAAAGGTAAAATTCTTAAATTATAAAATTTTATTAAAAACTTTCGACAACTCTATTAGAAAAATCCTATTTATGGCAACATGAAATTCGATAACGTGATTAAACAACCTTCAACTAACATTTTTTTTAATTAGTTTTCTTATCAGTTCAAGTAAACCGCTTGTCAACAGTATGTTACTTAAAGGCATTATCGCAATAACTACGAAAGTAATTCGTGTTTTTAAAAACAATGCAAAAGGTAAATATCCTTAACTAAGGAAACACGAATGAATGACTTACACTTGTGCTTGGCAAAAATGGGGTGTGGCTGCTGATTATACTGATTTATTTATGGGCTTGCCCTTTTGTTGTTCTGTAAACTATGGACGTGACTCTGGTAGACACGACAAATAATAAAACTAAATATGATTTATTAAAGAAAGTTCGTTTAGTTTCGGACTAAACATATAAATCTCCTTTACCGAAATGTTCATTAAAAATAAGTATTTTGTAGAAATGCTAAAGATTAAAAATGTATAATAACCCAGTTGAAAATACTCAAGCTAGAATTGCCGAGACGTACATTTATTTCATAAATTTTAAAGCTTCAAAACTAATAGACACAAACTTTTTAGTGCAACTTTTTGTTTATTTAAAATTTTATACAAATTAAGCTGTTAATTGAATTAAACGAAAATCGTCAATTTTGGTTTTCCCCCAAATATCTCGGAAACCGGTTCTGATATTTTAATTTTGAAAAATCCATTCAATTCGTCTTTGAAATAGACATTTCTGCAATTAACCAACTTTGAGCCACACTGTATACCACGTAGTATAAAGGGGGTGGAGAAAAATTGTGGTCGGGTCGGGATTTCGATTTAATTTTTTTTGAGAAGTAAAAAAAACCATTTTCTCAGAAATATATATGGATGTGTGTGTGTCTGTGCGAGCGGATATTTTTTGACGACGATTTTCAAAAAAACGGCTTAATCGATTTTAACCAAATTTTCACTAAAATTGATTTAGTTCTAACTAAGAACTAATTAGTTTTAATGATCATCTGTCATCTAGTATCTTTTACATTTGTCTCATGGTCAAATGGCCATAGTAAAAACTAGACATTGATCTATTGTGCTCCATTTTGAAGGGCATTCTAGTTCATTTGATTGAATTCTAAAGATTGGGTACACTTGAGGATTCTCTGAACTAGGTTTGATCCTATCATCTTGTGCATTCGTTATACCTAAAATGCCTCTTCTGCTTTGTACTAGTGCGTCACAGTCAAACATTAAGTGTCCTGCAGTTTCTTCTACCATATCACACATTCTGCAGTTGCTGGTTCTATGATGGAATCCCAGTGCATATGAATTTCTACATACTAGATCCCATAAAGATGTTGCCTGTCCCCATTCCTTGGGAGGTTGTAAGCTTTTTCATTGCCTTTTATCCCTCTATGACCTGAGGTGGAAGTCTGTAAGGGTATTGAATTTTTTCGTTACCGAGTTATTCATTTGTTAGTTTTCCGTCAGTGATGAATAATCCGTAGTCTAACTCATACAGATGAAGGTAGCGCGTTTGGCGTTTTTCTAATTTAAATATAATACTTATAATATTTTGATTTATTACAATGTTAATTGTTTTGGGCCACTAACTCTCATTATTTAAGCCCAAAATTAAACTATTTACATTTAATGGTATGACATGTATTGAAAATGAACTGATTAAATATGATGTTGTGACTCTTAATAAAACCTTTACAATACTTCAGATTGTTTTTAACTTACTTTGTTAATTCCTTTACCGTCATTATTATTTTTCCGCATGTAGCTTCGTTGAATATTGCCAAAATAATAAATTCTTTTTATCTCGTATAAGCTCAAAATCGATTAGTGCAGAGTGGTAAAAAAAATATAATTGTTCGAAAAATTCGCGAGTCTTTACGTGCGATGGCTATGCAGACCATCCATATAGACAACATTGGTCATTTATCGAAAGACAAAGGTAAGCATAAAAAACTAAAATATGAGATAGAATGTTGGCTTTGATTTTAAGAATTACGGAATTATTTTTTCTGCAGCCGTCACGAAAATTAAAAATTTATTACTTTAGGGACGATTTTTAATATCTACGAAGGCGACTTTGGTAACAAAATTTAATTGATTTTGATTTTGATAACGCATGTAATAAAAGTTTGTTGTTGATGCGTTACTGTGTTATCGATTTTTGATTTCAATAATGAATTATAAACGCCTACAGAAAAAACATTGTACGTAACATGATCCAAAACTGATTTTCCGCGACTCGCTGGCTTCCAGGACTCGCCTATGGCTTGTCTTGGAATCTGCCTACTTGTTTCGTAATATATCACTTTCGGAATTTATTACGTAAATAACTTGTAACGCTATTTGCTTAGTCGAGCGGTATTTTGGCTCCTTAGTCTAGGTTACGGATTACCTTCCGTTTCCAGTAGGAAAGCCACTTGCACGGGCAGCATCATTGGAGAAAGAAAATACTCCTGGGCTTGACCAATCCCGTGTCGGCCCGTAGGGCAGACTATACTTGCCCCTCCTGGGTTGAGTTCCGGAGTATTATTCTTATTCTTATCACAATAAATGAAAATCATTAAATCAAAATAATTACTTTTATTGATACCAAATCCGAGGAAGAAGTGTACAACGCGGTTCTTATTTCGGTGGTGTTAGACGGTAAGACGCGTCTACCAGTGTGGCCGGATTGACGGTTCTGGTACGCTACAGCTTGGAAATTGGCTTCGCTCTCTTCAGCTTGACCTATCTCTAAAGGTCGAGGGACTGCTACTGCTACTCTATTTGAATCTGCCACAGCAACTACCGACAACGGTTTGAATTGTCCTACTCGATAAGACTGGCTCCATCTATCGGGCGGAAGTTCAACTGCTATGACTGGCCTTATATTCGAAGCTTCTCCCATGACTATAAGTTAATTATTATCCAGTTCCGTGCTCGATTTAATTTATATGCTATAATTATTACGGAAAAAGCAGCTGCGTTACAAACTATTAATTTTAAATTAGTAATTGAATTTATTCTAATTGAATGTTTATTTACAGGTAAACGTATTTTTTCAGTGCATATACAGGGTGTTCCGGGACTACTCTGAAAGTATAGCTTGAGCTAAAATAATGTTAGTACTTCATATCAACTTTTTAACACAGGTCCTCATTTTAGAATTATGGTCCTCCAAAATTGGATTTTTAAATTCGTTTTTTATTTTTTATTTTCGTACTGTTTATTCGATCCTTAATAAAATTTTCTGTATGGTTATAATGTACGTGTATGCTTATTTTAGATGTGTAAACAGATTCACATTATTGCTTTAAAGACAGGGACGTATTAGTCGTAATAGTTGAAGATCCAAAATTTTTGTATCGATGACACACCCTGTATAAAAATTTTAAAAATGGCTTTCATATACCTTAAGCCAAGGAAAAGATACTTTTGTTGGAATTCGATAAAATTAGCCGCTTGGCTGCTATTTGCATTTTATTAATGCACTGCATACCAATTTGCGCATTCGCCATTTTTTGTAAAGATAATCCCAGATAACGAAGTAAAACTAATTTAGTAATGCAAGGCCCAAGATTCACCTAATGTAGTATAAATTACCAAATTATCGATAGTAGAAGGTAACAACATTAACAAGACAATAATTTGAATGTTGGTAAAAACGTTTTAAATTTTTTTATAAATTTCATCAAGTGGCTTTAGGAATAGCTGTCAGTCGTCTCACTAATTGTCAATAATAATTAATATCTTAATTAAGTCACAATGGCAGATTTCACTTTCACTGATTATGCAGATATGCATTTAAAGTACGGATTGGCTTCTTGAAGCTGTTTAGAGGCCAGAAGGATTTATGCCGAAAATTTTCCAGAGCATTGACAGAAAGTTTTTTGGCAAAAAGAGGTGGCGAAGGTCCAGTACGAAATGTATGTACTGTGGCAGTTGAAGAAGCCGTAATAAATGCAGTTGATAATGATCCATCAACGAATTCCAACAAGAGTACCGTTTCGTTAGCTAATGGTATGAGGAAGCGATTTTTAAAATTTTTATACAGGGTGTGTCATCGATAGAAAAATGTTACGACTAGTACGTCCCTGCCTTTAAGGCAATACTGTGTATCTATTTATACGTCTAAAATAATCATACACGTACATTATAATCATAGACAAGATCGAATAAACAGTACGAAAATAAAAAACAAAAAGCGAATTTAAATATCAAATTTTGGAGGCCCATAATTGAAAACGAGGGCCAGTGTTAAAAAAGTTTATATGAAGTACTAACATTAATTTAGCTCAAGCTATACTCTCCCAACTTTTTTCCCATAAGTCCCGGGACACCGGGATACTCTGTAATCAACATAAAGGGGATAGATTTCATTTTCAGCTAGCGCTGATCTCGAGATCCTGAAACGCGAGATTTAATTTCGCTTAAGTAAATAATAAAATGAGTGCCGCTTTTAATATTTTTTTTTAATTTTGATAGATAAAAAGCTTAAATGTAGGTTATGAGATTTTACGAGAGGTCTTTTATAGTTTTTAACAATATAAAGCTTGAATGACATTAATAAAATAAGAAATTAATTAACCAAATTCTTTAAGCGTCAAATAAATTTAAAATTAATTTTTAAACGTTATTTTAAGTATTATAAACCGCCGCCAAATGCAGGTTTATAATATTGCATCAAGTCTGATCCACCCAACTTTTATTCTGTAATATCATCAACTGATTTTATATTTATACATTTGTTAGCCATATATAAAATATTAATGTCTATTAAGAAGCAAAACAAAGCAAAGGTACTTCTTGACTTTACAGTATCCGACCGTCCGTCGTTCGTCTGTCTGTCTGTCTGAGAACCCTTTAAAATTTTGGAACTGTTTTCAGCAATCGATAACTGGTCACCTTATGTCGCCCACCTATTATTTTCAGTGACCGATGTCAACTACAACTACTCGTCTGTCCGTCTGTCTGCAGCTGAGCTTCTTGCAAAAGCTCGCTGGGTTTATTTTTATATCTTATTTGGCATATTTTATTTATATGCACCCAAAAGATAAATAAATATTTAATTATAAATGTATCTATCATTTGAATAAACATTAAACATTAATTCTGCATTTACACTGATAGACTAAATGTGTTGTTATTATACAACTATAACAATGTAGAATTCCAGTGCTTATCAGTTTAGTGCTTCCCCTCTCCACCTAATACACCTACGCAATAAAGTAAGTAGTAGAGCTGTTGAGAGAACATATTAAAATTATTCAGGTGCAAAGGAGGCTTTTAAATTCAATTCTGTCTAAAACTTTGTCAACTAAGGGATGTTTCGGGATAGCTTTGATAGTTGTTTTTCACAGAGAGACCGCCGCGCCGTTGTTTAACGAAACTTTAAATTTGATCAAGTGAAGTGAAAAGACGGCAATTTTTCATTAAAAGTCCGCTTTCATAGAGTTTTTTTTTATTTTTGATGAACGTTAATTGACTTAAATCGAGTTATTTGTTTGCCGTTAAAATTAGTACTAAAAATTACTCGGTAAAATTAAAAGATTTTTTAAACCATTAATAAACTGAATTAAAAAAAATAAAAAAGGTTTATTAACATTATTTTCAATTGGTATTCGACTCAAAAACATAACTTAGTCAAACATACACTTAAAAGTTCGTTTAAAACTTTTCTAGCCATAGAGTGACTTTATATATAGAGTGATGGAATGAAAAATGTAACATTTGTGAGATGAGCGCTCGATGACTACACTACCAGCACTCATTAGATGAAGGGTTGTATTATTATGGTTAGTTTGGTGTTTATAAAATTCCAAGGTGAATTAAATTCAATATTTTTCAAGTGAAATAATTTCATTTATGCTTAACTGTCAATAGGCTGTGATTTGGTCGGAAATCAGAAAAAAAATTTAAGAAATTGAAAAGATCGGAAAAATCTGAAACGATCGAAAAAAATCGAATAATATCGAAAAAGATAAAAAAACGGAAAATATTGGAAAATATTGGAACAAATGGGAAGAGTCAGAAAAATTGTCCAGGGCATTTAGAACAAAATCGAGGGAATAGTGGAAATTTTTAGGGATAGCAGATATCGAGATGCGGTTTTCTGCATTGTGTTCAGGAAGGTCCCAGGAAATAAGTCCATATCGTCTGGTTTAGACATTTTTTGAAAAATGGCTTCTGGGCCGGAAAATGCATTTTCCAATTGCATCATTACTTGCACCATTATAGGAACGACTGAAAACTCGGAAAAATCGCTCGGAAATCGTCACTTAGGGGTTTTCGGCTGCCGAACTCGATTCTGGCATTAGAATTACCCGGGGAAGCACGGGGGTAGCTCTGTGGGGGTGAATTGGGGGAGAAATGGCAGCGTGCATGAAAATTGCTCCAAACTCTTTACTCGTATTGAATTCTGGCATTAGACTTACCCGGGGGCGCTCGGGGTGGCTCTATGGGAAATGGCAAAGGAGAAAATGAAAAATCACAAATTATGAAAATAATGCTTTATTCAAATAACAAACAGGAGTTTTTATTAATGTTAAACTATTCATTATAAACTTAAATTTTTAACTTAAATACTAAACATCTTGTTTAAACATTTCTTCTTCTTCCCGTTCTTCATCTTCTTCACCTTCTTCCCCTTCTTCACCTTATTCCCCTTCTTCATCGTCTTCCTCGTCACTATTGACCGTTGACAGAAATCCGTCAAATTAGCAAAATATTTTCCGATTCGCATAAATTTTGCGAAATTCGCATGAGCATGAACATACTTTTTAAGGTCCACCATTTTATTGTTTATGGTAGATTGCAATAGTTATAAAAAATAATTTTCACATAACTTTTATTATTGCATCTTTACGATGTGTACTTATTTTTATGAATAAGTGCTCTTATGTGCCCTCAATATAGTTTTAACAAAAATTGTTTAATAACAGTTTTAATTAATTTTTTTTGTATATTTTATCCGTTTTTCTACCACGGAAAACGAAATTCTAAATTATATATAACGTGATGTGTTAAAATAGTCTCATTCTACATTTAAAGTTTCTTCAAGCATTGTAAGTTTTTCTATATGTTTTTTTACTTATAATTTTTAGCGCTTGATAATGGCCTGAGTGCCGAAACATGTTGCGTTATTGATAATTTCAATTTCTAATTAAAATTACCTTTGAAATTACCTTTAATTACATTGAATTTCATGTGGTATTGACTTTTAGTTTTTATCTCCTTTGATATAATATATCACTTTTGGGAATGGATAATCTAGTTTATTTAGTCTCAAAACTTTTTATTAGAACTCGTATCGACAATATTATTATTACACTTGTTATCCATAACTTTTTGCAATAAACTTATAGCCACATAAAGTTAAATAACAACCCTGCATCCGAGTGTTTAACACCTTGTATCTCAAAAACTATCCATTAGATCTCGTTGCGCCCTTGGAGACATTTGATCAGCTAATCTGACAGGGACTATTTTCCCATAGGAACTGTTAAACGTACTTTTCCTAATTTCGTTGAAGAAGGAATAATTAAGGAAATAATCACGATAGAATAAACTGAGGATTTATAGGTAAAATAAACTGACAGTGAAAGTTTTTCCAGTATATGAAGTTCAAAGAAAATTACAGTAAAATTATTGCATTTATTTTTAATTTTATGAAAATTAAATTTTGTTTATTTAAGCAGATTGAAATTTATTTTTACAATTTTTCTTTCTCTTGAGATCACGCACACAAGCTTGCTAACACGAATTAAAAAAATTATAAAGTGTAAATTTCCCTGTTGCCGCATATCTCGAAATCTATTAAAGATCTGATTTTAAATAGTGCGTCAGGCTCGAATATATAAGAAAAACAATTGATACTCTTATTTCAACCGAATATAAAACCACGATAATAACTTGATTTTAGATAATATAATCAATCCCCAAGAGTGGACTTAGATAAAAATTATTTGTTTTTGATGCAAACTATACCTACTAATTTAATTAAATTGCTGATATTAATGATGAAACATTTATTTAGTGTTTCGGTTATTTTGCAACGTAGTTAATAATTTCCCCAATTTTACACAATCAAAAATATTCAAAAATACTCATGTGGGAGATATGTTACATTTATGTATGAAACAAAAAAATCGTCCGTATTTATAGAAAGACAAAAAAAAAACAAACAAAGATAAATTTTGTTTATTTAATATCTTCAACAAATATTTTTTTAATTTCTACGCCAGAGGTGATTCCCAAATTCCCGGCATTATTAAAAAACCCAGAAAAAGTCTGTTAAATGAATGGAAACACGAAAGAGATGAAAATATTTCTATCATTTACATATGTGGAACCAACATAGCCAGGAATATTTATGAGTGTTTTGAAACGGTTAATGTTATCCCATATTTCAACAGACAACAACCCTATTTACATGTGTTTCTAATCTAAACGCTCTTCAGTAGCTGTACGAATATTTTATAAAGTATGCTCGAAATAGCTACCAGCATGACAACATTTATACCTTTATAACCAACAAACATTAAACAAAAGAAAATAAAAGTAATATAATTGATAATGGTTTTTTAAATATTTTTTTCAGAGTAGATATAAATTAAAAAAATATGACAAGTTACTATAATAAGATACAAAATTTCAAAAAATAAAAATAGAAGTTTTAATTAGGAAACTCATTAAAACTAAATAGTAAAACCGACACAAGTTTTTATTCAAAAGATTTAAAATTAATTTACCTGCTTTCAACAAATTACTGCAAAGTATAGCGCTTGGCCATATTTTAATTTCACCGCGACAAAGCAAGTGCACTAAGTGCACCGCACCTGTGTCGGTTCGATTGGATTTAAGCTTTAAACACGAAAATAACTTGTTTGGGAAAATCTCTCACGACACGACAGTACATTACATAAACTTGAGGAGTTAATCCTTGCGAAAGCTTAATTAACGTCTAAATTGGAAATAACATCCGAATACCATTCATCCGTAAAATTTAAAACGGAATCGCAAAAACTTCACGCGTTCTAGCATCCTGATAATTTGTGATTTATAACGATTTTCTAAGAACATTAAAATTGTATTAAGCATTTCATACTGTATCAAATAAGCTTTGTTGAAGTAAATATTTACAGTCTGAGAAAATAAATAAGAAACTTTAATTTTACCTTAATGGTCAATACGGTTGAGGAAGAGAAATATTTTTCGATTTAAAAATTTTTTAATTGTGCAATATTCAAATTTTAAAACGTATTCGGTCCATTTATCTAAAATTGGGTACCTCAGGTAAGTGTATTAGCTTATTGATGGCCATCTGAAATTTTAGAAATTTGTCAAGAGTACTGGAAATTTTTACATAAGAACGCATTTTTAGATAATGCATTCACTTTCCAGCAAAATAGTCATTCTATATACCGGACACGGTGGCCAGGTTGAATCGATGTCCGGGCGTGAGTTTCCCTTTCAAAGCAAGTGCAAAAAGGTATTTGTGCCATGTGCAGTTCCATTCATACCGGTAACCAAACCGGATGACATTGGATGTCTCTTCAGTGTACTCCGATTCATGCCTGTTATAAATCCGTCATGAGAAGACTGCGGGAAAGAAGGCAGAAGTATTGGGTACACCCTATACTTATTGAAAGAAATCGAGTGGATGAATTTCACCATTTACATCGGGAGTTTTGGAAGATATGGCAATTTTTTCCGAATATTACCGCATATTGCAGGAACGTTTCATTATCTGTTGAACGCCATTAGTCCATCCATCCAAAAATAGTCAAATTTCAGAGAAGTACTACCACCTGAGGAGCGCTTGGATGTGGCAATAAGGTAAGGAATATAATAAGTACCAACTTGCTCATACTGAATAAAAATTTTATTATTTATTTTTTACAAACGTTGTTCATTAAATGAAGTAAAATAAGCTGAACTGAGGCAGTGTCTCCTTCACGCTTACAGACATAATTTCTTGATAATTATTCCTCTGCGGTGTATATGAAAGTGATGCATGATGATAGAGTGATGATAATGGAGTGTGTCTGACGCGTTTCTCTGTTTTTCTCGTCGATTAATACAATACCTGTTGTATTTTGTTATAATATAATCTGCGTTTTGTTTCAATGCATTACTTTCCGATATCATTTAAATTTTTTGTCTTTCACTTTCAATGAAGGGATCTGCTGAAGTAGTTTCCACCTGTCTTTTGCGCTTACTACCACTGGCTGTTGATGGGGAAAGCATGTTTTTCATCTACGATGGCAATGCTTGAGGCGAAAATTTTGCAGTTGGATCATCACTTCAGTTTGTGTAAGCTCGAGGGATTGGAGACTGAGACAGCTCATCAGAAACATATGACGCGGGATTTGAATCAAATGCTGATTCTTTGTTCACACAAGTTTCTTGGAAAGGTGTCTTTTTCATTAGAGATACAATGCCATGCAGTTTTTGGAGAGATACTACTGATTGATTACACTTGGCCGAAGTACGGCCATGAAGACACATCAAAACACACATTTTAAGTTCCATGGGGAATACAATATGAATCCCAGAGGCGGCTTGGCAGTTTTTGGGCCTGTTTTTTGTCATAAACATTGACGCCTCGCCGGAAGTTATATGACTTAACTTGCCGAGTCGCTCTTGTTCAAGAGGGTTTTAAATATATTTCCTGTCACAGAAAAATGCAAAGATTTATTCATTTCTTGTCAATGTCAATATTTTCAAAAGAATTATAAGTTAAAACCTTTTTCAGTAAATAGGCAGTTTAGTTACGGTTAGAAATCCCAGAATAGTCAATTAATTTTTGTATTTCGTTGGGTAAAGACCTGTTTTCAGACATCTTTCAGTCTCGAAGAACTAAAACCCTTAAATGCATACGGTTGCAAATATCAACGTTACAAAAATAACATATGTAAAATTGTAAGCCTGTGAATTCAGCCTTGAATGTATACTGTTCGGTTTTCGCAACAAACCACATTAAACACTCATATAGAGATTATCACCCAAAAAGCGCGGGGAACCACTTGAAACCCAGAAATGTTTTCATTTTCGGTCGGCGTTCTGAAGAGTACGTAACCTAAAATTATACCTCGTGGTGTTTTCATATTTTTGTGAAAATAAACTCCAAAAAAAAAATTTGTAGTATTCAGGAAGGATCCTATTTTGTGTTTTGCAAGTATGAAATAATAATTTATATCAATTACTGTATGAGTTATTCACAGCGTATCGAAAACCCCTGAGTGAGCAGCAAATGCTTGAAATTTGGGAGCTTTATTCAGATAGTGAAGACGGACTTGACGTCTCGGATGATGATAGTGTCGTAGACAGAAATTATCAAACAGATAATATCTCTGACACGGATGGAGAGGATAGCATTTTGAGGGATGAAAATGAGATTGAAGAGACTCAACCAAACGAGATTAGAGATGAGGACGAAGATGATGTTTTGGAGGCCGAACCAGTTTTGGAAGTTGAACTTACGGTAAGTGAAGGACAAAAAGAGAATGTAAGAAGACACAAGTCTAAAATCTCTGAAAAATAGAATAAAAAAGGTAAATCAAAAAAAAGAAAAGCCGAAGCTAAACTGACATCACAAAAATATTGTGTCAGTGAACAATCGGAATTTCGCGGAACTACATGTCTAGACCCTGCTATTATGGCTTTAGAAAGGCCATTCAGTTTTTTTACATATTTCTTCACAGACGACTTATTGGAAAACATTACTTAACAAACAAACTTATATGCTACTCAAACAAATCCAAACCGTCCAAAAAGCTTTCCAGATGCAGATATCAGGCAATTTATCGGTATTTGCTAATATATGTCGCTTATACATTTGCCAAGTGTAAGAGCTTTTTGGAGTACATATTTGGGCCACGATCGAGTAAAAAATGTAATGCCCTTAAATAAATTTGAATCTATAAAGAAGTTTCTTCATTTCAATAATAATGAGGAACACCTTCCTCGTGATCATCCTAGACACGACAGGCTTCATAAAATTCGGCCGCTTATCCAACATTTCAATAACAAATTTAAAACTGTTGCAGTAGAAGCTTCTCTATCAGTTGACGAGCAAATATGCTCTACTAAGGTTCGCCACTTTATGAAGCAGTATTTTCCCAAAAACACTAAGGAGTGGGGTTTCAAGTTGTTTGTAATTGCTGGCGTTTCAGGGTTTGCATATCAGTTTGAAATCTACTCAGGTCAATAAAACTTTGCGCCTATGTTGGAAAATGAGCCAGATTTGGATGCTTTTGCAAATGTGGTGGTAAGTCTGGCACGTATTATACCTTGTATGCAAAATTATACAGTGTACTTTGACAACTTTTATACGAGCCTAAAACGAATAGTCTACTTGTACACAAGAGGGATTAATTCTCTCGGTACTATTAGAAGAGGCAGAGTACCGAACTGTCCATTACCTTCCGAAAAAGACGCGACTAAAAAATCGTGGATATGCCGATGAATATGTAACAACCATTGATGGCGTTGATGTCTCTGCCTTAATTTGGAAAGATAATAAATGCGTCCAACTTGTGTCTTCTTTTACTTTGAAAAATCCTATGTGTGCTGTTAAAAGATTAGACAAAAAGGAAAAAAAGTCCATAGAAATTGAGTGTCCCAACGTAGTGAAATTTTATAATAGACATATGGTTGGGGTCGACCTCATGAATACTTTGATTGGACGTTACAAAATTATTAAAAAAAGCAGAAAATGGTACCTTCGCATTTTCTAGAACTTACTAGATTTGACGATGGTTAATTCCTGGTTTTTGCATAAAAGAGTATTGACGAATAAAGGATTAGACAAGCAAATAATTTCCTTGTCACAATTTAGAGCAGAAATTGTTATCTATTTGTGCCACACTAATATTAAAAATACGCCCTCCAGAGGTCGGCCCTCTAATATTGAAAACGAAATACAAGCAAAAAAACACAGAGGAAACGCTCTACATGTACCTCCCCAAGAAGTAGGAACTGATCAAGTGGGAAATTGGCCTATGTTTGCTGAAAAGAGAACACGATATAAATTTCCTAAATGTACTGGTATTCTATGACAGACATTATGAGTGAAAAATGTGGCGTAGTACTTTGTTTTAATAAAAAAAACAACTGCTTTAGTCGTTTTCACGAATAGCAGATAATGCATGAGGTTGCATGAAGTTGCAAATTTTCAACAAATGTTGTTTAATTTTCTTGTATATTTTTTTAAATATTTTTCCTTACTATTAAAGACAATGTCTTAATCAAAAATAATTTTTTGGTCAAAATTAAAAAATCATGCATTTAAGGGTTAATCGTTTTTATAAGTTGGTGTTCATTTTGATAATTATTTGTTTTATTTTTATTCATTTTTGTATTCATGTTATTTCACAACCGTAATAATAATAACTAATAAACTTTACTAATTAATAATTGGATAGGATGGGATAGAACTTTAATCAATGTTGATAACATAGACTTGTATAATTAATTATATCTATAATTATCATTTTACTCTAATTCACGGGCGTAAAGGTTCGCTCGGCCTAACAAGAGATATTTTGTCGTAACAACATTGTTATTTATATAGGAAAAAAGCACCACTAGTACACACGAGGCATACAAATTTGTTGAATTTTCTTGGAATTTAGCCCAGAACCTTCCATTTAGCTCCTGAAAAAAACGAGCTATTTAAGATATATAGGAAAAGTCTGCACCCCGAGATATGGGGTTGGGTACCTTCTACATATATATGCACACTTATTTGGGAGTGCGATTGCTCTCTGTAGTTATTCATTTATTTTAATTTGCAATATATGGTGCTATAATTTTATTACTTCACAGCAGCAGGTATAAATAACATATAGCAAAATAAATTAACAGTAATACTTCTTCCGGCCCGATTTTTCTTTTTGACTATGTCGATTCATTTCCTTCTCCCCACCATGTACTTTATACCTAGTGAATAAATATATAAAATTTTGCCCTAGAAAAGATTGTGTGTAATATTGTTGTAAAAAAAACTATAGAGACCTTCGTTAGCTGCATTTATATACTCTTCAGAGCAACAGCTTTTTGATGTAATTTCTTGTGTACTTAATTTTTACAAACTGAATTTCACGCTTTAGAAAAGTGGTTTTATTGTGAATTTTTCGTTTCACTTTTCTGAACTTGTAGCAAAATATAAATATTCGATCTATCTTACTTTTAGCGAAAATCATAATTCAGTTTTTTAATACGGAACATTGTAGAAAACAATTTTAAAACAAGGCATAATTTACAGTTCACCACAGCGTTTTACCCAAATAGGCTTCTATTTTTCCATACAATGTAGGCGGCGTTGGAATAAAGTTCATAAAATTTAAAACTGAAGGCGCAAAAATGATTTGTGGACGTGGAAAAGTTAACGAAGTTTTCTATTTAATAAATAAATATAATATACCGCTGCCCAAAATTCATCACACGAAATTCACGGAGATTATTATAAAAGGTAGTGGAGTATATTCACTGGTTAATTAAAAAGTTAAACACATTACGTTAATGCATTCAATATAGAGCATGATCCGAGAGTCCTAAAACAATATTCAGTAGGGATATAAGAGCTAACTTTTTTTACAGACACTCACGATTTTATTATTACTTAAAATTTATAGAATTTGATTAGGATAATTACTTTTCTCTATCAAACGTTGATGTTTACATATTTTTTTTAAACTTAATTAAATATTAGAAATATTAGAAATATTACAAATGGTTTAAGTCTATTTTATTTCCTATGTTTTTATTGACTTTGGCTCGTATATTTTAAGGACTTAGAAATCCATTACACCAACCCGAAATATTTGTAGCGGAAAAGGATGTTTTAAATTAGTATAAAGAACCCTTTTTGTGTTGTACATGATGTACTAATCATGCTAATTCTATTATTTCTGCTTATAAAGAATACAGTTAGTTATACAGTGTGTTGCAAAATGTTTTATATGTACCAATAGAGAAAAAGTTTATCTTTGTTTTCACTAAAAAAAAAATCGTTTATAAAAATCTCTGCATGACTTGTAAATCCATAAGCAAGAATAAATCTTTTAAAAGATTGGCTGTATACAGGGAAAATAAAAAATGATGATTTGGAATGATGCGTAAAATAAATTAATTATTGCAGTTTGACACCACGTGACTTTCGTGGTTGCCGGTTAGAGAATTACCCATATACTTGTATTCTAATAAATTTGGTGTAAAAATTTCTAACAATCTTTGGGTCGTCACGCGGTTTTTGGAGCCTTGGTTCAGGTCTCGGATTGCCTTGGGCGCCACCTTCCGTTTATAGTGTGAATGCTACTTGCACCGGGCAAGGTGAGTACAGATTTAATACTCCAGCGGTCGTTATGGCCTCGACCAACTTCTTGACAGCCGGCAAGTCTTTACTTGCCCACCTGAGGTGGGTGCCGTCTGCTAGGATGATAGTTTATGTGAACAGAAGAAAAATACAAATTAGCAACCGAAAGTAAACCTTTTATTGTTCACCACAGTTAACAATTAATTTTGTCAAAGCCGGTATGGGGAAGGGGTGTGCAAACGGTTTCAAAAAGCTAAAGCGGAATACGAAACAATTTAGAAGTGGCGAATGCTGAAAAGCATAACGATGGGGTATTAATAATAATGAATAAGGTGACCATAGGGAAACTTCGGACTTCCAAGCGGTAGCGCGGTATGATAAAAGACAAATCGAAATTTAGGCTGGGCAAAGTTCAATTTTTTTTACAGGTACCGTCGTTACCCTTGTCGGTTCCCAACCCTGGTTCGACTATGGGCACTCCGTCCTAGTATAAACAGTTATATACCATCGAACGATACAGTGTGATTTTCTCGGTATCGTCTTCCGCATGTCGTTAAGGAGAATATTACTATTCTTCTAGATTAGTCCTCGTATATGGAAAAATTGAACTCTAAAAAATTAATACATACGGAAATTCTATTAATTGACTCGATATGTCTCACTGGTATTTCCTCGGAGCAATTCGGGTTTCGTCGGTGATCTCGAGCAGGCTATCGGTGTTGGTTTTCTGGCGTGGTGATCTATTCGGAGATGATAGCACAATTGAATTTATTTTATGCTTCAACAGGTGACAATAGTCTAGAGAGCCAGCATCCACTTTTGTCTTCCAAGCTTCCGCATGCGGTGCACGTGCAAAAATTGTCTGAATTTGATAAATACGAGACGTTTTTTTTCATATACTCAAATAAATTAATTAACCTGTGTATTTAAATTTATTTTATTAAAAGAAATCTTGACTATCTAAATCTGCTCTGTGTATTAAAAAAAAGAAATCGTAAAAAAAGATATCCTCAGGAATCGAACCAGGAACATCTGTATGTAAAGCATACACTCTACCACTAGACTACACCATATCGTAGTGGTGAATAATCAAACTTTCAAGTTAACGTACAACTTTTAGACAGTCGAACCGTGCGCATGCGGATGCTGGCTCTCTAGACTCTTCAAGTGAGATCAAAACCTGCCATTCTTTGCTTCTAATCAGATTCGGAGGCGGTTTCAGCTTGCGCGGAAGTAATATATTAGACTTATTATCTACTTTTCCCAGACTTAGAAAATTTTATGGAATTTACATTTAATTATGTTTAATAATATCTCACCAGGTATACGGCAGCAGCTTATATTCATAAACTAGCTCTTGCTGTATCCATCCTGTATCTAATCATAAATGAAAACCCCGAAATCATTTACCACAATAACATTTATTAAAAAAATTTTTCTTAAAGGCAACTAGTTTCGGTTATATAACCATCTTCAGGCAAAGATATTAACTCTAATTTAATGTTAAATAAAAAATAGCATTTTATAACAGGGTGTGCTGCTACTAAGTAAAGGAGGAGGTAGGATAGTAATGAGGGAAAGGTGGGTACATAAAAAAGTGAAAATTTTAAACCCAGGTGGGTAAAAACACTAATTAAAGTAAAACGTAATTAAAATAAAAATTGAGTGGTAAAGGGGGTTGTGTCACAATGGGACCCCTTTTAGGGCGTTCAGAAAAAACTGGAACCCTCCTTCTTTACCTCTGTTCCAGTTTTTTCTGAACGCCCTAAAAGGCGCCCCATTGTGACCAAGTTCACAACCCCCTTTACCACTCAATTTTTATTTTAATTACGTTTTACTTTAATTAGTGTTTTTACCTACCTGGGTTTAAATTTTTTACATTTTCATGTACCCCCCTTTCCGTCATTACTATCCTACCTCTTCCTTTACTTAGTTGCAGCACACCGTGTTATAATATGCTTATTTTTATTTAACATTAAATTCCAGTTAATATCTTTGCCTGAAGATGGTTATTTAACCGAAACTAGTTGCCTTTAAGAAAAAAAGATTAACAAACTTGAGGTTTTCATTTATGAATAACATTTGACCACATTTGAGATATGGATAACTTATTTGATTCATCCTGTATCTGTTTGGGAACTGACTGACTACTGGCCGTTCTCTAGCCGTATCGATTTTCGATCGACCGTCGCAACATTCGGTGTAGAGGAGAGGATACGATGGTTCCGTTAGCGGAACAGTTTTAAGGGTAAAAGGGGGTTGCCGCATGAAAATGAGTTAAACTGATGTGTAGAGTATATTAAAAGGAAATTTTTGCAAAAAGAATATAGTTTGTATGATTATAATTAACGGAGATAGGACAATTAATGCTTTTCTAGTTTTAATACAAATTTGCCGGAATTAGCAACTTTCTTACAAATTATTGTATTTTAGTATTTCCCGGTTAATGTTAAGTAATTCTGGCCTCTAGTCCATTTTTCTGTGCGCAGAGTAGAGCGCAACAAAACATAATTATTTTTGGGCGAGGTCTCGCCTAAAATAATAACTCAAAATGTTAGGGTATTTTCATCATATTTAAAATATTTATTAAAAGAGCGCCTCTATACTATTTGCCACAGACTCGCTGCTCTCGAGAATTAAATACAGAATCATTTGGTGAAAACCGCAGCTACCTATCGTTAATATTAACGTCGAACAGCCATTCCAGGCAAGATGATATTGACATCTCTTAACGTTAAGTAATAGTCAAATTTTATTTTTTTTCTTAATATAAAATGTTTTAAACTAGCAGTATTTAGCAGTATTTTTTTTGTTTATGTTTCTGGACTCTGAATAATATCAAGAATAAACTGGAGCCCATATTTCATCCACAGTTTTAATATATTTTCCACAACCCACAAATACAACAACAAAATTTAATAAGGGCCAAAACCACCCCTTCAATGTCTCAAAAATAAAAGTAAGTACAAAATCAATCGATATTTGTAAAAATTATTTTGTTTTTTTATAGTAAATATTTTTCAATTTTACTAGTTTTATTAGCAAATTTATAAGTTAGTTAAATAAATATTAATAATAATATTATGATATAATATGAAGTAGAAACCTCTATTACATGTTTGTTGACCATAAAGCAAAGCATATAAAATTGAATTATAATGAATGTAGCCCACATGCACAAGGAAGTCCATTAAAGGGACGACGTATACTAATTAACTTAATAATTACTAGAAATTAAAGAAGGGAAAATGTGATTTGTGACATCCGCTAAAAGTTCATCAAATTTTATTAGGATAATTAATAACCATCCAAACTTTTGGTAGTTCTTTCATAGTTTCTTCTTTGAAGTTTTTGTACAAGACTAATGACTAAATATTATAAACTATTTTAAATTATATATTATAAACTATTTTAAATTATATTGTGTGTTTATAAAATACAGAAATTTTGAGAGAAGTGAAATATAACCGCACTAAAATTTTTACGTCACTTAAGATAGTCGAAGGTGGCACTTCAAAGACGAAACGTTGTTTTAAAAAATTGGATACGCCGTAATAATAGGTATTTAACCTTCAATAAAAAACCTATTTTCCTATCTTTAAAAAATAAGTTCTTATGGATGGACGGATGGAGGTATGTGGAGACGATAACTCCAGAACCCGTTGTCCGATTTCAAAAATTCCTTCGCCAGTCGTTTCCTCGTATCTACGAAAGCAACTCCATGATTTTTGGGCATTCTACCGTTAAGGGGGTGAAAACTGGAAGGGGTTGAAATTTAAAAAAATTCATATCTACGCTATTTTTAAAAATATCGAAACAGACCATAACACTTTTTCATGTTCTAATTATAATAAAATTAATTGGCTTAAAACTTTTTTTGATTTGATCTTCATGGGTGGAACTGAAAAGGGTTAAAATTTCAAAAAATCATATCCGCCATTTTTGAACTCTTTACACTTTTTTCATATTCTAATTATTATAAAATTAATTTGTATAAAACTTTTTCTATTCGACCTACAGGGGTTAAACTGGAGGGGTTAAAATAAATCGTAAAGAATCATAAAAATGGTAAAAAATACATAAAAAATCAAAAAAAAACATAATAAAAAACTGTAACAAGTTATAAACACCCGTAAAAAATGTAAAAAGGACTAAAAAACCGTAAAAATGGGAAAAAAACGAAAGAATCCGTAAAAAATCGTAAAAATAAAAAAAACGTAGGAAATCGGAAAAAATCGTAAAAAATCATGAAAAATCGTTATGTCCATAAATTTCCTGTTGCGTATAGTTCTTGTGTTTATTGTTAAATTTTTCGGGCCGAAGTACTAAAAACAAAATATGTTTTATATATGTAATATTTTTGCATATAATATTTTTTTTATTATTTTAATTACTAATTTGAAATTGGATTATTTTTTTTTATATTAGTTTCATTCTTTTTTCATGAAAAAACAAATATCCACTTTTATCAGAAAATACAATTTATTCCCATACTAACAAATTAGTAAATATTAACAAACGAGCAAAATTTTGATCACTCGTCTATTGAGATGTGTATTGCAATTTTATTTATCCCAACTACAATGCCCAGCTGTCTGAAATTCGTTAATTTTTTTAATTAAAATGTATTCAGATGAGTTAAACATTATCTAATTATGTTTACAGCAATTGAGGTTTTGCTTAAAGAAATTTATTAAATTATTTCTTAACCTCTAAATTTGTTTCAGCAATTGTTTACACTTTTCAGTTACCTTTCACTAAAACAGAAAAATACTTTTTTGATTGTCCACGGTCAGTTTTTCAGAACTTCAAACCGACTTAAAAGATGGTTCTTCTCTGGACTTTAGTTTCGTCTAGTAAGTTACGTAACACAAAATTATTTACATATATTTACAAAATTTACTCTAGTGAATTTTTGCTTTTTATTATGATTATTACTGCATTTTACTATTTTAATTTTCTTTCTTTTTTTAAGATGAAATTTTTTTACATTCGGCCTCTAACTAAAATAGTCTCTCACCGAAGTCCCGAGCAACGGATGTAAAAAATTGTTTTATATTTGGAACTAATAAGTTTGACCAATCAAATTAATGGATTATGATTATGTAACCAAAAATAAATTTTATGTCATACTAGTTCAGTATTATATTTTTATTGCTTAGTTACCAACTACATAAAGTGCACTTACATTTATAGCCCGCAAAGTGCACTTTATGGCCCGCGATTTTTTAAAATATTCATATTGTGTACGCAATATTGAACTGGTATGACATAAAAGCTTTTGTGCGCCGCGGGTATTAACAGATGAATATGCCCTCGGGCGACTTACAAACCTTCGGGCTAGAGTAAGTTTGTAAGATCGTCGCCCTTAGCGCATAAAGATCTATTTAAACCCTTGGTACATAAATAACTTTTCTCCACGACCATTACTGAATGTATGAATTCTGAAATCATTTTTAATAATAGAATGTAAACATTCACACTCTAGAGTCTGAATATTTATTCTATAATACTTGCCTCTTATGCATTTTGCATGTATTTTCATTCTTTATCAAGGTAAAGAATGGATTTTCTGTAATCGAATTAAACAATATCGATTGCCGTGGACTTCAAAAGTGTCAGTGTCAGATATAAAATGGCGACGGTAATAATTATTTTCAAACAAGTTTTAATTTAAACAAAATAATGAGTGATAAATCAAGTAAAGTAGATATAGAATTTAATAATATCTGAAATTGCAAATTATGAAAAAACACCAATGCACCAGATTTTAATATCGGTAAGTGTACCACAGCACTATAAATATTAATACAATGTAATACAAATATGTCAACAAATAACTTGTGTTCAGATTTAATTTAATTTTGATTTATACTTTTTGATCGTGGAGAAAATATAGTCTGTTACTCGGTCAGAATGAAAAAATTCGACACTCGTGGTTCCTCACACTCGCTTTCGCTCGCGTTCGGAATTTTCCACTCTTGTCGAATTTTTCATTCTAACCTTGTTACAGAATCTACTATTATTTAATGGAAAAAAATAATTTGTACTAGATTATTTAATCTGACTATTGAATTGACTTTTTTCGTGACATATTACAATTTTTTTTTATTAATTTGCATAACATCATTTGTGCTGCAGACACAAAAAAGTAATGCTACAAGAACGAACGTATATATCATGCCAATTTTCAATAGTCTGATGAAGTTGTTTTATAACGAAACATGTCACTAATCTTTTAATAATTTTTTGTTATATATTTTTCGTGAGAATCATAAAACGTTGTTTTATTTATATAAATTTTATAATAATTTTATTAATAATACTAATCGGTACACAAATATTCTACTAAAGTGCAGCAGCCGGTGGAAAAGGCATCTCATTAAGTGATCTCTACCAGATTGAAACACTCGATTAAAATTCCGTTTTTATTCACATTATACTCCCCGCTCATACATTTAACCTTGACTTCAAATATCACGGAGTTTTAGGTTAAATTTTAAAATTTAGGCTACATAACACTATGAATTTCTACGAGTTTTAGCTATGTGTGAAATTTCATGCAAATCGAATGTACTGTTTTTTTTTTAATCGAGTCTATAGGAACTTCGTTCGCTAAAAGTATAAAAATATGACTTTATAAAATAGTAATTTACGACAATTTACGTAACAAGTCCGGAAAATACTGTTTTTTTGGACGAGCCGTAGGCCAGGCCTGAAAGAATGCTAGTCCAAAAAAACTATTTTCATACGTATTGCGTACAATATTTTTTCGGCAACTGTGTAGAGTACCAAAAACCATGCAAACTTTTAAAAATCAAAATGTCAACTAATTTCATGTCAAATAGCTGTCATTCGTTATTTCTCGGCTATGGTAATGATCAACTGCATTTATCAAAACCATACCTACCAAGATTTTCTTATATACAATGACAACAACGATGTGATTCTTTCCGGCATAGTCCGGGAAGTACGTACTATATTATACTATACCATGATTCAACACATGGCTCATGATAGCGGGGCTGTATAGCAGTACTGAATGTAATTGGAAAATGAGTATAATGAATAGTATACTGCGGCACAGCGCATTTGAATATGCCAAAAAACTTGCTTGAACCAAAATGGAGAGGTGTTTAGGTACTTTAAAAAGTGCCTTCCATACAAAGGATGTCATACAAAGCTACGACTATGTAGTTTCAAATAATTTTTCTATGGTTTTACGCTCAAAAAAAAAATAAACGGCGTAAAGGTACGTCCATGGTACACCGCTTCTCGCTTTCCGGTTTATCGAGGCAGCCTAGCGGGAACTAAAATATGGACAAATGAACGAGCGTGGCCATAGTGTGCCCGGCCGCTTGCTTCAACCGGCTCAGTCCGCTTTTACCAGCTTTTACCGGAATCAATTATTGTTTCTTTTTTCGCTTCTCGCTTCACCCGCTAGGTCAGTTTGGTGTTGCAACTCAATAGTTGATATACTTTGTTTTTATACAATAATAATATTAATTTAAAAGGCAAGATGGAAATTGATAAATACATTTTAATTTCTAAAGTGTTTGTAAAAAGTGTTATATGGGATGTATGATATTCACCAACTTCACAGCGAGACCTATTAATTTCATGGACGTGAGATCTTCTTTCTTCTTTTAGTTTATACTTAAAATTATAACTATCTAATAAAATACACAATAGATCCTGACAACTGAGAACTGAGCAAAAGCGAGACGTAACTGCAAGCGGTGCACTACGACCGCCACCTGCTGGAATCTGGCAGGCTCACGTAGTGGTAAAACCTGCCGCAGATGTAAGCTGGCGAGCGGGAAGACGGAGGCGGTGCACTATGGACGTACCTTAACGTACCTCGGAATTAGAAGAAAAACTGATCAAAATATATGCTGCTAAATGTAGAAAGAAGATATTAATATGTATAAAAATGGTTTACTGCTAATGCGACCGACATATTTATTCCGCTTTATCGCGGCAGGCTAGCGGGGAAAAAAGTAGGGAGAGCGTGACCATAGTTGCCTGGCTGCCTGTTTCAACCGGCTCAATCCCTTTTTAACCAGATTTGACCGGAATCAATTATTGTTTCTTTTTTCGCTTCCAGCTTGACCCGTTCGATCACTTTATGATATAGAGCTTCCGACTATTCAAAATATGATTGAACGTCTCTTTATCTATTCAGAAATACTCGTTAAATTTAATGGGCTGGATCGTACGTTGTGGAAAAAACGTATGTTATTCACCAATTGGCTACTAAAACGTATAATACATAGATCCTCACTGAATAGTTCCATGATGCCAATTGAGAACTGAGCAATACGTTTTCGCAAGCGGTGCACTATGACCACCACCAGCTAGACTCGGGCAGTTTCGCGAAGCGGTAAAATCTTTCGTGAATTAAAGCTGGAAAGCGGGAAGCCGCAGGCGGTGCACTATGGACGTACCTTTATGCATTTTTTCTTTGCACCGCCCAATAGCGCTGTATCGTAGTATACTATGTAGATATAACAGAAATGTTTTCTATTCTGTACTGCTATATAGTGCCACTATCATGGGTCTTGTGTTGCATAATAGTATAGTGTGTAAATACGCGACCTGGAAGTGATTTCTTTCCAGACGGTTGCCGAAAATAGTAATTTACGTTACAAGACCGGAAAATAGTGTTTTGCAGGACGAGACAAACAGATTCCAGGACGAGCCGTTGGCGAGTCCTGGAAGACTGGAGAGACCAGCCAAACACTAATTTTCGGTCGCGAGACGTACAATATTTTTTTTAAGACCGTCACTTTGATGTAAACTCAATTATTTATTTTATTATACTAAAACTACATACTGGATACAACTGCATAAACTGAACAAATATATTATTTTTGAATTTTTATGTTAAATATACAATTGTGAACGTTAAATATTTGAACGGAAGATGTGTCTGAATCCAAATTTTCAATTTTTTCCGAACTCACGAAACAAGTTTGACAAATAAAAAAATTCAACGAACTGTCACTTGACAATTAATCGCAACGTTGTTGTCATAATGCGAAATCAAGGCACATTGTATTATAAAACAGCGATTGGAAAACTGACAACTGGGACCGTAAAACTGACAACTGGGACCGGAAAAAGCTTTTGCCGGTCCCTGATGTTCATTTTCCGGTCTTGATCGGCAAAACGTTATTTTCTGGACGAAAAATTATCCAGAAAGTGTACTTTCTGGTCGGCCTTAAAAAATATTTTTTTTACGAAATAAAGATTCTGTCTGATTTTGAAACAGAAAAGGTAAATTTAATTGAGATACGATTCTTCTTTAAAAAGTACCTATTGATTGCATGCAAAATTTATGATTTTTAACTCATAATTTATTTTTAGTAATGAAAAACTTAGTAATTAAATAAGTGTAATTAATTTTCTATTTTCGAATAATAAATTATATTACTCTATTCAGTCCACAATTATCTGCATTATTTATGACTTTTATAATTTATAATTTTATTTTATTGTTCTATATTATTTTAATTCATATAATATACCAAAATCATGTCCACAAAGATAACGTTAATTACACTCATATAAAATATCAACTCTAAAATATCATTTTAATGAAATATTCAAATTAAATTGCAATGAACTTTCTGGCCCGTAATATGTAAAGTCCATTAAAGTAAAACTATTTTGATATAGAGTATATAACCACACGTCTACAACTTTTTAACTATATTAGAGTTAAAATTATGCAGTTGCTACTGTAGTTATTTCATATTTCACAAGTTTAAACTACTCTCACTGACCAATATACATACAAACAAAATGCAATTTTCACTAATACTCCGAATTTAGTTTAATAGATCTTATTACGATATCATCCATTTGATGTTTTTTCGTCTTTTTTACCAATGGTGCCTTTTAAAATGTTAAAAATATTAAGTGACATAACTGCCCTCAATGATAATAATGGACCGTTCCACTTCGACGAATTGTCTTGTAGAGAGCCACCTTGGTATTCGGTTCGTAAATAGTGTATAGTAAATTTCACGAATAATTTTTGTCATGTCGACGGTAAGGCGTTGCCAATTTAACAATTTTAAAATCTTTTAATTATACATTTCTGTCCAGTTGTTACAAAATCTTTCTAACATTTCTTCGTCTGTGAAACGTACTTATAGGCTTTAAAATATCTAAGAATTTACTACACACTATTTACATATTTACAATTCAATAATTAATATATAGTTCAGTATTTCTTTTAACTTTTTGACAATCCCCAACTGAGATGGCGAAAAAAAGTCACTATATATATACAAATTGTGTCAATAATCCTGCATTACTGGTAGTGTGGGTCTAGGACATTAGGACGCGGCTACTAGATGATTGTAAAACTAAGATATATAGATATATATTTAATTATGGCAATCTTTATTGTACTTTCGCGTCCTAGTGTCTACGCGTCCTAATGGCGCCGCGTCCTAGTGTCCCCGCATCCTAGTGTCCCCGCGTCCTAGTGTCCCGTTCCCGTCTAGGACATTAGGACGCGGCCACTAAGACGCGGCCACAAGGACGCGGAGCCTTTAGGACGCGGGGGCCACTAGGACGCGGGGCCACTAGGATGCGGTGCCACTAGGACGCGAGGACACTAGGATGCGAAGACACAATGACGCAAAATTCGGGAGCAACAAGATTAAAAGAGAAAAGTGTACTTTTTTATGTTTTTATTCCAAGTTTTCGAGCGTGGTTACGCTCATCATCAGGGAAGCTGTATATATATTGTAATGAAATACTCAGTATGAGTTTATTTTTTTTCATAAGTAAATTGTTATTTAAATGTTAAAAGGTTTGAATAGCATAAATAATTTTTTGTTGTTTTGAATGTTATAAACAGAGTTTATTGTTAAAAAGTTTAATTTTAAAGAATTTATTGAGAACAATTGGTGTATAAAATATTTAAAACAAGTAATTGTGGAATATAAAAAGAATCTTATTCTTAGAATTATTATATCATTATTATAATATGAATGATTTTTTATTTGTATAATGATGTAATAGAAAAAGTTAAATTTTGGAAAGTATATTAAAAGAAAATTTTGCTGTATACTTAATAAGTAAATGAGAACATAGTCAAAAATGATATAAAAAAAAATTATTTTATGTATCAAGTACCAAAAAAAATATTTTGGGGAGAAATAGACACATGAAAAAAGAATAATCAACAAGTCAGTCAGAAAATTTTAAAAAAGTCAAATAGAATATTATGAAAAAATTGAATGTTGGGAAGAGTATTTAAAAAAAAAAATTTATATCCCAATTAAAAAACAATGGTTATTAACAAAAAAATTGAAATATTGGAAGACAAAGAACTGAGGACAAATTAAAAATAGACACCGATACTAAGTTTATCAAAAAAGTAACAATAACCATTACTTTCGAATTTTCTCTTTCCTTTGCGCGAAACCACCTCCATTTTACATAATTACTCAAAATCAGACAGAATACAAATATCTCAGAAGTTACCTTCAGAAAAATATTTATTAAATACGTTTCTTATTCATAAGTAATTGTACTTAAAATTCAATATAGAAACAATTATGAACATATTATAAAGGGATTTAATCATCATTATTTTACCAGGAAGCATATCATAGAAAGGACTGAAACTAGTAGGATTTCAATTATGTAGGTATACAGAGTTTTCCCAATCCCCTGTACAATATTTTATGTTCTTGAAGGCCTCGTTTTTGTTTTAATGCGATTTTAAAAATTTTATACTTCCAAGTAAACAACAACTACCTTTAGCAAGTACATCGTTTTATAGATGATTGTAAAACTAAGATATATAGATATGTATTTAACTGTTGCAATCCTTATTGTACTTTTGCGTCATAGTGTCTACGCGTCCTAATGGCGCGCGTCCTGGTGTCCTCGCGTCCTAGTGTCCTCGCGTCCTAGTGTCCCCGCGTCCTAGTGTCCCCGCGTCCTAGTGTCCCCGCGTCTTAGTGTCCCCGCGTCCTAGTGGCCCGTTCCCCTGGTAGTGTCTATTGATACTATTTTAAGTTCAGGGCGATTAATGAGATTTTGTGTTAGAGTGGAGGAGATGAATATTATTAACAAGGAAATTATATATAAATAATTAACACATATTTATAAAACATTGTAGATGACGTCAATGTGTCTATAAATCTCTCCATATTATGTAAGGACATTTAAAGATTGGACCAACTATGATTTTATCAAAAACAAAAGGCCAACATTCTGTGTACCAATTCTTGAAACCAAGAGAAAAGTTACTCCTAAAGTAGCTCCCTACTTTTTCTCTCGGTACAAAAATACCTTATTCTTGAAAAGAAGGAGTGAGTGAAAATACAGACATAGTTGCCAAGTGTTGAGATTCAATTTTAGCCAATCGCAGCAGTTAAATTTCTGACAGCCATGTGAAATAAGATAAGATATGTAAGACTGCAATGTATTAGATATGGGCCGGTGTCGTATTAAAAAAAAAAAACATTAACAAAACACAAAAAGAAATGCTAGTCGATTACATTTTGCAACGACCACATATGTATTCGAGAAAATTTAAACACACATTCATCCGGGCTCATTGCCAAGCCCTCTGGTATGAGCTGGCCACAATTTTAAATTGTATGCCTGAGGGAGCCAATAAAACCTGGGAAGCTTGGAGGAAAGTAAGTATTATGAACTCCTCCTATTTCAACCTCCCCCAGAGCTTCCTTCACATTGTCATTCATGAGATTATTCCATATCAATAATTCATTAATATTATCCATTATATTAGTAAACTTCCCAGCAAAAGTCAAAAAAATAAAGACACGAAATATAAAACAAAATAAATCCGATCGACAGATTAAATAGTTAGGTTAATGTTTCAAATAAATTTCTACTCCCTACAAATTTCACTCGCTAATGAACAATACAAATTTTATACTCCCTAGGGGAATAAAAGTCCCACATATTTCCACCGAAATATTTCAAGAATAGGGTTACTTTATATTTCAGGGAGCCACGCCTATTTCTTTTAATTTCTACTCCCTGATTTTCAAGAATAGGTGCACTGATGATAAACCATTTTTTATACACTGATGACTAACGGGGTAAAAAACCCCATGTGTTTTAGAAAGTAAAATCATGTATTCATAATTTTAATGTTTGTATAAACAATAGTAAAGAAAATTTCTAATTCCAATTCTAATTCCATTTAACCAGAAAAATATAAAATGTCTTAGAAGTAAAGAAATAATTACACACTAATTTAGGTCGCTACAAACTACTTTTTTTTTAATATTTGAATGTTACTTGCAAATAAAATATTTGCATTTATCGCATTTCGATGTGACTTTTCTGTCGGAAGATCGACTGCAAAATTTTATATCGGCCACGTTTCCTGGGATTTTCAGTTGGCTGCGGATCATCAGAATGTTCTGAACATGTCTATGGCTGTTTGAATGTGTCTATGTAAACATTGACACGGTCAGGATTGTATAACGGGTGTCATTATCTCAAAGCCCAAATCCTTCGAAAAGATTTCCTTTTTCGTGGTCGTCCTATCATCGTCACTTTCTATCATAAAAATCACTTTAGCTATCTGCTCTAACTGGTAAGGGATTTGCCGGCCATATTTCATACACAAAATACTAAATAACTACGTATATACGCTAGTAAATAAAGATAATAATTAATTAAAGAAGGTCATAGCGTCGCAACTGTAGACATGGTCTAAAAATAGACTTCGATTATGCACAGTGCATAATTACTCGGAATTCCACATATAGACGGTATTTACCTAATATGAAATTGAAACATGGAAGGCCAAGGAAGGTAGATTTTGACCCCAAATTCAGAAAATATTTTTTATTCGTGAAATATTAGGAATTTTTTAATTACATATGAGGATACTAAGCATAATAATACAGTCAGATAAAAAAATAATCAGTTAAAAATTGAAAATATTTCTGAACTTATTGAAGAAAATCATACCTTGAGGTCAAAATTGACCCCCCTTGGTCATCCGAAGGTTAATTAATCCACTTCGTCTTAAACTTGGTACTGGCCCAGTAGACACATCCAAATAAATTGGACACACTATACTGGGTGACACAGGGACATGGATCACTCCTATAATTTTTTTATTTATGGGTCGATTTTAATGAAATTTTAAGGGAATATATGAGATATAATTTCAGATTTTTTGACGTACACAATCAAAATATCCGACTTCCGGTTTCGTCGAAAATGGGTCCAACTTTTTATTTTTTAATGCAACACCCTGTATATTTTGATCAATTCGGATTCTACGGGTCAAAATACATACCATCCAATGGTCAAATATCACTTTGACAGGAAATTAGATTCAAAAAAAATGTTTTCAGTGTACTTTGCTATAAATCTGTAAAATCGTTTAAAAATGGACTCCACAAAATGTGTTATTTTCTTTAAAGAACAGCGGCCCAATTTATAAATATTTTACCAACATAGCAACAAAATTTTCGACTAAACTCTTTTTTTTTTAATGACACTACACTGAGAAAAGAGAATAACAAAAATTTTAATTTTGAAATTTTTTAATTTCAAAATTTTTGTATAGCAGAAAGTGGGTGCATATTATATCAATTTATTCGTCTTAAAATGGACTTCAAAAAAGTCCAGGTGATCCAAGGGAGTGTCATTTAAAAAAAATTAGTTTAGTCGAAAATTGTGTTGCTATTTTGGTAAAATTGTTATAAATAAGGCCAAAGCTGATCTTTAAAGAAAGTAACACTTTTTGTGGACTCCTATTTCATTTTTAAACGATTTTACAGATTTATAGCAAAGAACAATAAAAAAATTTTTTTTTTCAAAAATCTTAATTCCCGCCAAAGTGACATTTAACCAACCATTGGATGATTTATATTTTGACCCGTAGAATCCGAATTTATCAAAATATACAAGGAGTTGCATTTAAAAATAAAAATTTGGACCACTTTCCGGCGAAACCGGAAGTCGGCCATTTTGATTGTGTACTTCAAAAATCTGAAATTTGATCTAATATATTCACTTAAAATTTCAGTAAGATCGACCCATAACTAAAAAAAGTAATAGGGGTGGTCCATATCTCTGTGTCACCCGGTATAATTTTACAAAAAAAAAGAAAGAATATTGGACAGGGCATCACAAAACACCAGGTCCAGTACTACAACAGTATTGGTTAATCTTTAAAATAGCCAACCAGTTTCGGTTTTCGCCATCATCAGGTTTACAATAACACTCATTAAAATTGATACATGAAGAAAAAGGGGACTTATCATATGCCATTATGAGTAATGAAAAGTCATGTATCATAAAAATTAAAAAAAAATTAAATGTGGGGTAAAACTTAATTAAAAACTGATGATACTGAAAAAAACAGTTAAAAGGCTGTGTTTGGGAGATCCACATCATAACATGATCCGACATCCAAAAGGTGTTGAATCATCAGAACAGCAACCAAAACATCTTGAAGGTAAGAAAACCAACGAGCTTGATTTTGATTCCACATTAAAAGCATTTTTTTGACAAAACAGTTTCAAAGACCGTTTTAAAACAGTTTCTACCTTGACGTCACTACTTTTATGACCCGAAAAAATGTTACATTTGAAAACGTCACGACCGCCAAAAATTTAAATTAAAATGGGTGTTGTGAATTTTGTGAAAAATCCAGCTGTGAATTTTTGGCTGAACATTTATCATAAAATTTGTAATTTAGTTTTTTCCTAGAGATAAAAAATACAATGTGGCCACTTTATCAGTCTCTGTCTAGGATCTGGAGGTAGTCCAAACTTTATTTGTGGTAACAAATTCCCCATTTGACGATTGTTTATTTTTTGAACCACTGAATTTTGACTACCTTCAATTTCTGTCAGTTATTGAAGATATCTAAACATTCAGATTATAGTAATCAATTACTGTTTTTCATTGTCAATGAGCAGAAATTTTCCTAAAATTAGTTCCACCATCTATTTTTCAATTTTTCTGAACTATTTAAAAATAAAAAAATATATATCACAACACAAAAAAAGCACATTGAAAGTGAAGTGAGGTTAAAAGAGATAAGATTTTTTGACCGTTTACCGAAATGAAACGGTATTTGAGACGCTCAAAGTACCATTGTCCGGTTAAGAGTACCTAATAAATTTCAAACACACCCTTTTAGCTGTCTTTTTCAGGAAAATTAGTTTTTAATTAAGTTTTACCGAATATTTTATTTTTTTAAATTTTGTCTGTTATATGACTTTTCATTGCTGATGATCCCTATAAATTGCCTATCGGAAATCTCCTTTTTCTTTCTGTATCAATTGTAATGAATGTTATTGTAGGCCTGATGATGGCGAAAGCCGAAACTAGTTGGCAATTTTAAAGATTAAACAATATACTATTAGGGTTCTGAACTTGGTATTTTATTATATCATTATTAGTTGACCACATTTGAGGTATGGATAACTTCTTTTAATTAATTGTTATATGAGAAAAAATGACAGTTATTAAATTATTATAAATCAGTTACGAAACATTTTAAAAAAGGGAATTTTTGTAAATCCTGTTAACTCAAGTAATACAAAATAAAATAAAAGATTTTCTTAACAATTTTCTACACCGCCGGCTAATATATGACCTTCCAGTTAACTTCATTTAAATTTAATTAGTGGCTTTATCAGTTAGAGCATAAGTTCCAACTCAGATGTTAACCTTCATCAAGAAAGTTTCTGTATGAAATATGATCTCTTTCCATTTACACTTTCTTTGTTGATGGGTTCGTATGATCCTAATAAGATTACTTAAAGTTTTGTTGAAAATTTTATCGCAATATTATAAATCAATAGAAAATTATTTCGTACTTAATCCCAATTTATTTACTAATACCTAGATGATCTTGTTTAAAATTTATGAGAAGTTTTCCAAGTTTCACATTAGACTAACTGGAAAATCCCTTTGGTAGTTTGTATCTGAAAATTTATTTATTAGCTTACGTCATACTTGTATCTTGGTAACCAATTACAAAGAGAAAGTACGAAATAATCTTATCTTATACACATCTATAAATATAGGTAGTCGCGACCAAAACATTTACTATTTATATGTATTATTTTTTTTTCCTATATAAGCGCTGCTTTTACAAACTTGGTATAAGTCTTAGGTTAGTTATAGTAGGAAAAAAATGTATACATCTGAATAGCGGTTGTGTTTTACAAGACATTTTTATCTAAAACCTAAATTTCGATTGGTATTTTTATCGAATGACACTTTCATCGAAAACAATTTTGTCGAATGACCTTTTGATCGAAATCACTATACATTTTGGTCGAAAACAATTTTTTCAAATTGCATCTTCATTGAAATCAATTTTGTCGAATGACATTTTAATAGAAAACCAAAACATAACTACAATTTTAGTTTAATCGATTTATTTTAAATTAGAAGAAATAACGAACACTAATCTATTAATAGTATGTTTCAAATAGTGTGTGCAATTCTTAACCCAACATTTTTACTTTGCGGAAACGCGCTGTTGACAAGTAATTGTCTCTACTCACAGTTTTTGTGTAAATTTGACAAAATGGTGTGTTATATGTCTTTACCGAGAAAGAAGGTAACAAAACCGTCTCTTCTTAGCTTTTTTGTACATATTTGAGCGCGACCTCATATGATCGTATTATAATGAATGAATTTGAAGAACATATTAAGTACATTTCTAAAAAAGCCTATGGCTAGGGTCTTTAATTCGAACTGTCCGATACGAAAACACCTGAACAACATGGTAGTGGCAAACTCCGCACTCTACAGGGGGTATAAACAGGAAGACGAGACAATCGGGCACATCCTCTATGATTGCCCTGCACTCTCGTTAACTAGGAAAATTGTGATAGGCGAGTATTAACTAACACCGGTCAACATAAGAGAGGCTTATTATTCGTTGTCTCTTCTAATTTAATTTGCTTGTCTCTCATCGCGAGGCTGGGACCTAACGCGGGGGAGTGCGCTAAAATATGTCAAATTTAGGTACACGGATTCTGATTACGAAAAACGCATTTTTTTTGTTCAAGAACCGAGGAAAGACATTGGCAGACAGTTTGCTAGGGGCTAACATGCTGTCAGAGCGCTCCAAAGAGGCGTAACAGGTAATGAAAAAAATATCACGAGGTACATGAATTATTATTATTTTGTTTTAATATTTAAACATAAAAAATTACAATTTAAGCTATGGCAGACAAAAAAGTGGGGGCTAAAGCCGAGGCAGACATCAGATATCTTATCTATATTATCTACCAATATTTATTACATGTCAAAAATCGTACAACCGAACATGTCACAGAGTCGAAAATTGGTGTTTAGATTATTCTTAAAAAATAAACAAATACGTTTTTACCATTACCGAAAATTCAGTTATGGCGGGAAGTGGGGGCTTTTTAAAAAAAATACCTGTATCATCATTTTCCACAAATACAGTTAGGGGGTGGGCGAAAACGAAGGGGCTTTTTTATAGTGCTAACCTATATCTCATACACTATTAGGCCCGGGAAAATTCGTTGTTAAGCAACAAGCTACAATACTAGTTAGACTATTTTGGCGTCTGAATTTGCCCCGAGAAAGTAGGCGTTCTAGAGTGATTTCAGAAAAAAGTATTTTTAATTGCACAACTTGTTCTGTGCAGTTAACAAAACAGTCAAAAATTCTAGGTACAGTCTAAGATGTCTAAAAATCATGGTGTTTCCACTTATACCTGTAAAAGTTTGGGTCAAAACTGGGAGATCTCTACCCACTTGATTTTGACTGATTTTTGAGAGATTACTAAAGTTTCAAATTAAAAATTTTAGATGGCGCATACATCGCTCATAGTAAACTGTAATCATAGATCACACATGGTGTATTTATAATCTGGTATTGAATACAGACGAATGCTTGAATCTGCAGCTTTACACTGTCCACACAAAATACAGTAAGACCCCATTTGACGAAAAGTATCCATACTTATACACTATTTAAAACTATTCCTTATAAACTAATTACTTGACTAAATATAACTAAAATAACTAAGAAACTGATGAATGAATCTATAATAAAACTAATAACAAAGATATTAGGGACAGGTAAAATTAGCACTTTAAAAACACACCGATTATAGAAAATACTAATACCACATACATAAAAAAATCCGCATTGACATTGACAGACTATAATTTATTTGACATCTCATCTGCTTTAAGTGATCTGTGACAAACTAAGCAAGTATACGAACAAATCAAAACATTGCCATCTTACAAAATTCTGGTAAGTTCTATTGAACGCAACAGGTGGTACTTCCAAGAAGTTCGAAACAAAATCTAATCAGTGGATACACCAGGATTTTTAGACATCTTAGTACAGTCAACTAAAAACTAAAAGCGTCGGAATGTGGATGGGATAGCAACTTTTAAATATTGGTTTGAGGGATTTGATTCCTAATCAATCTGACACTGACAAATATTACGGCATTTTTTGAAAATTTAAAGTAAGATTATCAAAATTTGAATAAAACACTAGTTTATATTAAATAATAGTTACAGCGCATTATAATTAGATATTTTATTTTATATCTCACAACAGATTTAAAAGTATATTTTTCTGAAAAGAAAATAAATTACTAAAAAGTGTTTTGTGGGACTTAATGCACATTTTTAATATTAATTTAACGAGACATGTCAGTAACTGTAACTTGTTGACATTGAAATTTTCAGTATAGTTCCGGAATATTCAATGCATATCGAATTTCCTCCCAAAGTATGTTATTTAAAATTAAATATGGGTGACATATTTCAAGTTTTGAGTTTTAATATTTTATTATAAATCAATGACTACCGGTTCTATATTTGGGAGTTAAATTTGCTTTTCGACGTTTACATCAAAAACTGAAATCTTACGTGTTAAATAGATACTAATATCAAAAAGGATTCCACGAAATTGTAAAATAGGCTAATGATATACAATTTTCCTTTAATCAATTGACACGCCTAACTAACTATACATTATTGATTCCTTTATTGGCGTTGATTGTAGGTAATGTAAACTAGAAATTTAACATTTCATTCGTAATATATATGGGAACATTCGTTGCTTTGTACATTATTTCAGTGTTACCATTTGATCATAAATTAAATTGGTTCGCTTCTATTAAATATTTATTCATATATTGGTGAAAAACCAGAAATTGATAATATTTTTTGTAAATCAAGGTTCCCTACAAAATTCCAAATTAAAGCTTGCCTGTAATTTAATTTAATCATGATTTCCTTAGATACTCGATACCTTTTAATCTTATTTATTTATATTGTCTTCTTTTTTTACACACTTTATAAACGAAATGTTTTTTAAGTTAGGATAAAAACCAAACATTCTTTGTTCTAAAACAATCTAAATTCATAAATATAACGGTATTGTCTACGTCACTTTTAATCGCTGATAGTGAACAACTGACGGTTTTTTGTCTTTAGCCCCAACAAATACCGGTAATACGTAACAACTAAATTAAATATTAATTCAAGGGACGATCAAACGGTGGTGCATCGTTTCGGGACTTCAACACATATGGTACGGAAAGGCTAGTGTAATCCTGGACAAATTTCTGCAAGGTATTATTATACATGATGTAAACAATTTGATCTGGAAGAAGGTGTTCTTATGCAAAACACCTAATTTCTATGGATGGCAAGGGCCGGCCCGATCCTGCTCAAATTCTATATCTTTCCAGGAAAAAAACATAATGAAGTGAAAACCGGAACTCAATCTGAGCATTCGTCGAAAGTTTTACGTCCGAACTCTGGGAGCTCAGAAACGTCGAGAAAAGTGATAAAAAGTGGGAGTAAGAAATTTTGTAATACTAAAATCTAAAAATCTGCACTTTAATATGAAAACGCCCTGTAGCTAATATCACTAATTTTCCAGTTCAATATGTTCCGATCAGTTTTCAGTGGTTGAATCGTAGTCCAAAGGGAACTAGTGTGGTCCTCGCCCTAAGAGACTTCGCGGTGGGGTCACACAAATACTCCAGTGGAGTGATCTCGCTCGTGGTCTCTAATTACTAGCGTCATTATCTCAACATTGTGTCAATAGCTAATCGGATACCATACAAGTATTGATCAATCTACAGAGAGATCTAATTTTCTGTTCACTACAAGTATATACAGATCTGGTAATATTTTTAAGGAACATAGGTAATTTGTAATGAGAGGAAGAAGAATGAATTTATGCAACGATTCAATGGGAATAAATAAGACGAAGCATTGGCTCCAGCCTGAGGATAACGTTGTGATGAGAGCGATAAACTCAGACTGTCTGTTTATATCGTTTATTGTGCTTCTTGTCTGTTGCATGAAATTCCCTATGTCCCGCAAAGTTTTCGCCAAATCTGTATAATAATAATAATAAATATTATCTGCCGTCTAGATATAATTTTTATTTAAAAAACTATTTAATTGAAAATAGGATAACTGTTTTAACAAAGCATCGTAGTCGAAAATACTAATATTTCTCTATTACTGATAATGGGCATTTGGGTATAATCAAAAAATAAATATAGTTCTATACAGATGGCTTTATTAATTAATGGTTTAAATATAATTGAACAAAAAATAAAATAGCTGGTAAAGAATAATTAAAATATAATATTAGTAAACTGCCTTTATTCAACATGGTACGTCCAATAAAATCTAAATAATTATCTACTCTTGTATAGACTCCTGGAAAGTTCGAAGCGCATTTAATTCCCCAAGATACAATTCCAACCTGGATGTCGTTACATATCAAAGGTCCACCAGAATCTCCTTGACAAGCGTCTTTTTCTTTATTTACGTCAGTGCAAATTTGGCTATCAAATATATTCATGGTCGAACGTCTATAGTATTCTTTACACTTAACGTTGGTTGTCAATTCAAGTTTTACACATAATAAGTGTTTAGAGGGAGCTTGGTCATTGTCCGTTTTACCCCAACCCATTACCATACCTTCAGTATATGAATCTGTTATATCACCTTTTAGAGCTTTCTTAGGAAGAGTAACGTAATGTACCCTCATACTAGCATGTATTGGACTTTGTAAATATAGCAAACCTATGTCGTTTTCTAATGTTTTTTTGCTATATGAAGGATGGATATACTTATATTTGGACCAAGAAAATCGGCAATCGCAAAGCCTACACGCACATCTTCCTTCGCGGCGACAATTAAAATCTAAAAAAAATTTAACTTAGATTGCCAATAACACTTTCTAACTATACCAATTGCACGAGGCATATATCAAATAATGTTAAATTTTCTTCCCATACAGATCAATCGCAAACAAATAATATTGACTTAAGATTAAATAAAAAAACCAAACCATTAATTTTTTTAACTAAAAAAAGTATGAAAGTATGAACATTATCGAATAGACATAGAGAAAACCATGGCAAACATCTTCAATACAGTCCCAAATGGAACGTCTGGAGAACTTATTGGTATCATTAATTAAACAAAGGACACTCATGGAAAATAAGACATATCTCCATTTTATCCAGAACATCATAATTTGACAGGTAAAAAGTGCAACAACTAATTAAAACACTTAAAAAACTGGGACGATAAAACCACAGCACAATGCAAACAAGGTTGTTAAAAATTGGCATCTTAGCTGCATTAATCGTCCAAGCTTTAAAAATAAATAAAACCAACAAACAAGTCATTACGTAACACCAAAGGTACTATACGAGAAATATTTGTCAATGCTTCAAGATAGTCTGCTTTGGCGATGATGTTGCAATAGTTATTAAAGCAAATGAAAGACAAGAGGTGCAAGAGTACGTCGGTCGAGTGAGATAGTAGCTGCTGGAATACAAGCTAACTATGGCCCAGGAAAAACCGGAACGTCGAAGGGCTATGGTTCCTGGTGAGTGCCTTAGAGAATTCCCCAAATGGGGAAGTCAAATATCTGGGCATATAGTTCAAAACTAGATGTAATTTCAGAGAATATGTGAAGAAGATTTTAGTGATGGGAGACTTTACGATAACCGTCGAATGTTAGGGAGCTGCAAAACAGCAGAGTGTAACAAAGTTACTAATTTATCAATATTTTTAAAGTTCCTAATTAACGTTTTTATTACTTTTTCTTAATAATAATAACTCCGTTTTATATTTATATTTTAAAATAATTATTATAATTAGCTTTCCTCTAAAATCCGTTATTAAAAATACTTTTTATTAAAAATATTGCGATCGGCAATTGATCATAAACAGGTAAAATCAAAATGCACCGTGAATACGACAAATAGAATAAACACCGCGACCTTCCTTCGAATATAGGGTCAAACACGATCCGTAGTGTAGAAAGTTCACACTCCGTCCGAACGATGGGGAGACACTTGCGCTTGTGCCATTTAGACACTACGAACAGTGAGGTATGGTAGGTTCGATGTGAGTGGAGCGTTTGCTCGCCCCTCCACTGCGGCCAATAGAGGCCTATTGTGGCTCACCCCTATGGGCTATAATTCACCATACAATCCACATCTTCTTACGAAGTCTATAGTTGATTTAGGGTTACTCTGTTACTGGTAGCAATGCGATCCACGGATTCGATGCAGTTCCACACCAGCTTCGAGTCCAGCCGGTTGGAGCTCAGTGCTTTTAAAGCTGCCTGGCTGTCCGATAAAATGTAAATACTTTTGTTGACAAGATGATGGTTTACCAACTCTCTTGCATACAATTCTATAGCGAAAACCTCCGCCTGGAAGATGGTAGCATACTTGCCGAGGCTTACTGTGATATCAACTCTCGGTTTTCTGCTGTACACTCTGGCTCCAACACTACTTGGAGTCTTTGAACCATCTGTATACAGTACATAAGCCGTCCCTGGAAAGAGGATCTCCCCCTTTTCACATTCGTCTACAGTGAGGTATACCGTGATTTAAAATATCCTCGCAGTTTGCTCCGATCTCCGGCGATCAGTGCAGGCTGCAGAGACTCCTGGTCTTATGTATTGGTGAGTTTCTCTTGGTATTACCGTCTTAAGGACACGGCGGAAAGTAAACTCTGGTGGCTTCGGCTACATTGTGCCAGTGATTCCACAATGAGGGGAAGTTCCCCTTTGAAGGGGAATTTAGACTTCAGAGGGGAAGAAAATGGGGAAAGGGCTAGAGAGAGAAAATCGACGGGAAAAATCATAATACGATTATACTTTATTCGGCACATTTAATCTAATCTTTCTTGCTTCACTTTCTATGGCAGTATCTTGCACAAATTTTAAATAAGATATTTCAATTTCGTTTTTCATCGATTGTGTAATGATTTATTTTCGAGGGGAAATAAAGGGAAACTCAATTGAGGCGTGGTGGGGAACTGCATTGTGCTCTCCGTCGCCGCTACTTTTAGTACCGTCTTAAGGAAATTACGGAAAGTACACTCAGGTAGCTTCGGCTACCTTGTGCCCTCCGTCGGCGCGATTTGACAGATGAAAAGTACTCTCTGGTTGATCCGGTTACATTGTACTATTCGTACATGCGATTCAACGAAAGGTACTCTCTGGTGGTTTGGGTCATATTGTACATTTCGTTCACGCAATAGTTCGACGGGAAGTACATTCTGGTGGCTTCGATTACATCGTACTATCCGTGGAAAGTAGGAATATAGTTTCTCCGGTTATTATGCTTACCGCCGTAGTCCGTTTGTAGTTCCCCTTTACTCCGCGCCTACTTTTGCTTATCTAATCCGTATTACTGCCCCTGTAGATATTGCTTTGATATTAAAACTTGTTGCACTCCCTCCCTCTTCCCGCATCTTGTCTCCTGTATTATTTTAGTTTACCGTACTCCTTCGATTTTTATTTACCTTTTTTTATTCTTTACGAATACCCAGGTCCTAAACCCAGTGGAGCAATTCAAGCCCGCCCTACTGTCCGAAAACGCATTGGTCGATACCATAAACGACTCCTGGAGTATTCTTTCTTCACTGACGCTGCCCGTGAAAGTGGCCTTCACACTTAAAACATAAGGTGGCACCCGAGAAAATCCGAAACCTGAACGAAGGCGCCAAAACACCGCTTGACGACGCAAAGAGCGTTACAAGAGCAATAATTCCCTTCGAAGTGACATTCACACTGTTATAAGGAGCTCTCATGTGTTACAGAGTTATGAGAGAGAGACCGATTTAGAAGTGCAGAAAGGAGGATAGTCCTGCGGTAAGCCTCGATGTACCGGACGCTGTTCACTGCGGCTTATCAGGTTATGTCGGCAAAATAAAGACGTTTACACTTAGCCAACCATTATCAGTTAAATATTTTTAAGAAGGTAAATATAAGATTTATAACCATCCGATTACTTTTTAGAAACAGCGCCTGCTATTGGTCAAGTAAACTCAATATCTATTTAGACAAACATGTTTTTAAGAAAGATTGCTAGGCGTTTTGGCTACAGATTGTCCAACTACAAAAACCGACCGCTACGTTAAAAATTAGAGAATTGGGGAACTAGGCCCGAGGATCTCCGAAATGAGTTGAGCATGGGCAAACGTGAAGTACATGTCAAACTCGCAGATAGCACTGTCGTTCCTAAAATTGTTCTTGCCATAGAGTAAGTAGGTTATTGCTTTATTATTAATGTGGTAAGTATTCTGCGCAGACAAAACAAAGAATATCCCAAGTTATTAGGTTTATGAAAAATTAGGCAAAAAATTACATTCAAATTCCTTTACAACGTCACAGATTAAGAGTACTGGCGGCAACGGGAATTAATAAGAACGCTTTTCAAAAAATTGTTAAAGAGACAGAAGAAATTGAAACAGGTAATCGTCCCTTATTTTCTCCTACTGGGATAACTGGAGGATGAACATGGGATAAAAACATATACTAAAATGAGCAAAAAAAATTAAATTATAATTATCCTCCTCCTATATTTAAATGTATTCATCAATTTAAATCAACTTCTTTGTTTAGAGTTGGATATATTCAGTTTAACGTTTATATACACCTTTAAAAGATCAGATATTTTAAATTTGCCGCCAAAGCAAACAATACAGGAAGCAGTTCAAAATTGACGCCGCCTCTGTTCACTATTCGGCGGTAACCGACTTTAGGAAACCGGAAGGGAGATGATTTTGGTGGGGACGTTGTAGGTGTCGGTTTAGTAGTTGGACAATCTATACCAGAAATTTTGTTTAATAACGAACTAACAGGAACAGGTTTGTTGAATCCTCACCATCTATACAGTTGTTTAAACAATTCTACACATAAATTACTGCCTCGAATCCACAGAAATTAGATTCATTTCACCACGTGAAAGTCGAAAGTCGTTCATTAGCATAGATTGTGAATACATAAGGAGCAAATAAAGTTGATCTAATAACCGATTATGAATTTTAAATTATATCGGTCGCGAGTCATAGTAAAGTTATATCATGTTGAGAGCTCTTAGAGATGAAGTAGCCCCAGTTCACTGGTATTAGATTGTAAGTGACTGTGTCTTCTCCATTATTTTATTTTAAAATCAAAGTAAATCCATTTATGTCTACATGCAAGTTACCAAAAAAATCTCTTATATGAAGATTTTACAAGATTATCTTAATTTTTTTAATCCCAAATTAAAATATTTTTTAAGTAATATTTCCAACATAATGTTGAGTACTTTCATAAAATATTTGGATACAAATTAATTGGAACCTACGCCACAGTTTGGAAATAGACCTTTTCATTTGGGGCATTTTAAACGATGAAGTGTATGCAGTTAATTTTGCTACTACGGAAGAACTATTTCTCTATTTCTAAAAGTAAAACAATAAATGAAATAACTGAAACACAATTACAAAATACTTTACAAGAAGTAATTCAAAGGGCAAATGTTTGCCAAGAACATAATGGACAACAAAATTAATAACGCATATTTGTTTAAATGTGACTAATTAACTTCATTTTTTTTTTTATTAAAATAATATCATGTAATAACTATTCGTGTAGTATAAAAACGAATGTTATTATTGAAATATTTATACGTGGTGGTATATTATCAATATTTATGGTATTTACGACACACTATTTTATAAGATTTAATATTGTTAAATGAGGGAAAAAAAAATTTATGTCATGCTAGTTCATTATTGTATTTTTATTGCTTAGTTACCAACTACATAATGGTTTATTTTATGCCCGTGCATTTATAGCCCGCAAAGTGAACTTTATGGCTCGCGGGGGCATAAAGACAAAAAATTGTTTTTTTTTTATATTCATATTTTGGATGCAATAACGAACTTAACGAACATAAGAAGTTGTATGCACCGCGGGTATAAACAGATGATTATGCCCTTGGGCGACTTACAAACCATCGGGCCAGAGGTAGATGGGACATTTCGCCGTAGCCGATTCGTCATGGCCGTTTAGCCACGACCACTTCGCCACCAGCCGTTTCGCCACGGCCGTTTCACCGCCGGGAAAATGAGATAGAGATGAGAGTTCTGGGAGTAAGGAATTTTTTATTGTAAATTTCTGAAGGATTTGGCTGACAGGACAAATATAGAATACTTGCGCTAAATAGCACATAATTACATTACCAATTTCGTTAATTAGGTTCTAATTTGTTTTATTTTAACTAATTTTAGTTTTTCAATAAAAACTTTTGGAAGGTTCTAATTTGTTTTATTTATTAGTTATTAACTAAAGAGATAAAAAATAAAAATTTTGTCACATTAAACTTTTGAAAAAAAATTTCGAGAACAAAACTATTTTGTCAATAAGAAAGATAGCAAAAAAATTAAAACGTTATTTTACAAAATAAGTGAAAGGTTATTACCAATAATTAAAAAAAAAACAGTATTTAGATTGATTTAAAACTAAATTATTTTGCATTTACCATTCAAGTAAAAAAAACGGCAGTGGCGAAACGGGCGTTGGCGAATCGGCTGGTGGCGAACCGGTCGTGGCGAAACGGCCGTGGCGAATCGGCTGCGGCGAAACGTCATAGACCCGGCCAGAGGCCTTCGAGTTTGTAAGATCGTCGCCTTCAGGACATAAAGATCTATTTATACCCTTGGTACATAAATAACTATTATATTGTATATTATTTTGCGTCTCACAAATTAATATTTGAAATCTTACTCTTAAGATATGTTTTATTAAGAAGTTAAACTAGAAAATACGTGCTTCTGTTACCAAAACTTAAAAAAGGCTTATTAAATTTTGGTAAAAAGTATTATAAATATATTAATAAGCAATTATATTATACAGTGAAATTATGGTTATTTTTTTCTTCATCATTTTAGTTTGGTTTATATTTTTGCTAATTGCATTTTTTCGTAGTAACTATGCATTCTATATGATAGAATTTATAATTAAATTTTGCAACACCCTAACCTAAATATTACAGCGACTAATAACAAAGTAAATGTAAATTCTAAATGTTTAACTATGTCGTCTTTTACTTGATGACAATCCTTTATATTATTTAGATATGTTTTTTGGAAGAATCATAAAACTTCTTTTTTATTTATCTAAATAATGTAAATTCTAACGTAGTATTTTATTAATGCATATTTTACCTTGGTCATAAGCCGGCAGTACAGAATATTCCGTTCTACTTCCTAAAAGACAGTGAGCGGCAGTAAGGACCCACCTCTTATTAATTAAACTACCACCACAACCACGGGCACATCTATTAACTCCAATGCTAACCATGAATTTAGTATTAATGGAGGGTGTATCAGAGCAGCGAAAACCTCCAACAATACGAGTTGAATTAGTATTATTTTGCGCAAAAATAAACCCAATCTTCATAACCGTTAAGAACAGTGTTAGTAAACGCATATTATACTTTTTATATCCTTCGATAATTAGTTGAGCTTGACAATTTTGACATATAACCAGTTTATATGACTGAAACAAAGAATACATATATAACAAGAAGCGAAGACCGGCGAAATTTCTTTGATGTTGGAAGGGAAAAAATTTTGTTGACGGATTATAACATAATATAACAGCTGCGTTCGGTTTCGTCACTGTTTTCACTCGTTTTACCCCGCTCTTGATCTATCCGTTCGGGTACTGACAAATATTCATTTAAATTCATTTCATATACAGGGTGTTTTTTTAAAAAGTTTCCACCCTTGATTTAGTACCCAATAATTTTTGGCAAAAATGGCGAGACACGTCGATTTTTGATTTAAGGGGGACAAAATTTTTGATAACAAACATCACTCTAACGTCAACCCCCTTCACCCCACGCCCCTCGACTTTAAAATTTAAATAGGGAACATACCATGTGTGACACATCAGGGAAAAGGTAATTCAGTACCAGACTATAAATTTGATCTGTGATTACAGTTTACTATAAGCGATGTATGCGCCATCTAAAACTTTAGTAATCTAAAAAAATCAGTCAAAATCAAGTAGGTAGAGATCTCCCAGTTTTGACCCAAACTTTTACAGATATTAAGTGGAAACATCATGATTTTTAGACATCTTAGATTACGCAAATGAAGGGCTCCGAACAATCAAGATAGTTTCGATAGGACACACAAATTTTTCACAATCTAGTGCTGACTTTACACTTAATTCTAAACTAACTTGCCATGGTGCATCCAAATCAAATTCTATTTGCGAAATGGAAAACATGAAAGAACATAATTATAGTGGCCATTTCCATACTGGGAGAAAAAACAAAGTCTCCGGATGAGTACAATGACGTTAATAATTCAAATTCATTTCTTGCCTCATTATGTGAAAATTCTAAGAGTTTAAAAAAAATTCCTCGAGGTCCTAGAAAGAAGTTAGGTTATGCATTTGAGGCAGCAGAAAGTTATGAAGTTAGCCTTAAGAAAAAAAAATAGTATCAAATCTGAATAATACGAAAGAAAAAGTATTATTTTAGAAAAGATAGCAATGGCCAAAGAAACTTCATCAACTGCAAGAGCAAAATCTGCAGTTGCCAAAGAAAGAGCTGCAACTGCATGAGAGGATATCGCAAATAATCTTTGTAGCAACAATTAGCTAAACTTATATATTTATGATTTAGTATCAATTTTCTTTAAAAATGTATTTTAATATATGTTATGCGAACCATCAAGAATAGCTCCCCAGATCTATTGTGGTTGTCCTCTCTATGAGAGGACCTTATCTAGACTTGTAAATACAAGCTCCAACTCCTTTATTGGTTTTGGAGTTATCTATATACCAGACCTTTTCTGCTTGGTTCGGATTTCCCTCTTCCCATCTTCAGTCTGGTATGTGTACTTTAAAAGTATTTTTAATGCTGTGTTTAGGAACACTTTTATCTGATATCATCCCCATTACTGGACCATTATCTAACTCTATGTGTAATATTTCAAAGTCAGAATTTTGACTGCTTATTTGTTGCTGTCTTTTAGTACTCTACATATTTCAAACTTGGCTTCTGCCTTTATCTGAATATGTAAAGATGGTATGTTTAGTACTATCTCTAATGCTGTCGATGGAGTTGTCCTCATCGCTCATGTGATACACATGCATGCTCGCCTTTGTATTCCACTGAGCTGTTGGACAGCTCCAGCCTGTTGTATCTTCGGCCACCATATCACCAAGCCGTAGGATAAAATGGGTCTTACTACCCTAGTATACATCCACACCATTATCTGTGTTTCTAGCCCCCGGTTTTTGTCATACATCCTTCTGCTTGTTGGGCCAATTATTGAAGATGATAATTGCATTCAAGCATATGGTCAAAGATAATTTCTCTTGAGCAAATTGAATTTAGTTAATTATTAGGTTTTTATGTCCTAACAGTTTCCTTTTCTTTGTAAAGTTGACAACTGTGGTTTTGTAAGGGTTCACTTGTAGTTGTTCCATGGGTACCATTTGTCAACAATATCTATAGCATTTTGTGAAAGTTCTGATCTAATCTTATCTGATCATCCTCGGACGCGAATATTGCTATTAGTAGTAGGCGATAAGACTCCTTCTTGCGGACAACCCCTTCCTGCTCTGGTCATAAATGCAACGTCTTCTAGAATAGATATTATTGTCCTATTTTCTAGATAGTTCTTGACCTACTGGCATAGAGCAGCTGGTACTTCATGTCTTGATAAGGCATCAGTCATGGAACTTGGTGAAACATTATTAAAGGATTCTTCTTGTCATTGAATATAGCTATTGCCATACCCTTATCTTCTATGGATTTTGACAGTAGCCTACAAAGATCATACAGGGCTAGTTCTGTTGACTTTCCTTGTATTGAGGTGCACTGAAAGGGTTCTCCTTTAGTATCTAGTTTCTTATGTATCTATCAATTAATCGTTTCAGTGCTTTTAACAGGAAATACGACAAACTGATTGGGCTGAATGCTTTAGGTGTCATATCACATGTTTTTAATATCACTTTTTTCCCATATTTTATCATCTGCCAAAACTTAGGTGTGTAACGCAGTACTGTGCAAGCCTTATTGATGCGAAACAGATGTGGAATTAATATTTCCTGTCCGATTTCAAGTAGTATTGGACATTTGCCGTTTACTCCAGGAGATTTAAAAGAGAAAACAATATTTGTTGTCCACCTAATTTTGTTTGGTACTTATATGAGTAATTTAAGATTTTCCTCTAGATAGTCAGTATAGGGTTTTTCCACTATTTTAAGACGATCCACATGGTTGGCAGTATTTTCTTTAGCAAGGACTCTGTTATCTCCTCACAGTACTTTCTCCACAACTGACTTTTAGCTTTCCCTAGTTAATTATTATACTGTGTAAGTTTTGGTTGGTTTTGGCTTTGTTGAATAGCCTACGCGTCTCATCTCTCGTTATAAATGCTTGTTCCACCAGATCGTTTTTGTTGTTTGTTGTCTTGCCTTTTCAGAACAGTTCTTCCAATTCTCCTCGTAGGCGTTAGAATCTCTAAAGTCATTTTATTATTTACCTAAAATATTTTTTTCTAAACTCATACCCCTTTCGACGAAAAACGGATTTTTGACATATATTGAATTTTTATCGCTATCGTAGAATTAATACTGATCTTTTAAAAATGACCATAGATTAAGTATTGGATTTTGTTGTTGTACAATGTGAATAAAATTTAATTAATTAATGAGAAATTTAAAAAAAAATCTAAAATAAAAATTTTTTGTTATCTCCATTTTTATCTTTTATAACAACGGAAATATTGGCTGTGTAGTTAAATTTGGAACACATACAAATATGAAACATTTTTATTAATATTAACATATTAATAATCCTATTAAAAATTGTATTATTATAAATGTTTACAATGCTGCATTAATAGGCATTTAAATAGATTATAACAAAAATAATTACAATACATAATGGACAAATGCCTAATGGACAAATGGAAAAGAAATACTGAAAATCAAAACTATAGGAAAAAGGAAATAAAATCAGTGCGTTTATACGAAAAAATATTTTTTATTTAAACATGTACTATAGAATACCGATCAATTCACCTATTCTGCTATAAAAATACCCGATAAAAAAATATTTTGTGCTGAAGTCGAAAACATGCGTACATTATATAGGAGTTATTTCGCTTATTCCGAGACTATTTACAAAACCATAAATCCTGCCTCAGTTAAAGCTAGATTAAGTTAGTGTTTGCATCCGATAGTGTTTGGGGTGAGAATACGATTTTATGTTGGATTTAGTTCGTGGTAAGGATTGTGTGCATTGAATTTATACTAGCTACTTCACTGGTTGTCAGTATAGCAAATTTAAGCGATGCAGTTAACAGAGGACTTTTGCAAACAAGTTCGTCCTCTGTCTCAATGTCGGTAAAATATCAAATATTATGTGGTTGAATATGAGATTTACCTTGTGGTTTATAGTAGATAAACGCATTTTACTTATTTGAAGAGGTTTTAAATACTGCATAAGTCTAATAAATTATAGTGTTTCACAGAATGGTTAGTTTAAAAAAAAATTATATTGGTTTTTACATTGTGCCTTTTTACATAGTTTTTAAATTTCAGCTGTCGATATGTGTTGGAATTTGGTCATGAATATTTACAAATCTATAATATAAGCAGCAAAGTCCTGACTAATTGACTGACTGACTGACATAGAATCAACGCACAGCATAGTCTACTTAACCCAGAGACTTGAAATTTTGAGAGTATGTTCTTTTCATAATGTACGAAAGGACATTGCGAAATTTTGATTTTAAGGGGTAGAAAAGGGAGAAAAACGGTGGCTTACATAGAATAAATATATGTTGACCCAATTACTCGAGCGGGTAATGGTAGTAGGGAAAAAAAGATATGAATATGAAAACTAGTAAAAGGAATAATTCCTTCAGCGGAAGAAAGTACGATTCGAAAAAATCGGAATTTTTCCAATATTTTTTTTTTCAATTTTTTTTCAACGAACCGGTTGAGATATGGATATCGGACCCGAAATTGCTTATCTTCTGATAGAGCCTTTCTTTTTTGAATAAAATCCGATAACCGAAAGAATTTTCCGGATCGGCCGTACCGTTCTCGAGTTATCGTGCGCACAGACATCCACACATCCACACAGACAACTCTTTTTTTTTTCGCGGAAAATCATTTTTTCCACGTTTCATGACGTTTTAAAGTTATTTGGAGCAAAAAAATTTTAGAGATTTTTGCACTATTTTAATACTACGGTTTGCCGTACTTCACCAAATTGTGGACGGGCCGTAGTAAAAGGAAAATATAATAGGATTGAAAATTTGTATAAGAGGGTCATATGCTTAATACAGGTGTCTGGAGATAAAAAAAGGTAATTAAGTTGAAATATAATAAACCCAGCAAGCTCCAAGTAGTTCAGCTACGGGCAGACGGACAGACAGACGGTTGTAGTTAGCTTAGGTCACTGAAAATAGTAGGTGGATGAGCTAACGTGATCAGCTATCGATTGCCAAAAGCAGAGTTACGGACGGACAATAGTCAGTAACTGCATTGGCTTTGCTTCGCTAAATGTGAAAATGAATTTTTTTATGATGAAAGCAGATTTTTAAACATTTTTATAAACGAAATTTGTTAAATGGTCGACACAAAAATTTATATAACTAGGTGAGATATTTTCTCTTGAAATAAACAAAAAAGTTTGAATTAAAAAAAAAGAAATAAAAGGTGAATCAGAAAAATATATGTCGAAGACGAGGTAGAAAAGAAAACGAAGTAATAGATAGAGAAAGAAAAGTACGTAATTTTAACAGTAAAAGAATTACATATTTTAAGTTAGCACTTTAAGCTTACTATATTTTTTAAATGATAATAATATACTACATAAGGAGTTTGGAAAGTGATATATTTCACACGAGTTACTGTTTTGGACGAGCCACGTAGCGGCGATTGCAGAAACGTAACTAATGCGGAATACACTTACCAACGAGTTATGTTACGGGAATTTTTACCGTTCTTTTAAAGAGTTATTCGCCACCTCTACTTTTGGCAGTCCATTTTTGGGTTGTTGTTATCGCTCTTAGGTATAAATTCAGATTCCTGACACCGGTTCTGGTCTTTTTACCTCGAACAGCCTTTTTAAATTGGTCATGTTAAAGTTAAATAATTATTATTAAATAATTTATACAAATTATTTCCCGATCGTTGTGATTCATTCAATTCCGATATTGGGGTAAGTTTTTTAAACCTTTTCTTTGCTTAAGATTTTTAGCTATTGTATATGCATGCGTTAAAAGTGATATGTGTAATTCATTTTTTTTTATTTTTTGTTAATTCGTTTTCATGAACATGTACTTAAAGTTTTTCTCTTTAAAAAAGAATCTAATAGGTTTTATTGTATTAAATTGCCTCTTAAGTTTTAGTTGTAACTATTTAAACAAAAAGAAACTTTAAACACGTGGTTCTGAGAACAATTATTAGTGTTCGAATTTGCGTCTCATATATGTGTCTCTTTAATTAACAGTATTTGATATGTGCAGAGGAAAAACCGCAGTATGATATTGGAGAAATTAATGTAAAGGAAATTTGGTTTAGATGCCTAAAATGCAGTTCCAATTTGGTCTAGATGTCAACTATCATCTAAGAGAGAGAACCTATTCACATTTGAACTAATGTTAAATTCTTTTTATACTCTGTCGGTGCACCGTAATACTTTCAATTATTATATTAAATAAATTGTTATATTTTAATTATTTGCTTTTATTTTCCTCTAAATGATAGGTTTGAAGTGTTACCAAGATTAGTTACCTCGTTTTTTATTTCTCATTTATTTTTCCAATTAAATTTAAATAAACTAATTTAATCATTTGGTCAATTGATTCTTGATGTCACTTTTTAAACTACTATAGCATAACGAATATCCGTTAAAATTAACCATTTTGAGCTTGAACACATTTAATTCTTTCAAGAAAACCTCTTAAGCACTTTATTTTTCCTACAACCTCGTAAAACATTTTTTTTATACATAGGTTTATGGCTTTGGCAAAGACCAATTAGCCAGAAAAAATACTTCAAACGTCATTTTCAAATAAACTCAAATAATCAATATCACACATGTACTGAAAAGTATATCAACACGTGTGTTGAAAATTCGTACTTGATATTTTTTTACGTGTCAATACATATATGTTTTGTTAATTTTCAATACACGTGTAATATAATATTTTAGTACATGTATGATATAAGCTACCATTTCAAGTACAAATGAGTGTACAAATTATCATTTTCATATGTGGTCATAGGAAAACTTATTTAATCTAAATAATTTTGCTTTGGTGATTCTGAGTTTATATACAAATTTCACAATAAATTTAGACAATCTACTATATATTTCTTACAAAAACACTTCGATTAATCTAATATTTAAGCAAGATTATTTAAAGATTATTCCTGAAACCGGTTCTGACAGTGACTACTGCAATGCAATCTATCTCTTTTTAAGTAATAAAAAAATAGATATATGTCCATTTGTTGCAGACGATCATCACCCTAACAGTATGAAAGTGACAGAAAGAAACTTAAGAATTACTCAGGATGGACTATTTTTCATTAAAGGTTCTCTGGAACTTTATTAAAATAATAAAATTAACAAATTGTTGTTTTATGTCGTATCTAAACGGCAACTTGCTAAGAAATAAAATATATCAAAATGGTAATAAAGATTCTATCTAAAGTAATATTGGAAATGAGTTATAGTTAACCTAAAAATTTAAAATAATTTTAAGTAAAAGCAATATATTTTTAATTCCTAATATATTCTTTTGAGTCCAATCTTTTCATGAAAATATTTCAATATTTATAAAGTACCGGGGCAACATTCACTTCCCGTTACTCGACTTCCACGAAAAACAAAGTTCTAAGTTAGAACCAAAATCAGTTTTGGTGACAATTTAATTAAAATTAGTTCAGTTGTTTATAAAATCCGGCTATATGACCTCAGAACTTTCCCGGTTCAGCTATGGAGAATAGGATTAAGAATATGGGTTCACGTCTTAATATTTAAAAAGTTGCGTAAAAATAAAGAATCACTGTCATACTTAAGGACTTCAACTGCACCAAACTATTAGTCGCATTCGAGGCACACACCAACCCTTCATACAAAAATTGAGCTTAGTTGATCAAACGGCTCAGCAGCTATCGTAGAACATTACACACAGACAGCAACACAGATACACAGACAGACCTCACTCAGTAAATGGTCTTAATCTTCTCAGGGGACCTCAAAATGTAAATTTCCATCGATATCTTTAATTTTTTTTGCTCGTTCACTATACTTTTCCTTCGATGAGAACGGGAAAGTAAAAAATCATTTTCAATAAATCTGAAGAAACATATACATATACATATATAACTTTTTCAGAAAATAATTTTATTGATATAAAGAAATCAGATCCGTTTTTTGCCCATTCACAATTATTTCCCGTCTTGTCTTATAACCTTTTTTTTTACCATATTGTACATTTATGTCTCAGTAAGTTGGAACCATATGGGAAACTTTTTTATAATTAATTTTAAAAAAAACTTATTTTTCATAAAAAGTTCTGCATGCTCTAAAATCTAAAACGCAATCATCAGATGTCAATTTTTTCCAGTAATATACGAGATTTGTCAAAAAATATGAATTTTACTCAAGAGTAAAGTACGTTTAAATATAACATCATCGAAAAATGTTATTGAAAAGAGTTGTTAAGAACTAAAAATTAAGTTCAAACTAGTAAAAGGAATAATCTCTGCTCGATTTTTCAAGACTACGGCCCATTTCCGTCAGTGGAAGAACGTCCGATTCGAAAAAATCGATTTTTTTTTTTTTTGATAGAAATCAGTATCGACAAATTTGCTTTCCTTATCGAGATGTCTCGAATAGAAGTTTCACTTAGTAGGCGGGACCGGGAGCCTTGGACCCGAAATTGCTCATCTTCTGCATAGAGCCTTTCTTTTTTGAATAAAAACCGATAGCCGAAAGAATTTTCCGGATCGGCCGTACCATTCTCGAGTTATCGTGCGCACAGACATCCACACATCCACAACACAGACAGACTTTTTTTTTCTCTCGTGATTATAAAATTCATAATAACTTTCTCGTTTCTCAGTGTTTTCTAACATTAGTTTGTCAGTGCATCCTATATTACACGTAACTGCAGTAAAATTTTGCATTGTTATTGTACCTAGAAATACATTTCAAAAATGAATATATTTTTTCAATGTAAATGGATGTAATTGCATATTTGAAGTTTTTGGTTCTGATGAACTTTTTTGAATAACATTTTTCGATTTTGTCAAATTTAAAGGTACTTTACTCTTGTGTAAAATTTATATTTTTTGACAAACCTCGTATAATACTGGAAAAAATTGATATCTGTTGATTGTATTGTAGAATATGCAAAATTTTTTATAAAGAATAAGTTTTTTTTCCTAAATTAATAATAAAAAAGTTTCCCATATGGTTCCAACTCACTGACACATACTGTATAATAGACCCTATAAAATCCATGGGAACTGAAGAAAACAAGAAATAGTAATTTCCAAAGTACAGTTCATTGTCGAATTCTAAAAAAAAAATATGCATTATGCCTGGTTGGATCGAAAAAAATAGTGATTTTAAAGATGAAACAATATGTATAGGTTCTTATTAAAAAAATAGTTGAGGATGACCCTTCAAAGACGAAACGTTGTTTTGAAAATGGCCAATTTTAGTTTGTCCCAAATATGTCGGAAACTTGACTTTATATTTTACTTTTTTAAAAATCCATCAATTTGTCTTGAAAATACATATTTTTTACCATTTAACCAACTTTGTATCTATAACGGTTTAGGAAATTTCAATAGTGTTCAATCAAATTAGAGCCACTCTGTATATAATATATTTATTGCTCTTTTATTGCATAAAAATTGTTCAATATTTCTTTTTAATGGTATTCTCATATTTGTAATTTAATAAAATATGAAGAAAAAATACTTTGTTGATTTATTGAGTTAATGAAAAAGATATGAAAAAGAAAAGACGAAAAAATTCTTTTGAATGTCCGTATACGTTTCAAATAATAAAATATATTACAGAAATGTTACATAAAAAAACGTTATTATTAAGTTGTTTGTAACAAAAAAGAAAAAAAATCGCTTTAAAGAAAGAGTATCTCCTTTAACTTTTAAGAAAAAACTTCTTGTAAAACCTCCCTCCATAAATTTAAATTTATATTTTGCCTTATTTTATCAGTTTTTATAATCAATGTAAATGGAATGATATCGGGAGGATCCCGTATAATCAACACTTTCTCTGTTTTTGTACTAAATAACTGAAAAAATTATCGGCATTTCTCCCAGATTTATCATTTAGTATCATTCACTTTAGAATATCAAAGGCCTAATGGCAGAGTGGACCAAAAATAACATTGAGTAATGAAACACACCACACTAATATATTTGTTGAAAAAGTTGGTTTAGTGAAATTGGCAACTGGTTTCGACCTCCGCCATCATCAGGTCTACAATAGCGCTCGTTAATAACACAACAGGTACAAATAATCATTCTTAAAAAGAGGCGCTTACCATATACATCATTAGGCAAACGGTGGGAATAATTTTAGTTAAACGATTAAAAATTATTAGCAACATAAATTTTAAACACTAGACATGTTACTGATAAAATAAATTGTTAAAAGACAAAATTTAAATTAAACCAGACATTATGAGGGCACAAAGTGGTGTCTCGTTGATGGTGTCTGACAGATCAGAAAATTATAAATTGTGAAAGGGGTCAGGAGAAACCTGACCCAAAAAAACGCCAAAAGAGGCATTCGGTAAGAAAAATAGAGGCACCTCTATGACCCACTTAAGGGCAACAGTTAGAAAAAACTGTAGGAATATAAGTGGAACGTGTTTCAGTACCATTTAAAATTTTAACGTCAAAGACTACTACACAAAATCCTTCTTCTTCTCCTTTTATGGCCTCAGCTGCCTGGGCTATTCGGCCTAACTACACAAAATGGTGTACCACAATTGGCAGTATGACAGCTGACAAGCAAACATTAAAAATAAAAAAAATTATAATCCATGATGTGTATGGGGGTTGCCAAAATCAAAAACAAAAAGCTGAAGGGTAAGTTAGACAATAAAAACAGTAAAATAAAGTAATGAGAAAATTACTAGTACACCTAGTTATTTAAAGGGTGTAAAATTGGGCACAGGACACAATGAGCTAAATCTCAACCTCAGTAACAAGAAGGGTAAACATATAAAAAGAAGAAGATTAGGGGAAGAAGAAGAGGTTCAATGTCACTGTTAATTTCAAAATTAATTTGATAATATAGGAAGAAAAGAGTAGGAAAAGGTGACCTTAATTCAAGTCCACAAAAGAATCTAATAAAAATTAGTGATTGTCTTTAGGTCGGATTTGTTCATTTAGACACAAATTAGTATCATTATATAAAGAGGAGAAACATTACCTCTAAAAAACCCTAATTATTAAAAAACAATCAGCATAATTAAAGCGAGTATTGTACTCTAAAATAATTAATAAAATACTCCATCATTTACACCCTGTAACTTATTAATTATCAACTTTTTTACTAAGGTGATATTCTGACGTCAGGATTCTAGAATTGCCCTGTGTACTCACTATGGGATATCCTGTATATATTTGCAAAACTGAAACTTATTAAACCTTTTTTTTTATAAATTCAGTTTCAGTTTTTAAACGAAATAAAAACTTCAAATAACAATCAATATATAAATGCGCGTATCTGTTAAAAAATTAAATAAAAGCTAGGCACCAATTTGGCCTGCACAATAACATAAAATATTTGGGTGATGTTTTGCCACGGATTTAGCATCTAAAACTCCCATTTGTATTCAAACGATTTAAACATACATTAAATATCTACCCCTAAGCTTCGTTTCGTGTTGAATGGTTATTATAGATTTGTCATTTATCACTCACTTATCCCCTAAATTTATACAGTGTTTTGTTATACTAAGAGTATGAGATATTGGGGATGTCAAGAACTGTGTAACTTGGCCAGAACTGGCACGTAAACGATAAATAATGATCCAAATATTTTAGTATAATAAAATAATACAATGAGTTCTAAAAAGCTTGCAGCTAAACAAAAAATTATAATTTTGCGTATCATACTGAGAAGTAAAAAAAGTTGTTTGATAATCGAAAAATACCAAGAAACAAATATTAGTTTCAGTTACTATTATGACTGTATGAACTTAAGCAGTTTTGTAAAATTCTATGATATATAAAATTAATCAAGTTAGTGATTAAAATTTTACATACAAAGTTAGACTATGGTGGGTCTAGGACGTTTCGCCGTCGACCCACCACTGTGCCACACAAATTGATGTACGCCCCTTAGGGTTAGGCCATTTGAGGTGATTTTTAAAAAAAATGTTTGTCATAAAATTCCCTATCGATCCTTCTTTCTCGATTTTTGGGTCTGTATGGAAAAAACTAGATTTTTCGCACATAAATGACCCTACGGATCGAGAGATTGAGATTTTGCTTGACCTTTTTATGGGGAAATGCTCGTCTTGGAAAACTCTACAAGACTGTCCACTTATAATTCGGGGAGAAATTTTCCATTGCACTTAAAATGGCCACAATCATCCAAAAATCGTTCTACTGAAAACTAGGAAAGTATTGGAAAAAATTCTCATCTGACAAAAACTATTTGTACACATTCGGGAAACCCACAAAACTTTTTCCAGAACTTTTGGGCATATTTTTGGACATTCAAAAAAATATGACCACATACAGAGATTTTCTGAATTTTTCCGTAATTCTGAAAAAGGTCAGAAAGGTTCCAGAAATGATTTTGGGAATTCAATTTTTTTACAAAAGTGGCCGTTTTGGATACTATAGTTCATTATTAATGAGAAATGATTGATTTTTTCTGAAGAAAATGTATGAATTCTAAGTGGATAGTTTTTTTGGTTGGCCAAAACGTGGATTACCCCATAAAAAAGTCCGGCAAAATCATTTTTGTGCGAATAATCTAGTTTTTTCCATGTAAACCCATTTTTGGAGTCAAATTAAGCGAAAATGAAGACCGGAAGCAAAAATCAAGAAAAAGGGATTGATAGGGAATTTTATGACGAATATTTAAAATAATCACCTCAAACAGCCCAACCCTAAGGGGCATACATCAATTTGGGCGGAACAGTGTCGCCATCGGTATTTCGTCTTCAGTTAAGAAACTCTTGTAAATTCACTTAAAGAAAAACTGTGTGCTCTAAATTTTGAAAAATATATATTTACAGAAAAACATGTAGAATGCAATATAAGTATAAACTATACCGGGTGTAAACGGGTCATGGGCCACTCATATAACTTTTTAACGGGTAAATAGATTTATACGAAATTTTGGTCGATTATAATTGGATTTTTTTTACATAAAAATAAAATATGGCCGATATCTAGTTTGACCGGAAATGATATGAAAATTGGAAATTCAAATGGAGCACACAGCACATTTCTACATATTTAGATTCTATGACTTCAAACACGTAGACATCGACTGTCTTTTCTTTTTGAATTTTCTTTATCCATTCTAGGTGGTCATGATTTAGTCTAAATTACTTATAATTAAACTAGAATTATCCAAAAGTCTCAATTTTTTCAGTTATTTATTTTTGTAAAATAGGTAATAACTGGGGCGGCCGGGGAATTACCGAAATTTGATTACGTTCGAGTTGATGTCAGCCAGAATTTGACATTCCGATGCTTTTCACTTTACAGTGCTGCAACTACTGACAATTTTTAATTATATCATCGGATATTGCTTAGTTACAGGTCTAATAGAGAGTTTTAGCAGCTCACCCGCTAACGCTAGCATTGACGCTAAATTTGATTAGCGTGAAGAATAACGGAATTTAAAAAATAAGAGTTTTAGCAAAGCAATTGCGTTTTTCTGAATTTTAGGTTATGTCATGTGTCAATTATGACAATTTTTTAGCGTATTTGAGTTAAGGGGAAAACATCCTGCTATTAAATTTGGTTTAGGTTTAAAATTAAGCTGATCTGATATTTTAATTTGGAAGAAACCAATTAATTCGTTTTGAAAATATAAATATATTTCCCCATTTAACCGATATTGCATCTATTGCGATCTACGACTTCTCTGTATAAGAAAATTTAATCCGATCCACCCTGTATGGCGGCCCAGGGTTTATTTATTTTAAATCGGTTTCTGTGACAATTTATAAAAAAGTCAGTTCATTAATTAGATTTATTATGTTAATAATAATTGTATTTGATTATTTAAAACTGTTTTTAATTAAATATTAAGTAACTAAACAATAAAGTTAATTTAGCGAAATATACCTAAAATTAATGACCCGCCATATACACAAAATCAATCAATATTTGTGAAAGCATATATTTGCTAAAAGCAATTTTCCAATGAATAATGTGTAAATACCTCTATTGTCGATTTTAACGATAATACAAGAGATATTAATGGCCGTCAGAAAGTATTGTTTATATTACTTTTGTGAACATAAATATGAAAGTTGTGAATTTAGAATGAAAAGAAGTTTCGATAGTTTATTTAACCTTCAACAGCTATCGCTATTTTATGTTTTAAATGAGGATTTTAAAATCGAAAGCAGAATAATTAAAATCGTTAAATAAAAATACCAGCTTAATTTGGTGGAAACACATAATTAATTGGAAACTTTTAAATAACGGGAAACAAAGTTTTGATCCATCTGAGCAAAGAATCTATTTTACTTTTCCAATTTTATATACAGAATGATCAACTTATACTCCAGAGTTTGATATCTCCGTTGTCTTGAGAGATACGAAAAAAAGTTTTACATGAAACTTATAGCCAAGTTTCACATTTTAAAATATTTTTTAAATTTACAGGGTATTTCATAAAGTCACAGAATATCAAATCTATGTTTTTTTCAATACAACATTCTGTATTAGTGCTCTAATTAAAGGAAAAGTAATTTTTATCAATTTTTTGAAGTTGCATTTAAAATCTAGGTCACTTTACAGATTTGGCAGCACCGCACAAGGGAAATAAAGTTATAATATTTACATGCTGCGATATAATTTTCTAGTATTTACATCTATCATATATCATATGCATTAACCAGTTTCCAATAATCTTTGAGAAAAATTAACAAAATTTAATACATTTGGCTTTCGCCTGGATATCGGTCACCATAGAGTCTTTACTATTACCGCGATTTTTACCATAAATCATCAATAAAATTTTTAATACTACGCACACTCAAAATAACGCCTAAATCTTATCACTGTCAAGTAATTTATATACTATAACTAGACTTGTATAATAAGCGGAAACCACGTTACTAGGCTGTTGATTAATAGGCGATAATCAGCTGTTTACATTTATAAATTTGATAGTATTTGTCATGTCTTGTATTATTTTATGAATAACATTCGTGTACTCGTAATTAATTGTTAATCGCATATAGGCTAACAGTAGACAATTGATTCCACGAGTCGATTAACAATTAATTACGAGTACACTTATGATATAATAATTAAAATATATTAATAATTTCGCGCACGGCACTGGATTAAAATTATGGTAAATGCAACATTTTTTCGAATATAAGGACAAACGCGGACAGTTGTAACCTCCGCCCATGTGCTTCGAAACGCAGAAAACCTTACCGTATACCATGATTCAATCCGGAGTTATCCGTTAAATATAAACTTTTCCATCAGAAGATGCTTGATAACCATATACTGGCGTGAAATAGCATCTTTTGGTGGGAAAGTCTGTAAAAATCAGATAAAACTTATTTAAAATTAAAAAAATAAACGCTCTGTGTATATAAAAGAATTATCTAAGAAATCAGGTTAAAATTAAATTAATTGCAAGGATCTTGTCCTACTCCCTTCCTAAAATCCCCCTATCCCTCACATTAAAGTAAAAACGCAACTTGGCAACAAAAAGAAAAACACAAAAAAACGAAACACTGAAAGGTACCAAAAAAAATAAATAAAATAAAACGCCAGTAGGCACCAAAAAAAAAATTTAAAAAGCAGAAAAAAATATTAGGGTTTTGAACTTTTAAATAATTATTTCATGTGAATTTTTTGCCAAACTAAATTAATAAATCACATTCAAAAATTTAAATCGGTATTCATAACAAAATAAATTATGACAATTTAAAATAATAATTTAAAAAGACTAGTTAAGACGTAGGTAGGTCAAACAAATCTCTAGCCGTCCGTTAAATATTTAATAAATTTTATTTAACTTTAATACCCAGGTACGTAACCCATTAGTATAAGTAAAGTCCGCCCTTCTGGCCGGTAATGATTTTGTCGATGCCATAATGACCCCTGGAATATTTTTTCCCACTGACGCTGCCCGGTTCAAGTGGCCTTTACACCATAAACGGAAGGTGGTACCCAAGGCAATCCGCAATCTGGATTAAGGCGCCAAACCAAAAGAGCATTACATCATGTCTTCTTTAATTAGAGCATTATTTTATATTATTATAAATTAACTGGTTGTTGGTTTTCTCATCTTAAACATTGTAACCAAATATCTTAATAATTGGGGATTCCTTGTTTTTTCCTTTAATGTATATCATTTTTGGTTCAACTTTTGATAGTTTTGTCAATATCCAACTTATAAGTTAAAACTGAAAAAAAATAACCGAATAAACTAAGCTTGACCGCTTCTGTTGTTCTATCAAATAATCGTAATAAAACCTTTTTTTAGAGTTTTTATTCCAACGGCGCATACTGGCATAGTCACCGCGTTTATAATTAATTGCCAAGAAAACTACATAAATGGAAGCAGATTCCAAAACAGAGTAATAAATTTCTGAAATTAACGATTAACACATAAACCCAATTTAATCACAGTGCATTAGCTGCAATAGCGCTAAAATGGCCTAACTATTTCATTAAAACCTTTGACCTCGTGACTTAATGGGCACTAAATCCTAAAATTAGTTCTTTACAAGCTCTTCAGGTATATTGATGGCTGATTTAAATTTTATTGTTCGCAACTACCATTGTTGTGTTTTTAAATAGGCCGCAATTTACGACATGTTGATAATTATTATGCGTAGATAATAACTTACAGGTTTTTGCAGAAAATAATTTATACTAATAAGGCTAGATTGTAAATATGATGTTTATACAGTTTATAAAAAATGTAGGATGGTGGAAATGTAATAATAATAAGTAGAAAATTAATTAATATAATAGTGTATTACATAACAAGTGTGATAAGAAACTTATTACACACGACGTCGAAGGTTACGGCACGAGCGTTAGCGAGTGCCGTAAATCGAAAGAGTGTGTAATAGGCTTTACTACACGATTAGTGTACTATACTTTTTCTACGACCATTAGAAAAAAATTGTTTAAAATTAGGGTAAGTATATAACTAACGGTCGCATGAAAAAAATTGTCATTTAATTGTAAAAACTGGTACTACAATTATTATTAATATATTTAAGAAGTGAAAAAATACACTTAGGTAAGTTTGAACGTACTTTACATGTATATTTCTTGAAACCAAATGTAATAAAATGAACCTAACCTAAAAAGCCAGTTTCTATTTGTTTTAGTTGGGTAGAAATTAACCGGTCCAACTCACCTCTACATTTAGGACAGATAGACTTTTCATATTGAGGAGAAACAGACCAGACCACTGGTTATTATATTTTTTTTTTAGTTATAGACATGCCTACAGTATATCTAAGGAAGAAAAATACTTTGATTAGAGGGGCATGGATTGCCGATAATCTGCAAAATGCTATTAATGCAATAAGAACAAATATAATGGGAATCAATGAGGCGGCCAGAACGTTTCAAATTCCGAAATCCACATTAGAAGATTACGAAGTAATAATGCAGTCAAGGATAATCGTCTTGGCCCACCGTCATTATTAGAAGAAGCGGAAAGAAAATTGATTGATTGATTTAATCGATGTTTTGGCTAAGGATTTAGGACTGATCACTGCAACCTTGAGACTTATTGTGATATGCCAATTGTATCGTTGTTATCAAGTGAAAAGGTTTGTTACCTTTATCAGGCTCTGCAGAAGGCCTCCTGTGTATTTTCTGCCCCCAGAAGGTTGTACCTCCAGCGTATAAGTGCTCGACACTCTAGTATAATGTGATAGGCTATTTCGTTCTCCTCATTACATGGTCTACAGATGGGTTCGTCTTGGTAGATGCCCATTTTGTGTAGGTGTTCCCTAAGGTGGCAATATCCAGTTATCAGTCCCGTGACATTCTGCTTAGCTGCAGAATATCGTTGGTCAGTGCTTTTGATAGCTTTTTGACCATCAGTTTACTGTTTTTCTGACCCGGCATGAGATTCCAGCTTGTCTGATGTTCTTTAGCGGCCCATCTAGTCAGCCAGAGTCGTACTTAGGATTTCAGAATGCCAAACACGGGCTTGGGGCCCGTAAATTTGGTCACTGAGGCTTTTCGTGAAAAAGCGTCAGCCTCCTCGTTGCTTGCTATCCCCTTGTGTCCGGGAGCCAATTTAAGTGTAACCTTGTTTTGGTTTTCCAGAACCAGCAGGGTTTGTAGACAGTTACAGACCAGTTTCGATCTGATTTTTTTGCATGCTAGAGTTTGTAGGGCTGCCTGACTATCGGAGTGAATGAGGATTGTTTTCCCTCTGTAACCACTTTCAATGTTCTCCCTTAGACATAGCTCTATGGCTTCTCCCTTAGACATGCCATGGACCTGCGCTTGGAATACTGTTGCGTAATTCCCCAGTGACGCATAGTTTTTGAATCTGGGTTTGTCGCCATATACTCCAGCACCTGTTCCACTGTCGGTTTTGGATCCATCGGTATACCATACCAGTGCTCCCTCTCGACAGTTTCTTCATCTCTCCAAGTTAAGTGAATGTTGAATGGCTTCGTGAAGTTATTTTTTGGTATCAGTTTATCACTTCTCATTTCTAATAACAAGCTTATGATTACTTTTGTCACGCTGGTATGTCCTTGTTCAGTTGGATACCAGTTTTCGTTGCACCCCAATCTGAATGAAAGAAAATTAGTAATACACATGAAAAAATTACAAAAAGCTGGAATCGCACCAACCAGAGATAAGGTGTGAATTATGGCTTTTAATTTGGCTGAAATATTAGGCATACATTATAAATTTTATAGAGTTGAAGGTATAATGATAGAATAAAATATATTACTGCTAAATATAATTTTTCTAGTTTCAGATAAAGCAGGATATACGTTTTTGCAGTCTTTTCTGCGTAGGTAAACTGACATTACAATACACCAATCAGAAATTATTTCAGTGGCTCGTTCAGCGGCAATGTCAAGTACAATTAAATACCAGAGCCGGTGCAGTCTTAGCAGAGAAGGGCTCAAAAAGTATGGCATCTATCAATTCCGGTGAAAAGGGAGAGATGATAAGTATTTCTGACTTGCTGTAATGCAGAAGGCGTGTTCCTTCCTCCTTACTATATCTTCAAAGGAATAAACACGAAAGATGAATGGAAAAATGGAATACCATCTGGATCCTTAATTAAAAAAATCAGTCTACGTTAATGCAGACATTTTCTTTGACGGGTTGAAAAACTATTTTGTCCCTCGGAAGATGCCCAAAAAGGTTCACTTAATACTCGACGGACACACTTCTCATACTTCTACCTACAGCCGTTATATCGAGCATTTTTTTAAGTCACTGAAGACTTTTCTACTATCGCCGCTTTATGAAATCAAATACAAACGATACTTTAAAGAGATTGCAATTTGGTAAACTTTTAGGAGAATCGTGGAATAGGTCTGCTACAGTAGAAAATGCAGTTGCAAGATTTCGTGCTACCGGTATCTTTCTATTAAATCCTACTGCCATTCCGGATTATGCATTCATTAAAAATATGCAAGTTAACACTACCATTCAAGAACCAAATATAGAGTACGATCAAACACAGACTCATTCACTACAAAGTACTGAAGCAACTATTGAGGAGGTAAAATAAGCAGAACGAAGAAGCAACACCCTCAACTTCTGTAATAAACGCGTGTAAGCGCGAAATAAATATTGGGATGCTCCTTACCTCGGAAGAAAATATAATTAAGAGAAGAGATGTTACAAAAAAAATAACTTAGTGCCAAAAAAAAGTGCCAGCTAATACTGAGCTAAAGGAAAATAAAGCTAAAGGGAAACACACAAGAGAAGATATTCTTCTTCTACGACGGCATCTGAAGAAATGAATGTGCAGGGTCAGAAAAAAGAAAAATTAGTTAAAATTTTTCTTTTCTTCATCTGTTCATCTCTCCTTCATGCCCAATCCATCTCACCTACGCTGTTATTATATTATATTTTATGTTTGTGTTACTACCTCATTTAAGTTTAAAGAACAATGTAATGTTCCTAAATATGTATTAAGTTGCCAGTAAATGTCAATGTCAAAAACTGACAATTCATGAGCAATCATGGCAATCATGATATACTGTACCAAGTAAACTGTGTATAAACGTCTACTTACCGATAAAAAGAAGTAGAAAAATAAATATTAAATAAAACTGTATATTAAGAAGGCACATATTATACAAGTGTTTTTAATTGAATCTTCATATTTCACATTAAGGAATTTCCAGTTAACTTGTGCTCAAATAGAATTATCAATGATCACTAATTTAATATTGTTCAATACTTCTCACAAATTACGTTTTTATTTCATCTGGATAAAGATCATTAACAATATCCCATTATTAAACCTGTTGGGTCCCGTACTGTTTAATGATGGTTATAAATTGCCAACTCGGAAACGATTGTTCCGAAACAGTAAGACTATTCAAAGATATCGATATCGCTTGTATCGAACTGAAACCAAATATCCAGAGTAGGCGACGCCTATTCAGAATTCTCAATCCGCTACATTTGGATCGTTGCCTTTGCCATTACCGCTGATTGCTAAACACTGATTGGATTCCGAGTCTGATCCTACCAATCGGACTTTTTATATCGCCACTGTGTCTCATATCGTTGATAAACAGCAATGCGTGCTAACCAGGCTTATGCCATAATCGAAACCATGCCATGAGCTGATTGAAGGTTTTTGTTTACATTGTGTATGACGACGGAACTGGCAGAAACGGTGCTTGGTAATGTTTTTTACTGAAAACTACATTTTTCAAATAATTTGTAAATGCATTTAGTAAATTCGTATTATTAAAAAAAATAGTAAATAAACCAGTATACATGGTGGTCGGCTGAAATTGTTAAATAAAAATTTTTTCAATTTAGTTCTCAATCCTAAGCATCTGGTAATAACCAGATGAACGAGCTGATGCATATATTGTTATACTGTGTTTTTTTATTTAAATATTTTTAACCAGCATAATTTTATTTAATGCTTTTTTGAGCTTTTATTTTGATCAATTTAGTTTTTTTATTTTTTGATAAATGTGAAACATAAACATGAAATAATTCTTTACTCAGGTTGGGTACACTTTTGTTTATTTACCATATTTATTTTGGATTTGTCAATAATTTATTTTTATTTTATAATATATTATATAATTTAACTCTGACAATTTTTAATTTTTCATAATTTTGATACCATAAACTTCAAAGCCAACATTTAAAAAAAAATACGAATATTCCGACAATTCGTAACACCCGTCATCATATCCAGTTTAACAGCCTAGCCAGTTTGACTCCAAAGATATATATTTTTTTTTCTTCCTCTACTAACATTTTTGAAACATCCTTTATATGAATCTGCACTCTGTGGCGGTAGCCTAAAATAATTTATTACACATTACCACTCAACTATTTTTATATTTCTTTGCTCAATATTTATCATAAATTCTTCATCAAAACAATTCTAATAACCTGCTATACAGGGTGTCCCATTAGTTCATACACAAAACATGTGAGATGATAGAGGGCTAAAATTAATGATGGTACTTCATATAAAATTTGTCCCTTACGCCCTTCGTTAACGAATTATAGGGCTCCAAAGTTAAAAATTAAAAATGGTTTTTTATTTATAATTCTTAAACTACTTATTTAAAATGAATCAAAAATTAACCATTTATACACACCATAACTGCACACTTAATAGCGTTATAAACAAATCTGCATTACCCTTGTGAAGTCAGGTACTTACTAAGTTCAATGGTTAATGAGGCAAATTTTTTTTATCTATAATTTTTTTCACTTCTAAATATGACAGCTAAATTCCACAAACATCTTTAAAGGAAAAACATCCTCTTGTGACAACTCGATAAACTTAACGGGTTAAGTGATATGTGCAATTTTATGTGGCACTGCACAACAATCGCGCGTTCACCATTTTTTTAAAAATACCGAAGATTAAAGGAAACATCTAGTATTACTATTAAATTATTAATAAATCAGGACAATCTACATTTAGAATAATAAACTTCTACACTTTTTATACATTTTATTTATTTACTAGTTTTATTTCCACAAAGTGATGTAAGAAAAATTGAATGAAAACGAGTAAAAATACGAAAACAACAATAAAAACCTTAAAAAAGATATTCGATGTAAAAATGAAATTTCACATTTTCCAGTTTTCCAACAAATACTAGTCATTTACAGCAAGTCAGCAGTAGTAAAAACTAATAATAATAAGTTTTTAATGTGAATCGGATTTGTACTATTTTAACAAAAAAAAAACATTATTCTAAGTAGGCGACTGTCAAATCACTTTTAATTCATTTCAATATTTATTGTATGTGTCGACACTTGAGAGGGTGGGAAAGATAAAAATAATCTGTTGTCATACTATTTATTTTAATTTCAAAAATGGAAGTATTTACTTTTAATTAGTATGCTGATATGTACATGACGTTTGGAATGGCGAACGGTAATTCCACTCTTGCTAGAAGGTTTTATTCGGAACGATATCCAAATCGAAGGTTACCAAATACAAGAACTTTTCAAGGCGTAGATCGGAGTCTAAGGCGTTTAGCTTAATGTTTCAATTTTATAAACGGGTTCTTGAAACGGGTAATTACATTTTAGGATCATTTTTACCAAAGAGAGGCGGTGAAGGGAGTACAAGAAACGTATGCACTCCACTAATTGAAGAAATTGTACTAGATGATGTTGATAATGAACCTACCAGTAGTGTAAGGAAACTTTCGGCACAATTTAGTGTTTCAAAATCAAACGTAGATAGAATTCTTAAAGAACAACTGTTGCATCATTTTCATATTCAAAAAGTTCATGCGATGTCACAAGATGACCATCGTCCTAGGCTTAATTATGCCAATTGGTTTTTGTATATAGACAAAGGGAAGACCGACATTTCATACAAAATGTATTATTTATACATGAATCAGGTTTTACTAGGGACGGTATAATTAATTCCCATAACTTATATATGTGGGATGATGAAAATCCCCACGGCATGATCCAGACTACAAACCAAAACAGGTTTATAGTCAACGCCTGGTCAGGTATTATAGGCAACTACTTAATTGGCCCATATATCTTCAATGATCGTTTAAATGGACAGTCTTATTTACAATTTTTGCAGAATAATCTGCAAATTTTATTAGAAGATGTACCTATACAAACGCACCAACGTATGAAGCTTATACACGATGGGCACCCCCTCACTTCAGTTTTGTTGTACGTGCCCATCTAAACAATATTTTTCCAAATAAGTAGATAGGAAAGGGTGGGCCATTTCAATGGCCACCTCATTCCCCAGATATCAACCCATGCGATTTTCATTTATGGGGCTATCTTATAAGTTTAGTTTACAGAACACCTGTAAATACAAGAAACGAATTAATTGATAGGATAGGTTTTCACTGCAAAAACATACGACATAATCCTGAAATGTTATTCCAAGTGCAAAGATCTAATCTTAAAAGACTTAGAAAATGTGTGGAATTAAGGGGAGCCCAAATTGAACCTTTTTGTAATTTTATTTTACTGTTTGGCATTTTTTATTATCGTTAATTCTTTCGTTACTTCTTACTTTGATGTGTTGTAATGAAATTCTGTAGCTTTGTTAAGTATTTTTTGGAAAACTAGAAAATGTGAAATTTCATTCTTACATCGAATATATTTTTTAAGTTTTTATGGTTTTTTTCGTATTTTTACTTTTGTTGAATTAAGATGTTCATATTCGTTTTCTTTCAATTTTTCTTACATCACTATTGTAAATAAAACTAGTAAAAAAATGAAATTTAAAAAAAGTGTAGGAGTTTATTATTCTAAATGTAGAGATTGTCCTGATTTATTAATAATTTAATAGTAATACGAGATGTTTCCTTTAATCCTAAGTATTTTTTAAAAAATGGGTAACGCGCAATTGATGTGCAGTGCCACATAAAATTGCACACATCACTTAAACCGTTAATTTTATCGAGTTGACACAGGAGGACGTTTTTCTTTTAAAGATGTTTGGTGGAATTTAACTGTCATATTTAGAAGTAAAAAAAATGTCCTCATTAACCATTGAACTTAGTAAGTACTTGACTTCACAAGGTAATGCAGATTTGTTTATAACGCTATTAAGTGAGCATTTATAGTGTTTATAAATGGTATATATTTGATTTAATTCATATAAGTAGTTTAATAATTATAAATAAAAAACCATTTTTAATTTTTAACTTTGGAGCCCTATAGTTCGTTAACGAAGGGCGTAAGGGACACATTTTATATGAAGTATCATCAATAAATTCAGCCCCTCTATCGTCTCCCAAATTTTGGGTACGAACTACCGGGACACACTTATAACAAGTGAAAATTGGCAATATTAAAGTTTGGTAACAAGTGAACATAAATCCAAACACAAAAATCTCAAGAAAATATTTATTCATTATGAAAATTTACTGAAGCAGGATGGCGGCATTTGGCATAAAAGATATGCGGAAAACCGGACAGCCGGAAAACCTAACCATCATCGTAATGAATGTATTAATTATAAATTAACCAATTGTGTTGACACTACATAAATTGTAAATAATCTTATAAAAAATCCATCCAACGAATATTCACCCCCCAGAACATTTACCAACGAATTTGTACAAAAAGTTCTTAATAACTTTAAGTAAATACCGTAAATGTTATCAGACTTGTGCACTGTCTCTCTCAGCATTATTGGCTATATTGCTTTTTTAATGGATATCTGCGATATCATCTTGTATTATTATTGTTTGGATATGAGTGATATCATCTTTTGTATGGACAACCCTACTGATTTACGACCTGATCAGTACTAGCGATGCAACACTTATGTTCAGGCCGAATACTCGTTGGACCTTAATTTAGAAAAAGATAATGCGATTGACACAGTACGGCTCTGCGTAACACTGGCAATATATTTTAGAAAAATATATGATAAAAGTTGTTATTTAGGATGGTACAATTAACTGATAAATAACACCCCCCAACGCGAACCCACGAAAGAAGGAAATCTTATAAGCTAGTTGAGTCGACTATAAGAATTAAAATATGAAATACTTATTCTGATTTATTTTTACGAGGACTAAATAAATCCAAACGAAGTGAAGAAATTGTCGTTTACGATGAGAGATGTAAAAATGGGTAGACGACGAAATATTTAGCGTTGGGGCCAATAGCGTAGCGACGCTGAATAAACTTCAAATTTTGTAACTTCTGCTAATGGCAGTTTAATTTATGCAAATGGACTGGGCTTTGAAGAAGTAAAAGCCAACTGTTTGTCAAAACTCTTGGCGTCGGCGTCTTAACGCATGATACAAGATTTTCGATGACGGTGTTGGTAGTCTGAAATTTGATTTTTGACTGATATCTTCTCCCGCTTTCAACCATGTTTTCATGCCGAGCTTGACTAAACATTCTTTGTCATAATGTTCTGTTGTACGTGTATATTTGTTTTTCTGTAAACACAGACTAAACAGATCTAAAGTATCGTGAGAAAAATACAAATGACGCCAAAATAATATATAATTACAAGTAATGAGTTTTGACAATCTACACTGAGGCAGATCATGTGGCTTGAGAAATCAACAAAGTCTAAGAGGAAACAAAACACATTAAATATAACGGGTTTTGGCTATCTCTAAAATTCAATGTAGTATATATGGTATACGTTGCAAGAAAGTAAAAGTAGGTCAAAGATCAATATCATTTTATGGATTTTTAACGATGATGAATCGATTGACGTTGTCTTTTTGTCGCTGGCTTTTACCGATTCTGAATTTAATCTTATCACAGATAGACTGATGATCGTTCACAGCCGTTGTATAAAAGTTTTTTTTTTCAAAATCTCGAAAAACATAAACTTGATCCAAACTTATAAGAGCATTCTTATTTCATGCATCTGTCAATATTTCCATTGATCTTATTCGTCCACATCTCAAACGCATATTACACACCTTTATAGATCAAGAGCCAATTGTAGAAAAACCCAAAAGCAAAAGAAGACGCAGCAACCTGGCTAAAACGGCAGAGAGGTGTATATAAGAGAATCTGGCATCCAGATGCCTATACCCAAGTGGCACAAAAGTGAGGGAAAATGTCATTTGAATTTTTGTCCACCCTTCCTTGGAAATAAGAAATGCAAGCCCCAGGGTGGTTAAGGATGTCTTAAAGACCCTATATTCGCAGTTAATGCATCGTAGAGTGCGCGCAACCGGAAGTGGCCAAACCCGTCAGGGAGGAAGATGAATCAAATATCAGAACTGGGTTTTCTGGGCCACAGAATCACAAGAAAAATAGATTAAAAATTTGCACTACAACACAGGACCCAACCTGCGAACGGGTAATCGATCGAGGTTAGCCCCTGGTTGCCAAAAATGCGATTTGCTGCATTGTAATGATGCACGGGCTAAGGGGGGGCAAAAAAAGCGGCGCCGACACTTTTCAAAAGGAATAATTTAAACTTTGGCAATTTTTGTACCCACATTTATTAACTAACAAAAATCTATTATACTTAAACTCATACAAAGACATTTTCCTTTAAATATTTTTCTACAGGTTGTTGTTTTATAAAATAATCATTTATTTCTAAATATTTATCAAACAAGGGAAAATGTTAATATTAGAATTTGTTTTTAGTGCATGTATTACAACTATATATAAGGTATGTCACTATAGATAAATATATATTATAATATTATTTTAATGTGCGCACACGAAGTGTAAAAGATATTTATACGTGTCTAGCAAAATTTCTCTTTTGTAGAAACAGTCCGACGTTGGGCACCATTTATTATATATGGGAACTTGTATACGTACTCTTTTGTCTCAGGTGGATTCAGTTTCAGTCCAATTTTCTTTTAATATCTTTTTCACATATTAAATATAGTTCATTTTATTTTTTTAAATTGTAAAATTATTTTCAATTCCCATCTGTTTTCTTACGTGATTCTAGTAATTATGTTTTTAATACATTTGTTTACTTATTTGGATGTTTCATTTTCATTTATTTATAAAATTCTGGGTAAAGGGGTCTGGTCCCTCGCAGAATTCATTGCTTTTATGCACAAGGAAAATTAATGATCTAGACATAGTTTTTCTGTCAATAGAAAGCTTTTTTAATTTAATATCTAAAAAAAATATTGTCTATCAATTATTTTTTGATTTTGGCGCGTTTTACATCCTAAACATGGCACAGTTATGACATAACAAAATTTAGTATCTCGCAGCTGATTTTTGCAGTATCGTTTAATGAAAATGTTGAAAATTAACTGGTAGCTTTGTCCGACAAATTCTTGGAGGGGTACTTGTTGTCGGATGCGCTAAAGTTAAGAGTTTCATGTAAAAGAAAGCGCTCCCCTAACCAGAATTTTCCAAATAAAACATATGTTCAATTCGACGGCAAGCACATATATAAGAAGCCTTAACGGTTAGGTTATAATAATATTTTTTAGGCGTGGGCCCAAGACCTATATGTTTCATTGTATTTTATCATTTATTTCATTCGGTGATTCTCTGCTTTCCATTTGATGTCCTTCATCATCTCTATCTGACACTTCTCCTTCATTGTACTTATCTTCTTGTCTATCTTACATATTTTGTCCTTGATTTTCGGCATTTTTTTGCTTCTTCCCTGCATGTTTTTAGTTTTCTTATATTTCATCTGCTATTTTCATTTGTAATATTTTCTACTAGATTTTTTATTATTCTTTAGATATCGTCTTCCTGTTCACTGTCCTCTACTTTTTTTTGTCTCATTGTCTTAATTTAATTGGATAAGACATTGTAAATTGTATTTATAAAGAAATAAATAAAACTCAAATTAATTTTGTTATACAAGCAATTAAATTTGCAACTGTATTTTATTACCATTCCTGAAAATAATAATAAATTCGCCATTAATGTATTTGCTCTTATTTTATTTGCCCAAACTTGTGTGCCATTTATTATGTTGTTTTAATCCACGCAGACAACGCGTTAAAATTGTTAAATGTGCCATCCAAAATTTCTCTTTTTTAAAAACAGCCCTACGTCAGGCGCCATATATTATGTTATTTTATTTTTGAGTGTTATGTGTGGAAAACAACAAATTATTTTTTTTGTCTCAGGTTAGTTCATTTTATATGCAATTTTATTTTCGTTTATTATTATTATTATTATTTTTGATAAAATTGATATGTATGATCTTTGTTACTTTACGATTAATATACTCAGTTATTTTTTGTATTTTTTTCTTTTTCACATCATATTATTATTACGAGGTGCTTTCAGTATTTAATCAATTACCTATTGCAATTAAATAATTTTCTTCATACAGACTTATATCATTTATTTTGTTAACATTATTTTTTGTGCTTATGTGTTGTATTTTTTATTTTATTTATTTTAATTCTCTATTTATTTTTATTTTATCATTATTATTTCCTATATACATTATTATTATTATTGTTTCGGTTAAATTTCATTACTAAATAAACTTTAAAATGTTCCCGTAAAAATAAATTGGTTTTTTTAGAATTTATTTTTAAATCTTGAACCAAACGATGGTTTAGGATACAAGAAGGAAAAGTCTCGAAATCCGGTCTCGACTTTCCGAGTCTTTGTAGTTAATTGCGATCGATTCAAACTTACCTTCTACATTTAACAATACGGTTTGCCAAATACTCATCTGTAGGACCCTATTGTGTCAACTTCTGAAACTTTCTGATAAGCAATGCCTCTGGCCAGACGTGTACCTATGAAACTCCATTTCAAGTTGTATCTCGTACATGAAATATGTTTCAACTCAATGGAAACTTTTATTCGTTTCATATGTGCAGAGATTAAGTTTTTTGTGCTCGATGCACATATGTCAATATCTCGTGATTCGTTTGATGTAACGTTACCAGTAAAAGTAAAAAGTATGCGAATCATTTGAAGTGGATTTGTGGCATTGAATTTTACTTTTAATTTATATATCTTTCTACTCCAATTTCGTTATAAAAACAACACATTTTTCTAAAACTTGGTAAAATTAATTCACAGTGATAATGTAATTAAAAATTGGTCTGTAAGTAATACTGGGAATTACAGTGGTATTAAATAACAATCCGTGTATAATTGGAACTTTATTGATTTAAATATCTTAATTGACAAATAAAAGTGGTCCCCAAGAGCAATTAAGGTGTTTATATTTTCTATTCTAGCTGACCAGTTAAGATGTTAAAAAAATTTTAATGTGTACAACCTTCAAGGTTTTATACTTTTATAGGCATTTTCAAGAAAAAATTTACAAATTTATGAATAATCGGTTGTGTTGCCTCAAAACTTTCCTGACGAGTACCCAGAGACGAATGGTATAATTTTAAATGTGGCATCTCTTTGGCAAGATGGTTAGCCAAATAAAATTTAAAAAATGGTAGAAATTTCTTTAAAGAACTCCGCACAGAATGTGCGTGAAACTTTCATATGTTGTTTGTGTTACTAAAAGTAAAAAGTGCGTGTCGGAATTCGCACATTTAGGGTTCCGTACCAAATGTAGAATATAAGTTGGCTGTGCAAAGGCAGGATTATTAAAGAAGGACTTTAAAATTTTAATCTAATTAAAAATTCACAAATACTTGGTAAAAGAATTTAAAGAAATGAAAAGAAAAATAACCTGGCGGATATGTGTTCGACGAAGAAAAAAAATTATGAGACGAAAAATGCGTTTTTTAATAAAACTAATAATGGCACATATAAAAATAATAAAAGATCGAATATCACAAAGCACATATATACTTATTAACAAATTTTGAAATGCAACGAACAAATTTGTTAATATTAGCGTAACCGACAAAGACAGAAAAAAAATTATGAGATGAAAAATGTGTTTTTAACAAAACTAATACGATAAGGAATAAAACAACTCGAAGTCATACCACAAATTATTTAATATTGATGAAACGTCTAAAAGACAAAAATGTTTCGGTCTACACGAACATCATCAGGCCTATAAAAAAAATTGACAATGTCAAGAGACATTAACAAAATTGAAATGTAATATTATAACTTACAAATTGGATCCAAAACGTTGATAAAAGTTAGAAATGATTGTGAAATGTTACATTGTGGAGAATTTTTTTTTCTTATATACTTAAAAACATAAACTAATATTAAATTAAAGGGAAAATTTAAATAACTCCATATGAGTTATTTAAAAACCCATTCAAGAAATTAATATAATCAAACAATTAGCGGTCATCATTAATTTTCCATTAGATATTATTCAAAAAATGTATTTCAAATTCTTTTACAAACATTAATTAACTTATAATGTTACTACAACCACTTCATCTATTTCTGCGACTCCTTTCTTGGGTTCTATTCGTTACTTAGGTAACATTTCCTATTGCATTTCTAAAATCTTCCGGAAACATGATATTCAGATAGCGTTCAAACCCACTTTCTCCTTATCAACTTCCTTGGTTAAAAAAGATCTAGTTCCCTTCCTACACAAATCAGATGTTTACCTTATTTCTTGTTCCAATTGCAATGCTATTTATATCGGCGAAACTGGTCGTAGATTAGAAACTCGCATAAAAGAACATTTGAAACATGTTGATAATTTTTGGTTATCAGACATCACTAACACTTCTTCTACTTTTGCCAACCATATTTTAGATACGAGACACTCCCGTACCAATTATACTGTTTCTTTACTTCACAATTGCAATAAAAGTTTCAAGCTCAAACTTCTTGAAATGTTAGAAATTAAAAAAGTCAATTCTGATTCCAATTTCACTTGTTTAAATGAACATAATTACATCCGTCTGATGGTTATTTATTTTTAAAGTTACAATTTTGACCTACTAATTTAATATTTTCAGTCATTTCGTTAGATAGGTTAGGTTTATCTTCTTTCTTTTACCTGCTCCCTTTTGGCGTTTTACCTTCAACAACTTGTATTGCCTATTTCTGATATCTAGTCTTCGTTGTTTCTCAGGTCCTTTACTTTGCAGTCCACATCTAAATGTCAATTGTCATTCTTGGTTTTCACTTTGTAGTCAGCCATTAGTACCTCAGACAAAGGAACTACTAGATATGCCCTGTATATCTAATGTCATTTACAAAATTTAAGCCAACATCTAGGCCTCTCTCTCGGCAAATTTGACGTGATGTATTAGACAGTGGCGACGCGAAGAATTATACCTTTTTATTTATTTTAGCAAAAAAATAGAAAATTAAAATTGGGTATTTTACATGTTATTAATATATCACATTTGAATTAAATAATATGTCATGAGAAGTTATATAATTTCGATAAAGTTGTATTTTCTGTAATACTGATAAATATTAACATTAAAACATAGCAAATGCTTGTAAATTTATATTAAATGTACGTATTTAATAACGGAATTAATCAAATAAATAATATTTTTTATTGCTTCTAAAACCTTGTTTACAGTAAGGAGTACCTACATGCGAATAACATAAAAAAAATGTGAATGGTACATAACATAAAAAAGAAAGAAAGCAAAATAAAAAATTATCAAATTATATGTATATAAATTAATAGCATTACAGACCACTATACTCGTCTTTATTCAACAACACGGAACCTATATAATAAAGAAAATATATTTTAAATTATTCAAAAACTACTTTCTTAACTTACTTGTGAAGTATAAGATTGATTATCTAATAGCTTGAGAAAAGCACCACAATTTTCACCTTTCTTTCTCATGGTTAATAACCTCTCAAGAAAATCACTTAAAATAGTTCAAAATGTTTACAAAAATATTTAGTACGACCTATAACACTACAAAAATAACACAAATCAAATCACAAACTGTAAACTATTTAATGTATGATTTTAAATTATCCTGCTAGAAAGTACGCTTATGGAATTTCTAAAGGACGATGTCAACAAAAGTCAACTAGATGTTGGCTTAATAAAAAAGGATAGAATGCCCTCTCTATATATATTTACTCTGAGATTATTACATGGTAACTATTACGCAGCAGTATTATAATTTTATAATTTAATCCTATTTCAAAACGTACACTTCGATTGTTTTTTACCATAAATTGGTTTTTAAATAACTCATATGGAGTTATTTAAATTTTCCCTTTAATTTAATATTAGTTTATGTTTTTAAGTATATATAAAAAAAAAATTTCCACTATGTAACTTTTCACAATCATTTGTAACTTTTATCAACGCTTTGGCTCCAATTTGTAAGTTATACTATTACATTTTAATTTTGTTAATATCTCTTCACATTGTCAATTTTTTTATAGGCCTAATAATGGTCGTCTAGACGGAAACATGTCGCTTTTTGCCTTTTAGACGTTTCGTCATTATTAAATAATTTGTGGTATGACTTCGAGTTGATTTATTCTTTATTGAATACTTTACCACATTTGAGTATGGATAATATTTTGTTTTTAAAACTAATACGATTGCACAAATAAAAATAATAAAATATGGAATATCATAATTCGTATATACAGAGTGTACATAAAGTAACGTAACTTGCTAATATTGTGATTTCTGTTAGGTTTACAAAAAACAATGTTGAATAAAAGTTTTTTCAAATAATTGAGGCCATCTGCGCAAGTCAATTAGAAGTATACTGGGTTCATCGTTAATCCAAAACAACTTATTAACATATTTTTTTAAATCTTCCAAGAATATGCTTAAGATGTGGTTGTCTTCACTTGTTGTTTGGCAGATGTTCATTCTTGCTGCTTTTGCGTAACTTGTTTTATTTTTGATTTTGATGGGGTTGTTTAGTATCGTGTTTGCATTGTGGGGTTCTTATACTTAGCAATAGTGTTTATGGTTTTATTACAATGTGCTTCATTGCTTTTCACACAAACATATGCAGCATGATTTGGATTGTCCATACTGTTGACAATAATTCTATAAAATCTATTTTTTAATCCTCTTTTTTAATCATCTTTGCTGTTTTCTGAAGGCTATATCAAGATTAATAGATTTAAGATTCTTTCGTCATTTTAGTTCATTCGTGTATTATGTCTCAAAGTTTGTTTCCTTTTGTCTTAATTAATTTTGTATTTCTTCTTTTATTTTCTGTTAGGAATATTTATTATATTGTCTTTAATGGTATTGTCTGGTACTATACTTAGTGTTTTATTACCACTGTCTCTCCTAATTTTCGACAATTTGTTCTTAGTTTGTTACCTTATTGATAAATTAATGGAGTTTTTGGTATTGTGCAAATTCGATACCAGTAATTTGCTTTAGGCCGTTGGTAGTTATCTATGAGATTACATTATGTAAAATTATAAAATTAATATATTTAAAACGTGTAGAATGTGACATTTTGTCAAATAGATTGGCGTATACAGTTTTATTCTGATAAAACGTGATGTTAAATTAAACAATCTTTCATTGAAAACTGAAATTATAATAGTATATACGCAATTTTTTACACCGCCGTGCCCAAGCCCCCTTAAAATTGAAATAATTATTTACCTGTTAATTTTGTTAATAATTAAACGTAACATTCGATTCTGTTATTTATAAGTTTCCTACTTCTGATTAGGTAATCATGTTTGATATTAAATTATGTATTTTAAACAAACATAAAATACCCGCCATTACAAAAATAAAAAAAAAATAATAAAACGGGGTTCCCGCATGGGACCAATTTCGATCCGTATTGATCAACCTTGTCTTATATTATGAAAATAGTGATAGAAGATTGCGACATTGTCATATTTAAGACATTTTGGATTTTGCGTGGTTTTTTATGAATATAATTCCAACAAAATTGTAAAAAATATATGAAAAAGCGATGATCTCGTAAAATGGTGTATTTGACAGTTCTGAATTAAATTCCAATAAACAAGGTGGCTGGTTTCAATTGTTTTATTTGCCGGACTAAAAAATTTTAGTCCCTGGAGAGTAAAAAATTTTAGTCCCAAGAGAGTAAAAGTGGCACTTTAGTCCCGCAAATACGAGACTAAAGTACTAGTTTCACTCCCCGCGGTGTAAAAAATAATTTATTTCCCTATAGAGAGATAATAATAAATGTAGGTCAAAAATCAGTCCACGTTAGTCGTCAAGGTAATTTATTTTGTACCTTAATTACTTTTACAGAAACTAACTAAATTGAACTTTGAATAAATTGAATAATCAATACCGAAAGTAATGAACTTTACTACTAAGAAACAACTAAGTTCAAATGATTTTATGAATAGATAGACACTCTAAGCGGATCTCCTTTGGGGTTTCTATTATATTTAGGTGAAGTTTCGAAGTTTCCTTTATAGGAACTTGCAATATTGGGTCATGAACAAAAATCTGAAACGTGGTTGATAAGATGTCATATCAGTTTTTATATTTTCTTAAAGGTTCACATTTGCCGATTAATTTATAAAAAAAAAACAATGTAGATTAGATATTTAATTATATAAGTTGCTGCGTAAGGACGCGCAATTTTTAATTTCTTTTTTTTGTAGAAATATATTTTCATTGCATTCATATTTTCTCCTATAGACAGGGTGTCGAAAATTTAATTAAACACTATTTTGGTTTTATAAACCATTATAGATACAAAGTTGGTTAAATAGGAAAGAAGATCCCTATTCGTTATGACAATGAACTATACTGTAGGAATTTTTCTAAGTGTAATCCCTGAATCTTTTTAAAAAACTTAGATATTAGGCTCCTTTCATTTAATGAAAAAAAAATTATTTACAGGCTGTTTCTTTTATCATGTGCTAACATTGCTATATTCGAAACCATAAAAGATATGACGACGATTAAATGGGAGAATATTACATTGGTCGAAAAAATCTACAGGGACTCTCGCCATTCTCGAGTTATACAGGAAAAAATTAAAATTGTATTTTTAGTTATTTACGCATAGAATTTTTATTAAATGAAATAAATAAAATGAGAAAGGAAAGATTTATTGTATCTCAAACTATCTACAAAAGTGTACGAATAAATATTTGATACATCGTTTCATGTCTGAACGGGCATCATCAAGTTATTTGTTTTAATACGGACCTGTCTTTTTTATTACAAAACCGTTAAAATTCAAATTCAGTGATATATCACGCTTGTCACTGTAAGGTCAATTTATTTGAAATAACATCATCAGTGACATTAATTTTTCATTACGGTCCTGTGGTAGTTCATTTGTACATTCGTTTTAATTTCGTCGAAACGAATATAATAATGGGCATAATTCTCCATTATCAAACAATTCCGATAAAAAAGATTCAATGTCAGCGAAATAAAAAAAATAATAAAAATTCTGGGAAGGCTCAAATGCTGCTGCACCGGAATGGTTAGTGCAATCCTGGACAAACTTCTTACATACATGTAGTGTAATTTTATACGTGGAAAAAGTTGAACCAGAAAAAACTTTTCTCATAAATAGCACCAAATTTGTATAGCGAGTACCGGACGGGCCGGCCCAATCCCTCTCAAATTCAATACGATTCTTATCTGGAGAAAACTAAATAGTAAAGTTTAAACCAGAACTCGATCAGATCTTTCGATCGAGAGTTGTAGTGTTTGCATCCAGATAGACATACGTCAATCCGGACAGACGATTTTTATATTTTCGGACTATGGGAGCTCAGAAACTAATATTTTCTTCATGTTGGAATATGAGAATTATGAAAACAGTTTTAAAATCTATTAAAGAAAAATTTTCGTTATGTTGTATATTTCTTTTGTATCTAAATTGTTAGGTATGCCTATTATTATATTCGTTTTGATGAGATCAAAAAAAAATTAACAAAAGAACTACGGCAGGACCGTAATTCTAAATTGTTGTCACTGATGATGTTAGTTATTTCAGATAAAACGTCGTTAAAATGACAAGTGTAATATATCACTGACTTTGTATTTTAACGGTTTATCATTTTTTGTAACAAAAAAGATAGGTCCGTATTAAAAAAAATAACTTGATGGTAGCCGTTAAGACACGAAAAGTTATGTAGTACAATTTTATAGCAAATTTGAGCGCTACGACAAAACTTTCCTTTTCCATTTCTTGATCTTTCTTTTAATAAAAATTCTATGCGTAAAAAACTTAAAATAGCATTTTTAGTTCTCCCTGTATAACACGAGAAGGGCCAGAGATCCTGTAGGTTTTTTTCGACCAATGTAATATTCTCCTAGATAGTTAACTGTTAGCCCATTTAAACGTCTTCGTATCTCTTATGGTTTTAAATGTAGCAATGTTAGCATATGATAAAAGAAACGGCCTGTATATTTATAGTGAAAATTGGATAGGACCGTACTTGGAAAATTCATAAAGAACAGATCATTTTTAAAACCTAATAAAAGTCTTGGACAGAAAAATATGGAAATTTTAAAAATAAAATAAAAAGTGCATGTCCGTATTTGAAAAAAATAGTCAAAATAGTCAAGGATGGTCTTTGGATGCGGTATGTTACAGTATTTGTCTGTTAATAAAAATAATTTATATTTTTTATTCTTCATTTAAAAATGGAGTTAATATTTTTTTTCCGAAAAATACCAATATTTTTTTTTAAAAAACACGTATTCTTTTAATTTATCTTAATAGTGGTTAATAAAATGTTCCCCACCCTATATTTATTCTGTTCCTTGTTTCTTTTATATCATCGTCCACTACAAATACAGGGCTTTTTACGAAACAACAGAGCAATCTGAAAATTAGGTCGTATCTTAAATATTTTTGACACAACGGAGTTGCAGCTTCTACCAGGAAACGAAGCAACTGTGATTTTTCAAACGGAACACACTGTATAAAATATAATTTTATGAATTCTTATCTTATTATACGATAAAATTTGAAATATATATTATATATCTCGTTAAAACATGCAGATACTTATTTTCAGAGATGTCAGTAAGAAGCGTGCTAGTGCCTTGCTAAGCACTTTTGTGCTCGAGAGCACAGTGCTTACGAGCACTTTTTAAAATCGGTGCTTATTGCTTAAAATACTCACAGTACTCCAAAATGCTCACGAGCATACCAAAAGGCTCGCAAGCTAAGCACTAAGGTATTTCGTGAATATTTTTAAACTCACACTAGTAAATATAATTGTATAATTTAAAAAATAAATTATGACTATTTTGACTATTTTGAAAAAATTGATATTATGACAAAAAATATTACATCAAATATGCTATACATCTCGTGTAATAATTCTTAAAAAAACGTTTTATTGAGTAGCGAAGCTAATCGAAGGTACTTATTTACTTTACAATGTTCGTCTTTCTATCTATCTGTATATCTGTCTGTCTATCTTAGCAGTAACTCGAGAACGGTTTTGAATTTTGGAACTCTGTGTTTGGCAATCGATAGCTGTTCAGCTTAGCTCGTCCACCTACTATTTTCAGTGAGCTAAATCAACTCTACAACAGCCTGTCTAACCGTCTGCCCTTCGCGATCTACTTTGGTTACTATTACAGTAAGCGCCAACTAAAAAGTGATAAAGCCGCACATTATTGGGCGAAGTACGACAAATTTCAGGATCTGCGCAACCCCGTCATCGTAGCTAGGATGAGGTAAAGCCTCGCATTATGGGAGGAGATTTATAAAACGTTAATTTAGTCCATGTGCCAATATTTAGAAAACGAGTCGGTTACGTCTTTATATGTGTTTATATTTAAAAAGGTCAGAAATAAATTTAATTTTTTTAATATGGGTTCCTATATTCCATCTCTATGTAGTTTTATTGAGCTTACTCCATTTATATAAATAAGCCAAAAGAAAATTTCACATCAATAATTTCATTTTTCAAAAAGTTTAGTGCTCGTGAATTTAAAGCACTTTTTAGAGCACTTTCCCGTAAGAGTGCCTGTAATTGTTAAACAATTTTTTTGAGTGGTTAGTGCTCGCGAGCATTTTTGGTCAGTGCTCGTCACAGCTCTGCTTTGTTTATATGGAAAAAAATGACTGAAGGTCATATTTTTCAAATTGAACACTCTACATAAAAACAGTTGTGATTTTATTATATCTGTCTTTTGTTTTTAAAACTTAACGTCTATTTTATATTATGCAGTTTTTTAGTTTTCAATAATTTTTTTGGTCTCACATATATATTTTTTTTTATACCATTAAATGCCTTTTCCATGTCAATAGACTCTAAAAATATCACTTTTAATAAATGTGAAGTTCTTAGTAGTTTTTAAAATTGTTCTCCAGTGATAGTTTGTCTGACGAATTTTTTTTATTCTAGAAGTTAGTCGTGAAATAGTATATTATTGTTTTATGAGTGACGAAAGTATCATTTTTTAAAGCGAGAGAAAAATTTACCAGCAGAGGCTGGTAATGTTCACGAGCTTCAAAAAATGCTTTCGACGAGTGAAACACTATACTTTTTCTACAACCCTGTTTATGTCATAATAATATATTATACAGTGTGTCGCATTTAAGATGAAGACACCCCCATATTTTATTTATTTAAAGGAATACAGATCTGAATTTTCGCAGAGTTATAAACAGTGATGGGTCATATTTTTTAAGATACTTAACCGAATTCTGAATTTTTAAACTCAACCTACTACAAATTGACAAATAGGACCGATTCTCAATATTTTGTTTCGCTTTAGAGATATCGAAAAAAGTTATTAGAAAAACTTGTTCAGAATATTTTTTAGGCCAGTATTCCATTTTTCACGACAAAATTCGCATTTTTAATTTTTTCAATATTTTGGTATCTTAAAATTATTACAAGTTTTCTTTTTTTAATTTTATACTTAGTGTGCCATGGAAAATAATAAAAGTTTGTACTTTATTGCTTACATTTCTGGTTATTGAGATAGTGATCACAGAATTAACACTCAGTTTTTAGTTTTTTGCATTGTTTTAGTTAGTATGTTTAAACAGCAGTCTGTTTTTAATTCGTTGCGTTAAGTTCTAGTTATAATTGTTGATCAGAGAATCAAAATGCTATTAACTTTACGTAAAAAAATCGAAATAATTCGGTTGTTTGGTGATAATTCTCGTAACAGCAGACAATTTGCTGCAGGGTTTAACTTGAGACTTCCCGAACGTGCTCCCATTACTCATGGAAAAGCAGCCACTGTGAATGCTGTTTTCAATTAAACCGGCAGTGTTGTTAAAATTCATCAGAATGGTCAAACTCGTCCAATACACCCGCATCTTAAGGATAATGATATTTTTGCGGTAAATCGAGCAAATCCATGCATGAGCCTTCGAGATTTATCATCCATATAAACCCAAGTACTTGCATACATTGAAAGAAGGTGATAATAATAAAACATTGGACTATTGTTATTGGGCCCAAGGTAATTTTTTAAACGACAGACTTTTTTTGAAGAAGATGAAGAAGATTATGTTTAGTGATAAGGCTACATTCACCACTAATGGGTGTTGTGTCGTCTCAAAACTGTAGATACTGGGTCATGGAAAATCCTCACTGGATTATCAATTGTAAAGACCAATATTCCCAGAAAGTCAATGTTTGGTGTGGGATTTTAAGAGGCCAAATAATTGGTCTTTAACCAGTCATTAAATGCTGAGCATTTTTAGTTAATTTCCTCGCAGAGCAATTTTGGGATGAAATTGAAAATCTTCCTCTTAATGTGCGACAGAATATGTATTTGCAACTAGATGGCGCATCTAGTCAAGAATTGTTCGTGAGTGGTTGAATCAAAATTTTCCTATGCGCTGGATATGAAGAAACAGTCCTTTTTGAATTGTGGCCTCCGAGATCTCCCGATATTACACCCCTAAGACAAAAATGTCAAGAAATCAGCATCCCTCAACTTAGACGAGTAGCTAGACAGAATAGAAAAAGAATTGAAAAATGTATTAGAATAGACGGAGATCTAGTTGAGAGAGACCACATCTAATTACAGTTAATTAATTATTTTGTATTAAGAAAATTATTGTTTTATTAAATTTTATTATTTTCCATGGCACACTAAGTATAAAATTAAAAAAAGAAAACGTAATAATTTTAAGATACCAAAATATCGAAAAAATTAAAAATGCGAATTTTGTTATGAAAATTGGGATACTGGCCTAAAAAAATATTCTGAACATGTTTTTCCAATAACTTTTTTCGATATCTCTAACGCGAGACAAAATATTGAGAATTGGCCCTATTTGTCAATTCGTAGTAGACTGAGTTAAAAATTCAGAATTCGGTTAAGTATCTTAAAAAATATGACCCATCAACGTTTATAACTGTATTCCTTTAAATAACTGAAATATGGGGGTGTCTTCATCTTAAATGCGACACACTGTATATATTTCTGGTGGTCTATTTGGAAAATTACTATCACTTTCTGAATTACAAATCATGATAAATAAAAAAAAAAAACTGACAAGTCTAAACATTTAACGAGGAACGTCAAACTATAATGGAACCAAGCAACTAGATATAAATTGTTTTTAAATTTCACGGTATTTTTACGGTTCCATTTTACTTATTAATTAAACAAAAGTAAAAAAGATGCATTCTAATTATAGAAATGATTACTGTCTTTGTTTACTAATAATTTAAATTCATCAAAACAGTAGATACGAGGGCGGGAAATTATTGTAAATATAAATTTATCTTTCGTTACTAGAGACGAAAGTTAACGTTATGACAATTTCCCTCACTTGTGACAGAAATAAAGTTTTCGCTGAAGGTTTTCTATCACAAAATGACGTCTTTTTGTAAAGAGTTGTGGAAAAAATATATTTATTATACTATACCATTATAGTCCAAACAACACGTTTTACAACTTCCTAGTACGTTTTATATATATATAGATGTTTTCGTTCAAATAATAAAAGTTATAAAAAAACTTAAGACTTGTGGTACATTCAAATGAAATTTCATTTTAGAAATAGGGTGAAAATAAAATAGAATATTTATGCAGTCGCGCCTAGGGGGATTCGTTTATTTTCTGGTTACTCAATTTTTGACTGGCTTTTGTAATTTTATCCACTCCGAATGAGGTAAACGTTTGTTTGTTTCACTGAGAATTTTCATTTTCTCATACAAAAGAATAACATGCACATATTATGTCTTAGAGCTAAATTGAATAACTAGGATAAAAGTGCATATAATTTATTTAAACTGGTGAAGTTAATAATTATATATTGCTGCATTACGGGTTGGTTTAACCTATTTTTATTACAAACAAAAAAACACTATAAAAATAAATATTGGTGGTCTTTAATTTATTCCATATAAAAATAGGAATAGTTGGACAATGGAGAAGTTGTGTGACAGTTAATAAATTACGATGACGAAAATTAAATTAAATTAAGGTCAGACCTGTGTTAATCGTCTCGTGGTATTGGCAGGGAGCGCGACGAAAACGCCATCTGATGGTTGCATAAAATCTGGTAAGACATTTGTCAGAAGTAATGTAAGTTGTGTATTAAAAATAAAAATTCGTTATAAAAAATCTCATTAGAATTTATAAGCATATAAATAAAAAATGTGATTATATTTTTAAAAGAAAAAATTCAATAAAACGTGTTGTGATGAACAAAGTAAGTAGAAAACATGTAAATAAATATCAAAAACTATGATTCTTAGGTTAGGTTAATCAGTGACATCCAAACAAATAATACATGACAGATAAAATAATAAAAATTTATAAATATTTGCTAGATTTTCAGTCACAATAATTTATCATATACTTTTTTTTAAATAATTTTTAGGCGATTATGAATGTAATTATTCAATCAAACGAGATTTGAGTCTATTCAATCAAACCGGATTTGAGTCTATTCAATAAAACCGGATTTGAGTCTATTCAATCAAACCGGATTTGAGTCTATTCAATCAAACCGGATTTGAGTCAATTACTCATCAAATATCATTTCAACCCCAAACAATCAACAAAGGGAAGGAACTTGTCGCGGCTGGTCACGTTAGAGATGTGAAAGAATTGAGACATAGTGGCAAAAGTTATTTAATCATATCGAGTAATTGTAGAATAAAACACACATTTGTCTAAGTAAGCATGCTACTTTTTTTTCTCCTAGCTGTATTTATCCAGTTCTTTCTTTTCTCTAATTTCCAACTAGCTCTTGAAAACGTGTAAAATCTGCACTTGCTGTTTCTCCCTGTATTTTTGTAATTACAACACAAGAACTATTATGAACCACTTTTATATATAATTTTGAAGTGTTTATTTATGACAAGAGCCAGATTTCACGAAATGTTGACCACTACGAGCGCCGGGATCGTTTTAGTTGTCCCCACCATGCACTCTGCACCCAGCATATAGATAAGAGTTTGGCTTATCGTATGGCGCTTTGGCTATGCGGATACGCGACGTCATATAAACCAAAATCCGCGAGAAAAAGTAACAACTTTAATATTTTATTTCTCCGTTATTTATTGATCGATTTCAAAATTTTTTTTACCAATTTATTAGTTTTTGTCTATATTTTAGTTAAATGTAAAAAACATATTATATTATTACTACCATGGAACTTCCGCACGGTCCAATCAAGATATTTTTGATAGACAGCGATTTTTAGAGTTTTCGAAGAAAAAGCTCTTATAAAACGGTTTTGTCCGTCTGTCCTGTAGTGTGCGTTTTCACTTCTCTACATTTTCCTTAGATTAGGTTGTATAATGACAGTTGGTCGGTTTTTATTTTATAACCTCTTTTATGAATTTCTGGCACGGAACTAGCAGAAGGAAGAAATCGTTCCGGAGTTTCAAGTTTCCGGATTTTTCGGCCAACTACGAAAAAACCATGAAGAAAAAAAACATCTGAATATTATTATTGATTTATTCTGGGGCTAGCATCAAATATTATGTACAACTAAAAATACAATTATAAAACTTATTTAAATATCAACATTTTTTATTAAATATGGAACAATAACGTATTCCTCTAGACCTTCACGTGGATATTCGGCCTTGGTCTCGTTTTTTTCGCCGAATTCTACATGTCCGTCTGTTAGCCTGATTTAATTCGGGAAAGGTGAGAGATAGAGACAAACGGACAACGGCAATCGATTCAGTATCGTTAAAAACCTTAAGAATTATATTAATCTTTGACCTGTTTTTACTTCCCCGCTACTTATACACTATATACTGTAGTATATAAGGTATATATTGTTATAAAAATGTTGAACCTATATAGGGAATTTTAGAAATTAAATTTTTTGAGTTCAAATAGTTATTAGTAGATGTAATAATGGAGTTGATATACAAGTTAATAATTAATTTTATAATGTTTGAAATGATTTAAATATCATATAGATTTATATTAATGTTGATAAAATTATATTTGAAATTTAATTTATTAAAAGATTATGTACAGTTAAATGTTATGTTTATTAAATAAGATAGGAAACTTGATATGCAAGTAAAGAAAAGGAAACGAAGGTATTATAGATAAATTGGCAATAAATTTAAAAAGTGAAAGAATCTAAAATTTATTAAAATAATTAAAGATGCTATAACAAAATTGAAATTTTGGAGTTCTTATACATAAAATTTAAGTTAGTTAGTAAACAGGTAATAAAGGGTTAATAAAAAAAACTTAACTTTGCGATATTAAAAAAAAATCTAGTGGTTAAAGAAAAAGGTCTAAAAAAAAGATAATAAACAAAGTCAAAAACAAATAGAATAAGTTTTCGAAACTATACATTCCGACCATTACCATACATGTTTCATCCTTATATGAATCTCCAGTGGCACTTTGTCGGAATGCATAGTTTCAAAAATGTATTCTATATACCCCAACTATTTTTATGTGACATCAAAATGATAGATAGTCACGCCATCTATCGTATTGGTTGATGGGTACCAACAATTCTGTAAACGCGTCTCCAAATACAATTTGGATTGCCGTCAGATGGAGTAACTCTTCAACCATCATAATGCCTAGGGGGAGCGGGCACCTCCCTATAAAATTTCAAAAAGTAAAAATGTCAAAATATTAAAATTTCGAAAAACGTAAAATTATTCGATTAATTAAAACTATTTCAAAAATTACAAGAATTTTAACCATTTCCAAAAATTATTCGAAAATTTTAAAAATATATCATAAAATTCAAAAATTGAAAAAAAAAGGAAATAAAAATGTCCAGAAAGAATTTTAACAATTAGAAAAACATTAAAATATTATTCGAATATTTTAAAAATGTAAAATTACAAAATTTAAAAAAAAGTAAATAAAAATGTCAAGGTATATAAAAATTTCTAAAATATATCAAAAATTTGAAATTTTTCAATTTCTTTCGAAAATTTAAAAAAATTTCAAAAAGTAAAAATGTCAAAATATTCAAAAATTTCTAAAATATATCAAAAATTTCAAAAACAAAATTATACGATTAATTAAAAATATTTCAAAAATTACAAGAATTTTAACAATTTCAAAAAAGTTTCAAAAAACATTAAAAAGTTATTCGAAAATTTCAAAAATATATCAAAAAATTCCAAAATTTTCAAAAAGAATAAATAAAAATGTCTAGATATTCGATAATTTCAAAAGTACATTGAAAATTAAAAATAATTTCAAAAAGTAAAAATGTTTAAATATTTAAAATTTCTGGAATAGATCAAAAATTTGAAATTTTGGAATTTTTTTCGAAAATTTCAAAAAGTACAAATGTCAAATTATTCAAAATTTCTAAAATATACCAAAAATTTCAAAAAAACAAAATTAATTGATTCATTAAAAATATTTCAAAAATGTCAAGTTTCAAAAAACATTAAAAAATTATTCGAAAATTCTAAATTGTGAGAAAATTTGTATAATACGTAAAAATTTGTAGGGAAATATACATAGTTGTTTATTAACGATGCCCACACCACTATATTTTTTTTTTGCATGGTCGGTAGAATCGAAAATAAGGAAAAGTAGGGAAAATAGGGAAAAACCAAAGTGAAATAGGGAAAATAAAGCAAAATACGGACAAATAGAAAAAAATAGAGAAAAATAAAGAAAAATGTGGAACAATAAAGGAAATTGAGAAAAAATGATGAAAGACTGAGAAAAATAGGGAACAAAAATAGGTTGTGTCGCCCCAAAACTTTCCCGACAAGTATCCAATAATACTTTTTCAGATATTTAATGTTAAAGTTTAAAATTTTGACATTTTATTATTTTTGACAGGTGACAGTTGGAGAAATAATTTTGACTGTTCTGACTAGAGTTTTTCAAGTGCTTTCAAATGACATATTGCAAGTTAAATTACGTGACATATCGCATCTGTCATTTTTTGATAGCGACACTTTCAATTGACAGATGTCGTACAAAAACTAATGGGTTCTTCCGACGGGTATTCCAAACCCATATACCGAATTTCAGCTCAATCGGATTAAACGTGTGGAATCTATCGTGGAAGAATACACACAAACAGATAGACAGACAGACAGACAGACTTCCATCTAGAAATGGTCTAATTCATCTCAGGTGACCTCAAAATGGATATTTCCATCTTTATCTCGAAAATTTTTTTTAGCTCGTTCACAATACTTTCCCTTTTCGGAGGTGGGTCGGGAAAGTAATATGGAAAAATGCTGAAAGTAGTGAAAAATAAAGAAATAATAGTGAAAAATGGGGAAAGAAAACAAAAAAACACGAAAAAATAGGAAAAAACATAAAAAAGCAGGGACAAATAGGGAAACGTAGGAAAAAATTATGAAAACAGGAAAATAGAAAGAAATAGTAAAAAGAGGAAAAAAAGTATAAGCGAGTAAGAGTAAAACACGTTGAAAAAATAATGCAAGGGACATCGTTCCTGACGGTCCCGACCGCACAAACTTTTTTTAAATGTTTTTGATAAGTATTATAATTGTAGACTTTTCGTCACTCTATCCATAAAAGAGAAAAGTAACCAGACCTTTGTTTATTTACCATTATCAAAATCATAAATTTAATGAAGAAATTAATTAAAACAGTCGGTTGCTACCAAAACTTCTGCGAAATTAATATTATTTTAAATGTGGAAATTGCTTGTCGTAACTAACTGTTCTAAACTTTCGACTTAGTATAATAGCTCTCTTATAAACTGCTAAACTTGCTCAAAACTTGAATGTAATGGAAATTTCTTCACATATGGGACATTCTTGTTTGATGTTAACGAACTACCAATATACAGTGTGTCTACAGATTGAATTTATAATAGGAAAAAGTTTTATAGATTTATCAAAACTTATTGTTGTTCATAAAATATAATTAGTTCGTTGATAAAGATACTGTAACGCTAATTACTACTTTAAATTGTTAATACCAATTTAACACGTTGGTTGTCGAATCGTCGCAATAAAAAATTAAAAAAATTTCAAGATTATGTGAAAAATCGATTATGAAAAGGCATTTTTAGGTTTTATGCATTTTTAACAATAATTTTCTATGCGAACTATAAGTTTTTTTCATACCATCAAATGAGCACTGAAAACGTAAAAAAATTGAAATTTTTTTTTTTAAATATATTAAACCCAAAATTAAATATTTTACTTTGAAAAAATTACAGCTTATTAATATCGCAAAAAAGAAAATTTTCAGCAAGTTTCATAAAAAAAAAATATTTAAAAAAAAAGGATTTATAGGTTTTTTTTTCTCGGTAATTTTCAGGTCATTTTTAAATATAATTAATACAAAAGTTATAGATTTTTTAATTATATACAACTTTTATATAAAATTTTTTCAATTGGATGTATATTTCAGCCACAAATCGTAAAAAAACAGCTAACCCTCTAAAAACTTATATTTACCTACCTTCACCACCCTTCCGGAACTTTTACTCCGTTATCTTAATTTTTATTAATTTACTTACAACTTATTCTAAATTTTCCGACCACTCACATACTACTAAGAATTTTTCATGAACTCTGGTATTTAAAATCGGTTTGGCTCTGGTCTAATCTAATATTTGAATTTTTTTAAAATATCTGACGTGGAAGACCAACTTTCATAAATCCCTTCAGTGTGTGACCGAATTCCTTGTAACTTTCTTCTACTTTTCTTTTTCTGGGATATTTATAGATCCGGCATACAACTTACTAATTTAATATTTTTTAATTGGTTCTAGATTGTTTTTCATCAAAATGTCCAGTTTTTTAGTCTCATGTAAAAAATTTTTATTTTTAAAACATATCAAAATAATTTATAATCGAAAACTTTGATTAAACTGAATTAATGGTATCTCGCATTTCCCCGATTATACTTCTGACAGTTTTCAGAAATACGTAGGAAAATTGAATCGGATATAAAAATCCAAAACTCGGTTTTCCCTATGCCATTGGCATATCTCCAACTGTCGAGTACCACTTAATGTCTGAAGAAAAATGGGTCACTAATTTCATACAAAACGAATTTTAATATAAGCTTAGGCACTTTAATGCTCTATAAATACCGCTCACACCCTCCAGCTCAGGGGAGAAGTTGGTAGAAAATAAATCTTGTCAAGGAAAGAAAAGTTATGTCGTGAGCCTAGGGAAAGATAATCTTGTATTTGTGAAGTGGAAAAAAATAATGAATTACAGTATTGTGACTTATGTCTTTATTTCGGATGATTGATTTTTTGTTCTCCTTTTATTTTATTTTATATGTTATAAAGTCTATCATCGTTGAAATATAACAGGTAGATATGACATATTTTATAATTCGTATACTTTTGGTAACAAAAAAAAATTATTGTAAATTTAAATATCCTGAATTATCAAAAAACAAACAGTTAAAAATCACACAGTCAACATTCCTATTAAGTGACATTTAACAATAACATGTGCGTTATGAGATCTGATAAGACAACTTAAATTTCATGCTTCATTCATATTGCAGTCTAATTATTATTTATGTATTATGTTATCAAGTCTATTTACATAATTGTAATTCAGTAAAAAACAGAAAACAATGTATTTTTATTAAAAAAAAATTTGAATTCAGAGCATATTAATACTTTTTACGAAACCTAATTTTAATAAATTATGTTGCCCCTAAATGTAGGCAACACTTTTTGCGCGAATAATAAAATGTAAGTAGATAATTAGCTCCAAGTTTTATTTAACGGCTTAGAAACATTACGGTAGGTAACTCGATTTGTAAGTCCATTATGCACTCGTGAAAAGTACTTTTTTACTTCGTGCGTAATGGTCTACTTACAACTCTTGTTACGTAATACCGTTGAGTAAAATTCGTTAAAAGAAATCAAATTCGCACCGAAATTTTTTCAATACAATATTAACTAGATAATAGACCCCTGTTCAGAATTTTAATTTTTTATTGTCTACAAGTGGTATTAAGTATGCTTGAAAGTTTGACATTCTAATTACTAGAAAATGATAAATAAAGTCAATAAAATAGTACTGTGTTAGCATTTTACATATATAAAAAATTATTAACAGAAACAACAATTAATTATATGATTCATAGTATTATTCTGTTAACAACAAAATTACCTTCTCATTCAGCGTACATAATTTAATTATAAATTATACAAATATTTGTTAATAATATGAATATTTACTGAGTAGCAATAATTAATCCTCTTCTACAATATTTCCTATAATTGTTTATAATATCTGTAATGAAGTGCATTTATTATATAATTAACAATTTTAATATAATTAACATAACTATAATAAGTATTAACTTTGTTTGGTAATTATAAAACACTAATTACCGTAATGATTTAAACACTATAGCCTAGTTAGAAAATAATTGTCAGCGGCGTAGAATATACTTCCAACATATCGTCGACGCGGAAAAAGACTATAACATGTGCTAAATCAGCGAATTCCTTTCATTTTGTCTTCCACAATGCAGAAGCGACAGTCTGATGTTGGCTCAGACATTGTTTGTTCAGATGGTATCGCAAGTGACAGTGTCCTGTAAGCAGTCCCATTAAGATGCGTAGGTCACTTCTACTCCATTCTAGGATCTGCGATAGTGTGCTACTTGAGGGTTTAACTATGAACGCATTAGAGTGAGCTGACCCAGGAATATTTTTCCAGTGCTGGACAGTTTTCCCCTGGGCTCATTTCCAAATTGTATCTTTGGCTATGTCAAAAAACGGACTTCACCTTTATTTCCTGTTGCCCTCTACAGTTTCGTGCCCAGGTATCCAGAGTAGGGTTACTCTATTCCTTTAATCAATGCGATCTAAGGATTTAGATCACTTCAATCGAGCGTTCAGAAAAATCCGCGGCAGCGTCAACGAAAAGGATCGACAATATTATGAAAAAATGCGCAGGACATTTTCATCGGATCGAAAGGATAGCGAAGTGGAGGAAATGGAATTGTCTTAATTTTTTTAACACCAGCTTCGAATCCAGCCGTTTGGAGCTCAGTGCTTTTAAAGCTTCCTGGGTGTCCGACAAAATGTAAAAAGTTTTGTTGACAATAGGATGGTTCTGCAACTCTCTTGCAGATAATTTTATCGCAAAGACCTCCGCCTGAAAGATTGTAGCATACTTGCAGAGGCTTATGGTGAGTATGGTGAGTACTCATTTCTTGCAGCAGTCCAGAGTGTTCCCATAGCCTCTCCCCCTCGATTTGACTAGCCACCGACATGGCTCTATAGGAGGTCATTCTGGCCTCCTGCTCCAATAGTATATGGGGAAGAGTAGGATCCAGAGTTATTTTCATTGCCGCTGTCGAGGTAGTTGATATGGCGCCTGAAATGACCACTGTGGTAGTCTCTGAAGTGCAGATAACTTTTAAGCTGCAGTAGAACGGAACCCTTTCGTCCAACAGGCTACTGCGCCATATGTGACCCTTGGTTTTATCATTACTTGATAAATCCAGTCAATCTGCATAAGGTTGATTCATTCTCCACTACTGGCCGCACACCCTTCTAATATTCCAGACGGATGACCTGGCTTTTTTGATTGTTTTTCCAGATGGAAGTTCCAGGTAAGTTTCCTATCTAGGATAATCCCAAGATATTTTACCTCCTCTGCAAACGGAATATTTACGCCTTCCAAAATTGGATGACGTAACTTATCAAGCTTCCTCCTTTTTGTAAAAGGAACTAATATCGTTTTGTGTTGGTTCACAGTATAGTATATACGGTATTAAAGACTTCCTGGAGGATATTAGATATCTCTTCAAAAATTGAAATCTATATTGAACTTAGTTCGAATGAAGATTTAAACAAATTAAATTGTTTTATTTCATCGTGTATATCTCTTCAAACAAACCTCTAAACATTATTGGAAGAGTCTGTTAAGAAGCGGCTCGACCAAGAGCGAATTAAGAAGTGGAGACAGCATCTCACCTTGAGAAAACCGCTTAGTCACACTAATTGTCAGTAGATAGAACGTTCTTTAACTTTAACGGTTCTGTAAATAATGACAAGGACGTTTAGATTGTGACTATTGTACAAGAAATCAACATGTAAAGTTTTATTCTAAACGTCATCGCCTTTACTTACTGAGTCTTTAAAGTTAATGGACGTTCTATCTACTGATAGTAAATCTAACAGTCTCCTCTTACACTGATGATGTCACAAAACGATTTTCAAACATGCATTTGATCCATTTGTATATTATTCTGCGTATTCCCATGCGTGGCAGTGCAGCGTAAAAGGATGGAGGCAGGGCGTTGTAGAACGCCCCTCCAATGTTTAGGAAGGCTGTCAGCGCAATCTCTTTATGCGGTAAAGTGTTCTATCTTTCCCACGAGGTTATTTGTTTAAAACCAAATCTGTAAATTTGCCCACCTGGTAGGCATATTATCTACGGTTAAGGGGAATTTCTTCTCTAATGTGCTTATCTTGAATTCTCTCTAGATTTTTTAGTACGAACGAGGTAAGGCTGACCGGTCTAATGGATTTAGGCAGGGAATTGCTTATTGTATATATACGACCCTAGTACTCGACCAGCCTGTAGTATATAACTACACACCAAGTTCGCCAGAAATATTTTCACGAAAAGAAGCAGCAACTTCTCTGCCCGTTTTCCAACAAGGCAGGAAAAATACCATCTACGCCTGATAATTTGTATGGGAAGAATGACTTCGGCGCCCATAAGATTGAGGGTGGAATGACCAACTCAGATGTAAACCTACAGTCTTCCTTAATTTGTCGTTTAAATGAGCCAGATGGTAGTGGAAAGATTTGCCACCGATCCTCCAGAAGCAGGCTGCCCGGGAAGAGATTCCGCATGAGGATATCTAACGCATGCTTTTCGGAGTCCGCAAACGAACCACATTTTATTTTCTGGACAAAATAGTTCCATTTTCGAATAAACATTTTGTCTTGGTTTTTGATTTATCTATCCAATCTGACGGTCTTTTAACCAAAAATATGTAAAGTGCATCATCACATCTGCACATGTGAAATAGTAGGAAATGAGATGATTACTATACGCTAAATAATTATTATTTTTAGAAATCCAGTGAAATCTGAAAAATGTCTCCCAAGAGGAGCATTGATATTGGCCAAAGAAAAAACAACAAAAATGAAATATTACAGAATCAAAATCAAATGCAGAAGTGTCTAGACAAACTTTGTTGTGTACAGAACCATCTAAACAACCTTTAGAAGGTTCATAGAATAATAGTCCTCATGGTGAATAAATATGTATTTCGCAGTGGTGTTTTATTTCCAATTTATGTCCAGAACATGTTATTTCTGTTATCGAATACGACAGAAATTCTCAAATTTTGGACATTCTACCACACAATTTGCTCAATACTTCAACGAGCGTAAAGAAATCACTATTCTTTTACTTTACAAATTTATTATACATTTTAGATGACAATGATCAACATAATCAGCAGCCTGCGGATATCTTAGATGCTTTGAATTCCGATGATACAGTCGGAGATACTGATTAGTCTGTTTCAGTTGAAGGAGAATCAAGCGAAAAAGAAAATGAGGGTGTTGTTAACCAGTCAGGAAAACAAATGCCGTCAACCAGAAAAACAGTGAGAAAACAAACAAGAAATAATTAGAAATGAAGGAGAAAAGTTAAAAAGGAGAGAGGGTGAAAATTGCCGTTGTAGAAAGACCTGCCAGAAAGATGCTACCACAATACTCTAAGTGCAGGTTTAAAATTCACAATCAAAATATCGGAAGAAGAAAGAAAACATTTTTTTGAATATTGAAAATTGGGATGTATTCAGCAATATATTCTTTCTGTCACATAATATAACTACTATGCAATCCACTTATAGGGCGGTGAAACTAGAAAGCGAGCCTCGTACACTCAACAGTGCTTTTTATTTTGAATTTGATGGTGTGAAAAAAAAGGGTTTGTTAATTATTCAAAAAAGTACCTGAAGCTTTGAAAATTAAAGTTAGAAATCACATTAACGCTATACCACGTATTGAAAGTGCAAAGTGGAAACCTGTGTATCTGTATAAATAGATTTAACCAACGGTAATAAATACGGATATGGTCGTGATGATAAGGTTTAGCTGGAAAAATTAGGCTAATACTACTAATTGATTTTTATTCCATCTTTTACAAATATTTTAGGCATAATAAATAAAAGTAATATTTAACCTTAATAGTTATTGGTTGCAAAAAATTATTGTTTATTGTATAAGCGCATGTGTTCCGCAAGGTTCCATGTTGGGTATTTTTTATTATATATAAAATATTTATTGTATTTCTTTTAATATAATAATATCCTGAAAAAATACTTTTAACTGATTTTGATTAATTGAAGTTGAAACATTTTCTTTATTGCAACATCCGTTTCAATAAACCATCCAACATAGATACCGGAACTGATTATCGAATGCATGTCTAATAATCAAATCGAAATCGTAGAAGCATTAAATGGTTAAACCAAAATTATGGAGTCATATTGCAAAATACGTGATGATATCGTAATGAAACCAAATACTACCAACAAGCTATCATGAAAATGGTAAATCTAAACGATAAAGCGAAACAGAAATTACCTAAGAATAATTGGTAGTTTAACACTATTAGGACAAGAAAGAGCGATCCGCACACACTGAGAAAATTGTGTTTAAAAAGTTTTTTGCTCAAGAAGTTGTTGTCGCCACAAATAAATTTTTAGTTACTATTAAAAAAATTCATTCCAGTAGCTAAATAAAATGCTTTTTTAACGTCATTTTGTAGCTTCAAAAAAAAAAAATTGTTACTATTGCAAATATTTTTTTCAAGGTATAGAACGAGCCAAAATCATTTTGGATTTTCAAAAGTGGTTTTTAATTATTCATCATTTTTTGCTGTAGTGGAAATCTAATATATTAATACGTATCTTTTTCTTCATTGCAATTTACTTATTAAGACTATTTTCTTAAAACAAATAAAAATATTAAAATATTCTTTAAAAAGATTTTTTTGGAGAAATACGATCGGTTTCATTCCCTAGTCGTTTCGTATGAGACCGGGAAACTTTTCTGGTGCGTGCAGGAAATTCTTAGTCCCTTGGTATATAATATACTATTAGCTACCACAGCAAATTCGCCTTAGTACAGACTGACGGTATTTTAGCAAAGTGCAAGTGCATATTAGACATTCTATTAGATCTGCCATATACGAAATGGGGTTCACTATCCTTAGCGATGGTTCTTTGGGCACGTCAAGGAGTCAAAGGTCATAAAACGTGATAGTACAAGTCTGCCTTTTTAATATCTTAAAATATTAACTATTTTAATAAAAAAAAATTAAAACCTCGAAAACACTTATTGTGGTTCCAAGTGCGCATTATGCAATTTATAAATTAAAAAATTTTGTAAAATTTTTCGTTATTTCAGCAAAGATTTCGTAAACCGTAATAGATGCAATATCGGTTAAGTGAAGAAAAAGATGTGTATTTTCAAGACGAATAGATTTTTTTTTTATTTAAATATCAGGTCCAGTTTCCAAGATATTTGGGAAAAACCAAAATTGACTATTTTTAAAGATAAACAAATCTTTTTTTATTGAAAGCCAAATATAGCGTACTGAATTTTTTAAAACAACGTTTCGTTTTAGAAGGGCCACCATAAAACAGTTTTTTTAAAACGGGCCTGTACTTTTTATTTTATCTTTGAAAACCCCATTTTTTCTCCATCCAACAATGTAGAACACTTCATTTTTACTTTCCCGGTCCCATCAAAGGGAAAGTATAGTGAAGGAGCAAAAAAAAATTCGAGATATCGATGGAAATATCCATTTTGATATCCCCCAAGATCTGTGTGTCTGTGTGTAATCTTCCACGATAACTGCCGAACCGTTTGACCAATCAATCTGAAATTTGGTATGAAGGGTTAGTGTGTACCTGGAATGCGACCATTAGTTTTTGGTTTAAATTGGTACAGTAGAAGGCCCTCTAGACCGACATTGATTGAAGACACATGAAAGATTTTTTGTCTTTTTTAATTTTAAGGACAAACAATACACTTCAGTGCAAAATATTCTAGTGCAAAGTTTTAGAGCATAAAAGTTCCTACAATTTTTGTATCAAACTTTTTCCAGAATTTTAAATAATTGCGCCACTAGAAGGCGCGCAAAAAATATGTATGTAGGTTTTCCGCAGTTTTTCCAAATTTTAAGGACAAACAATGCATTTCAGTGGAAAATTTTCTAATGCGAAGTTGTAGAGCATCAAATTTCCTTTAACTTTTATATTTAAGTTTTTTTCCGATTCCCCATAGTTTCGCCGCTAGAGGGGGAAAAAGATACAAATTTAGGCTTTTTCCATTTTTTAAAATTCCCTACAACTTTTGTCTTGAAGTTTTTCCAGAATTCCCAATAGTTTTCACCCATGATTTTAGAAAATCCTAATTGTTGCAGTGTGCTATATAATGTACGCATGTGCCCGCTTATGTCATTATCAACATTGAAATATCACGTATTCACCGTCGGTTTCACATTTAAAATTTGTTCCACAAATGAATGGAATGCTTAGTCTTTTGTAATTAAAATAATCCTATTCTCTATAGCCGAGCCGGGAAAGTTCTGGGGTGACACAGCCGATTTTCTTATTAGGTTTCGACAATGAACTGTACTTTATAATTTTTTTCTAAATATTCATTTTGTTAGCTTTATTACTTACTGAATTAATGAAGTATCTATAAATCTCTTGTTTTTTTACATCAGGTAAATTTAACTTTCTGGTATCCTTTTAATCTACCTATTGTAATCGATTCAATGGCGGGACTCAGACCCGGAAATAAGGGCACTACGCCATTTATAACCTGGAGAATAAGAATCAGCAAAAAAAATTATCGGTATATACCTATATATTGTAATGAAATATGTTATACCGTATATAGTATCGAATTAACTTGTTATAATAGTATATTATGGCCATTACATGATAGTTGCATAAGCTATTTTTTTTCTCCCATTAATAAACGAAATACATATTTATTTTAAGACTTTCATATGTTAATTATCTTAAATGAAAAGGAACATTTTTATAACAATGAAAAGAAATACTTTTTACTTACTTTATCCAAATTGCCATCTACCATTACGGGTGTAAGGCTAAACACTTTTTTCCCAACATATATTAATTAGTAACCTTTTTAGAATATATTAATAAGTTAACCTTTTTTCTTATCGATTTTAAACAATTTAAAATATTTTGAAAGCTATCAAAATAATTGTCAACTTCGCTAAAAAATAACTCGATTCTATTCGCTGAAAAATTTGTACGATCAAAATAACCGCCTACTTTGTTAAAAATAATTCGATTCTATTGGCTGAAAGAGCTGTATCTTAATGAAAACCAGTTTCATAATGAATCTCATTATGAAACTGGTATTAGTCTTTTAATTAGCGTATTATACAAGAGGAGTAGAAAAACTAGTTATAGTACTGAACCTTGTGTGAAAATACAACTACAGATAAAATAAAATACTGTGTTATATGTAATACTTAATGTCAAGCTAATAAAAATATAGTTACTTTCTGAACAAAACTACCTGTTATAGCACTATTTTATATAGCACTAAGTCTAAAAAAATAAATAAAAATTTCTTTTATTATTGTTGCATCTTAAAAATCACATCATGAAATATACGCACCGTTACTAACCTAAATCACAGAGTTAAAACCGAAAAAGACATAATGCAAATAACTTTCAGCGTTTATGTGTCTGTGTACATGTGGAAGCAGCTTATATCACACTTTGCTTCAGCTAATTCCTGAAATACATAAATTTGCCGAGTTCGTATGTACGTATGCATTATTTTGAAACGTGAAAGCAGAGATTTTCGCAACTTAACATATCTCAGCCATGAAATACAACGGTAAGTACTTACTGTTACTATGAATGGAGATTTACATGTTGTATGAAATAATAATTTAGGTACAGGATTTTTAGCAAATTGTTCTTTTATATTATTAGAAATTACGGTCAAAGTAATGTGTATTAAAATAAATTAAATTAAATTTATATACATATAAAACTCAATAAGGGTAAAGTCCTGACTGGAATACGTTGAGAACGAATTTTTTGTAATATACATCTGTTTTCTAAGTTTTAATGTGATTAAGTCAATTGTTATGTGCAACAGTTTATTTTATATTTTATAACCTCACGATGATGTCTTGATAATGGAAATTAACATTTCCGGAAGCTCAACTATGAACAAAGAAGTTACTAAATCTGGCCAAAACCATTTTTGACTATAAAATTTAATATATAAGATGATTTAGAATTCAGAATTCAACTTTAACGTTAAAAATGTAAGTCAATGTCTAATAAACAATATTTTTTATCAAAAAACCAACTTTTTATTTTTGGTATTCTGATAGTGATTTCATATTTTACTCGGTTTTCGGTACTCGGTACCAAAATAAACAAGCTAACATTAAGAGTTTAGGAAAAAACATAGTTTTAATTTTAGTATTTTTCGCACATTACCGGCGTGAAGTTAGCAGCCAATTTTAGCAGCCAAAATATCGGGAACTGGACGATCGAAGCATCCAGTGGCGCACACATTTTATTTATGAATTTTCACTGATTCCAATTACATGGAAATTTGTTTCAAAATATCTTGGAAAAAAGAAAACAGAAGATACATATTAACATATAATCTTTATACTTTTAAGAAAAATTGCTTCCAAAGGGTTAAAATGTTACTTAAAATAATTTAAAATTTTATAACTTCTAACCGCAATGCAGAGCCAACTTCATATTTGGACAAAAGTTGCATATTTTAATATACTACACATATATTTTGTATACACTGTAGGTTATTTCATTAAAATTTTCAATACTTTTATCATTGTTGCCGGATTTACAAAAATACAATTTTTTTCAAAATTTTTTGTGTTAACGTGTAAATTTTTGATTCAGAAATTACAAGAGTTCATGTGCTGGCTACATCAAATTTTTTAATTTTTAATTTAGACACAAAAACTAAAAAAAGTGAATATGCGACAAACATAATATATACATTGCAATTGCCTAAGAACGTTTCTGTTATTTTAACAGGAAATCCAAAACATGTTTTTTGATATAAAAAAAGAGATCTAATTTATTTACAACATAAAGTTAACATCGTTTATTTAAAACTTCGGGTATTTATTTATTTATTTATGTGTGTATATGTAACCGACAAATTTATTTTAGCTTCAATAATTTTGTGTAAAATTGATTCAATTAATTAATTATTTAACAAATATTTTTTGAATTATTGCAACACTACAAAGCATTATTCTACCCCTTATTTGTTTTAGTTGCAATTTCGTTTGTGTCAACAATAATTTAAAATGACTCGAGCTCTATTTATTTTCAAAATAATTTAATTTATAAATAAAAATAATTATAACTAAAATATTTTCTGTAATAGATGTGTGTCTCCTTAATGGATTGCAGATATTAACTTTTAAAATTCTATTCACTTGCTAATTAATTAACATTTTCCTACATATTTTAAATTACCTGAGATGGAAACTTGCAACTTAATTCTTGACTACTAACTAATCTTCCGAATGTTTAAAACGAAAGTAAAAGCGTCAAACTTGGTAATAGCTAAGTTTGAAAGGACCGAACCAAAGCAAGTTGATAACACTAATACAACATCTCAAGTTCGGTAAGTAATTCCAAATTTAATACTAAAATTATGAGTCAACATGAACACAGAAATACAATTATAATGGATTTCTGACCTCCGAATCCCTTTATATAGTCTAAAATTTTCCATACAAAAGGATTGATTATATAAAGTGAGTTAATATATATTAATAGTAGATACAATTTACTATCGCTTTTAATTTTGTTGTTAATAATCTACAAACAAAGGAAACACTAAAGATATTAAGCACAAATTCAAACATAAATTCTATAGGGATGCTCAAACGGTGGTCCACCGTTTCGGAACTTCGGCCCATCGGGTATCGAATGGCTGGTGCGATTAATAGAGGGTGTTTCATAAGGAATGGTCAATATTTTAATCATAGGATCAGAACTACCAAATATTATTATTTTACTAAATATGTCTAGAGTCAAATATTATCTATTACTAAGAAACAGGGTGTTGAAGTTATCTACTTTATATGGAATTTGGTGAACATAAAATCAAACAATCAATTATTTGACAGCTGTACATTTTCATATGAGTTCAAATTTACATGGTGTATCATACGGACAATCTCAAAATTGATAACAGGCTTATGATTTACTAACTTAAAACTATAGTCGTACCAAATTTCAAGTCAATACGTTAAATAATAAAGAAATTATTGCAAAAAAAAGACGAAAAATAAATTTTATCTTCAACACTCTGTATCTGAGTAGTAGATAACATTTGACTCAGAGTTATTTAATAAAATATTAATAATTGTAGATTCTGAACCTATGATTAAAATATTAACCATTTCTTATGAAACACCCTGTATACATGTAAGGTAATATACTGATAAGAAAATTTAAACATAAAAAGGTCAGAAATAAAATAAAGAGATTTTGAGTTTTGTCAATTTTTGATAATTTTAATTTGGGAAATTGTCAAAGTAAGAAATTTGTTAAATTATTCGTATAAATAACTTTGAATTCAAATAAAAATTATTTAAAATTAGCGTTAAAATTATTATATAGAAATAAACAAAAAAATAATTAGATAAAAAGGCAGGGTGTGGAAAATATAGAAAAAGTATTTATACATTACAAGACGAAGAAAAACTATCAAATACGAGGTGACAAAAGAAATAAACTAGGAGGTGATCTCTAGGGAACGAATTAAAAAGAAGAAAGAAACAGATTAATAAAAGAAACATTACTGAGAGGAAAAAACTAAAGAAAGTAGAAGTATTCGGAAAATAAAGAAACAGATTAAGAAAAGAAACATTTAGAGGGAAGAACTGAAGAAAGTAAAAGAAGTATTGGAACATAAAGAAATTTTATTTATTTTTTCTTCTAAATTTTTTTTTGGTCGAGTCTACTTAAAATCTTAGATAGGACATCTTGTCTGCCGGGTGACCATGATGTGACGAGGAAAAAGATCTAAAAATTTGAACTGTAAAAGTTTTTGTATGCTAAACACCTAATTGTTATAGAGGGTACTGGAAAAGTCAGCCTGAACCTGCTCAAATTTAATAACGTTAGTGGAAAAACCGGAACTCGATCGAATAATTTGTTTTAGAATTATAGTGTTTATATCCAGGCAGACGTCCCGACAGGATTTTTTTGCCTTGTTGGATTCTGGGAGCTCAGAAACGTAGAAAAAAGTGATAAAAAGTGGGAGTAAGAAATTTTTATATAGAAATTATATTATTTACATCCAGGACATTTTTTTTGCATTATTGGATTCTGGGAGAACAGAAACATAAAGAAAAGTGATAAAAAGTGTGGGAGAAATTTTTTCGCCATCACGATATTAATACTGAGACTTATAAACAATAAGTAATAACTCAAAACTAAGTAGTCAATTGTAATAAAAAATTTAAGATTTGTCTTGGAATTAAAAAAAAATGGTGATCAGCATCGTTTCATAGAAATTGTGTAAAAATGTCAATGTAATGCAAGATTAAATTACCACCTAAAATTAATTTTTTATAATAAACGGAAAATGTGAATACTCGCTTGACGGATTTTCCAGCTTTTTTCCAATGATTTCTAATACTTTTGTTCTGAAAATAAATATTTGCCATACTTTATTAAAAAAAGTTTTCACTAATTTTTTTTCTAATAATTATACATGTTCCAACATAAAAATAAAATTTTCTAGTTTGAAACACTCACTCAATCAAAATGTCTTAATAGGATTATCGTTACTTGAAACATGATACATGCTTTGACAATCTCAGTATTGACCAAAAGGTATTGGCACCAAAAAACCTCACTATTAACAGAAAGTTTTAGCAAAATAGTCGAGTACAATTATCTTCTCCAAATTGACAGTCGCTTACCAATAAATTCACAAAAATACATGAATAGATTTCTCATCAGATTCCCTATAAATACAGCATGTGATATTTTAGTTCAACTACATTTGTAATATTTTGTTATAATTATTTTAAGCGGCGCCGGCGTTAAGTTAGTTTAATGAAAGAATATCGTCACCCCTAACCAAAAATTACTTTTCATCACTCTGCATAAACCAGTTTATCATAAACTCCTGATGATGCTAACACAGTTATCGAAACGTACGTAGAGTGATAAAAAGTGTAGTATTGGTTAGTGGTGATATTCTTCAACTTCCCTAAATTGAAAGATTCAGCGATTACAACAATTTTCTATAGCTAAATAGGCTGGATAAATTTCACTAGAATATTATCAATTCAGAATTCACAAAATAAACTTATATTTCCTTTAAATTCAATAAGATGCATTTTAATTTATACTTTTGGCCAGTGCTGTATATTTTACCATTCCATAATATAAAAATAGATTGTTATTCGGTATTGTTTGTACAAAATAATTCACCCTATCGCCATCTCCCTCTAAGCTATATAATATTTCTAAGAACGACAAGCGCAGAAATGCCTGTGACAGGTCGGTTTTCTTATCGGAAAGAAGAAAACCGTTACAAAACCCCTCTAACAAATCTTCTGAAACTATAAATAGGGAAACAGTCCAATAGTTCAGAGAGTATCATCATATCTAGCAGTGTTCAGTCGACATATCATGTCTCGACGTTATAAAAAACGGTTGACCGCACCCTAAAAATTAATATTCTAATAATTTTCTGAGAGTCTAAAAATGTACATAAGTTGTAAATATGTTTTGTAGTAGTGAGAGCAGTTGCTCTAATAATAATGTAATAAAAAATGTGATAATTAATAATTTTGGTTTTGTAATAAATGGGTGAGTAAATAGCCCTTACAGTTCACTTAAATAATTTGATTTATTTTGTGGTAACACTAATTCCTTATAGTCTGAATTAAGGTGGTCCTTCGAAAATTTTAAGCAGCGTTAACACGCTGTTTGCCGTAGTAAATAATTCCAAACTCATATCGATTCTTAATCATGTTTGTTCATAGGCAGTACCTCGAAAATTTATTGGAAAAAGTTACCCAAAATCAGTAAAGTGTAAAGCTTCTTCTGTCATTTTTATACATAATTCTTGCCATTTTCTATTGCTTCCCTAATTGCAGCCGCTCTAGCATCTATATTCTATTTAACTTTACTTTCCATATATATTTATATTTCTCATAAATAGTAAAACATTTAAGAGACTGAGGATGGTGTACACACTATATGTAAGGTGAAGAGTGGAAAAGAGTACGTCAGTATGTAAAATATAAATTTATTTAAAATTCGGCTGAGCGCTTTCGGCTTATAAAGTCATCAAAGCCATCGACGAATTCTTTGATGATGGCTTTATAAGCCGAAAGCTCTCAGCCGAATTTTAAATAAATTTATATTTTATACACTGACGTACTCTTTGCACTCTTCACAGTAATAAATTTGTTCAATTAACGCGATCAAGTGAAATGAATAGAGGGGTTTATATATTCAATTGGCTTTCAACTCACTTAAATTCAACTGGCTTGATCATCTAACGTAATTCATTATTAATTTTAGATCGTAAAAGAATGAACAAGAATTATTTAATTCGTGTGTAATATATGCTGCATAATATGAATTAAAGCACAGAAACTTATATCGTCGCGACATCTTCAAAAAATCTTTGAAGTCATGTGTAATATATGTTGTATAACGGTAAATAGAGCATGTTAAATTGTATCCCCACATATAAGGCAGTAGTTTAGATTTGACAACATCCTTTGGAATTCGTTTGATTTTTTACGGTTTCGTTTTCTTACACTTCCGTCTCTTTTTACTTCCGACTCTTTAAATTCGATTTGATTAATATCCTGAGGTGTGCGGATTTGCTCCATTGGCGCTTCGATAAATTGAGATTACGTAAATATAACGTTCTGTTTTAATAGCATTCTGAATTTATACGAGTTCTATCTATTGGTATTTTGCCGCATTAGTATTATTGTATTTTACGTTTTTGTTCTATTAATTATTAGAAGTTTTACCGGTCTGGTCTTTTAGTGTTTTGATATTTTAGTAATTTGAGAAAATATATATCTAGTTCTTTAATATTTTTGGTTTTCATAAAATATGATTTTGCTATAATGAATGTTTGATTTTTTAATAATTTGATATAATACCCTTTTACAAAAGTATCTGTTTGTTCTTTTAAATTCTGCTAAATTGTGCCTTTCCTGATCAATTCACTTGACTAATGTAAACGCCGCCTTATTCTTTCTTACTAATAACATTTTAGAACTCCATTGGGACAATTTTTTTGATGCGATTTCAAATTCCAACTTAAATTTTAATAGACAAACCTGAGTGTCTACTTGGAGATAAATATTTTTTGTTATGTGGAATCATAGACAGGATTTTAACTTCATTACAATCGTTCAATAAGAGTAAAATTGCAGTGTATAATATAAAGATACCTATATTTATTACAATTTCTAAAATAAACAGCAATTTTAAACCAATATTCTATATGTTCGATAAAAATAAATCATATGAAATATTGATATTACGTTCCATAACATATAACATGATGTACAATTACTTAAAATATTAGTTGTATTATTCAAATTTTTTTTTGTTCATCGGATATTTTGCGATTCGTTATCAATGTGTATTGTGTGACTGAAAGTAGTCTATTAAATATAATAATTCTGGCGTATAAAATACCTCTTAAATCGTTGAACCGTTCTATATATGCATACGGATATAAATTACCCTAAAGTATTAAAATTTGACCTTATATTTCTGAAATATTGATTCACTACACGACAAAGCTCCATTATACACTGCCAAGAGTACAATCAGATATTACTTGACAAATAATTATACATCCCTCTTATTAATTTTTTTCCTTGTTGTCGTTTTTTAGCTAGCTAAATTGATTCTTTTATAATGATTCTGATGCATAATATATTTTTTAATATTTGCAGGAAGTAACTCGCCCTTATAAAAACATGCAAAGTTTAGCTCACTTAAAATCTACTTATTTAAAAACGATAGGCAATAAAACATAATTTTTTATCTAAGATTCTTGAAACCCATCATAATTAGATTAAGTCTATATAAATTTGCTAATCCAATATCATGACAGCTTTTAGTTGTTTTCCTCCATTCACCGGTTTTGACATCTGTCTACGCTCACAAAGAGAAATAAATTCTGGATTTAGGCAAAACGCGAGTGGAATCGATCATTTTCGTGGTTGTTTTAAACCAATCACGTGGTAGTCTTGATTTGAACACAATAATAATTTTTTACTGAAATAAAAGGCATTATAAAGGTTTTTATTGTACATAAAAATTATCAACAAACAATATTGGATCTGACGAACAATACATTTTTCTTACAAATTAATCTTTTTGGAGTATTTAAGATGAATGAATGAACATATAATTTTGGTGTTTTAAAATTTCTAATATAGGGACCAACTAGCTAGAGGTTACCCAATCATTTTATTGGTAGTCTATATATAAGTGATAAGCTGAAAAGTGTAGGATAAGTTTGATTTAGTGCTCTGACAATCAGTATTATGAATGATAAGTTGAATCAATTTACTTTTAAAATATTACACCTTATATGAACAAAAATTTGAAGCAAAACCTTTCATTTATATATAGGAGCAAAAATCGCCCTTTAGTTAAAAAGCAAAAAGAAAACCGGGGACTACAATGATAATATAAAAACCAAATATATTAAAAATTCGTTCAAAGCACAATTAATTCCATGACCACTTAAGTCGTACTAGACAAATTTCACGTAAATGTATTCAGTAATAATTTAATTTAGTATCACATTTATAAATTTATTTGGCAACAGAAAACATAGTAGACCAGATTTTAAGAACGAATAACGGAGAAATCACCATAAATCAACAGATAATTCAAGGTAAGAAGTTAGTTAACCCTTATGAAAGATTAATAATTTCTAATGTATGCCCTTCAGTTCCCCACAATATAGTAGAAACAGAATTTAAAAATCTTGGACTGAAATTAGTTACCCCCATTAAATTTCTTAAAATATATACTACAAATCCTCAATTTAAATATGTACTAACGCCCCACCGAACATACCCACATTCGCATTGATCGACGCGATCCGCGTGCGAATAATGTAGGTTCATACTTATGACTTGAAACATATATATGTAATACTCCTATATCGCCAACGTCCTATCTTTGCCTGTAGAAACAAAGCGTTCCGACAGAAGGAGATGCAAGATCGGAATTGGGTGCCAACGCGGATGCCCATATACATAAATTGCATTGGTGTCGTGTCCCGTGGTGAAAAAGGAACGTAGATAAAAGGAAAGTTAAGCAAACGTAGGCGATTTTACAGCTGTGACGTCTATGAGTATCCGAGGCTGAGTGAGAGAGAAACGATCGTCTATACTCTACAATTGGCGACATACTTCTCTCTCAAGCTAGCGATATAGGAGTCTTACATATATGTTGAAACAGAGCATCGCATTTACTCTAACAGGCTGACGCAGGCACGTACATGAGCGTACACGCACGTGTCAACCGATGCGACACCTGTGGTTGAGACACAGTTTCCGAGTGGCAGTGAAGAAGAGTGGTACCATGAAAGAGGAACTACTACGGGTGCAGCAACATATTATTCATTGTATACCCCATGTCTTGCAACTTATCAGCTATCAGAAAACGAACATTTTCCTAAACATATTCTATATTAGAGGAGGCCACGATGCTACATGGAGATTTACTCGAGCGTCGTGAATACCTATTAGATTAAGAAGGTTAGATGATAGAACGAAAAAACAATGTTATATAATGTATACCCTTTCTTCGGTGGGGGGGGGGCGACTATAGAATTTCAAAAATGTAAAAATAAACCGTTACATGGAAATATCCGAGCACGTCAGACATTGATATTATGTATGCCTAACGTATCTTTAATAATGGAGGATGCTTAATCTGATGGTTTGCACTATGGGGGCGGCTTTACGGAAGGGTTGAAAAAAAAATTAATCGAGCGTGTCAGATATTTTAAGGGGCGGCAAGTATACCCAAAGAAAGTTCTCATTTAATATTCTGACGATTTGGATTTAACGCAAACTCTCGGTGATTTTTGAAAAATGCAGAAAAAAATCGTCCTTTCGAAATACTCGAGCGTCCATTAAAAAGCATAGGAGATAACGTGCAAATAAAAATAGTATATTCTTCAACAAGCATAGAATGAAGGCTATTTTTCTCGAGAATTAATATTCCGACACTCGAAACCGCTCGTGTCGGGATAATTCGAGTGAATAATAGCCATAATTCTATATGCCAAGTTTTTTTACGACTAGGCAATAAATTATATATCTAAATCATATTTTTTATCACAAATCTTCAATTGACACTTACAATATTAAACCTTGACGTTTGTATATTTGACATTTCAAATAAAATGGCAACTAATTAGGTTGGTGCTAAGATGCGATTGGTTAGTTATTTTCAAAAAGTGAGAGATAGAAAAGAGTGAGAAGGCAAGAGAGGCGCGGAGTGGAAAATACATAATTTTCAGCAGCTGCACACACCACACTTTATTGATAATTTTAAGTACTTCAACTTGAAGAAATCGGCAGATTATATTATTTTCGTGATCCCTAAACTATTTCCTTTAAAATGATAAAAAATTTAACCGCGCTCAAGAATTTCAAGGTGGCGTTTTTTTTTCTTTTTTCTAATAATTAAATAATTCACGATTCAAAGTCATCAAGACTGAATATTTACGTAGGATGTCAGACGTACAAAAAGACAGCTATTATATAATTAAGTACCCGTTCTAGTTTTTATCTGGATAGGTACCTAATTCTTTAGCGGTCTAGAGTTATTTGCGACGAAACAAAAGATGTATCCTAATCAGTGGACAATAAAACATCATTTTTCATTGACAACTGCTTATAATATTTAATATACTAGATAGTACGGTGAATTTCAGTCTGTATAATAAATGTTTTTTGAGAAAACTTTATAGGTAAGGGAAAAAATATATAAATTTTCAAAAAACCATGGTGGGGCCAGTGTTAAAAGCATCCACACATTGGGAGTTATTGAAGCCAATCTCAATTAGTTCTAATCATTTCGTTTGAAGTTTCGTCGACACAAGATGAAGAACTTCCAACATTTTAGCAAACATTGGCACCAACGCTATAATCTCTATCCACACATTGGCCGAGCGGTGTTGCCACCAACATTGGCCCAATGTGCGGTTCCAGCTTTAAAGGCGCCTACAGATGACGTGCCAACTTTGAGGCCAGTTGAAGTCAACATTCGGATATTCGTCATAATTCGCAAATCTAAAGCATTCACACGGCGTACATTGATTATGGTACTGGACAATATATGGTAGTCAAGACCTGATCCCTCTGATGTGTGATAGAAATACTGTCTCCGAGGCGAACGCCAGCCAGTGCCAACGTTGGACCGATAATGTCCACAAATGCGCAAGTTGGCGTACGTTTTCCATGTCGTCTGTAGTCCCCTTTACGCGTATTGGATAAAGGTAAATGATAATATATGCATTGCGCAAAAACATGACAAAGTAAACGTTGTCCAACTCCACCACTTCCTTACGTCTCACTAAAATCGTCAGATTCTTCGAATGTACACCTTTTAGGATGTAATTAACTTACCTTACCTTAATCTGACGGGTTCGAGAATTTCTAATGATCAACTGGGTGCAAGGTATCCCTCCCTATATTAATCTGTCGTGCTTCAGTAAATCCCCAACAGAATTGGAAAATGAGAGGATATCTGCTGAATTCGATTATGTGTGAAAAATCTGTTTATAATGATAAATAACCTAAGCTAACCTAATCAGTAATTTTTTAACACTTAAAAAATAAATATCATTTTCTTACCTGAGAGTAATAAATATCCGTCCCTCAGCATCTACTTAGTCGTTCGTGTTTGTATTTTGTTAATGTAGTTGCGGGAAATCAATTTTACTAGTAATGAATAACTAACAAAACCAAAGACCGGACACTTACATTAACCTTTATAAAAAACCCTCCGTCTGATTCACCTTATTTATGATATACGAGAAGCACCATGGTAAATCTAGTGTAAATCCTAAAATTGTTGTTTTATATATTCCCGAAAAGGACTGATCTTATTTGAAGTCGACCATTCTAACGTTGTTATTATCACAACAGAAAATATAATCATTTTTTTGTTTAACGACTACCAATATAGGAATACACTTAAGACTTTTCATTTAAAACTGCTGTCGGGCAAACAATTGTACGACAAAACAAATAACACACGTTTTATTTACGTCAATGGTTCTGGATTCGGATTAACACCGACAAAGTAATATTTGACAATATATTTTTCTCTCGTTTTGTGTTTTCTTCGTCTGACTGTGTCATCTTATTACACCTAATCATTGCCAAAACCGTCTTCTCGTTGCATTTCTTTGGTAATGATAATGATAATAATAGAGTATTGCCAATTCATCACTTTAATCATCACTAATATCTGTATCTATTGATGTTGTGCCTTCCATAATTGACTAACCTGAGTAACCGCCATGTACGAAATTGCGTCACTTTTGTGTTAATCAGTGGTTAGTAACTTGAATCATAAACATATTTAGTTCCTTTCCGGTAACTCTGTGTGCAGAGGGCCTAATAGTTATGTTATTGGATTATTAGATGACTGACTATATCGGTTATTTTCGAATCGCACTAAACAGTAATTTGAAAACAAAACAGCTTGTTCGTATAAGATATTTGCTAGAAAAGGGGCTAAATAGAGAAAAACGACCGATAATATTCTGTTCTCTAAAACCTATCAAGTATTAAATGACAAATGTCATACGTCACAGTTCAGACGTAACGGAAAATTGAGGTTCCGTAGTATCCAACATATACAATAATGCCATATCTAATTTTAATGAAAGTGACGTCACTAATCCACTTTTTTTCTGCTTATGAAAAAATAAGATATCAGAAAATTAAACAAAATACCTGAGTGATATCTAATTAAGCATTCCCTACTGGTTCATAAAAAGGTCCTTCGATTCCTCGAAAGATTTAAAACATTACGGTTATGTTGTATTTATACAAATTCATTAATTGATTTATTTTTACTATCCAGATAATAATCAACTAATAAAATATTAAAAGCCACAACATAATATACTGCTATAAAAAAATTAATATTACGACATATATCAGCTAGTCCTATTACAGAAAAAAAATCCCAAATGTATAGTTAAACATGTTCAGGTCTATTGAAATCTCGTTCGCTATTTTCAAATATTCTCATATTCTTTTTGCTTTTTTAGGCAATAAACTTTATCCAGTCTTTTTCTATAGGTGAAAGAAATTGAACAAACCTCAGCAGCGTATACTTACACTATACAATCAAAATAAAACACATCTACTTCTAAGTAAAGAAACGTTACAATTTCACAAGAAAACCCCAAGGTATTCGCGAGCAGAGCGCTGCTCGAATAAACCAGTTTTATAGGGACATAAAAGTGGAATAAGTTGTAACCGCAACAAAAGAACCACATGCAAATCTGTTGAAAAACTCACCTTGTAATAGAAAAGCCGGAAAAATCACCAGAGTCGATAGGGACGACCGCATTTTCTTCAGTTTCGTCTTGACAATAAATTTAATGATCACTTTGTTTTCCGTTGAACGATCAGACACTTTATTGAGTAAAATCGGGGCACATTTACGTCGACTGTCTTTATCAGTTTGTAATTTCGATCGCGAAAGTTTGGCACATTTTGTTAAACCGCTTGAATTGTCAGAGTCTGGTTAAATTATGTCCTTATTTTACCTGCAAAAAAAGAAATTAGATTTATAAAATGATATATAGTGTGACTCAAATTTAATTGAACACTGTATTGATAAGAAAATCTCACATAAAGGGGTCAGATATGATACCTAAGATGATTAATTCTGGATAAATTAATGTTAGGCAATATAAATATAAAATTAATCAAATAGAAATGGAAAGATTTGTCAATTTTGATTTTTTTTGGATTTTGGACGAAGTAAATTTGTTATTCAATATTTGAATTTTGAATGATACCAAATGTTACAATTTGATTTAAAGCCATATCAAATGACGCCCAACGTGGGGCGCCATTTTATGGGGACCACCGTGTAGATTAGATGTCCTATCTACTATTCGTAATCCGGGCTGGGTTCAACCTGTAACGAATTTCTAAAAAATATTAAAAATCTATAATTAATTTAATTCTTACTTTCCCAGTCCCATCAAAGGGAAAGTATTATGAATGTGCAAAAAATTTTGAGATGGAAATATCCATTTTGACGGACCACGAGAAGATTGAAACTATTTCCAAAGTAAGGTCTGTCTGTCTGTAATCTTCCATGATAACTGTCGAACCGTTTTGGACCAATCAAGCTGAAATTTGGAATGAAGGGTTGGTGTGTGCCAACTTTGCACTAAAGTGCATTGTTTGTCTTCAAAATTAAAAAAAGCAACAAGCCTAAATGTGTATATTTTTCGCCCTCCAGCGGCGAAACTCTGGGGAATTCGAAAAAAAAGGTAAAAATAAAAGTTACATGAAATTTGGTGCTCTACAACTCTGTATAAGAAAATTTTGCACTAAAGTTCATTGCTTTTCCTCAAAATTTGGAATAACTATGGGAAATCTACATGCACATTTTTTGCGTACCCTCTAGTGACGCAACTATTGCAAATTCTAGAAAAAGTTTGATACAAAAATTGTAGGAAATTTTATGTTCTAGAACTTTGTATTAAAACATTTTGCACTAAAGTGTATTGTTTGTTCTTAAAAAATTGCAAAAAAACTTACATGTGTATTCAATCAATGTCAGTCTTGAGGACCTTCTACTTTACCAATTTACCAAGCCTTCATACCAAATTTCAGCTTAATTGGTAAGACGGTTTGGCAGTTATCGTGGAAGATTACACACAGACAGACCTTACTCTGGAAATGGTTTATATATTTTTGGAGGACCTCAAAATGGATATTTCCATCGAGATATAGATTTGCTCGTTCTCTATACTTTCCCTTCGATGGAACCAGTAAAGTAAAAGAAATGGTGCGGTCGAGGAACCCTCGTCAGGAAATAAGTTTCTTACGTTGTATTTGTCGCTTTTAATACCCTTTTTTCATTTTTCCCTATTTTTCCCAATTTTTCTCCATTTTTTCCTATTGTTCTTTTTTTCTTAACTGTCTTATTTTTAATTATGTCCCTGTTTTTCTCAATATTTTCTTGTTTTCCTTACTTTTTACCTATTTTTCATATGTTTCCCTATTAATTCGAATTTCCACGTAAAGGAACTTTTGCCATTTTAAATATGTGAACTTGTGATTCCCATGTCTCCGTCCACTTTGACCTACAGGGCTCAAATTTAATCTCGACCAAGATATGACCCTAAAGTATCTGCATATCATTTTGAAGCAAATCGGTCCACAGACAGACACACTAACAAGCAGACACACTATCACACAGACACACGCACAGAATGAACTTAATAAATACCTTCTTTGAAGTTCTGAAGTAAGTTAATAAGAGATTATTTTTGAGTTTTTTGTCCCCTCTAATTTTAAAATATATTTTGAAAATTGATGCTGTTGCTTGTAATTACTGCCAGCCCCTAGCAAGCAACCTGGTTTGTTTTTTAACAATTTATTTTTATTTTTATTTCTTCATAGTACCATGTTTGTATTATTAATTTTTACCGAAACAAGTTGCCTCCTTTTGCTGACATTATTAAATTCTTGCGGTACCTGACTTTGTGCTCTATTTCTTAAAAAATCAATGTTTATTTCACTTTGTTACAGCAAAAAGAAAATTTCATTAACTTTTTAATGGAACAATTGATTTTTTAATTAAATTTTTAGTTTTCTTATTTTTCTATTCCTGATTTTCCTGGTTTGGCTCATATTGTACTGACAAGAACCATTAAATTAACGATGTTTCGGTACAATCTCATTTTCCACCTTCAAGTCTTGCTTAGTTGAAAGAAATGTAAAAATAAGCAGTTTTTATGTTTTTTTTTCAAGATAAATAAATATATGTAAATTTGACACTAAAACTGATTCGACATTAGCAAAATGGGATTAAGTTATTTCAGTGTACCATGCCAATAATTCTGATTTATTATATTTTGAAAGAAAATTAGGAAAAAGCTCTATTGTATTGCGATCGAATTTGGTTTCACATTAAAAAATTATTTATAGCTTATACAGACATTTAATAATTTTTCATAATTTTGGTAATAAACTGTTTAGAGATAGCGATGATAAAATATGCATGTCACCTAATATAATTGAACAAGCTAAAACTGCTTCAAATAATCTGTTACCTGTCACATGAAAAATATGAGATCGCTTACTAAAAATTTATGGACTGAATATTCAAGAACATTATAAAATAAATGTTATAATAAATATTTTCAAGATTTATCATATAAACTAAACTATTTTTATTTTTATTATGTGTTCAATATTCGGTATATTATTACTCAAAAACGGTTTAAAATTCAAGTGATTTAAATTTTACACAAATAAAAAAATTATAAATATAACTTTTTGACTTAATAAGAGCAAATCATTCGTACTATAATTTTTTGTTTACCGTTTTATGATGGATATAAATTTGAAATTAGAATTTTAAAATTTGTCCGGATACAGAGAGACAGACCAATATCTATTCGTTTACCATATATCATGAATGCGAGTTTTAACACCCTGTATATTAAATATATGTAGAGGAATAGTAAAAACTAATAAAAAGAACCTATACTAAATATAATTTAAAATTTTACATCATCGTAGCGTTCTGCTAGAGTAAGACAAACCCTTTTAGTATTTATGCTACGTGTCTAACTTGAATCTTCTATGATTGTATGTGGTTGGTTATTACCAAGAAATAACGGACTTTGGCAGTGTTGATTCAAAACACGATTGTTTTGAAAACCTACAGGCCTATATTGGGGAACGGACTCGGTGCAAAGCGCCACGGGTGATCTTTCAAATTTCAGTTAATTAATATCCTAAAATATACACCCCAGGTAAAATCTTTCACCAGAATATTAATTAATGATGAAACTTCGAGGTGTTGTCTGATTTGAATTTTTTTTCATTTCGAATGAATGGTAACATGTGGGGAAGCAAAACAGTGTCGTACAATAATAGGAGAAAATTTATATCAATTTTTAAATTAATGTTTAGGTTTAAAAATCATGCGGTCATAAGAATACCATGTACATTATTTTTGGTCTTTTTTATAATTATTCTCACTGTTCACGTATTTTTCTTAAGAAACGAAAAATATTCGTTTCTTATAAATTTTTTCAGGGGTAAGGAATGCAAAATAGTATATTTGATTAGGAGTCCAGAAAATAGGCTTTTTCCGTGCGGGCGTGACAAATTCCCGTGTGAGACGTATAATGAACGATATTCTTTATTATAGTTCGTTGAAAATGAAAACATAATAATAAAATATTACATAAAAAAGATTTTCTTCGGAGTTCATTTTGTTGGCATAAATTTGATTGACAGAGAATAAACATTGCTGACAAAACAGTTTTTGGCATGTATGATTCGTTTCCATGGTTATTCTCATAGGTTATTTTCATAGGTTATTCTCATAGTTTTTCCGTGCGCTGTTTCCGTGCGTTAGCCCGAAAAAGCCCATCTTATACTCTATAAAGCTAGTAATCAAAATATGTTTTTTCAAAGTAGGTATTTTAATAAAAGTTATGAGCTCCCATAGATATTTATGCTTAAAATTAAGCCTTACGTCGTTAATTTTCACCTAAAATAAATTTTCTTACAAATTAATCCTTATCTTAGCCATTAACTAGTCGGATTTAAAAAAAATGATTTCAAACCGATTTACACTATACTTTTATGAAGTAACCTCAAAAATTTGACAACTTTTCGACCTGTTTTTCATTCAGAAAAAAAAATAAAATATCAAAAATCCAGACAGCTACATCTCTAAGTTAAGCCTTTTACAGATTTAGCTCGAGATTAAAAAAACTTTGCGAGCGCCCTCCAAGCGGCAACTCAGCCTCTTGGACTATTTGTGCATTCCCATTTTGTTCTACAAACTAGTCTAAACATGTTCATTACCAGTTCGATTTGGTATTCTTCGGGAGTAACCCTAGGCTATCCATATGTAGCTTGTCTTTAGCGGTCTAATATCTCGCATTCTGACTATATATCGCCGCCCTCCAAACGAAAGGTTCTATCTCAATTGCGATAACTTTATTTACAATTCTACTATTCCCAGAAAAGTAACTACTAGTTGGTGCAAATGGCTGTTAAATAACTCATAAACCACGATTGTATCTTCTAAACTAACATATAGAGCACTAGTAAGTTCCTGTGACGTATATAGGTCAATCAGAGGACCTTTTAGGTGAGGTATCAAAAAATTTAATTTTTTTGAGTTACGACCTATCGTCTGGATGATGACGATGTGTTCTGTCCCCTTTTCCGCACTTCAGGAAAGTTCTCCGTTGTACAGCCCCATTTGGTGCAGGTGTTCTCTCATTGGACTGTAGCGAGTAAGGAGACCCGTTATAATTCTAGCTTGGTTTGTTCTTCAGTTTTTTGTTTGGTCGGTTCTTTAATGATTGTTTTCCTGTGGTGAAGTGCTTTATTCAATCTCGCTCTTTGTTTTTGTTTGACCCAGTCTCGTATGCATCCTCGGATGGCAGATTTTGTAAATGTAATTGTTCTGGGCCCACATATGGAATTGATGAACCTTTTCTGACTAGTTCATGGCCCTCGATTTCACAATGTCCTGGAACTCATGTCAAACTTATTTTGTTGTGTGCTGATAGCGAACTGACTTCTTTTTGGTATTCCCGTACATATCAAACTGTCAGTAGATAGAACGTTCATTAACTTTAACGGTTCTGTAACTAATGATAATGACGTATAGATTGTGACAATTGTACAGAAAATCAACGTGTAAAGTTTTATTCTAAACGTCATTGCCTTTATTTACTGAATCTTTAAAATTAATTGACGTTCTATCTACTGACAGTTAATGTCACTTTTGGGTACACAATAGCCTTTAATGACGCCTGGCTGTCTCTCGTATTATTTTCTCTCGCGTATTGCTAGATTGCGTACAATTCTGTTTGAAATACGCAGTGGGATGCTCAATTGGGAGTTTCTCTGTACATTCCAGCACCAGTTCCTTCCCTGGTCTTGAATCCGTCTGTATATATATACCAGATCTTCTCTCTAGATGTGATCTTAATGTTGTCAGCTGTGAATTTTCATGTTCACCTCGAAGTTATGTGGTCCATTGGTTCCATTTCAAGAATGTTACCTCCCACTATTTCCTTTATTTTGTTAGGGTTGTTCCAACACGAATTTCTGCATCGTTCCGAAACAGTTTTGAGATCATTCTCGTTGCATTTTGTAAGCATGCGCGAACTTCGGATAGTTTCGTGACGGTACAAAAGTATTTACACGTTGGATCGGTTTATGTACGATTTATCATAACCTAATAAATAGAATATAAACAGTACACATGTTTTTACCTAAATAATTTTAATATTTTACTCTTGTAAACAAATCAAATGAGTAACAGCAGCAGAATCTTTTATAGATAGAAGATGAGAAAGCATCTCAAAAACCGCTGACAAGATGCTAAATGCGCATGTCAATCCATACAGTCACTAATTTTTAGCATGTACCGAAATTACCATCCTGAAACTGTAACAAAGACGATCACAAGTTTGGTTGGAACACAAAGGGGATCGTCAGATTACCGTCACCTCTCGGTTGGAACAGCTTTTTTCTACGGCACATGCGCGTGACCGTACGGTGACAGTCTTATGACGTGTTGGAACAAACCTGTTGTGATCCGATTTATTGATCGTGTTTTTTAGTCTTTAAAGTCTCATTATTGCCTCGCCTATGAGTGCTATGGCAATCGCTGGAAAGTTCAGCAGAGCTTCCATGGCTGGACATGAGAAATTGTTAAGGCTATTATTATTGTTATTATAACGAGTTTTTCACCATTAACAATTTTTTTTCAAGCTTGAGCCCCAAAAATTTCATGATATTTGCCAAACTTCTTCCTTGGTATAAAAACTTTTTTTGATTTGATTTATAAGAATTTTATTGTTACCTACATACTGTGATATTTCCCTATAATTTCTCAAATCATGTTCAATTTGTTAAATCAATTAAATGATTTAGTTTATTTAGATTAAAAATACATTATTGACATCTGATGGATCACATGCAATAAATATTTATTGTTATCTTTATCAATAATTTTGTTTTAATTTAATTATCTACAATTTCATATATGTAGATGAATTAACATTTACAAAATGATTGTGGTGATCTATAATAAATTAGTAAATTGTAAAACTTTTGTTCTAATGTATATGATGAATTTATTGATAATGGTAATGTAAATTTGAAAATGCATTAAGAATACATTAAGGATAAATTAGAAATAGCATCATTTACTTGCTGGTAAGATAGGAGTTTATGACAAAAAGCCTTAGTTTTTGTATTCTATTTTTACTTTTTGCCACATACACTATAATATATAGGGTGATTGGTTAAAAGACCGATTTTGAGATTGTGGTATATAAAGGAACAATAATAGAAAAATCGATCCATATGGTGGTATAGTTGAGAAGAAACAAGGGATTAGTCTTGTCTAAAAATGGGGATTAGAAATCAAGTAAGAAAAATCATACTACTTGAAGATAACCAGAATAATACAGCAACTATAGAAACTGAAAATTACAAAATAGATATGGTAGATAGTTTAAAGTATTTAGAAACAATAGCAGATAAATGAATAAGAAAAGGTAATTAATATTATATGGCAAGACTATGACGCAAAAAATGTATGTCTATCAAAAAACAAGAAACAATATTAAACGTCTTTAAAACGATATTCGGAGAATGAAGAAACAATATAGAAGATTAACAAATCACGAGATTGAAAAAATATTGAAAAATTAGAATATGGTTAGTGGAAAGGAAGATCAGAACAACTTAAATGTCATTGCCTTATCATATGTAATTGTTTGTTGTAAATTCCACTTTATTATTTTCTTTCGTTGATAATTCTTGATATATACTTAAAATCCTATTAAGAAAAGGAAAGTTTATGGTTATTACTTCATCCTGTTGCCTTTTTGTAATTATGGAAAATTAATTATATCTCTCTCCCAATCATTCAAAATTTGATGTTACCAGCTAATTACTTAAATTATTAAAAAATTGTTATTGGAATAGTCAATTTTCTTTATGCTTTGATCTATGAGCGTAGCAATATAAAAATATAGATAAAGGACACCGGATAAAACAAAATTAACCTTGGTGAACAGTAATATCACATTTAATTATTTAAAGAAACAAAAATCGAGTCAAGTACCACAAAATTCTTTATTAATTAAAGTTGAACTTTAAAGTCCAACTTTAATTATTAAAGAATTTTGTGGTACGAGACTTGATTTTTATTTCTTCATTGGTGGACCACATTTGAGATTATGGATATTCTTTTGGATTTATTTAATTATTTATTTATTAGGAATATAAATGAAACGAACCCTAAAAAGTGTACTTAAATTTGATAATATTTATATTTGTTTTAAATATAATCTTGACATATATTTAAAAAAAAAATAAATTCGACGTTACATTGAAGGGGAGAGAACAGCGACTAGTTTCGGCAATTATGCCATCATCAGGCCTATAATACATAATGTTAGGAAGAAAAATTTAATAATATGCGAACTTACCAAATTGATTATAAAGAGAGACTAAGATTATATACCAAAAAATTACATGGTTAACCGAAAGTTCATAACACTTGTGCACACAGGTACGATGTAAAGTACGTAAAAAAGTTATTTAAAAAATGGTAAAAGGAATTAAGTGGTACATAGGTGGAATTTATTGTGATGACCGCAGTCCCAATTACAGCCGGCACGTGTAAATGACCAATATCCGGGGTACCACATAGGAAGGAGACCCTACGGGTGGCCAACCATGTACCGAACAATTTGATATCAGGACCAATACCAGGTTCGAAACTAATCTCACTTTAAGGAATTGAAGTACATTCACAATGGCGAACATGATATTATAATGGTATTTTGACAACTGACAGTTGACAGTTAACAACTGACAGTTAGTGAAAACAGCTGTTTATTTAAAATTTTACATAAACATTAATTTTTTTTAACAAATAATAGCCTGAGGGGTGGCATTATACGAATAGAAAACTATTTTCAAACATGATATAAAAAGAGAAATGTTGTTTGAAACAAAACAGATAACTGAGTACAGGAGCAGGCCTCCAAATAAAATAACGAAGAAAGGGAATACGGAAAAAGGTAAAGAAGAACTACTTTTTTTTTAAAAATATATTACATACTAGATTTAGTATTACTTGACCACATTTGAGATAATGGATAATGAATTTATAAATAAATATACTTGATATAAAATAAATAAAAAATATTTTTTTTCAGAGTTATGGCAGTTTTTAAAATCTAATCTAATAATTCTTAATTATATGATATGTGAGATTTAATAGATCTCGGCAAAGGAAAATTTGTGAAATATTTAGTTTTCCTCATCACAATAAAACATATTAGTTTGAGCATTATGTAAGGGTACGTTAAAATTCGCTTTGGTATTAATATAGCAACTACTTTAATAAGATTGTCCGATACTATATAAATAAAAGTAATATCCCGGAGTTTTCGTCTGTTCTAAAGTAAAACCGAGTTTTTTTCATGTTTTAAAAATATCCGCTTATTCTAAATTGTTCATAAACATCTGATAAAATTACACTTTTTTCCTAACTATTAATTTTTTCTATTTATTTATTTTTGATTATGACTATTGTCGAATGTAATATTAGAGAGTAGGAAGAGATAATTTAAAACCCAATTGATTGAACGACATATATATTCACACTTTAATTTTATGTCAAATATATATAGCAAATTAAAACTTCGTAATTCTCTATAATAAATAAAATATATTTCTTTTAGGAAATAAAGCATACAATCAGGTGCCACAAGAATTTAAGGAAAGGTATCTATTTTCGGTAACTAACAATCATCAAGCCTATAGGTACAAACGTTCAGAAATTAGTAAACATTACAATTTAAAAAAGAAATTATTAACTTACCATTATTTAATAAATAAGAGACTGAGAATGGTGTACACACTAAATGTAAGGTGAAGAGTGGAAAAGAGAACGTAAATCTGTAAAATAAATTTATTTAAAATTCAGCTGAGCTTTCAGCTTATAAAGCCATCATCAAAGCCTTCCTGTTAATTTACAATAAAAGTGAAAATATAAAATAAGATTGAAAACTTACGTCAGTAAGATACCCCACTAGAGATCATTACAAATATGACAACAGATTAAAAATAAAATAATAGCAATAAGCTATTGTTTGTTCGGCGTACAACAAATCTGAGTAAAAACCATATTGTCAAGAAAATCAATATCAATTATTTGATATCAATTATTGATTATCTTGAACATACGGTTTTTACTCAGATTTATTGTACGCCGAACAACCATTAGCTTATTGCTATTATTTTATTTTTAATCTCTTGTCATGGTGTGTAAGTTTTTAATTTTGTTTTATATTTTCACTTTTATTGTAGATTATAGTATATTACATAACGAGTGAGGAAAGTGGCATATTTCGCACGAGTGGTAGTTCAGCACGAGCCGCGTAGCGGCGAGTGCGGAACGTAACGAGTGCATGAAATCCACTTTCCAACGAGTTTTGTACACTATTTTTCCTACGACCAACAATATTTTAAGAATAGTCTATTTGGTTTTCTCATATGACACGATTATTTCTGGTGATGTACATTCACATTCGCTATCACTATCAGCTTCCATTTTTTATGTAAGAAATCGAAATTTAAATTTTTTGTTTATTTGCTATAAGAATAATTTAAACTTTAAAAATATCTTTTATAAAAGTACCTAATTATTCTGTTCAGAATTCACAAAACATAGAAACAGTAATTTCTTTAAAATTTTGACATAAGCCTACTTTATTATATTTCACTTTTATAAAAAAATAACCTTAGCATCAAGCCAATTAAAAAAAATATTTTAAATAATTTTTATACATTTTTTACTTTCATAACTTGAAAAATTTGCAATTTTAAACCCAAAATTAATTTTGAATTACAAACTATTAATAAATTTAAGAATCGGGTTAGAAGATGTATGCAACACACAATACAAAAACGGCTGTCTTATGTGTTGCATACATTCTTTTACATTGAAGTTGTTTTATAATTCATATGGACACTTACATAACCTTAAAATAATATTTCAAAACATTTTAGTTATTAGGTGGTCGTAGGAAAATAACAAGCAACTATTAGATCAGTTTTAAAATGGTAAGTAAAATTTATTATGTATGTACATAAGTAGCATATTTCGTCCTGTTTTTAATAATTCATTCAAGTGTGCGTTATAATAACACGCAGCGCGCTATTATAACACACGGCTGGTATGCGTCTATGTTGATATGAGACACTTTCCAAATATCAAAACAGTTGTGCTATTTGTAGTTTTCATAGGTGGTCGTAGGAAAACACCTTTTATTAAGGCTTTGATGATGGCTTTATAAGCCGAAAGCGCTCAGCCGAATTTTAAATAAATTTATATTTTCCACCCTTCACATTAGTTAATAATTTAAAAATTGATCATATTAGTAACTTAACAATACAAGAAGCCACCATAAATGGGGGGAAGTATGAATGACCACCATTTCATCCAAATTCCAAACAATAATTTTTTAATGTATGCCCAAACTATACAAATTGGGGAGAAAGTAGCCACGTGAAAATGCAAATGTCCAAAAGGCAATTGGAATAATTGACATGAATGACAAGTGACGAGAGATAGTACTACCCTACACGCGGAAGTGCGGGGGGGGTAACAATAAATTTAACTAGTAAAAATAATTGTAATGATAGTTCCAATATTGCAAAAAGGTAATTTAGATGAAACGCTTGATGCTGATTCGGTACAGCCAAAGAAAAAAAGAATAAAAACAAAAATAAGAGAACATGAGGTTGACAAGTGACAGTGTTACGTTTTTTGTGCCACCCTGTATTTTTATTATTCCTTTACTCGGTCTATCTGATTTCAGCTCGCTTTATATCCCTCCTCTAGATTTCCCTCTCGTTAAGTTATTACTATAAAATGTCCTTCCCATGTTATCAACTCTCTCTCTCTCTCTTTGCCTATTCAGTCAAACAAATTGACTTATATGTCTACTCTGCTGTAAAATGAAAATTTTCATTCTTCCACTATTTATATAGTGTGTTTTTATTATATTATATTATTTTATATATTCACCAAAATTCCTTGCCTTCGTTGTTAATTATTTCTACGCTTTTAACTTTTATTTACTGTTATTTTTATTCTTTTTAATGTCGGTATATTTTTTTTTTGTTATTTTTACTCAATAGTTCATATCTTATCTTTTATAACAATATAAATTATCTGATGCCTGTATCTCGTTTCACAAAAAGAGAATCTATTTTTTAATTTTTTTTTTCAGATTGTCTTAAAATTTAATTAATTTTAATTATTTTTGTATTTCATCTTTTGATCTAAAATACATATATTTCATTTTAATATTATCATCGCTTTATATTCTTTTGCAAAAACAGAGACCACGAAATCTGGTAATTCATAAGATTTTTGTCTCATATTTAGGGTTTTTTCCTTGGACTACATTTTTTCCCTTGGACTACATTTTTTCCTTTGGGACTACGTTCTTTTTGGACCAAGCTTGTGTTTCTTGGGCTACATTTTCTCCTTTGGGACTACGTTTTCTTGGACTACGTTTTTCTTGGACTACGTTTTTTTTGGACCAAGCTATCTAAGTTTCCTTTGGAAAAGGAAGATAAGAAAAGCCTCAAGAAAAGCTAAGTTTTTTTTCTTTAAGAAAAAGAAAAAAAACTTTGAAACTTTCGTTTATCGTAAAATAAACAAATACAACGTTTAATTTGAGTTTAATTTCCTTAAACCCACAAAAAGGACGGATTTTGAAATATATCATATTTTGTTTGTCAATGGTTTCTAATTACATCAAAAAATCAATTAGACTGGCGTCCAAATTTTTTTATATTTAATATTTTACTTCTGATATATTTCAAATTCTATTCGAGGTTCGAACCCATAATAAAATGAGCTTAAATCACATTAATTATTTATTATCAATAAAAAAAGTATCGTTTCAACAGATGACAAATTGAAAGAAAGAGATGGGTTAAGAATCACATGCGAAAATATAAACAAAGGGCCACAGGAGATACAGGAACTAAAAATTTAGACAACAAAGGGGGAGAAAGGGAAAAAACCAAATGGGAGAAATAATAATAATATTTGGGGGGAGGGGAGGGAAAGATTACAAAGGGAAGAAAGTACGTCAAAAGAAAATAGAAATCAAATAAAATAAATATTTTTGTTTTGGACTGTCCAATATCACGTTTCATAGAACAAAACCAAAGTTTACAAGAATGAAATGAGTCAAAAATAGTGATTCACAAATTATTGAAAGTAGAACAATAAAGAAAAAATTAGTTTTATCGTGGCGAGTGGCGATGGCGATTTGACCGCGAAGAAATTTTTAGTTTGAGCACGAAGTCGAGAAAAAGCCTCATTCGGACCTTCAGCCGTAATTACACTATTTTCCGACGGGAGATAAATTATTTGACTTTAAAGCCGAGTCCACATCAAGAAATATTTATGTTGTGCATTGTATTTGCCGCAAATTTTCTCGCGTTCGTTAAAATTTTTATAGATATGCACAAAGAAAAGACCAATATTTTCGTCAGATTCAACACACGCTGTACATCGGTCTGTCGGTTTTTCTGCCTAATTCAAAGAAATTTGCGTCGAACGCTTGTTTTTATGTGAACTGGTTGGTTTATTTTTTGGTGCGTGAGTAGTTATTGTCCTCCCAGCTTTAAAAAAGAATTGTGCGGTTTATATAATTATGGATTACCTACGACGTAATAACAAGAGAGAAAGAGGAAATAATAAACGTAGATGTTACTTAATAAACTGGAAACTTTTTTGACACAAAAGCCAGAGTCATGGTCAAAACTATGCAAAAATAGATGACAACAACACTGCATATTTTCGTCGGGTTCAAAATGCAACATTCAAGGCACAAATTTATTGATTTGGACCAGGCTTCATGTTCAATCGTATATAGTAGCGGGTTAAAATGAAAATAAATTTTATTCAATATTTTCTGTAAGGACGATTTTTTTTTCGTTCTAATTCTTATTCAATTTTGTTTTCAATTATTTATCTTTGAATTCTTTTATGTAATTCCCAGCTTATATTCTTCTATCTTTTCATATAAAATACTTCTGTTCTCCAATATTATGTTGAATTTTATTTTAATAAGTAGACGAAGCGAAGGTCTTTATTGACTTTACAATGTCCGTCCGTCTGTCTATCTCAGCGATAACGCGAGAACGGTTTCGAATTTTCTTTTCTGTTTTCAGCTATTGATAGCTGGTCGACTTGGAACTGTTAGTTTGCTGAGTTTATTTATTTCTTTACTTTCATATACAGTATGTGAATGTTTTCTACCTTTATCTTGACAATTTTAAAAAACTATTATTTAGAATTGAACCCCGGTTATTAAAAATTTAGCGCCGTCCTTCTAAGTAATATGTGATCATCAAATATCGCTCTAAGATAAAACTAAAATGTTATTGTAGAGAAAAATTATGAAGACATAAAAATTCTTATTTTTTAATGTAAATTGAAATGATTGCATATCTGAACGTAGTTTTCAATTCTGATAAACTTTTCCTTATAACAATTTTCAATATTGACAAAAATAATTGTAGTTTACTTGCACATTTCACATTCATAAATCATATTTTTTTTACCCATCGTAAACGACTAAAAAAATCGGCTGTGTCACCCCAGAACTTTTCCGGCTCGGCTGTAGAGAATAGGATGGTTTTAATTACAAAATTACATTAATTTATAGAACAAATTTTAAATAGCAAGCCAATGGTGAATACGTCTACCAAATTGATATTTCAATGTTCATAATGACATAAGCAGGCTCATGCGCATATTATATAGCACACAGCTAGCTAAATGATGGGTAAAAACTAATGGGAATTCGGTAAAAAGTTTGATACAACAGTTGTAGGAGATTTTATGCTATACAACTTTGTACTAGAACATTTTGCACTAAAGCCCATTGCCATAGTTTATTTTCAAAATACAAAAAAGGCAAAAAGCCTAAATGTGAGTATTTTTCGAATTCTAGCGACAAAACATTGTTTGTCTTAAAACTTACTAAAAATTCTGGAAATACATTAATACAAAAATTGTAGGAAATTTTGCACTACAACATTTGGCACTAAAGTGTATTGTTTGTCCTTCAAATGTAAAAAAATATCAAAAATCTCACATGTGTATTCAATCAATGTAGGTCTTGAGGACCTTCTACTGTACCAATTTAAACCAAAACTAATGGTCGCATTTTAGGCACACATCAACCCCTCATACCAAATATCAGCTTAATTTATCAAACGGTTCGGCAGGGTCTAGGAATATTCCCCGACAACAATTCACCGACGGAAATTTCCCTGACAGCAATTCCCCGACAGACAATACGCTGACAGGAAAATTCCTCGACAAACAATTCGTCGAACGGAAAATTCCCCGACAAAACTATGTTATCTTAATTTTTGGCATAGCTAAGACATAAAATTGAGGTAAAGTGTAAAATTATTGAAAAATCTAAAATTACGTTATTTTAACGAAAAAAAGACTGTATGATTTAGGTTAATAGTAATCATAATCGTAATTATTTATTTTATATGTACATGTATATTATATTTATTTTAACAATTCCACAGAAATTAATAAATCAGGATCATCCAAATATAATAATATAATATAATCGATAGTCATTTAAAAACCCATTAAAAACTAATCACTTAATAATTGTTTTCTGAAATAATGGCAGCTAGTTCTTCAAATTACGTATTTAAAGAGATGCAACTTTCTACGACTTGATGATTTCGAACAGTTCGTCTGATCGTTAACATTATAAAATGGCACTTTGTTTATTTGCGAAAAAGGGAAGCAAAATTATTGAAAATGTGATTACTACTACAAAGTATAGTGCAATGCTCGAGTTACAACGTTTGGCTATGCTGTTATTAAAACAATTAGTGAGCATAACCACACTGCCGATATTAGAGAAGTATAAAAAACCAAATTTTGTAATAAGGTATGAGAAAATGCAAAAAGTACCCAATACGCTTCACATCTTGTTATCTCGATGGTATCTATTGGACCTAGCCAGCCTACTGCAGCTTGCTTACCGAAACTTTCCAGCATTAAGATAACTATAAGAAATATCCGTTCAAAGGCAGCAGCTGCTCCGATTTTGCCACTCCATCGAAGCGATATAGTTTTTCCATAAGAATACACAGTAACGTACACTGCAGCACCGTTTTTGCTATACGATTCTGGACCAAATGACGAAAGACTTCTGATCTTTAGTAAGGCAAGAAATAGTTCACTTCTATCTCAAACCGAACTGGTATACGGATGGAACATTTAAATCTGTGTATCATTTGTTTTACCAACTATTCACATTAAGTGAGTTAAAAGAAAATATTTCAGTTCCTACGGTGTGCGTGTTAGGTCAAACAAAACAAAACAATCCTACATTTGTTTGCTGCAAAAGTTAAAAAATTATGCCTGGAGTGTCTCCAGCAACCATCCTCACGGATTTTGAAACTGGCATGATAAGTGCTTTTGCCCAAGAATTTCCAGCTTCAAAGCATCGTGGGTGTTTCTTCCAATTTTCACAATGCATCTTTAGAAAAATTAAGTCAGAAGATCTACAGAACCGATACGAAAGCGACAAAGTGTGAAGGGAAGAAGACAAACAAATAAAAACACATTTGTCGGGGAATTTTCCTCTTGGCGAATTGTTTGTCGAGGAATTTTCCTGTCGGGGATGTTTCCAGTCTGGAAACTGCTTGTCGGGGAATTATTGTCGGGAAACTTTCAGTCGGTGAATTGTTGTCGGGGAATTTTCTGGCTCCCAGTTCGGCAGTTATCGTGGAAGATTACACACAGACACACAGAGAGACCATACTCTGGAAATGGTTTCAATCTTCACGGTGGAACTCAAAATTGATATTTCCATCGATGTTTCGATTTTTTTGCTCGTTCACTTTACTTTCCCGTTGATAGGACCGGGAAAACAACAATTAATATCTGATGATTGTATTTCAGGTTTTAGACCAAGCGCAACTTTTTATGACAAATAAGTTTATTGCATAAAATTAATGGTTTCTAGAGGACTGTCTAGTCGGACCCGGTGAAAACCCAATAGATCTGTTTTGACGGATATCTTGTCTTATTAAAAAAGGTCCGTCACTCGGCTGTTTAGTTTGAAATAAATATAAGAGATGAAAAAATAAAACAAGAGTCTAGGGAGCCAGCGTAATTAACCTGTATATTTTAATTTATTTTATTAAAAGAAGTCTTGACTATATAAATCTAACCTGTGTATTTTAATTTATTTTATTAAAACAAGTCTTGGCTATCTAAATCTAGCCTGTGTATTTAAAAAAAAAGAAATAACTTCCATTTATTTCGTAAAAAAATATATCAGGAATCGAACCAGGATCTTGTATATGTAACGCACACATGCCAGCATTAGACCACACCATATCATAATGATGAATAATCAAACTTTCAAGTTAACGTACGACTATTAGGCAGTCGGACTGTGCACATGCCAAAGCTCGGACGGGTCCGACTAGACGCACCTCTAGACACTGTATATAATTGTCCATTTCTTCTTTTCCATGAACGTTAGGAACCCCCACTTTTTTCTTGAAAATTGTTTCTTTTCCTTTCTTGTCTTCCACTCTACTATTTCTTTCTTTCCCTCGTGTTCTTTAATATTTTATTCCATTTCAGTTATAGTTTTATCCATTAATATTTTAAGGTTACCATATTTTCTGCAGTTTCGTTGACTTTCTCTACTTCTTTTTTTTTTTAAAGTAGCAAACTTGCATTTTTTTACCTCTATAATTCTTATCTTGCATTACTTTCTGACTATGGTTTTCTTCCATTGTCATCATCATTTTCGTTAGCAAATTCTACTATTTTCTATTATACTTTTCATGATTTTATCATTTTTCTATCACCTCTTTTAAGCATTTCCTCATCTACATTTTGTTCCTGTAATATTTATATCACATCTTCCTCTCGTACTTCTCCTCTTCCATCTGTTTAATTTTCTTTCCCCACCATTAAATCAATCTAGCTTATCACTTTTATCCATAACTATCGCTTGACTATTTAAAATTACTGAGGCCCAAAAGCCTCAGTATTAGTTTCGTGATGGCGAAAAAAATTTCTTACCCCCACTTTTTATTACTTTTCTCGACGTTTCCAAGCTTCCTGAGTCCGAAAATATAAAATAATTCTGCCCGGGATGTGTCTGCATCTAAACACTGTAACTTTTGAACGAAAGCTCCCATCGAGTTCCGGTTTTCACTTTATCGACATAATTATTTTTGTCTAAGGAAGAACTCTATTGAATTTGAGCAGGTTCGGACCGGCTCTTCCGGTACCCGCCATACGAATTAAAGTGGTTTGCATGGAAAAACTTTTTCCAATTTAAATTTTTAGAACTTTTTCACTTCACATCATGTATAATATTTCCCTAGATGTATATGTAAAGTTTGGCCAGTATCGCACAAGCTATTCCGGTACCAGCCCCAGAACGATCCGTAAAAATCAAGTCCTCAAGGGATAAACTTTTTTACAATGCAAATAAAAAAAATACGTCAGGTCATGTATAATAGTGTTCTACATGTATTTAGCTCCAATGCTTCGCAGCATAAAAAGTGTCCGCTCGATGCGCTGAAGTCCCGAAACGGCGCACCACCATTTGAGCGTCTTTAGAATTTAATTTTCGAATTACGTTAGTGTGGTTATTTCAATTGATTACTTATTATTCGGTTTTGAAATAAATATAACAACATAAACCTCTCGTATCACATATTGATAAACTTGATATAAAAGGTACGCTACTGTAAAATTGAAAAATAACGTATCGGTTTTATTTTATTTAGAGTTGAAATGATATTACCTACGTATGTCGCGGCGGGCGGGATCCAAAAATGTAATAAATTTGTGAGTAAAAATTCTTGAGTTGAATAGAAACTATCTTTTGAATAACACGGACGCGCGTATTCCAAAGAAGAATCAGGTAATAGATGACGAGTTTTTATTACTTCTCTGGAACGTATATAAATCTGTTTGACACTTCTGACGCTCTAATATATAAAATATTTGCTCTCCTGCAGATATCCGACTTGTGATATTTGAATTTATGTTTTTAGATAAATTTTAACGCCGGTCTTATTATAGAAAAGTGTTTATTTATTCTAGAGGCAGTTAAAAATTGGTATTTTTTCATTATACTTTTGTCAGAAAAATTTTTACTGATAAAATTGCTGCATTGCAGAAAACTTCCATTTGAGTTGTCAAAATTCTAATTCAAACCCATATGAAAATAATATTTTAAATATTTGAATTTCTTTATAACTTTGTCGAAAATAGTCGCCAAACAATTTTTTTTTAAACAAATTTAAAACTGTTTGTGGTATTTACCTCGTGTTTCATAACCTTAGTAGGAATAATAATAATAATAATAATAAATGGGTTTTTTTATATAATGTTATAAATAATACATTTCTAAACAGATAAAGGGTTATAACTGGTTCAGTTGTGGGAACTCCACCCCTGTTCTTCCACCAGTACCTTTATCATATTATGTTGGAGATTACCAATTTGAAATGCATATACATTATGAAAATTTAAAATTAAAGAACGGTAAAATAAGGGAAAAAGAGAGAAGAGCAGATGAAATGAAATTGAGAATCAAAATAGGAAGAATGATATAGAAATAGAAAGAAAGAGTTCACTGTTTTGCCAACAAAAATTTTTTGAATTTATTACTTTCCCGGTCCCATCAAAAGGAAAGTATAGTGAACGAGCAAAAAAAATTGAGATATGGATGGAAATATCTATTTTGAGGTCCCCCAAGAAGATTGAAATCATTTTCAGAGAAAGGTCTGTCTGCGTGTCTGTATGTCTGTGTGTCTATGTGTCTGTGTGTCTTTTTGATATATTCAATAACCGCTGAACGGTTTGACCAATCAAGCTGAAATTTGATACGAAAGGTTGGTGTGTGCCTCGAATGCGACCATTAGTTTTTTGTTCAGATTGGTGCAGTAGAAGGTCCTCAAGACCGAAATTAATTGAATAAACGTGTAAATTTTTTTGCCTTTTTTTAAATTTTAAGGACAAACAATACACTCTGGTGGAAAATGTTATAATGAAAAGTTTTAGAGCATAAAATTTCCTACAATTTTTGTGGCAAACTTTTTCCAGAATTTCCAATAGCTGCGCCATTAGAGGGCGCCAAAAAATGTGCATGTAGTTTTTTCCGTATTTTTTCCAAATTTTTAAGACAAAGAATGCACTTCAGTGCAAAGTTGTAGAGCACCAAATTTCTTTTAACATTTTTTTTTCGAATTGCCCATAGTTTCGCCGCTAGATATTTAGGTTTTTCGCCATTTTTTTTTATTTTGAAAACAAACAATGCGTTTTAGTCCAAAATATTCTATTGCGAAGTTGTAGAGCATAAAATTCCCTACAACTTTTGTATCAGAGTTTTTCTCGAACTCCCAATAGTTTCCACCCATGATTTTAGGGTATCCTAATTGTTTCAGTGTGCTATATAATGTGTTCCTTCTTGTACGATTTTTGTTTTTTTTTTGGTCATGTTTTTACCTTTATTTCGCGTTTTTTACCTTTTTTCTTTTTTTGGCATTTTTACCCATTTTTTTCCCTTTTTCTTGCTTTTTTTTTAATTTTTTGGTCTTTTTTTGGACTTTTATGAGCTTTTTGTCGTTCTTACCTTTATTTGTCTCAATTTTGCCTCTTTTGCTTGTCTTTACTTTTTTTGGCATTTTTATCACTTTTTAGTCTTTTTTTGTTTTGTTTTTTTAAACTTTTTTTAATATTTTTTTTGTGCATTTTTGTTCTTTTTTGACCACTTTTTGCATTTTTGGACGTTTTTTGCCTTTTCCCTACGTCTTATTTGGCTTTTTTATACTTTCTGTTGATTTTTGGTTTACCCTTTTTATCCCCTTCTTGCCTTTATTAGGCCTCTTTTCCTTTTTTGCTTTATTTTACGTTTTTTTAAGTTTTGTTAGGTATTTTTGATTTTTGCCTATTTTTACTCTCTTTTTACTATAGTTATAATTTTTGCTGAAATTTAGCATTTCTTTATCATTTTTAACAATTTGTTTGTAAATAATTCGTTACTTGTTACTATTTATAATAACTTGTTACCGTTTTTAGTAACTTTTGTTGTTTTTCATTTTAATTAATTTTTGTGCATTTTTGTAATATTTACCCATTTTTTTTCAGCAAATTACTTCATTTTTACAGCACTTTACTTTCCCACTCAGGAATTTTTTATTTTATAACTAGAAGAGCCAGGAAAGTTCTGGGGTGACACAGTCGAAAAGTCAGAATTTATGCTATTAATATCATTGATGCAAACGTTGTAAATAAAACAGGTATAAGAATTAAAGTCTTTTTCCGAATATTCACATTACGAATATCTGTTCTAAAGGTCAATTTACTAAGCAGATATGACGATTTTTACATATTAAAATTTTATGAGTCAAACAGTACATATGTAGAAGTCTCCGGTTTTCCATTTTTAACCATTTAAGTTCAGAAAATGTATGTGAGACACGTTCAAATTTCTTTATACCACATTTGTGAATATGGATAACTTTTTGTCCTTAATTCTTCCTATACCTTGAATACACTCCATAGTCTGCCTAATATGTATGTATCATATGTAGAATAATGAAGTATCTGCTTTTTAGTGAAATTGACCTGAACAGATTTAGGTCAGTGAAATTGGCACTCACTTTTACGAATTTCCCAAAGATTTTGTGTGCATTCGTTTGTCCATCGATTGTCCATTATTGTCCACTAATTATTTTCGTTTGTTTACCCTTCGTTTTAAAATGGTGGCCCGAAAACATTTTTTTGCAAATTTTGCTCTCGGCGCCCACAAATTGCAAAAAAAAAATTTCAACCGCACAGGTCATTTGTTCTTTGTTTGTCCACGTTTGTCCACCCACCGGTTAATTATAATTAATTATATAAATTTAAAAAAATTGTGATTTTGTGAAGCTGGCACACCCTTTTTTGAATTTTGAAATTTTTTTTCGTGCCTTCGTTAGTCCAAGATTGTCCACCTAAAATTTTTGTTTGTCCAAGCACCATTTCAAAATCGACGATTTTGGTTTTATTTAATGTACACCTTAATTTTTAAAGAAAAAAACTTTATAAGGTTTTTTTATTTGAAGGTCAAATACCGCTTAATATAGACTATCCATTTTTTTAAAACAACGTTTCGTCTTTGAAGGGCCACCATCAACTATTTTTTTTAATATGGACCTGTAAATTTTATTTCATTATTGAAATCCTCATTTTTTGATTATCCAACCATGTAGAATATTTAATTTTTGTACGTACTTTGGGAATTTTTCCAAGTACGGTCATGTTCCATTTTCACTGAAACATTTTAAACAAAATTAATTAAAAATTGAATCTACTTTGAGCTTAATTTCTATTAAATATTTGAATTTAAATTTTCTTAAATAACTACAATCAAAAAATAATAATTATTTATGTACCATAGGTATAAACATCTGTTTATACTCGCGGTGCATACAAACTTTTATGTCATATTAGTCATTGCATTCCAAATATAAATATTTAAAAAAAATCTGTTTTTGTCTTTATGCGCGCGCGGGCCATAAAGTGCATTTTGCGGGCCATATAATGAACAGGACCGTACATAGAAAAATTCTTTAAGTTTAGTTTATTGTCAAAACCTTAAGTGTTCTACATAATTGAATAGAAAAAAATGAGGATTTCAAAGATGAAATAAAAAGTACAATTTCAGGTATTTAAAAAAGATTGTTGAGGATGGCCCTTCAAAGACGAAACGCTGTTTTACAAAATTGGATACGCTATATGAATCCATATTTAGCCTTCAATAAAAGTTTTATAAAGTTTTTACCTTCTTTAAAAAATAATGTGGTAATTAATTAAAACGAAAATCGCCAATTTCGGTTTTTCCTAAATATCTCGGAAACGGGACCTAATATTTTAATTTTGAAAAAATCTATTAATTCGTCTTGAAAATACACATCTTTTTCACCATTGGATCTATTTCGGTTTATTAGATCTCTGTATACGCAAATTAAATTCGATCCACCCTGTATACTCTAAACTCAGTGAAAAAAATATTTATTTTGTTGCATAGTATTATAATTTTGAAAAAAAGAACCTGAAGATTGTCTACTGGAATTTTATTTGAAGATATTAAAAAATCATTTGTCTGTTCTCGTCCAGACAATTTAAGCAAATGAGAATTCGCTTTTTTCCCTTCGTTTTGAAATAGTGCTTGGACAAACAAAAATCTTAGGTGGACAATCTTGGACTAACGATGAACAAACGAATTCACGAAAAAAAATTTCAATTTCAAAAAGGGTGTGCCAACTTCACAATTTTTTAAAAGTGATATAATTAATTATAATTAAACGGTGGGTGAACAAACAAAACTAATTGCTGGACAAACGTGGACAAACAAAGAACAAACCACCTGTGCGATTGAATTTTTTTTTGCATTTGTGGGTGCCGAGAGCAAAATTTGCAAAAAAATGTTTTTGGGCCACCATTTTGAAACGAAGGGTGGACACACGAAAATAATTAGTGTACAATAATGGACAATCGATGGACAAACGAACTCACACAAAATCTTTGGGAAATTCGCAAAAGTGGGTGCCAACTTCACTGACCTAACAGATTTAGCTTCATTAAACTTGCGCCATTTATTGGTTCAATTATTAACTTGATTAATTGAGGTTTGGAACTTTTTCTGCAGCTTCTTCATAATTTATTCCTACAATCCTATGCTAACGAAAGTGGCCAGTGCGGGAATATCGCTTTCAATTCATAAAGTTTGAGTTAGAGACTGGTTGATGTATCTGCCACAATTATTCGAGTAAGAGTAAATCAGTTGATACTGAGGCGCCACTGCACCACAGTAATAATATAGCAGTGATTCCACAGCCCGAGAAAGAGTGCTGCCAAAATTATCAGATGTTCCTGAAAATTATGTTACAAACAGGTATTTCATAAAAAATGTAATTAAAATGCCTTTATTCTTATCATAATATTTCAGCTCAGAAAAGAACTTAAATATTCAAACTAAATATTAACATTTTCTTCTTCGACAGTTTGATAGGATTTTATTGAACCAATCATTTCTTTTGTAACTACTATTTAAGCTAATGGAGGCTGGTAAAAGTGAATTTACAGTTTTACTATACAAGCGATTTATTATTTCACACGCGAGTTTTGAATGGGGAATTACTACGTCGCACTTTATATCTTTATAATTCAAATTAATAACTATTGCGGATTGTACGATAGGATTCTCCTTGCATAATGTGAAATTTCCCGATCCTCAAGTACTGTAATATTTACATAGATGACACCAAGTCCGATTTTCATTCTGATTTTGATGCTATTAACCAAAATAGGTCCAGCAGTTGGAAAGTTGGTTGCATTGAATAATTAAAACCGTAAATCATGAACACCAAAATGTCAATATATGGATTCAAAATTATGTTACAATTGACAATTATGTTACACATTATTGGTTAGTAGAATTTTGAGAAAAAATATGTTACAATTTGATAATTATGTTACAAGTGGCAACATTGCAGTATAGCCAATATTGCTAACAGTTTGCCTACAGTCTTGCATAAGCAGAGGTAGAGTAATATAATTTTTTCTACAACCACTATGCAAAACACGCTTTTCTACATAAGTTTTTATACGCAAAGTAGGCCTTTTCTTAATTTCTTTGATATCCGTGGGAAAAGTAATAATTCAGCCTGCGAAAAGTACGCGCTATGGCACTTTTCCCCACGGAAACGTCAAACACAGACAGCTATGACCTGTCAACTTTTTTTGACAGTTTAACATTATAGTGAATTTCTGGAGTTCAAATTTGAAATTGAAACTAAAAGTAAGTAAACTATTTATTTGATTATCTATTTTAATTTATAAATTATAAACAAATTAATTTTTCTATATTCAATAGTCAGTTTTTAATTATTTATTTTCAAAGTTTAAGTAAAATACCTATATAAGTTACTGTTTTTCTTTTATTAATAAATGTGGTTGTAGAAAAAATATTGTGTACAACTTGTACGCAAAGCACTTTTCCCACTCGCTAGATTTGCAGCACTCGCCTACGGCTCGTGCCACAAACTTCTGCACTCGTGGGAAAAGTGACGCTTTGCGCACTTGTTGTACAAACTACTATTGCACTTTAGTAGTAACTTTTTTTTTGATAATAAATTTATTGCTTGTCAAATAGCATTTTGTTTGTGTAAAAAAGGACTGACATGGTGAAATTGAACGATAAATTGTATAATTTGCCTGCATCTTGGGCGTGATACGAAGACCTAATTCAAATATGTATATTTAGATGATAATGGATTATATTTCCCACACAAGCAAAAACTGGCAAATTTATTAAAGATTTTCCATTTTATGAACAAATTTCAAAGGCATTATTAAATAAATAATTTTCTACACTCTTCCTTTGAGTAGTTTTTAAGTGGTAATCATATTTCATTACCTTTTCCTTCAGCTAAAAGCATAATTTTTTCATGAAAACTCAAGCTGTTTGAGAAATTGTAAAAAGTTCTTGAGTGCGGTTAGAAACAATTTAAAAAAAATCAATATAAACCTTATTTCACATCAAAACATGTGTAATGAATAGTTGCAGCGTTGCGATTAAAAAGCCATTATAGAAAAATGCATTATAATATAAGAATATGAAATTTCAATTTTTATGATTAATTATAACAGTATTTAATAGTATATTATATACCAAGGTCAAGAAGTAATTTTTCTCAGCCGAGCATTTATATTATCTGAGAAAAATCTTCTCTACCGAGGTTTATATACTATTTTTTCCACTACTAGAACATTTAATCATTTTTACAATGATATTTTTTGGATTTTTTTGGGTACATATTTGAAAAGAATTTCATGGAAAAGAAGCAATTTGTGAAAACAGTTGAATGAGAATATTCAATAAATTCGATTGAGATTTCATTATGTAAATTGCACTGTGAATTTTAACACTTTTAAGTAGCGGTGAAGACATAAATAATTCGTTTTATTTGATACTTAGATTTGAAAAACTATTAAATTGATTTTTAGGTTACTTTTAGAATAGGTATTATTGCATAAATAGCACGAATCTATATCAAAATATTTATTAGATTAGACCTTAAACTATTTCATTTAAATGATAGGAATTCAATAGAAAGTGCTTATTTGTTACCGAATTTTTCGTAATAATTAAAAAAAAAACTCTTGATAAACGCAATGACAGTTGCGTATAATTAATTTGAAAGATTTCCTAAGATCGCCTACTTCTGACATCACGTTTAGTCTTCAGTTGTTTTTATTATCTACTATTAGTAAACCATAAAAAATTATCTACTTGTAGAGAGAAATACTAGTAGTAGAGTCGAGAGAGTTTCCTACGAAAAATAGCTAGAAGGGTAGTAAAAATATGAGCGATGCCTCATTCGGCGCAGATTGCAATTTTGAGAAATGTGTCGATTTTTTCCGATTTTTAAATTGTAATTGTTACTACCAAAAACGAGAAAGAAAAAAGCCATTTTATTTTTAAATGATAACACAAAAACTATACAAGATAGCGGGAATTGCAAAAAAAGATCCTTAAAGAGGAAGAAATTTCCAAGAAAAACTTCTTACTTCCGAATCTCTAGCTCTAATATTTATAACTTTAATTTGTTGATGAAAACAGGATTCCGCGCGACCGTTTCGGGATGAGTACTCTATAGCGACTACTGCATCTAATAGTATATTATATACCAAGGGACTAAAGTGCATCTTTTAATCCCGAGGGTGAAGATTCACCTGAGGGATTAAAAGACACTTTAGTTCTGTGGTATATACGCTATTTTTTACACCGCGGTGCCCAAGGCCCCTTAAAATTGAGATAATTATTTACCTGTTAATTTTGTAAATACTTAAACGTAATAATTCTATTATTTGTAAGTTTCCTACTTCTGATTAGGTAATTATGTTTGATATTAAAATTATGTGGTTTTTATAACATACCGGCTCTTAAAAAAGTTATAAAAAAAATGGGGTCCCCGATGGGGCTTGAACTCAAACTAATTTCGATCAGCGTTCAAATCAATGATGACAGAAGATTGCGACTTTGTCTCATTTAAGATATTTTAGAATAAAATCGTAAAAAATATATAATAAAGCTTACGACGGTCTCGTAAAATGGTGTTGGACAAAAGAAAATTAAAGACTGTACTACCAAAAATTGTTTCCTGTACTCCATTGTGGAAATATTTGACAGTTCTGAATTAAATTAGAATAAGCAAGGTGGCTGGTTTCAATTGTTTTTTATTTGCGGGACTAAAAAATTTTACTCCCTTGGGACTAAAATATTTTAGTCCCAAGGGAGTAAAAGTGGCACTTTAGTCCCGCAAATGTTAACAGTCACTACATACAACATACTCATTAAAGAAAAATGTCCTCTGGTACATATTAATAATACAGAAATTCCTTCAACACCCTGTGTCAAGTACTTGGAAATCCACCTAGATGCCAAAATCATAAACAAAAAGCGAAAATAAATAGATCTCAAAATTGGAGAAATGTACTGGTTACTTGGCAGAAAATCACGAATGTCATTAGAGAACAAACTACTGCTTTGCAACGCAGTTATCATTCCGATCTGGGAGCACAATCAAACATCCTAAGAGCAATAGCAGACGCCCTGTGGTATGTATCAAACCAGATGCTACATCAGGACCTCCATAATACAACAGTGCAAGAGACAATACAGAAGAAATGCAAGAAACATGAGAGACTAGAAACACACATCAATAATCTATTACAACCCTTAATACAAGAGAGAAATCACAGAAGAAGCGTTCTCAATGGACATTAGTGGGACTAACTATATTTGCCCTCGACAGTAATAATGCATTTCCCGCCTCGGTTTGTAATCTACTATTTTCCACTACTAGTATTAGATGTCATTATTTATGCCGTATTAGAGTCGAGAAGATAAATTTCTCCCCTACTGCTAAAATGAAAGTCAATAATAAAAATTATCTTATTATTGACTTTCATTTCATTTCTTCACTGCAAAGTCCTAAAAAAACTAAATATGAAATTAAAATTTTCATAGTAAAGTCGTCTGCCCAAAAAATTCAACTACAAGATTAAATTTAGTTTTTTTGGATTTTTTCACGTATAGCGAATAAATTAAAAAAATCAACTATACAGGGTGATATTTGGAGGATGTAAGAATTGTGAATTTTTCGTAAAGTCGGACCTGAATTATTAATATTTTTAATACATCGATGAATATGTATACCAAATATAAAAAAAATCTACAGGCTAGTTAGTAAGTTATGGACAAGAAAAGAAATGGTCAAAATTCATAAAACGCCCTGTATAATATGGGGGTTTTTTAGAGTCAGCATAGGTGACCCCTATCCACAGTTAACGTATTTACCTTTACCAATGAATCACCCTGTATAATGTCGCCCATCTCTCAACCTATTTATATTCAATTTTGGTACACGTACAATTATCTCAACATAATTAATTCTGTTAGTTCCAAATATGTAATTATAAGACAACTTAGATAAAAAAATTCATAAATAATATATAATTCTGGTTACCCAGTTCCAATTCGATAATAATATAGGTTCAGAATTCGTGCTTTTTAACGATTTCTAACCAAAAGGTCAGACGAAATATTTTCAAACGAATCGAATAAAATTTTAATAAACCTCCAGCTTTGTTTAAATCCATTTTGAAATGAGATATTCTATATTTCAATGAGAAATTACTTTTACAAATGGTATTGAAACCGATAAGTGAACAGTAATATTTAAAGTCCGATGGAAAAATTAGAAAAAAAAACATTCAATTGATGTTAAGAAAAAAGAAACATACCAAAGCTGCAAAGAATCTTGGACATAATATGTAACGACAATTAAAATCAATCAACGTTGATTTTTGCTTTGTGAAAATCTAAAACCAATTATTAATTAAAATGACATCGATGAATTAGAGATATAGATACAGATAATCACAAACCATAGATATTTCAGAAACATTTTTATAAATATAAACAAAACATCGACCATAATAAAATATTAAATACAAGAATTAACTGAGGTACTTTTTTCTAAAAGGCATTTTTCCAGGACTAAACGATACCTCCACTTCTTATCTCAAGGATTTAACATAATAAGATTCTTTAGTAACTTCAGTTAATTAATCTTCGTATTGGACGTAATCGTTTGAAACATAAATACTTAATGAATATCAATGAGCAACCCATGTACATTGCGTGTGAAGTCCCTATTCATGTAGAATGCGTGAGTTTCATCGCCGGAAGATTCAACAACAAAATTCCCAATATCTTAAAAAAAGATTTTCCAAAAATGTGGAATTAACAACGTAATGGTTTTTCTACGAGATTTTAACCACTTATGTAAAATATGAAAAAAGAAACATCTATTGATAATGTAAATTTTTCTTGTAATATAGTTTGTAGCTGCTAATAGCTAAATGGATATTACAGTTTTCAACAAGTAAAAAAAGGTTCTAGTAACACCATAAAAATTTATAATTTAAGTATTTTTAAGAACAACAAAATGTCGTGTTAATTAAATAATAAATAAAAAAAATCGGTTGTGTCGCCCCAAAACATTCCCGACGAGTATCCAGAAACGAATACTTTTTCAGATATTTAATGTTAAAGTTTCAAACTTTGACATTTTTTGATTTTTGACAGGTGACAGTTGGAGAAATAATTGGTGCGTACGGAAAGTACACACTTTTAACACTTTTTGCTCTGACGTGTCTTTTAACTATCGATCTGTTCGAACTAAACCCACCCTATTGTGTTCCTTCCAGTCCAAGCTGGTGTAAAAAGTTGCAAACTATTTACACTCTATCCGAATTTGGTTATTAAAGTACGATGACGGCCATATTTGTTTCTATTGCTTTTGAATTTCGTTTGTTTTAAAGGATAAAGTAATAAAGTTAATTAAATAAAAATGGATAACTACGAAATTTGTTTATCATACAATAATACCAGATTTAAAGTACAATTAGATTTAGATACCTACAGAACATTAATAGAAGGTGAGAAAAAAATGTTAATACTAAATTTTCAGTAATTATCGACAATCGGATGCAACTACACACAGTATTTTGTATTTTCAGACATTCACTATTTTATTGCAAAGGTAAAAGATTAAAAATATACACAAATCCCAAAACATTCATTTTATAAATATTGATTTGATTAGTTTGGTTGATGATTTTTGCTGTCAACTGTCAGTGTCGACTGTCTGCTGTTCCTTTAATATTTTTCGCACTATTTGCTCGATGGTCATGTGATTAAATAACTACTCTGCTCTAAACCGTAACCGGATTGACTTTCCGTACTTAGCAAATATTGACCGCTCTGGACCCATATATGTAATACTTCTATATCGCCAGCTTGAGAAAGAAGTGTGTTGCCGATAGTAGAGTGTTGACGATCGTTTCTCTCTAACGCAGCCTCGGATAGTCACAGCTGTAAAATCGCCTACATTTGCTTAACTTTCCTTTTCTCTACGTTCCTTTTTCACCACGGGACACCAATGCAATTTATGTATATGGGCATGCGCGTTGGCACCCAATTCCGATCTTGCATCTCCTTCTGTTGGAACGATTTGTTTCTACAGGCAAAGATAGGACGTTGGCGATATAGGAGTATTACATATATGTCTGGACCCCTATTCTTGAATACTGTATTCTTCAAAATATTTCTCTCCCTAAGGGAGCTGCGAATTCTACTGGTCCCAAGTAAGAGAAAATGAAAATGACAATGGAAATAATAAAATATAACCTAAAATAAAGTCGAAACCGTATTGTTGGTAAGTGTGTATTTTTTGTATAAAATGGATCTAAACATTGTCCCCTACTGGAATCATATCATGAATAATGATGTTGTGGAGGCAATTGAGGATCTCCCAATAGGTCGGGATATCCTCCATACAACAGACCCATTTTTTTATTTGATAGAAAATTTGTGCAAATGCTTAGGCTGAGCAATCATTTAGAATTTTTGCAAGTTCTTGCCATAACTCTGTAGATTGTTTTTTTTTTGTAAAATCTGGTGAAAATTTTCCGGTATAAAATTTTGGTCTGGCCTTCATGAACTCCAACATTACTTCTTTTTGTTTTTGTCTTATATGTGTCATTCTTGTTTTTTTTTATATAATTATTAGTAAATATAAACTCCAAATATGTATATTTGGCTCCAAAGATGTCAAATAAAGACGCAATTGTGAACGCAATATTTTTCACAAAACAAAAGCTTTAATAAATGCGGTTAGAGCACAAACATACAACAATTTTTGAACTTGGTTAGTTGTCTATCAAAAAGGGGTCAATTTTTTGTATCCCCAGTTTCAGGAATATAGCTTTTTAATATAAAGAGAAATTTTGAAGGAGTAGAAAAGTCAGAGAGCTTCCCGGGGAGTAAAATTTTCTCTCGATTCAAGAATGAAGGTCCTAAATAGAGATATTTAAGGGATTTCAAATGACATATTACACTTCATTGACATTTCAAACTCTGACATTTTTTTTAATTTTTGACAGGTGACAGTTGGAGAAATAATTTTGACTGGCTTCTGTCATTTTTTTAAAGTGACAGTTCCGTTTGACAGATGTCGCACAAAACTAATGGGTTCTTCCGACAGATAACCCAAACCCATATACCAACTTTTAGCTCAATCGGATTAAACGTGTGGCCTCTATCATGGAAGAATACAGACAGACACACAGACAGACTTCCATCTGAAAATGGTCTCTTTTAGCTCTTTCAAAATACTTTGCCTTCTTAGAGGTGAGTCGAGAAAATAAAATTGATATGATTAAAAAAAGTCAATTATAATGACTGCATTCCACTTATAACAATTTAAGTACAACATTATATAGAAACATAAGACCATTATTAACCTCAAATTCTGGAGCTTGCTAATAATGAATTACCAGACGGTCATAAATACCCCAAAATGAAACGAACCCGCAGCCGCCACTCAAGAAGCTACTATGTGTATTTTTATTCAAAAAGTTGATTTTTTTCTGAATTTTAAATTTTGTGCGTCCATAATTAATTTTTTTCGACATTTATTAGATTCCAATTTTTAGCGGTTAAACTGCAGAAAAAAAAAACTGTCATAGAATCACTCGAAGCAGTTTAATTTCGCGGACAAACTTTTCAATCCGAGTCACGACAAAGACAGCTCACCTACGGTTCGCTTTGATAAAATTAGATGTTTGTTTAGAAAAAAACGTGATAACGTAATAAATATTTTAGAGCAAGTTTTATATTCTGCGCAATAATTATGCACATTATTTTACCAATTAACAATGATTAAAAAAAATCGGCTGTGTCACTTCAGAACTTTCCCGGCTCGGCTGTAGAGAATACGATTATTTTAAATACAAAATACATAACATTAATTTATGGAACACTTTAAAAATAGCGACCCGATGATTAATACGTCTACCGCATTGTTACTTCACACCGCTACAATTATAATCTCCTAAAATCATGGATGCTTGAATGTCAAAGTGAAAAAATGACACTGATTTGAAAGGTAATTCGATAATAAAAATAAACAAAGATGGAAAAGATGTTTTCCGCAAATCGGTAGGAAATTTTTATATTCCAGACAAAATGTCTTAAAGAAAAAGTCAAGATTTACTAACTGTTAGGAAATATTCATTTCGTTACTGTAAGGAAATGATATTTCCTTATAATTGTTAGTGTTCTACATAAATGACTGAAAACATATTCGTACTTTTCTCTTGATTCCTTTGCCAATAATTCTAATGAAGCGGTATTCACTGCCTCAACCAGCTCTGGAGGAGTCCCAGTTATGAAAAATTTATCATCAGTTATCATTTTACACTGTTTTGCTTTCTAAAACACCAGAAATTAAACTTATGTGCGTCAAGTTTGACAATTCAACATTAATACGTTTCCATAGTAACTCAACCAACTTTATTACGAATTTCAAAGCACCATTTATTTGTGAATAAAATTATTCGCGATTTTTTCAAAATTAATTAATATCTGTCGTCCATTAATGTTAGAATTTTCCTACTCGGTAAACAATATACTATTATTTAATCCATTTATCAAATCATTCGCCAATTTCTTCATTTTACTTTGAATATAGTGCCCAAAATTCCTGAGTGGATTTTAGAGAGGAAGGGGAATCTGCATACCAAAATTCAGGTCCACATCTTATATTAATAAAAAGTTAAGCTTAAAAAAAACTAATAATCCTACTTAAGGACCTTCTACTGCACTAGTTTAAACCAAAAAACTAATGGTCGCATTCGACGCACACATGAACCCTTCATACCTAATTTCAGAGTGATTGGTCAATCAGTTTTGCAACTGTCGTATAGAAGATTAGATACAGACAGAGAGACCTCACTCTGGAAATGGTTTCAATCGTCCCGGCGAACCTCAAAATGGAAATTTACAAACGATATCTCGATTTTTTTTGCTCATTCACTTTACTTTCCCTTCGATGGGACCGGGAAAGTAAAATATTATTAAGAACAGAGAGAGAGAGAGAGTAACTTTTTGACACTCTACACTCCGACCATAACCATACATGTTTCATCCTTAAAGGAATCATCAGTAGTACTTTCTCGGAATGCGTATTTTCAAAAATCTACTTTGTATACCCCCAGTATTTCTATATACTATAAAAATGATAGATAGTCACTACATCTATCGTAGGTTGATGGGTACCAACCGGACTTGGGATAAAGTTAATAAATAATATCAAGGTAAATAGACTAGTTTTATGTACAAATCCCACTTCAGTAGATTTAACAGGGTATTGTGACAGCTCTGAGCAAGCGTACGGAGCTTGTTATCTAATTTCAAAAAAACCAAGATGGTCAACATTATTTCAAATTTACTCTGCGCAAAATCCAAGGTGGCTCCGCAGAAAAATCACACGTTACCACGTTTGGAGCTCTTAGGAGCAGTTTTATTAGCACGTTTAGTTCATGATATAAAAAGACATTTAAGTATTTCAATATTAAAAACTAATTATTATTGTGACTCAACTATCGTTCTTTCATGGTTGAAAATTGATCCAAGCAAATTAAAAACATTTGTCGCAAATCGTGTGGCAAAAATATTAGAATTAACAGAAATAGAAGATTGGAATACTTAATCAGAAAACGGCAGATACATCGTACCACGCGGAACCACGACAACGTCCCTTCAAAATTCCACTATGTGGTGGAACGGTCTATTTTTTCTGACTAATCAAATATTAAAGGTAGATTTTAAAGGAAAAATTGACTCGGACAGAATTGAATTACCAGATATAAAACATCCTAATTTAAAGTCGGTTAATTTGACTGTAGTAAAAAATGACATTTTCTACAAGCGTGCGGAAAAGTATAGTTTTCCGCACGCATTTGAGTGCGGAAAGTTACTTTTCGCACTGATTTCATAGATTTTAAAATGATTAAAAAATTAATTCTTTCTTGGTTACTAATGATTCCTTTCAGCCTAATGTTTTATTTATTAAGAAGCACGAAGAAAATTTTTGTTTAATGACAAAAAAATATTTTTGCTAAATTTTTTTTTAATTCTAGGCGCTTGTAGAAAAAATATTGTTCCTAACACTTGCGTAAAGTATCTTTTCCCCACTTAATTACATGCCCGAACTCCGCTTCGCATTGTTCGGGCAACTGCAATTGCATGCGGAAAAGTATAACTTTCCGCATTTGTTAGGAAAATAACTATTTTCTATAAGCGTGCGGAAAAGTATACTTTTCCGCACGCATTTGAGTGCGGAAAGTTGTACTTTTCCGCACTAGTGCGGAAAAAAGTTTTTCCGCACTAGTGCGGAAAAGTAAATTTGTTAAGTTTTTGGGGAGTATACTAACATTTAAATATTTAAATACATATTTGTAAAAGCCTTCTAGAATGACCTCTTCCAGCCAAGTTCCCATGGCCACAGTTGCAACAAACCGAAATCTGACTTCGTTAGAAAACATTTTAGCCTCTGCAATTAATTTGCAAAATGCCACAAATTGCACATTTAATATTAATATTAATAATAATTAATTTGTTGATGTATTTAATAATAAATGTTTCTTGATGTTAGCTTTTGTGTTTTTTCCGCACGCTAGTAGAAAAAATAGTGTACCTAACACGTGCGTAAAGTGACTTTTCCGCACGCGATTGCTGGCCGAACTCCGCTACGCGTCGTTCGGCCATCTGCAATCGCGTGCGGAAAAGTATCACTTTCCGCACTTGTTAGGTAAACTACTAATACGCTTACGTTTTTGGCCTATTGATGACAGAAATACAATAAACAGACTACTAAGTCCCTGTATCACTTGTTTTAAGGTAAAGCTTAAACCACAAGGTTTTCTAATGAGTTTCTATATTCGTAAACCAGTTTTAAACAAGGCTTACATTTGCATTTTTGTATGTTTGTCAACACGTGCCGTTCACATAGATAAAATCCTCTGTAAAAGCGACTAACCAAGTACAACTTGGTGCCAACAAAGTACCACTGATGATTCCTATAAGAATTAAATATGTATGGTAATGGTCGGGGTGTATAATTTCAAAAACTTACTCTCTCTCTCTCTCTCTGTTTTTGATTTAATTCCATGGTGGCCGCTCCCCACTATAATGCATTATGATGGCCGATGGTTTCTATCATCTACCGGCACCAAGTTGTACTTGGTCAGTCGGTTTTACAGAGGATTTCATCCAATTAAGTGACTAGTCCGGTTAGTACGCATCAACCTCCGATAGTTGTCGTGACGATCTATCATTTTATAAAATATTAAATAACAATTTCAAAAAATCTACTTTCCTTATAAAGTCTGCCAACACTGAAAATTTATTTTCTGCTTCAATTATTTATTATTTGTTAATTTCTTGTTATTATAGATTTAAAATGACAACGCTTTGAAATAACCATTTCAAATGCGGTCCAACGATTTTAATAACAACGTTACGTAACAGAACCAATTAATATTTAAAAAAATATTTTCACGTTGAATAATACTACATGTCAAATACATATATGTTTGAATTTTATTGTTTTCTATCAGACAGTAACATTTTTTATTTAAAATTTAATAATTTGATAATTACGTGGCAAAATATAATTTCTATCTGTCGAAAATGAAATAGGATCATAAATTCTAAACATAATATTTGTATTAGGTGGAGGTATAAATTTAATGAACTAATGCCATTTTGTCAATAACATGAATAAATCACCATAAAGAGAAGAAATATTATGGTTAATATAATTGTATACAGGATGATATTAAAAAATAGGTTTATACTAAGAATCCGACAATTCTTAACTGAACTAATAGAAATATGGACAATATGTTCTTATAAAAGTGTTCCGAATTTTAAAATTATATTTTCAAAATTAACAAATATATGGTGTATTTTTATATTTAATTTCATGGATGTTTAATTAAAGTTACTACATTTTTTGACGTTTCTATAATTGCTTACTGATACAATTTTAATTCGTATTTAGATTTTAATTAAATTAGAAATTATATCAATATCAATTAACGTTGAATTTATAGGAAACAAAATATTTTCCAGTTAACTAAAATTATATTAATTGAATAAAAATATACTCGATTTAATTAGCAAATACAATTGGGGCATTTATCAAATTAGAAACATTATTAAAAACTGATTATTAAGTACAGATACAAATTCTATATAAATTAATTAAACCAGAAATATTAACTAACAATAAAATCATGTTTGACGTTTGCATAAACATTTAGTATTTTTTTATACCAATTTTCGTCGTTTTAGACACAATTTTTTTTTTAATAAACGTAATAGTTTGCAGGACAATTCTCAAATGGTCACATCGAACAGGTAAACGGAATAAAAATGGCTGTATGTAAGATGCGCCACGTGGTGGTCCGAAAAGGAGATGTAAAATGCGCCACCTATTTTGAATTTAAGGATTAAGAGATTACAGAAGATTTCCATAAAAATAATTACCATACTTGATTTTATCAACATTTCAGCAAAAATAAAACAATTGTTAACTTACCCCTTCGTATTATTATTTAGAAAATTATGATACAAAAAGATTATGCAAATATAAACTCGAATAAATTTAATGTTAAATATTTACGAGTTTGAAGGAATACATTTAAAACAGAGATTTAACAAAAGAAAATCTTGAAATATTTTAGGCGTCGCATTCTAGTCTTAGTTTATTAATAAACTCTATTTTTGTGAATAAATTTCGTAATTACTTTTAAGTTCAATCTGATGCACATTTAACAGAACATTAAAGAATTAAAAAATATTCGGATGTTGTTTTGTGGAATTAATATGGAATAAAGCTGTAGTTGAAACATATTTTTTTAATAAATAGGCTCGAAATCCTTGTATTTATTATCATTTGGGGCCTTCAAATAAAATAGTTCGGTATTGAAGAAATCTGTTCTAAAATATAATACATTTTGTCCAATTTTTGATTCTTCACACTTATAATCTATTGTTAAATCTAAAGACTGATTTTTTTTTAGAATTGGACCAAACACGAGAATAGCCATTTCAAAATCTACAACAATTTCAGTAGGAGATTAAACCTAAATTTTGACATTTTTTTAATAAAATAATAAATAGTTTTATATAAATTGTCGTTTTTTTATCCGCTAAAACAACCAAGACAACGAGTACAAATTAGCCATTTTTAAGAGACGCCAATACCATATGTTATCTTGCATTTTGCCTTTTTGGCTATACATTGAATTTGCCATATTTATACTTTGTCTTAAATCAAATCAACTAATATTAAAAAATATTCAAAATCCAACTGGTTTTAATGTTAATGGACTATCTAATAATAATTTAACAACTATTAACCCTATAAGTTTGTTTACAGCTTTAAATACTTTTTAGGAGCTTAAAAATAATAATCTTCTTTTATCTAGTGGCGCTCTTTACATGTGAGTTTAATCCCCAAAATAATATTTTACCTGTCTTTTAAGCAAATTTGGCGCACCTTACATAGGGGTCTATTCGGTAACGTTTTAGTTAATTTTGACTATGAGGTTAAAATTTTTACCCAAATGTCAATTTTAATGAAATATGCCATGCAGAATATAAAATTGAAAATAACCTCCTGTTATTTTTATAAGCTAGGGTTAATTTTAACTAAATTTTTACTGAATAGACCAATAAGTATCATAAAAATAACTCAAATAAATTGGCATAAAGTTGAAAGGGGTCCCTATCATTTTCAGTTTCATTTTAGCAAACGGCACTTAACAACAAGCAATAAAATATATATAATTTTACGAAGACAGTTAAGTCCTTTTTCAAATAAATACGTAAAAATAGTGACTGGGTTACATTCGGCTGTCTAGTCATTTTTAAGTGATTGGTTTATTTATATTGAGGCAATTATGATAATTATGTTATTTTGTGCCGAAATGGGAATTTTGAAATTTGGAGTAGTCGTACTAGACCTTTTTTTAATTAAGTAACAGAGAAATTAAAAATGGCGGATTTCCGGTTTCTCTGAAATTGGCATAAAAGATAAGAAACACCTAGTATAGTTTTGCATTGCAATTTTAAAACCACTGGACGTTATTCACAACAACGCTCTTCGCATAATATCTGCTGAATACAGAACAACTCTAGTAGAAAGCATTCAATGGGAACTCAGCGAACCATAATTACACCAAGGAATATAACTAATGAGCTTAACCTATGCATCAAAACTATCATCACTTTAACCCAGTAATCCGACATTCAGAAACCCATCGTCCATAGCCAATAGTCTAAAATCACACCTTACTTTTCGATTACGAATCCAACATATCCTGAGATCTATACAAGTCACAAACTTTCCCGAAGTACATCAAATAAAAACCCCAATACCAGCTCCTTGGCTTCAACCCTTACCATATTTAAATACCCAACTGCTTTCATACAATAATTACTAATTATTAGAAATACCTACCATGAGATAATTTCCTCCTACTAGGATTACACACACATCTTCACTGACGCATCCAAGTCAAATTCTGAAATGGGATCCGCATTCGTTAGATTGGAAATACAACTACAGTCCTTACTGAAGAACTTTATGCCATATACCACTGGATCATATAAGAACATCACCACAGAAAAAAATCATAATAATTAGATGAATTTAACTCGCTATATAAAATTTAAAATATATACAGCATACCACCCAATTTCTAAGCTAATTAAAACATAACTGCTGAAGATGACAAATAAAAGAATTGTCCTTTTATGAGTGCCTTCACATATTCGCTCGGTGCAACTTGCGATGTGGCGACACCTGTAGGCTGAAATGTAAAACTTTGTCTTGTTTAAGATGTCTAAAATCTCTGGTGTATCTACTGATTCGATTTTGTTTCGAACTTTGTGGAAGTACCACCTGTTATGTTCAATATAACTTACCAGAATTCTGTAAGATGGCGCAGTTTAGAATTGTTCAAGTCCTCGTTGAGTTTGTCACATTTTGTGTGGACAGTGTAAAGCAGCATATTTGAGCATTCGTCTGTATTCAGTACCGGATTATAAATATACCCTGTGTGATCTGTAATTACAGTTTACTATGAGCGATATATGCGCCATCTGACGTTCTTAACGTGAAACTCTAGTAATCTCTCAAAAATTAGTCAAAATCAGTGGGTAGAGATCTTCCAGTTTGACCCAAACTTTTACAGGTATAAGTGGAAACACCGGGGTTTTAGACATGTCCCGTTAAATCAAAATCAAGTACAGGCATTTTGACATTTAAAAGATGGAAATAATATTAAGAGGTTTTGAGAAAATAACGCATGATATAAAATTCAAATAAAATAAACTAAAAAACGGTGAAAGACTAGCAACACAAAATTAATAATAACTGCGAAATGCGTGCGAACAACTTCGCAGTGAAAAGAAGACTATAAAGTGTCATTAAAGGTAAATATATTTCGCTTTCAAATACATATTTTTACATGTTAATTATTATTTAACATTCATAATGTGTAATATGTGTATTAAAGCGAACCGTGTAAGCTTTCTTTGCCCTGACTGAGATTGAAAACTTCCGAAAATTAAACTGCTTCGAATGATTCTATGAAAAGAAAATTTTTACTGCAGTTAGGTGACCACATAAACCGGGTTCTATAAGCTGAACTTTAAAATTTAACTTAGTTTAACCGGTAAAAATTGAAACTAATAAATGTCGAAAAAAATTAAATGCGCAAAATTTAAATTTTAGAAAAAATATCCATCTTCTGAATAAAAAGACACTACTAGCTTCATGATTGGCGGTTTTGCGGATAATGTTTTTTATCCGATTCACAACAAACAAAGCTTTTATATACGGTTCGCTTTGATTAAAATTTCATTCAAAATCAAAAACAGATATATTTTTTAGGTTTTATCTGAATCAAAATTACTAAAAATTATTTTTTGAAAAAAAAATTAACAGCGTTGTGATCAGAACCGACGATCCTTCGCTTTTCAGACCATCAACGATACGTTCCGATATATTAATAATTTTAATTTTTAACTGCTAAACTAAGTCAAAATTTAACATTTCGGCATCATCAAAACCCGGTTTATGTGGTCAGCTAACTTCAGTAAAATTTTCATTTTTATAGAATCACCCGAAGCAGTTTAATTTGGCGGACAAAGTTTTCAATCTGGGTAACGACAAACACAGCTCACATACCTACGGGTTCTCTTTTTCTTTGTTCACATTTGTATCGACTTTGAGAAAACCGGTGAAATTTTGTATTTGGACTGTTTAAACTATTGTTCTGACAGCCCACGACACAACATATTTCTGCTGGACTTCAGCGAGCTTTCCGTATCGTTGTTCACATTTTGGTCCATTGAAAAATGCTCTTTGGTCCATTGAAAAATGTTCGGAACAAAAGTTCAGGTTCTTCTCACGGAAAGCGCTAGCATCGGCTGTCAAAATGCTCGTAACGAACTAGTTGACAAATCTGCTCGAGATGCTTCAATAGATCCCAACCTTGTATCAACCATAAAATCCCTAAGCAGTAAATTTTAAATCACATTTCCAACAAAAACTACCAGACCGATGGAAAAGATATTGGCAAGAAAATGAATTAAAATTAAAAGAAATCAAACCATCGGTATAATAATAGAACATATCTGCCCCTAATCGATTCTTGCAAGTAATCATGACAAGACTCCGACTAGGTCATAGCAGGATCACCCACGAATATCTAATCACCAAGGAACCCGCACCTACATGAGATATTTGTTAAGTGACTTTATCAGTGAAGCACATCTTAATAGAATGTCCTAATTACATCATTGAAAGACTCACACACAAACTCCCTCCGAATTTATATGCATTGTTCAAGATAGTGTAGCCATCCTAAATTTTTTCCGCGACTCCAGATTATTATACCGTTTGTAATTTTAATTTCACCATGTATGTACACTATAAATTATATCAATTCCGATGGTAATAACCAGTCTGGTTGACGCGGTTCCTCTCTTAAATAAAAAAAATTTAATTCAGGAGATTGAATATCACACCATTAAAAAGTTGAGTTTCCATAAAAACAAAATAATATAAAAACTAAAAGAATAATAAAACTCTAAGTCATACCACACAAATTTAATAAAGTGACATAACTCCTTATGAGTTATTTAATACTTTTATTATTTTCAATGTTGTTTTAAAATTTAATTTCGATGATTTTTATAAGTGGTTACTTTTCTGTTTTTGGATCTAAACATAATTTGCCTGATAATGGCCTTGTAGACTGAAACATGTTGCTGCCTTGACTATATGTCACTTTATTAAATTTGTGTAGTATGACTTGAGGTTTCATTATTCTTTATGGAATATTATGCCACATTTGATTATGGATAATATTTTGTTTTTAATATAAAAACTGTTTAAGGTGAAGTACTAGAAGTAGACACTCATCTAGTAGTTGACACTTCGTTAACTATTTCAACATATTTTGATACTGTTTCGCACGTGTTACACTTTTATATTAAAAGAAAAATATCTTTAATAAAGAACAATGGAACAACTTTACTACGTAATCCAGATAATAAAAAATAATTATTCCAGTTAGTCCAGTCCAGTATAAGAATGGCTGAAGCTGGATTTTCTGTCGGAAAAGAAGACATGTGCTATATTATCCAACATTTAGTCATTAAGTTAAATTGAGCCGGACGAAACTTGGTATAGTAGATTTTTTTAAACAAATCTCGAGGTGTGCCTAAGAAATCAGTACCAGAAGTTTTAATGCAGATGAGACGGTGTTTTTCCTTAATTTTCAGGGAAATAAAGCAAGTGAAAAAATAATACTTAAGGGAAATGATTGCTGACAACGCAGCTGACGACTTAGTACCCTATGAGAAGTGGCAAAAAGCATACCATTTTATTGGGTTTTGGTAAATTTCCATGGGATGGATGTATGGAAATGCTTTATTTAATAATATCACCGATTTTTTTATCGCTGAAAAGTATCACACTGACAGTCATATTGCGTATAGATGGACATTCATCTGATCTTACTTTACACACCAGTAAATTCTGCAAAGAAAACGAAATTATTTTAATCCCTTCCAACCCAATTGCCACTCAATCTTCCATATTGAGAAAACCGAACTTTGCACAATTGTTTAAAAGAAATGGAACTTCAGAATTTCCGATAAAATGTTCAAAAACGGCTTTTCCGAATCTGGTTTATTGCCCTGCGATTCAATAGCATCATTTAAAAAGAAGAATAGGTAAGGACATTAAAAGAGCACCAACGGAAAATCAGTTAAGAGATATTTACAGAATGGGATAAACTTTACAGAAAATATATAAATAGAGAAAAGGTTAGTTTATTTGAAGCAACGGATCTGGCAACCTGATAAGGACAAATTTTATGAAGATATCTGAAGTGAGCAAGAAAATTTAAAAAATGCTCTAAAGGGGGTTCAAGGTGAAAATCATAAAAAGCAGAGGAACAGAAAATGATGCCGTCTACCTCTGTGAAGTCTGGATTATGAGGTACTATTAACATCGAAATCAAGCAATCATGTAACCATGCTTTTATCTTCGCTTACAAAAAACGCATCTCCCACTCGGAATAGCCAAAATTCATATCTGGATGAATTTGCACTATCACCTTTTAAAGGTATGCTCAGATGACCAGGTGAAAGGAATCTAAATCCTTAACGAAGAATATATAACACATGTGGTAACTTCTACGCAGTGGCGGTTTAATTAAGACAAAAAAAGTGCTAGAAAACAGCTAAAAAAATGAAGGAAACCCAAAAAAAATAAAATCAAAGAAAGGAAGAGAATCTGGTATTGCCCGAGTCGTAAAGTGAGGAAGACGGATGAGTAGAATCATGAGATAATCTTGATGATCCAGAAGGTAAAACTCCAGAAAAAAACAAGCAACATAAATATGTGTGCGTAATACAAAAGTTCCTATTAGATAATGAAGTAGAAATTGTAGGTCTAAAGTGTGCAATGATGCAAAAACTGAATGATAATAATGTGAGCAATCCCATTTGCCCAAAAAAAAACATACTAGAGAACTACCAAAATTTTTTATTAGTGGAGAAAGACTGAAGTACAAATGTAGGTAATAGTGTTGATGATTAATTTATTTTTTTGTTTTTTTTAGTATGGTGCCATTTGTTGCAATTATTAATCATGTAGTTACTTTTTACATTTTTTTTTTTCATGTCGACTTGTGTCAACTAGTAGATACATAATAGCGTTGAGTAATATTCTTTTTCTTAATGATTTTCTTGTGTTTAAATACATTTTACTGTTTTTGAAATGTATTGATAAGAAAATTTAATATAAAGGGGTCAGATATCATATCCAGGGTAATCAACCCTGTGTAAATTACTAATTGGCAAATTAAAAAAAAAATTAATCAAGTAGAAAACGATTTGTTATTCAATATTTAAATATAAAATAAAACAAATGTTGATATAAAGTTGATAAAAAAATAGAATAAAATAATTTTCCTACGATCACTACCCAAAGTAGGCTTTTGCACACTAAAATCTAACCGCAAAGTTGATGTTTTCCGTGATCTGTCATAATTTGACATTATTGTCGCTCTAGCGCGTACTTTTCCGCTCGCCTGTTTTCATTTACAATAAACTAAAGAAAGGTAGTAAATAATAGGTATATTAAAACAAAATGTAGGACAGGCTGAATATTTTAGTTGAAATATTAATATTTGAAGATATTTCGAACGAAATTAAACTTTATTTTATAAAATTTATCCAGTAAAAATATAACAGTCAGAAGGTACACCTAGATACACCTAGGTACACCTATATGCAATAGTGATTGCATATTTAAGTACCTACTTACTATTTTCTGCAAATAGTAGACTATGAAATTAATGAAACGTCATTATTTCATTTTTAGTTTATGAAGTGTATTTTCATGTTTTTTTAATTATTTTGTCTAAAAATAATGTGATCGTAGAAAAAATCTTGTGTGCAATTCGAGCAGAAAGTGCTTTGCCGCTTTCGGCAGATTGCCCGCGCTCCGCTACGCGTCGCGCGGGCAACTCTCTGCCTCAAGCAGCAAAGTATCACTTTCCGCTCTTAATACACAAATAGCTATTATACAAAAAATAGATGAGACAGTGTGATTTATAAATAGAGAAATTAAAGAATAGACAAGAAAATGAAAAAGGTAGAAAACGAATAGCAAAAGAGAGTCAGATACGAAGAAAACAGACAAATGAGGAGTCACATACGATAGTGGAATATTTAAAGGAAGAGGAGATAAGAAAACTAGGAAGTAAGAAAATTAGAAGGTGCTATAGGGACATATAAAATCAAGAAAGAAACAAATCAATTGGAGATACACCAGTAAAAGAGAAGAACCGAAGGAGGTAAAAATTACAGATAGATAAGAATCGTAGATAGGACATCTGATCTACAGGGCGGTTCATATCAGTATATTCTTTTTGTCTTGGTGTTTTTTTTTCTGATAAAAACTCATTGAAATGTTAAAAAAAAATATATTTTTTCTACTGCCAATTAGTAGCTTTTATCTAAATATAAGCAAAAAATAATGTTTTTTAGTAACCTTTTTAAAGGTTTCAAAAGATAATTAAATGACAAAAAAATTTTTAACCAACTAAGTCCTAAAACAACATTTTACATTATTGTAAATAGAAAATCTAAGAAAAAAAATTACAGTAGAAAATTTAGAAAACTAGATTCTTATTACATCTTAACTATATATAAGAACTTATTGAACCGTTTTCCAAGGATCGAATTGATAAAAAAAGAAATTGTAATATGTTCTTTTTTGACACTTCTTTCTTCTTTCTTAAAGTAAATGGATTCGATTATAAATTTATAATCACACATCTTTCTATTATGAGATACGAAATGATACCGTAAAACAAGAAAAAAAATGTATATCTGGGTAGAACTTGGTATGATATACTGTAACAAAACTGGACAAATCATAATAAAAATTGCAGGGCTTTTGCACCTTGCAGTAAGTGTAAGAGAATAATTATTTTTCATTGTAGAGGTAAAAAAAGAAGCTTTGTTGTTATCAACAAAAAAAATCAGATTCTTTATTAGATATCACGAATATATGAAAGTGCTATTTTTGAGAGTTAGATAAAAAAACAATTAAAAAATACAATAAGTACTCAAGGTTATGAATTTTTCCCAATTCGAGATTACTTAATACGGAAATTGAAGAATTTTTGTATTAGATGCACAGATGTATCAAAAAAACAACTATTACAAATTTTTCACTTCAAAGAATTTAAGGAATATTTAATGGTAGTCCATAATGGTCTTATACTGGCTTTAAATTGTTGTGAATATAGTTAAAAATATTAGGAATAACAATATCGTTACTAAATTCTTTGCGGAAACATTTCAATTAATATATTTTAAAAAAAATTATGCCATTATTTATGGGTTTCAAAAATATTATTTGTTTAATTAAAGGAAGTGCGAATGGTGTTAGATAATTAGAAAAAAGTTTATCAATGTCAATTTCTACTAACGTACTGAAAAAGCTTTTGAGACAGTTTTTGAAGTACAGAAAAATTAAAGAGAATTTTAGATGTAAAAAGACACTCTAAATGGTACATGGAAATTTAAATAAATAAATAAAATAAAAAATTATTTATAATAAAATCTTTAAAATAAAATAATAATTTACATAGCTGGAAAGTATGATTTAAAATTCAATAAAAATTTGTCAATTAAAATATTTTTAGCAAATTAATAAAATTACCTGATGATCAATATCATACCGTTTTCAATTTGTTTATATATTTTTGTTATTGGAAATTATAAATAATTAGATCAAAATATAATATAGAAGAATACGTTTTTTTACATTCAAGATAAGGCAGTAAGTTAAATAAGAATTGAATACATTTGAGTACAAAATGATTTACTTTGATTCAAAGTATAAAAAAAATGTCTGATAAAGGAATTAAGGTTAAAGTTTATTTTATTAAGGGTTAAAGTTTTTTCTTATGAACCACCCGTGATCAAGAAAAATTTTGAGGACAAAAAAATTTCTTATCCAAAAATAGGAAAAAAATATTATATTATTTTATACATATTTTTTCTGTTATTTTACTAATAAAATTCCTTAAACATACTTGAAAAAAATTTCCAAAATAAAATCCAAGTTGGTTTGAACAAATTTTAAACTTCCGCGGCACTTTTAAAAACACGCGAAAGAGCGCGTTTGTCGTAAGTTTTCCAACCTCTACTGACTCACCCTACTTTGCCGATAAACGCGAAACAACTGCCGCTCTGGCAATATTTCGAAATGTTGGTTGGTTAGCAAGCGCAAGCGCAAATCCTTTTATCTAGTCAGGCTCCAGGACCAATGAATATTTAAACTTGTCAAATACTTCATCCGTATTATGAGATGGATTGTATAACACCCTCGGCACCCCAAAAGAAAAAATGATTTGTTTTGAAGGCGATGATTAGCTTTGAGGGTGCCGAGGCTAGTTATCATTAAATCAACCGTTTCAGATATTGGTCGGGTGTAATTGCAATTACATGGTCGTGTAACAAATTTTCTTTCACTTGTACTAGATGTCCCAGTTTTTTTATATACTAAATAAATATTTTATATACTAAATAAATACTTTATTTATTGCACGACAAATAGAATGGTTAATTCTACATCAAACGTGTTATGACAATGCGATCTATTTTTATTTTACACTAGCTTTTGCCCGCGACTTCGTCCGCGTTGATGTTGGAATACATAAAAGTTTCTTTCTTATACCCGTTTCTTTCCCCGATTTTTAAACTTTAATCCCCATTTTTACCCCCAAAGTGGTGTTACCATATCAAGTGTTTATATCAAATGAAATGTCATTGCAAATTTCAAAACAATTTTTTTTTATAATCTTATTTTTTTATAATTTTATGTGACCTACTTTTAGAATTAGGGCGTAATTTTCATGTCTAAGTAATTAATTCATACCGATACATATTTATCTATATTTTACAGGAAAAATGAAATTAGGTATCCCAATTAAAAAAAAATATATAGAGACCATAAATTAGATTAAAAAATGCAATTTTTTGATAAAAACTGCAAAATCACAAAAAAAGTTACCGTGTTCGTCTCAACTCCTGAAGAAGCTGCGAATAATGGAAACGAAACGTCGAGTATCGGATATAAAAATTTATCAGCCTATTTTTATAATAAATCACCGGGTGAACCAGAAATGTTTATTAGTAAATTCTTATGGTAAAAAATATAATAACTAAATAAACATACAGTATCAAAATATACAGGGTATTTAAAAAAATAGACATTTTCATTTAATAAAGTTGTTTTTGTTAAATACCCTAAATAATTAATTTTTCTTCTGATTTTTTCTTAATAATGATATTTTCTACTACTTTTACTTTCCCGACCCACCTCCTAGAAGGGAAAGTATTGTGAGCGAGCTAAAAATACAATTCAAGATAAAAACGGAAATTTCCATTTTCGGGTTCCCTGAGACGATTAAGACCATTTCCAGATGGAAGTCTGTCTGTCTGTGTGTATGTTTGTGTGTGTGTATTCTCCACGATAGAGGTCGTTTAATCCGATTGAGCTGAAATTTGGTGTAGGGGTTTGGGTTACCCGTCGGAAGAACTTATTAGTTTTTGTACGACAGCTGTCAAACGGAAGTATCACTATCAAAAAATGACAGATGCAATATGTCACAGAATTGGACACGCAATATGTCGTTTGAAAGCCCTTGAAAAACTCTATTCATAACTATCAAAACTATTTCTCCAACTGTCACCTGTCAAAAATAAAAAAATGTCAACATTGAAATTTTAACATCAAATATCTAAAAAAGTATTCGTCGGGAAAGTTTTGGAGCGACTCAACCGATTTTTTTCTTAGTTCTTCTATTATTTTTTCACTTATTTCTTAAATTTATTTTTTAAATTCTTTCTGATATTTTCTGTTTTTTTGCAAACTCACTGATTTATGATAAATAACCCGCACCGAAAAATCATATTATAGTAATTTAAATAGCACCAATTTTATTCCCCATTCACGAAATCTCGAGAAACTCGCATTGGGTTTGGAGCTAAGCTAATCTCGGTTTTGGTACTATAGTCCATTTAAAACGACATCTAAATAAATTTTGCCACTATTTTTTTTTATTAAAAATTAAACGTCTTGCTAACTTGATATCAAGTTAGCAAGACAACTGCGTAAATAATGACAATATCAAAAAACAAATAGCTGGAGAATTTGCCGCTTTTTTGCCGTTAATTAGTTGTGGAAAAATAATTTTTGCTGGTCTTTTTTTTATTAAAAATTAAACATCTCACTAACTTGACATCAAGTTAGGGAGACAACTGTATAAATAATGACAATCTCAAAAAACTAAAAAGAAATGAAATTCAAATTCAAAAGTCTAGTACCACAAATGTTTAATAAAAGTTGGAATTGGCAACTAGTTTCGGCATACTTAAGCCATCATCAGGCCTATAATACAAATGTTCAATATAAGTAACAAAAGAGGCATAACAATATAGTTGAGACTTATAAGAGAACATTTGTATTATCCTGATGATTGCATTAGTAACAAGTTGCCAATTCCAACTTTTATTAAATATTTGTGGCCCTAGACTTGGAATTTTATTCTTCATCGGTAGATCACATTTGAGATTACGGATAACCCATTGGATTTAAAAAACTAAATGCTGGAGAATTTGCCGCTAAATAATTGTGGAAACCAAAAATTTGTCGCCTGTTTTTTATTTCCAGGTTTTTTATAAACAACTTAAGATTTTATAAAAAAATTTTACTTAAATGAGTAATTGTTTTTAATCGGAATATATGTTTGAATTTTTGTACAACTTTTGGATTAGCGAAAAGTTTTTCTTCAATTTTTATAGATTTTTATAGCAATTTGTGCTTTTATACATCAGAGGCATGTGAACATTTAAATTTTGATTAAAAATTTTTTGATACTCTCACAATCCGGTTTTTATTATACAATTCCATATATTGTCTCATTGTTATGAGTTCAAAATTTTTTAAAATAGAATATCGTTAAGAATAGAATTCAGAAAGAAATATTGTTTTAAGTATAATTTTTCCAATCGAAATGGAACAATACATTGGAAATTTCATAGTAAGCTTGAAATGAAATGAATCTGAAATGCTGATTCAAAAGACTCATGGATAAAAACGAAATTGGAAGATAAAAATTAAATCAAGTTAGCAAGATGTTTCATTTTTAATAAATAAAAAGAGCGGCAAAATTTATTTTTCCACAAATAATTAACGCCAAAAAGCGGCAAATTACTAATAAGATATAGCTGTAATTTTTCGAAGTTGCCTTGCTAAGTTGATAGACGTTTTAAAACGCGGATATGACGCTCGGAACGCTGATAATGAAAATTGGGGTCTTGCGGCTCTAAAATGGTTGCGTCACCCCTAAAATCGCCAAAAAACACCCTTTTTGGGGTTTTTCGCAACAATTTTTATGAGACCCCTAAATAATGTTCTGTAATGTGCTATCCTAACCTAACCTAAAAACTAAGCATAAAGTGTATGTTAAACGGTGAAACCCACCCCTAAATTGACGTACAATTGAAAAATGCTGAAAATTTTTTCTTGGAATTTTAAATAAATGGAGTCGTAAAATTAACAAAAATTGTTTCCATCTCTTCGGGGTGAAAACTACCCCACAATTGCTTAAAAATTCGATTAACGTGTAGACATTGCGTTGAGATAAATAATGTATAATTCCTTCCTATTTCTAATTAAATTACTTGGATACAAATAATAAAAAATATTTACACCCTGTCAAAAAAATTGAATCATAGCTAAGAACACTCTCGATCAAATAACATTTCAAACAACTAAATCAAAATTGCATCATCCGTTTAAGAGCTACGATGCCACAGACAGATACACATGTTAAACTAATAACCCTTCTGTTTGCGTCTCGGATAAAAAATACAAAAAATCCAGAAACACGTTTTGGCTTATTTGTTTAGGAGAAAATACGTACAAATTTTCAAGCGCCTATCATTTATATTAATCGAGAAATTCAATATTTGTTGCTGACCTTTGACCCCAATTTTGAACCCCTTAAAGTGCGAATTTTCAAAATTCCTTTTTAATTGGTACCCTACACTACCAAAGGAAGCTACCCTGAAAATTTCACATCTGGTTTAGACCACGCGTGGATTGTCAATCAGTCAGTCACCGACACGACACTTTTATATATATATATATATAGAAATAGATAATATTCCTCCTCGAGAAATTAATTATTTTAATATTTAGTATATTTTACATATTCGTCCTTATAATAATCCTAAATTTTTATTTAAAATTTTGATTTTTTCAAGAATATTTTCCTTTCCGATAATAAGTTAAAAAAAGCCTTTTATTATTGAAGCCAAAGGTATCCTCATAGATAGAAACTAATTAAGCGACCTACCATAAAAACACAAGGCCTTTATCCCAAAATATATTACAAATCTGTTACAGCTAACAGTAAAATTCACCCATATATTAAGTATTTCTAATAGTTTGTTTTAGGTTCAGGTGAATTATACAGCGAAGAATACACACGACAGGCAAACTATCCTGCCGTGGCAGGCCCAAACAGGTATAGAAAATCCGTTCGTCTCCAAAACTACTACAAAGAAGACTGGCCACGAATCTACCAAAAATAGGTAAGAGGAGACTATGAGGACAGGCGGGCATGTTGAAGAGATAATCTGGGGGTGGTGAAAAAGAGTGCGAGGATTAAGACCAGATTAGCTGCAATATTCTCCACACTCGGACTCATAGAAAAGGATGCGTGGATTCTACAACAGGATGAAGCTATTAACCATCCTTCCTCGGGATGGCCAAACACACTAGACAGCCAGGTATAGAAACTCCGGTATTCCCCAAAACCACTACGAAGAAGACTTGCCACGAATTCATTAAAAATAGGTACGAGGAGACTATGAGGACTATGTTGAAGAGATAACCTGGAGGGTATGGAAAAAAGTGCGAGAATCAAGAACTGGTTAAATGCAATATTCTCAACACTCGGCTTCATGGAAAGGGATGCGTAGATGCTATAACATGATAAAGCTTTTAACTATCCTTTACCTGGCGTATTAAATACCAAGGATCGAAATTACCGACGACGATATTCACGTTACACCACTGGTGAATTCATTAGCCACAATCCAATTATAGAAATTTTTAGAAAAAACCAAACTTATAATAAATTCACTGGAAAATATTTAACAATTTATGTTTTATAAGTGTTGAAAGAATATTTATAAAACCTTTTTTTTAAAATATGATTGTTGATGACAACATTTTTAAAACGGTTACCTATAGAAGCAAAATGGACAGTTTACAAAACCATTATGTTCCACAAATTTGTGATAGCTGCTAATTAATAATTTTATTAATAGTTATAGAGCTATTAAAAAATTAATTTAGGGCTGTTGTAATAGCTCAAGGGATTAAAATAAACTTTAATCTAAATATGGAGATTCAATATCTGTCTGATAAAAAATTATCCTTACTTTTTTATTTTAAACGAGACACACAAGATATATTTTTACTCATTTCTATAAAACAAATATTATACAGGGTGATTCATTGGGAAATGCGCATACTGTAAGGGTAGATGAGGCACACCGAGGTGACTCAAAATAACCTATATTTAATGACCTGTCTTTCTTTATAACCTAGGTACAGAGTGATTTAATAATTTTGTCTCTATTTTTAATGAATCATAACTTAAGAACCATCCTATATATTTTTCTAATATTTGGTTGGCCAGGCCTTAAAAAAATTAATAAGTAAGTTTCGACTCCAAACAACACCCTGTATATCAACATTTTGAAATTGTATTATATTTGGAAAGAGCAGAACAAGTAACACTGAATGTATTTGGTGTTTCCGCATCCAATTTTGTTACTTATTAAATTGAGTCAAATCTTGATCTTTCGATAAAAAGGTGGAACAAATTTAAAAAAAATTAATTGTTCGTTCCTAAATGATAATTTTCCAGCTTTAGTCAATAAAATCATCAACTATTTCACATTCTCTTAATTTCTGAATCTAACCTTAATGTAAAATGTTATTATCAGATTTTTTACATATACAGGGCGTTTGAACGTTATAGTCATTGATAATATTTTGTCCCAAATACGGACCTATCCTAAAGTTTTACCTTAAGGATAAGATTCAGAAATTAATAGAATATGAAATGGTTGAGAATTTTATTGATTAAAGCTGGAAATTTATCATTTAGGAACGAGAATTATTTTTTTTTAAATTTGTGCCACCTTTTTATCGAAAGATCAAGATTTGACTCAAGTTAATAAATAACAAAATTGGATGCGGAAGCACCAAACACACTCAGTGTTTCTTAACTTTTTCTGCTCTTTCTAAATATGTTAATAGAATTTTAAAATATTGATATACAGGGTGTTGTTTCGAATCGAAACCTACTTATTAATTTTTTTAAGCCGGACCTGGAATAATATTATTAATTATTATTTTAATCGATATCACAGTAAACAAAAAACGTACGTACCCAATATTAGAAAAACATATAGGATGGTTCTTAAGTTATGATTAATTAAAAACTGCTTATAGTAACATTTTCAACTAGGTATATACAGAGTGGAAAATTTAATTGAATAATATTGGTATTTCGTAAACCGTTATAGATACAAGGTGTCCCAACTAAAATTTGCACCCTCAAATATTTCGAGTTTTGTTCAAACTTTGGAAAAATGTTCAATTTTAATCTTCAGGAAGCCGAATTTTCATCGTAGTTTAAAATTTATTTTTTTGTCCCTCTGGCGCCCAGAACCACCCCTTAAAAAACCTTAAATGGCAAGGGGTGTTAAGTAATCCATCATTTTGAAGCTGCTTTTAAAAACAGAGAGAGTAAGTTTTTGAAACTATACACTCCGACCATTACCATATATGTTTCATCCTTATAGGGATTATCAGTGGTACTTTGTCGGAATACATATTTTCAAAAACGTACTCTGTATTACAAAAATGATAGATAATCTGTAGTAAGTATCGGCGCCAAGTTGTACTTGGCCAGTCGCTTTTACACAAGGATTGTATCCTAATAAATAGGTTGGTAAATATATTTATTACTAAAAATAGGTATCTGTTTTACAAATTAAATATTTAATATTTCGAAAACTAGTCAGAGGATCTGATTTTACCAATAAGAATTTTGAATGTTGACATCGAAATCTACACAATATCTAGTATTGAGAAATTTTGACGGCTATTTTTTTTGATACTTTCCACTATATTTTTTTATGATAAAAATACATATTTTCACCAAAACAGGCTTGTAAAAGTATGAATCACCCAGTATTTAAAAATATATCGATGTTGATAATTAGGTATTTATTGCGGCTACATATATTAGTCGAAAACTTCCCAAAATACTTTTTGTGTCAATTTAAAAAAATCGGAATTTGTAATTTTAGCGGCCTGTATGTTGAAATCTAGTGTTCGCACAGAATTGTGCTTCTGGACATTTTTGATCAGAACATCAAGTAGTATAACATATAAAAAATTCAGATAATTTGACGGTGCTCCTGTTTTCATCAGAAAAGTGCGGCGTCCTTTGTAACCCTGATTTTTTTCGGTACTTGGATTCTCTCTATATTTAAACACGAAAATATCTAAACGGCTAAACCGATTTAGATAAAATTTTGCACACCTATTCAGGGTTACTAAGGATCAACATTGTTGTTAATCAGACCACAGGAAGTGACAGTTACTACGAGTTAAAAATAAATGTTGGTTTTTTAGATCAATCGCTATAGAAAAACGACGAATATTTGCTGAACCCTGTACAATAAAAAACTCGGTTGTGTAATATCAAAATTTCTGTTATTAGTTTTAAATTTGAAGTTAATAGGTTAAAAATGCCAAAGTTTTCGTTTTTAAATTCAAAATTGCAAAAAAGTCAATTTCACCGATACATATCGACTATTATTGTCAATTATTTTTCAGATATTTAATGTTTCAAGTTTCCAACTCTGATATCTTTTTATTTTTGACAGATGACAGTTACAGAACTAATCTTGACTGTCTTGAATAGAGTTCTTCAAGGATTTTCGAATGACATATTTCAAGTCATATTTCGTGGCATATAACTTCTGTCATTTTTTGACGGTAACACTTTCGTTTGAGAGGTGTAGGACAAAGCAGTTTTTCCCGATAATTAGCCCAAACTCATTTTACAAATATTGGTTCAAATCCAAGTTCTTTTTCAGATAGTTAATGTTAAACGTTGCAAAATTTGACATTTTTTATTTTTGACAGGTGACAAATGGAGAAATAATTTTGACTTTTCTAAATATAGTTTTCCAATGGGGGAGTTTCCTCAATGTTGCCAACCTAGAAAAAGATCTACTAACGGGGAAGGATTATTTTTGGTCAAATGCTACTTCATTATTTTCGCAATGATAAAATATTTGTACAAAATTCTATTGAGTTTTCCAGAATATATCGTTAGCGAAATATAATGATTTTAATAAAATCTTACTTCTGATTGGTTGAAATTTCGTTGACAAATGTCATTCCTCATAGAGTAAGTATAACAGAGCGACATATTTCATTTTCAGATTATAGAATATTCAAACTACTCACCAAATTCAGTTTAGTTCCACCAATGCTCCAAGGCTGCAGGTCAGTCGCTGAAAATGACACATATCGCTCTGTTATACTTACTCTGTGACGAATGACATTTGATAAAGAAATTTCCACCAATCAGAAGTAAGATTTTATTAAAATCATTATATATCGCTAACGATATATTCTGGAAAGCTTAATAGAATTTTGTACCCATATTTTTTTATCATTGCGAAAATAATGAAGTAGATTTTGACCAAAAATTATCCTTCCCCGTTGGTAGACCTTTTTCTAGGTTGGCAACATTGAGGAAACTCCCCCATTACTTTCAAATAAAATATTGCACATCTAATTCTATGATATATATTATCTGATAAAAGGTTCTTTCGATGGATAACCGAAATCCATATATCAAATTTCAGCTAAATCGGGATAAACTTGTAGAATCTATCGAGGAAGATTACACACACAGACACACAGATGAACAAACAAACAGACTTATTAGAAATGGAAATAGTCTTAATCGTTTCAGAAAAAATTTTTTACCTCATTAACAATACTTTCCATCCTCGTTGGATCAGAAAAGTAAAAAAATCGGTTGTGTCGCTCCAAAACTTTCCCAACGAGTGCCTATGAATAATTTTTCAGATATTTAATGTTAAAGTTTAAAATTTTGACATTTTTTAGTTTTGACATGTGACAGTTGGAGAAATAATTTTGACTCTTCTGAATAGAGTTTTTTTAGAGCTATCAAACGGCATATTGCATGTCCAATTCCGTGACATTTTGCATCTGTTATTTTTTGATAGTGATACTTCCGTTTAACAGATCTCGTACAAAAACTAATACGTTCTTCCGGCAGATAACCCAAACCCATATACCAAATTTCAGCTCAATCGGATTAATATTTCTTCAGATATTTAATGCTGAAGTTTCAAATTTTGACATTTTTTTATTTTGACAGGTGACAGTTGGAAAAATAGTTTTGATTGTTCTGAATAGAGTTTTTCAAGGGCTTTCAAATGACATATTGCATGTCCAATTCCGTGACATATTGCATCTGTCATTTTTTGATAGTGGTACTTTCGTTTGACAGATGTCGTACAAAAACTAATGGTTTCTTCCGACGGGTAAGCCAAACCTCTATACCAAATTTAAGCTCAATCGGATTAAACGTGTATCCTCTATCGTAGAAGAATACACACACACATACACACACAGACAGACAGACAGACAGACAGACAGACAGACTTCCATCTGGAAATGGTCTTAATCATCTCAAAGGACCCGAAAATGGATATTTCCGTTTTTATCTCAAATTCTTTTTTTAGCTAATTAACAATACTTTCCCTTCTAGGAGGTGGGTCGGGAAAGTAATAAAAAAATGTCAAAATTTGAAAATTTAACATTAAATATCTGAAAAAGTATTCGTGGATACTCGTCGAGAAAGTTTTGGGGCGACACAACCGATTTTTTTTATTTCTGACAGGTGATAGTTGGAGAAATAATTTTGACTGTTCTGAATAGAGTTTTTCAAGGGCTTTCGAATGACATATTGCAAGTCAAATTTCGTGACATATCGCATCTGTCATTTTTGATAGTAACACTTCCGTTTGACAGATGTCGTATAAAAACTAATGGATTCTTCCGACGGGTAACCCAAACTCATATACTAAATTTCAGTTCAATCGGATTAAACGCCTGGCCTCTATCTTGGAAGAATACACACAGACAGACAGACTTCCATCTGGAAATGGTCTTAATCATCTCAGGTCATCTCAAATTGGAAATTTCCATCTTTATCTCGAAAATTTTTTTTAGCTCGATCACAATACTTTCCCTTTCCGGAGGTGGTCGGGAAAGTCAAATACATACAGTATACATTATAAAATTTTTGGATCAAAAAACTTTCAATGTATCAGTTGCTCATGTAATAGCTTATTTCACAGCAGTTTATGCAAAATTGTATTAAGATGTAAATATATTTTGAAAAAAGTTCCATTTTTATCGGTCTGTCTGGTAAAATTTCCTTTATCTTAGTTTTATTACAAAATCGTTTGAAGTAAACTTCAGTAAAAATTTAAAAAAATTTTATTTCCTTATTACGTTGATATTAGGAAATATTTTTACTCTAACCAAAATCATCTCCGACGTCTCGCAGTCTCAGGAAATTGCAAAAAAAATATTTTATTTGCTTTTGAAACTCAACATTGCACTTTGATAATTCAAAAAAAAAATAAAAAAAACTTTTCGCTTATATATATATTTACAACGAAAAATAATAATACATTAAATAAAAAAATATTTTTCTAAATAATTAAACAGTATAGAATATTCTACCTATTTTGGATTCAAAACATTCAATAAGTTTTAACATAATTGTCGTATACCCACCGAAGGGTAAGAATACATGACTCGTCTTCAAACTTCAAACTTTTTTCAAATTCAATAGAAACACAAAGAAAGTTATGCGTTTGTCACAAAGGTAATGTTTTCCTCCCATAATTCAATACGAAACTTTGTATTAAAGAAATGTACACTTCTGGAACTAATTTTTTGCGTTTGATAAAAGTTAAGCGTATAAATTTATTTATGTAAAAGTAATAGCATTTAAGAAATTTGACAAATAATAAAAACTAGTGCGCCCAGTGGTCGAAATTTGAAAATTTAAAGATCACGTCTGTACCCATTTTTTATATTTCTCCATTTTTTTCCTGATTTTCCTCTTTTATCTTATTTTTAAGTGTTTTTTATTTTTCCGATTTTTTCCTGTTTATTACCCTTAATTCCTTTTTTTTCTCTATTTTTAAACTATTTTTTTGCTTATTTTTCCTATTTTTAACTATTTTCCTATTGTTTACTATTTTTCCTGTTTTTACTATTTTTCTGTCCTTCCCTATTTTCTTACTGTTCTGCTTTTACTGTTTTTTTATGTTTTTTCTGTATTTTTCCATATTTTTCCCTATTTTTTCCAATTTTATTCTTTTTTTCCACAGTTGTTCTGTTTCCCATTTTTTACCTATCCAAAAATCGCCCAACGGGCCTAGGGAAGTTTTATTTCAACAATAAAATTACAATAAAGAAAATTTCTAACCAAAAAAAAAATCGATTTTGTCGCCCCAAAACTTTCCCGACGAGTATCCAGACACGAATATTTTTTCAGATATTTATTGTTTCAAATCTTGATATTTTTTTCTTTTTTTCTTTCACCGATTAACCGAAACACATTTTATCGAAATTGGTTCAAGTCCATGAAGTACTTTTTCAGATATTTAATGTCAAATCTTGACATTTTTTTATTTTTGACAGGCTACAGTTGAAGAAATAATTTTGACTGTTCTGAATAGAGTTTTTCAACGACTCCTCTCATTTTTTGACAGTGATAATTCCGTTTGATAGATGTCTTGACAAAAACTAATGGGTTCTTCAGACGGATATCCCAAATCCATATACCAAATTTCAGCTCAATCGGATTAAAAGTCTTGCTTCTATCGTGGAAGAATACAGACAGACATACAGATAGATAAACAGAAAGACTAAAATTGATATTTCCATCTTTATTTCGAAATATTTTTAGCTCGATCACAATGCTCTCCCTTCTTGGATGGTAGGTCGGGAGAGTAATAATGAGTATTTATGAATAAAAAATTAATAATTTAATTAGGAGAGTAAAGCACAGTCTATGTATTAAAAGTCATTTTTTGGTCCATCCTGTGTTTTTAGAGTCATGGTGTAATGAACAAAAATGATCCATATGACTCAAGAGGTATGAGTACCAAATTTTAAAAAAATCGACTGGGACCCAACCGCCGTAAGAAAAGTGCATGGTCCTTTATTGATATTTTTTACTTTTACCAGTGGCCTACAACGGCAGTATGGGACCACTTACTTCCCTCTATTGTGTACCCTTAGCCTAGCTCCCCTATTTTGTACGACACCGCTTAAATCTTTATTTTGGTCTTATTTCACTTCTTTAAAGCGGACATTTTTCGAAATATTCGTACTTCAAGTATCATTTTCATTCTTTTGAAAAATTATTTTCACTCATTTTAGGAAACTAAGAATGTAATTTTTCATTAATTTTGGTAATAGGTGTTTTTTTAATAAATCGCTAATGAAACTTACAGCCAGTACCATAATTAATATAAAGTATACTTTAAGGGTAAAAGGTCCCTTTTACCTGTAAAACCTGTACCATAATACAACTTAAAGGAGGATTAAGCCAAAAAGCCGCCTTTATTATAAAGGCCCAATTTTGACACTTTTGCGTGGTTAAAGTAAGCTTTATTTTGAAACATAACCTACAAATCTTTAAAGGTTATTAATTTTACACCGTCCATACGTGCTTTACTTTAGATTACAAAGGGAGATTACGTATTCGATTCAAGTAGTAGTTCGAGCTCTTCTGAAGACGAAGAAAATATCGTAGTGAGAAGACCAAAAATATATAGACAGCGGCAGCATTATTTAAATAAATATGACGACTTCGAGTTTTTCGACCGATTCCGATTAACCAAGCATACTGTATTGGGTTTGTTGCAAGAAATGAACTCTTTTTATGCTTTCTCTTTTGCTCTAACATAATTTAAAAAAGCTGACGATATTTTAAAACAATTTAAAAAATATTTTGGCAAACACAAATCAACAGTCAAAACGCGCTAGTAAATAAACCCAAACAAGTTAGGTTAAGTCGAAAAAAAGTCTGTCAAAATAACGTCACTTATATCATGAAACACCATTTCCAGTGCAGCCAACACAACAATATTTAATTAAAGCGTCCTTTACCTAACAGGCGATTAAATTTGCATTATGATACAGGCCAGACTTTTAGGTTAGTAAAAGTCGACTTTAACCACAAAGTCTACTTTACTTAAAGGATCCTTTTGTCGATATTTATGATACTGGCTGTTAAATGAGTGAAAATAATTTTTTTTATGAAGAAGAATTACGGTATAAATTTATTGAAAAATATTCACGATCCGAGAAGTGAAAGTATTATGAACGAGCTAAAGAAAATGGGTTGTGTCGCCCCAAAACTTTTCTGACAAGTACCTATCCAGAGACGAATACCAAATTTCAGCTCAATCGGATTAAACGTGTGGCCTCTATCGTGGAAGAGTACACACACACGGACAGACAGACAGAGATACTTCCATCTGAAAATTAATAGTCTCAGGGGACCCGAAAATGGACATTTCCGTTTTTATCTTGAAATTTTTTTTAGCTCGTTCACAATACTTTCCCTTCAAGGAGGTGGCTCGGGAAAGTAAAATTTAATAAATAATAAAAAAAATATATTGGAGGAAAATGTTATATGGAATGCATGGTTAAAGTTGTAAAAAATAATAATAATATGCGGTTGAAAATGGAATTTAATTTTGGAATGGAACCTGAAGAATACAGTAATATTTATAGCAAAAGAAGATACATAAAAATTAATTTGAGGAAAAAATATTTATTAAAATTTATGAAAATTGGAATCGTAGTAAGATAATTTTTTTAAAATTGGGTTCTTTACTTTATGTAAACAAAAAATTACAGATCTGAAACTTTTATGGTCAAAATATTAACACAAAAATTATTAGTGTAATTATTTCTCTCTGCTAAATGAATTTATTTATTACTTTCCCGACCCACCTCCTAGAAGGGAAAGTATTGTGAACGAGATAAAAAAAAATTTCAAGATAAAATCTGAAATTTCCATTTTCGGGTCCCCAGAGACGATTAAGACCATTTCCAGATGGATGTCTGTCTGTCTGTCTGTGTGTATGTGTGTGTATTCTTCCACGATAGAGGACACACGTTTAATCCGATTGAGTTGAAATTTGGAATAGAGGTTTGGGTTACCCGTCGGAAGAACCCATTAGTTTTGTACGACATCTGTCAAACGGAAGTATCACCACAGTAAATATATTCTATCAGTATGGCGACTCTCAAGCGGTCCATTTGATCTTTTTAGGCACAGAAATTTTACCTTGACGCCATTTTGCTCGTACTGTTTTTGAGTGTTGTCAAATGTAGCGCAATTATGCCAACAATGGAACCAGCGCTTGCACAATTGAAAAATAGATAAAACGAGTACCATTTAGTCACATAACATTTTGTTTTGTTATTGAATATATTAAAAGCAGAGTAAATAATAATAAATAATAATTTTTTTTTAATGTCTCCTCACCATATCATTTTTATTATAGGCCTGTTGATGGTCGTGTGGACCGAAACATGTCGCCTGTTTAGACGTTTCGTCATTATTAAATATTTTTGTGGTATGACTTCGGGTAGTTTCTTTCTTTATTGAATACTTTACCACATTTTAATATGGCCAATATTTTGATTTTAAATAATAAATATTGATTGTCATTTAGTGGTTAAACAGTTATATATGTTATCATATATTTGTAAATATTTTGGCTACTTAGGTTTGTAATTAAAAAGAAGTACATGTTTATATATAGTATTTATTAAACATTTAAAACAAAAATAAATACGCTTACTAGATATAACTAATTAATTATCAGGAAAAAAAGGAGGGGATGAATAAATATAATTTTTGAATAACGTTAGAAGCATAGAAAAAATACAATATAAAAATATTAAAAAACTTATTGATGATTCCACACAATCAATTAATTCTTATTTTTTTTTCCAACAATCATTTGGGTTTTAAAATTCCTTTTTATACATTTTAAAGTATAATACAAACGTACTGTACTATATAAATGTAAACAATAATTTATGGGAAATTTAGGACAAGGGTGTTCAAAAGTTACCATAAGATATAGATTAACAATTTTTTGTATTCCATTTTTGTCTATTAACATATTTTCAAAATTTTCAAAAAATAATGATTCTAATTTAGATATAAAATATACAAACTCATTATTTTCCATTTGAAGATTTCCAAAAGTATCGCAAGCGGCATTTTGATAAGCTCTGAAATAGCAATATAAGGTTGAATCATCTAACTCTAACACTTTTTGAATACCCTTCACAAATGTCACAAGTATGCTGTTCCAAACATTTTTAATAAGGTAACAATGATTTAAAATCTTCTAAAGTTGCTTCATCCAAAGTTTTACCTGAACTCAATTTGTCCTGAAGGGTTGCCACTTTATTACGTAAGTTTATATTTTCCTGTTGAAGTTTCTTTACTCTTCTCCGCAAAACTTCTTTTCTTGGAGTTCGGGATGACAATTTTTGTGGTCTGTGTTGAGTTTGGAGATTTAAGCTCATCTTCGTCCTTAGGTTTATCTTCTTGACCTAAATCAAAGAGCCCTTCAGTTTCTGTACACTAAAAATGTAACTTAATAATAGGTACAATAACTTACCTGTATCAATGACAATACTCTGCAGAATATTAATTGCAGGAACAGATAAGATATTAGATATTACTGAAGAAGCGGATACCGTGGCCTCTACAACAACATTTTCTGCAAAACAAATAAAATTGTGAAAAACCACTAGTGAAGAATTATACAAAATAATTAAAACAATACCAAAACCATATTGATAGGAATTACTTACCCAGGTTAGTTCAACAAATTATAACAAAAATAACTATAAACTATAACTTATATCTTAAAATATATATGAAAATAACACAAATATAAATCAACAATTCTTTCTTTCACAACAGCTAACTGTCAAGTGTCAACTAAAGTGATGTGACTGTGGGTCGGTCATTCAATTGGAGATTTAATGGCAAGTACAGAGAAGATGGCGACGATGCTTGCGCGGAGAAAAAAACGCGAACTTTGGTGCCAACCAAGAGTCGCTTTACTAGGTTGTACTATGGTATCACGATCAAAAAATGACAGATGCAATATGTCACGGAATTGGACACGCAATATGTCATTTGAAAGCCTTTAAACAACTCTATTCAGAACTGTAAAAATTATTTATCCAGCTGTCACCTGTCAAAAATAAAAAAATGTCAAAATTTGAAACTTTAACATTAAATATCTAAAAAAGTATTCGTGGATACTCGTGGGGAAAGTTTTGGGGCGACACAACCCATTTTTTTTTGAATGTTATTAAAGGAGTGATAAAAATATTTAATATTCTTTGGTTATTTAAAGATTTTACCCTGAAAAAGATTGAATAGTAGATAATAAAATAAAAATAATTATAAAAAGAAATTGAACTTACCATAAATTCAGAAAATTATGCTTTTGCATAAAACGAAAATTAGATTAAAAAACAAACAGTTTATCACCCATTCATTCATATTCTTTATATTAAATCTTTATCCGAATCGGAAATAAAAATTTAAAAGTAAGAAAAAAAATCGAAGATCTCTACTTTTAACTCTTATTAACTTTTAATTTTATATCAACTTATTTCTAACAACTAACTGGAAAATTGTATCCCCTGCACTAATTTTAACTTTTTCAAGGGTTTTATGCTTCATAATAAATTGATTAATTAAACAGTGAAAGATCCTGGAAATAAGTTATCGAAAAAGTTTCATTGCAAAGACTCTCATCGTATTACGTGGATATACTACGTTTCGTGTAATAAGCCTGTTATTGATAGTGACACTTGAAAACTTAAAATAAGAAGAGTCTGTTTCCAGGTTTGTTATAAAATACACATATTGAAATTGATGGTAGATATTATATTATTTTTATATTTTAAAAATTGCATTCTTCAGGTAGAAAGTTTTAAATCAAATAAGGATATTCATGTCTAAATGACGTATATGTAAATTAGTATAACATGAAATCTGGTTTCTGCTATTACGGTATATGCGTCATATTTATTTAGTAGGAGCAACTGACACGAATCATTTCTAGGTGCAGCGCATCTGTTAGTTAAATTCGAAATAAATAATAATTATTTTACATAAAACTATTATAATGAATAAATACGTAAATATAATATCCAATTTTGTTGGCTATGTCAGTGATATTCATCTTTTTTACCTATGCAAAGTAAGTACCTACATATATCGATAATGTTGTATGAAAAATTCAACCTTGAAGCCCGCACTCTTTGTGACTTGTGTAGTTCCCGTTAGAGATTTAGCCAAGGTAAATGTGCTTGTATACTAATAAATTTGGTGTAAAAATTGTTTTCATAGTATTTTCCGGTTAATGCTAAGTAATCCTAAGCTCTAGTTCAATTTTTTTGCGTAGAATAAGGCAGAGCGCCATAAAACATAATTATTCGTTTTTGGGCTAGATCTCCCCTAATATAGCAACTAAAAATATGAGGTTTTTCAGTGATATTTAAAAATATTTATTAATAGAGCGCGTCTGTGCTACTTTTTCAAAATTTACCTAGAAAAAAAAGTTGATGCATGGTCATATCACTAAAAATAATTTTAAAATAGTGCCACAGACGCGCTCTCAAGAATTCAATCCGGAATCGATTGGTAAAAACCGCAGCTTCCTATCTTTAATACTAATGGAGCGCCGGTTAAAAACGATTTCAGGCAAGATAATATATGGTATTGGCACCCCTTAAGGATAGAGAAAAAAATAAACTTTGTAAGTAATGGCTCATTAACGAATATTTTAGTGATCTGCAAAGTAAAACAATAATTACTAATATTTTTCGTGAATATCCATATACCTTGGTAATCACAAACTTCTTGACACATTGTTAAAGGGAAATTTATATTAATCTTAAATGTAACTCCAAAAATTTTTTTGCAAAATATCTACTCTTATTCGCTGTCGATATATTTGACGGATTTTTAAAAATAGATTTTACTGATACTCACGGTATAAAGAAAGATCCTCCACCAAAAGTGAAACTTAAAATTATTCACAAAAAAACCGATTTTGTTTGGGACAATCCATTGCGTGAACTTTTTGTATGTAGAACGGATGAAGATGTTACTGTAAATTTATGTGTACCCAACCAAGCACCAGGTACTTTTTTCTGTAATTTTCTACAGATCAAATTTTATTGTTAGAACATGTTCAGGGGGGTTGCCTGAAAGTAAATTCAAGTTGGTGAAAAGAGGGGCGCTAGCGTCAGCCGCCATCCTGAAAAACACGTTTGGAACCGTGCATTGCACCAGACAAATATTAGAGATCAATTTTGTAGATCGAAAAATCCTCTACCAACTTTTATTTACCGTATAATGCACAGGTTTTTATTTATAGCGCTTCAAACTCGGATTTGCGCAATAAATAACATGCCAGGTTTTTTAAACCTTTTTCCCGCAAAATTTATAGTTTCATAGTTATAGCTTTACAAAACTTGAACCTCCTCAACTATTAGTAGAAATGTGGCTCGTAGTGTACAGAAAACATTTCATATCGCATAATAATAATAATGATAATAATAATAATGGTAATAATGAGAAGGAAAAGGTATAGAAGGGCATAAAATAGCTCAATCAAACATTTATTAATTTAGATAACGTGGTAAGTTATTTCACTGGGCAAGTCTGAGTTTGGATTAATAAATAAAAACCTACACATTATACAGAAAAAAATTTTAAATTAAAGTTGAAGAGAATAATTTACCAAAAAATTGATATCTTCTATTTTTCTCTTGTACGATGCAGGGTTCAAGAGATATTTCACAAAACACATTTTTGAAGATGGCGGCTAACGCTCGAGTCCCTCTTCGGCAAAATTATCAACGATCAAGTAATGCTGCCAATGTGACGCAAATTACGTATATATATACAGGGTGCGGCAAATAAACCGTTGGTTAGAAAGATCTCGAGGATTAAAGCTATTTGAAAGCTGAAAATTGGAATAAAGGAGTTCGAAATGATGAACTAGTTAATGAAAATATTCATATCCTTTTATACTTCCGGTTATATCGGAAATTGGTGTTAACTTCGGTTTTTTTTTTATGAGATCTGTATATTTTGCAACTTTAGGAATATTTACGTTATTCTGAACAAGTTTTGGTAATGCTTTCCTTTAAATATTTGTGAGTTTCACATTTTTTTTTATTTAAACTGCATTTTTTCACAATTAAGAAAAAAGGAAATTGCTTCTAAACGTACTGAGATTTTAAACTTAAATTTTTTATAAAGAGTAAATGACATAACGTTGTGTCGTTTGTCTTACGAAATCATTATTTTTTCACCTTAGAATAAAATCCAAACGCAAAAAATTAGCATATTTAATTTTTTTTAATGAAACACCCTGTATAAGATTAATTTATTTAGAAGAGTACATTGCCCGCTGTCTGTCTGTATAAGGGTTTAATATACCTACATTACATAGATTTCTAGATATTCGATTTTATAGATTTTTTTCACAACAAATTAATTTTTGGGCATAATTTTATAGTTATAAGTTACAATAATGAGAAGAAACAAGAAAAAAAGTTAGACACGAGCATTTTTAAAATTGAATAAAATGATAATTTTTGTTGTAGTATTTAAATAATATCTAGCACACAAGAATAATTGTGTTGTGAAAAAAATCTATAAAATAGAATATCTGGAAATCTATGTAAGATAGGTAGAGAAAACCCTAGTACAGATAGATAGCAGGAAATTTATTGTTCCAAAAAAATTAATCTTGTACAGGGTGTTTCATTTAAAAAACATGAAATATGCGGACTTTTTGGGTTAGGATTTTATTCTAACTTTGACAATACCCTGTATAATAAAAATAAGAATTTCATAAGCCAAATGACAGAACGTTATCTCGTTTACTATTTGTTAAAAATTTAAGCCCGTACTCAGTACATTTAATTTTTTCTTAATTGTGAAAAAATTGTATAACTCAAAAAGAGTGAAAGATAGATATAATGTAAGTATTAATAAAAGTTGTTCAGAATAACCTAATTATTCCTAATGTTGCAAAATATACAGAATATCATAAAAATAAAACGAAGTCGAAAGAAATTTCCGGTATAACCGGAAGTAACAAAAGGATGTAGTGACATATTTTCATTAAATAGTTCACCCTTCCGAACCCCTATATTCCAATTTTCAGTTTTCAAGTACCTTTACTTCTCGAGATCTTTCTAACCGACGGTTTATTTGCCGCACCCTGTATATAACAGTTTCATGTTGAAGTCTTTATTAAAAACATTTAAATAAGGTCCCTAAAATTTAAGTATTGTAAATTAGCTCTATGACAAATGATTAATTATAATGTTAAGTAATAATTATGTATTTTAAACATTTATTTGAATAATTTGTTTGATGAAAAGAATTCTTCTTCTCAATATGGCAACCCTATTGTATATAGTTAAGATTTCATTAATATCAGTTTTTAAGGAAAATATAAGTGACTTCCAGCTGCATAATAGTAAAAAAATTAATAATAATGGGTCAGTTAGACTTTTTTTAGTATTTTATATAGGGGGTTTATAGTCGATAAATAAAGAGTGAGCTATTTCGCTGGTATATTAAACAGAATACATATGTACCATAAATGGTATGAAGATGAAATTTTCTGTACAAGACTTAGAATATATAGGAGCATTTACCATAAAATATACGTGAGTACGTATGTACAACTTACTAAAATTTAAAAAAAATTGGCATAAAGCTACTTTCCATAAGAGAAGTGAGGAGTTCTTGGTTCGTTACTGCAAAAAGTCGTTATGTTTAATTTAAAACTATGATTGACACACGCATAAATCATTATTTTATAAAAATAACTTAAAAATCAAATTAAAAAAAAATAAAGGGATAATTACATCCTATATTCAACAACAACTTATTTTCCTACCAAATTGAAATATTCGGCCTGCATGGAACGAAAGAAATACCGAACTCACGTATTCAAATGACCGAATTTCTCTTCACGATTAATGGTACCATTACGACCTAAACAACTTCAAGTGGAAAATTCACAAGAGCGAATGAAATTCTTTTTGGAAATGTTCGACGTAAATATTATGTGCATATGAAATAACTATCTGATGAAAGGTTGGAATTTTCAATTTTCAGGAACGCAACGCTGTTTTAGATATTCTTATGTGTATTCAATCTAATCATCTGGCGATGGATTCGACTTCTTATGTAATCTTCCCCTTTAATGCGCGAAAATCATTTGAATGCTACAATTTCATTTCCTTAGTTAGGTAAAGAATTATACACTAAGAAAAATAATTTTCAATGAATCTAGAATTATACATTTTTTTTATTTCTAAATCTACATACAAAATGACAGATTCTCTGCATGCTTCTGCTCCCATTGGTAATTAATCTATGTATGTTTGTATTTTACTTTACAATAATAACATGAAACAAGGTATATTATATTTTGAGTTATATCTACATAGATTTTGAAAATGTGATATATTTTGCAAGTACACTACTTCGTCACTGTACCTCAGTTTCAGGGCGGACACGGACAAGTCGGCGCAGGCTGAGTAGGCACTGGGAAAAGTCGGCGATGAGACAAGTCGGCGCTGGACCAGTCGGAATTGGCGATTTTTTAAAACTTGATCTAAATAGAGTAAGTCGCTAATTAAAATTAATGCTAATTATTATTCGCACGTCCTATTGATTATGGTTATATTATTTTACTTGACGTTTTCCATTGTTATTTCCAAAAAAATATATGAAGGGGAATTTTGTTCAAAGTCAAACCATTTTCTCCAATAATAATTATAAAAATATAATGTTTCATTTTTCTAGCACATTCAGAATCGTTGCAATTGTGATAAAATTTAAGGTTGAAAAAACAACCAAAATCACAAATGACTCATATTATATTTTATTAAAAAAACTTTGTAATAAAAAAATAAACAAAAAATTTGAAAAACGTTAGAAATATTTAAAAAATATTTTCTAATGGATGCCGGTGGAACTAAAAACAAACAAAACAACAATGATGTATTAATTAAAATTCCTAATATAATAGATATAAGATACAATATAAAAATAAAATTATAATTGAAATAAATAATAATTCATAATTGTGAGATAAACCGCGCAAGTACTCAACCACGTTTTACCGGTCGTATAGAGTTATTTTATTTAAAATTACGGCATTCTTTCGGTTTTATTGGTTTATAAAAGTTATAAAAGGTATCAATATCTTTTTGTGGTTATATGCTTATATTAAAAATGACTGCGACAATTCCTTCGACAAGTATTATCTACTTATTTGTAGATAATAAAGCCTCAATTTCGAACACACAAATTATTTTAAATAAAACTCTTGTGTATCTTGTAAGCTATGTGTCGTAGAAAAAAACGATTTTCGCAAAAAAAACACCCAATTGCGTTCCTTTTAAAATTTATTGTTGAAATTATCATTGTTCTCATAAATGTATTATTTATTTATAATAACATGCAAACTATTCAAGATTAGTTTATTGTGACCACATGAGAGTCATTTGCTCTCGGAAATATACAGAAGTACAGGTACTAATTGGGCAAATGCTAATAATATATCTGATTATTTCTCAATTATATTAATAAATTATAATATTTTATTTCGAAATCCCCAGAATTAAATAATATAATTTATTAAAAAATAGAAGAGAACAAGTAATCATCAACCGACTTAGAATTGGACACAGCTTACTGACACACCTCTATCTTATGAAAAAAGAACCAAACCCATTATGTTCCTACTGCTCTATCCCGATGACAGTGAAACATATTATCACAGACTGCCCTCATTTCAATGAAGAAAGAAAATCGAACCAACTCTGTAATACCAACATACAGACTATACTCACGAAGAACACAGAAAGAGTGATAAAATACCTAAAAGACATTAACGTATATAATCTTATATAACACCAAATAATGTAAATTGTGCATGTCCCACCTACTACTAACCCACTGTGGTTGATGCGGGTCTATTTATGTTGAATTAAAAAAAAAAAAATTATTAAAAAGTAACTTTCTACCATTCAAAAAATTATAAAATTTAATTCTGAAACTCACAATATATATATTTCATGCATGATTATACAAATAATTTTTTCCCGATAATTGGAAAAATTTTAAATTAATAGAACACGTTCATTACATTTTTATACTAGCCTGTATAAACAATAAACATCATAAAGTAAAATGATATAACAGGAATCAATAGGACTTGTGAATAAAAATAAGCAAAAACTTTAATTAACGATTTGCTCTATTTGGTTCAAACTAAAAAAAAATCGAATAAGTTATTTTACTACCACAGATCCGGCGCCGACTTGTCCTACGCTGACTTGTCATGTACCCGTTTCAGGGATGGGCTTCTTTCTTTTCTTCTACATTCTAGTGTTTCGACTCTAGTCTGGACATCTTTGTAGATAGGTGCGTTTTGCACATTTTGGTGGTGTTCATGTTGTGTGAACCTATTATATCTATGCGTGTTTACATTTTTATTTAAATAGGCCAATGACTGCATCCCTTGTTATTAGATATAGTGGTATACTCTTGGTGGTCATTATGTAGATTTCTTTAACTACTGTATAGTATTTATGAATACATGAAAATCCCACTTTTCCGGCCCCAATGGGCCATTTTCCCGAACCCAAACTGGGAATTTCAGCTGACCAAACACTTTTAACACCCAGTCTCAGATCCAGAATTGGAAAGTCCATTAAAATACCACAGTCACGACCGGGAAGTCCAAAACAGGATTTTCTTGCCCCATGGGAATACATATGTCACTCTCTTGTGTATGAACTTTTTTTTTGTGGGGCTGTGTTAGCGATCGACTTCAAGCGATAGCGATATCGACCGAGTCAGAACTTGGCACTTTGTTCAGTAGAATCAGATAGTGGAAAAGGTTTGTCGGCTAATTTAAGTTGCAAACTTGTCTCAATTTTTGTGTTCTCTGGTGGGTAAATATAAATAACCTTATCTACAACGAATATATGAACCAATAAACAATATAATAAAATGCGTCTGAACTCCGACCATCATGATGCTAGTTTAATTTTTGCAGAAAAACATCCGGAAATAATCACAAATAAATTCAAAGGTTTTCTGTGAAGTAACCTATGCCAAAGTTTTTGGCACGAACTCACTAATCTATTCAATAGATAAGGCTATGGAGCACTGAATGAAAATGAATATAAAAGGGTAAGTTTGCGCTATATACGATATTTTAATATTTTCAACAACTCGTAATTTGTCTTCATAAACGCTAATCCCCCATCTATCGTGTTTAAATAACTGCATACAAAAATATCTAAGGTTATAGTATTATTTCATCATTTTGTTGATTAATTCCTATCTTTATCTCTATTTGAAACAAACACGACCATCTATAGAGACAGGGTAGACCCGGTCGATTTCTGGCGATATTAGTATTCAAGGGACTGAAAATTATGAACGTAGTGGCAATTACCGTAGAATCATATCGATGTTGCTAAGAACAGTGAACGTAATTCCCCTACTGCTGTGTATCGCTGTTTGTTTATTATTTTTATTATATTTTTGAGTTTTAAGAAACCATCGTCATTGATGTATCAGTCTCTTCATTGTGAATGGCAATTTCCATAGATAGCCTGTCATCGTCTACCATTTACCGTTAAATCTACTATTCTGCGTTATTTCTCCTGACACTAGGTAAAAGGTGGCTAGTAATTGGAGCTACTATTGTTGTTTCATCTTTAGTCATCGTCTGTGGTACAATTAAATTAAGGACTGTTACCTGCACGTTGGCTGGAAGTGGTAGTATTGAATAGTTATTTTTTTAAATCCGAAGGCTTATACGTATCTCAAAAATGGGGTCCAAGTTTTCTGGCAATATAGCACAAACTCAGGTTCCACAAGAATTTTTAATTGAATTAGAAAGACGACTAGTTTCGGTAAACAACCACCATCAAACAGTTATTTTGTTCTATGGGAGGAGACAATTAATTACACATTATAAGGGTAGTAGAATTTAGTCAAATATTAACGACAATATAGTACGCAGAAAAAAGTAATACTAGTCATATTAATTATAAATATTTTTTTAACAAACGGGTTGCCAGCATTGGGCTAGTATAACTAATCAAACCATCCAGCGAGACAGGGAACTTTTGGCGCTCTCAGACCCTGTAGCTAGATGGTTTGGTTAGTTATTGTATTTAAAAAAAAAGTGTTTTATATTTAATATTAGTAGTATTAGTTTTTTTTGTTTTTCACGTTAATATTTTACTAAATTCTACTACCCTTAAAGGTCTCACATTGTGTGATTAATTTTCTCCTACCGTAGTATAAAATAATGGCCTGATGATATTTTGTTACCGAAACTAGTCGCCTTCCAAATTAAATTAAAAATTCTTGAGATAAGTGATTTTGTGCTTTATTTCTTGAGTTATTTTTTGCTTTCATCTTGGTTATTTCACGATTTTTCTGATGTGCTGCTTTCAGTGTCACTTTATAAATTTGAACAAGCGGCGATTTAAATTTTTCGATTTTTTCATCTTTGTTTTTTTGAGTGAGTGCGTCTGTTTCGGTTTACCTTTCTGATCTAAATAAGTTTCAGGAAGGTTAGTAGGGTTATCAGAATTATTATTTTATAGGATCTTTGGCTCTAATACTCTTTCTTTTTCTTTTATTCGTTATCATTGATACAGCGAGTATTTTTACTTTCCTGATCTCAACAAAGTGTAATTTTCCACGATAACTGCTGAACCGTTATTTAAACAATCAGGTTGAAATTTGGAATGAAGGGTTGGTGTGTGACCATTAGTTTTTGGTTTAATGTGGTACAGTAGAAGGTCCTCAAGACCGACATTGACTGAATAAACATGTAAGATTTTTGCCTTTTTTTAAATTTTAAGGAAAAACAATACACTTTAGTGCAAAATGTTATAGTTTAAAGTTTTAGAGCATAAAATTTCCTACAATTCTTGTATCATACTTTTTTCAGAATTTACAATGGTTGCGTCACTAGATGGCGCGCAAAAAATGTGCATATACGTTTCCCGTAGATTAGTGCAAAATGTTGTAGTGCAAAGTTATAGAGCATAAAATTTGCTACAATTTTTTTATTAACTTTTTTTCCAGAATTCTCAATAGTTTTCACCCATGATTTTAGCAGAAGTTTTTGGGGAAGGAAATTACAATTTTCTGTCAAAACTGAATGACCACGGCAATAATCAGATAATATTATAATAGCTATATTATTGTGTAAAATGTGTCATAGTTTCCTATTTCTGTGAAAATCATGTTGTATTTGTTGACACGAAGAGTCATTGAGATGATTGAAAAAGATGAAAAGTTGTGGAATGAGATGATGTTTCCCAGACTAAGTTGCTTTTACCGGGAAAGAATTCTTCAGGAATTGGTGAGAAGAAGAATTCCCAGATGACTTAAATACCATGATCCTTCATTAGCAAACAATAAAGAAGACAACAAGAAGGAAAAAAAAGTAAATTGATGAAATATTACATGTTCCTCAATTCTGTCACAAATTCTCAAGAAATCAATATCTTTTAGATAGTAAATTGAACAAAAAATAGACGACGTACGAGGACCAGGTTAAATTGTAATACATGGGTTTAGAGAACAACTTAAGCAAAGCCGATGTATTCGCCCTGGGGGTGGATGGCGGCTGTATGATAGATTTCACGTTAGTAATTATGTCGAGAAATTTCTCATATGGTGGCTCATATTCTGTGGCTTGCTTGCTTATACTCATTTTTGTATTTCGACATATTCTGTGGCCAGACAAGTCTTTTAATTAATAAAGATCGATTTGTATAATATCAAGAGGTTTAATTCTAATCCGTTCAACAGTTTTCGGGAAAATTGGGAACACGCATACATACCTACAAGTAAGCAAAATGTTCTTTATGTCAATAAAAGCATTTAATGAAGTTACATTCGAATACGTTCAGTAGTTTTGAAAAAAAGCGTAGACATAATTAAATCCATGTAAAAAAAGCTCCAATGCCGAAAACCACCACACACCAATTTTGAATCGAGTCGAACAATAATCACAAAACTGATCACCAGCTTGGAGCCACCATCTTGAATTTACGAATTCTAACAAATGGTTCATAATCTCGGACTTCAAAAACACCCACATACCAATTTTAAATCGAATGGGACAACTAAAAGTTGTTCAAATTTCAACTCAATATGTTAAATAATAACACAAAAAAAAACGAATAATAAATTTTTACTACTGTATATCAGTCGAAGATAAAAGCAAAATATTAAAATTTTGAGGTCCCAAACGTATGGTTAAAAAATGTATCATTCCTTTTGAAACACCATATATAATTATTAGATTGTATCAAAATTGAGTTGCAAACACAATGCCTATATATAAGTTATATAAAAATTAATGGAGTTTTAGCAATGCCTGGAATCAAAATTATGTGACGATATTCATTTATTACTACTTTGCCTTCAACGTTCATTCATATTTTAGGCTAAAAATGGCAAACCCATACACATTAACTTTGTCATGATTATCTTGAAAATTAGATAATTTTCTTGGTTTTATGCCTTCTATATAATGTCAGTGATGTCATTAGGCAATTCATAATCCTGAAATAAATTCCAGAATATAAAATTTGATAATCTCAAATTTGATGAGTTTCGAGATTTTTGTTCAGAATACTCATCCAGTTTTGGGAGATGCCATGGGTCAAATGACATTAATTGATCATTCATTCATCTCTGTACCAAATTTCAATTTATTTACTCCAGCCGTTTCTTCACTACTTATGACAAGGCAAGTCGCTGATTACGACTGAAAATTGTTCATTGCGACTCCCATCTTAAAATTTAAAATTTTGACATTTTTTTATTTTTGACAGGTGAGAGTTGGGGAAATAATTTTGACTGTTCTGAATAGAGATTTTCAAGGGCTTTCAAATGACATATTCCAAGTCAAACTCAGTGAGGAATTGCATCTGTCATTTTTTGATAGTGACACTTCCGTTTGACAGATGTTGTACAAAAACTATATATCAAATTTGAGCTCAATCGGATTAAGCGTGTTTCCTCTATCGTGGAAGAATACACACAGACATACTTCCATCTGAAAATGGTCTTAATCATCTCAGGTGACCTCAAAATGGATATTTCCATCTTTATCTCGAAAATTTTTTTTAGCCCTTCACAATCCTTTCCCTTATCGTAGGTGGGCCGGGAAAGTAAAACTGGTACCGTTTACAAACCAACAAGCAATGTCCGTAGGGATTATCATCACTCCTACATCCTCCACCGTCGATGAAAAGAAAATAGTCACAGAAAGGGCGCTTCCAGTGTTGCTGTTGTTTCTATTCATATTTTGGTTTATTTGGATTCTTAAAGGACTTTAAAATTTTAATCGAACTAATAAGTCAAAAATTCTTGGTTAAAAGATTTAAAGTGAAAAGAAAAATAACCTGGCGCATGTGTGTTCGACGAAGAAAAAAATTATGAATTAATATTACAATCCGCATATATACTTAGATTTATTAACAAATTTTAAAATGCAACGAACAAATTTGTTAATAACAGCGTAACCGACAAAGATAGAAAAAAAATATAAGATGAAAAATGCGTTTTTTAATAAAACTAATACGATTAAACAGATAAAAATAATGAATCGAGTATCACAATTCGCATAAATACAAAAGTACGGAACCCTAAACATGAGGGAATGGTAATGAAAAAATCATATTTGTTAATATATTGGTATTTTCTGGTAAAATATATGTAACAATAAACATTATCACCAAATTTCAAGTTCATAGGTCAATGGAAAGTTAAAAAATTCTTCGCAACAAAATTTTGTAAAAATTGCCGATTTTGGCGGCTTCTCATTCCTACATTTTGCAATATTTTTTAAAACAAAAATACAGCTTTTATCTACTCAATGAGCTCTATTCAACGATACCTCACTTGATGGGGTAGGTCTAATTTTTTTTCATTGCCCTCCTTTAGCTGTATATGGGAACCCCCCTTGAAAACATTTGAAACTATTTTTTATAAGTTATATCGCTTTGGGTCAACAAGACGCATATACTGTGAGAATTTGAAGACTCTAGCTCCAACGGTTTAGCTGCTAGACCGGTGTGACAGAGGGACGGACGGACGGACGAACGGACTGACGGACGGACACACGAGTGAGAGCAATAGGGTTTCGTTTCGACCCTTGGAGGTACGGAACCCTAAAAAGTGGATTTAAAGATTTTCATGGCGTGTTACTAAATTACAAGTTCTTAATTTATTGGCAGATTTTTTTTTATTTTTAAACTTGCAAACTTGATCTGATATTTGCCAAAAAAAATGTAGAACATTTTTTTCAATGTACGAAAATCATTTAAATGCCCGACTTCGATTTCCCGGCTGTGGCTGCGTAATAGCATATTCGTTTTAGATAGCTGCCTTCCACATCAGTGTCATTGAAACGAAAGTTGTGTTTTTGAGGGTACGCAGAAAAGGAAATGATATAAAAAAATATTAGACGTACTAGGGCTGTTTATGAAAACCATTCTCAAACATGACGCAGAGAATGAGTGAATTCAAACATTTCTTTTGATAACTGTTTTTAAAGTGACAAGCTATTTTTTAAAGTATAAGAAGGGTGGTTCATATTATTGATATTTAAATACACACTTAATATTTAGTGACACGTATCGAACTGGGGTCTAGAATAGTAATAGAGCATGTTGAAGCAATAAAAACTTGCACAGATCTTTCTTAATATATTTATTTATGTATTAAGAACGAGTTGCATGAGACTATAAATATATTGAATGTATTTATGTTACAAAAAACTAATAAATCCATATACACTAAGAAAATTTTTTTGACCATTAAAAGATAGGTATGTGAATTTCCAGTCTAGCTACTTTTTTTGGCTATTAAAAGATTTTTTCTACTACCGTGCGTAAGTACTTACTTTACGCACGCTAAGGAGTGCCGTAAAGTTTAACTTTTTTTCACTTGTGCTTAAAGTAAAATAAAATTTTTAAAATAACTTTTTTACATGTGCAACACATTTTTTGCATCCTGATGTTTTTTATCTTGCCAAGGTTCTATGTGCCAGAAATCAACTGGTTAACTTCGAGATTTTGGAAAATAGCTTATTAACCTCTTGCGTATGAAATCAATTTTTGTACATACAAATTATGGTAGTAGAAAAAATATTGTATGCAACTAGTGTGTAAAGTGCCACTTTACACACTTGTTGCATAAATAACTATTTTCTACTACCGTGTGTAAATTACTTACTTTACACATGCTACGGAGTGTGTAAAGTTTAACTTTTTTTCACTACTGTTTAAAGTAAGATAAAATTTGAAAAATAACTTCTTCGCATGTGCAACACATTTTTTGCAATATCCTTATGTTTATTTTCTTGCCAAGATTCTTTGTGCCAAAAATCAAGTGGTTAACTTCAATATTTTACAAAACAGCTTCTTGTAGTAGACTGCTTATTTTATACTTAATACCTTCATATTTTTTGGTAGTAGAAAAAATATTGTATGCAACTAATGTGTAAGTGCCTTTTTTAACTCATGTGATTGTCGCACTCACCTTTGGCTCGTTCGTGAAAAAAGTATCACTTTACACACTTGTTACATAAATAACTATTTTTTATTTATTTTTTATTTATTTAACGCCCTACGGCATGCTGTGCCACATTTGGCACGTCCTATACATTCGCATAATTATACAATTTAACTAAATATATGATCCTAATTCCCATATCTAGAACACTCGCATCCCTACCACAAAAGTGGCCTGACTCTCAAAATAACGATGTTTAGACATTTGGCAGACATTTTGTTGCTACAAAATCGATAAACGTTGTAATTTTGTATAATAAAAATATTTATTTGAAAGGTACTGTTATGTCTAAACTTATCTACCATTATCGTTTCTTATTGCATTTTAAGATTCAGTTTATTTGAATTTATATTATTCCTTAAATTTGACTTTTGTACTGTTTATGAATCTTCTGCTCGTAAAGTATAAAATTACTCATTTTGTTCTTCATTAAAAATGTTTCTGACTTGTTTTACTTTCCCGACCACCTCCTAGAAGGGAAAGTATTGTGAACGAGCTTAAAAAATATCCATTTTCGGATCCCCTGAGACGATTAAGACCATTTCCAGATGGAAGTCTGTCTGTCTGTATGTCTGTTTGTCTGTCTGTCTATGTGTATTCTTCCACGATAGAGGCCAGACGTTTAATCCAATTGAGCTGAAATTTGGTACGTGGGTTTGGGTTGCCCGTTGAAAGAACCCATTAGTTTTTGAGCTGAAATTTGGTATATGGATTTGGGTTACCAGTCGGAAGAGCTCATTAGTTTTTGTATGACATCTGTCAAACGAAAGTGTCACTATCAAAAAATGACAGATGCAATATGTCACGGAATTCGACTAGCAATATATCATTTGAAAGCCCTTGAAAAACTTTATTCAGAACAGTCAAAATTATTTCTGCAACTGTCACCTGTCAAAAATAAAAAATGTCAAAATTTGAAACTTAACATTAAATATCTGAAAAAGTATTTATGGATACCCGTCGGGAAAGTTTTGGAGCGACACAACCGATTTTTTACTATTTATTGTCCGCCTTAATATTTGTACATTCTGTATTTTTCGATAAAAAAATTCATTTAAATTCTTCCTTCTCATCACCTAATTCTTGTCTTGCCATGCCATTTGGTTATGATTTTATCAATTGTTATTTTGCCCATATTATTTCTTTTATACAATCTTTCTCTATAATTTTTATACTTAGTTCTTCTTCCGATTGCTTCATAATTTCACTTTTTATTAGTTTCCACTTTTGTTGTAATATTTTTTTTTAATTAGGTTTTCAGTTTCTTGTATACGTACTACTTTCCCATTAATAATGTTAATTGCGCCTTTATGTAAATCCTCAACATCTTCCTAGATTTTCCTCATCTATTTATTCCTCTTCTCTAATTTTATTGATTTAAATTGCCTTTTTTATTACGCAAGTGTCGTAGAATGTTCTGTCTTTCTAAACCTAGATTACATAACCTAAAAACCTCATATCACTCAAAATCTTAGTCCTTAAAAAAACTGTCATTGAATTGGGATAAATTTTCTACTGGTTATCAATTTTAACAATTTTGATAAGTAGAATAAATATAGTTGTGAATAGATTATGAAATCATTTATTTGCTTTCAGAATTTGATGTACTGAAAAGAAAACCTAACTTGAAAAGAGCAACTGATAAATAAATATAATAAATTTTTTAAAAACGCGGAGTTTCAAACTCTCGCTGTTCATCCTTTTACTCGAAGGATCCTGGATAGAGTGTATTGAGCCAGTTATTGATACCGACACTTGAAGTGTTGAAGTAAAAAAAGACGAACATTCCGCTTTTATACCTAGGAGAAGTTCTTTGCCCCGTACGCGGCTTATCCATCGGCATTTTTATTGAAATTGATGTCTGCGTAGAATGGATATTGTGGGGTTTCGCTGATCCTTATGTTTCTCCTTCGATTATTGGAAATTGTGTGCTTGTTTCGATGGGGTCTCCGGCAAGCGGGTTTTCTGTTAGATATTTCTAGATAAAATTTCTATATATAAACATACGATATAAAAAGGGTATCTCTCAATTTTTGACCTATTCTTGACCCACTTTCTAAATAACTGAAGCTTTTGCCGGTAAGTGAGGAAGCTTTTACCCATTTCGTCCTTTGAAAAATTCAAATATTATATGAAATGTACAGAGAGATTTGAACTACACAATTTGTTATTGAAAATACACTTTGTAAGGATGATGGAAGAAGACAAAAATAAATACAGGATGTTTAAAATTGGAAGTTTTAATATTGCTATATCAGAAACCGTAAGAGATAGAAACAGAGGCGGTTGAATGAGAAAAAAAATCTATAGAGGTTTTGACATTCTCGAGTTTTACAGGGAAAACTAAAGATGCTATTTTTGTTTTTTACGCATATAATTTTTATTAAAAAAAAAATATGTGAAAAAATAGACAATAGAAAAAATAGAATGGCGATAGTCCCTGTAGAATTTTTTTACAAATAATCTCCAAACGAGTGAACTTTTTTCCCATTTAACCGCCTCTGAACATCTTACGGTTTCTGATAACAATGTTATTAGCTCTGTTAAGTTAGCCCTCAAAGCGTCAATTTTTTTTCGGAAATTTCCCGTTTGTTAGTGCTTCGTTAGTGCTTTTTAGTGCTTTAACTATATTGGTTAGTGCTTTTTCCGTTTTCTGCATAGTAAGAAATTTTTAGTTTCAAGGTCAGCCCTGACAATCTCCCAAAATAGTCGATATTTGGTACTTTTATTTAGTTCTTCTTAGTGCTTCAAATAGTTTCGAAACTGTTTGTCTATATTTTTAGATATTTTAGATTTTAACTTCAACGTCAACACCAAAACATTTTTCTAATGACTTAATTTTGGTATCAGTTTTTATTGCTTGGTTAGTGCTTCCTAGTGCTTCAAAAAGTTTAAATCACGATTCCTTCCTTCTCGAGATATTTACCTTTTAATTTTTAAGGTCACCCCTCAAATCATATGGGATTGACTTAAATCTACAGTCGTTTCCTGACGCATCGTTGGTGCTTTTTAGTGCTTTAGATATTTTTATCAATGATTTTTCCGTTTCCTGATTATCTAGTACTTTTTTCTCAAATTGGCACCTATATTCTTTTCAAATGTATTAAAAATAGATAGGAAAGCAGAGAACATAAAAATAAAAAAGGTCAGCGGCCACAGCAACATGACTCGCCTTGTATTCTTAAAAATAAAATAATAAACAATAACTTTTTGCTCTTTCTTTCTTGTTTCTAAACAACAACAACAAATAACAACTTTTCTCCTGTAACATCTCGAAAACAGTTGGTACGGTGTATTACCAGGAAACGGAAAAAGCATTAAGGAAACTATCTAAAGCACTAACGATTGGTCAACGGCTGACTTTGAAAATTAAAAGTTAAATATCTCGAAAAGAAAAGAATCGCGATTGCAAAATTTTGTCATTAGGAAAATGTTTTGGACTTGACGTTGAAGTTAAAATCCAAAATATCTAAAAAAAATAGACAAGCACTTTCGAAACTATTTGAAACACTACGAAACACTAACTAAGTACTAAATCAAAGCACTAAATCAAAGTACCAAATTTCGTCCATTTTGGTAGATTGCCAGGGCTGACCTTGCGAAATTAAAAAATCCTTAATATGCAGAAAACGGAAAAAGCACTAAAGAAAATAGTTGAAGCACTAAGAATCAGTAACAAAGCACTAATAAACAAGAAATCTCCGAAAAAAATTGACATTTTGGGAGCTAACTTCACGGAGCTAATGTTATCCCTTCCAATTTTAGATAAACTGTATATTTAAAAGCATTTAATTGATGTTTAATCCATTTTTGGTATGCAACACCCCAAAAAAACCAAATAGGGAAAATTTGGTTAATGCGAACAATATATATTTTTTAAATGTATTAATCTTTTTTTCCTTTTTTTTGGGACCGTTTTTTACAACCAGATTGACTGCAGTCTCGTGGGCTCATTGCGTTATCTCCCATCTCTTTGTCCACTGCGAACCGTCAATTAGCCTTGTTCCCTGTACTAGTTTGTACAGGTTTTTTAATGACTAGAGTTTGCAGTCGTCTTCTGGATCCAGTTTTGGTTTTTTATATATATTTTGCCTTCTGTGATCCAGATCCTCACAGGAGCATAGTATGTGGAGTACCGTTATTGCATTGTCTGTATTTAAGATCGCCGTTGTATAGCCACATTTTGTTTAGATACTTTCTGGTGGGAAGGTCTCCCTGTTGTACTTCGTAGTAGATTCCTACTCCTTAAAAATAGTTTTTGAATTATATTATTTGACGGTTATTTAATAAATTTTTCCACATAGTAGTCCGATTGTATTACAATTTGTACTGTCGTTTGATCCAGTCTTTTATATGGTTCCTGAACGTACGCTTTGCTGGTTCTGGACCAACTAATGGGGTTGACAATCCGCTTCATGCGAGCTCGTCAGCCTTTTCGCTTTGAGCGATATGACCTGGTACCAATAATAAACTTACCTTATTGTGAGTCACCAATTCCCTAAATTCTTCACCCCATTCCCCATACCAGTCTAGATGTCACATTTAGGTTCCTTAAAACCTTAAGGGCTGCTTACCTGTCTGAGACGATAATGATTCTTTTTCCTTACTATTACTTGGTACTTTTTCCCTTCGCAGTAAATATCAGCTTTAGTTCCGCCTTTGGTTTTTGACCCGTCTGTATACCAGGTAGGCTTGGTCCTGAAATATGTGCTTGCTTTCGATTCATTCCGATTCTTAATTATTTTGATTAGATCTTTGTTGCAGCTGTATTTAGTAGTCATGTGGTCTGACCTTATGCCAAACAGGTTTCCTCCCACATGATCTGATTTTGTGTGTCCTTGTCTATGATTTCCTTCATAAAATGGTGAGTCCAATAGCCTTTGTATAGCCATTCTAGCCTTCCCCATTATAACGTATTGTAATGGCGGGAGGTCAAACAGGGGCTCCATATCAGCTGTAGTTGTAGTTTTTATATTCTCGCTATTCCCAAACAGGTAAATCTTTGTATCATTCTCAATTTGGAGATTAAGCCAGTTTAATTTTTTATTTGATAATATTTATTTTAAATTTTTCAATAATCCTGAAACTATTTTATACTCTGAATTGTTTGATTGAATTTTTTTTAGATCAAAATTATTCTTTTGTACTTGGAAATATGCCACATAAAATTATTTTGAATGTAGACATAGACATTTTTACTATACATTTCATTAATTTTTTTTTCTTAATTATTAAATAGAACCATGAGATTTTCACTAAAATGTGCCAAAATAGGATAAGCAAAAATAAAATAGTCACCGGACACGGTAGCCCAGTTGGTTGAGGCATCAGCCTTTATATATGGCGATATGCTGACAGTAGGTTCGAATTCCATTGAAACTGGAGTGGATAAAACTTTGTGCAAGTGCAAAAAGGTAACCAGGCCGGATCAGATCGCATATTTCGTGGTACTGATAGAGCTTGTTGGTCCAGAAACACACTGGCTACGGCATAGAATGGGGTTTAAGGTGATCGACGACACTGGTTCGTTAAGCTGTAGGTCCCGTTCAGATTAGACCTGGTAGAGCAAAAGGGATATTAAAAAAAAGCTAGCAAGCATTATGGTATCGTGTCAACTTTATTATGAACCGGCAACAGCGCTTTTAAAATAAATTTTGAAATATGGGGAAATTGATCAGTATTTAAATTTTTGGACTTAATTGTAAAATTGCTGTCATTCATTTTTAGATATCAGATTGTATCAGAGAGGAAACACACCCAGTAAAATATATTGTGGAAATGTGACTATTTTTGTAGGTAGCAAATACAATTTACTCGTCAAAACAAAAAACAACAATCTGTTTAGTTAGGAAAACATATGTTATATGTTTTAAGTTCTATTGGCGGTTCAGGATGGTTTCCAGTGGGGTTTGGCAGTTTTTGGGCAAGTTTTCTGTCATAAAAATCATGCCACGCTGGAATTCATATGACTTTACTTTCCAAGTCGCCCTTGTTCAAGAGGGTTTTAAACACATAGCCTGTCACAGAGAAAGTCAAAGGTGGATTAATTTATTGTCAATGTCAATATTTTCCAAGAATTTTTAAGTTAAAACTTTTTTTCAGTACATGGCCAGTTTGTATACGATTGAAATTCTCAGAATAGTCAGTTAATTTTTGTGTTTCTTTGGGTAAAGACCTGTTTTCAGGCATCTTTGAGTTTCTGTCGGGTTTCTAAGAATTTATCAATCATTTTTATAATTTTGATAATAATTATTTGTTTTATTTATATTCATTTTCGTACTCATGTTTACCATTATAAATAATTAACCCTCGCCAATTAGAAAAAGTACGTAGTTTTATTTACAACCGTAATAATAATAACTAATTAACTTTACTAATTAATAATCAGTGAAAACGTTTATAGATTTCACTCAGAAGGGGATAGAACTTCAATCAGTGTTGATAACACACATTTGTATAATTAATTATGTAATTCACGCGCGTCTAGGTTCGCTCGGCCTAACAAGACCGATATTTTGTCGTAATTATATTTTTATTTATATAGAACGAAAGCACCATAAGTACACATGAGGTACACCTTTTTTTACAAGACAATCTTATTAATTTTATTGGTACATGTATATATTACACCCTGTATATATGAACAATATTTAATTTGTCCAAGCGATTTTTTATTGTATAATTCACTACATTATATTAAAAATTTGTCATTTAAACAAAATAATTTTCTTGAAAATTGGTTTAAAATTAAAAGCATTTTATGTTTAACATAATCCCAGTATAAAAATTTAAAAAGAATAAAAATTATCTTCGAAATTTCCCTTTACGGTCGGTTTATATCTAGATTATTTTAAAATCACCTATTCAGAACTTCACATTCCTATAAGTAGTCGACTTATCGCAACTCTCATCCTGACAATAAAGGACACAAATTTTTCGAAACTGCTTGAGAGCTGCAGACGCAAATAAAATAAAAATGAAAAGAAAAAAGACTCAATGAGCCGAAGGCAAAAAAGCATACGGAACATTTTGTGCAGAAAAGTAGAATGTTGGTCACAGTGACTCTTACTTCTCGTTTATCTTTTAAAATGTTATAGGAAACTTTCAGGAGACGAAGTAATGGCGCCCTTTCTAGTGCTTTCGAAACGAAATTGACGATTTTAAATCGGTACGTATTTCCTCTTATAAACATTCTTTGCCAGATGTTTGCAAGATTTTGTTTACCTTTTCTCCGAGTCTACGTTATTTACATAATCAATCCTTGGTGAATATTAGAAAATCTTTTTGTTCCTGCGAATAAAAAGAATTTCTTTGAATATTCGAAATGATATCCGACTAAAAGAAAATTTTTAATAAATATAATTAAAGATTTAAATTTTTTAATACTTTATAGGGTGACTTTTATATTGCATTTTTAGTTTTTATGGACCTAATATTTAAAATTATTTAAACCGTTGAATAAAGAATTAAAAATAATTTCAAAGTCGACCCCAATTGTTATTTAAAATTTTAAGGGGGTAGCTACCCTACGCAAGGGGTTTAAAAATACGGTAATTTTTTTTGTAGAAATATGTTTCATTTGAAATAAAAATAGACCTGTGTATGTATTCTCTTGAAAATTTGACGCCAATAAAATACAAGCATATCCTAAACGTGCGTATTTTTTCGGAAATTTTTCTTGTTGGGGTACCCAGGATGGTATTACAGTGGAAATTTTTTGACATAATAAAAAGTGACAGCACGAAACTTCATAAAACGTCAAGTGTCAGCAATTAACCAATTTATTTTGGTAAACTTTCTATATTATTTATCATTAATAGAACAAAAACACCTTAACAAAACAGAATTTTTCACTTTTTAAAAACATAATTTTCAGCTTGTAACGCTCTTTACGTCGTCAAGCTGTGTTTCGGCGCCTTCGTTAAGGTTTTGGGTTTCCTCGGGCGCCACCTTCTGTTTATAGTGTGAAGGCCACTCGCACGGGCAGCGTCAGTGGAGAAAGAATACTCCAGGGGTCGTTTATGCGTTTTGGCCAGTAGGGCGGGCTTTACTTGCTCCACTGGGTTAAATACTTGGGTATTCGCTGTATTTCTGATGATGCTCGTAATTATGAAAACTCGGAAAGATAAAGAAGTAAATAATAACAGCTTTATTAATATCCAAAATAATACAGGTGGCGGCAAGGAGGAAGAGGGAACGCGTGCAACAAATTTGAATATCAAACCAATATATAGGGGCGTTAAATACGGATAAGCGAAGTAAAACTAAGCGGGGTGCTCAGAGCGGACTTGCAAGAATATTTTAAATCGCTGTTCGTAGTGTCTAAGCGGCACAAGCGCAAGTCTCTCCATCGTTCGGACGGATTGTGAACTTTCTACATGGATCGCGTTCGGAGGAAAGTCGCGGTGTTTAATTTATTTTTCGTATTCACGGTGCTTATTCATTTTACATATTTACGATCAATTGCCGATCGCGATATTTTTAATTACAAGTATTTTTAATGACGGATTACAGAGTAAAGCTAATTATAATAATTATAAAATATTGCTGGACGATCGAGAATAAATTATCATCCTCTAAATAACTACTGAATTCTTCAATGAGACCTTCCAAAAAAAATATAGTACGATGATGTGTTTTAAGATAGGATACCTGTTTGCACAAAGCACACATTTTGTATTGCAAAACGATTCATTTCAGAAAATTGCATAAAATACTTCAAGGAATAACTAACAACAAGTCTGGAGCGTGTTACAAAACTTGCACGATGGTTGTAGTGAAATAATAAATTGGCATTTCTAGGTATGTCTTTTGGAATGGATCACTTGAGATTATACCAGACAGATGGATAAACAAAGCCTTATTGCTGACAGGAGTCTTTAATATATTCATAAATGAAATATTTAATACTGATGATAGTTCAAGCAGTTTTTTTTCAGATGAAGATAATACTGATAATTATTTTGAACTGAACAAACTAAGCAAACGGATTTATATATGTTTTTTTATATGTTCGTCAAATGCATTAAATGAAAAAAACTAGTTATTTACAGCACTTTAAACACCGTTGAAAAGTTGTACAAAGGTTTTGAGGTTGGGGTTGTGGAATGCAGATTTTGCTAACAACTTTTGTCATTTTATCCTCTTCTATCGTACGGGATATTTAGTTCAGACCGCTTTCTCACAAGTTTCCACACGCATAAAATTTTCACCTTTCTAGACTCGACAACCGTGATTCAGACCAGATTTCTTATAGACAACCCTGTATCATCGTATTCGCAATTAAATAGAGCTCATTTTGATTTTTATTAAACAAATAGGTGAAAATAACTATTATCGATTTACCTGTTTATACCTACCAAGCCAGTAGTAAGGCCAGGAAAAAATAGACAACCCAACGTTTATATATTCTATGGGCTTCATACTTTCGGTACGTATTAAATTTATTCGTTAAACTCATGAGTGCAATATTTAATAAAAAGTCATTATTTAATTTTTAATTAATCATAGCCTGGCCAGGAACTTTTTCGATAACGCACTCGAGATATATTTTCTAATATATTAAAGTTGATACAAAATACTTATCATCAATTAACCAGATGGGTGAAGGTCATTTCTAGTTCGGATCTTAGACTAGGATATAATTTAACTTGTAATAATGGTATTACTAGTGAATATGTTAACCGGTTTTTTTTAATATGTACTGTTAACTTTTCCCTGCATTTTTACCTCTCGCCCTTCAGATAAGAGAGGTATAGGAATCATGCTAAAAATTGGGTAGTGAGTTTTCAATGAATAAACACGTTTTAGGGCCCCTAGAATACGATTTTAATATTTTCGCGACGATGTCTGTGTGTGTGTGTGTGTGTTAGTGTGTGTGTGTGTGTGTGTGTGTGTGTGTGTGTGTGTGTGTGTGTGTGTGTGTGTGTGTGTGTGTGTGTGTGTGTGTGTGTGTGTGTGTGTGTGTGTGTGTGGACTTTTGAGACCTTACGAGGACAATTTCCGAAAAACGCTTATGGTTGTGAGGACCGTTTTTCTTATTGGGACATCGAGCCGGTCTTCATAAGAAATTAACCTGATTTTTGTAATCTATGTCGTTTTTGGACTCAAATGGTACCTATAACATTACTAAAATATTTGGTCCCCATAAGTAATGTGTCAGGTGGATGAGGTTCTTATAACATACCTGAAGGGGGCGCCGTCATCTATACACTTTGTGTGTATTTGACAATGATATTGCATTGGTTGTAAAGACCGTGTATTCACAATGTGTTTAATTTTTGCTTAGATTTTGACTTCACATACTGTTGATCTCAGTTTCTCCAACGTTCAATATTTTCCAGAAAATTATTTCCTAAACTTAACTACAAAGGCCGATAAACTCAAAAATCCATTTTTTGAGCCAGCCCCCCATTATTTCTTTTTGATTTTTTTTTGTTGCACCAGATTGTTCTAGTTGTTCTGAATACTGTTCCAAATTTTCAAAAGTATATTTGAAGGCCGAAATCAATAAAAATCATATGGGTCCAGCCCCCCATTATTTTTTTTCATTATTGATTTACTAGATTGTTCCTGTTATTCTTGTTCCAAATTTTCACGTCTTAAAAATATTTTAAGTTCATAATCAATTAAAACCTTTTAGAACTAGCTCCATTATCTTTTTTTAGATTTTTATTTTGTTGTACTAGATTGTTCTAGTTGTTATTAACATTGTTTCAAATTATCATTTCTTAAAAAAATATTTCAAGTTCAAGATCATTTACTACCATTTAGATCTAGCCCTCCATTATCTTTGTTTTCGTAATTTTTTTTGTAGTATCAGATTGTTTTAGTTGTTCTTAACGTTAAACGAATAACATTGTTTCAAATGTTCGTGTTTAAAAAAATATTTGAAACTCATAATCAATTAAAACTTTTTAGAGCTATCTCCCCATTATTTTTTTTTCGATTTTTAGTTGTTGTTGTAATCGATTGTTTTAGTTGTTCTGAACATTGTTCCAAATTTTCATGTCTTAAAAAAATATTTTGAGGCCAAAATCAATAAAAACCATTTGGGCCCAGCTCCCAATATTTTTTTTTGTTTGTTATTGTTGTACTATATTTTTCCAGTTATTCATAGCATTTTTCCAAATTTTCACGTCTTAAAACAATATTTCAAGCTCATAATCAATAAAAACCTTTCTCCATTATTTTTTTTCGAAATTTTACTTTCCCAACCCACCTCCAAGAAGTGAAAGTATTGTGAACGAGCCAAAAAAATTTGTCAAGATAAAGATGGAAATAGTCATTTTGAGGTCACCTGAGAGCATTAAGACCACTTCCAGATGGAAGTCTGTCTGTTTGTGTGTATTCATACACTATAGAGGCCACACGTTTAATCCGATTGGGCTAAATTTGGTATATGGGTTTGGGTTTCCCGTCATAAGAAACCATTAGTTTTGTACGACATCTGTGAAACGGAAGTGTCACTATCAAAAAGTGACTAATGCAATATGTCACGGAATTTGACTTGCAATATGTCATTTGAAAGCCCTTGAAAAACTCAATTCAAAACATTTAAAATAACAATCAAAATTATTTCTCCAACTGTCACCTGTCAAAAAAAAATGTCAAAATTTGAAATTTTATCATTAAATATATGAAAAAGTATTCGTGGATACTCGTCGGGAAAGTTTTGGGGCGGCACAACCGATTTTTTTGTACTAGATTGTCCAAGTTGTCTTAACATTGTTCCAAATTTTTATGTCTTAAAAAAATATTTCATGTTCAAAATCAATTACAACCATTTCATTATTTATTTTCGTAATTTTTTTTGTTGTATCAGACTGTTTTAGTTGTTCTTAACATTGTTTCAAATTTTCGAGTTTAAAAAAAATATATTTTAAGCTCATAATCAATTAAAACTTTTTAGAGCCTAGCTCTCTATTATTATTTTTTCAAAAAAATTTTTGTTGTATTAGATTGGTCTAGTTGGTCTTAACATTGTTCCAAAGTTTCATGTCTTAAAAAAATATTTTAAGTTTAAAATCAATTACAACCATTTAGAGCTAGCCCTTCATTATTTTTTTTTCGTAATTTTTTTGATGTATTAGATTGTTTTAGTTGTTCGTAACATTTTTTCAAATTTTTCGTGTTTAATAAAAAAATATTTCATTCTCTAAAAAAGTAAGGAAAGTACATGATAAAAAGTATCAGCGAAAATATATTAATAACAAGTGAAAAACAATACTTTTGCCGTAATTTCTAGTTTTCGAAAATTTAAAGTTACGGAAATAAATTTTTATATAGGGGTATAACTTATACATATACTGCAGTATATATGGTATAAGTAGCGGGAAATTTGAAATTTTGTAGTCTTACCTTAAAATTTTTGAAAATTTGATAAATTGATACAATAAAAAAATAGTGCAGCAAAAACAAATGAGAATCGTGATCATTTTTTTTTTAATTACGTACCTAATCTTGATCATAATATTTTCCTTAGGATTAAAACTATAAGGAACAATATTGGTATAATCTGATAGAAATGGAGCAATGCTAATAACAACTAGAAAAATCTAGTACAATAAAAAAAATCCAGAAATTATGGGGGCTAGCTCTAAATGGCTTTAATTGATTTTGAGCTTGAAATATTTTTATTAAGACAGAAAAATTTGGAACAATGCTAAGAACAACTAGAATATTCTAGTACAATAAAAAATAAAAAAAATCGGTTGTGTCGCCCCAAAACATTCCCGACGAGTATCCACGAATACTTTTTCAGGTATTTATGTTAAAGTTTTAAAATTTGACATTTTTTTTTTGACAGGTTGTAGTTGGAGAAATAGTTTTGACTGTTCTGAATAGAGTTTTTCAAGCGCGTTCAAACGACATTTTGCAAGTCAAATTCCGTCATTTTTTGATAGTGACACTTCCGCTTGACAGATGTCCTACAAAAACTAATGGGTTCTTCCGACGGGTAACCCAAACCCATATACCAGATTTTAGCTCAATCGGATTAAACGTGTGTCCTCTATCGTGGAAGAATATACAGGCAGACAGACTTCCATCTGGAAATGGTCTTAATCATCTTAGGAATTTTTTTTTTATCTCGTTCACAATAATTTCCCTTCTCGGAGGTGGGTAGGTAAAGTAAAATTTCGAAAAAAACATGAGGAGGCAGCTCTAAAAAGTTTTAAAGAAAATTTTGTCTGTTATAGGCCTATATTGCTTTTCTTTTTCTTAGATGCAAATTCTGCGGTCCCAGTAAAAGCTTTTATGTCCGATAAATGTGTGAACGCATATATATCCATTTGTCTTTTTCTACCTTTTCAAAAGGAATAAACATTTTTGTATTTTTATGTAGTTATAATCTCTTTCACTATTGCTTTCACTCGCGTGTCCGTCCGTCCGTCCGTCCGTCTGTCACACCGGTCTAGCAGCTAAACCGTTGGAGCTAGAGTCTTCAAATGTTCACAGTATATGCGTCTTGTTGACCCAAAGCCATAGAAATTATAAAAAATATTTTTACATGTTTTCAAGGGGGCTCCCATACAGCTAAAGTGGGGCGCAAAATTTTTCCTACCCCATCAAGTGAGGTATCGTTGTTTAGAGCTCATTCAGTAGATGTTTTAAAAATTTTGCAAAACCTGAGCATGAGAAGCCGCCAAAGTAAGTTTTTCATTAACATTCCCTCATTTTTAGGCTTTGTATTTATGCAAATTGTGATATTCGATATTTTATTATTTTTATCTGTGCAGTCGTATAAGTTCTATCAAAAAACGCATTTTTCATCTTATAATTTTTTTTCTATCTTTGTCGGTTACGCTGATATTAACAAATTTGTTCGTTGTATTTCAAAACTTGCTAGTATATCTAAGTATATATGCGGATTGTGATATTCGATATTTTATTATTTTTATCTGTGCTATTTTTTTTGTCTTATAATTTTTTTTTCTTCGTCGAACACACATGAGCCAGGTTATTTTTCTTTTCACTTCTATAAATCTTTTTACCAAGTATTTTTGACTTATTAGTTCGATTAAAATTTTAAAGTCCTTTAATAATCCTGCCTCTGCAAAGCTGGCTTATATTCTACATTTGGTACGGAACCCTAAATGTGACCGATTTGTTCAAAGTAATATTTTTAAGAAAAAATAATAGGAATAACTTCACTGATTTTTTTAATTTTTTTTTTCTTAAATAAATATCCTCCATTTGATTTGACTGGTAAAGATTTTTTTTTCTCAAAATAAATAATCTTGGTTTGGTTTGTATAGTAAAGAATTTTTTTCTCAACAGTAAAAACACAAGAGCTTTTTTTATCGGATAAATTTCTCTTTGTAACGAAAAATTTTGCCAATCAGCAATTTTACGAGAAAAACTGACATGGAAAAATCGCGAGACCGGAGGTCGAGCGATTTTGCCAAATGTTAGTTTTTCGAGGAAAATTACTGATGGAAACATTTTGAGTTTAAATGAAATTTATCCTTAAAAAAAAGCTTGAGTGTTTTTTGGCAAGATAAATTAACGACAAAATATAGAATGAACAACAACAATAATTATCTATATTGATACAATTAAATTATTTCATTATTACTATTTTTTAACAATTTTTATTATTTTATCGCTGACAAACTGACAAAAACTGTCATCATTAAATGACACATTTTATATAGGAGTTAATTTATCCAAATAAAAAATAACGAATTTAATAAAACAATACAAAAATAACACACTTTGAAGGTGCCAATTTATTAAAGCAGTTTTGAATCATTATAAAAATATAATAGGATTTTTATTCGTTATTTTATATATTCTTAGTGTTGTATTTTTGTAATACCTAGTATAATTTTTTATCGGTATTTTATGCAGCTCCTTTATATTTGTTAGTGTTGTATTTTTCTAATATTAAATTCTAATATTTAGATTTGAATTTAAAACTATATTTTATCGCTATCTATCTATGGTATATTTAAGACGAGTGTCTCATCGCAAAAAAAATATTTTGTATCATCCAAACGTGACACGTGATTCGCTTAAATAATAAGTAATACACAGGCTAGTTTAGGTAGACTTCTTTTAATAAAAATAATACCTTTTTTTGCTTTTTATCGTTATATTTTACTTTTCAACGTTATTAAATATTTTTTTTAATGTTTTTTTAATACACAGGCTAGTTTAGTTAGTCAAGACTTCTTTTAATAAAAAAATTCATATTCCCGGGTAGGTAAAAAGTATGTACAAAATATTTTTACTGCGATGAGACAGTCGTGATTTTGGTAGTTTATTATTGAAATGTTGGTAGAATACGCTTTATTGAAAAATATTTAATAAGGTTGAAAAGTAAAATATAACGTTAAAAAGCAAAAAAAAGATTTGCTGTGTGCGGGATTCGATCCCGGACCTATTACACCAGTAACCAGCACTAATCCACGCTGCTACTAGAGCTCATACTTACGTTTGTTCAAACAACTTATTTAAGCGAATCACGTGCCACGTTTGGATGATACAAAATATTTTTTCTGCAATGATACACTCGTCTTAAATATACCATAGATAGATAGCGATAAAATATAGTTTTAAATTCAAATCTGAAAAATCCACTGAATTTTACAGCTGACGTAAATATTAATATTTTGTGCTCAATTTAATAAAAAAATATATTGATTTCAGTTTAACAAAAATGTAGAATGTGCTTAGTAGCAATTCTACTAAAATTCTACCAAACACCCTCATTTTTATTAAAAATCTACTAATTTAGTAGGAAATTTACTAAAAACGGTAACAATGTAAAATGTATGTGAATACAGCGCAGCACTGAACCTGGGGCGAACCGTTCATGGCTAATGACGTCACACGGTCTAGTCTCGCGCACAATTACCGTTTTCCAGCCTCTCGCCGATCGTTGATTTTAAACTGCTTACAGCGGACGTAAATTTTAATATTTTGGGCTCAATTTTTTTTTATCGTTTTTTAATAATAAAATCTCTCGATCTCAGTTAAAAACAAAAATGTCGAACCTGCCTATTAATATAATTCTTATGGGAACAAATACACACTAAAGAATAAACTGTCTGAGTATACCGTTCATATACGGACCGTGCAATAATATAATACTTTTGGGAAAAATACACACAAAAAATAGTATCTACGCACACGGTCCCTATGAGGACCATGTAAGAATATAATACTTTGAGGTACCAAACACGTACATAAATAATCAACAAGCTAGATCTAATATTATTTAATGAACCTTGTACAAAATTTAAACAAGATTAATTAAATTTCGTTAGTCGGAGTTTAAAAAAGAAATTTATGCTCTCCGCGTTAAAAAGCACGTTTTGAAGTTATTTAAATTAAACCGATCTTTTAAGAGCTCCAGTTCCCTTAGCAAGCATTTTTCGATAAGGTGATTTAAGTCAAATCGACATAAAATTTGCTCTAGATTTTGCAGTTTTCTTTGAAAAGAATTTCTGGACACTCTGTATACCTACATAATCACGCTGTAGACGCATTTAAGTCAGCTACTCAAATCACAAATTTGAACAAAAATGAATATTTTTAAAACATAAAATGCTAGTAGTGAAAAAAAAATGCTATATATGAGCCTTGGTAGAAAATTGTGTTCCACTAAAGACCTCGAAACTCCGAGAAACGGAGTTGGCGCATAATTACTGTTGAAATTAGCCATCCATTATTTAATAAAAACGTTAAAAATATAGACCATAGAATAAGAGTCATATTTTTGCCAAGTTAAATTAAATAAAATAAGAAAAGATTAAATATTTATTCAGCTTCCTCAAATTGGCTGTCAGTATAAAATCGTTATATAGGAGATGCAAGTTAATTAGGTCCTCATAACAAGAAATCTTCAAGTCCTAATACGTAAGGACTTGTGCGGAGACCTCATAGGACATGTTACATATCTATTGTGTGTATGTTTTATGTACATATATCTTACAAAATATGGAGTGTATATTAAAATTAGTTTAACTGACGCTTACTTGATTGCAATGGAAAAGATTCTAATATTAATTAAGCTTCTAATAACTTTCGAAATGGTGGTCCTCGTAACGCAGATGTAGAAGCGGAAATCGGGCTCGATCGGGCTCGGTCCTCGTATTAGTACAAAAGTCCGTATAGGTGTGTGTGTGTGTGTGTGTGTGTGTGTGTGTTTGGATGGATGTTGTAGTAACGATAACTCAAAAACTACTGAATAAAAAAATTTGAAATTTTGCGTACAGCGTTCTGATACCCTAGATTAGATCTGATTAGATTTTGGTGCCAATCGCACAACCGAAAGTGGCAGTTGCTATGGGTGATGACGCCATTATTATACAAAACGGCAATAAAGTTTTACACATATATTTTGTATACCCTATAGTTTATTTTCATCTCATTTTCGAAACTTTTGCCATTGTTGCCAGATTTACAAAAAAATAATTTTCTTTCATACTTTTTTGTGTCAACCTGTAAATTTTTGATTCAAAAATGGCGAGAGGTCATGTGCTGGCCACATCAGATTTTTATGTATAAATCTATGTACATTATTTAAATTTCTTAGCTATTCCAAAACACAGAACAATAAATTTAAACACTCGCCCTTATTTCTAGGGATAAAATTATATAACCATCTACTCGTAGAGTATAAATCTATAAGCTATCGGGTCTTTAAAAGTACAGTCAAAAATTTGTTAGTAGAGAGAGCTTATTGTAGTATTACTGAATTCTCTGTGATAAGACAAATTTTAAATTTTGTGAATTTGTTTGTACATATATTTATTGACATGTCCTATATATTTATATGTCCTTAAGGGTGTATACTGCCGTGTTGATTCCCTATATAAATTTTTTTTGTATTATATTTTATTATTAATAATTTAATTAAGGTTGATCAACACTCTATTTTATTTATTTTATTTATACTTATCTCAGAAATTTTAGAGAGACATATGGGCACAATTCAATTAAATAATTAACATTCTGGATATAACTGTAAAAAAATTTGTTGATGAAATACAAAATTATTATTTTTTAAATTTTAATTATTTTTTTGTGACGTCACTTTTACTAATTCAAACTTAACTAATTATAATTAACCTTAACTAATCTTAACTAACTTTAACTAACCTGCTTCAGTCTTTTTTATATCAATTTTTCTAGAAAAATTCCTTTAATGATGATGCGCCTGATGCCGCTTTGGAATATTTTTTTTTAAATATTGTCTTTTCTTTAATATTTTTACTCTTTGAATTATCTCTACACACTAACTATCGTTTTTCTATTTCCTACTTCTCTTCACGTTTCCATAAATTATTATTTTTTATTTTTAAATTTTCTTGACATCGCTTAATTATTATTTTTTTCTGTCCAACTGATATCTCCTCATTATTTTTTTCTACAAGCGTGCGGAAAAGTATACTTTTCCGCACGCATTTGAGTGCGGAAAAGTAAATAAAATATTAAACTTCAGTGACGCTGTCCCTGGCCCTTCCACTAGTCAGCAGCTGTCACCAGAAAAGCCTTCTAGAATGACCTCTTCCATCGGCCATCTGCAATCGCGTGCGGAAAAGTATCACTTTCCGCACTTGTTAGGTAAACTACTATTTTCTCTGGCCGTGATCCATAATGTACCCAATGTTCCGTATTATTCATACGCACTTTTCACTAGTCAAACCTTTATAATTAAAATTAAAATGTCACTGTCCTATTTACTACTTATTTACAGATTTATCTTAATTATTTACAAATTTATTTTATTTTCTTCGGCAAACCCTCAAACTAATTATATCCAGAAGTGTTATTTTAAATTATCAAAACAATACATATTATTTTTATTATTATCTTTTCTAAGGGTCCCATTAACTAGACATCTTTAACAATTTTAATATTTGTTTTATATTTTATTTGTATGTGAATTGTTCTACACATTTATAAATGTCTGAAAGGATTATTAACTTATTATTATCACTTTACCGTATAATACAAATTACTACATGTAAACGTACAAGAATATTTATTGCAGAAGTACTATGCTGATTAAAACTTTTTATTAAATTAATAAAAATATTTTACACTACACGCTCTTATTTAATAGGGACCAGCTTAACAGAACTTTTTGATTTATAAATCATCACATATGTGCTATAAAGAAAGTTTCCGTAAAAATAGTATTGCTTTCTTAAGTGTTCCACGTTCACCGCTAGTTTGATCACCTAAGCTATAAATTCCTTTTTCAATATACTACATTTTTAGTGGTTCGTTCTAAGCTTATCACCTACCTTACCGCGAAAAAGCTAAAAGTGCTCTATAAATTTAACTGTTTCTCGAATAGTTGACCCAATTTATCTACTCAAAGGAAAGTGGCTTGAGGTATTGCGTATGCACTATATCTAGTTTTGTTATATCAAATAACTTTCTATTTTTCACTATTTTGAGATTTTAATAAAGATAAGTTTATCAAACATAGGAAATTATAAATTTGTTTATTAGCAATTTTTCTCATACATTTTTGTTACAAACAATTCACAAATTTATTTAATATACATTCCGATCGGTTTTATCCCTTTGACTAACAGATCAAATCTATATGTAGGACTTTAACCCTCTATTTTATACAACGCAGCATAAATTCAAATTTCGAAAAATAATTTTTGCTTTTACGTAAAATTTACAATTAACAAAATTAAAATGGTACCACATTCTTAAATTTCAAAAAAAAAGAAAAAATTATTTTCGAAATAATAAAACTTCTCTGCATTTTTATAATATTACTTCATTTTAGAATTTTATATATTTGAAAATAAACTTTCCCAAAAACAATGTTGTTTACGTAAATAAAAAAAGGGAAAAATATTTTTAGCCTTTTTCTATAATTTCGTATATAATCATAAAAACAAGAAAAGGTTTCTAACGCCATGTATATTCAGTATCGTCGAAATAGAATATCAATAGCAGAAAAGTTGCAACAATTTTCAAGCAATAAAATACAGACTGTGTTTCTTTGGATATAAACAGGCGGGATATATGGACCAACTTTCCAAATAAAAGATAAGGACTCCTCAACTCTGCATATCTTTCTAGATCTTTGTATAAATACGCACGAATCCTGCACTGGAAAGTTGAAGATTTTTCCGCTCACAGACAGCCAGGCAGAAAGTTGAATATGATTTTTTTTAATAACTTTCCATATGCGAACTTGTCAGCCCGACGAAAAGAAGTAGTCAAACAGTAAATTGATGCTGTCTTAGTTCATCCCAATGGAAGTTCGTAATATAAACATTGGAAACGAAAAGTCGATATTGCAGCACTGTCGGCGTCTAACCGAATGTCAAAAATATATAAAAGTTTGCGGTCTTATAATCCATTATAAAATAGATATTTATGAAATAAGTTGAGAAAAGAGAGTATTTTAAACATGCCACGTGCATTTATCTACCGAGGGAATATGAACTTTGAAAAGGGCGCATGCAAAATATAAAAATAGGGTTAACTATTAATTAAAACAGAAACAACTTGGTGATCTATAACATGAAATTAGTCACAATTAATGAAATGTATTAAAACAATAAATAAACAAATTTTTAAGGTGTGACCAAAGTCTAAATTGATAAGTTAAGGAAGTTGAAGAAATTGTAGAGAAACAGAATTAGTTATACAGATTAAACGATTTGGTGAGAAAATAAAAATTCGGAAAAATAGAAAGAAGCTAAAAAATTTCAGAGAAATAGTTATTTAGTTAGAAAGTGAGAAACAGGAAATAATTACAAAATCTAGACCAAAATAGGCCAAATAATTACTTAGTAAAAGTAAAATAGTCAAAACCGCTCATCAAAAATAATTATATGAAAGCAACAAGAAATCAATAAAAAGCAAGGAGGTAGCAAATACCCACCTAAATACATTTTATATTAATGCATCCAGAATGAAATTCTTTTTTACAGCACATTTACCAATTTAATATTAAAATAGTATATTGTTTAACGAGCAAGGAATGATAGTTATTTCCCACGAGTATGAAGTTTTCAGCATGAGCCGCAGGCGAATGCTGCATATCATACGAGTGGGAAATTAGCATTCCATGCGAGTTAAACACTATACTTTTTCTACGGCTGTAATAGATAATAGCGAAATGATTTAACAAATAACATGAATTTCAAATTTAACGTCATTCAAAATTTCTATTTAGGTACAATTAAAATATCAATTACACTTAGTATAAATGAGAAGTTTTGAAAAATGATTTGTAGGACTTTTCATATTTTTCCTTAGATAATTCTGGAATTAAACTTAAACATGCCTGATTTGCGGCACAGCTATATAAATATACGAAAATAGAACTGTCATTACTTGAAATTGACATTCCATGAAAGACCTGATTTATTGAAATAATTACACAATAAATTATTGTGTTATGAGATACGGAAATGAAATTGGAGACATACAATGTACCTCATTGATCTATCAAGAACAGTTAAGAAAGAGCAGTTTTGTATTATAGCCGTAGAAAAAATATAGTTATGTTTTATAATTTTTTAACTACAAGCTAAAATTCTGCCTCAGATTGTACTTTTTTATGGTTAAACTTGTGTGTCTAATATATTTGTAATTGACTAATTGTACTGCTATTACCATCATGTGTGGTTAATTTCTCTAAATCGGATAAAAAAAACAATGTATGTCTATAAATATTCCCTACGTGGTAACAACGTGCTATTTTTTTATACCAACAAAAAAATCACAAACATTAAAACTTAAAACTTTTTTTTTAATAGACAAAGTTTCCATATTTGATTTAGTTGTTTATTATAATATAAATCTTACATCAGAATTTTAAATTTTATATAAAAAAATCAAATTTTTTTTTTTAATTTTAGCTTTTATAACTTAAGTTTTTTTCCGAGTCAGTCCCAACCGTTTATTTTATCTTGTTCATTCCTACCAAAAATTTTACCTAATATTATTACCCACCTCTGCCCTAAAATAATTTCTGCTGTCGCATCCGATACAGGGTGTTTCAGAATTCGACGTTTAACGGTTTATGGTAGACTTTTCTCATAAAATAAAAAATGTCTAGGTCAGGAAATAAAATTAAAAAATCCATAATTTTCGAAATACGTTAAAGTTAATAGAAAAACAGTTGTAACTTTTTTAAAAATAAATATTTGTTATCGAAACAGCTGAGTTACTAGACTAACGACCCTCATTGTGACGAGATATTTTTTTTCACAACCTTTTACCAGTGGAGTTCCAGCAGGCTATGGCCGAATATTTTGCCCCCAATTTTCTACACTTTTTCAAAATTATATGTTTTTTAAATAGCTTCTTTAATTTAGTGAAAAAAATGCAGAATATTTGATACGAATAAAGTTAATAGTTTTTGAAAAAAAAATAGATGGAAGTCAGGCACGCAGTGTTCCAGTTGAAGTGCGATAGCAGTTTTGTTCCAACTACCTTTTCTAACATGCTAAAATAATTTTGACAAGAAAAAAATAAAAATACGTCTAGGGATATTTTATTTTTGTTGTACCAATTAGTGAAATGTCATCTTTGTCACGTGGGAGACAAAAATTTCTGAAAGCACTGTATGTCCATAGTAATAAATAAATAATTTAATTTCAGAAGGTTACCCAAACTTTAATTGTGGTCCAAATTTATAAGAAATAAAGGACAAAGTCAAAAATCACAACAATTTAATTTTGAATCAGAAAGGCAACTATTTTCGGCCACAGACCATCATCAGGACTATAGATACAAACCATTCCAAATTAATAATTATAAAAACCATCAAAGGTCAAGTGACTATTATTTTTACTATCCAAGGGAAAATATTAATCACTAAAGATGAGTTAGTAAAATTAATTATTAATTGATAAATTGGTGTTCGAAAAAAAAACTATAACTTAAAGCTGTAAAGAAATTTCTTTAAATAGAGAACATTGTAAAAAGCTAAAAGCGTTGCTTAATAGCTGAAAAGACCCGCATGGGGCCGAGAGTTAAAAATAAAAAAAAATTGCTCAAAAGTGGTACGCCACCCAAAGAGGAGAAAAAGGACCGAGCATGATACTCCCAATGGATTTCAATACACAATTGCAATATTATTTCTTTTGACACCAAAAATGATTTTAGATTAATATCACTTGACTCAGAAAATATTCTCAATAACGTTGAACTTATTAATAAAAACTCTATTAGAAATGATATTTCCTATATGCTTCACAACAAATTTTATCTGTCACCCCTTAATTCCCCTATCAGTTCCCTATGAAAGCAATCAAGACACACCGAGATAAAATATCTAATGACAATCTAATCGTAACCAAGGCCGATAAAGGCAATTGCATAGTAATTCTGGACAGAGCTGACTACCTTAAGAAGTCAAAACCTTTATTTTCACTTTCCTACCTTCTGATCATACTATATCCTAGTATAACTCCTTTAAATCTAAACTAAAGTGATATACCAATAAACTATCCTTTTTCAACAACAACCGATTTTTTCTTTGACCCATGATTCCCACTACCCCCGGTTTACCCAATATCCATAAAACTCACATACCCATTCATCTAGTAGTCAGGCTCCTTAATTTCTCAGTTTGCAAATTGGCTAGTTTCTTGAATCATACCCTTAACAAGGTAACTAAATTTGATAATCAATATTCCATTTTAAATTCCTCTGATCTAGCTAAACATCTACCTAACATTCCTATTCCTAACAACTCCTTTCTTGTATCTCTTGATGTCTACAATCTCTTTCCAAGCATCCCTCCTAAAGAATGCAGACAGCTAGTCAACACCCTCCTTCTCAACAACAACTTCAACCCTATTATTTGCAAAGATATTATCTCTCTTCTCACTTTAGTGCTTGATCAAAACTTTTTTTAATTCAATAATCAATTCTTTAGACAAATTTCTGGCCTAGTTATGGGCTCGAACATTTCACTTCTCTTCATGAAAAATCTCAAATCAACCTTTCTTTACCACTCTTCTTTCATACAAAATATTCTCTTTTATGCCCGTTACGTGACTGTCTAGTTCTCTTTCGGGGGTCTTCGGATGAAGCTCTCACCTTTTTATCCTGCCTTAACATTTTTCACACCCGCATAACATCACTATTGAATTCGAATCTAATTTATCCCTGCCTTTTCTTGACTCATAGATCAAACGAAAATCTTTATCTAGCTATATCGAGTTTGAAATCTATAGGAAACCGACAACCACAGACTCAATTACCAACTTTCACTCCAACCATCCCATGTCACATAAGCTCACCTCCTTTAGCGGTTTTCCTTTCAGAGCCTTTTCTATTCCATTCCCTTCCGAACTACATATCATTAAACAATTGGTTGTTAAGAATAATTACCCCCTAGAATTTATATATTACTTCTCTTTGTATAAGTACTTCTCTAAATTTAAACTTAACTCTGCACACATTTCTCATGTCTCAAACAGACAAGACTTTTTCAGGTCCTTTACATTTTCTTAGCAAAATTTCCAAAGTCTTTCAAAAACATAATTTTAACATAGCTTTTTAAAACTTATAATAATATTCAATCTTTTCTAGTTAATTCTAATTCCATCTCTTGACCGTTAATAAACTCTGCTGTGCTGATTGCAATTCTGTCTATATTGGTCAATCAGGTAGAAGACTCTTAACTAGAATTAAAGAACACATTAGAACCATTGATAAATATAAAGACCCGGACATTACTAACACATCTTCATTTGCAAATCACATTCTTTCCTGGAAATATTCCTTCTCAGTTTTCGACTTCTCCGTGAAAGGTAATAGGGGTAAGCTTCTCGAGATGTTCGAAACCAACGTTAATTTCAATTGCCTAAACGAACAATTACGTCATAAAGAAAATCACATCTTTTATCTGACTGTTTTAGTGACATTATTTGATTTTAGAGCATTGTCTCTCCCGTTAGATTCGTTCCCCAAACTCCTATACTTTTGAGGCCCTTATTTAAATTTCCTCATGCTTGTCATGAAGTCTCTTTTTTCCTATTCTCTCTTAACATCTGTCAACGTCTACTTCTTCTTTCTCTTCTTTCCAGTTCTTTATTTTCGCTCTTCTTTTTATTCTTTCCTATGTTACCTATACCCTCTCTCCATCAAGCGTTTTATAATTTTTGTACATCATTACTATTATTTTTACTGAGTCATTTACTCTCACGTCCCCCTCACACTTTTGGTGTTCTTTACGATTGTCATTTGTCAGTATGATCATCCATTTTGTTAGTCTCATCCAAGGTAGATAACCAATTGGTCGTTTTGCGATTTTTTGATTTAGTTTCTGTTGCTGCAAAGTTTTGTGGACCATGCTTGGTTCCTTTTTCTCCTTAGATTGTCCTACTTTTCAAAATATTTATCGAATCTTAATCATATTTACTTTTATAATCTATATCTTATTGCATTTTCTGTAATTTATGGTAACGTGTAATTTTATTTTAAACGGTGAAATTTTAATTAGGTACAAACTTTATTTTCCCTTATATTATAGCTGTTATTTAAATAGGTCAATATCAAAACTGTGTATAACAACCAGATGCGCATATAAAATTTAACATGCAAATGCATAAGAGCATTTCGGTAAGCGTCGAACATAAACCGTTAATATGCAGATCCGTATGCAAATTGCGGAAAGAATAGAACTTGATTTACAATATTAGAACTCCAATATCCAATTGTGTATCATAAAATTACTCGAATATTTGAAAGGAAAGTAGACCAGTATTTCATTTCGTTCGACTCCGCCGTACTTTATTTGAGCGATATAGAGTATTCCTCTGGGTATATAGATACCTGGTAAAAGCTTTGTGATTTAGCAATTTGTGTAGCGCGAATTGGGCTGTTACCAATGTTTACACACAAAAGATGCTACCAACCGCCCTAGAATGTTTCTATTAAAAGTCGCTTTTTGTCGGTGAAGGAGGGAAACTCTTTAGTCGATTTACGATTTATAAAGTTTAGTTACTTTACTTAGTTTTTATAGTGCGAAGACTCTTATAGTTCTTTGTTTGGGCTAATAAAGTCATTCGATGTAGATTATAGAGTTATGATAATAAATTGAAACAGCGTCTTTAAATGATGTTATAGTCTTTGAATAGCAGGTATTAGTATGTAGTATGGTTTATGATTGGTATAAAAAAATATTTTAACTGCGCGATATAATAAATTAATATAAATTTCAATAAATACATTTTTGCACGTATTAATATTAATTAAATATTAAAAAGTAATCACTTTTCAAAATGATAATCGGTTTTCTCGTTAATTTTAATTATTAATAAAATAGCATAGGTACTGATTAAAAGATTTGAAATTATGTCTTAACAATAAAAAATTCTGAATATAAACATAATAATTCCAATACTATCAACATTTTTTAGTTGTCTTGCGTAGCATTGCAGAAGACACTACATCACACTGCTTTAATAGTTCATTGGTATAAAGTTTATTTTTTAAAAACTCCGACACAAAATAATCCAGAGGCTTAAGATTTGGGCTCTCCTTGCAGGTCCAAAAAAAAACCTTCTGTGTCAACTTTTGCTTCTTACGATTTAGTAAAATTTTTAAAAAAAATATCAAAATTCTGAGGACCAGCCCATCCTGCTGAACATAAATGGAATTTGTTCTTGGTGCTGGAATGATGTTATGACATGGACTTAAAATTCTTTTAAGAATCTCCACAAACCCTCTTTCAGTTGGAGAAATGATTTTGTTGTCCACAATACCGCACCATACATGAAAACTTCACCAGTTTTACACGTTTTTATGGTGACCGTTCAGTTTGAAACGAATGTTCATTATAAACAGATCATCAGCCGTTGTTTGTTTCTTCTGTCAAAATTTAAATTTGTGTAAAAGTCTACATCTTCTTTTCCCTTTATTAACATAACTTCGTACAAAATACTGCGACGGTCGTCGCTTTCCCACAATTTTGGGTAAAGTCGGTATTTAAATTTTTTTAAAGCTACCGAACGAGTTGACTTTGATCGATTCTAACAAAGCAGCTACATTTTTTGGACCTGTTTGTATTGAAGTTACTGAATTAACTATATTATGTTTATTACTTTTACTTAATATTTAATAATAATAAGTCAGTCCTTCTATGTTCATTATAATTAATTTATTATTTATAATAAATTATATCGCGTCCGAAAACTGATTGTAAATAGAAAATCAAAATACATCGTAAAAATCGTAAAGTTTAATAGGTAATAAATACCAATCCGCACCGAAAGATGGCGAAAGTCATGTATGGTGTTAGCACACTAAACGAACACTATCGTATGTCACGGTCCCGGTCCAATAGATTCTCGACAGCGAAGCCATGCTCAGTCAACCGCAAGCCAGAGAGACGCTTAAACACAGGGACCGAAAGCTAGGAAAGCTCAATTGGACTGCAACTGCCAATCCGACCACTATGCCAGTCTGATAGTCGTATCTGAACCATCAGACCATACCAGAGTACCTCATCACTGAGTAAGAACTTGACTTTTAGTAACGAATACCCAGGTCCTCGACCCAGTACGGCAAGTAAAGACCGGTTTTCTCGCCGCTAAGGGATTTATCAATACCATAACGACCTCAGGAGTATTTTTCTTCACTGACGTTGCCCGGTACAAGTGGCCTTAACCGATTGCGTAACGACGGAAGAGCGTTACATGTTTCTAAATTCTTTTAATTATTTATATTTTTGAGGTTACTAAATAATATCTTGCGCAGTTTTTTCTGTTCAAAGAAGCCTTCCCCGGATACCGTTCATCGAATGTCCAATATGCTCTATGTTACGGTTTTATTAATTGAGAGTTCAATATTAAGTAAACCTTTAGTGGTACGCCTATGTTCAAACGGGGATCGGTAAAAACTCGTATTTATCCATCTTACTGTGTATAAAAGATTCGCAATTGACAAAATTAGGCCTTGTCCAGTTCGATCCGTTTAATAAAAATAATAAAATAAACACTTAGTAACACGGATTTAGTTTTTTATAAAATTCGTTTTGTTTGTTATAATAACCCATGGTGAGTTGAATCTATAAAAGTTTACCTTATATTTTAAGATTTAATATTTATGCTTTGAAATTTATTTTTACTGTAAATCTCGTGTTATAAAAATTTTTTTTCAATAGGGCGTGTCCCATAATTTCTAGTTATAATATTTGTAACTTTCCTTTATATAAACATTGTACTTAAATTTTGAATTAATTCATTGTTATTCAATTAATAATTTTTTTTCTATTTTAAAATTAATTAGTAAGTTATTAAATTAATTTACAGACACACGAGATTTACGAACATTAATTTATACTTAGTATTTATCTATTTTTTATTTCTTCAAATAGATAAATGGGTTTTTCGTTGGGACATTAAAATTCCTTGTGGACGATTTTAAAATCACAAAGTTCATTATATGAGTCTGGACAACAGCCTGCGGGTGGAATATTGTTCTCGTCGGTAGAAAACACCAATATTTTGGCCATTTCTGGAAGGTTGAGACTGCTACACCCTACCATGTGCTAGGCCGAGTCCACCAGTATCGACTTTGTTGGGAAAAAAAGGTGATTTCTATCCAGATAAGAGAACCCTACAGATCTTTTTAATTTTTGTGATTAAAAATTCTTTTTCTATCATAAATAATTTTAAAAAAAAAGGAAAAATCTTTTTTGTTAAAAATATAGTTAAAAATAATAAACTGTGTTTTATGATATTCATTTGTATAATTTCTCTACTCAGGAGAGATAGGTTCATAAAATTTTTGTCATTTTAAAAACAACAAAATGACTGGCGCCCATTTTTAATATTCACTTTTTTTTTGTGAACTTATTTCTCTGCTTCCAGCCTGTGCACAAACTCACACTCTGAGATAAGTCTCATACTAAAGTTTATCTACCTGTTTTAAAAAAAAATAAGGTAACATCTAGTCATATTTTTTATATATTGACACACACATACAAGATCATACCCAAGTATCCGATTTTTCAATTTATTTCTCTTGAAATAAATCAAAAGATGGGATATCCTTCCAACAGCCACTATTGTTTTCAATAGCTTAAAGCAGAATTCTTTAACGAGTCTTAAAATTATTTAACTGCAGCAGGTGGAATTTCTTCTTTATTCGTTTTAAAAACTTTTAAGTAACAATTTCTTTAGATATGCCATTTATCTGTCTTTGTTGTTTACTAACAGAATTTTTTGAACAGCTTCTTCCTACATCTAACCGCCCCCCTAATTTTACTACCTACTAGTGTCTGGTCATTTGCGGCTACCATGTTCTGAGTTAACGCATATTCGACTGATTTGTATGATCGGTCAATGTTGACACGTTTGTACTTTCAGCAGCTATTAATGAGCTCTTATCTCCAAGAAGTCCTGAATTAGGCTACTACTCAGTTAAAATTCTACCTCATGGGTAGTTTTCTACATAATATAATTTTACGCTTCGGACTGTGCAATTCCTAAAAATAAATTATAGGTCAAGAGACTCAAAACTTTTGGTCATGACAGCTGTGAATGAAATGTCAAGCACCTACCAATAATCTATCAAGCACTCCCGAAAATGGACTTAGTTTTCGAGATTTAAGGTTCAGCAGCCATACACTGTACCTTGACTCGGCTATTACAGCCGTCAATTAGTTGTCAACAGCTTTAAAATAGTTTAAAATTTTGCAGAATGATTTGCGATTATATTTATTTTTTCACTCCGGAGTTAACGCTTCTTCTTTTTTTCCGGTACTTGATCTATAGGTCAAGAATAACAAAAAACACAGACAGACCGACTTCCATCTGTAAATGGTCTTAATCATCTCAGGTGACCTCAAAATAGATATTTCCATCTTTATCTCGACAAATTTTTTTAGCTCGTTCACAATACTTTCCCTTCTCGAAGGTGGGTCGGGAAAGTAAAATTAAGTATATGATCGTAAACCGTAAAAATATCCTATTGTTTTACTAGTACAACAATGAGTTTTCATTATTGTACTAGTACAATAATAATGAGAAAAAATATAGCAACGCTTTATTATGGACGTTGTAATTGAGGAAGTATGAACTTTCATTTTAGTATTTATTTAATTTGGGGTTATTATCAGTTTTGAAAATGTCTTCTATTTTTTGCTACATTTACCTTGAATTATCTTTACGCTTGAAGAAAAAATAGTACATTTTACACGGAGAAACGCTTTATTATTTGTGTTTAGCTCACATAATAATCGCCTTCTACTCCTAGTAATATAATTAACTATTTCTAAACTATTAAAAGATATAATTTAAAAAAAAACAATAGGAAAAACTTTCCTCTGACCGGTTAAATAGAAAAGTAATTATTACTAGGATCAGAGAGAAATTAAACGCGATCGTAGCCATGACAGCAATATAACGGGTACAGTCTTGGTGTTCGGTAGCGGAGCGCCCTCTTAATCCCGGACAAATTGTATCTAATATTTAGTATAATCGGCTTAAACACCCACGACTGTTATCGTTACGTTGAAAATATATCTCGGCTTTGGATGCTATTCGACACTATAACAGAGATCTACCCTCTTGAATGTTGGGACAGTCTAAATCCGCTAATTAATTCTGCCGGACGATCTAAACTCACTCGTTTCAGAAAATCCAGAACAGAAATCTTTATATAGTTGGATGGTTGTAAATGGAGTGGCTTAAGTAACAGATAATATTAGTGTTGAAAGTTGTGATTTTTTACTAATTTAAGTTGTATTAAAAATCTTTCTTTTTTACTTCTAACATTTATTTTAAAATCTCTATAAGAGTTTTAGTACTTCATCTCTATACAGGGTGGCTACTTTTTAATGGGGGCAGTATTGCTATCTCGTAAACGGTAGACGCTAGAAAGACGGATAAATGGGGAAAAATGTGCGAAATATAAAAATAGTTAAAACGATTTTCTGAAATTTAAAATATTCCTATTGGTTCCGGAGTTAAACGCCAAAATCCGAATTTGTGAAAAATCGTTTTTTGCCAAATCTCTCTTATTATACAAAATTTGGGATAACTTTATTATACGTTTTTATTGTATTCTAAACTGCCATAGTTAAATTTTAAATCTGACGTTTTGTTTCTTCGGGGCCACCATCAACTTTATCTTTTTAAATACGGACCTGTCTATTTTATTTAATATTATTAAATCGCTTCGAATACAAAATTCAAGCCTAAAAGACATGCCAGTACCCACCGACGTATCAAAGATTAAATCCCCGTGTTTACACACCCGTCTTTCCTCACCAGATCTTGGTATAAATAAAAGGTACTATTTATTGGAATTTTATTTTTATTTATCCTTTATCCATACAGCAAATATCCAGGTACTTAACCCAGTGGGGCAAGTAAAGCCAGCCTCCTTCTCGCCGCTAGTGATTTTGGTCGATACCATAACGACGCCTGTAGTATTTCTTCTTCACTGATGCTGCCCGTACAGTGGCCTCCACACTATAAACGAAAGGTGGCGCCCGAGGCAATATCAGCCAACAAAGCACCAAAGTGAGCCGTAACGACCAAAGAGCGTTACAATGTTTACCTTCAAAGGTTTCACAAAATTGTAGCAGACAGGCGTTCCATCCGATGGCATAGTTAGCACCAGATTTTCTCCTAATTTTTCTGAAATCATGGAATGATATCCTTTCCTTGAATGTTTCCATTCCATGCCGTTTATACTCATCGCGTAATGCTCTGAGGGGCTCCTCGTCTCAGCATAGAGCCCACGATGGTTTTGTATGGAGCCGAATCGAATGCCCCTTCCATGTCTAGAAATGCCGCTAGGGCGATTTCCTGATAGTCCAATGGTTGTTCAAGCCTTAAGGGCCAGCGTGTGAATCGCAGTATCATAGGAGTTCCCAGATTGGTATGGGAATTGGTTTCGGTGTATCGGATTGTCTACCAATAGCTCGTCCCTTATATAACTGTCGTCAATCATCTTTTCTAAAGTTTTTAGAAGGAATGATGTCAGACTAAAACTTCTATAAGATTTTACTTCTGCTTTACCCCTTACGCTTTACCCGGTTTGGGTATGAAGACAACTCTCGTACACCTCTATTTTTCTGGTACATACCCCAATGCCAGGCTGGCATGGAGCAGTAGGCACTGCGAGACTTCTAGCCTCTCCTGTCCCTTCTGATGAAAGGCCTGGAATATGCAATTCGGTCCAGCTGTCTTGTATGGCTGAAAACTTCTCAGAGCCCATGCAGGTTTGATTCTGTTTACGACCTTCTTTGTCAAGGTCCAGTCCTGCTTTCTGGCTCCTTCTACTTTGGCCACCACAATACTGGCCTCTTGACTTTTGTTAAGTAAGCAACCTGAGAAGTGTGAATTTTGTAATAACTCTCCTCCTCAGTGCTAGCATACTCCAAATTAACATCAATCAAAGATCCAATACATTCTTGTTTTTCCCTTTGCAGCATTTTACTGATTATGGAGCACTCAGGAATACTCACAGAATTTTTTCAGGAATTAACCTTGTAATTTATTATGGATGCCTTATAGGCTTCAGTTATTTTGGACTGGTTAAAATGTCTGCGTACTTGTTTTTTTCACTATTCCACCAATAGGCGTCTCGGTTCTCTTTATTTAGTTTTAAAGAGCATTTTTTTTCATAGACTCTACTTAAGGGTATAATAGCACCTCAGTACAATTTAAAATCGAAAATCCTTTCGTAAAATACGCTGAAATTGTAAATGTATATATTGGATGAAGTTATCGAAGGCTTCCGATTTTTTTTTTCTTGAAAGTACTTTTTGTTAAAGAGAAAAAAATTCGTCGACCTCATAAAATTGGAATTTTAACAATTAAATATGACCTGAACTAGATACTGTTACAATAAATATGCTGTATATATTAAAATTTCAGCCTATTTTACAAAAGGATTTTCGATTTCAAATTTTACTGAGGTGCTATTATACCCTTAAGCTGTCTGTCAGGAATTCCGATACGATCTCAACTTCAAAATTTCCCTATTATTCTTTCATTGAGTGTCAGGAAAACAATAACAATTTACTTTTTGTGTGCAAACTCTTTTACGTTTATTAAGTTTATATCATATTTTAATGCCACATGCTTATGCACGATCATCATAAATTTAAATAATAGCAGTTACAATGTCCACTTAGTTACCATGTATTAATAAGCGAATATACCCTTGATGAAGTGGTATAATCGTTTTGGTGATTCGCATCCTTCCATCATAAAAAATTTGACATATTTATATTATTTATAGTAAGCAAACAATCAGTTTCAATTTTCGATATCATTTCGTTATATAATCGTACCGAATATCACGCGAGCATACGAAAATAATATTTATACTGTCCTTCTCACTTGACGAATTTTTTTAAAACTCGAGCTAAGCTCTCGTGGTGTATCGCAAAATACGTCTCGTGAGTCGGACGTATAATCGATTATATTAGATGCTCTTGTAATATTTATGCTGATAATTTCATCACTAGTAGTTCCATTAGAATAATATTCAATGTACTAAAAATGGAAAATACGAAGAAAAAAAAAGTTGTGGCTATCCTAAAACCGGTGCAAATTGGCTAACAAGTCACAAATTAACAGGTAGATTGAGCTACAAGTTCCTGGAAAGAATAATATATAACAGAATACGTCTAATGCTATTGGAATGGATTAAGAGGGAAGCTGTACTGAAGGAAGTGCTTTATCATTAAACTTTTCGACGCAATGCTACCCAACGGAACAGTAAAAGTAATTATGGAGCAAAATCTAGCTGTTCAAAAAATTCAAACAAAGCAAAGCTCAGTCAAAGTCCGGTTTTTGTTCAGACTGTAAATTGCAGACAAGAACGCGACACAGTTTTAAAAAAATTGGCTACGCTGACGAACCGTTACGTGACAAAAATCCTTGGTAAAAATAAAGGAAGTCGTGACTATCTTAAAGAGTTATTTCTGAAAATGGAGACTTATTTTTGGCGGGGCCAAAACTGAAGTTCCATAATTTTATCTAACAAACTGACTGGCCAATATAGAACTTAACGTAGAGTTGAATGACAAGCGGACAAAGACTCAGTATTAAGTCATTACTTTAAACCGGACTCTAGAAAGATTATTAAAAAAATACCGCAGCCATATTGAAAAATAGATCCTATGTCGAAGTACATAGATCTCTCTGCGAGCATCTGCTCTTGGATTGGCTTCCCTGCTGTCAAGTATTGCGTTTCGGTATGACTTAACAACATACAGACGTGTATACCTCAACAACTCAATAAAAATCATAAGAAATCCAGTAAAATTAAATCCTCCACTGAGTCAGATATCTCCACCACAGCTAAGAAGAAAAGAACAGAAGATAATCTGCAATAACTCTCAACTGCCGATACACCCTGACATTTAAAACCTTAAAATAAACCGCCATCGATCAAGACACCAATCAATGCGATGATCTAAAATTTTTAATGACAATTTTATCATGCAAAATGAGTGCAAGACTAGCTGGCTGCAAAAATCATTTTTACAATGTCATCAATACAAAGCATTCAGGTTTTGATATGACTAGAAAACAGAATCAATCATTGTCAAATTTCTCCTATTTTCCTTAAACTTTAAAACCCCGTATTTTCGCAAACCCTCATGTAAAATCACATTCTTAAATAATTGCATAATATTAGAAATAACCCTGTATTATAACTGTAAAATATTAATCATCTTATACTATTTTTCTCCTTCCATTATACTATATTAGATTGAATTAAAATTGTTGTTATACCCTGTGTGTGTTAGTACTACTTAATTAATTAAAAGAAAATTAAAACGCCTCTGACGACGATCTAAATCTTCAATCAGATTGTCAATCGGGAAAGTTTTTGTAAAACTTTATATTACAAAAGTGTGCAAACTAACCGCGAAGTTTCGGGGGGAATTTATGAGGGTAAACAAAAAAATTGCTCCCCGAGCAAAAACACACAAAGGGACGACTAAAGTACGAAGTAATAGAGACTTTTCATAATGCAGGATGACAATAGGGCCGGCGAAAATACGTCATAGAATAATTCCTTCCAGCGACGCTTCGAGATAAAGACGCGCCTTTTTCAGCGCGTCTTAGTCCTCGAATGGTCGGATTGCTGGATATGAGTTTTATTCATGAATTCTGAGAATACCTGGTCTTGCATTATGTATTTAAATGTTCTGAGTCACTTCACGATGGAGGATCCCGACTCCATTGCCGCGCACTTTGCATGAAAAATATTACCCGTCGTTACCTTTTTTTTTAACCAATATTTTACAAATGGCATTACGCAAAATCAGATAATGTATGTATATAAGAATTTATTCCTTTATAAATATGTAAGAATTTATTTCTAAATAAATATTAAATTTTCTTCATTCATGTTATTTTTCGAATATACATTTTTTTTAATGGTATTGATCATTTAAATATTTCGATAGCTTTCCAAATAGAGTAACAATCCTTGATATCAATAAAACAAAAAAAACGCAGAATAAATATGCGACTGGGAACAATTTCACAAAGTTACATCCAGGAGAATTATAGCTAACGTATAAACAATAGAAAATTTAGATAAAGTTATGAAATAAATATATTAGGGAAGTCTCATATTATACGAAAAAGTAGAACACCCTTTTTACAGAATAGGGAAATACAGGAAAAAAATAATATTGACTTAGACATAAAAAAGCTCAAGCGAATAAACAAATAATACCAAGATCTGAAGAATAACGAAGCTTTGGATATTTTAAAAAAATTGAAAATGAGCTACAATTTATTACTAACCGATTCAAAAAGAAAGATTAGGCCGATTTATGCCGAGCTCTAGAGAATGATATCTCTGGGAGTTGCAGTAAAAAAAACTAGGTTATACAAAATTGCAGTAAAAAACATTAAAGTGGTAAAAGATCTGTTTCCAGTTAAAAATAGGAGCTAAACCAAAAACGGAACCTAGAAGCTATAAATAGGATGAAAGAAACAGATCCAGAAATTATCATAACGCCTAACGCTCAATTCGTGAAAGAATGGATATAAATATAAAATTTTAAATTTAGGCCAAATTATTTACTGAAAAGTAACATTTATAAAAATTAATAGAAGAAAGGTTGGATAAGAAATTGGAAGCCAGGTCTCTCAAAATCTAATTTCGGAGTGAAAATCCACGATTCATGCTGTAGAGAAAGCGATAAATCTAGGAAACGAGAACGTAAGTTTTAAGTGAGCGCCAATAATTAGCCATGACATCTTAGGATAAAATCCTGGAGAAACTGGAAGTAACAGACATAGTAAACTGCCTAATGAAAATCATTGGTAGCTATCTGAAAAATGATCTATTATGATTAAGAAAGGCGAATTCTTATATATTACGGCCAGATTGATTCTAGGACATACCTTATGGAATGTACTTTACGATGACGTGGTGGATAAATATGTACCAGAGAGAGCTGACTGGAATTAATATTAATAATAATTAGCGCTAAAAATAAAGAACAGTTAAATTGGATGGTAAATAAAGCGTTATTCAATATTAAAATTTGGAAAGATACCAGTTGGAGCTTAGCTTGAGAAATCTGGAGCTGGTAATCTCAAAGGATAAATCTACAAGGAAGAAATAGGGTTTCTGTATATAAGCATGAAAATATCTCTAAAGAAGGCTAATATACATGAATATCACATTGAGTAAAGGATGCCCATTCACTATTAACTTGGAAATCGCTGTCTTCAAGGCCGAAGACAAGGATGCTGGTTTGAGCTGAATAACGCCCAACACAAAGGGGTTTGTGTAAAAAAACAGCAACATATTATTTTAGAGTGCAACATAAAATGCTCCTTAGAATGAATAGTCCAAAAAGTTCAAGTGGTTTCCTTGAACAATTTTAATACCATATAAGTCCAAAATGCTATCCATAATCTCAAATGTGGTCTAATGGTGAGGTAGGAAAACTAAAAATCCTGTACCACAAAATTTATTATAATCTGATAGAAATAGGCTGAGAGGCTTCAAATTACAAATGGGCGGCGACGAGTTTCGCCATTGTACCATCATCAGGCCTATAATACGGAGTGTAAGAAAACGAGAGAGATACGATAATAAGACTTAGTAGGAGAAAGGGATTATTGAGGTAAAATAAGAGGAAGGTGAGAGAAAGGATAACACCCCATGGTGTTATCTGAAAGCCACATTATAGGTGGACTAAATAAAAGGAAGGAAAATGCCGGCGTGTTTTCCGGCATGGTGCGGCACCCGTGTTGATGCAAGTAAATTGAAAAATTTAGCAAATTAAGTACTCCGTGGGAAGGCAACCGTATAGGAGGCCTACTGCACAGTTTTTATAATGTTCTACTAATTTTTTAATGTATTTAGTTTGGTAAGTCTTATTGTCTTATCTCGGTCGTTTTCTATTACACTCTGTATAATAGGCCTGATGATGGCATAATGCCGAAACTAGTTTTACTACCTCAATTTTCATACTGGTTAAAGAGAATCTAACGTTATAATGGACTAGACGGCTGTAGTACACAAGTTAAGAAGAAAGAGACAAGAAAGAGACAAGGCTCAATGTTCAAAACTCTTAAAGGTAAATAGATATTAACTACATCATTTGTCCAAAGGTAGTGTAACAGTCCAGTTTTTGTGTTAAGCTTTTCGATAGTCCTTGTATATAAAATTTCGATTGATATGCTTACCTCGTTACCATTTCTTTTAAGCCTGTGCGGTGTTAGTAACCATCAGATATACGTTCGCCTATACGTGTATTTGTTTCATCGAGTACTTCTATAAAGGCAAGATGTTCTACTGTTAGTCAACCAATAGCTTTTTTTTTAAACTCTTAACAGGTATTCTCGAATATTTGTGACGTCTAAACTGTTTTTATTCCATTCACATCGAGACTATAACTCCCAAATTGAATTTCGTCCAAGCACGTTCGCTTTCTTGGTTTTTTTCTATCAGAAATTCCATTATTGACTGATTATATCGCTTCATTTTAAGTCATCCTTATTTTTGCTATAAATTTTAGATCAGTTTTAGATATTCTAGGGACTGTCGTGATAGGAAACACTGTTATTATTTATTGGTATTATTTACCTTGGCGTAAATAAGGGCATTTTACTGACATTTGCTTTTCCTTGTCATCTGTCATCTGTTAGTCACAAGTGGACTTGAGATAGGTGAGTCCTTTAGTAACATTCCATTTGGTCACGTGACGGTCAGAATTTGATTGTTCATGAACATTTTGACAAACGTGGATTTTTTCCAAGACATCTTAGCGACATGTGTCGGATTTGAAATTTGACTCGATCCTATGTGTTACATCTTGGTCTCACTACCGGTAACTGGTGTTTTATGGAGTTCGTTTCGTTTCGATTCACCACAGGAATAATAACATTCATTCCTTTTTGGTAAAAAGGATTCTATTGTCCGTCTAGAAGTAAACCATCTTAGTGTCCGGCAAGTATCCAACCATTTTAGTGTCCGGTTATTAGTAAACCATCTTAGTGTCCTGCTAGTATACATCCATTCTAGTATCCGGCTATTAGTAAACCATCTTAGTGTCCGGCTAGTCTCTAACCATTCTAGTGTCCTGCTAACAAGTCATTTTAGTACCAGGCTTGCAGTAATAAGTGTTTTACGCCGCTGAATGTTGTATAGCCTAAGTGATTCGAGCTATTAATGTTTATTGTTTTTTCTTTTCAACAAAATTTCTTAAGTGACAATGAGGGTAGCTCATAATTTAATGTCAAAGGATTGTATACTTTTATTTAATTCTTTTTTTAACTTTGTTAGGAATTAGTCATTAACTATTTAAGAAATAATAGAGCGGGTCAATCTAACATTTATGTTTACATTTAGTTGTAAAGCAGAAATTAAATAGACTTTATTAACCACTATTACGCTTCTTTGAGGGACTAACTATATAAATTTTTAGTCATCGTTTTTGGTATCAAAATCACCTATACATAATAATTTTTAGTTTGATAGTAATTTTGATCTCTGCTGAAAACGCTCTATTAAAATTTCCATTCAGAAGATTGCTTTATAATTTCCATTCAGAAGATTTTTTTCTATTATCTTACCCCTACTGAAATAATCTTTAAAATATACTTTATTTAATTTTTTTCCCCGGAGTGAAAAACAAAACAGAAATAATTCGTCGTTTTCGAATACTTTAAAGTATCTGATATCAACAGTTTCTGTACTTTCCAAAAATTTTGATTTAAAGGTCCATTTCATTCGGCTACAACGGCTTGGCGCCCAGTTTATTTTCGATCATTTAACCCACTCCCATCTCCACTGCAGAGTGACATAGAAGGCTTAACAATTGAGATCAACAATATATACACTGTAACTCCGGGTTTGGAGGTTATAGTATACCTTAAACTTACGTAATGTAATGGAAACATTGATGACAAGTAACCTAATATACTTGTATATAAATTTGGTAATACAGTAAAAAGAAATCGAAGAATGGTACTTATCAGACCACTCACCAACTTAAGGCTGATCTACACACGTCCAGTAATTTAGTCGAGTGGAACTAAATTTTAGTACTCGACTCGTATAAACGCAAATTATTAGTTAAGTAATTAATCGTTAGTCGAGTTGTCTCTTTGGTACAGTTGAATAGAAAGCTGTCTATTTTTTGGTCGAGTAGGGCTCCCCCACTCTCACTCTACTAAATTGAAGAGCGTTGGGACACAGGAATTTAGTTGTCAGTTTAGTCGAGTAGTTTAGTACAGAGAGGTTAGATTAATTGCAGGTGGCATTTCGGGCTTTACGTATTTCTGTTATTGTATTATTGAAGAATTGCGTCGCTTTTTATGATGGCTAGGTGGTCAGAAGAGAACTCCATAAAATTTGTTGAACAGTACATAAAATATGAATGCCTATGGAATCCAGCAATAGCTGAATACAAAAACAAACAAAAGCGGCAGCTAGCGTATGCAGAAATCAGTGAAGAGATGGGCATTGATGGATTTGGTCCTAAAGACGTAATACAAAAAGAAAAAAATCTGATGTGGCCAGCACATGACCTCTCGCCATTTTTGAATCAAAAATCTACAGGTTAACACAAAAAAGTATGAAAAAAAATTACTTTTTTGTAAATCTGGCAACAATGGCTAAAGTTTTGAAAACTTTAATAATACGAAAATAAACTGTAGTGTATACAAAATAAATGTGTAAAACTTTATTGCCTTTTTGTATAGTAATGACGTCATCACTCATAGCAACTGCCACTTCCGGTTGTCCGATTGGCACCAAAATCTAATCAGATCTAACCTAGAGTATTAGAATCATGTATGCAAAATTTCAAATTTTTTCATTCAGTAGTTTTTGAGTTATCGTTACTACAACATCCATCCAAACACACACACACACACACACACACACACACACACACACACACACACACACACACACACACACACACACACACACACACACACACACACACACACACACACACACACACACACACACACACACACACACACACACACACACACACACACACACACACACTAACACACTAACACACTAACACACACACACACACACACACACTAACACACTAACACACTAACACACTAACACACACACACACTAACACACACACACAGACATCATCGCGAAAATATCAAAATCGTATTCTAGGGACCCCAAAACGTGTTTATCCATTGAAAACTCACTACCCAATTTTTAGCATGATTCCTATACCTCTCTTATATGAAGGGCGAAAGGTAAAAATATAAGGTCGACTTATAGTCAAGAATTGAAAAAAATAAGAGATTCAGAAAAATCAGGAGCTGGTACTGATGATATGATGATATATACGTTCCCTCTTTGAAGTGGTTCAAAATTTTGGAGAAAACATTGAAATCGGTTTCAGCTAGCTGCAGTAGACAAACACAAGCAAATACAGTAAGTTTTTGTATTAATATACTTATCTTATATTTCCACAGCCAGTTCATTTTTTATGAGAAAACTAGAAAAATTCACAATTTCTTGAATTGAATATTTTTGTACGTTATTTCGTATATACGGGGGTAATACGGTGAGTAGTATGACAATAATTAGGATGAACGTGAGGAATTTAGATCAAAATTGGCAGCAGAATAAATGGAGATATAAAGAAACAAAAAGAGGAAAACATTCTGATACTTTCTTTATTGTACAGACAATTTATCAATACATTCATCATGTAAAACTGGAATTATTGGATCATTTTTATTTGCCAGGGTACTTGCCATGGTCCTAAAAATCTTAGCACTTATTTATCCCGCATATCTCTGGCATTTTGTGAGGAATGGTTGCCTACATTGGTGGGTAAACTGACCATTCTCGAATTTTCACATCTCCATGATCCTGGAATAAATATGCCATTTGCAGTATCTTCCATATCAATAGAACCCGGATGCAGATAAATTCTTTCATCTTTTCTTAACCAGTTGTGAATTGCACAGCACGCTTTTACTATCTTGTCAACATTTTCTTGACCAAATGGTATAGGTTTTTCAAAAACCCGAAACTTACTGTCTAGAATACCAAAGGCGTTCTCTACAATACGGCGTGCTCTTGATAATCTATAATTGAAAATTTTTTGGCCTGTTGTTAAATTCATTCCAGAAAATGGTTTTAGTAAGTATGTTTTTAACGGAAACGCCTCATCTCCTACTAAAAAAGTGCCATCTGGTAAAATCCCACTTTCTAGTTTAGCAAATATTGAGCTATTTCGAAAGACTCCTCCATCAGAATTGCGTCCGTTGCATCCCACATCGATATATGAAAAACAATAGTCATCATCTACCACCGCAAGTAGTACTATACTATTTGTTTTCTTATAATTAAAAAACAAGCTACATCTCTGTATTGGTGCTTTGATAACAACGTGTTTTCCATCTATGGCTCCACAACATCCTGGAAAATTCCATTTCTTGTTAAAACCATTTTCAATTTTCTTCCAGTCTTCTTCCGTTCGAGGCACCTAAAAAACACAATTAGAATCTGAAGCAACATCTATGACGACTGCTGCATCCCATCAAACACCAGCTTTAACTTCTGCGACAACTGCTGCATCTAATAAAACGCCCACTTCATGCCAAGTTCCGCCAAAAAGAAAAAGGGTTCAGGAACTACATGGTGTCCTCGATCAACTGCAAGGAATATCTGAGTGTTTAAATAAAACCAACAATGCTGAAGAGCATGAGTTTGATATATTTGGATGCTTGATCGGCAAGCAACTTAAGAGTTTGCCCCTGGTGATAGCTCTGGAAGCGCAACAACACATTCAGACTTATTTGAATCAGAAAAGGCTACAAACTTTGAATCCGGGTGCAGATATATCACAGAGACCATCTTCAGCAACCTCTTCGTACTCTACCTATTCATATAATTCCCCAAGTGACGGTTATTCTTCTCTACCTTCCGTGGGCACTTCTCTGGATCTTCATACAAATTACTCTCAAATAGACCAAGCGGCAAGCACTGCATCCAATACTATTCGACAATGCTTATAACACTGCTATAATTGATTTATAAAAATTTTCATTATTGTAAGAATTGTTATGTATGTCTTTCTTATAAGTAAATATAAAATGTTTTGAACTTTTGTACCAAAGTATATTTTTACTTACTTTTATGTAGTCCTTCAACGATTTATATATAGCATCACACACTTCTGGGATGACACGTGATAGACTTGATTTGGAAATTCGAAATAAATGCTCTAGACTTCTTAAGCTATTACCAGTGGCCAAATAATACAATACGGCTTGCAGTTTTGCTGCAGCCGGAATAGCTTCTCTCATTAATGTGTCAGAGCGTTGAATTGTACATGCCAATTTATTCAACAAGATATTAAATGATTCTTCAGACATTCTCAATACTCGAAAGTACTCATGTGAATCTTCTTCCGCAAGCTCTTTTATAAGACATTCGGTAGCTCCGTGAATGTTTCTTCGGTCAATCCATTTTCTAGTCCAAACTTGTTGACTTCTCCTAATATCCTTTGAAATTATAATGTTCATTTCGTCAACACATATATTCAACACTTGTACTATTACTGGGCGAAGTAATCATTTTAAATCCGTTTTTTTCTTTCGAAACATGTTGATTATACCAACTATGTCGTTTCTTCCCTAATACTAAAATAATAATGAACTAATTTCATTTAGACAGTAACTAAATTGCTACTAAATAAGCGCTGGCCTAAAAGTTCTTATCGTATAACTTAACCAATTTAAACATCCACTAAAATGGAACTAAACCACTAAACTAAATTACTCGACTAAATTACTGGACGTGTGTAGATCAGCCTTTTAAGTATACTGAACGCATCTTACGTACATCTCATTGGTAATAAATATCAGCATTATTCTATCTAATTTTTTATGAAAAAAATGTATTTCTTATTGAATTTATTAACATAATATACAATAAGATAAATATAATAAACGTTTTTTATTAAAACTTGATTCATTAATTTTTTTTAAGAATTTTTTTTTTAACTTTGAGAGCGTTGTAATTCCCGTTAATACTTCACCAAAAAATAATCAGTTCTAAGAACCAAAATAATTGTTTAAGAAAATTTTAACAATCGGTTTAGTAGTTTTGATAAAATCATTAGAGAAAAATCTTGACATTAACACACTATATTTTTCCAAAAATGATATTTTAAATTCAGAAGACCTGAACATGATAAGAATATAAAAATCTAGAAATCAGTTTTTTACTCGACAATACTATACTATATATTAATATGGAGGAAAAGTAAAAATATAGGTTGTGATCAATATATTACTTTTCCGTTATTTATGTAGATAAATTTATTGTCTTCAAAAAAATATTTTAAATAATTTTGAACTCTGTTTGATGTTTTAAAATAGTATCTAAACTCACCTTAGACAGCTTGTTGATAGTAAATGTCAATATTCTCCTCATTCTTCTAGTTAACACCTAAAAATGAAAAACACATGTTAATGACATTTAAACCATTCAATTGTTTTCACCAATTTTCTGGAAATTGCCGTTAATGTTTCGAAAGTTCTAACTTAGAACCAACATAATTTTTTTTTCAAAATTTTTTATCCAGTTTTTGTGTAAATCGTTGTCTATAAAAATATGAGCACATACACATATACATACATTTTTTGAAAATACTATTTTTGAACTCAGGGGCCTGAAACCGTAAATAAAAATTAAAATCCCAAGATCGGCTATTTACCCGATCACAATATTTTCCCATTAATCACATTCAAATAATATGAAATGTAATATTCAAATTTGTATCCAGCACAAATTAGGATAAATAGGAGGGAATTTCAAATAATTTATTTCACTTTACGGATTTTGTCGTTAAAACCTAATTATTTGTTAAATGCTAAAATTGCCTTGACGGGTGTAGAAGTGTTTATGGCAAAAAGCATCATAAGTGTATTATTTGCTGTATATCAAAAAAATGTGATTTGACAATGTGAAATGTGAAATATAAGTTTTAATGGAATTATATGACAATCAATATGTGACATGTTTTTATTTATGGTTTTATTTTTATATGTTTTTATTAAATTAATTTAGTTATTTATTTTAACATTTGTTTATTTAAAATTGTTTGTTGAGCGAAAAATAAGTTTTATCGTATGAAAAATCCAATAAAAAAATTAATTAATTGACCTTTACAATTTTTACTTTCCCGGTCCCATCAAAGGGAAAGTAAGGTGAACGAGCAAAAAAAAATCGAGACATCGATGGAAATATCCATTTTGAGGCCCCCAAGACGATTGAAACCATTTCCAGCGTATGGTCTGTCTGTGTGTCTGTGTGTAATCTTCCACGATAACTGCCGAACCGTTTGACCAATCATGCTAAAATTTAGTATGAAGGGTCGATGTATGCCTCGAATGCGTCCATTAGTTTTTGGTTTAAATTGGTACAGTGGAGGGTCCTCAAGACCGACATCGATTAATTATACATGTAAGCATTTTTTACTTTTTTTTAAATTTAAGGACAAACAATACACTTTAGTGCAAAATGTTGTAGTACAAAGTTTTAAAGCATAAAATTCCCTACAACTATTGTATGAAAAATTTTGCCGAATTCCCAATAATTTTCACACATGATTTTAAGAGATCAAAATTGTAGCAGTGTGATATACAACGTGCGCATTCGCAGCTTATGTCATTATCAACATGTAAATATCAATTCGGTAGACGTATTCACCATCGGCTCGCAATTTTTAATGTGTTCCATAAACTAATGTAGTGCTTAGTTTTTTGTAATTAAAATAATCCTATTCTCTACGGTCGAGCCGGGAAAGTTCTGGGGTGACACAGCTGTTTTTTTTTTATAATTAAAATTATACTGAGATAATAATATTGTTGTTAAACAAATGTTTCAATTAGCATTTTACTCTATATATTTTACTCTTGAACAAAATTTATATTTTTTGACGAATCTCGTATACGAGTGCAAAAAATGTTATTAAGAAATTTTTTTCATAAATCCAATAATAAAAATATTTTCCATAAAGTTCCAACTTACTTCCTACTTTTATTTTGTATAACTTTCAAATTCCCAATATTTCTCCTCTAGTATACTTTATACTACGTTTACTTGCTTAAAATTCTTTATCAATCCCATATATGTATAAGTATTTTTGATTATTATTACTGTCATTAAACAACCTTTTTTTCAATTTTTTCTTTCTTTTTGGGTTCTTTCTATACAAAATTTTAATATGAATCAGTTGATAAAAACATTCTTTTTTTGTATTAATTTTTAAGACAATGCACAGCCTCAAGTTCCACTGATCAAAAAATACTCTTTTAATGTATGGTAAACTGAAATTTAAATGGTCAAATTGCATCTTTCCTGCTACATATATTTTGAATCTCTATAAATACGTTCTAACATTTTTAACTGTTAACTTATTAAACGACAACAGATTCAATTAAATCGACAACTGATACAATTTAAAAAATGTGAAGAGAAAGAAAACAAAATAATCGAAAAACATAAATAATCCGTGAAATGTTCTGTTCTTCATGCTTTCAGATATATTCTCAGTTGAACGCTCTATTATTACTAAGTCCTCTACACGCAATGGAGTAGGATCACCCTTCATCCATGTCAATTGAAGTGTAATATCCGTGTTTAAAGTCCATCCGCAAGCGTCGACTCCCGAGTTTTTAACAATTCGTTTCAGTGGAAGATAGCTACATATAATTTACATAAAACGATCGCAAGATTTTTCAATTTATTATAATTTTTAGCAAATGCAGGAATGTTGCTATGAAATGAGTTTAAAAATTTACATTTCACTGAAAGCAAGTATTATTATTTATTAATCAAATAAATCATCATCTTTAAAATTATAAATTTATTTTGTTATTATTGTCTGTATATTGATTTTGATCAACAACTGTCTAATTTTTAAGTATTTTAAGATTGTTAAATCATAAAAAACGTGTAACATAATACGTCAAATTTAATTACCAATATTATTTACATTTCTTGGACTGTAGTATAAAAAGAAAGTTCTACATTGCCAAAATTGCATAAAAAAATAATATTGAATAAGTAATATTCGAAACGTAAATAAGGGTACACCCAGTATATCGTTAAATAAGTATAGTCTAGACATTCGCGCCGAAATACAAGAATTTATGTCGAGACCAAAAAAAAACCGTTTATTATTGGCTGTTCTCGATTTAGTTATTCTTAAGTAATATCTATGTATACCGAGTGTTATGGCATTATTTTTTCGACCTACTCACATTGTAAATAAATATGAATAACGCTTGGCAACGCTGTTAAACATTTTTCTACCTTGAGAGCTCCTACTCACTAATAAAGCAATTTTCTGGCGCTCAGGCGATAGGTCAGTACTTGTTACGTTACATCTTTGCGCGATTTTCTCAATGTTCAAATAGGAGCGTTTCTTTGGAAATTAATTTTGGAAAAATTACTTCGAAAAAGAAATTGGAAAAAAAAACTAACCTCTTTTCTCGTTGTTCTGAAGGTTTTGGTATTTTTTCCAGAAATTGGGGATCTCGCCTATTGTTTTAAATGTTTAGTTTTAAATTTTCCATGATTTATTATTTATTTTTCTTTTATAAGCGATTAACATTTTAATCGAGGCGTAGATTCCATATGTTCCGTGCGGGGTCCTTTGTATTTGAGTGAAGGGGACCCGCAAAACATTTCAGAAAATTTATCGTATAACTTTTTTTACGTGATCATGCGCAGTCTGCTCGAACTGAGGGTTAGCTTTAGCGTTAACGTTAGCGGGTGGATGAGGTGTTAAAACTCTATTAAGTTGATATATCTGAAAGGCAACAAAAAAGTAGCCAAATAAGCAAGACAAAAAGAGAGATAGCTATCTTGGTACAGCAACCATACGACCGCCGACTCCTAAAGAATCGCCAATGACACAAGCTGAGGTAGTCCCTATCCACTTCAATTTTGACCGACTCGACGGAGACCGAGAATTTTTGGTTATTTTGTGGTGATTTAATAATTGATTACAATATACCAGATAATTTTTGTCCAAAATACAGAGAGAACTACAATTGACTCAGCATACCTTGAATATATGCCCAAGCGAGTTTCAAGTTAGTAGATAACCAAAGCCATTACTACTATTGGTATAGGGAATTCAATGTGTTAGAGAGAGAAGTATAGGAAATTCAGCGTACCAGAAAGAGACGCAGATAAAAATGGCGACATGTGGCATACTTTAAATATTAGGATAGAAAATGGCTGCGGACTAAAAATATAGTACTCTTCATAACTCTAAGATGTAGTACTGCCGCTAACAAACAGATGGCGCTACTAGCCATCTTTTTGTAGCAATTTTTAATCCCCAATATATCTTCGTAATTAATGGACCGATTTGGGTGGGTCAAACGGCATTATATTTGAAATATAACGTAAAATTATTACATGTCAAAAAATACTGTGTAGAAGAAACGTCAAAAGGGCCTTAGCTTATATCTCCCTTACTATTGGTCTGATTTAAACGCGGGAAACGGCAGTGTATTTTAAATGTGACGTATAGGGTATACGTAAAGAAAGAACATGCGCAGTACGAAAGCCAAAATGACCTTGGCTTATATCTCCGTTACTATTGGTCCGATTTAAACGCGTAAAACGGCAGTGTATTTTAAATGTGACGTATAATAAATACCAAAAGAAAAAACATGCGCAGTACGAAAGCCAAAAGGACCTTGGCCTATATCTCCCTTACTATTGGTCCGATTTAAACGCGGGAAACGGAAGTGTATTTTAAATGTGACGTATAATAAATACCAAAAGAAAGAACATGCGCAGTATGAAAGCCAAAAGGGCCTTAGCTTATATCTCCGTTACTATTGGTCCGATTTAAACGCGGGAAACGGTAGTGTGTTTTAAATGTGACGTATAAAAAATACGTAATGAAAAAACATGCGCAGTACGAAAGCCAAAAGGGCCTTAGCTTATATCTCCGTTTCTATTGGTCCGATTTAAACGCGTAAAACGGCAGTGTATTTTAAATGTGGCGTATAATAAATACGTAAAGAAAAAACATGCGCAGTACGAAAGCCAAAAGGACCGTAGTAAATATCTCCGTTACTATTGGTCCGATTTGAACGTGGGAAACGGCCGTCTATTTGAAATCTACCATACAATTAATACGTATAAAAAAATCCTGCGGAGAAGAAACGCCGAAAGGGCTTTAGCTTATATCTCCGTTACTATTGGTCCGATTTAAACGCGGGAAACGGCATTGGCTCAAAACGTGGTGGGGGAAAAAATGAATGAAATATATCACGTGACACATCATAGATTTAAATTGAGGAACAAATAGTCATAAAATCCCAACTACCCCCTCTAACCCTCAACTACCCCGTATTTACAGGAAAATTGATAAAATAGCTAATACCACAAGGAGTAAGGGACAAATAAGTATCAAATCCCAACTACCCCCTATAAAATCCCAACTACCCCCTTCAACCCCAAAACATGATAGTTTCCCTCTACGCTGAATAGAAGAGTAGATGAACGAAAAATTATCATATACAGGGTGTGTCAAAAAGTAGCATTTACTAAAAAATCAATTGAGACCTTGTCATTTCCACTATAATATATCAGTGTTGATACTTTCGTACAAAAAAGCGTTACCAACTGTCTCTTAGTCTATAATTATTGCCAACATGATAGTTTCCCTCTATTTCACACATTTATCCTGCGCAGAAGAAACACCAAAAGGGCATTCGGGGCTAAGTTCGTTTTCAACGGTCGGATTTAAACTCCGGAAATGGCAATGTATTCATACGAGCCCACTCTGGGGAAATTTGTTATACCGATTCATGGCGTGACGTCACAATTTCCCCAGATCTGGGGAAAAGTTTGTGAAGCTACGCGGGAAACGTGGGGACGCGAAGGTGCCAGCATTATCGACTACCGTCACAGCATTTGGAAAAAAATTTAATTCAACAAAAAAAAACGTGCGCAGAAGGAACGTTGACTCTCTATCTCCGTTACTATTGGTCGGATTTAAACGCGAAAAACTGCGCTATATTTGAAATGTGACGTAGAATAATTGCCTATAAAAAAATTCTGCGCAGAAGAAACGCCAAAAGGACCTTAACGTATATCTCCGTTACTATTGGTCGGATTTAAACGCGAAAAACGGCGCTATATTTGAGATTTGTCGTAGAATATTTTCATATAAAAAAATTCTGCGCAGAAGAAACGCCAAAAGGGCATTAACGTATATCTCCGTTACTATAGGTCCGATTTTAACGCGAAAAACGGCGGTACATTTGAAATGTGGCGTAGAATAATTGCAAATAAAAAAAATCTGCGCAGAAGAAACGCCAAAAGGACCTTAACGTATATCTCCGTTACTATTGGTCGGATTTAAACGCAAAAAACGGCGCTATATTTGACATTTGTCGTAGACTATTTTCATATAAAAAAAATTCTGCGCAGAAGAAACGCCAAAAGGGCCTTACCGTATATCTCCGTTACTATTGGTCGGATTTGAACTCGAAAAACGGCGCAAGTTTAGAAATGTGACGTAGAATAATTGTATATAAAAAATTCTGCGCAGAAGAAACGCGAAAAGGACCTTAACGTCTATTCCGCCACTTTTGGGCCAATTTTTATGACAAAAAACGGTTCTGTATTCAAAATGTGATGTAGAATAATTTTCGATGCGTTACCAATATAGCTCTTTCTGATATGTGACCCATAATTTTTACTTTCTCGCTATTATATTTTATTAGAACGTAACCAACATAGTACGTTCTCGTCAAATTTCTTTCCTGCTATTATATTTTAATAAAAGGTTACCAACATAGTACTTTATCGTCATATTTCTTTCTCGCTATAATATTTAAGTTTCTGTCATTTAATAATTTACCAACATAGTACTTTCTCGTCAAATTTCTTTCCCATTATAATATTTTAATACAACGTTCCCAACATAGTACTTTCTCGGCATATTTCTTTCGCGCTATAATATTTAAATTTCCGACATTTAATAATTTAATAAAATTGTACTTTTTCAAAATATAAAGGAGAACAGTGTTGCCAATATAAATTCATTAGATAGCGTTATCAACATGATACTTTCTCGTCAAATTTCTTTTCTTCTATAATATTTTAATACAACGTTACCAACATAGTACTTTCTCGCTATTATATTTAAATTGCTGTCATTTAATAATTTACCATCATAGTACTTTCTCGCTATTATATTTAAATTTCTGTCATTTAATAATTAACCAACATAATACTTTCTCGTCAAATTTATTTCCCGCTTTAATATTTTAATACAACGTTTCCAACATAGTACTTTCTCACCAGATTTCTTTCTCGCTGTAATATTTAAATTTATATCAATTAATAATTTACCAACTTAGTACTTTTTCAAAATATAAAGGAGAAAAGTGTTGCCAACATAATTTCATCAAACAGCGTTACCAACATGATACTTTCTCGCCAATAATTTACCAACAAGATTTCACCAAATAGTGTTATAGTGTTACCGACATGATACTCTCCAATTTATGTTTTAAAAGACCAAGGATACTTTCCCGCCATAACTGCCATGTAAAACAACATTTGAACGTTTAGAAGTACCATAATTTTTACTTTCTCTCTATAATATTTAAATGGCGGTATAGCGGTCAACCGTCGCTGGCAGGGGATTGCATGATTTCACTTTCCCGCGATAATATTTAACTGGCACGTAAAACAACATTCAAATGATTACAAGTACCATAATTTTTACTTTATCGCTATAATAGTTGATGAATAGTTAGGTGCGAAGTCATTGAAATATGGCAGCGAGCGAAAAAAAAAAGAAGGGACTTTTTTTAAGAATTTAATGAAATAAATATTTCAAAGTCCAACAATCGTTTTAAAAATAATATAAGTTAAAAACAGAAAAACACCAAAACAATTTTGTTTTTTTTGTAAAAATATTTTTTCACTTTCAAGGTTCCAAATGTAGAAAAACAATAATAAATAATCAATGGTATAGTAATAATTCAATAATAAGAACTTCTAAATACCGAGGCAATAAATAAGAGAAAAATAATAATGATAATAATTAACAACAAATAAAAAGAAAAATCTTCAAAGTTATAATAATCGGTAAATTATGGCGGTAAATCAAGGAAATTTATAAGCGACCGAATAAAAATGAGAGCAGATGATTGGAAAAGAAGAAGTGACAGAAAATAATTTTAGTGCGAATGAAAATACACCAACAAGAAAATGCAAAGAAAAATAAACGCACCTTTTTTATTAACCAACACTAAAATCACACACAACACAATTGTCAGTTACAAGCAGGGCTAGTAATTAAATTCAACTTAAACTAACCTCTAATTTCACAAAATCTAGAATGTCACAAAGATGAACAATACCTATTTTTAGAAATACTGTCTAAAGGTTGAACAAAAAATTACCATTCAATCATATAGACAGTACCTCGGGAAATAAGTAGCTTGGTAATATTTGTTAAATTTACATGCAGAAAGTACCTTCTCGCACCCAATACTGACGTAATTCAGAACCGTGATAGAAAATACATCGTAATTCGTTCGACTTCCTAATATAATGAAAACTAAATAAAATAAGCGAATTTTAAAGTTAGAATTATGCGGTTTCACATATCGGTATATACAGGAAGTTGATCGATAAGCTGTTTTCATTTTTGAAATAATGTATTCATTCTAGCATACTGAGTGTTTAAAACTTAAGAATAACAAGAGCTTAACTCTGTAATATACAAAGTGTTTAAAATTTATCTACTAATAATAAACTAATGTAGTCTTTCTGCTATAACCCATTTAATAATATTGAAATTCTAATATATAAAGTTTGTTAAAATTTACTGATAATAGGTCATTTTTTATATTCCAATATATTAATTAATAAATAAGGCTTTTATAATTTGTTCAAAAAGAAAATTACAAATATTTTTTTTTAATGTACAGGATGATTAAAAATTAAAGATGAATAAAATTTTTCTAATCAAATTTCAATATTTCAAATGTATTAATAATTAATATTAAACTATATCCAATTTAATAATATTAAAATTGTAATATACAAAGTTTATTAGAATTTACTAAAAATAGAGTCTTAGTGGCTTATTAAAAGCTAAGAATTTTATAATTTGCTAAAAATTTACTAAAGATTTATAATATACAGGACGATTAAAAGTTAAGCCTTTCAACTATGAACAAAATTTACTAATTAAATTCTAATCTACAAAGCGTTTGAAATTTATTAATAATAAAATAATGTAGTCCTTCAACTATATCCAATTTTTTTTGAAATTCTAATATAAACTGTTAAGCATCGTAATGAAGTTACACTAAGAGAAAGGAAATGATTTAATCGTAGCTGTTAAATGCATTTTTTTTTGTTTATTAACTCAGAATAGACTTGTCTATGCTCGAATTTAAATAAAAAAGTTACACTAAGAAAAATTGGACTTGTTACCAAATAATTTAACTAAAAAACCTAAGGCCTAAATTTAATAGAACAACAACAAAATAATAGACATCGTTATGAAGTTAGACTATGCAAAAAGTGATTTAACCATAGCTGTTAAATACCACATTTTTTTTTTATTAACTCATAATAGACTAAAATTTACATAAAAAAAGTTACACGAAGAAAAAAATTAGACTTGTTGCCAAATAATTTTAGCGATATTACTTTTTATATATCTCTGGTGGGGTATCATTTTCACGTAAGTTTTTACTCTTATTTTTAATTGTATTAGTATTGCAAATTAACACATTTTTAGGAAGGCTCTGATGATGTCTTTATTTGCCGAAAGCGCTTGGCCGAATTTTTAATAAATTATTTATTTTACAAACTGGCGTACTCTCTTTCACTTTCAACCAATTTAAGGTTGTCAACATATAAGTTCTACCATTAACCAAATTACTTTATCGTTTCCAATATACATGTCAGTATTTTAGCTGCCCATACTTTCTTTCATCTCGTGATATAGTACACAAATAAAACGTATTATATTTTCTGGTTCTGATTTTTGCTATAAATAATTGGTCATAACCGAAAATTAGTGTTTTCATTCTATCAACGTTAACAATTTAAACAATTTAACCACTTTATTGCTAAAACAAAATTAATTATTTTAATTAAAAAAACTAAGTAATTAAAATAATCATACCACAGTTGTATCGTATTATTAATATTATTATCAAGACATTTTAGATTAGTTGGTTTTTGAAGTATGTTACAATTACTATTGGACGAGATGAAATAAAATAATCTACTTAAATAAAATATAAATACAAAATAATCAAGAGACATTAGGGAAAATGATTTAGTAGTACAAGGTTGCCAACTTACAAAAAATTTCAACATTTTAAACTAAACGAACAAATATAAAAAACGTTTAAACCGTTAAATGCGGCCTTTCAAACGTTTTTTTTTTGCGCTAAGAATTTTGATTTAAAAAAAAAATATCAAAACAGTGTCAACTTTCGCCGATTTTTTACGTATTATTTTTACATGTTTTCTTATAGTAAATACATGTAATTGAAGCTAAAAGTTAAAATTTTTGCACATCAAAAAAGTAAACGTTAAAAAATTCTATTAGCGTTGTTAACCGACGTTTCAAACACAATTTGACGTTCTGTATTTTGGATCGTCAAAACGCATGGTTGAAGTATATCAGGTTAGACATTGCGCAGGATTTGTGACGTCACCTGGTGCCCATCCAAAATATTTAATGTGTCATTATATGAGGTTATTGTCTTTTTTGACATATTTTTATTTAGTTTCACCTATAAACTGATTAAAAATATATTGCGCTGTGTTTGGTGTAAAAGTAATACTCGCTCTAAAAACAGTACAAAGTTTTTTCGATTTCCAAAGTGCCCGTTATTACAAAAACAACAGTTTATTATATGAATATACTTGTTTAACATTTTTAGATTTTATTTTAAGTAATACAAAAAAAGTTCTGTAAGATATATTATGTAATAGCTTTAAGTAGTTACGTATTCATTTATTAGTTAGCATTTTATTCAATAATAACAATAAAGCACTGCACAACTTATGAAAAATTTATTTTACGTACCAACTTGTATGACTGTAAATCTAAGTTATACTCGTATTTACATTTGCCATATTCGTTCTTTGAGTATAAATTAAGCATTAGGTATATAAAAGCCTAAGTAACATAAACCTACAATAACAATATGCATCAATATGCATCAAAAAGTTCCACTGATAATATAAACTAAAAATTATTTTTTGATTTAACATTTATAAAATCACTCTAAAGTTAACCTAAAGTATTATATTTGTTACATATTTGACAATTAGTTTAACGATAAAATTAGCCATAACATAATTGAACATTTTCTGGTTTTTACATCTAGCAATTAAATAGTTTTTATAATATAAAGCACATTGGAATTGTAAAAAAAGTTTAAAGTAGTTATCACTTTTTAGTGTACAATACTTTACAAAACATTTTTATTAAATATATAGCCGTAAAAAAATAAAAACCACCCGAAAGACACATTAATCCTATGCAATTCAATGTTAAATTATTTCCGTTAAATTTTGTCGTTCCGACAAACGACGAAAATCGACGAAAAACAACGAATACGGCAGCGTTCACTGACGCCACAATATTGGCGTCGGACGAAAACGATGAAAACAACGAAAAATCGTTGAAAATCGTTGAAAATCGACGAAAACGTTGAAAATCGACGAAAACCAACGAATACGGCAGCGTTCACTGACGCCACAATATTGGCGTCCTAGTGTGTTGTCCAATCAGATCTGTTGTAGTGCACAAAACATGGAAGTCGTATCGAAACTACCGATTTAATATGGAAATCAATGAAAAAAAACAAACACATTTCTGCAATTCAGGGGCCTTTTGTGAAAGAGCCCAAAAAATGTTAAGCGTTCAGACCAACGTCCGACCGAAAGGTTACTTTATATCTATGCTGTCGACTTTAATCATTCTGTTTCAGTATTTCAATATTAAAAATTGTATTTTAAAATTAGTGAACAATATGACTTTACTCAGTGTTGACAGAAAACGCGATATGGCAAGTTTAGTTGAAATCATTAACGATTTAGCTTCCAATAACGAAGCAACCAACGTGATTCAATACGATGAACCTGTCAAATGTCAACGTATTTCAAACGATAATGGCGATGATAGCGGATATGAAACGGAAAGCGAGATTAAAGTAACTCTAACGCCAGTATCCAGCGAAGATTATGATCGTGAATTGGACAAAGTGTTGAAAATGTACGAGATTGCCACAAAATTAGAAGACCACTATCTACTTCAAACTAAATATTCTCTAGATCCATTAGATGTCAGCTGTGGTATAAGTCCTGCAAGAGCCTTCACTCCTGCACTAATTTTGAATCAAAGACACAAGTTCGATAAGATATCGTTTAGTACCTTTGAGTGGAGTACATTTGTCGATATTCTACAAAATAAAATGAACGATTTTTTTAATGCATCATTAAGTCAGTTACCAGATGAATATGAACCAATAAGTTATCCTTGTGGAGACTATGCTGAGGTTAGTCAAATGGTTTATGAAGGCGTTAAGATGCTATCAGTTACCAAACATAATGTTGAATTTCTCCTACAGCAAGCTGATGTGATCCATATACTTGACCTCGATTGTAACCTGATATCATACAGAATTTCAATGTTGGAAGGACTAAATTTCTGTGCATATTATTATAATATTGTTGAATTAATTAAAAATCACTATGTACATAATGAATGTGCTTTAAATCCACTTGAACTTTTGCATATTTTTTGTCAATCGTCAAATGAATTATTAAATATAACTTTGAGAGAATATATTTACTTTTATAAAACTAGAGTTCTTAATGATTTAGATGGAAATATGTAATCAATTAATAAAAATTTTATAAGACTCTTTATTCCTTTTTTTAATTATGTCTTTTCTTACCGAAATATTGTACGTTTTGACCATGATTTAAAATTTAACGGAAATAATTTAACATTGAATGGCATAGGATTAATGTGTCTTTCGGGTGGTTTTTATTTTTTTACGGCTATATATTTAATAAAAATGTTTTGTAAAGTATTGTACACTAAAAAGTGATAACTACTTTAAACTTTTTTTACAATTCCAATGTGCTTTATATTATAAAAACTATTTAATTGCTAGATGTAAAAACCAGAAAATGTTCAATTATGTTATGGCTAATTTTATCGTTAAACTAATTGTCAAATATGTAACAAATATAATACTTTAGGTTAACTTTAGAGTGATTTTATAAATGTTAAATCAAAAAATAATTTTTAGTTTATATTATCAGTGGAACTTTTTGATGCATATTGATGCATATTGTTATTGTAGGTTTATGTTACTTAGGCTTTTATATACCTAATGCTTAATTTATACTCAAAGAACGAATATGGCAAATGTAAATACGAGTATAACTTAGATTTACAGTCATACAAGTTGGTACGTAAAATAAATTTTTCATAAGTTGTGCAGTGCTTTATTGTTATTATTGAATAAAATGCTAACTAATAAATGAATACGTAACTACTTAAAGCTATTACATAATATATCTTACAGAACTTTTTTTGTATTACTTAAAATAAAATCTAAAAATGTTAAACAAGTATATTCATATAATAAACTGTTGTTTTTGTAATAACGGGCACTTTGGAAATCGAAAAAACTTTGTACTGTTTTTAGAGCGAGTATTACTTTTACACCAAACACAGCGCAATATATTTTTAATCAGTTTATAGGTGAAACTAAATAAAAATATGTCAAAAAAGACAATAACCTCATATAATGACACATTAAATATTTTGGATGGGCACCAGGTGACGTCACAAATCCTGCGCAATGTCTAACCTGATATACTTCAACCATGCGTTTTGACGATCCAAAATACAGAACGTCAAATTGTGTTTGAAACGTCGGTTAACAACGCTAATAGAATTTTTTAACGTTTACTTTTTTGATGTGCAAAAATTTTAACTTTTAGCTTCAATTACATGTGTATTTACTATAAGAAAACATGTAAAAATAATACGTAAAAAATCGGCGAAAGTTGACACTGTTTTGATATTTTTTTTTTAAATCAAAATTCTTAGCGCAAAAAAAAAACGTTTGAAAGGCCGCATTTAACGGTTTAAACGTTTTTTATATTTGTTCGTTTAGTTTAAAATGTTGAAATTTTTTGTAAGTTGGCAACCTTGTACTACTAAATCATTTTCCCTAATGTCTCTTGATTATTTTGTATTTATATTTTATTTAAGTAGATTATTTTATTTCATCTCGTCCAATAGTAATTGTAACATACTTCAAAAACCAACTAATCTAAAATGTCTTGATAATAATATTAATAATACGATACAACTGTGGTATGATTATTTTAATTACTTAGTTTTTTTAATTAAAATAATTAATTTTGTTTTAGCAATAAAGTGGTTAAATTGTTTAAATTGTTAACGTTGATAGAATGAAAACACTAATTTTCGGTTATGACCAATTATTTATAGCAAAAATCAGAACCAGAAAATATAATACGTTTTATTTGTGTACTATATCACGAGATGAAAGAAAGTATGGGCAGCTAAAATACTGACATGTATATTGGAAACGATAAAGTAATTTGGTTAATGGTAGAACTTATATGTTGACAACCTTAAATTGGTTGAAAGTGAAAGAGAGTACGCCAGTTTGTAAAATAAATAATTTATTAAAAATTCGGCCAAGCGCTTTCGGCAAATAAAGACATCATCAGAGCCTTCCTAAAAATGTGTTAATTTGCAATACTAATACAATTAAAAATAAGAGTAAAAACTTACGTGAAAATGATACCCCACCAGAGATATATAAAAAGTAATATCGCTAAAATTATTTGGCAACAAGTCTAATTTTTTTCTTCGTGTAACTTTTTTTATGTAAATTTTAGTCTATTATGAGTTAATAAAAAAAAAATGTGGTATTTAACAGCTATGGTTAAATCACTTTTTGCATAGTCTAACTTCATAACGATGTCTATTATTTTGTTGTTGTTCTATTAAATTTAGGCCTTAGGTTTTTTAGTTAAATTATTTGGTAACAAGTCCAATTTTTCTTAGTGTAACTTTTTTATTTAAATTCGAGCATAGACAAGTCTATTCTGAGTTAATAAACAAAAAAAAATGCATTTAACAGCTACGATTAAATCATTTCCTTTCTCTTAGTGTAACTTCATTACGATGCTTAACAGTTTATATTAGAATTTCAAAAAAAATTGGATATAGTTGAAGGACTACATTATTTTATTATTAATAAATTTCAAACGCTTTGTAGATTAGAATTTAATTAGTAAATTTTGTTCATAGTTGAAAGGCTTAACTTTTAATCGTCCTGTATATTATAAATCTTTAGTAAATTTTTAGCAAATTATAAAATTCTTAGCTTTTAATAAGCCACTAAGACTCTATTTTTAGTAAATTCTAATAAACTTTGTATATTACAATTTTAATATTATTAAATTGGATATAGTTTAATATTAATTATTAATACATTTGAAATATCGAAATTTGATTAGAAAAATTTTATTCATCTTTAATTTTTAATCATCCTGTACATTAAAAAAAAATATTTGTAATTTTCTTTTTGAACAAATTATAAAAGCCTTATTTATTAATTAATATATTGGAATATAAAAAATGACCTATTATCAGTAAATTTTAACAAACTTTATATATTAGAATTTCAATATTATTAAATGGGTTATAGCAGAAAGACTACATTAGTTTATTATTAGTAGATACATTTTAAACACTTTGTATATTACAGAGTTAAGCTCTTGTTATTCTTAAGTTTTAAACACTCAGTATGCTAGAATGAATACATTATTTCAAAAATGAAAACAGCTTATCGATCAACTTCCTGTATATACCGATATGTGAAACCGCATAATTCTAACTTTAAAATTCGCTTATTTTATTTAGTTTTCATTATATTAGGAAGTCGAACGAATTACGATGTATTTTCTATCACGGTTCTGAATTACGTCAGTATTGGGTGCGAGAAGGTACTTTCTGCATGTAAATTTAACAAATATTACCAAGCTACTTATTTCCCGAGGTACTGTCTATATGATTGAATGGTAATTTTTTGTTCAACCTTTAGACAGTATTTCTAAAAATAGGTATTGTTCATCTTTGTGACATTCTAGATTTTGTGAAATTAGAGGTTAGTTTAAGTTGAATTTAATTACTAGCCCTGCTTGTAACTGACAATTGTGTTGTGTGTGATTTTAGTGTTGGTTAATAAAAAAGGTGCGTTTATTTTTCTTTGCATTTTCTTGTTGGTGTATTTTCATTCGCACTAAAATTATTTTCTGTCACTTCTTCTTTTCCAATCATCTGCTCTCATTTTTATTCGGTCGCTTATAAATTTCCTTGATTTACCGCCATAATTTACCGATTATTATAACTTTGAAGATTTTTCTTTTTATTTGTTGTTAATTATTATCATTATTATTTTTCTCTTATTTATTGCCTCGGTATTTAGAAGTTCTTATTATTGAATTATTACTATACCATTGATTATTTATTATTGTTTTTCTACATTTGGAACCTTGAAAGTGAAAAAATATTTTTACAAAAAAAACAAAATTGTTTTGGTGTTTTTCTGTTTTTAACTTATATTATTTTTAAAACGATTGTTGGACTTTGAAATATTTATTTCATTAAATTCTTAAAAAAAGTCCCTTCTTTTTTTTTTCGCTCGCTGCCATATTTCAATGACTTCGCACCTAACTATTCATCAACTATTATAGCGATAAAGTAAAAATTATGGTACTTGTAATCATTTGAATGTTGTTTTACGTGCCAGTTAAATATTATCGCGGGAAAGTGAAATCATGCAATCCCCTGCCAGCGACGGTTGACCGCTATACCGCCATTTAAATATTATAGAGAGAAAGTAAAAATTATGGTACTTCTAAACGTTCAAATGTTGTTTTACATGGCAGTTATGGCGGGAAAGTATCCTTGGTCTTTTAAAACATAAATTGGAGAGTATCATGTCGGTAACACTATAACACTATTTGGTGAAATCTTGTTGGTAAATTATTGGCGAGAAAGTATCATGTTGGTAACGCTGTTTGATGAAATTATGTTGGCAACACTTTTCTCCTTTATATTTTGAAAAAGTACTAAGTTGGTAAATTATTAATTGATATAAATTTAAATATTACAGCGAGAAAGAAATCTGGTGAGAAAGTACTATGTTGGAAACGTTGTATTAAAATATTAAAGCGGGAAATAAATTTGACGAGAAAGTATTATGTTGGTTAATTATTAAATGACAGAAATTTAAATATAATAGCGAGAAAGTACTATGATGGTAAATTATTAAATGACAGCAATTTAAATATAATAGCGAGAAAGTACTATGTTGGTAACGTTGTATTAAAATATTATAGAAGAAAAGAAATTTGACGAGAAAGTATCATGTTGATAACGCTATCTAATGAATTTATATTGGCAACACTGTTCTCCTTTATATTTTGAAAAAGTACAATTTTATTAAATTATTAAATGTCGGAAATTTAAATATTATAGCGCGAAAGAAATATGCCGAGAAAGTACTATGTTGGGAACGTTGTATTAAAATATTATAATGGGAAAGAAATTTGACGAGAAAGTACTATGTTGGTAAATTATTAAATGACAGAAACTTAAATATTATAGCGAGAAAGAAATATGACGATAAAGTACTATGTTGGTAACCTTTTATTAAAATATAATAGCAGGAAAGAAATTTGACGAGAACGTACTATGTTGGTTACGTTCTAATAAAATATAATAGCGAGAAAGTAAAAATTATGGGTCACATATCAGAAAGAGCTATATTGGTAACGCATCGAAAATTATTCTACATCACATTTTGAATACAGAACCGTTTTTTGTCATAAAAATTGGCCCAAAAGTGGCGGAATAGACGTTAAGGTCCTTTTCGCGTTTCTTCTGCGCAGAATTTTTTATATACAATTATTCTACGTCACATTTCTAAACTTGCGCCGTTTTTCGAGTTCAAATCCGACCAATAGTAACGGAGATATACGGTAAGGCCCTTTTGGCGTTTCTTCTGCGCAGAATTTTTTTTATATGAAAATAGTCTACGACAAATGTCAAATATAGCGCCGTTTTTTGCGTTTAAATCCGACCAATAGTAACGGAGATATACGTTAAGGTCCTTTTGGCGTTTCTTCTGCGCAGATTTTTTTTATTTGCAATTATTCTACGCCACATTTCAAATGTACCGCCGTTTTTCGCGTTAAAATCGGACCTATAGTAACGGAGATATACGTTAATGCCCTTTTGGCGTTTCTTCTGCGCAGAATTTTTTTATATGAAAATATTCTACGACAAATCTCAAATATAGCGCCGTTTTTCGCGTTTAAATCCGACCAATAGTAACGGAGATATACGTTAAGGTCCTTTTGGCGTTTCTTCTGCGCAGAATTTTTTTATAGGCAATTATTCTACGTCACATTTCAAATATAGCGCAGTTTTTCGCGTTTAAATCCGACCAATAGTAACGGAGATAGAGAGTCAACGTTCCTTCTGCGCACGTTTTTTTTTGTTGAATTAAATTTTTTTCCAAATGCTGTGACGGTAGTCGATAATGCTGGCACCTTCGCGTCCCCACGTTTCCCGCGTAGCTTCACAAACTTTTCCCCAGATCTGGGGAAATTGTGACGTCACGCCATGAATCGGTATAACAAATTTCCCCAGAGTGGGCTCGTATGAATACATTGCCATTTCCGGAGTTTAAATCCGACCGTTGAAAACGAACTTAGCCCCGAATGCCCTTTTGGTGTTTCTTCTGCGCAGGATAAATGTGTGAAATAGAGGGAAACTATCATGTTGGCAATAATTATAGACTAAGAGACAGTTGGTAACGCTTTTTTGTACGAAAGTATCAACACTGATATATTATAGTGGAAATGACAAGGTCTCAATTGATTTTTTAGTAAATGCTACTTTTTGACACACCCTGTATATGATAATTTTTCGTTCATCTACTCTTCTATTCAGCGTAGAGGGAAACTATCATGTTTTGGGGTTGAAGGGGGTAGTTGGGATTTTATAGGGGGTAGTTGGGATTTGATACTTATTTGTCCCTTACTCCTTGTGGTATTAGCTATTTTATCAATTTTCCTGTAAATACGGGGTAGTTGAGGGTTAGAGGGGGTAGTTGGGATTTTATGACTATTTGTTCCTCAATTTAAATCTATGATGTGTCACGTGATATATTTCATTCATTTTTTCCCCCACCACGTTTTGAGACAATGCCGTTTCCCGCGTTTAAATCGGACCAATAGTAACGGAGATATAAGCTAAAGCCCTTTCGGCGTTTCTTCTCCGCAGGATTTTTTTATACGTATTAATTGTATGGTAGATTTCAAATAGACGGCCGTTTCCCACGTTCAAATCGGACCAATAGTAACGGAGATATTTACTACGGTCCTTTTGGCTTTCGTACTGCGCATGTTTTTTCTTTACGTATTTATTATACGCCACATTTAAAATACACTGCCGTTTTACGCGTTTAAATCGGACCAATAGAAACGGAGATATAAGCTAAGGCCCTTTTGGCTTTCGTACTGCGCATGTTTTTTCATTACGTATTTTTTATACGTCACATTTAAAACACACTACCGTTTCCCGCGTTTAAATCGGACCAATAGTAACGGAGATATAAGCTAAGGCCCTTTTGGCTTTCATACTGCGCATGTTCTTTCTTTTGGTATTTATTATACGTCACATTTAAAATACACTTCCGTTTCCCGCGTTTAAATCGGACCAATAGTAAGGGAGATATAAGCCAAGGTCCTTTTGGCTTTCGTACTGCGCATGTTTTTTCTTTTGGTATTTATTATACGTCACATTTAAAATACACTGCCGTTTTACGCGTTTAAATCGGACCAATAGTAACGGAGATATAAGCCAAGGTCCTTTTGGCTTTCGTACTGCGCATGTTCTTTCTTTACGTATACCCTATACGTCACATTTAAAATACACTGCCGTTTCCCGCGTTTAAATCGGACCAATAGTAAGGGAGATATAAGCTAAGGCCCTTTTGACGTTTCTTCTACACAGTATTTTTTGACATGTAATAATTTTACGTTATATTTCAAATATAATGCCGTTTGACCCACCCAAATCGGTCCATTAATTACGAAGATATATTGTGGAACAAAAATTGCTACAAAAAGATGGCTAGTAGCGCCATCTGTTTGTTAGCGGCAGTACTACATCTTAGAGTTATAATGAGTACTATATTTTTAGTCCGCAGCCATTTTCTATCCTAATATTTAAAGTATGCCACATGCCGCCATTTTTATCTGCGTCTCTTTCTGGTACGCTGAATTTCCTATACTTCTCTCTCTAACACATTGAATTCCCTATACCAATAGTAGTAATGGCTTTGGTTATCTACTCAAGTTTTTGCGACTTCCAGTTTCAAAACTGGAGAATTATAAGACATATGATTTTTAGAAGTCTCATGTGCCTGCTTACCAGCGGGCGCCGCTCACATATTTTAAATTTAAAGATTCTCGTTACATCCAAACGAATGCATGGATTCAATTAGGTACCTCCCATTGAATGTCATAATGAATATTTAATAATTAATTGATATTTTTGGAACCTGTAAATTTTAAGCAACATTCACATATTTAACTATTGTTTTTTGGAGCCAATGGGCTACATTTAAGAAAATCAAATATTCATTTACTCTTTTACTAAATAAATCTGATTTGAGACAATGAGTCGTATTCTTTAATGAATATTCACGTAGTTAATTAATATTTTTCGGTTACATATAATTAATTCTTTAGTAAAAAGGGTTCGTTTTTGTAATATTAATAAATTCGTTTAGATTTAATTTTGTATGGCCCAATAGGCTGTTTTTCAGGATATATATTTAAGGGATGTAAGGTCTCCATTTTTTTATATACAATTAATAATTTTGAGTCATTAGGCTCGTTTTGGGAATAGACAAATAAATGGGTGACTAACAAAACATAATTTCTTTTTTATAGCATAGGGTATTTCTGGTATTGAACCTCTTTGAGTAACATAATTTCTAAAATCTTATATGTCAACATGTCAATCGTGTAAGGTGGGAGCTAAATTTTTATCCAGATATTGCGACTTATACTGTCGTTATTTGGGCCATTATTTTCTGTTAATCGCTACAACCTTTTGTCAAAATAAATTTGGTTAAAATTTAAGCCTTTATTTTTCTCCAAAAACTACATGTAAATTTGAATTTGGTGCAGAGGAGGGACGTAGCACTGCCCAACAAGTCTGTATAAGACCGATGGACGTTATCCGTAAATACAAATCTACTTTCTGGGGCCTAGTAAATCATCAACATTTACCTCCACCTAATTCGTTATTGGAAAATCATGTATTATGGAAATCCTTAATTTCCTCTTAGGAGGGCGGAGAAATATAAGTTATATGTCGGCATAATCATGAAATACCTAAATATTTCATAGTAAATATAAAAAATCGGCTGTGTCACCCCAGGACTTTCCCGGCTCGACCGTAGAGAATATGTTATTTATTATTATTATTTTAATTACAAAATACTAAGCATTACATTAATTTATGGAACACATTAAAAATAGCGAGCTGATGGTGCATTAATATTTCAATGTTGGTAATGACATAAGCTGCGCATGCGCACGTTGTATACCATACTGCTACAATTAGGATCTCCTAAAATCATCTGTTAAAACTATTGGGAATTCGGGAAAAATTTTCATACAATAGTTGTAGGGAATTTTAAATGTGTATTTTTCTCGCCATCTAGCGGCGAAACTATGAGGAATTCGATAAAAGTTAAACATAAAAGTTAATGAAAATTTGAAGCTTTACAACTTTGCACAAGAAAATTTTGCACTAAATGCATTGTTTGTCCTCAAAATCAAGAAAAACTTGAGAAAACATACATGCACATTTTTTACGCGCCCTCTAGTGGCGCAACTATTAGAGATTTTAAAAAAAGTTTGAGATAAAAGTTATAGAGAATTTTATGCTCTAATACTTTGTACCACAAAATTTTGCACTAAAGTATATTGTTTGTCCTCAAAATCAAGAAAAACTAGAGAAAACCTACATGCATATTTTTACGCGCCCTCTAGTGGCGAAACTATTGGAAATTCTGGAAAAAGTTTAAAATAAAAGTTATAGAGAATTTTATTCTCTAAAACTTTGTACTACAACATTTTGCACTAAAATGTATTGTTTGTCCTCAAAATCAAGAAAAACTATAGAAAACATACATGCACATTTTTTACGCGCCCTCTAGTGGCGCAACTATTGGAAATTTTAGAAAAGGCTTAAGACAAAAATTGTAGGTAATTTTATGTTCTAAAACTTTGTACTACAATATTTTGCACTAAAATGTATTATTTGTCCTTAAAATTTAAATAAAGCAAAAAATTGTTACATGTATATTTAACCAATGTCGGTCTTGAGGACCCTCCACTGTACCAATTTAAACCAAAAACTAATGGTCGCATTTTAGGCACACACCGACCCTCCATACCAAATTTCAGCTTCATTGGTCAAACGGTTCGGCAGTTATCGTGGATGATTACACACAGACACACAGACAGACGATACGCTGGAAATGGTCTCAATCTTCTTGGGGGACCTCAAAATGGATATTTCCATCGATATCTCAAATTTTCTTTTTGCTCGTTCACCTTACTTTCCCTTTGATGGGTCCGGGAAAGTAAAAACCAAATAGGAAAATACGTAAAACCGTTGTCCTGCTTAACCACAACTTCGCGGAAGTATATTTAATTAGGCTAATTAATAATAGTAATAAACTTAATTTTGTTACATATTAGGATAGTGAAATTATTTTCTTACAGAAATCGCATCGTGTCTAAAAAAAATAGCTAAGATTTAAACAAGTGTAAGTCAAAAGAGTATTTCTTGTTATTTTCAATCAATTAGTTTTTTTATATTTATAATCTTTCATTATAATTATATTGTTATCCTCTTTTTTATAATTGATTTAATAGGGCCTAAGTGTTTATTGTAAATTTTGCAGCGATTTTTCCAAGCTAAATTAATATTTCCTTTGATGCTAAGCTTTATATCTTCCAAGGTAATAGACTTTCTGAATTTATCAGGAAATGAATCGCAATTGGATACTATATTTTAGTTTTTCAATTAAGGAAAAAGAACAACTAATGATACGGCTCTGTCCGTCTGACCGCATATATTTCACAGAAACTATAACAGATAGAGTCAAACGTTCAACGACTATAAATTCGGCATATCCAGGTTATGTGTATAGGCGAGTTTCAGTTTTCTACGACTTCCGGTTTCAAAACCGGTTTTACCTGTAGCGGAAGATATTTGCGCTGTCTCTTATAGTTCCTGAGAAAAACTAAACGAAAAAAAAGGTATAGCTCATACGATAGGATCTCTTTGTCTTAAGTAGAATACATTGTATCATCAGTAGGTTGCACATATTGCAATTATGTCGTTATTACGTCTTTTTAAGGTACAATCGTTTCCCATGACAGTCCTTTCCCGAGTCAATCTTTTCACCTACTAGGACGCTGTTCAAGAAAGTACATAACAGAGCGATTTGAGTAAGTATGTGTGTATGTTACTACATAACCTAAAAAGTTTACTTTTTTTGGAAGAATTCACATGTATTGACTTGAACCTCATTCCATGTAGACGAAAAGGATGTCCAGTACATAATGTCCATAATCAGCCTAAATAGCCATATATGTATGTTGTATAAATTTTATTGTCTACTTAAACACAATTATTGCAGAACTAAATAAAGTCGTTTATTTTTAATAAGAAAACAATAGAAATCCATCAAATTGAATTTTTACACAAGGACAAGGTTCTTTATATTCTAATTTTTTTGTCGAAATTAAAACAAATTTTCTTTCTACCGAGTCTGCCAGTGAAAAATATGATATAATTGTTAACAATTATAATTCTGCAAATTAGCTTAATTTTTTTTTAGATCCAAGCGAAAAGCAGAAAATAAATATTAATTATGCATTTAGCTTTTCTTACACTTTTTAAAAAAATTCAATATTTTAATTTTGCTGTCAGCTATTTAAAAAGTTTTAAAAATATCAAAGGCACGCAAGTTTAACAAAAACAAAACAAATGGTCAGATTACAAACAATTTATTTAGCTTGTATAATTTCATCCTGAGAAAAATATTAAATATGAGAAAAATTAAATGAAATTGCGAGAATCACGAATGCAGTATTTATAAAGAGAAATGTTTTAAAAATAAATAAGATTTAGAAATGCAGAGATTTGATAACGCACAAACAATTTTAATTAGAGATACTTTTCTTGCGCCTTGAATAAACCCTTTTATGGTCCGAATGCGAATAAAAAGCACTATTTGTCTTTTAATTAACAGTAGTTTTATTACTATTAAAAAAATTAAAACTGTGAGTCTGAATCAGTTTTAGATAAATGAAGTCTTATTTATAGTCATGTTAAGTAAGTCAGAACTATATTGTCACGCGTTAAATTATCTCGATTATTAATCGCCTTTATTAATACACTTGTTCGTTAAATAACTATTAAATTATTACTGTCACCATCGTATGGCGTATGAGTACTTATTTTAGATGTAAAAAAGTCCTACTTGATTTGTCGATGTTTCTAATAGATTCCCACTGGTAGATTCATATGGCTTATAAAATAATAAAAATAGTAATTTAATTATAATTAAATATTATAAGATCTTTTCAAATCCGAAAATGTTTAGAAAAAACAAGAATATAAAATTAGGCACTTACGTCATTTTTTATCCTTTTCTTCGATTCTCTGTTATTTTAGAAACAGTATAAAAGAACCCTGAAGTGTTCAACTCCAGTGAAAAGAGTATTGTTTGTATATTCACAATCAAGGAATTAAAATACCAAAAGTCATCCTACTGACTGTGCCAGTTTTATATTGTAGAGGCGGAAGGTGATTCATTATAGCTGTGATATAAGTACAATACAGTTTTAAGTTGTCAGATATTCCAGGTGAGTAATTTTTAAATGAAAGATGAGCTAATTGTCTGCAATACTTTTCCATCATCCCCTATGGTAAATTCCATAAAAAATGATAAGGTTCTGGTAATTTTTGTTCCCCTTAAGGTCACTTAATACAGCGTCATGAGCATACCGGTCAGCTACATCTGTAAAAAATATAAATGTTAGTTTTTTCAGTTTTAGGTAAATTCGAATTTTTGTTGATAATATTTATTTATTTTTTAATTTTAAACTGCTTTCACGTCGCGCGCCGTTTTACTCTAGAGAATAAACGAACTTGCTTATACTATAATTATTTTTAATTTGGAAAAATTTATTTATAATATTCAAAACTCGATTTTTACACCTATATAATGACTATAATCAAGTTAAGAAGTTAACACTAGTAATTTATTTTTACTTCACTCAATATCATGTTCAGCATACCACTAATTTAAAAATGGTTTTCTACATAAAATAATCCAGAAAAAATCGAAATCAGTACTTTATTTTTGCTTCCCTTTCGAGTAATTTTCTTTAATTCCTTTGAACACAGAAACAAACCGTAAAAAAAATTTACGAAATATTTAATTTATACTCAATTTCATTTGACAGAAAATCGTCAGCCGTAGTAGGTACAGTCTTTATAGTTGACTTGTTTCTATCATGCAAATATATTAACTATTAAAGTTAAGTAAACAAATTTATGCAACTTGGCAACTCCAAATTATTTAATTAAAGACGTTATACCAACACAGCGAGTATATTCAGCCTCGAAAATGACTGAAGCACCACGTTTCCTGAAGTTTGCTCAGCCAAACTGGTTTTCTCTAGTGATTTATCCTGCCAATTTAAATTCGCAAGTTCATTTAATTACTTGATGTATGCATCGACTAATAAAAATTAAAATATTTTTACAACAAGATAATTTAGTGGAGCACTAATTATAATAAATTATATATTTATTATAAGTATTAAATCAAACATAAATTCTACTCAAACGCCGATGCACCGATTAGGTACCATCGGGTACCGAAATGATTAGTGTAAACCCGACCAAATTTCTCTCATACATGTGGGGTAATTTAATACATGATGTGAAGTTGAACAAGTTCTAAAAATTTGAACTTTAAAAAAGTTTTCTTACTCAAAACTAATAATTTGGCAGGTACTGGAAGGGCCGGCCGATCCTGCTCAAATTCAATAGGTTTCTTCCCTGGAGAAAACTAATTACGAAAGTAAAAACGGGAACTAGTTGGGGAGAGTAGGTAATTATGAAGACTTAAGAGAAAAGTAGAATAAAACTAAATATATTTACGAGACGGAAGCTATTTATTCTTCAGTCTTTAGTAAAACTAATTAACTATATATATTCTTATAATCAACGATAATAAATTTTAAAATAAAATCAAATAATGACAAGAAAAGACAAGTCTTACTGTCAGTAGATAGAACGTCCATTAACTTTAAAGATTCAGTAAGTAAAGGCGATGACGTTTAGAATAAAACTTTACAAGTTGATTTCTTGTATAATTGTCACAATCTAAACGTCATTGTCATTAGTTACAGAACCGTTAAAGTTAACGAACGTTCTATCTACTGACAATTAGTGTCCTGGATTACACCATAGCCTGTGGGGTAATCATGGACATACTCTAATTATCACAAAACTCACAAAAAAGGCATTTCTCCACTAGTGCACTTCTCATGAGCCCATAACTTGCATCCACAACATAAAATCCAATTTTTGGTGATTGGTTCTACATATTTTTTATTAAAAAACATATAGTAATACTCTCTGTCCTATTTCGAAGCATTTTATTAACTTTATTTTTAATGCACACTTCATTTTAAATGCTTTCAATTTCTTTACGCTTTTCTTACTTTTATTTTTACTTACAGTCTTTTCATTTTCATTAGTCTGCTATTTTACTTCCTCCTTTGTTCTTTTCTTTTAAAACATCTTTAAAGGGATAGCTGGTTATTATAACTGAAGTATGCTTTCTTTTCGGTAATGATAGTTGGAGAACAGTAACAACATCATGAAGTAGAATTGAGTTGTCCAACTCAGCTACTGATTTTACTATCTGAGCTGCTCTTTTCACGTTTGACATCGGTGCTGCCTGAGCCTTAGGTGTCGCTGCTGTTTTCATGCCAGATATCAGTGCTGTCTGACGTTCAGGTGTCACTGCTCATTGCACATTTACTATGGGTGCTATCTGAGCTGTAGATGTCAGTGCTCCTTGTACGTTTGCTATCTGTACATGAGAACTCCATGGGCTTTGATAATTCCATGGCGACGTCATTTGAATATCATATAATGTCAATTCCATGAAGTGTTCATCAAATTTGGTTGTACCCATTGGCCAAGTTAATGTGTAATTCTTCGGCTTATATCGGCAGCCATGTATAAGTCACATTCTCCATTGTATATGTAAAAAACACAAAAATATATATTTTATCTGAGGTTAGAATTGCGCGATGCACATTGCGACTGCTTGAAAACGTTGTTCCGATAGATGTTATTTACAACAAAAACAAAAAAAACAAATTTCTGCGTTTTGTTAGATTTATTGGACATACATACAATTTTATTAAAATTAAGATAAAATTATTGAAAAATCATCAAATAAACCTACATTGTACAGCGAGCGGGTCCTCACTTCAACTACCACTGTTCGACACTGCTTTCGGACTCGACTCACGATTACGTCATTCGACATATCTTCCATCCTTTCCGAACATAGCTAAACTAGCATTACACGCCATTTGTGATTACCCCTCTTCCCCTTAAATTATTTACAAATATACAGATATATACAGATTTTTTTGCATTTCAGGCTCGGAGAGCTCAAAAAAAGTGCTATAAGAATTTTTTTTTTCGTGAGATTAATACTGAGGCTTTTGGGCTTCAGTAATTTTGGGCCTCAGTAGTAGTATTCCTTTTATCTATTGGAGTGACTCTAAGCAGCACAGAACATTAAGCGCCTTTTACTTTTGCTTTGGTTCTTGGGTCACTACGCACTTATGACTTCATTCCGCTTACCTCTCGAGCACTACCTATTTCGTTGGAGTATGAAGCACAACTTTTGTTTTATAGGTTATGCGTTAGCATGAGGTTTATATTACGACCGGCCGTGAGTAGTAGTACCTTTTCCCTATCTTCTCTACCGAAGATCATAGACTCGTTCAAGCAGTGGTTCGGTGGACGTTCCCACTGTTGAGAGGGACGTAGAACCATCTGCGTGCCTAGTTTACATGAGATTCGGTTATATAATAAATATGATGATATTAAAGTTGTTATAAAGTGTATACATAAATAATTAATACGAAATAGTGATTATTTCTAATAATATGTTTTAAGCTTTTTACTCGTAATGCAAAATAAATCCGAATTAATTCAAATTAAAGTTATAATTTTTTAAAAGAACATAAATACATAAATTATTTTCACGTAACTTACATTCAAAATAAATTCGTCCTTATGATTCATTTTTACAAAGAAAGAAATTATTCAAATTGTGACTCATCCGCTTTAATCAGTATTATTTAGGAGATGATGCGCACACATATACAGTCTTAGAACACTCGTAAGTCCGCAAAAAAATCGTTCCTTTCGGTGCAACTCCGAGCAACACGAGTTTAAACTCTTATCGCTTTGAAGATGCAAAAGGAATATGACTAGTAATTAAATAAAAAGTATACTGTTGTTCACTCTTTACCTGACTGGTATTTAACAAACTAAGTCATAGATGTTAATTAAATAAACCTTAAGAACAACGAGTCAAAAAAATATGAATTTAAAATACACATGACGTTGTGACCCCTTAATTTGAGTCAATATTCTCAAAATTTAATCCCAACGGAACCACTGACCTAAGGTGCCAACTAACCAAATATGAGGGAAATGTCACAATTAAACGGAACATATATTGCTCAACAGAGAGACCCACATAAAGCCAATCACATTAACTTCTGTGTGAAGAATAAAATTGACTGATTCTTCAGTGTATTAACGTATACAGCTGATTACCAACACAAACAAGAGCTTAAATCTTAAATGGACAATAAATAATATTCTTCTTGTTTTTCCTTTTTGCGGCCGCAGCTATCAGGGCTATTTACTATTTTACTATTTGACTTTGACATCTGACATGAATTATGTGGAAGTATTGCCAAGTCTGTTAAATGCAAACCAATTACTATTTTTATGTATTTTTTGAGAAATAAGATAGCTGTAGCGGTAAGTTTTAAGTTTAGTGGTAGTGGCCTCACTCCCTCACTCCCATACTGTGCTATTGTAAGTTTGGTTGAATCAAACAAAATTCAAAATTCTATACTTTTTTGAGTAATTTATTTCTACAAGTTGAATGCAGATCGGCACTCAGTTAATTTAATGTAATTATAAGTTTAAAAAAAATTCTCTCACTTTACAGGCTTCGGAACGTTAACGGTATAATAATCTTTTTTTTAACTAGCGCATTAAGTGTGTGATAAAGAAATTTTATAACAAATTGCGATATTTGGTAATCAGTTGCATATTAATATTAATGTATTTAAATATAAGGATATATTTTTTGACATAAATATGGTGTTTTTGTATAACTATTTAATCGACATCACTACTATCCTCAGTATTTACTGTAAAATGCAATGACTCTACAGCATCCCACATTTGTTTTACAACAGTATTATTGATTAAAAAGAATCTTTTTACTTGACTTAAAACCATTTAATTCTCAATGGCAGGGAGACAAACGCAATATTCTTACATTGTTACATTGTGCTTCTCTACTCTTTTTTAATGTGATAAAGTGTAATACTGATCTTTAAATGCGCAAGAAGTTTCCAATAATTCCAGTAATATGTAACCGTCCTCAAAATAAATATCTTTCTCCAATAGACATTCCTGACTTGGACAAAAACGAATGTGTAGGAAACTTATCTCTACAGGCATCGTTAAGAGTTATTATCCATTACAACAATATTTAAATTCGCATTTTTTGGTAAATTTGGTATTCGACATTCCTTAAACCAATTCTCAAAAAACTCGCCGTTCATTTCATCGTGATGGTCGCCGTCATATTTTCTTAACCAAAAATACACCATCACGGGCATTTTTTTGTAAATTAATAAAATTCTCAATAAGTATACATTTTTGAATGACAGTGGCAGTAACTAAATGAATATCTGTATGATACTGTATAAAAACAATTTGGCAACGGTGGGCATAAGCATTATCATTGCCTTTTGCTTCTTAGTAGCTACGATTCCGTTGTAAGTTGTTCAATATTCATAAAAATAACTTTATTAGATTTAAATTATGACGTATATTATGTACTTAATGAAAACCATTGTCAAAAAAACTCTGGAATCAGTCCCTTAATATTGATCTAATTTTAGTGACAGAACCCATACATTAAATATTTGAAGAAAAATGATGAGCAGTAGCTGTATTAAAAAGGCATCAGCATCTAACTTCGGTATTAGTAGACCGATTTTAATGAAATTAAGTGCTGTATTGCCCCATTTCCTTCCATCATCAGAAACTGTATCAAAACCTTAGCTGCTTTAAGCGGTAGTGTTATTTTTAGATTTAACATTTCGCAGTTAGTGAAGGTCGGTTTTTTTATCGAAAGAATATTATTGTAGAGGAAAATATGACCATTTAGATAAATAAAATAAATAAATATTTAAACATATAAAATAAGCAACAGAATAACATAGTCGGTACTGTATGATGGTAAAGTATAATAATTTTTTGTTTACCAAAAAAGTGTATATACAACTTTTGTCTCTTAATCCTAATATAAGAACTATAATAAAAATAAATATTAATATCCCATTTGGCTTTATTTATATTTCTTGATAACCGCCACTTATATCCATAACTGTTGGTAATTGATTATTGTCGATTAGATTAAGTTAAAAAGAAACCGATTATTATTAAATATCCTAATAAAATATTCCGCTGAAGATCACTCGTATAACCAACAAAACGCATTTAGACAATATAGTATTTTACTTTCCCGGCCCCACCAAAGGCAAAGTAAGGTTAACGAGGTTCCCCAAGAAAATTGTAACCATTTCCAGAGTATGGTCTGTCTGTGTGTCTGTATGTCTGTGTGTCTGTATGTCTGTGTGTCTGTGTGTAATCTTCCACGATAACTGCCGAACCGTTTGACCAATCAAGCTGCATGAAATTTGGTATGAAGGGTTGGTGTGTGCCTGGAATGCGACCATTAGATTTTGGTTTAAATTGCTACAGTAGAAGGTACTCAAGACCGACATTGATTGAATACATATGAAAGATTTATGCCTATTTTTAAATTTTTAGGACACACAATATACTTTAGTGCAAAATGTTCCAGTGCAAATTTTTAGAGGATAAAATTTTCTACAATTTGTATATTAAACTTTTTCCAAAATTTCCCATAGTTTCGCCGCTATAGGGCGAAAAATATATACATGTAGGCGTTTTCCAATTTTTTTATTTGAATGGCAAACATTGGGCTTTAGTGCAAAATGTTCTAGTGTAAACTTGTAGACCAAAAAAATTCCCTACAACTTTTTTATCTAACTTTTTCCCGAATTCCCAATATTTTTCACAAATGATTTTCGGAAATCCTATTTGTAGCAGTGTGTGCTATATAATGTGCGTATTCGCCAGCTTATGTCATTATCGACATTGAAATAACAATTGCGTAGACGTATTTACCGTCGTATTGCTATTTAAAATTTGTTCCATAAATTAATGGAATAGTTAGTCTTTTGTAATTAAAATAATCCTATTCTCCATAGCCGAGCCAGCAAATTTCTGGCGTGACACAGCCGATTTTTTTATTTTCAAGAGGAAAAAGAAAGTTGATAATGGTTGGCCAGAAACGAAACGTCTAAAGGCAAATTTGATATTACTGGATTAACCAAGTGGCAAACAAAATACAATTTTGCCCATTTTATATCTTTATAAAAAAATTAAAATAAAAGAGCCCCTTTTGGATTTAATTAAATAATATTAAATAACCATTCCTAATCTTGATAACCACTTGATATTATTTAGTAGCTAGATATTTGTTGACTTTACAATGTCCGTGCGCCCGTCCGTTCGTCTGTCTGTCTCTCCCAGCGATAACTCGAGAACGGTTTCGAATTTTGAAACTTTATTTTTAACAATTGATAACTGGTAACCTTAGATAACCCACCTTCTATTTTCAGTGACCTAAATCAAATACAACCGCCTGTCGTTTGTACGTGGCTGAGTTACTTGTATACTTAGATTGTGGATACTTATCTTTGCCGAAATAGTTAACTAACATATAATTAATTTTTTTCCAACCACGATTAGATAAATCAACTTCAATAATATAAAGCTACTTTCTCCATGATCATTACTGAATGTACGAATTACGAAATCATTTTTAATAATAGAATGTAAACATTCACACTCTAGAGTCTGAATATTTATTCTAAAACACTTGCTTCTTATGTATTTTCATTCTTTAACAAGGTAAAGAATGAATATTCTGTAATCGAACTAAACGATATGGATTACCATGGATTTCAAAATTGTCACTGTCAGATATAAAATGGCGACGGTAATAATTATTTTCAAACAAGTTTTAATTTAAACAAAATAATGAGTGAAAAATCAAGTGAAATAAATATAGAATTTATTAATATCTGAAAATTCAAATTATGAAAAAACATCACCAGATTTTAATATCGGTAAGTGTACCATAACACTATAAATATTAATACAATGTAATACAAATATGTCAACAAATAACTTGTGTTCATATTGAATTTAATTTTGAATCATACTTTTTGATCGTGGAGAAAATATAGTCTGTTACTCGGTTAGAATGAAAAAATTCGACACTTGTGGTTCCTCACGCTCGCTAACGCTCGCCTTCGGAATTTTCCACCCGTGTCGAATTTTTCATTCTAACCTTGTTACAAAATCTACTATTCCGGCATTATTATTTAATATACTCTTACGTGCACATATGTTCATGGATATATTATTGACTAACTTTCCTTAGAGTAGAGATTTTCATACGTGCGACTCAAATTTCGCAACAAAGCAGAGATGTTAGCTACTTAATACGAGTTGGAAGATGCATTAGCAGTAACATAATATTATTTAAAGTTTAAAATGGCATTGGTCCATAGCTTAGTATCACAAGGCGTGCTAATAAAGTTAGTTAGCTCGAAGCGTACACTGCGAACCGAATATCAATTACACACTAAATATACTTGCTAAATTTAAATTGCCTAGAAATTATGAGAGAAAACTAGTTTGTTGGAGTAAATTGGCTGCAATCGCCATTTTCATCTGCATCTCAGACGGGAGAATCTGTCCTTCGGTATAACGTCTTTAAGTAAATAATTTAGATTTGACAAAACTTTATGAATTAATTTTTTAACATAAAAAAACTAATAATTTTTGTTTTACATTGTTGGTAAGTCTGGAAATATATTACAAATGTTGTAATATTTACTCGTAGTGTAATATTATAAATATTTTTAAACATTTTAATACAATATTTCTATATTAAAAAATGGTTGAATTTTTTCAAACAACAAAATATATATGTATCCTAATTACACAATGATTAAAATTAGATAAATTTGTTAATTTCCTGGTCAAAGAGTCAACCTAACAATACAGTTTTAAAAAAATTTCCAAATAATTTATTGATTTTTTTGTTGCTTTTTTGTCTAATTTTTTTAAAAATATTGTTTTTCTGAAATCACTCAAGAATACCTACTTTCTCGGAGCAAATTCAGACCCCAAAATAGGCTATTCTAGTATTTTAACCCGTTGCTAAGCAATGAACTTTCCCGGACCGACAAAAGTCCGGAAAAGTTTTTGCCGACGTATAAGCAGTGAATCTCTGACTTTTGTCATAACAATAATCGAACAGTGGTTGTTGGTTGTCAAGGAAATGATTTCATAGACAGTAAGATGGTAATCAAAAATTATGATGCATTTATAAAAAATCCTTAATTTATGATAATGATAATTGCGATTTCAGAAAAAATAGTATGTTTACCTCATAGTAAAAGCACATTCCCAGAATCCAATGCTTGTTGGCCTCGGCTTAACGCCTCGGCCTACAATTTACATTGTCGTCTGGGAATGTATCGCTTTTACTACTAGATAAACAATGTACTATTTTTCTCAACGACTGTGATAAGTTGTTTTCAAAACTATTTTTCTAAATTTTCAGTGACCCCTGACCTCTTCGTCACAAAATAACCTAATTTCAAACAATTAGGGTATGTCGGAAATAAATTCAGTCAGTTTGATATTCTATTGACATAGGTTATGTTTTTTATGAAGCTAGGTTTTTATAGCGGTAAATTCTTTTGTTATTCAAAAAAAGAAACGTTTTTTTAATCTATTACGTACAGAAATGTATTTACGTATTCTAATTTATATGGAAAATAATTTGATAAATACTAAATACGTATAGCATCATAAAAAAAGTAGATATTAATTAATTAACTATTGTTTTCTACTTACCTCACAAACTGCACTCAAGGCAAAAGAGTTCCGGCATCTTTTTCCCTTTAGAAATAATCAAGTAATTTCAGTATAAATTGTTGTTCTTTCTCGCAGTATCGCGACATATTTTTTAATGCGTAAATGTCATATGTGTTAAATCAAAACGGATATTAAATTTGATTTGAAAATTGTCTGTCTCATCTGGTTTACATGTGCTACTAATAAGACAAGCGCTAGTGATGACGTATGGGCCAGGGGTCACTGAACAAAGTATGTTATCATATATAATACAACTAGTGGTTTCGTGACTATCGATAATCCCATAAGTTATTTCACGAAACGTGTTGTCAAATATTAATTTCACGAGTCCGCAGGACGAGGCAAATTATAATTTGACAACACGTTGAGTGCATTAACTTATGGGATTATCGGTAGACCCGATACCAAGAGTTGTATTCATTAGATTATATAACAAATTAATGACATTTTAAAAATTTGACAGTTCAATAAATTACAGTACAAAAGCAATGACAAATATGACAGCTTATCTACTAGATTTTAAGGATTAAATGTAACAAGTGTGATTATCACTTATTATTCAAGTACATGTGGATGATTATCGATTATTAATCAAGTAACAGTATACAATTTTACATCATGAGTGATATAATCGTGGTAGTTTCCGCTTAAAAAATCAGTGAAGTATTTAAAATATACCTGTATAAACAATATCGTATTTCATATTCAGTTTTCTTGTTATTAATAAACTTGTTACCACCTCGAGTACTCGTAAACAATATAAGACCAGTGAGAAGCGACGCGAAGGGGAATACATTTAGACTGAAACCAAACCAAATTATATTAAGAGAAAATTTCACGTACAATGTAAATACATACTTCAATTTCTCAATAAATTAAAAACTTTTAGCACGTGCCCGCTCAAAAAATAAATAGTTAATAGAAGGCACTATTTTAATTTAATCAAATATTCAAAATGTTTACTGTATACGTTTAAACAATTACAGCTGTTCAAATATTTTCAAAAACGAGTGAGGTTAAATGTAGTGAGCTTGCTAGCAACTTGTTTTTTACCTCTCGTCCTTCAGAAAATCTGATGTGGCCAGCACATGACCTCTCGCCATTTTTGAATCAAAAATTTACAGGTTGACACAAAAAAGTATGAAAAAAAATTATTTTTTGTAAATCTGGCAACAATGGCAAGTTTAGAAAATTTTAATGAGATGAAAATAAACTATAGGGTATACGAAATATATGTGAAAAACTTTATTGTCGTTTTGTATAATAATGGGGTCATCACCCATAGCAAATGCCACTTCAAAATTTCAAATTTTTTTATTCAGTAGTTTTTGAGTTATCGTTATTACAACATCCATCCAAACACACACACACTAACACACGCACACACACACTAACTCACACACACACACACACAGACATCATCGCGAAAATATTAAAATCGTATTCTAGGGACCCTAAAACGTGTTTATTCATTGAAAACTCACTACCCAATTTTTAGCATGATTCCTATACCTCTCTTATCTGAAGGGCGAGAGGTAATAAGAGAGGTATAGTAATCACGCTAAAAATTGGGTAGTGAGTTTTCAATGGATAAACACGTTTTAAGGTCCCTAGAATACGATTTTGAGATTTTCGCGGTGATGTCTGTGTTTGTGTGTGTGTGTGTGTGTGTGGGTGGGTGTTGGGATTGATGTTTTAGTAACGATAACTCAAAAACTGCTGAATAAAAAAAATTGAAATTTTGCATACAGGATTCTGATACCATAGATTAGATCTGATTAGATTTTGCTATCCATCGGACAACCGGAAGTGGCAGTTGCTATGAGTGATGACATCATTATTAATAAAATGGCAATAAGGTTTTACACGTATATTTTGTATATACTATAGTTTATTTTCGTATCATTAAATATTTTCAACAATTGTGCCATTGTTGCCAGATTTGCAAAAAAGTCAATTTTTTTCATAATTTTTACTTTCCCGACCCACCTCCTAGAAGGGAAAGTATTGTGAACGAGCCAAAAAAAATTAGAGATAAAAACGGAAATATCCATTTTCGGGTCCCCTGAGACGATGAAGACCATTTCCAGATGGAAGTCTGTCTGTCTGTCTGTCTGTGTGTATGTGTGTGTATTCTTCCACGATAGAGGCCACACGTTTAATCCGATTGAGCTGAAATTTGGTATAGGGGTTTTTTGGGTTACCCGTCGGAATAATCCAGTTTTTGTACGACATCTGTCAAATGAAAGTATCACTATCAAAAAATGACAGATGAAATATGTCACGGAATTGGACACACAATATGTCATTTGAGAGCCCTTGAAAAACTCTATCCAGGACAGTCAAAATTATTTCTAAAACTGTCACCTGTCAAAAATAAAAAAATGTCAAAATTTGAAACTTCAGCATTAAATATCTGAAAAAGTGTTAATCCGATTCGGCTGAAATTTGGTAAAGGGGTTTGGGTTACCCGTCGGAAGAAGTCATTAGTTTTTGTATGACATGTGTCAAACGGAAGTGTCACTATCAAAAAACGACCGATGCAATATGTCACGGAATTCGACTTGCAATTTGTCACTTGAAAGCCTTGAAAAATTCTATACAGAACAGTCAAAATTATTTCTCCAACTATCACCTGTCAAAAATAAAAAATGTCAAAAGTTGAAACTTTAACATTAAATATCTGAAAAAGTATTCGTGGATACTTGTCGGGAACGTTTTGGGGCAACACAATCAATTTCTTTTAACGTGTAAAATTTTGATTAAAAAATGGCGAGGTCATGTGCCGGCCACATCAGATTTTTAAGCATAGAGGTATTAAATAAGCTGAGCTCGTTCAAAATTTGTCTTAGTCGTTTATTCTTTTTCAGGCTTATTTTACAGAAGTTTGTTGTCTTGAATGAGTCCTAACATCATCATCATCAATTATTGCCTATTTACTTTCCTTAGATTATTCTGTACTTTAAGATGGTACTTGGCCATTTTGTTTTAAAAGTGTTCATGTTGAAGTTGTATTTTTGAATCTGTTTTTCTATTATTTCGCCTGAAGGTAGACCCAGCAAGGTTCGTGTCTTATCTGAACACGATTATTTTATGATAAGGTAAAGATGGTTCACTCGATACTTTCCAGTTTTTAACTGGATATTTTACTCTTGTTACAAATGTGAGGGTAGAGTTTGTTTAAGCAACCTCTGCCGTTACGTCATAATCAGTGACGTATTTTGCTGTTTTACGTTTATCATATATTATTTGAATGTTATTTTACAGTTAACCTAAAAATTAAATTATAACTAATGACATATGTAAAGAATTGTTTTCAATGACGCATCTTAAGATGTGTTTGTATGAATAAATTCTTAAATTGGTAATGCCAAAAATTGTATTTTGCTTTATGCGTTGCGTACCTTTTTACATAACTTGGTAATATTTTTTAACTTGACCTCCGTTTTTTAACTGATTTGTTTCAAATTTCTAGCTTGGGGATGTTTAAGGTCCCTGAGCGTGATTAAATGGCGAATTTTATAATATATATTAAAAATGTATTGTACGATTATATTTTTGGGGTTAACCCAAACGTTGTAGACTGCATTTAACGGTAAAAGCGGTATTCCAGCATCTCTTTCTCTTAAAAAGTAATTAGTCAACTTCAAAATTAAACTTTGCTCTTTCTCATTATACCGGGAAGGTATTTTGACCATAAAAAATTAATTGAATTGTCAAAACTAATAGATAATATTTCGTTAACATTAGTTAAGAAATACGTTAATGGATTCATAATTCCGTCTCATCCATTTCATGATTAAGAGATAAAGTTGGACAATGTATAACATAACGGCAGAGGATGGTTAAAAAAAATCTACATATATTATGTGTAATAAGGTTACTATTAAAGATATAATCTAAAAGTTGCTTACTTCACTGATTGGTATCCGCACTTCTCCAAATAGTGTTGTTTTTGTTGACGTGGCATCCTAAAAGAAGTGGCAGTTTTTTCTCTGGCTATACTTAGTAGGAATTACTTCTTGAGTTTTTTGATCGAATTTAAAATATGCTCGGATTGAGATGAGGTCCGGTCATAAAATCTAAAAGTCAAAAGTAATTAATATTTTTTGTTACCATAATACATATTACAGGTGAATTGTGATATATTACTTTAGTTTCCTCTTACCTATTCCTGGTAATCACAGGGTTCTTGGATAAATATGAATGCCAGATGATCTTTTGCAAAATGTCCTCAAGATCACGGTCGAAGCACTGGATACACTGGAATAAGTAGGATATAGTACCGGAGTGCGTACGGTTATAGTTAATTCGAGGTTGGAGTTTCATCACAGTTGGGGTAAAATTACCAATTGGCAGCTATGTTATTCTTGTGACGTGGCTGAAGAGGATACGAGTAAAAGGATTGAGTTCCGCGCGCGCGTCCATAGTCAGAAACACTTTGAGTTTTATATTTGTCTCGTAAACACAACACTTTGCGTCAGTTTTAAGATTATCCAATATTTTTGTTAAGTCAGTTACTAATGACAAAAGAAATCGCCGTGTGATATTTTTGTCGCTAGTTAACTGAACCAGAAAACCTTAACCCGCAAGCTGGCACACGGACTTTGTACTTCCACCGTCAGCACAGTCGAGGTTATAAATTCTGCTAAACCATGTAAAATTCAATTCTCATTTGTTCTTTGACGAATAAAGTTGTCATTTTTGAAATAAATCATTTTTGTAAAATAAATATTTTTTTTTTTAAAAATCGATTGTTAAATCAATACAGTTATCTCGCTTCAACAGTTTAGTTCTTTTTTTTCGTATGGGTAAACCTTCTCGGCCGTTGTCCGTTGACTATATCTGACAAATCTTTCCCATCATATTTGTCATCTAAGGTTGAAGCTCTGTTACTGTGCCAGTAGCTCAAGAAATGTAAGTTGGTCAAAATAAATGTATTTTTTCTTCTTGGAAGCCCCATTTCTTGTTTCTACTTTGTTTAAACTTTTTAGTTGCCGGTTGTAGGAATCCGTTAATTTCCATTTTCAGTGCAGGGTAAAAGCTAAAACAAGAAATGTATGTTTTAATCATGGGAAATATCCAAAGGACGGGGTATCAAATTTTAAAAACATGGGTTAAAAAAAATCGGCTCTGTCATCTCAGAACTTTCCAGCTCGGCTATAGAGAATAGGAATATTTTAATTACAAAATCCTAAACATTACATTAGTTTATGGAATAAATTTTAAACAGCAATCCAATGGTGAATAATTCTACCGAATTGATATTTAAAAATTGATAATAACATAAGTGGACGCATGCGCACATTTAATAGCACACTGGCGTTTTCCTTCCAATGAAGTCTACTAACACACTAATATAACCCCATTAATTTTTTAGATCTACAAGGAAGGTGTGTCAGAAGAACTCTGGCCGGCATTCGGACAAGATGGACAGAATAAAGGAACGGAAGACCTCTACCCAAGAAGCCCAAAAGGAAATTACCTCAACTGAACATAAAGTTCTTAAAAAAGCCAAAGATCTTCCGGACGAGCTCCTAGATCTCTTAGAAGAGGCTCCTCTAAGGATCGGATGAGCTGGTCACCTCACTGACGTCCAAGGACTCCCTGTCCGCCTGAGCCTCCCCTCGGGGTGGCTCATAAGTATAAAAATTACAAACTAAAACATATTCCAATATCTTAAGTCACATTAATCAATTACTTTTCAGATCAAACAAACACCCACTGTATCCCTGAAAAGGAGAAACTTCTCCTACAGCAGGGTACAAGGAAACAACCAAATCAGGATAAATAACCGAGGAGGATTTAGCAGGATGCCCCTGACTCTGCTTGCAGAGCGATAAGGGGAGTGTCCTGCACTACTTCAAGCAATGAACCTAGCGTGAAGTATCTTTACAAGATTCCTGCCTCCACAACTCAGGACAATAGTTGTAATACAAAAAAAAATCATTGTTGAAAACTATTGGGAATTCGGGAAAAAGTATAATACACAAGTTGCAGGAAATTTTATGCTTTATAACTTTGCACTAGAACATTTAGCACAAAAGTTCATTGTTTAAAAAAAGGCAAAAAGCCTAAATGTGTATTTTTTCGCCCTCTAACGGCGAAACTATGGGGGATTCTAAAAAAATAATAGTTTTTATTTTATAAGAAAAATTAAAGACAGTTATATATAAATGTTCTAAAGTCAAACAAGTTTTTCATATTGATTATTTTGTTTCTATGGTGTCTGGAAATACGTCGGCAACTTCTAACCATCTTCAAACCTCCAAAAATCAATTGCTATTTCAGCATTATGTAGCTTAAATATCAAATGCACCACACCTACATGGACATTTTTTCTCGCCATTTAGTGGCGCAACTATTGGAATATTTTGAAAAAGTTTAATACAATAATTTTAGGAAAATGTATGCTCTAAAACTTTGCTTAAAACATTTTTCACTAAAGTGGATTGTTTGTCATACAATGTAACAATCATAATTAGAAAAAATTGGTAAAACCTGAAGGCTGTTCGTACTAAAATTTGACATGTTGTAATAATAAACTAGAAATATTAAAAATTATTAGCAATAAAAATAAACTTTTTAACTCAATTTTATGCTTAGGGTGCAGGTAGTGGGTAATGAACCGACTAATAAAGAACTGAAGAAAAAAGAAGTATTTAAAACTAGAGAAGAAATGTATAAATAGGAAAACAAGAATTGACAGAAATAATGACATTAAATTATGAGTTGACAAATGACAAGGCGATGATCAATAATATTGACTCAAATAAAATAAAAGGATAAAACCCAAATGAATTCTTTGGTTAGTTTATTAAAAATTTGTAATATTACTTCAAATTTATTGACGGTAGTCGTTTCAGGCCTGATGATGGCGAAATTTCGTCGAAACCAGTCGCAATTTTCAACTTTCAGATTAAATAAATTATTTGTGGTACATTGACTTCGCGTTTTAATTACCTTATCGGTTGACCACATTAGAGAACATGTATAACCTTTAGGAATTATCATTTTATTGTAATTCACGCGGGTCTAGGTTTGCTCGACTTAATAAGAGATATTTTATGTTACAAATCTTTGTATTTATATAGGAATAAAGCACCATAAGTATACACATGAGGTATATATACTTTTGTTACACCTTTTGTGTTACACCCCTTTTGTTTAAATTATTTTTTTGGTAAATAAAAATAAAATAGTACATATAAATAGCGCGAAAGTATTATGTTGGTTACAAACCATATTTTTCTAAAACAGAAATGGAATTTAATTCAATATCTTGAAGATAACAAATAACAATTCCACATACGTTTTTTCTACTAATTTTTTGTTTCACATAGTAATGTGTGGTTGAAATTTTTCATATAATTAAAAGTAATATAGAAATAGAGTAATAATTCGAGCCTTGCTGGATCCTCTATACATATACCGACTCCTAAGAAATCAACTAAGATTTTACAACGTATGTAGAATATACGAACGACACACATGTGCGCTGAAACAGCTTGTTCATATTTCACACGACTTTTGACACGAGACTAAATTCAATTCGCAATGGACTCCGACTTCCTAATTTGACCAATTCTGGATATCTGCTGAGTAAGGAAATTGATACTGCAATTTTGGATTTCAAAAGTAAAGCGGATTTCTCAAGAATTGATGTCATTTTCTGAACAGAGATCAAACTATTTTATTGTCAGTGTTTAGATAAAACCATCATGGGAGAAAGAGATAGAATGGTAGAAGCAGAAATTGTGATTGAATTGTATACATTTATAATTATTGAATTTATTTGACTCGAACATTTAGGTTGCGTTTTGATTTTTATATCGCCCAATGCAAAAAAGCAGAAAATTGTATGTACGTGCGGATATTTCAAAAAAGATTTATAAAATACTAGCTTAATCCTGAGTCTAAAGTAGTATCTGGACGACCGTCCTTTCATTGTTTTTTTCCTGTTTTTTCTAGTTTTTTCCTATTTTTTGCCGTTTTTCTTTATTTTCCCACATTTTTCCTCATTCTTCACAATTTCTCCTTGTTTTTCCTTATTTTTACCAATTTATCCCTATTTTTCCATATTTTTTCCTATCTTTCCATACTTTTCATATTTTTCCTTATTTTTCTCTAGTTTCTCTATTTTTTATATTTCATCCTGTTTTTCCCAATTTATCCGTTTTTGCCTATTTTTCGAAATTGTTCTCTATTTATCTCTAATTTCCCTATTTTCTCTATATTTTTCTAATTTTTTTCATATGTTTGCCGGTTTTTCCCTATTTTGCCCTAGTTTTCTTTTTTTCTTTCAATTTTTCATTTTTTTCGGTTTTTATTAATTTTTTCAGTTTTTCCGTATTTAATTCTGTTATTTTCTTTTTTTTTCCTATTTTCCTTTTTCCCATTATGTTCGGCTATTTTTCCCTATTTTCTACCATTTTCCCATACACTTTATTTATCTCTGTTTTGCACTATATTCCACTATTTTTTTCGTTATTTTCCTGGTTTCCCCTATTTTTTATCTTTTATAAATTAATTTTCCTATGCTTAAATATATTTTTCCTATTTTCCCACATTTTTCCCATTTACCCCATTTTTCTGATTTTTTTATATTTTTTCATGGTTTTTGGTATACGGGTTTGGGTTATCTGTCGGAAGAATGCGTTAGTTTTTGTACGAGATCTGTCAAACGGAAGTATTACTATCAAAAAATGACAGATGTAATATGTGACGGAATTGGACATGCAATATGTCGTTTAACAGCACTTGAAAAACTATTCAGAAGAGTCAAAATTATTTCTCCAACTTTCACCTGTCAAAAATAAAAAATGTTAAAAGTTGAAACTTTAACATTAAATATCTGAAAAAGTAATCGTGTATACTTGTCGGGAAAGTTTTGGGGCGACACAACCGATTTGTTATAATTTTTTCCTTTATTTTTCCCATTTTTCCTTGTTATTCTTTATTTCCTCCATTTCCTCCATTTTCTATATTTTTTCATATTTTTTCCATTTATCACTGTTTTTCCACATTTCTCCCTACTTCCCTATTTTTTCCTATATTAGTTATTTTACCCTATTTTTTCCAATTCTGATGTATTTTTTCATAGTCTTATCTATTTTTCCCTTCTACCATTAGCCTCTCGAGTTAGTGCGAAACATTTAGATATATTTATTCTATGTAAGCCACCACTTTTGAAACTTTTCTACCCCTTAAAATCAAAATTTTACAATATCCTTTCTTATTGGGTGTCTATATTATGATCAAAACATACTCCCGAAATTTCAAGTCTCTGAGTTATGTAAATTTAGCTCAACGTTTATTCTATGTCAGTCAGTCAGTCAATCAGTCAATCAGTCAGGATTTTGCCGCTCAAAAATGTTTTGATGGCCTTGGAAAAACTTTTAATGATATATAATAATAACTCTATCAAAAAATTTATTGGATTAAGTTTAAATAAAACGAAATGCTAATGAGATTTAAAGTCATTTGTTATTAAGTTAGCACCTTTAAATTTGAATATAAACATATCAAATTGGATTTATTTCAAAATTTGAGTTCAACTAATATGTTCCACTAGACTTTATCTTGATAATAAGTAGTTTTCGATGAAAATTGATGAAGAAACTTAGAGAGAATAGAATAGAAACCGATTTCGGCAGCCACACAAAGTTAGATGAGTGGAAGTATAGCTTCGCGAACTATATAATTCAATTTGAATGTTTGCAAAGGCTTATATTTCATAACATAATCATCGAGACAACTTGACTATTTTCGCGCAGTTATTGTGATATCGCTGCAAGGTGAATTGTTGTCGAGATAACTGACACTAGAAGGAGTTTCCTTAATTATAATTGTGTCACTTCGAATTCTCTTTAACCGACTGTTTCGTCGTATATAAGATTTGGGTTAAGGACAGAGCAATCGGTTTGAGTAATTGAATTAAATTATACGATTGAATTAAGCGAAAGAACTATAATTGATTTTCGTTTGAAATATCTCATAACAAAAGAAAAAATAATATTTTTTTTTTATTTGAAATATTGTCTTTAGTATTTTAATATTTCAACGAATAATGAAATACTAGGTCATATAGTCGGAGCCGGCTGACTTAAAGATGATGGTAAAATGGAATAAATTTGTAACCGCTAAATTTTTGTGGAATGATGTAGGGTAGGTTATAGAAAAGACCTCTCGTCTCGTGTCAGTTAAAAGCACTGTCAGATGGTTTTTTATTTTAAACAATTTGGATGGAAAATTGGTTTTTTCGAATTTTCGGAAAAACTGTGCATCTTAGAGAAAAGTGCGCAATCAAAAGACGAATAAAATGATCTCTGAAAGATCAAAATCAGACAATCCGTTCAAAAGTTATTGCAAAAAAACCGGAAAAAAAAACGTGGTTTTTTAGCTTTTTTTCAATTGCTTATAGGATTGTTATTAATAATTAAGAGTCAATAAGTATACCCAAAAGTCTTAACTTATCTAACAGGTGAGCTCAAGATGAGCGCTGTGCAATAACTAGTTTTTCAAAATCCTATTTATTTATCCCGTTTTACTAATTATGCAACAATTTTAAACCATTATTGTGAGAAAAGTTATTATTGAAAAACGTTCTACAGCACGTCATTTGAAAGTTGAAGAACTGAATTAGACTTGTTGATCTTTTGTCGAAACCCCTTTTGAATTCTGTAAATAAACATGTTGTGGAAAGAGCTGTTTTTTTTATAAACATTTAGAATAAGTTGGAAACTATTCTTGTTAGTGAAATAAAATTTGCGGGATTCGAACACCAATTAAAAAACACTCATTTTGAGCTACCTCAGATTAAAAAAAATGAAGGTTCTACGTTTTTCAGAAGCTGAGATATTGTAAATTTTTACAGCGCTCACAATTTCGACTTTCGGAGGTTCAATTTATCTCCAAGGAAACCCATCAAAAGCTATCCCCACCACCGGTCTTCCGACTGGCAAGTTCGGATTACCTTAACTTTAAGGGGCTCCTGTATAAACAATTTATGACTCATGTGATCAAAAAATATTGAACCATAAAGCTGAATTATTTGTGTACAACATATTAAAATTTCAGCTCCTAATGTTTGTTATTAAGGGCGCTATGATTTTTTGAAAATAAAGGGCTAACTTGGTTCCAAAAGGGCTTAGGGACTGTTTTTTTGTTTCAAAATGAGTGTTTTTTTAATTGGTGTTCAAATCCCGCAAATTTTATTTCACTAACAAGAATAGTTATTCTAAATGTTTATAAAAAAACAGCTCTTTTCCACAACATGTTTTCTTACATAATTCAAAAGGGTTTTCGACAAAAAATCAACATTTTGTTAAACTACAAGTCTAAATCAGTTCTTCAAATTTCAAATGACGTACTGTAGAACGTATTTCAATAATAACTTTTCTCACAATAATGGTTTAAAATTGTTGCATAATTAGTAAAACGGGATAAATAAGGATTTTGCAAACACTATTTATTGCACAGCGCTCATCTTGCGCACACCTGTTAGATACGTTAAGACTCGTAACTTTTGGGCATACTTATTGCATTTTAATTATTAATAACAATCCTATAAACAATTGAAAAAAAAGCTAAAAAATCAAGTTTTTTGCGGTTTTTTTGCAATAACTTTTGAACGGATTTTCTGATTTTGATCTTTCAGAGATTATTTTATTCGTCTTTTGATTGCGTATATTTTGCCTGTGCATTACTTTTCTCTAATATGCAGTTTTTCGGAAAATTCGAAAAAACCAATTTTCCATCCAAATTGTTTAAAATAAAAAACCATCTGACAGTGCTTTTAACTGACACGAGACGAGAGGTTTTTTCTATTACCTTCCCCTACATCATTGCACAAAAATTTAGCGGTTAAAAATTTAATAACTTCAAAAAGTCAGCCCCGAGTCGACTCATGATTTAAAAATTACACAGGTTAGACACTCAGACGTCCCAAATTCGTCAAAGTTTGCGCATGACGTCAGCTGGAGTCCAAATGAAATAATTTAACATTGGATTGCATAGGGTTATTGTGTCTTTCAGGTGGTTTTTATTTTTTTACGGCTATATATTTAATAAAAATGTACTGTAAAGTATTGTACACTAAAAAGTGATAACTACTTTAATAAAGGTATAAACTTTTTTTACGATTCCGATGTGTTTTGTATTATAAAAACTATTTAATTGCTAGATGTAAAAACCAGAAAATGCCCAATTATGTTATGGCTAATTTTATCGTTAAACTAATTGTCAAATATGTAACAAATAAAATACTTTAGATTATCTTTAATGATTTTATAAATGTTTAATCAAAAAATTATTTAAAAAAAGTGATTTTATTTTTTTTTTATTTTTAAATAGTTTTATATGTTTGTGATTTGTTTTGCTATTTTCTGATTAACTATTAGTTAATTTCTTTAATAACTACTTTTTCATCCTCTCCTACTCAAGATTCAAGTGAATTAATTTTATAATAATTAGGACATAAAAAAAGTCTCAAGACTTGTTTTAGTATTTTTAAAAATTGCGGAGTTATAAATTTTTTGAAATTTCAATCCCCTCCAGTTCCACCTCCGTAGGTCGGATGAAAAAAAGTTCCAGACAAATTGATTTTATAAGGTTTTTCCCATGAAGGTCAGATCGCTTTCATTATTTTTAAAAACTGTTATTCTAGAGAAAAATTTTGAACAAACAAAAATTCTTATTTTTTAATGCCATTTGAAATACCTGCATATCTGAACATAGTTTTCAGTTCTGTTAAACTTTTTATAATAATTTTCAATATTGACAAAAATTAGTGTAATTTACTTGCACATTTTACATTCATAAAACATATTTTTTCACACACTTCGTATACAACTAAAAAAAGTGTTATTTGATAATTGTATTTTAGGTTTTAGACCATGTAGAACTTTTTATGAACAATAACTTTTTTTGCATAAAATTAATAATAAAAAAGTTTCTCCTGACCTAACCTAATGAATGTTACTTTACTATGAAAATAGTAACACTTTATTACAAAGTTATTTTATTTTAGACATACCTGATACAATTTCTATTAATGTCGTCCTCAGCTAAAACTTTCCACTTATCTTGTAGTTATTCTTCAACAGGATCCATAAATTTTCATTCAACCTGCCACTTTATTATTTTCTTTCTTCATTTACGTTATTTAAATGTCTCACTTTATTTTAAATGATTACTATCTTACCATACTTTTATAATTACAACTTTTTAATTGTATCTTATTAAATTTATATACTCTGTATTTTACATAGTGATTGTATCTTACATTTAAAATTCCCTATTTAGATATTTTTGCTGAAAAACCGTATATTTCATTTTTTATTAATTTTAGCACCTTCTTTCCCTAAGTTTCAAAATGGACTCTTCGAGATGTTCATGTATTTGTTCTTTTTTAGCAAAATTTTATAATTATCAAGATATCGAATCCGCCAATCAGAATTTTGATGTCTCGAAGAATGAATTTTGATTGGCTGAATATGTTTCTTTTAAATGTGGATTATAGGAAAACTAACATCAATAATTTTACAAAACTAATTTTATTTTGACTTTTGAAAATACAGATTCTTGGAACAATTCGTCATTAGCATAAGTATGTCTAAATTTACTTGATTTATTTACATCGAAATTATCAATTTGTATTTTATTATGTGTCATCTGTCATATGCACAGAATTATATTACATAGAATGCTAATGCTATCTCTTAAATTGAAGCAGCACGCGACGAATTTGAACCTTCTGAGTTGCGCAGTATTGTCCCTGGCAGATTGCATTTTCGAACAAGCGTGTGTTCGCAGTTTAAATTTACGTCGGACAGGGGCGGATTAAGCTTACATTTTTAATCAGTACATGTTATAGATGGATAAAACCATGAACAAATATAATGAAACAGAAATTATTTAATAATTATTATTTTCTATTATGAATGCAGTCTTAATACCAATATTAATGTTTTCCAATATCATTTTATAGGATTGTTTACTTACTTGAAGTAGCTAATACCCGGCATTTTCCATTTGTTGGGCCACGAAATTACCATACAAGCACTCACAGTCTTTTATTTGCTATTATTACCGTAGTCATTTGTCCAAATAGTAAACCAAACTAAGAACTGTGCTTAATAAATCAAATTTACACGAAGAACTCCACACTTAATGCTTAATAATCACAAAGGAGAGCGGGAATATGAATACGGAATACGCTTGACATTGAAATCAACATGAAGTTTACAGTGTTGCCATAGTATTTTGAAATGTAAGTAGATTTCCTGATTTTAAGATTTAAATACAAATCAGGAAGTCTTCAACAACAATACCAAATTCATATATATTGGCATCACTGCAACTAAAAAATAGTTAAACTGCGCATGAGCAGCATTGTCCCGTAGACAACTCTGGCCTATGGAAACTGCTATACCTTTAGCTATCTAGTAATATAATATATTATATATCTGTGGTCATATGCTGTCAATTGAAATTTATTTGAAATTCATTTACCTAGACTATATTTTAGTGATTTTTATCAGAATTTTATTTTATATTATCATTATTTTTACTCAACCTTATAAATTTGTTATTATATACGTTTTTAGTAAAAAAAATATACTTAAATGATCCCGCACGAAACATATGGAAACTGGCCCTCACTTAAAATCTTTGATACTCGGGGTATATTATCCAAATATCGATACTGATAAAAAGTCTCCAAGGGCCTAAGGTACGAAAACGCGACCATCCTGAGTTACTTTGACCGAAAGCAGAAGAATAAAAATGAGCATATATACGAATTTTCATAACATCCTCTTGTATTACGTATGTATACAGGGTGGGCCACCGGTAACGCCTCGATCTGTAGAGCAAAAATAAACATTTTTTTAAATCTGTTTTCACAGTGAGAATTATATCAGAAAAGTCAACAATCTAAAAATTATTTTAATTATACATGGTACTCCAGGAAAGTGAGACAGAATAGAGTTATTTTTTTTATGGAATACCCTGGAATACATATGGGGGAAATACATACAAATGAGGGAAATAGATACAAATGATTGAAATAGAGACAAAGGGGGGAAATAGATACAATTACCGGGAAATAGATACATATGGGGAAATAGATACAAATGAGGGAAATAGATACAAATGAGGGAAATAGATACATATGTGGGGAAATAGATACTAATGGGGATAAATACATATACATAGTGGAAAATAGATTCAAATAGGGGGAAATAGATACAAATAGGGGGAAATAGATAAAAATATGGAAAAGTAGATACACATATGGAGGGAAATAGATACAACTACAGGGAAATAGATACAACTAGGGGGAAATAGATACAACTAGGGGTAAATAGATACAACTAGGGGCAAATAGATACAACTAGGGCCAACCCCCCTTCCAAACGACATAAAACCAGACAAAACGGCTTACATATCCCTACTTTAACTTTTAAAGTACTACTTAAGTACATATTCAGAAAACGACAAACTACCTCACTGATATGCTGAAAAAGATTTGATATTGTTTGCGTTTCCTCCCAGATAATTTGTTGGGAATGAATTATTAAGATATTAAAGTTTCTCTACGATTATCTAATAATATGCTAATTCTTGTGTCATATTTAATTGAATAATAGCATACATTCTTCACACCATGATTTCTTACTAAGAATTCACTTTAAATTGGCCAATCACATTCTCCAATTTTTAAGAATTCGCGCTAATATAAAAAAATCAATATTGCTATGAAAATTACCAACTGAGTTTATCATAACAACCTCCTAATAATTCGCTCTTATTTGAAATGTCAAAACACTAACGTAAAAGTTTAATATTTTAAGTGTTAATTAGGGATTTGTGTTAAAAACTATGATTTAGGTATATAATTTATTGCATAAGTCCTATAGTCATAGAGAAAGTATAGTCTTGGCTATTATTTACTTAGATGAGTTCAACACTCGCTTGCTGCACTCGCTTGTGTCGGAAACTTCATCTACGTGAATAATAGCCACCATTCTACGCTCGTTGAAGAATGTAGTATTTTTATATCTGAAAAGTGCAATTAATTTAGCATTACAAAAATTAATTTTTCTATCTGAAGGCTATGACTGTCTTTATATTCGAAAATGTTTACTTTTATTCTCTTTAAAGTAAGGGCAATCTAGGTACAGGACGGTTTTTGAATTTTCCGGTTCCGGATTGTATAAATTATTAGAAAAGTTAGTAACATTATGTGGTATAAAATGTTACTAACTTTTTGTTCGATAACAAAATGTCCCATTAAGGTTTCTCTTGCAACTGTTATCGCAAGACTAACTTTTTGCCTAGAGCTCATAAATGATATAAATTCGTTCGAAATGCCTTGCCTCAATTGAATCAAAACTATTCTAATGTATTTTTTTGGTAGGTATGCGTCATTTACCATATATTACGATAGGTTCATAGGTATTAAATAAAGCTATAAATTGTTTTATTTTTAAAGAAGTCAAACTATAAAACTCCTCTTCCCTCTTCGCCAATTTCCTTTGTTATCATATTTTGACTTTTGAAATGTCAGTTCTTTAAACACATTAAACCATTCGCTGACTTCTTCACCATTCAGCAGCACTTTCATTGGTAGCGATATTCTAAGCTCCGTATGAATTAATTGAACATTTCCATCTTCAGTCAGATGCTGTTGACCGCATTTGTCTCATTATATCAGGGGTGAGTAGATACATACGAGGGGAATAAATACAAATGGGGGAAATAGATAAAAATGGGGGGAAATTGATACATATTGGGGAAATAGATACAATTGTGGTAAATGGATATAAATAGGGAGAAGTAGATACACATGGAGAGAATTAGAGGGAAATAGATACAATTATAACGAAATAGATACAAATAGGGGGAAGTATATACAAATACGGCGAAATAAATACAAATACGTTAAAATAGATATAAATAGGGGAAAATAGATACAACTAGGGACAAATAGACACTAATAGCAGGAAGCAGATACAAAGAGGGGAAAATAGAAACAAATAGGGGGAAATAGATACAAATAGTGGTAAATAGATACAAATTGGGAGAAATAATTACAAATAAGGAGAAATAGATTAATATGGGGGGAAATAGATACAAATCTGGGGAAATAGATAGAACTAGGAGGAAAAAGATATATATGGGAAGAAATAGATACAAGATAAAAATTAATTTTCCGGTTTCAGATTGTATAAATGATTGTAAAAGTTAGTAACATGATGTATTATAAAATGTTCTCTATTACTGACTTCTTCATAAGTAAACCTCAAGTGGTGTGGACCAAAATGTCCCATTAAGGTATCTCTTGTAACAGTTATGGCAAGAGTAACGTTTTGCCTAGACAAGTAACTCATTGCTATAAATTCGTCCAAAATGCCTTGTCTCAATTTAATCAAAAATGTTATGTCTTTTTTTGGTAGGTATGCGTCTTTTACCATAAGACAGCTTCACAGGTATTAAATAAACCTATAAATTGTTCTCTTTTAAAGAAGTCAAACTGTAAAACTCCTCTTCGCCAAAGTTTCCTTCGCTGTAATATTTTGACTTTTGAAATGTCAGTTCTTCAAAAACAATAAACCACTCGCTAACTTCTTGACCATTTAGCAGCACTTTTATTGGTAGCGATATTCTATACTCCATATGAATTAATTGAACATTTCCATCTTAAGTTAGATGCTGTGAACATCATTTGTCTCATTATATAAGGGGGAAATTTAAAAAAATGTGGGGAAATAGATAAAAATGGGGGAAAGAGATACAAATAGGGGGAAATAGATAAAAATAGGGGAAATTGATACATATGGTTACAATAGATACAAATTTGGGAAATAGATACAAATGGAGGAAATAGATACAAATAGGGAGAAGTAGATACACATTGAGGGAAATATATACGATTAAAGGGAAATAGATACAATTAGAGGGAAATATATACAAATAGGGGGAAGTAGATATAAATAGTGGGTAATAGATACAATTTGGGCGAAATAGGTACAAATAGGGAGAAATAGGTAAATATGGGAGGAAACAGATACAAATTTGGGGAAATAGATATATATATATATATATATATATTTGGGGAGAAATAGATACAAGATAAAAAATGAATTTTCCGGTTTCGGATTGTATAAATGATTGTAAAAGTTAGTAACATGATGTATTATAAAATGTTCTTTATTACTGACCTCTTCACAAGTAAACCCCAAGTGGAGTGGAACAAAATGTCCCATTAAGGTTTCTCTTGCAACTGTTATGTTAAGACTTACTCTTTGCCTAGCGGACATCATATATGAATAAATAAATAAAATAAAGAGATATCTACTTGAGCAGTTGTATTGATTTTGATACACAAAACATCTTCTACTTGCTACCAATACTTCCATAGGAATAGATGAAGGATTATCTTCATTTTCAATACATCTTATTATACGAAAATCACAGTTTAAGCATAATTTTTAGTTTTCGTTTACCTCTTCAACAGGTAAGTTGTACCCAGATCTAAATGGCACGGAAAATGATTTTGATTAATAATACTACGATATCTTTGTGTATCTTTTTCATGGTCTACCAGATCTTAACAGATATTAACAAATCTTTTTATTCCTGGTTATATTAATTTACGAGCAAGCTGGAAAGCAAAAATATCTAGTTTTTTTACAGTATTTCCTGTAACGTTTCGGCTGTTTTTTGCAGATATCAGAGCCTAGAAGGATAGGTGCCAAAATGTCGGAATAAAATTATTTGTAAATATATCATAAAAATAAAAAATCATCGATTTTCGTTTAATAACCACATTTTTAATGCCTTTTAATATTGTATTTTATTGTGCTAAATGTTCAAGAGGTTTGCGGGTTAGGTTATTTTTTTAAGAACTAACACTTTAAAAATAAAAATACTGCTAATGTACCTTTGGCGAAAATGAGTTTCATATTTTAATATATTTAAAAAAAATCAATTTAAAGATTTATGAATACCTGGTAATCTTGTTACGTTTTTTTGTGCCACCCTGTATTTTTATTATTCCTCGGAATTCTAATTTCAGCTCGCTTGATATCCCTTCTCTAGATCTCCCTCTATTAGGTGTTACTATAAAATATCTTTCCCATTTTAACAATTCTTTTTCTTTGCTTCTTCAGTCAAAACAATTGACTTATATATCGTCTGTGCTGCAAATTGAAAATTTTCTTTTTCTATATTACAAATATCTTCGGAGCAAGTTTTTATCTGGACTACAAGTTTTTTGGTTCAAATATTTTCGGAACAAGTTTTCTGCGGACTAGAAACTTTTTGGAGCCACATTTTACTGAACAACTTTGGAACGAGCAAGTAACTTGTCTACTGATCCCAGAAACTTCAGAAACCAAGCTAAGTTGTTTTTCCAAAATAGAAGAAAAGTCTCTGAAAATTATCTTTTACCTCATTTTCCGTATTAAATAAAACAAATATAACGTTTAATTTGAGTTTAATTTCCTTAAACCCATAAAAGGAAAGAAAGGATAGTTTTTTGTCAATTGTTTCTAATTATCAAAAATCAATTAGACTGGCGGCGTCCAAATTTTTTTTTTATTTAATATTTTATTTTTTGATATATTTAAAATTTTATTCGTGGAACGATCCCATAATAAAAAGAATTGAGCTTAAACCGCACTTATTACTAATTATCAACAAATTAAAGTATCGTTTCAATCTGTCGTACTAAATAGTAAAAAACGCATACCGACAACAATGATATTCCATGTAGCGTTTATGCTTGAAAAACTTAATAAACCTGATATTTTTTTCTTACATGAAACAGACATATATCTTCGAAATAAACCATGTGCTCTTCAGGTACATAGCGGTCAAAAAATTAATTTTAATATAATTATATTTTTTGCAAAATCATATTTTTTCCGAATTTAAAAATATGACAATGCAGTCTAACATTATCAACATTTAAGATTAGGTAACACTAAAAACTATAAAGTAGAACAAAATCAATTTTGATTATATAATTTTGGCGCACCTTGTATACTTTAAAATGTCAACAAATCATACTGTTTATGAATACTTAATACAATTAACTTAAGACTTTTGTGGAAAAAAGTATTTCTAATAACATATAAAATCGTTAGTCCCAATTGTCTGCTACACCCAGTATACCTACAGGTTTGGTGCTAGGATAAATTATACTTAATTTTATATACCCAAAAAACATACTAATTTTTCAAAAAAATTTTAAAAGTGTGCCTTGCCCTTTATTGATATTTTTTTAAATCTGTTTAACTTAATAAGTTTGGATCATAAAAAATAATATTTAGGTTATAAAGGCAGTACATAATCGATTGCTTGAAATATTTTTCTGAATGTACATGACCAAGGTAAGAATCAGTTTGTAAAAGTCTTTATAGAGTATATACCATAAGTTGTTAAAAGCTTTTATTTTTTTGAGATAAAACAATTTTTGCAGGCTCTGCATCACACTGTATATATTATTTATCAAAGAATTATATCATACTTTATACTAAAAGGTACCTCGAAGTTTTTTCATCCACCTAGTTTAAAAATTTATAGAAACGTTGTTGTGTTATGTAAGGCAATTTATTTTGATGAAGGCTATACATTTTCCAGCATTTATAAGGAAAACAAATTCACTTTTCTTTTAAAGCTTTTTTTATTTTTTAACAGGAATTATTTATTATAATATTGATAAAAGTAATACAGATTTCAGATTAAAAAAAAAACATTTACACCAAAATAGTAGAAATACGTAATAGTTACAGTCTTCTAATATAAATAATGAAAGTTTATATTTTTAATTAAAATAAATCGTCGACGCAAAATTTTTCATTAAGAAAATACAACATGATTTTGAATTTAACCATATTACATGGATCTAATAAGTATGAAATTTGGCTTTTATCTATATTCCATTTTTTTTTATATCTTGTTTCTTCATTCTTTCAGATATCGATCATTGTATTTAACGTTCAAAATTTCATAGCGGTAGCCGTTGAGAATTATTTATAACGGTTACAAAAATATGAATTTTTTTGATATTATCGACAAGAAACTTATCATTTATTCCGATATTAAACCGCAGTGTACCGATTTTTCGATAAACAAGGTCAGAATAATACGATAATGACTTGGGTCCCACTAGTTCTGGGTCTTTTAATTGTTTCATTAACTGAATGTGTTACGAACAAAATACGAGATGAAAAATTAGTAAGAAATAGAGCAGTTATTTTTATACTTTTTTACGTGTAAGCAGTGAGTGCTTTATAAATGCAAGATGGGTATGACTACAAGAGAAATATGTTCAGTGTTAACAGGTTAGTTATAATGGTATCCTTGTTGGAAATTTTTTATTAAATAATTTATACTATATATTGTTCGGTCAATCACCTCAAAGACTAATTGTAATTAGTAATATTTATTTTTTAATTTCATTTTTTATAATGGAGCATTAACCAGTAATTAAGTTATAGTTGTTTAATAATCAATTATTGATAATTAAATTTATTTTAAATTTGTCGCATATACATTAGTAAACATGCTGTATAGCCTTGAAATTTAATTTAAGAACTTATCGGTACCATTGACGAATCGTATTTTTATACACCTACATTTCAGCGTATTAATTTCGATGTCATCAAGGTAATCTGTTAAATATTCTACTAGTTCACCAGAATTTGTTGCTACGAAATATATAAAGTAATTGTGGAGTTGCCCAAAATGAAAGCAAGTTATTTTTGACCGTAGCAGCTACTTTTGAATTCGGCAAAAAAAAAGAATTAAAATGGGTAAAAAAATAGATTTAAAAAAAATTGTTTATACCTGGTATTCGGGCAAAAACTTTAAATTGAATTAATTGTATCTGGTGTTTTCGAAGTTTTGAAATTGTAGTTTGTAGTTAAGGAAATGAAAAAATTAATAGTATATTCCTTACTGTCGCCCCACTGCCCCTTTTTCTTGTATCACTATGTGAATAAACTTTGAGATATATTTAGCGCTATAGTTTCAGAAGCCAGTTATTATTAACAAAACAAAAAGTAATACCAAGCCATGGGAGCAGCTTTATTGTCTGAAGTTTAAATTATTCCATTGAATGACCAGCTCGTTCCCCAGACTTGACCTCTTTAGATATTTTTTTATCACATCATACCACACATTTTCTAAAAATATTCAAAAGGCTTTCGAGAATATAAACGGTAAATATTTTAAACATTTGATTTACTTAAAATAGTGTATCTCACAATTGTAACTAAAAATAATAAAGTTGCTATTTTTTTATTTCCGTTCTGCCGTAGACTTCTTTGGTTATTACTTCCAAACGGCTTGACAACTGCGGCAGCCATCTTCAGCGGCATGTAACGCTCTTTGCATCATCAAGCGGCCTTTTGGCGCATTAGTCCAGGTTTCCGAGTGCCTAGGGCGCCACCTTCCATTTATAGTATGAAAGCTACTTGCACAGGCAGCTTCAGTACCATATTACATGGATCTAATAAGTATGAAATTTGGCTTTTATCTATATTCCATTTTTTTTTATATCTTGTTTCTTCATTCTTTCAGATATCGATCATTGTATTTAACGTTCAAAATTTCATAGCGGTAGCCGTTGAGAATTATTTATAACGGTTACAAAAATATGAATTTTTTTGATATTATCGACAAGAAACTTATCATTTATTCCGATATTAAACCGCAGTGTACCGATTTTTCGATAAACAAGGTCAGAATAATACGATAATGACTTGGGTCCCACTAGTTCTGGGTCTTTTAATTGTTTCATTAACTGAATGTGTTACGAACAAAATACGAGATGAAAAATTAGTAAGAAATAGAGCAGTTATTTTTATACTTTTTTACGTGTAAGCAGTGAGTGCTTTATAAATGCAAGATGGGTATGACTACAAGAGAAATATGTTCAGTGTTAACAGGTTAGTTATAATGGTATCCTTGTTGGAAATTTTTTATTAAATAATTTATACTATATATTGTTCGGTCAATCACCTCAAAGACTAATTGTAATTAGTAATATTTATTTTTTAATTTCATTTTTTATAATGGAGCATTAACCAGTAATTAAGTTATAGTTGTTTAATAATCAATTATTGATAATTAAATTTATTTTAAATTTGTCGCATATACATTAGTAAACATGCTGTATAGCCTTGAAATTTAATTTAAGAACTTATCGGTACCATTGACGAATCGTATTTTTATACACCTACATTTCAGCGTATTAATTTCGATGTCATCAAGGTAATCTGTTAAATATTCTACTAGTTCACCAGAATTTGTTGCTACGAAATATATAAAGTAATTGTGGAGTTGCCCAAAATGAAAGCAAGTTATTTTTGACCGTAGCAGCTACTTTTGAATTCGGCAAAAAAAAAGAATTAAAATGGGTAAAAAAATAGATTTAAAAAAAATTGTTTATACCTGGTATTCGGGCAAAAACTTTAAATTGAATTAATTGTATCTGGTGTTTTCGAAGTTTTGAAATTGTAGTTTGTAGTTAAGGAAATGAAAAAATTAATAGTATATTCCTTACTGTCGCCCCACTGCCCCTTTTTCTTGTATCACTATGTGAATAAACTTTGAGATATATTTAGCGCTATAGTTTCAGAAGCCAGTTATTATTAACAAAACAAAAAGTAATACCAAGCCATGGGAGCAGCTTTATTGTCTGAAGTTTAAATTATTCCATTGAATGACCAGCTCGTTCCCCAGACTTGACCTCTTTAGATATTTTTTTATCACATCATACCACACATTTTCTAAAAATATTCAAAAGGCTTTCGAGAATATAAACGGTAAATATTTTAAACATTTGATTTACTTAAAATAGTGTATCTCACAATTGTAACTAAAAATAATAAAGTTGCTATTTTTTTATTTCCGTTCTGCCGTAGACTTCTTTGGTTATTACTTCCAAACGGCTTGACAACTGCGGCAGCCATCTTCAGCGGCATGTAACGCTCTTTGCATCATCAAGCGGCCTTTTGGCGCATTAGTCCAGGTTTCCGAGTGCCTAGGGCGCCACCTTCCATTTATAGTATGAAAGCTACTTGCACAGGCAGCTTCAGTGAAGAAAAAGACCCTTGGCGGCCAAAAGGGCGAATTTTACTTGCCTTGTTAGGTTGCTGCTAGTATGACAATAAATAAAAAATCATTACGGACAAAATAACCTCTATTAAATTCAAATTCCGGCGAAGAAGAAAAACGTGTGTATATCAAACATTCCACCAAGTATTAAAAAAAAATCTGATGTGGCCAGCACATGACCTCTCGCCATTTTTTAATCAAAAATTTACAGGTTGACACAAAAAGTATGAAAAAAAATTATTTTTTTTTGTAAATCTGGCAACAATGGCAAAAGTTTCGAAAATTTTAATGAGATGAAAATAAACTATAGGGTATACAAAATATATGTGTAAAACTTTATTGCCGTTTTGTATAATAATGGCGTCATCACACATAGCAACTGCCACTTCCGGTTGTGCGATTGGCACCAAAATCTACTCAGATCTAATCTAGGGTATCAGAATTCTGTATGCAAAATTTTAAATTTTTTTATTCAGTAGTTTTTGAGTTATCGTTACTACAACATCCATCCAAACACACACACACACACTAACACACACACACACACACACACACACACACAGACATCATCGCGAAAATATTAAAATCGTATTCTAGGGACCCTAAAACGTGTTTATCCATTGAAAACTCACTACCCAATTTTTAGCATGATTCCTATACCTCTCTTATCTGAAGGGCGAGAGGTAAAAAGGAGACGTCGATCTAAATATTGGGCCTATCCTATTAATACAAAAAGACTGGTATATGATGAATTTCACCGATTATGTCAGGAACTACATACATATCTAGAAAGATATTTTCAAAAATCTAGAATGAGCTTAGACCAATGTCCACTTCCTTCTGTGCATGATCACTACCATTTGCACTTTTATAAGTAGATACATTTTTAAATTTTCAACTGGGAAAATTAATTTTTCCTTCATTTTTGTCTTCCGTCTACTCCGGAGTCCAAAACTCATCTGATGGTAATTTTACTGCAACGGCTTTGGTGGAAGAAGATTCTTAAACCATAATGTAAATTAAATTCATTGCATTGACGCACCCCGCTAACACTCTTTATTGGTGATGTCGGATGGTACTCTCACCTCTTCTAGGCTAGAGTGGTACAGGTACAATGGAACTTGTCTTCCCTCCTTTCAGGTTGACCCATCTCTAAAGATCAGGGGACTGCCACTGTTACTCGAATTGGGACTCATACAGCAACTATCTCAATAGACGCCGGCTACCGTATACCATAAGGTCGGCTGGTTATGCGAAACAAGAACGCGAGTGACTTCATGTTTCGACGGGGGCCTACGACTGACCATATATTCGAAGGAATATTTAGATAAATAAAACAACGTTTTATAATTTTCACAAAAATATATAACTAACTAGTAAAAGGAATAATCTCTGTGCGATTTCTCAAGACTACGGCCCGTTTTGCCAGCGGAAGAAAGTCCGATTCAAAAAAATGGGAATTTCTCCAATAATTTTTTTTCAAATTTTTCAATTTTTTTTCTACGAGCTCCATGAGATTTGGATATCAATCTACGCGTCTTGACTTGCACAACACCTTAAAAGAAATCAGTATATCGACAAATGTGCTTTCCTTATCGAGATATCTCGAATAGAAGTTTCACTTAGTAGGCGGGCAATGGATCCTCGGACTCGGAATAGCTCATCTTCTGATAGAGCCTTCCTTTTTTGAATAAAAACCGATGGCCGAAAGAATTTTCCTGATCAGCGGTATCATTCTCTCTCCAAAGGTGAAGTGTGGGCGGGCCGTAGTAAAATTTATTTAATGACCAGTGACATGTTTCGTTGTAAAACAACATCCTTAGACTATTCGAAGGAACGTTGCTTTTTCCATACACTGATAAAAATACCCGATCGGAGGTAAAAGAATGATGCTTTTAGATTTTTTTATCTTCTAGCAAAAGAAATTTCTTTTTTTAAGTACTTAGCTCTTAACTGAGAATCATTGTTGTTTTTATGATGAGTTTTATATTCTTTTGGTCCTAAACGCTTTTGATATCAAATTAATGACTTTGTCTGAAGTCTTGATTGGTTGACTCTTTTTTCATAATCCTAAATCTTTGACACAAGGTCTCAAAGTTTTTGTTTAGTCTTATAGGCATTTTGTTCAAGACGCGAATAATCTCGAGTATACCTGAATATGAACGAAATCGCGTTTGCCACCATCTATTGCGCAAGTCGTCCTTCATAGTGTTTTTATTGTTGTGGCATTGAGGCTGTGTTCGTTGTGAATCTGATGCGATATTATATTTTAATAGTTAAGAATGAATGAACTAAGAGAGTTTGAGATTCTACTTCAAACCTGGCGTTTAAGCCACATGAAAGAAACATTTCGCAGTAAGTACTCAATCAAGATTCTTAGCTATACCGTAGATTTAATTTAGTAGTTTTGATTGGTTTCGTTGTGGTGATATACGGCAGACAAGACAACACATACATACATACAAAAACGCCGGCAGATGATTTCTATTCCTGTATATCATATACTAGGTACTTATACATATAGTAGACAAGTAATCAAATACCATGTTGTTTTTTGTGGTGTTAGCGACGCCATCATGGCGTATACCATGGCCATCTTCCCTTTTTCATCAAGAAACTCATATACATTCGCATGGCAAAACCGATTCTTTTGTGTGAATATCGCGATAGTTTCATCAAAAAATTTTGTCTTTTATCAATGTCGCTACTGTTTAAACGTAAAAATGTATTCATTTAGCTGAAATCCACCAACAATTTGCTCATTAATACTTATATTTTGTTTAAAAGTCTATAATTTTTTAACCATTAACACGCACATACAAAGATATGGGAGAAAAGTAGGTATTTATGGGAGACAAGTGGGTATTTATGGGAGACAAGTAGGTATTTCATATTATAAGTTGTCAATGTAGGTCTAATTTGATTTGTTGTTGGTTACGTTATGTACTGATAATTTTTTTGCTGTGATTTTTTGTACCTTTTTCACCAGCAAACCCGATTTTGTGTGAATTCTGCTTTTAATAAATAAGTTATTATTTGTTTCTTTAGGATCCTGCAAGTACCTGTTCTAGAATGTACTTACAGACAAAACCACGCATCTGTGAATACAAAAAGTGGCGCTTACCATTGGCAAGTTCGCTTGTATAAAAGCATGTATTACACCGTGTTTGCAGTAACATGGTTTTGCTCATAAAAAAATTCCGAATAAAATGAATATTAACCAAAACCACATAAATTTTGTTCCAAGGCCGTTTCAGATCTTTTTGAATTCCTAAATAAGAATTAACTATATAATCATGAGATTTTGGATCGCATATCTGCTGGTTTTATAACAAAAATCCTATATATTAAGACAAAATTACCTTGTCTTTCATTTTAAATCGCACTATTTTAAAACAAACTCTAACAGTTTGAACTAAAATCATTGTTTATTATGACAAAATCAAAGTTTCTTGCCTTAAATTCGTATAGATTTGTAAAAAAGAAAGTAAGGCTTTTGTCTCAAAGTTTTTCCAATGTTGGATCAAAATGTCCATCCATTTCGCCCATATCAAATGCTAAGCGCCCTTGAGGCAGAGTCAAATTCCCTTAAAGGAAGGAATCCTTTTTATCTGTGTAATTTTAAGTTAATTCTATTCCAATGCCGTGAGCGATTAAATTTAAATATTTAAATTATCACAGTAACATCATTACAGACATGTAAGAACTACTCTTCGCTACCTATCAACTGAAACTGAACCCTCCCTCGCTTCGATTGTGCCATTTATAAGCGTGTTTGTGCGCGATCTTTTGGCGCGATTGGTATTTTGTTGTTTTATTTTTGCGCTTTTTAGTGAATTTTTATTTGTGTTTGTATATTTCTACTGTTTCCACGTTTAACCTGGTCGAGTAATATTGCTAGCATGTCGGTGTTTTCGAAAAGAATCCTATGGTCTCCATCCGGTAATATGTGTTCGCGACTGCGACAGCTTCGTTTTTTTTCTCACTTTTTCTTATTCCTCTGATTTTTTGCGATTATTTGCGTTTTTTTGTCAATTTATTCTGTTTCTTTTTTTATTTCTTTCGTTTTTTAATGTTTTCCCATTTTTTCTTATCCCTCTGATTTTTTGTGATTATTTTCAATTTTTTTGGCATTTTGTTGCGGTTTTTTTTGTAATTTTTTTGCGAATGTTTTGAGATATTTTTCGATTTCTTGCGTTGTTTGCGTTTTTTCGTTTTTTTTTGGCGATTTTTTGCGTTTTTCAACTTTTTCCTAATTTTTTGGGTTTTTCGGTTTTTCCGTATTTTACAATGTAATTTTTCATATTTTTTTCAATATTTTCTGATTGTTCTCGTCAATTTTTTTCAATCTGTTTTCATTTTCTTATTTTTTCGTATTCTTTTGACTATTTCGATTCTTTTAGTTTTTTTCTGGTTTTTTTCTCATTTTTATGATTTTTTGTGTTTTTCATATTTTTTTCAATATTTTCTGATTGTTCTCGTCAATTTTTTTCAATCTGTTTTCATTTTCTTATTTTTTCGTATTCTTTTGACTATTTCGATTCTTTTAGTTTTTTTCTGGTTTTTTTCTCATTTTTATGATTTTTTGTGTTTTTCCCGTTTTTTTTTTATTTTTTTCAAATTTTTCTGGTCTTCCTCATTTTTTCTCATTGTTCTGTTTCTTTTCTAATTCTTTCTTTGGCTTTTAAATCTTTTCTCATTTTTTCTTATTCCTCTCTAAATTTTTCGATTTTTCGGTTTGTTCGTTTTTTTCTCATTTTTCTGTTTTTTACTGTTGTTTTTTGATTTTTTCAAATTCTTTCAAGTTTTTTCTCATTCTTCTTATTATTCTGTGTTTTTCGATTTTTTTCAAATTCTCTTGATCGTATGACGTTTTGCAGGAGAATTCACTCGAATTTGAAAAAATACTATTTTAAATTATCTGCAACCTCAAAACTATTTAGTTTTCACTAAAGGTCTAATAGGCTTTTGAAATCCGCTTCTCTAGACTAAAATAAAAATTGATAAAAAATACAGAGTGTTCAATTTAAAATAATATAACAATGGTGTAGATCTTTTTGAGGCAACCTGTTTAAATCAAAATAATTTTTAATTAATTTAACATCATTTTCTCATTCAAAAATATTTATATGATAGATTACAATGAATAATATAACGAGCAAAATATAATGGTTGATTTACTTGTACAGGGTGATATTAAAAGTAAAAAGATTTCGGAAGAAACAAAAGCAATAATTCAAAACTAATGTAGTAGTACTACCATATGTATAACTTTAAAATTATGTATTCAAAATTAACATTTGGTGTACATAGGAAATCTGTCAATGTCTTGCAAAGAACAAAGACGGTAGGTTATTCTAAAAATTATGACAGCTGAATATTGATTTTCTATGGTGTGCTGTCATGTTTATCGAGAATAGTAACGGCATCTATTGTAAGCAGGGACAACATGCTTGTTCGCTGATTTCTAATTGTGATTCTTGGAGGGGATTTCTTGATCATCGACTACCGCAAAAAGAAAAGCTCTAGCATATCGCTTACTAGACACATTGCTATGCAGAGTATAAAGATTTATAATCTGTATATAGAACGGTAAAGGTATTTGAAATTTGAAAATGAATTTTTACGTATTTTTCGCTTAGTCGCATACGTGGACTCCTAGAGGTCGAAGGTCAACACCCCAACAGACGGAAAAAGCCAGAAAATAGGAATTCGACTTGTGTTTAGAGGCCTAAAAACTGGTTTTTTAGATACCGTGATCTGAAAACGTAAAAAAAATATTATCATATTTTACTCAATCACATTGTATTATTTTTATATGTATATAGGTTTGTACAAAGCAAGAAAGTAGATAATTTAGTTTACAAAATATTTTTCATAAACCAGTGACAGGATCTTTAAAGACATACTGATTATATTTTGTACATGGGATACGTAAATTTATCATATTTTTCCAAATATTTTTCTTTTTTGTTTTAGCATGTATATTGATGGTTCTCAGTGCTTCAGCAACCATTTGGCACTATGCAGGAATTAATACGCTAAGGAGAGTAACACGTATAGATGAATACTACATTCACATAATAAAAACCCTTCTACCAGTAGGAACAGTAGTAGGTACCATCATATTTGGCATATCAGCAGAAGCAGTAGGAAGAAAAATAACTTTATTAGCCGTAGCAGTACCATACGCGATAGCTTTTATTACGTTTCAATTTGCCAAAACAATTCCGTTGGTGTGTATAGGACAAGTAATAGCTGGTTTGTCTATAGGTGGTACTCTTGTAGTTCTTCCTATTTATATCGGAGAAATGGCAGCACCAACTTCTAGAGGACTTTTAGGTGCTTTAATGACAGCATTTTTTTACTTCGGAATGCTGTTATATTACGTTTTGGGAACTTATACTACTTATACCGTTATCAATGTTAGTACAATTTCCCTTGCTGTTATTTTCTTTATAGTGTTTCTCATTATTGGTTTAGAATCGCCATTTTATTATGTTAAAAAGTTAAAAAATAGTCATGACGAAGAAATATTGGAAATTAATCTAAGCGATAAATATAATGAGGACGAAATCAAATATATTAAAGAAACAAAAATTATGAGATGCTTTGGAAGTACCGGTTGGATTAAATCTGTAACAATTATGCTGTTTTTAATAGCTGTTTATCATTTATCTGCAGTCTATATGATTCCGATGCTTATTCACTATACTCATAGATATTTTGAATATAAGGATATTACATTGGCTTATGAGACCGTATTAATTTCTACATGTAAGTATTTACTTTTAAATATAGGAACTATATACTTTTTTTATGCATTTATTGTAAAAATATTAAAATCTAATGTAAGAATGTATTGACGGCCGGCGTTAATGAAATTGTTTATTTCCAGGATATTATACCGTGGTCTTGTTGGTTTATTACTTCCAAACGTTTCGACTGCAATTTCGGCAGCCGTCTTCAGTATCGTGGACGAAGTACTCTTCGCGACGTATCAACTGAATCTGAAACCTCCTTCACTTCGACTGTGCCATTTATATGCGTATCTGTGCTAGTTTTTTGGAATCTGGCACACAGCCCTAATGAGCGCAAGCATAAAATCGCCAAATACCAGTTGCACCAAAAAATCGCGTGCGGACACGCATATAAATCTCACAGTAGAAGCGAAGAAGGTTTCACTTTTAGTTGATACGTCGCGAAAAGTACTTAATCCGCGCCACTGAAGATGGCTGCAGCTAGTTGCAGTGGAAATGTTTGGACGTAATAAACAAAAAGGACCACGGCATAATAGCACGAAAATAAACAAAATAAAAAGTAAAACGTAATTTTTCTCTATGTTTCTCATCATAGAGAACTGATTGTTGCAGAAAATTGATTCCTTATCAGTAAGCTTTTATTAACCGACTTCCTGAATACGCTGAATACCAGTAAGCTTTCTTATTTTCCCCACATTTTTCTGTTTTCAGTTTTTTCTTTATTTTTCCCTATTTTTTTCTATTTTTCACCATTTTTCCTTATTTTTATTTACTATTTTTTCTTATTTTCCCACATTTTTCACTGTTTTCCCATATGTTTCCCTCTTTTTCCAAATTTTTCTCTATTTATCTCCAATTTTTGTTTTCTGTTTTTTTCAATTTTTGCCTTTTTTTCAATATTTTGCCCTATTTTTTCCTATTTTTCCTAATTTTCGTACTTTTAATGTTTTTCATTATTTTTTCCAGTTTTTACCTATAATTTTCTATTTTTTTCTATTTTCCCTTTTTCCATTATTTTCCGCTTTTTTTCCTATTTTCCACAATTTTCCTATTCCTATTTTCCTATTTTCTCTATTTTGATATAAATTTACTGTTTTTTCCTATTTTTCAGTCTTTGTTTTTATTTTTTACTACTTGTCCCTATTTGTATTTAATTTTCTCTATTTTGGCCTTTTTTTCTGTATTTTTTCCATATTTTCTCGTACTTTTTTCCCATTTTTAACTATTTTCTCCATTTTTCTTTGTTTCCCCATTTTCTGTGTTTCCCTATTTTGCCACATTTTTCCTATTTTTCACAATTTTTCCCTATTTTTCATATTTCTTCATAGTTTTGCTGTTTTTTTGCTCTATTTTCCATTATTTTTCTCTATTTTGTCGCTTTTATCATTTTGCTCTATTTTTCAATTTTCCACCATTTTCCCATTTTTCCTTTTTTTTCCAATTTTTTCTATTTCTTTCCTGTTTTCCATTATTTTTTCTTTTTATTTATTTTTGGTTATATTTCCATATTTGTAATTGTTTTTCCCTATTTCGCCATATTATCCTCATTTATCCCTATTTTCCCTACTTTTCCCTATTTTAACTACTTTCCCTATTTTTATCTATTTTCTCCATTTTTTGCTATTTTCTATATTTTTTATTTCTTTATCTGCTTCCTGTTTTCTGCTTTTTGTCCGTATTTATCCCTATTATTCTCCATTTTACCCATTTTCCTTTTTTTTTCAATTTTCCTTTTTTCGCTATTTTTCCTTTTTTCTATTTCCACTATTTTCTCATATGTTTCCCTATTTTCAATATTTTCTCTAATTTTGGTATTTTCAATATTTGGCCCCTTTTTGTCCGACTTTCCCTTATTTTATTTCTATTTTCCTTATTTTTTCCTATTTCCCTGTTTTTCGCTATTTTCCCCTATTTTTATCTATTATTTACTATTTTTCTACCGTCGTGTATATATAGATGTACTTATTCTAAGTAAGCCACTATTTTTCACCCTTTTCTACCCCTTAAAATCAAAATTTCGCAAATCCTTTCTTAGTGGGTGTCTATATTATGAGCATAATACACTCTCTGGGTTAAGTAGATTTTGCTGTGAGTTGATTCTATGTCAGTTAGTCAGTCAATCAGTCAGGACTTTGTGCTTATATTATAGATAGGGCAAAATTCCATAGAGATGAAAAAATTTATTTCCATAAGTCACATCTAGCGACGGTGGTCAGCCATAAGATTAAATTAATTGATTTAATCAATTGTTTTAAATAATCGACTGACTGGTAATATTTATTTGCGTTAGTTTTAAGATTAGTAACCATTCAAATCCATTATCTGAGTCCGTTGAACTTTTTGAGGCTACCTTAAAATTAAAATTTTATACCGTTAAAACTACTAATTTGTAAGTTTAAATAATTAGAAACAATCCGCAAACACTTTTTATAGTCCAAATGTCAAACGATTGCTAAAATGAGAAATTTAACATTGAGCATGTATTATAAACAACTCTTTTATTATTTCTGAATTTTTAAATTTAATTTAGACTTTTGGCCAGAATTAATTACTATTATTTTATTTTTATTTGATTATATATTTTGTTTAAATTTAATACTTGACTTATAATTATTTAATTATAAATTTTAAAGGTACTAACTATCGATACCGTTCTTTATTTTTAGAAAAATATTATACTGAAAAAATAACAATAAAAAGTATTGATTTTTTCAGTAAAATTTATTAAATGTTTAGATAATTAAATTATGAATTATAATTTTAGATGCGTTTCAACTTATTGGAAGTAGCATTTGTGCACTATTAGTTGACAAGATCGGAAGAAAGATTTGCTTAATGATTTCCACACTTGGTATTGGAATCTTTTTGGTACCAATTGCCATACATGCAGCACTAAGAACTAGTTACAGAGACATTGAGCCTTTACCAACTATAAACATTATTTTCGTCATCGCATTTTTAATATTCTTCAATATTGGAATAAGTCCCGTACCGCAAATACTGCTTGGTGAGCTATTTCCATTGCGAACGAAAACAGTAGCAGTGACAGTTTTAGTCAGTATCCAACAAGTTACTGTTTTTATTGCGGGGACGTTTTATCCAGAAATAACTTATGCGATTGGCTATACCGCTTGTCTATTTATATGTATGGTGTCTATGTTTGCTGCAACTGGATTGATTTATTTCCTTGTTTTGGAAACCAAACAAAAGAGTCTACAAGAGATTCAATTAGCATTGAAAAATAAATAAAATAAACAATATAAATGTCTTTCATTTCTGAAATTATTGTAAATATTATAAATGTTTTAATAGATAATAAAATATATTACCTCTTATCGTGTGAGTTCGAGTTAACTCGGGCATGGTAAACAGGCCAAAATGTGCTTATTTTATATGGTACTGAAATTTTTACACAAGGAAATAATCAATATTTGACAATTTTGAATATATTTTTTAAATAAATGCTATTGTTATTCCTGTTGAAAAAGTATAACAGCATATTATTTAAAAAGCGATAATGTAGGTCATAACTCACGCATATGAAATTAGCAGCACGAGCCACAGGCGAGTGCTGTAATTCATCAAGTTAGTTATGACCTACATTACCGCAATCTTTTAATTACACATTCATTTCCAATTGCTATTATAACATCTTTGTAAAATTTCTATGCGTATCAGCTTTAAAATTTCCAACAATTTACTGCACACTATTTACATACAGAATTATAGTAGGATCCCAGAAGGTAATAATAACTCATTACCTTTGTATTCGGTTCGTAAAAATACATTCCTCTCCATAACTCAGGCTATTTGTTTATGGATACTATTAACTGCTCAAAAGCAGTTGACTAATTAATATATAACTTAATATCAGTAGATAAATAGATATTTTTACTGATAAAACTATGTTTTTTTTGAAACAGCAATTTGTAAAGAAAGATAAGAAAAGTTGACGTACGTGGAAGATTGCATTATTGGGCTCTTTTCTGTAAACGTGATTGAAAATTCAAAATAAAAATAAAAGTTTAGATTAATTGTGTATTTTTTGCCAAAATAAAGTTGTAAAATGGGTCTTCTTAAATAACAAAATTGATTTTTTTGCCGGCTTTTTTCAAAAAAATGTGTGCGGTAAGGGGTTAATCCCATAACGTAGAGGTCCTTTAGTCGCCGAGGGTATTTTTACTCATGACACGACAATCCTTCTCGAAAAATTCTTCCCCAGACAATTCTTTCTCACGACAATCCTTGTGGGACAATCATTTTCCAAACATTTCTTCCCTAGGAAATCGAGGTACTTAGTGTGAAAGAAAATGCTACTATCAGAAGACAAGATAATCAAGATGTACAAGAAGTGAGAGAAAAATTTTTTGAATAAAAAAAGCTCAGCGATAAACTTAAGAAAAATGAGATAGAAAGAAAATGATACAATCAGAAGACAAGATAATCAAGATGTACAAAAAGTAAGTGAAATTTTTTTTGGAATAAGAAAAGCTCAGGGAGAAAGTGAAGAAAAATGAGATAGGAAGAAAATGATACTATCAGAAAACAAGATAATCAAGATATACAAGAAGTGAGAGAAAATTTTTTTGAATAAGAAAAACTCAGGGAAAAACTTAAGAAAAATGAGATAGGAAACAAATGATAGTATCAGAAGACAAGATAATCAAGATACACAAGAAGTGAGAGAAAATTTTTTTGAATAAGAAAAGCTCAGGGAGAATCTTAAGAAAAATGTTATAGGAAGAAAATGATACTATCAGAAGACAAGATAATCAAGATATAGAAGAAGTGAGAGAAAATTTTCTTGAATAAGAAAAGCTCAGGGAGAAACTTAAGAAAAATGAGATAGGAAGAAAATGATAGTATCAGAAGACAAGATAATCAAGAAATAGAAGAAGTGAGAGAAAATTTTTTTGAATAAGAAAAGCTCAGGGAGCAACTTAAGAAAAATGAGATAGAAAGAAAATGATACTATCAGAAGATAAGATAATAAAGATATACAAGAAATGAGAGAAAATTTTTTTGTAATAAGAAAAACTCAACGAGAAACTTAAGAAAAATGAGATAGAAAGAAAATGATACTATCAGAGACAAGATAATCAAGATATACAAGAAGTGAGAGAAATTTTTTTTGAATAAGAAAAGCTCAGGGAGAAACTGAAGAAAAATGAGATAGGAAGAAAATGATACTATCAGAAGACAAGATAATCAAGATATACAAGAAGTGAGAGAAAATTTTTTTTAATAAGAAAAGGTCAGGGAGAAACTTAAGAAAAATGAGATAGGAAGAAAATGATAGAAGACAAGATAATCAAGATGTACAAGAAGTGAGATGTACAAGAAGTGAGAGTAAATTTTTTTGAATAAGAAAAGCTCAGGGAGAAACTTAAGAAAAATGAGATAGAAAGAAAATGATACTATCAGAAGACAAGATAATCAAGATGTACAAGAAGTGAGAGAAAAATTTTTTGAATAAGAAAAGCTCAGCAAGAAAAATGAGATACATCAAGACGTATTTATTTAATGTATAATTATTAAAATTTGTCACACAAAAAACAATGTGAAAGATTAATTGGCCGGACATCACTTTAGAAATGGTTTCAAATGACGTTCTCAACTTGGGGAAATGAGACACGTTAATCGAGAATAAAATAGTTATTAATGCAACACGTGTGTAAAGTGATACTTTTTTTATGAGTGAAAAAAGACCGTTACACACTAGTTGCATATAATATTTTTTCTGCTACTATGCGTAAAGTACTTACTTTACGCACGCTAAGGAGTGTGTAAATTTTAACTTTTTTTCACTAGTACGTAAAGTAAAATAAAATTTGCAAAGTAACTTCTTCGTATGCGCAACACATTTTTTTGCAATGTCCTTATGATTTTTATCTAGCCAAAATTCTTTGTGCCAAAAAAGAACTGGTTAACTTTAAGACTGTGCAAAAAGCTTCATGTAGTATATTGCTTATTTCATACTTAATACCTACATATTTTTTGGTAGTAGAAAAAATATTGTACGCAACTTATGTGTAAAGCGCCTGTTTTTACTACTGTAAGTATCTTCGGGGCGGCTTGCGGCCGAGGCAAGACAATTTTGAGGTCGCCAAAAAGTATCGCGGCCGTGGTATACACACTATTTGTGCTCTTATAACTTGTTTATTGCATATGGATTGAAAGTTAAGTACAAGAGTCCGTATGTATAGTGTTATACTAGTCAGAATTAAGCTTAGTATTTTATTGGATGGACTTGGTGTGATCAATATTTATTCAATGATATTTCACAATATTTCTTTTGACTTTTCACTAACTTCATAAGTGTTATCATTAAAGCTGTAAATAAGGTGTGAATTCCTCAATACAAAATAAACAATGTTCCGTTTTTTGTGCTACCCTATTATTTTCATTATTCCTCTACTTAATATATTTTAATTTCATACTCGTTTGATATCCCCTCATTTCCTCGCGTCATGTCTTCTCTTGGTATTCCTATAAAATGTCTCTCCTATGTTAATAATGTTCTTCTCTTTGCCTATTCAGTCAAAATAATTGACTTTTATATCGTTCGTGTCGCTTACTGAAGATTTCTTTTCTCTCCCCCTCATTTTATAGGGTAAGTTTTTATTATATTATATTTTCACCAAGATTCTTGGATATTATTATTAATTATTTCGAAGCTTTTAACTTTTATTTACTGTTATTTTAATTCTTTTAATGCCGGTATATATATATATATATTTTTCTTATATTTACTCAAAAGTTCATATTTCATTTTTTTATAACAATATAAATTATCTGATGTCTGTGTCTCGTTTTACAAAAAGAGAATATATTTTTAAATTTATTTTTACAGATTGTCTTAGAATTTAATTCATTTCAATTATTTTTATATTTCATATTTTGATCTAAAATTCATGTATTTTATTTTAATATTATAATTGTTTTATATTCTTTTGCAAAAACAGAGCCCACGAAATCTGGCAATTTATAAGATTTTTGTCGTATATGTACTTTATGTGAACTTTTAAGATTTTTTCCTTTGGACCAATTTTTTTCCTTCGGAACAAGTTTTTTTTCCTTTGGACCAAGTTTTTTTTTCCTTTGGACCAATTTTTTTTCTTTGTACCAAGTTTTTTTTCCTTGGACGACATTTTTTTCTTTGGCACTAGGTTCTTTTGGACCAAGCTTGCGTTCCTTTGACTACATTTTTCCTCGACCACGTTTTCTTGGACAACGTTTTTGGACCAAACTATCCAGTTTCATTTAGAGAAGGAAGATAAGAAAAACCTTAAGAAAATCTAAGTTTTTTTTTTTAAAGAATAAATAATCTTTGGAGCTTTCATTTACCGTTAAATAAAACAAATATATCGTTTAATTTGAGTTTAATTTCCTTAAACATACAAAAAGAAAGAAAGGACGGATTTTGAAACATATCGTAGTTTTTTTGTCAATTGTTTCTAATTACATTAAAAAATCAATAAGACTAGCGTCCAAAATTTTTTTTGAGCTTAATAACATTAATTATTTATTATCAACAAAATAAAGTATCGTTTCAACAATAACGGATCGATGAAGTCTATTCTAAGATATTTTATTGACTCTATAACTACTCCAATATGATTATCAGTAAAGGGTCTATTACTTTTACTAAAATACCTACAATTTAAGATTGTAAACCGAAAATAGTGGGCAGATATGTTTTTAGTTTTTATCTTCGATTATAAGTTGGGTAGATTTCAGATGATCCCTTCGTCTTTGATCCGCAATTTATCCGATATAAAAAACATACCTATATCGAAAACAGGAGTACGGATCTGTTATTGTGAGGAATTTGCAACCTTTAATGATAATTCTATGGGAGTAGGTAGAAAGTCAAATCTTGGAATGAACTCTACTCCAATTTTCGGTATAAGTACATTTTTAGTGGGGTAGGTAGAAAACCAATGAAATATTATGAAATAGATTTTGTTATAATATATTTTTACCTTTTTGTTTCTTTTTTTTCGTTTGATAGAAATTGTTAAGAAAAGTTTTTAACATAATTGTCTTCAAACATGTATTATTTAGAGAATTAGAGAATAAATACATTCATGAGTGTTAAACCACGTTGGATTTTCCTTTTAAACTATTTACAAATATTTCAAACATTTATTAATTTTGACATTGTACTAAATGTCATTTATGTCCTGGAAGCAATTCCTTTGCATCAACAGCTCAATAAAAATAAATGAAATATTATCGGCACCAAATATTTAATTACAATAAAGTTCAAAGCGATTATTATATAAAGGTATTCAAAGCGTTTCCAACAAGTTTCACCAGGCAAGTGAGCATAATTATATTATTGAGAGCGTTTGACGAGAATTGTAGCTGACGCTGCACTGGCTAATTGATTTTGAAGTAATCTATGATGTGATGAATTAATAATTAAATAATCGTTAAATTATCCAGATATTTGTAGGTTAATTAGTTTGGCATTGTTAACATGTTAACCATTTCAATATATCTTAATCGAAATACATTTTTCAAAAAATTGTTCTATTTTGAAGTTATTGAAAAAAAAATAGATTTTGTTGAAAACAATTAACAGTTTGTTATTGTTTCGATAATTTCCATCCATGGCTTGGGTAAGCGATAATTAAGATTCGCCCTGTATGTGACATTTAAATTTTATTTATTTACAATTTCGGACACGCTTTAGAATGTAGAACAAATTTCAAAATTTTAAAAGAACGTTTGTTTGAAGACACTTTTTTATTTTGCAAGGTGAACAAATAAACTTAATTTCGCTTACTCAGCAGAAGAGGTGTTTTTTGGCAGTTAGCTCGAAAGAGATATTTTTTGATATTCATATTAGGGACTCGATGAAGAGAACATAAAAAATTAACAGTGCGTCTCCTCAAAAACGAGTGTCCTCAGCAGTAGGATATGTAAGATAGAGTAAGTATAATTTTGTACAATTATTTTTGAGACGTTCGTATTTTTATATTCTTTCATTTAATAAATTTGTTACGTTTATTGTTGAATTAGTTTTTTTTTGATTTCTGGTAACTCTACGTTGCTGAGGTATGTTGGAAACTACACCCCAGAGTAAATTTAGGGATTAATATTTCAGATTTTTTAGACCCTTTTTGAGTTATCCAAAATCGGCGCCTAGAATTGCGGTCCGATTTTAATAATTCGGTACTCGAAATGCGGACCAAGCCAAGAAGCCCCCTCTTTTAAAATCCATGAATTGCGGACTAGGCTTAATTTTATATAACTACCGGTAATAGTAATAAAAATTAGGGAATCATAAATTATTGTCATTTTACTTTTTTTATTTTAAATAAGAAAATTATCAGTTTTTACAGAAATTAATTTTGAATCAGTTTATTATAATAAATATTCTGGGTAGAAAATTTGTATAAAAGTGTTGTTAATGTACTTAATCTAAAATGTATTTATTGTTCATTTTATGTAAAGGAAATTCCTTTAGTTTAAATTTTGCCGCGCTCTCCCGAGCGTCGGTGCAATACCAACATAGACGATGAAACTATCAAGAGTGTCAATCAGAAGTTTATTATATCCACGTTTGAATTTTGTGTTCAATGATTTATTAATTACTTGTAGTTAGGAATCGATATTGTGTTTAGCAGCATTAAATGTCGTTTCTTTGTTACAGGTCAGGTTTTTATAAATAGTGTACAAACATGTAAATAATAAACATAAATCCTTTGTTAGAGTAACAGAGAAACCCAGTTATTGCCTTAATTTGCTAATTATAAAACACACTATAAAACAACATTACAAAGTTATATCAATGAAAATGGAAAAGTTAATTCAAATTCTCTATATTGGGATCGAACGATGGAAAGTCGAACATAACCTGAATAACTTCAATCGAAACTCCAGATAGAAGTATTTTCGATGTCCCAGATAAATTTAAACAAACATTGCGAATTCTAACACATAGACAAAAATAAAAAAATCGCTCAAGACAAGACGTCAGATACGAAATCTATGGATACCAGTAGATGAAGAAATAAGGAAAACCTATCTTGATGAAGGTGAAAATATACAGTTTGGAGATTGATATTTAGAGGAAAATAACCAGCATAAAACCACTGATAGTGGAAATGTACCAAAAACCCAAAATTTATAGGCCTCGGGCTCACGCCTAAAAAATTTTGTGATTACCTAACCGATAAGACTTCCTATATATGTTCTTTATGTCTAGTCGGACAAATGTGGTTGAGTTGGGAAATTCTGGGTGGGGGGCGTTTTTGTTTGTGACCCATCCAAACTCATTGATTTAATGCATAAGAAAAATTAAAGAACTTAACATAGTTTCTCTTTCAATCGCAAGTTTTTTTAATTTAAAAGCGAAAAACATATTGTCGGACAAATATATTGGGCTTTTTGGCGCGTCCGACAACCCAACAATGGCAAAGTTATGACTCTATAAAATTTAGTCCATCACAGCTGATTTTTGCAGAATCGTTTAATGAAAATATTGAAATTTAACTGGTAAACTTGTCCGACAATTTTTTGGACGGATACTTGTTGCCGGACGCGCTAAAGTAAAGGGTTTTATGCAAGTCTTATATTTACTACCTCACATATAATTTTTATTTTGTCCTTTTTGTAATAATGTTTACAACACATTGGATCATCTGTCCGACAATAATATTAGGTATTTTAGGAAAAAAAAATAAAAAAAACATGCTACATTTTGAACAATTTATGTACATTAATTATTAGTATGTCATAAAACGTCAGCTTTTCAAGCATCGTGGTTTGTGTCACTGATGAATCACTGATAAAAATCATGAAAATGGATTGTTTTTTGTATAGTTTTTTGAGTGATAACCACCCTAAATATCGATAAAATAGGGAAGAAGTAAAAAAATATATTTTATACACTTTTATATAAGATAAAATTACAATAAAAATGAAGACACATGTTTCTAAAAAAAAAGTAGGAATAGCAGTGGGATTCAAACCCACGTCTCCAAAGAGTTTCGTGCTTAAAATAGCTCATTAGACCACTGACGGCCGTATTCACCATTTTTACTATAACTCTCTGATAGCTAACAGTGAGTAAAGACTTATCTATCTGTTAGTCACTTTCCGTATTCACCATGAAATAGAATGCTTCTGTTTATTAACAGTAGGTTAATAAAAAGTAACTGGTTTTTATGTTTGTAACAACTTGACTTTCGTTATTTTTATTATTTTTAAGTGATTCGCTTACCTAGTAGTTATAAAAAATATATAAAATATTTAGAAAACAAAAAACCAAATCAGTTTTTAATAAATAGAAGCAGGAATGCTGGGAAAAGTTGGCCTGGGAATTCAATGCCAGTCAAACGAGTGGTCTCAGAACAGGCACACAATTAAAAAGCCTGTTTGAGCAGATGAAAAAGCTTGCTAAACAGCATAGGGCCGATGAAAAGGTATTGTAAGGGGCAATTCCAATATCATCCAAACCATATTCTTCAATCATATGGTCGTCAATAATGACCCTTTCTTCTAAACACAGGTTATGTAAAACAGCTACTGCAACTATTATGCGGCCTACAGCTCTTTATCAACTCTAATCCCTATTGATAAGCAGGGAAATCTTCTTTTGCAGATACCAAATAACCGTTCCCTGGATTTCTGCTAAAAATTTGAGTTCTGATATAACGCTGCTCCGGTAGAGTCTGTGGAGTTGCTAAATAAACCTTGCACGCATAACCTCTATCTCCAACAAGAGTGAATGGGGAAAATTCATTAGTCTCAAACCGTCTTCTTATAAGCGAATCGTTAAAAATCGTTGAATCATGAACAGATCCGGGCCATCGAGCTACTATATCATTAATTTTAAGGTTAGCATCACAAACAACTTACGTATTGATGCTAAACGAACCCTTTCTATTCCTGTAAACTTCTGGAACATTTCCTCCAGGCGATTGTATTTTAATATGGAATCAATCGAGAGATTCAATTATACCTGGCATTCCTCCAATATTAAAAAAATTTAAACAGTTTCCCTTTTCGTCTGTCAATTTTAACAAATTGTGGACACAATGCTGCTATACATCTTGTTACTTTGCCCACAATTCTTTTTTTTACAACTCTCGGTCGCCGTGGAATATAATCTTCACTTTCTGATGAAGACGATAATAAATTATGAAATTCTATTCTTTCCATATTTGCCTTTAACTACTTTAAACTTTAACAAGACTGTAAAACAACTAAAAACAAATACAAATAATCATGGAGAAAGGAATAAATAAAATAATTATTAATAAATGACAATTATCATGTCATCCTTAATGCATGCGCATATAAAATTTCAATCGGTAACAGTGAGTTAAGTTTCTTAACAGCCCAAATTCTAGCTGTTAACTTTAACTCTTTGATAACCGCAAAATATGGTTGGTGAATACAAAAAAATATTTTAACTGACTGATAGGCGACGTAACCCTCTGATAGAGAGATAACTTTTGTTGGTGAATACGGCTGCACGCTACTGATTGTCAGATTTAGTCTAATGTTTGACATAAACAAGAATTGTTATATTATTTTAATTTAATTTATTTGTAATACATATTATATATTAAATTTAGGTTTCTCTGTACTCATTCTGTATATAAACTTTAAATATGCGAAGGATCAGACGTCGCCGTCCGCGCAATAAAATTAGAAAGGGGTCGGATGTTTTGTCTTATTAATATAGAGATTATTTAAAAATTTCGCTTTTTTTGTCCGACTTTTAATTCTACCTAATATTTTTGTCGGGCAATTACATCACTGATCAAAAAATAGAATATTTCATACTCCTTGTCTTTGTTCGACAAAAGGTAGTAATTATAGAAGTTCCATAAAGCACTTGACTTAAGCGCGTCCGACAACAAGTATCCCTCTAAAAATTTATCGGACAAGTTTACCAGTTAATTTTCAATATTTTCATTAAACGATTCTGCAAAAATCAGCTGCGAAGTACAAAATTTTTTTGACGTCATAACTTTAACATGTCCTAGGTGTCGGACGCGCCAAAAAGTCCAATATTTTTGGCTGACACTTCGTTTTCTGCTTTTGAATTAAAAAACTTGCAATTGAAAAAAAAACTATGTTTAGGTCGTGGAAAACAGTCGCTATTTTACTTATAGAATATAAAATGAGTATTTAATTTCTCTGTTTCAATATCTACTATTAATCAATAGTTACCAATAACTTATTTATCGGTAGAATATAAAACTACATTCAGTGCATTAACAAAAACAAAGCCAAAAATTTAACTAAAAACGAATAGTTTTTTGAATGAAAACATAATTGATTCCGTTTTTATTTCAGTCCAAATAAAAATAACCAGAATATTTCCCTTTTCCATACAAACATATTGTACATATGCAGGTTTTCTGTATAAAATTGTTTCAGGCACTATATGACAAAGCGTATGCTCTCACCGCTATGCTGTTGTAACAACCGTTTCCGGGTTATAACATGATTGAAATCATAGTTTAAATTTACTCTGTCAACGTTGACACAGGTCGGTATGTGGAACTGGAATGTTTCAGTTTGGAAAACACTTACAGCGAGGCCCACTTGTACCAGGTGATTTTAGGGTATAACCTAGTTAACACGATAGTTCAGTTATTTCCCTGAGGTGACTATAGGTATTACACTAGTTCGTCCTATTGTATCACATCTATTTATTATAAGAGCTATGTTAGTATTATTACGTAGATATGAGGTATTGTACAAGAATTTATTCAAAAATATTTAATAATATGAACAAATAAAAATTCAAAGTCTAATACCGCATAAATTTTAATGAAAAGTTCGCAACTAGTTTCGGCATACTAATGCCATCACCGGGGCTATAATACAATGTTTAACGTAAGTAACCAAAAAGGGAGCAATACGGTATAGTTGAGACTTACCAAAGAGTTGTAATATTAATTAGGAAAATTATTATTAGTTGTACTAAGTGCTAGTTACATAACTAGAGCGCGCACTTAAATAAAGTTCAGTATAAAAACATTATTGAGTTTAAATTAATTTTATGGTACGAAAAGGCGGATGTGGCACATAGTAAAAGTAACGATAAACAAAATTAAAGACTGGGAGCAACCTCACTCGGTTAGGGAAGAATAAAGGAGGGTACAGATTTAAAATTTCTTAGGCATCGTGGCAGGAAGTCGGGCACCATAATAGTATGTCCACTAAAATGTAGCTTAATTGGTACCATATTTATTACCGAAGTAATTTTTGCATCAGATTTAAAACAACGCTGTAAGAGAGTAATGCCGTACTAAATGGATACACTGTATAACTCGAAGTTGGCTGCATAGGTAACTCCAGACCTGAACTGAAGCGCCAAAAGCGATGAAAGAAGGTTGCAATTTTATGTTTTGTTTTAAGTTTACTAAAAGAACTTGATGCTGTTAAAAACTTACTACGAAATGAAAATTTTACGGTTGGGGGATATTTATAAATTCTAACAAAGAGGACTATAAATATAGGCAAGTTGACGGAAGAATGGAAAAAGAAGCGGCAATATATAAAATTCTTGAAGATACTGATAGTGTACTAAAAGGCCGCTGGTAGGAACAAAAAAAAATTTTTATCACAAACGAAATCCCCTCTTGAACCGAGTTATATGCAAGTGACCGCAGGGTTTTAAATACTTGCGTACAGCCAATTTACATAAAATAGCTACAAATCGTTGAAATGCGGGTTGAGACGAAGCCGAAATTTTTAAATTTGGCTAAAAACTACTTGCTGCGACGCTTTAGTATAGTATCGATTAGTTATTTAAATAAAAAAAAATTAATGACTTTTCTTTAATGTTAACCAAAAATTTAAGTTAAGGATAATTTTCTTAATGAATCACAAGTAACTTAAAATAAAATCATTTTAACTCAAAATTAAAATAAATCTGCAGACTTTTATAAATCTTAACTTGAAATTTTAGATTTGGATGACACACATGCTCATTTCTTTATTGGCTCATAACTTTTGAACCACCCTGTAACCCTATATATTTTTTTGATATTTGGCACACGCGTTCATTCTGTCCTGACCAATCGATTGAGGAATTAACAATATAGCAAATTCAGGACGAGCTTGACTAAAAATTAAAAACCTCTTTCTGCTCGAAAACAACACCTTGTATATTTGAATTTCTAATTTTTAAGAACAGTATACATCTGGAAATGCTATTCTAGCATAAATTCCTGTTTAAAGCTACGTTTTGTATTTGGTCCTTGTATATATCAATATCATTAGAAAGTTGTAGGTCAGTACTTAATCGATTTATCTTTAAAACACCCTGTATATTGATTTTTTTTATCAAAAATAAGTAATTTTGTACTTAAAAATTACAGTAAATTAAATTAATACCTTTATAAACTTATTGGAAACTGAGCTATTTGGGGTGGATAACTGAGAGTTGTCGTAAACACGTGCTAATATAATTTAGATTCTCCCACAGGTAATTAACAAGATTCTGCTATTAAACTGACATGACATACATATATTTGTAGATGTAATTTAGTTGTTACTACTCATCAAAATATTAATATTATATTACATTTTTTACTAATGGTGACAAACATTAAAAAGATATAAGATCAGAATTTATAACGTTCGATTTAGATTTTTTAGTGACATACCACTTGGCTTCGGCAGTTAGATTTTAATCCCTAATTTTAAAAGTTTCATAGGTAATTTGGCTCCCTATAAGAATTATAGGAATTAAGGTAGGTACCTGAGTTTCAAGATTACTTATATAAAAATAAAATTTTTGTATGTATTATTCATATCAAAAGCTATTTTAGCGAATTTACAATATTAATAGAGTTTAAAGTAGCAGTTTAAAAAAATACCGGAAAAATTAGGTGCATTTCTAAGTTTCCCCTTATTTAACGTCAAAGTGAGGGGTCAATACATTTGAATATCATGTAATCGTTGACCGTTGGCACTAATTATTAAGCTTTTGGTTGTTAGGAAAATACAGAAACAAGAGTTGTTTCGAGATCAATTTCGCAGAAATCTTACCTAAACGTACTGCACTTCACGAATTTGGTGATTACTTACCACCTCATATGTGGACTGAATAGCGAGGGCTTCAACTCGAAATTCAACTCCTTATTTTAAAATCACCATTGTAATGCATTAAGCGGTATTTTAGCGCCATAGTCCAGGTTTCGGATTGCCTCGGCGTCACATTTCGTTTATAGTATTAAGGCCACTTGCACCGGGCACGGGGCAGCGTCTGTGAATAATTAACACTCTAGGTGTCCTTATGATTTCGAAACTCACAACTAAATGGATAAATAAAAAGTAGCCAAATGAAAAATAACTGTCTTTATTATAATACCAGAAGCATGGGGGTATATAAAACCCGGAGAGGAAGGGGTGAAAGGTGTGTAATGTGTTATTAGGGCAAACCAAAAGAAAACTTGCGGTAATGAAAAAAAAAGATGCGTGCAAACATATAATGGTCAGTGCGTAATGAAACAGGTTATTATTATGGTCGATTATTAAATGGTTCGTGCACATGTGAAGATAGGAAAATATACACTTCGAACAAAGTGCTATTTCTTCCTAACTATCCCCTGTATACGGTACCAATTTATTTGGCTGTGATTTCTTACAACAACAAAATGTTATTATTAAAACTTAGATTACGTTTCCCGGTGTAAATATTTTAGGCGGTGATTTATATCAACAACCAAGGTACTTATTATGCAAAGTGAATCGCGGTATTTTTAGGCGGTGATTTCGACAACCAATGATTATTATTATTCAAAACTTTAAATCGTTCCCTCTATATACGGTACAATTTTTCTTTGCAGGGATTTCTCACAACAACCAATGTACTTATTATTGCAAAGTGAATCACGGTATTTTTAGGCGGTGATTTCTCACAGCAACCAGTTATTAATAAAATAGCGATTTACTTTTAATACCTGTTTACCTCACCGTTATCTGGATGTGCAGTTGCTAGTCTGACCTGGTGGTCAGCTTGCTGGTACTCGTACAACTGAATTTTATTTGTCCTCCACTGAGAACGAAACCTTCAATCTCCCACTCTATAGTCTAGATTGGTATCCGGACTCGGAAGGAGCCTTAAGCTTGAGCGGAAGCAATCATTTCGACTTAGTACTAATCTTCAATATTTGATATCTTCAAAATCTAATATTTCTAAAAAGAAGCGTCTAGACTCCAATTGCCAGTCGAGTGCCCATCGCTGTTGCCATCGATCTTGTGCGAATATCGCATGTGATAGTTATTGTACGTTAATTTGAAAGTTTGATTATTTATCGTCATACGTAGTGTGGTCCAGTGTTAGAGTGTATGCTTTACTCATTAAAGTTCCTGGTTCGAATCCCGAGGCAATATTTTTTTATTTTTATTTTTAATACACAGGTTAGATTTAGATAGTTAAGACTTCTTTTAATAAAATCAATATTTTTTTTATTTTTTTTTAAATACACAGGCATGACATAAAGAGAACATAAAGTTCACAAAAAGGCATATAAAATGTATCTTCTTGTGTCTTGAAAACTTCATCATCTGATGTGCTCTTTGTCATACTGATTACAACTTAGGAAGTACTAATTGGGGAACTAAAAGATGAAGATGAAGAAGCATACTTTTACTGAAGTAAAGTTTTGAAAGATTAAAGAGAAATAAATTTTAGTAGTTAAATGAAAAATATGCAATATAGACTTACCTAATTAATAATTATAAGGCTCACAAATAAATTTTTAAATCATAAAATTTGCAAATAAACCAGAACTCAGCTCTAACCAGTTACCAGATTGAATTGTATATAAATAAGGTCACGTCTGTCAATGTTAGTGTTCGTTATGTTGTAGAAAGATGATAAAGATGTTCAAATATTTTCTAGTGGGATGGAAAAAGATAACAATATAATCTCGTGTTATAAGAGTATCACCGGAATAGACTGATAATCCTATAAAATAGCAGCAGATTAAGCAATCTTATTGATGTTATGTCACTTACCTTATTTTTGACTTAAACAAAGTAATTTTTTCACTAAAGTGTTTATTTTATCGTATATTATAGAACTGAATTTTATCTCTGTTCATGATTGAAGCTCATTAGAATATGTTAAATTGATGCCGTACAAATTCCTGCCAGACATATATTGAAATGTAATTGTATGTATATGGAAAATAAATATATTACTTGTTAGAACAATAATTTATTTTAGGCTTTGGTACTGCTCCAAGAAATCCTCTTAACGACGGCGGCCAACTAGTGTAAGGTCATTGGAGCCAATAAGTATACGATTAAAATAGTTTTCTGACCACAGGAGCCAACTAGTGTGCATCGGATTTTTATTTGGTTTAATTCTTGCCAATTTTGGAATAAAATACCTGTAATTTTCCAAAACAGTGTGTTCACGATTGGTCTTGTATCAGAAACTTTTTTCATTTGATTTAAAATAAAAAATGCCTAAAGAGTCATTTTCTAATATATTTTTAAACTGAACTAATTTTCAAAGATTTATCATTTACTACAATTTATTGTAAAATTTTAATTAGTATCTCAATTTTCGAAAAATAGAGTAAAATACTAATAATAAACATAAATATTTTATGCTCGCGTTGCTAAAAGCCATTTGATTAAATTCTCTGCATCTAATAAATTTTACCTACCCCGAGGATTTTGATTTTGAGGCCGAAGGCTGCATAATTACATAATAAACACTAAGACAATATAATTAAGAAGGTGTTGCGGCTTTTAATATAACTTCCCTTGTACAACTAATCACGACATAAAACACTTGACTACATAACTAATAGTTACAATGTAAAGGAAGTTTCACATATACATGGTGAAGCAAATTTTATTAAGATTACTAACAATAAGAACATAATAGTAACAGTCTTAGTCAAAAGGTAATTTCTCATTCTATTTTCTTGTTCTTTTTACGGGTTTTTGATTTATGAACTCTCTACACATTTTTAATTAACATGTTATTTTCTTTTTTTATGATTATTAACTTAACATGGAAAAATATGTTGTTGCTATAGAGAAAGAAAATCGGAACAAGTAAATTTTGCCAGGATGAAGATCTTTATACAAACTAACAACACAAGAAATGTAATAGACCTAATTTCACGTTAATATACAAAAAAATCGGTTGTGTCGCCCCAAAACTTTCCCGACGAGTATCCACGAATTCTTTTTCAGATATTTAATGTTAAAGTTTCAAATTTTTACATTTTTTTATTTTTGACAGATGACAGTTGGAGAAATAATTTTGACTGTTCTGAATAGAGTTTTTCAAGTGCTTTCAAATGACATATTACATGTCCCATTCGGTGAAATATTGCATCTGTCGTTTTTTGATGGTGACACTCACGTTAGACACATGTCATACAAAAACTGATGAGTTCTTCGGACGGGTAACCCAAGCCCACATACCAAATTTCAGCTCAATCGGATTAATACTTTTTCAGAAATTTAATGTTAAAGTTTCAAAATTTGCCATTTTTTTATTTTTAACAGGTGACTCTTGGAGAAATAATTTTGACTGTTCTGAATAGAGTTTTTCAAGTGCTTTCAAATTACATATTGCAAGTCGAATTCCGTGACATATTGCATCTGTCGTTTTTTGATAGTGACACTTCCGTTTAACTAATGGATTCTTCCGACGGGTAACCACCCAAACCCCTATACCAAATTTCAGCTTAATCGTATTAAAAGCGTGGCCTCTATCGTGGAAGAACACACACACATACACACAGACAGACAGATAGACAGACAGACAGACAGACTTCCATCTGGAAATGGTCTTAATCGTCTCAGGGGACTCTAAAATCGATATTTGTCTCGAATTTTTTTTTAGCTCGTTCACAATACTTCTAGGAGGTAAGTCGGGAAAGTAATATGACGCATAAAATCCACAACCTTGTAAGATCGACCTTTAGCAAGATTTGCTGCGAACAACATACATCGCGAAAATAAAGCCTAGAGCTGATCTTTAGAACGGCAATGATCTCGTACAAAAAAATTTTTGGCTGGATCATAGAAGATTGATCTTTAAATGCTTCGAGGATTATCAGCTTCACAGAACCTTCAGATAAAAATCGCATGAATGAAGTTTTAATATTATTAATATTATTGATTTCCATACTAATTGATTTTCAATTTGGTTATTTATTTCAGACATAAATATGGAGGAAGATCAGAAGATAAACTAAATCGAGGTGCGAAGCGATAACGATAGTGAAAAAGATTCCAATGAAGATATTGATGATAATGATTTGTAAACTGTATATCAAGTCGATATATGAAATAGTTTTGTTTGACGTCTTAGTCCACATTTCTGGTAGAATCAGGCGTCATTTTCCGTTTATAGTGTGAAGGCAACTTTCATCTGGCAGTGCAGTGGATAAAAACATACTACAGGGGCTGTTATGGTATCGCCTTAGTGGCCAGAAGAGCGGACCTTACCGGCCCTATGAACGGTCTAGGCACGTCTTCCAGGCTGGAGTGGATTGGCCGGATTGATAGCTCCGGGTTACGGTTATAACTGAACTTGACTTCAGCTTGACCTGTGTCTTAAGCCCGCTGAACCGGTACTTCAAATGAATCTCTTTGTCCGCTAGAGCTACAACTTGAACTGCTACTGTAACTAAGACTGCTACTGCAATTGATGATAACGGATTGAATCGTCCTATACGGTAGGGATTTCGGCCTCTAAGAAGTACGGACGCGAGTGTCCATCTGTTTGACGCAGGTTCAACTGGTACGACTGACCTTTTTAAAGAAAGGTTGCCTTTCACATGATTTTAATTTAATTCTAGTCCAATATCGTGCGCGATTTAATTAATATATTTTAATTATCACGGTTATTAAAGTAACTTCATTATAAAAGGTTTTATTTTATGTTGGAGCTTGTTTGCAATATTCGAAAAAATTTAACAACTTTTTGTACTTGTCATAGCAGGTGTTTCTACTACGCAGGATTTTTTTACGACACATTTATAATTTAAGTGCCGTTTTTTTTCATTCAAATTTTACCGATAGTAGCAGAGATGCATGCTAGTGCCTTTCTGTCATTGCTACTGCACTTGATTTTTCTGTACGCGTTTATAATACATAGTTATTTTTTTCATTAAAATTAGGATAAAGAAAATACGTGCTAGTGCGTTATTGATTTTTCTTTAACTATTAATTCTACATCACATTTCAAATGTAAAAATCCTATCTTGATTACAATTGGACCAATTGTAACGGTGGTATATACGTTCTCCCTTCATACTTTCCTTCGTTGTTTCGACACCCGCGGAGGTCCTTGATTGTCATACACGATAGTCTCACTACTTCGAATAAGTTAAATAATTAGTTTATTATTGCAGGAATAGACACTTTTTCTCAAATGCTGCTTCACATATTGAAAAAATGATTTGAAACTTCACAAATTTAAAAATATGACGTTGCCCAATTAAAACAGATTATATTTGGCTATGTTTTTATATCGATAAAACTGGCAACTCTCGTTCTCATTTGTTATATGATTAAAAAAAGGAAATAAGTATGTCAAATTTTTCTACAAACGAACAAAGCTAGAATCTTGGTAATGCTGTAGAAAGTAAAACGTTAGTTATTGGTCAAAAGGAGCAGCGCCACTTTCAAAATATATTAATTACGTTTTATTGATTTTTATTAATTAATGAATATTATAAGAACAATGAAAATCAAAATCAGCAACTAGGTTCTTTAAGCTATTCATTCATTAATATAAAACCAATAAATCCATTCTTAATAAGTTTTTGTCCATAATAAAAACTATTAATAATTATCTGACGTTTTTTTCTAATTTCTAGATTTTAAGGATTAGAACATTCATAATAACCAAAAACAAAATGTGAAATGTCGTTGCAACTTTTTTCTCGGAATCTAATACACATATCGGCTTTGTAAAAGCAATGAATCGGAGTAAAACATGATTCGGTAATCTTGAAATGTTCTTCCGAAAGATTAGTTTTATTGTGACTTTTTATCGATTCATTTCACAATAAAATCGTGAAATATTGTAAGATTTTCTGATTCTCGGTATTCGGAAAATACCTATTAGTCTGAATATCTTTCAGAAGGATTACTAGGAAGCAGTTCTTTTGCTTTAAGATAAAATTGAAATTTAATCTAGACTAAATGTTTAGTTATTAAGATTTTAATATTATTATAAGTTATTATGTTAATATAAAGGGTATTTTATTAGGAAGCATCAAAATTTTAGCTATGATTCTAGAAATCCCCATATGTCGGGTTGGTCGCTCTTTATAATCGAGGTACAGGGCGTTCTATTCATTGTACCCATTTTACTTGCTTCATAACTTTTAAACCACCCTACCCTGTCTATCTGTTTTATATTTGGTACATGTACTCACCTTATCCTGACAAATTAATTGATGAATGAATAAAGTGTCCTGTATCTCAGTTATAAAGAGCGACAAACCCGACATATGAGAGTTCCTAGAATCACCTTGGTGTCAACTATGCAAAGTTATAATTTTGACGTTTCTCAATGAAACACCCTGTATATTTTATAGACAAAACTTCCAGTATAAATACCACTAGGTTATTTTTTGTTTTTGAGCACCATCATATAATTTATTATTATTAATTATGAACACTGTATCAAAAAATTGTTTTTATAAAACATTATAAATACCTAGTGTTTGCACTTTCATATTAATCCATTCCAATAAAACATCCTATTCTTACGAACGCAACCTGATACTATTTTTAATACTACAGTGCCATTTTTTATTTTTTTTTATTCATACAGTATATAATTGATTATTAAGAATGGGACTATTCCGTTGGTGTATGAAAAGTACCATATATGTTTCTTCTTGAGGAATTATTAAACGTACCTTCCAGACAATTAGAAACTTCGTTTGGAACAAATTATTTTAGGTCAAGTTTTCCTTTAAGCTATTAAATATATTTGTAATCGAATTTAGTAGCAATGGTAAACCCTTCACGTGGATTGTAAGCGCCAGGGGCGAGATTTTACCAGGCGCTCAGTGATATGGTGATACAAAGTGAATAGTTATGCATAACATCATTCTTTGCCGACGGCCGTAGTGTACTAACTAACCTATGGCAAGGTTGTGAGACCCACCATGGCTTATGATTTCTAATTAGATGGACGTTTAGAATAACACCAAAAAGTATACAGATGGCTCCAAAATAGAAAAGCATAAAGGCTGGACTATATCGTATGAACATGCATTCTAAACCTGGGATATATAACAACGGTCTTTCAAGCGGAAATGACCGCGATACATGCTTGCATAAATGTGAGATTGCACAAAAAATAAGAGAATGCGCATACTCACAGACATTCAAGCATTCCTTAAAGCAATGAAAAGGATGGAAATTTACTCCAAATTAATGTTAAAGTGTCATAAAAATCTAAATGCCCAGAAAGAACATAAAGATAACTCTTGAAGGGGGTCTGAACATGAAGGCATAAATGGAAATGAGCAGGCAGAAAGCCTGGCTGGTAAAGGACCCAAAAAACCTCTAATTGGCCCACGAATGTGATATTTCCTACCAACATGTAAAGGGTATGCAGGAGCAACAAATAGAGGTCAAACACAGGGAATATTGGATCGAAATATCAAGACTACGACAGTCCAAAGCACTTATAGGTACACCCACGAGAAGAGATAATCTGCTGCTATGCCTAAATAGACGGTAGATTAAAACTGTACAAGGTGTTCTGAAAGGAAACTGCAGACTCAGAAGACAACAAAACTTCATAGAAGTATCCGAAGATTCCCTATGCAGGAAATGTGAGGAAGAGGATGAAACCTCTCTTCATATATTTTACCATTGCCGGAACAGGAACAGGGATAGGAAATGGCACTTAGGGATACAATATCGTAATCCGAAGAGATACCGAAAGCTAACATCAGAAACAATCTGGACTTTGTCAAGAGTACTAGTCCGATGTGAAAACTGGCGATGTACAATAAGCATAGAGTATCAGTACATGTGGGATTTCTCACGACCGATTCAGCTAGAATAGAATAAAACCACCATAAAAAAAATCAGTAAATTAATATCGATTGACTCTCACGCTCACCAATACTGATACAGAAGGCATCGTTAATATTAATTCTACCATTATAAATTTTACGATGTTCTTCCTACTAATTTTTACTATTTGAAATTAGGAACTTCGTAATTAAATAAGGACAAAAATTTTATAAGATTTATATATATATAATTTTTTTCAAGCCGCAGCGCCCTTTTTGCTCTGGTCGTCCTGCCAACGCGACGGCTCTGGTAAACGATATAGAAATTTAATATTGAAATGTTTTAATTTTCCTGAGAAAGTAAAAAAACCCGGAAAAGATATATTTTAAAGGAAAACAGCATTAAAATGTTAAACAAGATTAAAGATAAAAAGGAGATACCACGTTGAATGTCGCCATAGTGAAAAGATATTAAATTTTAAATGTATTTTATAGAAAGGCTAACGGAAAACGTTAACAGATTTCAATAATAAAAAAAAATTAATATTACAAGTAATTGCTTTAGATACTTTATTAAAATAAAGATAAAAATTATATTGTTTTTTTACGATAATAATAAGACACGTATCAATTTGAAGTGTTTGATAAGGAAATCAGCATAAAAAAAATCGGCCTCTAGTACTAGAATCGGTATCCGGTAGAATGTTTATTATCCGAAAAGGTTCAGTATCCAGTAAAAGATTAGTACCCGGAAGAATATATTTGATTTGCATAAACGGTTAACATTTCCAATAATAAAAATCTGACCTTTTGCCATTTTTGAATCAAAAATTTACACATTAACACAAAAAAGTAGGAAAAAAATTGAATATTTTTGTAAATCTGGCAATAATGGTTAGCGTTTTGAAAATATCAAAATCGTATTCTAGGGACCTTAAAACGTGTTTATCCATTGAAAACTCACTACTCAACTTTTAGCATGATTATCTGAAGGGCGAGAGGTAAAAATAGATCAAATGATGGCAGATAGGAAAATTGACTTCAAAAAAAAATATTTAATCAGTGGGAAAAATTAGTGCAGATAGGAAATTATTGGCCCGGTCGGAAAGTTACTTAAAAGGAAAATTATAAGATTTTTCAGTTTTTTGCTATATTGATTAGATATGTTTTACACACTAAGACAGTAATTTATATTTTATGCCTATAACCATAAATCTAAAAAATCTATAAATATATCTTTATTGTTGACCCCTCCTCATTATTCAATTATTTTGGCATTTAGGTACATCAAATTTTCGACAAAACACATTAAATATACTCCAATACACTCACCCTATTTCCGTTGAGTCGTGTGAACAATATAAATAGGGGAGATTATCATTGGTGTATAGGGATTCCTTTCCTCTCAGAGGGTGAATCAGAGAACTTAATATTACATTTAATATTGCGTAACTGCGTACAAACTTGGGTTAATAAGTCAATTCTGAGAGATTTTCTCAAATCCATTTAGAGCCATTTGCACCGATCGACATCTAAACTTGGTTTTTTAAAACTCGCTTAAATATTTAAGTGAAGTTTATTTTCCAAATCATTGCACCGCACATTTTTAAAGCGAGCTTTCTTAAGCGAGTACAAGCGAACTATTGATGGTAATTTTGTTTATTTATAGTTGTGACCACTTTTGTGACTAACTTCATAACAAAAATTCTAACCTGACAAAAATTCAAAAACGGTGTAGTGGCTGTGAAAATATATTTTATGTCGCATGCCTTATTTCTGTAATCTACATGTGTCAAAATGATTGAAAAACGTCAGCGAAGCACTAATTTTTCAAATGAAGAGAAAACAACTATATTAAATATAATAACCAAATATGGAAAGTTAGTTCACTTGGCTCTTCGTAAGGATTATTTCGGATATAAATTTGTCTTGGAAAACCGAAATTAATTATTTGAAGAACATCCAAATCGCCTTCAAAAATATCATCGAAATTCATTTTGTATTTTTAATACAAAAGATGTAGTATAAAAAAAGTACTAAAGATTATAAGAATGTCACACAAACATCAAGCAGTAACAACACTATAGAAAATTTGTTATTTGGATCAAATGGCTGGAAACCATAAAAGTTTGGTTATGAAATAAGGCTTTGTAAATTAAACCCTCAATTCTGACGGTTTAACTTAAACTTTGCTTAGACCACTTTAAACCAAGTTTGTCTGGCTGTACAAATGAATTTTTATTTAAAGCGAGGCTTACTCTAAAGCTGGGTTTAAATTTAGTCGGTGCAAATGGCCCTTAGTAGTCTAAATTTTATAATCGCTGGTTTAAATATGAAATATAACTAAGTAAATTATAGAAGGAAATAACATATTGTAAAATAAAAAAAAAAATTCAGTTATTTTTTTTTAATGTTGAAAAATTTAACGTGTTCTTAATTTTAATGCATCATGGAATATAATATTTGTTTTGTTAGTCTAGTAAGTTTATTGTAAATTATATATTATAGTGGAACTACACTGCCCTTGTCACAGTCGGAAATTCCAAGTTAAAGGTCCTATTAATATGCAAAGTCTGTTTTATTTAGGTCAATACATTTTGTAGATCCTTTTCTGGTTGCAGTTTCCCAGAAGTACCTTCACTTGTCTCAACTCTTGTAGATTTCTTGAAACTTTTTATTTCTGTTTCTTTTTAGACCTTTCAGTATCCCGCAGAATGGTTTTGGTTTCAAAAATGGCATTTTGGCGTAATAATCAGTTGTTTTATTTCCTTTTACTATTTATCTAAGCATTCCCAGACCATCTTAAAGCTGAATAAAACTTCAGCACTTTAATGGCTGCCTGACTGTCAGACATGATGACATTTTCTTACCTGCGGAATCGACTGACAGCTCCGAAATATCCTTCTAACTGTCAGTAGATAGAACGTTCATTAACTTTAACGGTTCTGTAACTAATGACAATGACGTTTAGATTGTGACAATTGCACAAGAAATCAAATTGTAAAGTTTTATTCTAAACGTCATTGTTAAAAGGCCTCTTTGTTTATGTCAAGCAAACTTGATGAAATGAAATACGCTGACCCAAATTAATGTCTTAACTTAAAATTGGATTTAGAGTAGCACAACATGCAAAAATAAAAGGAAAATACTGGTTTTGTAATGGCTGAAAAATATTTAAGTGCTGTTAAACCCAGCGTCAACCAATCAAAAATCTGAAATTTCCGATTTCGCATGATAAACACGAACCTAATGCCATATTAATACTACTGACAGAAGTTTGACATTTCGACCTTTTATTTATTATCTGCAAAAGTAAAATTAAATATGTTTAAACGGTTTAACGATAAGTCGAGAGAATTAATTTTAAATGTGTTAGCCTTTTTCGAGACTCATGCGGACTTCTGTCAATAACAGGGAAAAAGTTGTATTGAAGTGGCAGCGGCGGCGCTCAAAGTTTCTAGGAATAGCCTGTACAGGTTGAAAAAATCGCCCGGAAATTCAGACATCCAATTCACCGCAGCTATGGCGACAAATTATATAGTAAACAAAACTAAGGTAAACTCTATGATTTTACAGGCATTGTATTCAATAATACATAAAATGTATGTAGAAACAGTAACTGTGGAAAAAATTCATCGCCGTTTCAAGCAGGAATGGCCAGATGTATCTTGTTCTGCAAGATCGATAATACTTGGATTCATAAAATTGGATTTAAATTTAAAAAATCAAACAATGGAAATTTTTTAATCGAATTGCCTTCAATCCGTTATAAACGTAAGTCATTTTTAAGAAAATGCACAAATGAGATGAACGCATATTTACTTATTTTTTTCCCTATCAATTTTGATTATTTATGCATTAGGTAAAACGGTAAAACTTAATACTTTTACAAACATATACGTCCATTTTCATTTTATAGGACTGAATAATTTGAAATGAATACCTTTTCCAAATACACGTTCATTTCTCCTTAAAAACTTAGTGGTGGTACGGCAATGTTTACATGCATTCAACTGAATTAAAATTCGACGTACGAAAAGTAACTAAATTTTAGTAAACTTTTGTTTTGTGCCTTGGTGAATTTCCTTTAGTATAGCAACAACCTATTAGAGAGCCACCAACAAACTAATTTATTAATAGAAAGAATTTCAAAACATTGTTGAATAAAAATAAAACAAGATAATTTACTAAGTATAACTCTCAACTGTGTGATCAATATTTTTCACAAAAAGGCGATATCGAAGATGAAAATAGTAAATAAGCATTTTTGACTATTAACTTATTTTATATTACCTTCATGGTTTCTGCATGTTTTGAATATTACTATTTTTCATTCTGAAAGTTTGTTAACATTTGTATTGGTTTATTATTAGAACATAATTTTATTAACTATTTTTAAATGAATCTTGATAATGAACCACTGTAATTTCTATATTAATTTTTTAAAACCGAATAATGCCATAAAAATGACTTTGAATTTATCATTTTACATTTTCCGCGCGAAAACGCCAGCCACCATTGCTGACTGGCTTTGTGTTGTCATCCTCATAGTAAATAGCACGTGTCTGCAGTGCAAAGCAAAAGAATAAAAATATTTTCGGGTTAATAATGAATTATAATCCTTGGTGTTTTGTGTCCGAATGCAAGAAAACTGGCGTAAAAACGCCGGGAAAGTTACGGATTCAAGTGCCAACTGATATAAACATGAGTAAATACTTGATTAAAACTGGCAAAAAGAAATTCGAAGTTATTGTCCGCAAATACTAAGTTTTATTTCGTGAAGATCACTTTGATGTAAGTGGGAGTTTAAACAAGTGTATTTACTATGTAATAACTATTTTATGAAGAAATGAAAACTTCATGATGATATCGTAAAATCAAATTTTGTAATATATTTATAGGTTATGTTACGATTGTGATAGTTTTTGTAAAGATTATTGCATGTTTTAGATGAAAAATGGCATGAAGAATATATACACAATATAAGATAAGGGATCTGTTATATAATAGATACTTACACTGATGTTTTAAGATTCATCAACTCGGCATAACAGAAATCGGGATTGCTTGCAAATAAATTCGCCACCAGCAGATTAGTACTTTTTATGAAACCCTCATCCATGATGGTAAAAAATGGAAATTAACACACACAGCACAACAAAAATCTATTGTGTTTACTATGAAGATGACGTCACATTATGGCGGATAGCGTTTTTGCATTTCAAAAACAGCTTTAAAAAATGATTTTTAAAATTGAATTATAAAATTTATATGGCATTTTTATGAATAGAAATCAACATTTCTCGATTCTTTTTTACAAAATCTATCATAAATACCTATTTTTAGATTTTTTCTTACATGGTGCAAAATACCCTTTTGTCTTTGTTTTCGAAGTATTTGGGATAATTTTTCTGGTACTCCTAGTTCCCTCTGCTATTATTGTGTCATGAGTCGTGCTTTTTTCATCTCGTCTTGCAGCATGTCCAATACAAAAACTACACTAACGTCTCGTAATTCTCTCTGAGATCATCCTGGATACTATCGTTTTTGCAACATTCTCAACTTGTATGTGCAAGAGTGTGAGAATTAGAACTATCTCCATAGTAGTTGTCAGATACGTTCTCATTAGTTCCATTATGTTTAAACAGACCAGTCTCGTCTCTGGACCTTCAAGTTCTATTACTCGCGGTCATAAATCTATGAGCACAGCAACCGACAAGCATCAGATCACCACCGGCGAGTTGTCAACTCGACGTTATATTGCAATTTCATATAAGGCCTCGGCAACAAAACAACACCGCCAAAAAAATTCTGTTTGTTTTGAAAAATATAGCAAATAGTGCGTTTGTAAAAAATAGGGAAAAATAAAATTAGTATCGAAATAAAAAAAAATAACAAAAGGAACTCATTTCTGACGGAGGCCCCAACCGCACAATTTTTTTTGATGGTTGTTATATACAATACTCATAACCTCTCTAGTTATCACTTATATATCATATTAATAATAGTAATTTCGAACTGCTTTGATAAGTTTTTCGCATTCATCTACAAGAAAACTGACAACTACTGAACTAATTGAACGTATTAAAAATAGTGAAAATAATCCTCGGCTCCGGTGTTTACGATGATTTTCAATTGTTTTGCTGATAAGTGAGTTTATACTTCCGGCGAGGCAGCATCACATCGCAACGCAAGCACGTCACCCGCAAAATATTCACTGGGAGAAATATAAACCCGTTGATGGTGTCGTTAGGTAAGAACGGTCATACCTAAAATACACATGAGAAATAAAATATGCTGGTGATGATCAGTTGTCGGTCCTGTGCTGAGCTGATGGGTGAGTTTCGACCTTTAGTCTCAAAATGACTGTGTACATCCCCTGCAGGATTTTGGTTTGCAAAATTAATTCTTTTTCCTTAAGCCAGAGAAATTTGTTATTTAGGATGATCGTAGATATTTTATTTCTAGTTTCCATTCAATGATTTTTGCATCTACAAGAGTAATTTTGGCAGAGTTAATATTTAGCTTCAATCTTTTCTCAAGTAAAGTTTTCTTTGAACTATATCGTAAGATTTTTTATAAATTAACCTTTGACGGTAATAGCAACTCGGTTAGAATGTGGAGATGTTGGTCAATTATTAGACTTCACATATCACTCCCCTGTGGCCTTCCATAGTAGTGCAGATGGAGATGGTGTATTGTCATATCTTTGTCATTGCTGTTTTAATGGATAGCAATTGCTACATATTTTTCGAAGTCGTACTGTCTACACCTCTATTGTTTCGTACTTCAAAAATTACATCTATATCAAAACAGGTGCCTACCACGGTTTGCTTGTTTGTCATGACTTTTTCAATTTCATCACCCAGTTCTATAATTGCAGTATACATGCAGAGCTACTTACTCGACATGCATGTTAACGGCTTTTTCCATTATTTTTAGAACAAACGATGTGTAACAATACCTTATTCAGGGGGTCTTAGTAACTTATATTCGGCATAAAGGAAGTAATAAATTGTTAAGCACTTCAGAAAAATAGACTATTTCGTTAGAATTCAATGCATTGTAAATATTCACCTTAGAAATATTACCAGGATATATAAATCAATAGGACAAAAGCTGTCCTTCTCAGAAGGGCCTGCAAAGAAAAACAAATGTAGTACATAAGACCTTTATGACACGAAATTAAATTAGATAAGAAATTGGAAGACAGGACAGGGCTTTGGATGATGGTTTTTTGGCAGGTTTTCCATCCCTGTAAAGTCCAAAGTTCATGATTTGTAACCCGACCTTTACCTGTCTCGAGAGATTAATATTATATGGCGCGGATTCTAACTACATAGCTAGTCGCTGATATATCGCATAATTAAATTCAAGTAAACTCTTTCAAATTTGCCCAGAGGGCAGCACGTACTGGAAGTTAAATTTGTAGTAAAAAGGGATACGCCCTTCTTAGTTCGCTTAGTAAAATGCTCTCATTTATGATTTGCAAGATTCCAGTAAGACTAAGGGCGGTACCGGGAAGCTTACGGTGGTCCAACCAATCCTGAAGCCTTTCGCTGTGTGACACTAATTTCGTTTGTAACTTATTTCCAAATATTAATATTCAGAATAATTTTCTCAACTGAAATTCGGGTTTCACAGTTACGGGGTTGTTTAGGCAAATAACAGTTTCTTATGCGCCCTAGCTATTAATGGGAGTCGGTTTGATGTAGCTATTGCTCTTTAACGGTTAACGTCATTTTTCAATAACTTGTAAACTAATTCTGTCTTAATTGTTTCTTTATCCGCCTACTGCTACATATATATCTAGCCATTTTTGTAGTTTCCCCTGCAGGTCTGATATATCCCTGAAATAATTTTTTGTGAATATCCTTTTTTAAACCATTGTTGGATTGCCTCTGCCTTTTGCCATCTAGTTTCGAAGCGGCTAGTGTGGAGTCAATATCATTGAAGCTTTTCTAATTCCTTTGCTGTAAGTGGTGAGTTTGTCAGTATAATTCTCCCAATTTGGGCATGATTAACTGCTTTCATAAGTCGGATCATAGTTTTGACAGATGACTGTTCCATAAATGTGCATTTTTTACTTTCCTAAAATAATTATCTAGTTCAAGAAGGCGCTTGTTAGATTTTCTTTCATTTTAGTGTTGTATTTTTCTCAACCTATTTTTCAGGGATTCCTGCTGAAGATTGAATCTGAACACAATTATTTTGTGATCAGTAGGAGATAGTTCACTCGATATTCTGACAATATTTTTGAATCACTCTGAATTTAATGTATCTACTATTTCGTCAGACAGTGTTATTCTCTGTAGCACGTACCACGAAGCTAAAGTTACTTTTTAGCATTTTTTCTCGAATTCGAGGTATGTTCGGTTTAATAATAATACAGTTTCTATATTTTACCCCTTTCCGAGTAAACAACAATGAAGAAAGGACTGCTATTATTATTATTATTATACCCGGAAAAACTCGTCAACATGATGGGGAACAGATTAGAATGAGTCTCGTTACGAAATCTAAAAGATAAATAATTAATATTATTAATCCATCCACCAGAAAAATCAAATTCAAACTCGATAATATTTCAAATATTTTTGTATTAATTTATTAAAGTCTACTGCTGATGAAAATTTATTTTTTTTATAAAATATTTAATGAGGAAACGTTGAATAAATGTAGAAATATATCTTGACTCTCTCGGAGTCTGCTCTTTTATTAAATTGTCTGTTCCTAATTATTTCTCTGGTTCTGGTTCGTTCGTATTTTAATTTTTATTTGTTTTGTGGATTTTTTCGAGTTGCTGAAGTAGTTAATTAATTTACAAATATTTAGCAACTTGTTTTATAAAAGTCTACATTTTTAATAATCGTCATAAATGGATATTTTTTATTTCAACTATCCTATATGAGTTTTTATTTCAAAATTTAAAAAAATACAAAATTCAATATTAAATTAGTTATATTTAAAGATAACCAAAACGACTATTTTTTTATTAAAAGTCTTTTATTCAGCTTACAATAAAATAATTGACAACAAAACAATTCTAAAATCAATATATTTTTTTTATACAGGAAAACACTTGATATAGATGACAACAGTAAAAAGTTAAAATTATTTTAATATTTCTAAATTTATTAATAAAAAGCATAAAACGATAACTACAAACCGTTGGTTATTAAAATAGTCCATAAAGGAAATTTCAGTTTTACAAAACTATATTTTAATTTCAGGTTCTCCAGGAAAATAAAACTTCCAAATTAAAGACGGCATAAAACGAACTTTCAGCCATCATTTCTACTCTGTGAATATTTTGGGCTGAGTTTTCGGCAAATTTCCAGAAAATAATGAGTTTCAGCAGCAAGGAAATGCGAATGACGAGGATTATAAAATATTCCAACTTTCAACACACGACCGTATCAAAGGGAGACAATTTTAGATGTTATTTTTATATATCTATATATAAAAATATCTTGTTAAGAAACGCTCTTCAAAGAAAACCAGTAAAATCAAGACCTTATTTTATGTCCACTATATCCAAAAATGCTTGTGATCTAACCACAGTTTAATATAAACAATTTTAATACTGATTCATATTAAGTTGATTAAAATTTTTAATTATAATCATAAGCGGCTTGTTTTGGTGGAGTATTAGATTTTTTCATTCGTAGTTTTTTGACTTTCAATATTTCGCCATTTTAACATGATATTTAACGAAATTTGAAATTGGGAGTCACATTTATTCCTAGTCAACTCTGAACGCCAAATTATTTTTATTAATAGTGCCTTTTCTTAAAAGATAAGGCAAACGTTAGAGCTAAAGCCCGCAAGTATCATGTAGTTTTTACCAATTCTAATAAGTGTCTCACAGATCTTCTGCAAATCAGTTTTGAGTCACATATGCGGTTATCAATAAAGCCAATTATAAACTGCCTTAAGAGGCAGACAAATTACACATTCTGCTCATTTTTTGAACAAGCTGGCTAATGATTAGTTTAATTCTTCGGACGAGATCTCTCCTTTAATGTTAGCCGACATTTATTATGAGCTCTTGTTGTCCAGCCTAGAGTCAACTATTATCCTTCTTTAGTTTAAATCCATTTATGATGGGCTTTTGCTCCCCCAGTATATCAAATATTCCTCTTCTAAGCAATTAGTTTCTTACTATTTTTACCTCTCATCCTTCAGATAAGAGAGGTATAGTAATCATGCTAAAACTTGGGTAGTGAGTTTTCAATGGATAAACACGTTTTAAGGTCCCTAGAATACGATTTTGATATTTTAGCGATGATGTGTGATCTGATTAAATTTTGCTGTCAATCGGACAACCGGAAGTGGAAGTTGCTATGAGTGATGACGTCATTACTAAACAAAATGGCAATATATTTTGTATTCACCATAGTTTATTTTCTTGTCATTAAAATTTTCAAAACTTTTGCTATTGTTGCCAGATTTACAAAAACGTCAATTTATTTCGTACTTTTTGTGTTAACGTGTAAATTTTTGATTAAAAAATGGCGAGAAGTCATGTTACTGGCCGCCACATCAGATTTTTATAAAGGCTTCATAACGACGTGCGGCTCCAGAAATTTGTGGAGCAAGAAACTGACACACCTTAGACAAAATTTTCACATTGAAGATAAATTGCCTAAAACAATTTTCACTAACAATATTAAAATTCTTCGGGGCGAAAAATACCAAGTTAATCCCATTGTGAAAGCTAAAATAAGGTGCTTATCCAGAGGAAGAAGGCTAGACCAAAATCCAGTTATGAAAAAAGAATATAAGGCAGACCTAGATTTGCTGGACCATGTCCGTGTTATTTTACTTTTTTAAAGATTTCTCTCTCGAAACTCAAATATTTTTTTTCTCACAATAAGAGTAGCTTTTGATTTTTTTTAAAAAACTGCTTCTTTATCCCTTAATGATATTTCTTTACGTGTACTCCTAGTTCAGCCTAAAACCTTCGACATTCTTGTTTTTTTTTGACTACTTAAATTCGCTCTAACCGTTAAAATGACAAAGACAGGTCCAGATAAATCCTTCAAACGTCTAAAATGGATTGTGGAGTACTATACAGTACTTGAATAGAACTAGATGCTATATCTTTCGGCCAAAATGTAACCCCTATCTAGCCCATCGTGTGCTAAATTATTTAAGGGATGGTATTGTACGTAGTTGAAGCCAGTAAGTCGTATGACTTTTATGTAATGATCATTTAAATTTCAGGTACTCTATTGGTTTATTCAAACGGTTTACAGTGTAACCAACACATAAATTATACAGAAATATTAAATGGATGAAGCAGATTTTAGGTAACTGTATCTAATATGTCCTCTCTATATCACCAAAGTTCATTTCTTCTCGCTCATCACTTGTGAAGCCTCAATAAAGAGTGCTTATCCCCATTTAACCAAAATAATCAGTAACTGTTCATACACTTAATTCCAGGCCTTTGGTCGCGTTATCGGTTGACTTTGTTGACTGACTTACAGCCCTGACTTAAAGAGATTTTGCAACACTGCGTCCAGCTTCAACAGAAACATTGTTCACTAATTGTTTGGATGCGTCCTTTTACTAAAATTGGTGTAAACGACCTTCTTCTCATAACCGACGACGATACCTAGAGTGGCTATTGTATAGTGTAATAGAAGTGTTTAAGTGTAATGACGAAAGAGTTCGATCCGTACAACTTTTGCCAAAAAATGGTGCATTTATTCGTCATTTTCTTGATCTGTACAACTCTTGCCAAAAATTGGTATCTTAACTTGTCCTACAAATAAGCTTGCTCTTCTACTAATGACAAATAAAAGTTTTATTAAGGCTCCAGTGGCATTTATGTCTTGGATACCGTTCGTTTTAGTTAATTTTATTGGAACTTAATCGCGCTGTGGTACCTTCCGGGTATAAAACTGTTAAGCTCAAATGAAAGAGTAAGATATCTCCACCTCTTTTTCCCTCTCGTTTTTTTTTTGCATGGTGGGCAGTATGTTCAAAAACTTTTCTATTTTTCCATCTTGACTCATTCAACGTTTATGGTATAAAATATTATAACAGTAGACATTCCCATTTGGTAGATATAAGATCAAACTCCATGTCGTTTGTTCTTTACAACGACTAAAATAAATATTTTTTTAATACCGAAATTAGTGCGTTAATTTTCTGATGGTGGAAGTACCATCACAAAAATTGCTTAATTGTCTAGTTAAGTAATTGTTCGGTTTAAATTAAAATTAATGCAATAACCCTCTGATGCCGAGTGTTCCATCCACTTCAAATTATTGTAGGTCTTTCAACATGATTTTATTTGTAAAAACCCAACCCAAGCTGAACGATTACCATTTGTTACTGAATAAAATATATATTTATTATTTAAGTTACTCCCAATAAAATGTTTCTTAACTCACAGCTTTAAAAGACGTTAATGAAACAGCTACTTAATATATATGAGTGTCCTTCACTACCAAAGGATTTTCGAGAAGAGAAAAGTTTCGTATCAATGGTGGTAAGATCCGCATCGACAATGGGGTTGATGCGACCAGGATAGTTTAATGGTTAGAAGGTATAGAGGGACTAATGAAGCATCTATCAGCGACCTCGCCTCTACCTGTATCTGTACGTATGATGTGAACAATGATAGAACTACCCTGATACTCTTTAAAGGTAGGGAAAGTATAAATGACCAAGAGTATGAGGAGGTCAATAACCAGATTAGAGGCATGATTCCCAAACCTGTGTGATGAGTCAGGCATTCAAAGAAAACGGTTCTTAGGATGTTTAAGAAATATTAAACGTTTGAGGCAGTTGGTACTAATTACAATGTCCGCTAGCATACAATGTAGGTTGTCGAACTGAGGGGCTAGAATATGTGGAATGAGTGAATAGTACATTCTTCAACGAGCATAGAATAGATGGTGGCTACTAGACAGGTAGATGATGTTGGAATCATCCAACGCAAGTAGAAGACTATACTTTCTCTACGAGCATGCGACTTATGCAAGTTATTTTCAGAACAGTGTGATTTGTTGATATTAGCGTGAATTCTTAATATTCAGAGGATGTGATTGGCTAATTTAGAGCGAATTCTTAGTAAGAAATTACAGTGTGAAGAATTTATGGTATTATTTAATTTAATATGCAACAAGAATGAGCTTATTATTTAATAGCCGTTAACAAATGTTATTTTTAATGAGTATACCATTTCCAAATAGTGGGTGGACTTTCCGGAGTATTTGGTGAAGCCAAGTGGGTACCTTACTTACAGTTCCTACAGTCAAATCCACACAGTTTTGATTTAATCTGATGATAAATGTCCTGAGACCCTGTATGTGATTCTCATTTCGTTTTTAATCTCATAGATTAGATAGTTCTGTCCAAATAGGATGAGGATTGAGGTAGTTAGGGTTTTCGAGATTAATATTAATTCAGTATTTTTTCATTAAAAAGTAAGTATTAACATACTTTGCCAAAAAGAACAATTTATCCAATTTATAATTTTATCTTTTAAAAATGTGAAGTGGTGTCGAGGGCTCTCAGGAAAGCAGAATTTTTATACTTGCTCTAATATTTTTTTTTCATTTTATTTCATTATCTATATTCTGAAGAATCGGTTAAAGAATAATTTAAATTCGCATGAAAAGACCAACGTAATCCTTATTATGAAGTTAATTTCAACTAAATTAATTAACTCAAGGTAGCCCTATAAGCGAAATAATCTTTTAAAGTTGAATTTAAGTTATGATAAAAGTTGGAATATTACAATGTCGTAGTTAAAATATTTTTAAAAGGGTACTATTTAATAAGGTTAAGAAAACATGGAACTTAAACTTCTTGCAATTTTTGCAATTTTTTAATAATAATACGTTGTTAAAGAAACTGAATTAGTTATTATCCAATTTTTACTTAGCTGGCCAATTGCAATTTAGGATTCAATTCTAACTGAGGAATAATTTCTTAAATTAATAATTACTTATAGTACTAGTGTGTTGTGAGACATATTAGTCACGCACGTGAGGACGCTAGGATTATAACTCACCAGTGACTTCTGGTTCTATATAGTACTTTATTAGTCTCAATTAAAAAATATTTATTTAGACACATTTATAGAAAAAATTGGTAAATTTCACATTAATCGCAGGCATAACAGTTATAGTACTGTTAAGATAAATTAAACAGAATTTGTATCAAACTCATATCAGCATTAATCATTTGCACCGAGGCTGTATAATTTATTTAACATTTCTTTGCATCAATTCCCGTGGTAATGGAAAATCAGACTTTAGCCGAACTAGGCACCGCCACCTAAAATGAAATTTATAACTGAATATAAGGATGTTGGTAATAGGCGCCGTGGCTTAATAAGCAGAAGAGGTCGGAAATGATAGCCTGTAGGGCTCTAATTATTTCCTGGCGTTCTTGCTTTCCGTTAGTAGATCGTTCTCAGTCTATAATTCATCAAAAACTAATTTCATTTTTTTAATAACACAGTTTTATTATTGTTATTCGTCATCATCTAATATAAACGAAATTAACAATTATTTGAATTCAAAATGTTATCTATTTTCTCAAATGTGGTCAAGTAATGATTTAGTAAAACTCTAAATCTAGTACCACATGTAATATATTAAAAGAAAAAAAAATATACGTTGTTACAATGAAGGGGACTGGTTTCGGCAATTATGCCATAATATATATATATTTGTTCATATCAATTGTGCATATAGGTTCGGGAACGTTATATGTGTAAAATTTTTTTTTAATGGTAAAGGGATAAGTGGTACTAGGAACATATGTAAACTTTATAGTAAGTTTAAATTAATGAAATAAAAATTATTTAACGGTGATGACCGTAGTCTCAGCCCCATGTTTGGACAAGAAGGCCAAGTACGAAGGTTATACAGGACCCATGTTGAGAAACAAATCAGAATAGCATAGCGTACCCAATTACAACCGGCACGAGCAAATGGCATACATCTGGGACCACCAAATAGGAAGGCGACCCAATAGGTGGCCAACCAAGTACCGAACGCACTAGTATTAGAAACAAAAACATTAGGTTGTTTAAAACAATGGCGAACATATAGACGAAACGATAATAGTGAATACGTACTGAAAAGGGTGCGTTTTTAAAAATTATTACATGAATGACGGCATTAGGCAAATATTAAACAATTTTCAGAAATAATGGTTAACAAAGTATTAAATGGCAATAAGAGAAAAACATCGGCTGTGTCACCCCAGAACTTTCCCAGTTCGAACGTAGAGAATAGATTATTTATTATTATTATTTTAATTACAAAATACTAAGCATTTCATTAATTTATGGAACACATTAAAAATAGCGAACCGATGGTGAATACGTCTAACAAATTAATATTTCAATGTTGATAATGACATAAGCTGCGCATGCTCACGTTGTATATCACACTGCTACAATGGACACTTGTGATGCGAAAGCTACAGCAAATTCATTTGTAGTATATGAGAATCTACTTAAAATTATTCATAAAAATAGGCTTGGTTAACTTTGAAACACTACGATTACTAACAAATAAATTTTTAAAATTTCAAAGTGACGTCAGCTACACTGATTTGTTTAAATTTATGTAGATGACATGACAAGGCATAATTTATTGTTATCTGTCGACTAAACCAAATAGCCTTAGTGGCTTATACTATTTAAAAAAAAAGAAGAAAAAAGCGAAACACAAATAGGTTATGTTATAGTGAAAAGTCAAAAATAAAACGCTGTGACTAGAAGTACATCGGATGTATGGAAGTGTGTTGGCGCATCTGCTATAAGTTTGATAATATTTCTGTAACGTTGGTTTATGCGTAATGCGTTAGTATATGGTTTCGGTGTAAAAGGGCCGGAGTTTGATTTCCAGCAGGTACGGCCAACTTTTTTTATTTTTTGATAATTTTTTTAGCTTTATAAAAACCATATAAAAATATTGATTGGTAACCAGTTTGATTTGTACAGTAAAGAGTTTTTTAATCCAAAATTAATGATCATTAGATTTTGCTGTTTTAACTTCTTGAAAACTACATAAAAATAGTGACTGGTAATCAGTTTGAATTATACAGTAAAGTGTTTTTTTTCAGTTTTTTTCTCAAAGTTCGAGATGTAAAAATTAGGTAGTCTCTTTTATTTTATGAACGATATAAGTAAACAAGTCCAACCGATGTACCGCTAGTCACGACGAAAATAAAAAACAGCAATTGTCTTCTTTTCTCATATTTACATCTGGCCTCTATTTAGTAAGGAATTCAGTTCATGCCATCTCTTGACAGTATTATCAATTAATGTAGATATTTTTTATTTATTTTTTTTTAAATACAATATAGATTTAAAAAAAATATTAATATTTTTTGTAGGCATATTTGATGCCAGACTTTTAAGTGCTACTTTAAAAATTTTACTTAATACGTCCCAATTATGATCTCCGAAAATCATGTGTGAAAACTATTGGGAATTCAGGAAAAATTTTCATACAATAGTATTTTGAACTCAAGAGCATAATTTACCTCCAAATTTAAAAAAATAGAAAATCCGAAATGTGCATTTTTCTCGCCATCTAGCGGCGAAACTATAAGGAATTCGATAAAAATTTGAACACAAAAGTTAAATAAAATTTGATGCTTTTCAATTTTGCACCAGCAAATTTCGCACTAAAATGCATTGTTTGTCCTCAAAATCAAGAAAAACTAGAGAAAACCTACATGCACATTTTTTACGAGCCCTCTACTGGCGCAACTATTTTAAATTCTAGAAAAAGTTTTAGACAAAAGTTGTACGGAATTTTATGCTCTAAATCTTTGTGCTACAACATTTCGCACTAAAATGCATTGTTTGTCCTCAAAATCAAGAAAAACTAGAGAAAACCTACATGCACATTTTTTACGCGCCATCTAGTGGCAAATTCTGGAAAAAGTTTAAAACAAAAGATTACCTAACAGTTGCCTTTATCGACTTTGGTGACCACTGAGTTAACGGTAGTCATTTTAACTTGATAATCTTTAATGTCTTTAGAGGAAACTGATGAGAAGAAGAAAGTATGCGGGAGGCTGGTAAAGAAATATTATTTCGGTGTAAGATAGAAGTGATGTACGTGCTAATAATGTTTTTGTTAAGGATGTTAGGGTTATTTAGAACGTTTTCAACATCATTAGATAGGGAACTAAAATGCCCGTATTTATAGTCGGTACTCAAGACGCTGCCGATGCTTGAGGTCGAGTCTGCCATGGCTCAAGCATACGCAGACTCGACCTTAAGCATCGTTACGGACTTGAGCACCGACTATAAATACGGGCATAAGTTAGGCTAGAGTTGAGTATGAAGGTGTATTGGGATTAAACGAAGATTGACTAAGGTTAAGAAATCTGGGGTGAAATTGAAAATTTGGGAATTTCGTTATTAAGATTAAATAATAATTCATTAACTACGTCCTGTACCCAGTTTCTCATTTTAATATTAATAAAATTAAGTTCATTGTTATGCCTCTTGATTTCTTGAATGATCCATTCAGACTTGGCTCTTCTGAGAGTAATGGTCGATGTTCGAGAGTTCAGATTGGAGAACAGAGAAATAAAGTTGGAAAACAGTCTATTTCTCATATTATTTTTGGCAGAAAGTTTACTATTTTTACTGGCTATAAACTCATCCAATGGTTATTTTAGCTAAAAGAACCAAATTCACAGTAAACAAAATTAAGTAGCTAATTTCTTAGTACATAAAGTACAGATTAAAACATGAACGACGTTATCGAAATTGTTAAAGAATAATTGAGTGAAATGTATATAGTGCACTATTATAAAATTGACACATTTCTAAACCCACGTTATTAAGTTTATTATTAAATGAACAGAAACGAATGAACTCATTCTCCATCTGTTCTATAATAGCTCATATAGAAAAAGGCCACCAACGTGTATTTGGAATAGACGTTGTTGACAGACAATTGACAGCCATCAAGGCATTTTTATAAAAAGATATAATAAAGTATTCTTTAAAGTGTATGTCCATCTTTATATATTACGTATTGCTTAATTTAAATAATATTAAATTAAACATGGCGCAGTCATAAATTGAAAATAGTAAGTTAATACTGTTAATAAAAAACGCCAAAAACAAGAGATACAAAATGGCAAACAGCGGTGTGAAACTACCTCCCGATTTTGACATGGAGAACGAAAACGCTGGAAACGAATGGGAATTTTGGAAGACAACGTTTGAAGACTACCTAGTAGCGACAGGACAGAATGAATCTGACGATAAAATAAAAATTTCAATATTACGAAATATGATGGGCACCGAATCTGCGACCAGGGAAGTACTATTGAAAGTGGAAAAATTGACACTGGAAAAGGCAATCAAGGTCTGCATAACCTCAGAACAAAGTCGTAACCAAAATAAGCAATTCGATAAGCCAGGGACGTCCCAGGAACAGGAACGAAACGCTTTTATGGTAAGAAACAAGAAGACAATGAACAAGTATAAAAGTAAGTCAAATTATCTTGATAGGGACAGAAAGGAAAAATTTAAATGCTCAAGATGTCAAAGTACTCATGGACCTAGGGAATGTCCCGCATATGGACAAAAATGTAATAAATGTAGTATGTTTAATCACTTTGCTAACTCGTGCAGGGTTAAAAATGTAAATAATATCGAGCATGATATAGATAGTGATGAATCCGATCAATTGTTCATAGGTAATGTCAAAAATAATGTAAGCAAATGTAAAGGTGTCTGGGAAGAAACCATAAATATTGAAAATAAAAAATTTAATGTAAAAATTGACACAGGGGCTGATGTCAGTGTTATACCCCAAAATGTATTTAAGAAAATTAACAGACAATTTAAAATTCGAGTTACAGATAGTATTTTGAAGGGATTTGAAGGGTCGAAAGTAAAACCAATAGGTGTCGTTAATCTTTATTGCAAATATAAGAATAATAATGTATACGAAGATTTTATGATTATTAACGAAGCAGAACATATTCTTTTAGGTGGTAGGGCTTGTTTAAATTTAAATCTGATCAAACGCATAAATACTATTAATATAAATAAAGATTGTAAAATAGATGTAGAAAAAGAAAGTTTTATAAATCAAAATATATATATTTTCTCTGGAATAGGCAATTTCCCAGGTAAATGTTCTATTGTAACTAATCAGAATTTTAGACCTTCATCTCACCCGCCAACTAAGGTACCAATTGCAATCAAACACGCTCTAAAATGTGAACTAGATAGATTGATTAAAAGAAAAGCTATACGAAAAGTAGAAGAAATTAATTCAGAAGCAAGTATAAATAGAATGGTTATTGTTGAAAAAACAAATGGCAAACTGAGACTGTGTCTTGATCCTTCAGATTTAAACAAACACATAATTAGAAAGCCGATTTTACTACCCACACCACAAGAAATTTGCTATATAATGGCAGGAAAACAATTTTTCTCTGTCATTGACCTAAGTGAGGGTTTTCACCAATTGAGATTATCAGAGGTTTCATCGTGGAAATGTTGCTTCTCAACACCATTTGGAATTTACAGGTACTTGGTATTACCATACGGTTTATCTAATTCACAGGACTTATTTCAAGAACAGATTGAAAAATATTTTGGAAAAATAGATAATGTCTATATATACTGTGATGATATGATTATCACAGGGTCTAATGAACAAGAACATGATGAAACTCTTAAGAAGGTTATTGAGGTAGCTAAAAAAATTAATGCTCGTTTTAATAAAGATAAATTACAATATAAGCAAAAAAAGGTAAAATTTATTGGTCAAATTTTCTCACTTAATGGTATGGAAATTGATCCAGATCGAATAGAATCATTGAAATGCTTAAAAAGCCACAATTCTTGAAAAGGCTAAAGAGCCAAGATCATACTGGGTACGAAAACATAGTAATAATGTAATTGTTAGACGTAACACCAACCACCTTAAACTTTCATGTTCTGAACCAAATAATGACGACACCCCGACAACGGAAGTGTTTACAGACATGGGAGACTTGGACAATAATGACGATAGTACAGAAATTTTTAGACCCGTAATAAACAATAAGAATATAATTACAGACAAGAATGAGAATAAAAAAGTATCACGATTTGGTCGCGAAATAAAACAACCCAGACGCCTAGATCTTTAAATGTAAATAAAATATCTTAAGAATCTGTTATAAAATATTGTATGTAAGGAACTTAGGGGGAAGGTGTTCTATAATAGCTCATATAGAAAAAGGCCACCAACGTGTATTTGGAATAGACGTTGTTGACAGACAATTGACAGCCATCAAGGCATTTTTATAAAAAGATATAATAAAGTATTCTTTAAAGTGTATGTCCATCTTTATATATTACGTATTGCTTAATTTAAATAATATAAAATTAAACACCATCTAAGGAAAAAACGTAAGAAAAAGCTAACGATACTATTTTCGACAAAATAGATATTTTTTGAGACATTGTTATATTTATTTATAAAATTTTTGCTGAAGTCAATGGTTTTGTGTACCACATGGCAAAAGCTGCACTTTTAACAAAAAAATCAGGTATACTTTTTGGCCAAAAATAAATAAATTTTTTTGTTTAAGTGTGGCCCTTGGCATATGGTAAGTACACAAAATTGATTGCAGCAAATTTTTTTCCAGGATACCCATAGATTAAAAGCATTTCAGCACCCGGATTAGGTTAACCAAAACATCAAAATTAAAATAAAATGTGTTTTAAAATAGTGGTTAATTAACATTTTGGTCATTAAATGACCATTGGTAGCCGATATCTTAAAAATTTTGTTATGAAATTTTTTATCATCAAATACCAGCAAAGTTTCATTTCCTGAGAGTGAAACTAGAATTGCATTTAAAGAATGCAGAGTTTTTATTGAAAATCAAAAGCCAAAATGTAAGAAATAAAATAAATTTTAATTCTATTTTTGTTTTAATTAATGTATATACATTTTTTGGCAAACACTAATAAATTTTAAGAAATATACGAACTAGTAAAAACGTAACCGGTTAGATAACCATTTCGGTAGTTAAACACTGTTTATGAGAACTTTTAGCAAAAACTGGAAACTTTATGATGTTTTCTGAAATTTATTATTATGAATCGTCATCGCATATACGAATTTTTTTTTCGTTATTATAAAGAAGAAAATTCCGAGCGAAACGACTAGATATACGATTTTATTATACTAATGTGGAGAGGGTAGTGGGGTTGAATAGAATAGCTGACGTTTATTACCAATAAAGATTGATATATTATCTATGTTCAAAATCTATAGCATTATTTTATTTATGTCGAGGGGACTAGGTCCCGGCTAATTTGATCTGATGGAGCTGAAACTTTGACAAATGGTATTTTGATTCTAATGTTTTTTGAATGAAGATTTTTTAGTACCTACTATAAGACATTTATTTGTAAATCGCTTAGACGTTTATAATATTTATTGGTCGTATTTTATATAGGTACTTTATTGAAAAAAAAAATTAAAGACAAATTTAATTCTTTATAAGACTGATGATAACATTTTGGATGCAGACTGTAGATGATAAAAAAATAATCCTTCTTATCGTTAAGTCGGTTCCTATGTTTGTACCCAATTTCTATTCTAAATTAAAACCCACCTCTTTATTGTACTTTTAGCTTTAATAATAACATGATTATATGAGGTAATAAAATTCAAAAGCAAATGCCATCAGAATTATATTAAAACAACGTAGTTAAGAAGACAAAAATGGGGGAACTAACTTCAGCATAACTGCCATCATCAGGCCTATAATACATGGTGTCAGGAGAAAAATTATGAAACTTACTAAAAATAGTTAAAAATAAGAGCAAGTGCTTAGCACTGTTACCGAGTTCCACAAAATATTGCCTGATTTTTAATACTGGAGTCGAGTTCCACAATAGGGTACAAGGGAGTACCGCCCTCTAAAATTTACATATTTTCAAGGATTATAATATAAGTAAACTATATTTTATAGGTACCTATAGATACTAAATATAAGTATTTTTTTTAAAAATGAAATTTAATCATTGCTATCATTAAATTAAATATTAATTATTTTTAAAACTTACCGATCTTACAAATGAATAACGAGTTATTAAAATATTCGTTTAAATTTTTTGACAAAAATATTTTTTTTGTTTAGATGTCTTACACTTTGACTTTAACGTTCCATTCAAACTGACCTAATTTTAGCATATACTTAAATTTGAAATGTCGGTAAAGCCAGCATTTAAATAGCTGATAAAAAGCCGATAATTTTGGTATAATTGTTTTTAAAATTCTCTGCGGTTATGCTAGCTTTCCGGTAAAGCTAGCAGAACCTTAAAAATAAAAAAAAATAGTGGAGCGGAAAAATTATTTTTTGGGCATTTAAATAGCCGATAAAAAGCCGATAACTTTGGTACAATTGATTTTAAAATGCTCTGCGGTTCTGCGATAAAGCTAGCAGAACCTTATAATTAAAAAAAATATTGGAGCAGAGAATGTTGAAGCGGAAAAATTATTTTTTGGGCATTTAAATAGCTGATAAAAAGCCGATAATTTTGGTATAATTGTTTTTAAAATTCGCTGCGTGTCTGCTAGCTTGACGGTAAAGCTAGCAGAACCTTAAACATGAAAAAAAAAATAGTGGAGCGGAAAAATTATTTTTTGGAAATTTAAATAGCCTATAAAAAGCCGATAATTTTGGTATAATTGTTTTTAAAATTCTCTGCGGTTATGCTAGCTTTCCGGTAAAGCTAGCAGAACCTTAAAAATAAAAAAAAATAGTGGAGCGGAAAAATTATTTTTTGGGCATTTAAATAGCCGATAAAAAGCCGATAACTTTGGTACAATTGATTTTAAAATGCTCTGCGGTTCTGCGATAAAGCTAGCAGAACCTTATAATTAAAAAAAATATTGGAGCAGAGAATGTTGAAGCGGAAAAATTATTTTTTGGGCATTTAAGTAGCCGATAAAAAGCCGATAATTTTGGTACAATTGTTTTTAAAATTCTCTGCGGTTCTGCTAACTTTACGGTAAAGCTAGTAGAACCTTAAAAATGAAAAAAAAATAGTGGAGCGGAAGAATTATTTTTTGGGCATTTAAATAGCCGATAAAAAGCCGATAATTTTGGTATAATTGTTTTTAAAATTCTCTGCGGTTCTGTCAGACCTTAAAAATAAAAAAAAATAGTGGTGCGGAAAAATTATTTTTTAGGCATTTAAATAGCCGATAAAATCCGATAATTTTGGTATACTTGTTTTTAAAATTCTCTGCTGTTCTGCTAGCTTTACGGTAAAGCTAGCAGAACCTTAAAAATAAACAAAAATAGTGGAGCGGAAAAATTATTTTTTGGGCATTTAAATAGCCGATAAAAAGCCGATAATTTTGGTAAATATTTCATGTAGTTCTGCCGTCAAGTGCCTGATGGTTTTACGGACATCAATTTGAATATTCAGCAATTTTTGATAAAAAATAAAACTTGGATGAGATAAAAAAAACAGAATTAAATTTTGAGTCGAAGGATTCGCTTGCGTTTGTATTCCTAAGCTATCAGTCTTACAATCCCAAATTTTAGGAAAGAAATTGACTGAAATATATGTTTTATATAAATAATCGCGTAGCTTTACAAATCCATTGTCAAGCCCTGGCATGAAATAAAATAATTTAGGGTTAAAAAAATTCTTGTTGGTAGGGTCGACAGGGGGAGGTAGATTTCTTTTTAAATTTGAGTCTCATCCTTCCCCACCCCACGATATGGTCAGATCGAAAAAAGTTTCAAAAGAATATATTTTATAATAATTATGGCATGAAAAAAGTCTCAGGATCTGTTTCAATATTTTCAAAAATCGCTGAGATATGAATTTTTTGAAATTTCAACCCCCCTCCAATTCCACCCGCGTGGGTCGGATGAAAAATGTTTCAAACAAATTAGTTTTATAATAATTAGGAAATAAAAAAAGTCTCATGGTCTTTTTTAATATTTTCAAAAATGGCGGTGATCTGATTTTTTTGACATTTCAACCCCATCCAATTCTCACCCCTTAGAGGTAGAATGCCCATTTGCAATACGCAACGAATTACTGGTCTCTCTGATGCGTCAGGTCTGACAGCTTCACCAGAGGGTGCTGTCAGACCTGACGCATCTGAGGGACCTGAAGACCGTTTGCGTAGTACTTTAGGTCTGTCAGGCCCCTCTGCGCTGGTAGAGCCCTCTGGTGAAGCAGTTAGATCTGACGCATCTGAGAGACACAAAGTAACGAATGACCGTGATTTGGCCAATATTTGCTAATTTTAACCATAGCGATGTCTTATGGGATTTAACATGGGGAATGGTGATGAAGTCCTATACTAAATGGTGTACGTAGTGTGTCATTGGGTTCCCGCATGTATTAAGTTGGTTTGCGATTCGGTCATTAATTACCTTGTATGGTTCAATTAATTTAATTTTAAGCTCAACTCAATGTAAAGTTTAACGTGTTAAGCCTTTTGTATAAACTTGTTCTCCTCTTTTTTGCTCATAGGTTGTCTCTTACAACTTATTTGTGTAATATATTGTGGTACTAGAACTTGTTTTTTATTTCTTCAAAAAAATAATGTCTATTAATGAATCTTCAAACAATGAATTCGACATAAATTAAAATATTCTTCAAAGTAGTATAAAATTCAACATGTTTTGTCAATTCTTTTCTAAATGAACTAAAAACTGTTTTTTTTTTTAACAAAATTTAAAAAATATGTATGATTCTGCCTAAATGCGCTATCAAATATTACTTTTATTGTTACCCATTTATTTATAAAATGTTTTATTATGTTATGTTTCTTGTATTTTATTGTTAACACTGGTATTATTATTATTAAATTTTGCATTAACAACATTATTAGATTGATATTAAGCAAAATTTTTTAAATCGCATGTTATTATATCATTTCCGTATAGTAATCAAATTTGGTTATTATCTTTAACGACCTTTTTTGCTGAAATCTCCCGTTTTGGTTAAACCGCTCATTTATAGGCACAAAAACGAATATAAATCAAAGATAAACACGAAATTATACAACTAAATCAATTATAAAGACATAGGATACACAGATTTTAAGAGAGTTTACAATATTTAACTTGATATACAAAGAAAAGAATATGATTTTAAAATTAAAGATAAATCCTTGATAAAGTTATTATACAAGGAAAATTTTTCAAAATTTTAGAATTAAGATAATTTATAATAACTAAATAATTATCATGGTAACCTTAATATATTATATTTTACTAAATTAAAATCAGATTTTCTATCATAAATTTTTTCACCCCAGACTCCGAAATCCTAAAAGAGCATAGAGCCTCTCATCTTTTTATTACTAACCTTCAGGTCGGTAGGATGAAATTGACGCCCAACTTGATACTCATCATGACCCCAAGATTAAGCGACTTATTAAAGGTGAAATTTCGGAAATAATATAAAAAGAGAAATAGCCAGAAAAATATTCTATTTAAAATATGCATAATATGATGATACTTTCCATCTATATACTAGTGAAATAATTTAGTTAAAATATGAATTATATTAGTTCACACTCTTTCCAGTTGTAGTACAAAAGAAAATTATGTCAAAAAATCTACGACATTAAAATCTTAAATAATTTTTAAGCTTTAAGCCTTTAAAATTAGTGTTTACTCAGAGACGATTATTTTAATAGAAAATTTGATTCGGCTTTAATCTTAATAATCTTCCTCGTTCTTGAATATTAATGTTAGAAAATTTCTTTTCCGCATGGAAGGAGGTAGAAGTAGACTGAATTTTTAATAGTGTTGCTGAAAATAAGTTTTTAGTTGAATACAATAAAAAAAATTTTTTCGTGGAAATAGTGACGGTATATTTTTTTTAAATCCGCAATGAGCCGGTTAAACATTTTTTTTTAGAAATCTTAAGTAGAAAACTTTTTAAGATAATCTCCAAATTTTTAGGTTTTTATTCGAACATATAAGCCCTTAAATAAATTACCAAAGTTCGACTACTTGAAAATAGAGCGAAGCTTGACGTGACGTCACTTTGCATATGATTCTTGGGCGATCATTCGAAATTTTATAAGGGTTTTTGTTGTTATTTTTCTATACAAAAACGGCGTTTTTTATTAAATTATATCTTTTTACTTTCGTCCTGGTTAAAATGAACGAAAAAAAGCTTCTAATAAATATTTTATGGTTCTTTAGTAACGTAACACTTCTAGAAATACCAAAAAAAACTGTTTATAAATGTACCATTACCATTTGATCTTGTATCTTAAAGTTTGACAGTAACCGGGATGTTGTTCTGACAATTTCACGTCCATTGCTGTGAGAATATATATTTAAGACCAAAGTAGACATAGAAAACTATATGTAGATAAAAATCATTAAGGAAATATCAGACTTAAACCAAAATTACCAACGATTTTTGATATTCAATCAAATCGAGTAACGATTCACATATTGAAACCATTGTCATGATTTTTAAAAATAAAAAGAACAGCAATCTTTAATTAGTAACTTGTTACTTCTTGAAACTTCCAGCAATGTCTATTAAAAATGAGGACGTCGAGCGGGAAAATCGGATAGTGTTATAAAAAGCCGAAGTTCGCAGCAAGGAGATACAGTGTGAAGATTGGCAATTGTCAAAATTGAAGAACAGATTGAATGTCTTTTTGTCACAGTGGCTACATCAACATTTATTTTATATATTTTTTATTACATAAATATTCAGACAAAAGGAATGTCTTGAGAAAATGAAGAAATTTTTTTTTAGTGGTTCAATCATTATGTGGCTAAATTGATTTGCTGAAAATTAAAATAAAAAAGCGAATGGGTCTCGGTTGTCGTTGTTTGTACAGAAATTTAAAAAAGCTATTTCTTCGTTTTTCAAGATCTTTCTTTCCTACTAAAAAGACAACATGATTTTTCGTAAATTTTTAGGTGCAAAATTATTTTTAGTACTAAAAATAGTAAAACAATTTTTTTTAAATGTATTTGGATAAGAAACTTGTTATTCTACAAAAAAGTTTACTATTCTAGTAAAAATCCTCAATAATCAAATTATTTTGATAAAACTAAAAACGGGCAATTTCGATTGGCTCTCAAAAAACTCACCCTCTAAAATGTGGGCGCCCTAATTTTATCATATTTAGGTGCCATAAACCATAAAAAACTTTAAACGCAGTTATTCTTTTCTACTCCATATTCAATAGCCTATAAATGCAATTAGTATCGTTTATGCACAATGATGTCACGAGTCGGCGAAGGCTTTTTAGTGAAACGCTGTGTTTAATATTTAATATCTTACGATTGGATATACCTAGCAAGCTGAAATTTTAACAGCTTATACAGTTGACCGAATTCTTTTGAATACCATAAAAAATAACTAAAATGGAATATCAATAGCAAGCCCGTTATATAATGTTATTTATGGAATTTCAGTTTTTTAGACATTAGAAGAATAGTAATTTCTGATTAGTGGAACATAAATTTTATCAACAAGGCAAATCCATAATGTGAGCTTTGCGCAGACGAGGAGCTGTTCATAGCATTCATGCTTCAGCATAGGAATGTTTACAGCACTGTTTACAACGTAAGAAGGAAATTCTTTGACACCACGGCGAGCCTTCGAGAGGGAGTGCCTGGTGGTTAATGACTTTCATAGCGAGCTAGAGAGCAAGCATTTACTGACTACGTAAATATCGTACATATAAATGGATAATTTGATGCAGTTGTATCTGTTAGGATGCAACGAACTCTCAACATTGTTGGAAGATGCTGCTGAAACGAGGGATTATCTACAAATATGGCGAAAACATAAGTTGTTGCCTTCACAGGTAGAAGAATTGCATAAAGGGACTATCTGTGTGGTGAAAAAAATTACAATTGATAATAAATTACGTTCTCTAGAAATGGACAATGGAAAAAACTCTAAGAGCCCGTTGCTTGGGCCAGCTCCTAAGAGGAACAGAAAAAGTGAGGTCAGGACTCAAAATAGTGTATCAGTCTGGTGTACAAACGGTTTCAAAACAGAAAACTGCATAGGTACTGAATGGGTGCCTCATGGGGGTATAGAATGAAGAGGCAAAGGAGCCGAAACACCTCTAATTGGATCACAACCTACATGTATTATTTCCTACCAATATGTAAAGGGTATGCTGGAGAAACAATTAAAGCACAAACAGAGGGAATTCTGGATGGAACTTCCGAGACTAAGACAGTCCAAAGCTTAAAACACCACTAAGTGTTCTGGTAGGATACTGCGGGGTCAGAAGATACCTGAATCTCATAAGGGTATCGGAAGATTCCCTATGCAGGAAATTTGTAGAATAGAATGAAACTCCTCTTCATATATTATGCCAGTGAGGGAACATGAATAGGGCAAGGGAATGGCACTTTGGGATACAGTATGCTGAACCGAAAGAGCTAATATCAAATCCATTCTGGACTTTGTCAAGCGTACTAGTCTGATGTGAAAACTGGTGAAGCCCAATATAGAGCCTCAGTGCAGAGCCTGATTCAGATAGAATAGAATCAACAAGCTGATCCTGTTACATTTTTTTTCTATGCCACCCTGCCTTAATTTCCTCATGTTGTGTCCCTTTTCAAGATCTCTCTCTTCTCTTGGTATAACTATAAAATGTCTTTTCCATGTTATCAATTCTCTCTCTTTGCCTTTTCAGTCAGAACAATTGACTTATATTTTGTCAGTGTCGCTAATTGAAAATTTCTTGTCTTCCCCTCAATACGTAGGGTAAGTTTTTATTATATTATATTATATTTTACTTATGTCTCCTGTTATCATTATTAATTATTTCGACGCTTAACTATTATTTATTGTTATTTTTAATTCTTTTTTATGCCGATATATTTTTTTATCTTTACTAAAAGTTTATATCTTATCTTTTATAAGAATATAAATTATCTGATGTTTCTGGAATCTATTTTTAATTTGATTTTACAGATTGTCTTAAAATTTTATTCACTTTGACTATTTTTATATTTCATATTTTGATCTAAAAATTCATATATTTCACATTAATATTGTCATTGTTTTATATTCTTTTCTTTTAAACAGAGACCACGAAATCTGGAAATTTATAACATTTTTGTCTTATATTTACTTTATGTGAACTAGGTTTTTTGAAACAAGTTTTTTCCTTGGGACCGAACGTTTTTATATTGGAACAAGTCTTTCTTTTTTGGAAACAAGTTTTTCAACCTGCTGTTGGGTTGACACCTTTTACTGCCAGATCCAGGAAATTTTTGGAAGTAACTCGAAGACCAGAACAAAACCAAGCTAAGTTAAATTTTCTCGACAAATAAAAGAAAAGGTCACTGAAGGATTATTAGCTAAATTTTCTTCTGCAGTATAACAAATATAACGTTTAATTTGAGTTTAATTTCCTTAATCCCATATTATTATTATCATAGTTTTTTTGTCAATTGTTTCTAAATACATCAAAAGATCAATTAGACTATCGTCCAAATTTTATTTTACTTAATATTTTACTTTTCGATTTATGTCAAATTCTATTCGTGGACTAAATCACTTCTATCAACAAAAAAATAAATAACGTTTCAGTCCATATTGAAATTTTTGGAGACAAATATTAAAAAAACAAGATTTAAGTCACAAAAATAACGTCAAAATATAATAATTTTAATGATATATGCTTAAATATAGGATTTTAATGGTAATTTACGTGTCAAGCTCGGAAGTCGGAAAGTGTTATTTTATAATGTGAGCATGCAGTTTTCAGAGCGACGCATCTAATGACAGAGACTGTGGAACTATCATGGAAACTGTCATTTAATCTACCTTTACCGAGCAGCTATGTCAATTTTCCGGTCTAGACCAACAAAGAAGCACTTTTCGAGCTAAAAAATTATCGGAAAAACGCAGTTTCTAAAGTGGCAGCACAAAAAAGTAGCACACATTATTAGACAAAATATCATCCTACAAATGACCTTATAGAGAGAATTGCAACGAGATTAAAAGCAGAAATAATTTCTATCATCCAACAAAAAATATAACGCGTTAGCAATTTTGACCAGTGGAACAGTTTCGTTAAAAAAATTAACAAAGTGCTTTCTTGCATATTTGTAGATGGGACTGTAAAATTCCATATAGTGTTTGTCATTTTTCTTACTTTAATTAATTTAATATGGCCATTTTTCTATTAGGCATTATATACTTATTTTTAATGGAATATTATAACTACAATAAATATAAAGATAATATCTTCAACATATGGAATTTCAGTTAGGGTAGCTCAAGTAAGGTTAGTTTGCATCAGATTAGTACAATTTTTGTTAGTTTACGTTTGGTTAGGCTTTAACTTCCACCAAAAACTAATAAATTTTAGGTTAGGCCTAAAACAATTTTTCGAAAAAAATTTAATGTAGGGGAGGGTGTTGTATTCGGGGACAGTATTTTTTAATTGTATATAAAAAATTAGTCTGATATTTTTTCTTTGTTTTTGTTATTTCAATGCATTGTAAACGTAAAAGCTTTACTTAAGATAAATTTAAAATTTTCAAAATATGATCATGACAGTTACAAATCGCAAGTCCCTCTATACACCAACCATCCGTAGTGAGATTTTGGTATGTGCATAGTGGGACAATTTAAATGGGAAGGTATATGATAAAATATAGTTACGTAGGTATAAAAATTTTTATTTGAGGTCAGTACAGTACCTACTCTTTTTTTTGGTAAGACGAAGAGTCAAAATTGAAACGCCACTGCTTTGAAACTTTTTCAGTGCCGCCGATTAAAAATGGTTCAGAAAGTTTAGTGACGATGTTTTCTTCACAAATTTTTCATTATTGGTTCTTTTAAAAAAATTATGATTTTATTCAATAGCCTGAAATTCGTTGATTTCCGTTTCATCTATTTGCCCAATGAAATATTTAATTCTTTATAAAGCATACTCCTTTATTTCAGGACCTGTATTTTCAGGGAATGCATCTGAAATTTCAGATTCGTCATTGTATAGTACTTCCATTGATACATCGGTGTCACTGGAATCTGCGAATAGATTCTTCATAACAGCCTGCACAGCCTTCATTTTTGCAGCGTTATACGCTTTTTTGGCCTCTTTCGTCGTTTTTTTCCTCAAGTCGCTTCTTTTCTAGAATTTCTGGCGACTCAGTTAATATCGTAAACAAAACCTTTTTCTTTTTCGAAATATTTTTTATAGTAGCAGCTTTAAATGTAGCCTTATAGATTCTGGAGTCACGATATCCATTTTGGAGGTTAGTTGAGAAGGCACCGACTCATTTTTTGTGGCATCTGCAACTCCTGATTTGTTATAATTCCAGAGCAACTTACTGACAAAACTGTTTCAGACTGATTCTCTCCATCTTCTACGTTATGATGTTCACGATCTGTTACATATGCATAAAAAAATTAGATTCCTTAAATATTTCTGAGTTTAGAGGGAATATTCCTGTAAATTCGAATCCTTTTGCTATATTGTTTGATGTAAAGGCACTTGGAAAAGATTTGCCCACTATTTCTGCAATGTTGTACAGTGAAATTTGAACGCCGAGATGGTTAAACATCCAATCGTCCATTGCCCTATTGTAGTAAGCCTTAAATACTCCAACACTCTCAGATCAGTGTGGTTTTTATGGTTATCTGGAATTATTAAGATTTGCTATCTTCATTACAACGTATTGTAGCGGTAAAATGCTTCAAAAACTCTAACAAGTTTGTTCCTGTCATCCAACCACTTGAATGTGCTTCTTCCTTTGAGCTAGGTGGTGAGCCATTAAGCATATGCGGTTTAAAGATTTTTCGAGGAAAAACGAAAAACGGCAGTACAAATGTACCGTTTGCGCAAATAGTAGCACACATGATAACTGAAATTCCTACTTGTTATTGACCACATGGAGGTATTATTTTAGGAGGTCTCTGCACAGTTGTAATTGCAGTTTCGTCGCAGTTATACATTTAGATTGCAGTAAAACCATGTTTTTCAATAACTGTGTGCAGGTTATTCAAAAATAATTAAACATTATGTGCGTTGAAACTGGTGGCACGGCTTAAGCTTTTTGCTTCGAGTATACGTAGACTTATTTTATGCCTGGCATTAAATAATAATTACCAATTTTCTCCTGCAATCCATAATTCTGGAATCTCTTTTTGATTGGCCATTGCAAATCTGTAGGCGAATGATCGTGTTTCTTTTGCTGATAGACCGTAACTCATATGTGACGCAATAATCATGTACTCAGAGAGCAATTTTTCTTCCTCTTCTGAAAAGATTTGAGAAAAAATATGTTTTCTTTCAAAGCAAAAGTAAAACAGCTCTCTTCATTTTTTCAGCGTATTGCTTGTGATTTAGTTGAAAAAGTTTGCAATCTGAACCGAAATAAAATTTGAAATATATCAGAAGTAAAATATTAAATGAAAAAAAAAATTTGGACGCCAGTCAGTTGATTTTTTTGATGTGATTAGAAACAATTGACAAAAAAACTATGATATATTTCAAAATCCGTCCTTTCTTTTTTTTGGGTTAAGGAAATTAAACACAAACGAAACGTTATATTTGTTTATTTTACGATAGTACTATTCAGAGATTTTTTTTCATAAAAAAAACTTCATTAAGGTAGAGGGTCTTGGTGTTGTAGGCGTAAGCTGTCCTATTCCAAGCTGTCCCGTCTCAGTTGTCCAGAAAAAAAAACTTCTTGGACCCGGCAAACTTGACCGTCAGACGTGAGAACCAGCAGAAAATCAACAATAACCAAAAAACCCCTATCAATCACGGGGAGACAAGAAAGAAATCTTCAGTAGAAAACACGGCGATATAAAGATATACAAAATCTACTATTGGTATTAAATAGATAAAGAAAATAGGAAGGTTCTTAGCATGGGTAGGCATTTTTATAATTATGCCAAGAGAAGAAGGGGGGCATGACGCGAATAAATAAGAAAGAGAACATCAACCGAATATGAAACTATAAAATATACGGAGTAGAGGAAGAGTGAAAATACAGGGTGGCACAAGAAAACGTACCAAATCCTTTTGTTACCCATGTTCTGTAAATAAAAATAAACATTGTAACCTACCTTATGAATTTTTTTCATTCAATTTAAACAATTTACATTGCAGATAAAAGGACTGTTGTATAGTGGGACGTCCCTATATACAACATCTAGCGGTGGGGTACTCCACGATATCAGTTGCACAGATTTTTAAACGGTACAGTCACGGAGAAAAATTGATCGTCCCTCTATACAACATGTCCCTGTATACAACACTTTCCCTATAGTAATTTCTTTCTAATTGTTACCCAAAAATCAGAAATCGACATACATACACATTTCAGAAAAAATATTTTTTAGACCGTAGTGGCCTGAAAATGTTAATAAATGTCAAAATTTCAATCATTTCTATTTATATATACCTTATAAATAGATTTGGAAGTATTTGCTTAGTAGATTAGAACTAAAATGGACACATTCTGGAAATCGGTGTCCATTTTAGTTGAAGAGAGACACTACTCACGAAGACGTTTCCTCGAGATGGCATACATCTATCAATCGAACAACTGCATGAATAAAAAGTCAGACCTTAATAATTTAAGTACTTCTTTTGCTTACTTACTACATATTAACAAACATAAAAGAAATGTGCATGACTTGTCCGATGTGTCCATTTAAGAATAATGTTTCCCTAAATGATAAGTTTGTGTTTATTACAAATTGGGTATTTTTTCATAAATTTTTGTTTAAGTAAATTTTTTATTTGACATGCGGGGTTTGGGGTTATGAATTTGACATTGTGTCTCTTCTTTATCTGTCACATAACATGGCCTCCTCCCATTAAGGAAGTACAGTCCCATTAGCTGTATTCTTTATCCCCTGTCCTAAATAGAGTTTACAGTCTCATTAGCTGTTGCCCTATTGTGTTTTCTTTCTCCTCTTGTTTTTTCCTTTTGTGTCTGTGTGGCGGTTATAGAGGAGACGCTCTGTCAGGTTTAAACCTAAATTTGGCGCTAATTATTAAATTTCAAACAAAAAACTTCTAAAAAAACTCAATTTTAATGTGCAATGGTTTTATACCGACTTGGCTGTGTGTTAGTGTAGTAATTTTTAACTTTTTAACTTTTAATAATACAGTTTTAACTTTTAACTTTTATTACTAACTTATTGTACAATTTTAAAAATGTTTTAAAATGTGATCATGTTTTTTTATCTGTATTTTAACTTTTTTAATCTGTAAAACTTGTGAACGACAATCTCAATAAAGTAATGTTTTTTGTAAAATCTCATTGATTGAACTGTATTTGTCACTCATCACTTGCAGCGTCCCTGATGATGAGTATAAGCATACTCGAAAGCTTGGAAATAAAGCCTTGAAAGAGTACACTTTGTTCTTTTTTGCTGCTTCCCAATACTCTACGCTACCTTATAAATATATAGGGAGACTATTTATTACAGTAAATAAGTAAATACTAACTAGTTATCTTCACTGCACATGTCTAGAATTTGGTATACCAATGTAAGTTGAATTTTATTGGGATTAAATCTTCTAAGCCATAATTATTGTTTTTCTCAATCTCTATTAAATAATTTTTTTATAGTGAATAATGTTTCTCTCGCCAATTTGATGAACTCCAATTCCCTAATTCTCAATAATGGAGAAACTACAATCGTTTCAGTCTGGTTTCTGATAAGACAAATTAGTATTTCTAATTGAAAGGTCAAAGTCTACCTCGGGATATTCGATTATATTCGAAGACTTTATCAATAACAAATTGTTTACGAATAACTGAAATCGTATTTCGGCTGCGACAGAATTGCACTTCCCTGTTGGACTGTCGCCGTACACCACTACAAACAATTATTTATCTCTGATTTGGGGGTGTAATTTGATTAGTTGTCAGGAAAGTTGAATTTTGAATTTAAATGCTTTAACTTTGGGTAAGTGGAAAGTGTTTTAGAATTAAAAATGTGAATTACAAAATATATAGAATATAATACAGAATAAAGGGGACAAACTTCTGCGGTAGAATATTTATTAGACCAAAATTTTTAAAACCCCATTCTCTAAATTGAGTTTTAGTGAAGTAACATGGTGTTAAATTTTTAGAAAAAAATTAACATTTTTTTGTATAACTCCAAAACGGCTTTATATTATTTTAAGATATTTTTTGTGTCGGTCAATATCAATAAGTCTAATAGTACAGTAATAATTACCTGTCTGTAACTTGCACCAGTGACGTACCGTAGATAGGGGTTATGGGCCTAACTAAAAACCCTGGTGTATCCACTGATTAGATTTTGTTTCGAACTTTTTGGGAGTACCACCTGTTGGGTTCAATAGGACTTACCAGAATTTTGTAAGATGGCGCTGTTTAGAATTGTTCGTGTCCTAGCTTAGTTGGTCACAGATCACTTAAAGCAAATGAGATGTCAAATAAATTATTTTCTATTAATGTAAATGCGGATTTTTTTTATGTATGTGGTATCTATTAGTATTTTCTATAATCAGTGTGTTTTTAAAGTGCAAATTTTTTCTGTCCCTAATATCTTTGTTCGAAGTTCTTATTATAAATTCGTTTATCAGTTCTTATTTTCTTTAGTGTAGTTACATTTAGTCCATTAATTAGTTCATAAGGAATAGTTCTTAATAGTGTATAAGTATGGATAATTTTCGTCAAATGGGGCCATACTGTATTTTTTGTGGATAGTGTATGCAGATTCGAGCATTCGTCTATATTCAGTACCAGATTATAAATACACCCTGTGTGATCTGTGATTACAGTTTGTAATGAGCGATGTATGCGCCATCTAAAATTTTTAATCTAAAACTTTAGTAATCTCTCAAAAATCAGTCAAAATCAAGTAGGTAGAGATCTCCCAGTTTTGGCCCAAACTTTTAAAGGTATAAGTGGAAACACCATGATTTTTAGACATCTTAGGTCTTACATGCGTATCTCCCAATTAAAGGTAATTGCACCTAAAGGCGACAGACCCATTCATGAGTCTTTATTTTCAAGTTTAAAGGAGCAGGAATAAAATAATGAAAATCGAAAAATCAAAATTACCATATGATATCAACAGTTAAAGATTAATACAGGGCGAGTGTTCAGTGCCACCAACAGTATCAATTGGTTTGAGGTAAATCAACTTTCAGATTTTGCAGCGATATGATGAAATATTCTCCAGGTAATTACATTTCGATGACTATTCTAAGGTGATCCTGATGATGCTGATGAGGCTCTGTTATAATCAATATAACTGACCATATATATTTTTTTAAATTCATGAAACATTAAAATTTTGTTGTAACCGGAGAAAATGTCTGCTCATGATGATCATAAGCTAGTAATACTATTAAGAATCACATAGTTAAATTTCAGATTTACTGAAATATTTTTAAAATTGAATTTTTTTTTCCATTTTTAAAAGCGTCTGCCATAACGTCATAACCGCCACACTGTCTGCCATTGTGATTTTCCAGTAACAATAATGATATGATTTAAAATATGTAAATGGCAGCTTTACTGAAATACTTTCGAAGGTCGTCTAATATTTGTACGTGATATGTTAAAAATTAGATAGGTGAGAATTTAAATATATAAATGGCAGCTTTACTGAAATACTTTCGAAGGTCATCTAATTTTTGAACGTGCTTTTAGGATAGGTGGGGAACGAGGCCCGAGGATCTCCGAAATGGGTTGTGCATGGGCAAACGCAAAATACATGGCAAACTGGCAGATACCAGCATCGTGCCTAAAGTTGTTATTGCCATAGAGTAAGTAGGTTATTGCTTATTATGAAAATGAGAAGTATTCTTTCTGAGCAGACGAAATAAATTATATCCAAAGTTATTAAGTTTATGAAAAATCAGACAAAAAATGACATTCAAAATCCTTTACAATATCACAGATTATGAGTACTAGCCGCAACGGACATTATAAATAACACTTTTAAAAATATTTTTAAGGAAACAGAAGAAATTGAAATAGGTAATCGTCCCTCATTTTCTCCTCCTGGAATAACTAGAGGACTGACACATTTAAAAACATTTGCTAAAATATAAAAAAATCCTTAAATTATAATTACTTAAACGTATTCATCTGTTTAAATCAACTTCTTTATTTAAAGTTGGATATATTCATTTTAACACTTATATTATTATACATGTTTAAATGTTCAGATATTTTAAATTTGCCGCCAAAGCAAACAATAAGGAAGCAGTTCAAAATGTACGCCGCAACTGTTTATTGTTCAGCGATAACCGACTGTAGGAAACCGGAAGGGAGAAATTTTGGAAGGGACACTGTAGGTGTCGGTTTAGTAGTTGGACAATATCTATAAGAGTGTCTGTGGACAAAATTGAGAGTGGAAATTAATACAGATACCCTTATTATTTTCCACTCGAACCACCCTATTTCCCATAAACTAGGATCCTTCAATAGTTTTCTTTTCCGACTATTTTCGATCGCCCTATCCGATTCTGCTTTTGTTACTGAGTTGAACGTTATTAAACAACTAGCAATTAACAATAACTTTCCCCTAGATCTTATTACCAAATTATACACTAAATCTTTTATCAAATTCAAATTAAATCTTCATTGGCCAGTCGGGTAGGAGACTCGAAACTAGAATCAAAGAACATGTTAGATATGTTGACAAATATAAAAATACAGATATCACTAATACCACATCTTCCTTTGCTAATCACATCCTCACATATAACCACTCCTTTTTAATGTCAGATGTTGTTCTTCTATATAATTGTCATAAAAGTAACAGATTAAATCTGTTGGAAATGTTAGAGATGCCGTCCTGTTTCAAGAACGTAAATATATCGTATCTAAATGAATAATTAAGACCGAAGGAGAACCATATATTTCTTTTTGATCAGTTTAATAAATACCTCTGTTAACATCAATTTTTCTAGTCTATATTCTTATTGTTCCTCTCTGTCACCTTTCCGGTTCCTTTTTCCTTTTGTCTTTCCTTTTAATTTGCTCCTGTTTTATTAATTTCTACTACCATTATTTATATTATACTCTAGTTTTGGTTTGTTCTTTAAGTTCGACCTAACCCTACTTTCCTTTTACTGTCATTATTGAAATCTGTCACTGTCAATTCTTTGTCTTCTTCTTTTTATCTTTACTTATAATATACGTCCTGTGGCCTGCACCCACATTTAATGATCAGCAACTTATTGTCAAAATGTTTTAAAGTTTGTTAACTTTCTTAATTTCTAATTTAGGCAATTACTTCGAATAGTTGGTCGTGTTATGTAACCAATTTGATATTAACTTTACTTTACATTATTCTATTTCGGATGCTAATCCCCTTCCCCTTCCTCCTACTCCTCACCTGTCATTCTTCACCATCTTAGTGCCACCATTTTGTGAAACGGCCGTCAATTGGATTTGACGGTGTCAAATTTTCGCCGTATGCTTTAAAGTTATTTTAACGTTTGGCCGGTCTTTTATGACCCATTTTCGATTTTGTCCCAGGGGGGACTATTATTATTATTCATTACTTAAATTTTACACTCCGGAGACCGTCCGAGGGTGTCAACACATGCCGAAAATTGGGCCCGGCTCAGGCCCCTCCATCAGTATATTGAGTTGCAGACTCAGTTAAATTTGTTTTAAACATCATTTATCAACCCGTTTTATAATTCTCCCTTTTTTGAACATTTCATGTTATTTCAGGTACCCCAAAAATTTCTTCCTTTCCATATTTTATCCCTATAAACTCCACCACATTTTCTGATGCGCATCATCTTTATGCAATTTGTGCAATTTTTAATTCAATTACTTCTTGTTACTTACATGGTAAGTCAGTTTGTTTGTAAATTAGATAGTAGAAAAATTTTTATTGTCGTATTGTAACATTTTTAGGCCTGATGATGGCTAATTAGCCGAAACTAGTTGCCGTTTATATTAAATTACTGTGGTACATGACTTTGAGTTTCATTACTTTTGACCTCATTTGGGATATGGATAACCTTTTACATTTAATAAATATTAGTTACTGGCTTTAAAAGCAAGTAACTAAAGCAAGTTACTAAAATTTAGTTACTTACCGTTTAGTATCTGTTCACACGGTATTTTAGCTCGTACTGTTTAGTAGCTTAATTAAAATGGCGCTCATTGAACGACTTCGTTTTAGATCGGTTGTAAAAGAGTGTGTAGTTTTGTTATGCGAAGAAATTAGTGAAATAATAGAACGTGAACAAAATAAAAAGAAGCGAATATGGATCAGAAAATGGTTAGCTCGTAGAAGCACTCATGGATTTTCTTCTATGTTGCTTAAGGAACTGGCAAATGAAGACCTGGAGGAATATAGAAATTGCATGAGAATGTCCAAGCAACAGTTTTACCAACTGTTGCATATGGTTGGTCTTTCTATAACAAAGTCTGACATCCTCATAAGAGAAGCTATTTCGGCCAGAGTAAAATTAGAAATAACTTTATCGTATTTAGCAACTGGAAATAGCTTTAGAACTTTGCAAAGACAATTTCGCGTTTCCAGACCAGCCATTTTGAAGTTTATTCTCGAAGTATGTGATGCCATTTATGTAGCTCTACAGAAATATATCAAGGTCAGAAAAATACTTGTATTATTTGCTTTTTTTATTGTAATAATTATTATAGTTATTTGGGTAAAAAAGTACACTACTTATTATACCGAACATCTGGGACAAAATGTCGGAATAATCAATATTTTTGTCTTTGCTTATTTCTGTAGCCTGATGGTATGATGTGGAAGACAACTGAGCGTCGTTACTGTCTGAATATGATGAAGGTGACTGGCAAGACATTGGTGTAAAAGTATAATCCTGAACCATGTGAATTCTTGGTGCGGGTGCTGTGGCAGAAACGTTTTGTAATTCGCGTATTCTAAATTGCGTTAAAAGAGATTGTATTTGTTCCTGTGCTACTAAAGCATTGACTGTTGTTAACTTTTGTAATTGTGCTGCTACACTGTGGCCAAAAATTACAAATTCATTTTCGACAGGAGGTTCTTTAGTAACGTCGCTCGCAATTTGCTTAAAATCCCTGAAACCTGTTGTATATTGGATTTCTTTCGTTTCGATGGTGGTGGGGCCTCAAACCTAGGGGTTGTTGCTATATTACATGATCACTATTTAATTGTCTTGGTGGTGACTGGTTATTTTCAACGTCGAGTATGGGCGGTTCGTGGTCATTTAAGTCTGATACAACATTTTTTATTGAAGTTTCTTTCTGGAAAAAAGTTAAAACAGATGTACCAAAACTAGTCGAGGGTATCACTTAATGTTATTCCTCCTAGCATGCAGAAAAGTACGCTTAATGGAATAAAATTAATTTTGACCACATTTAAGAAAATTATAAAAAAAGATCGGGTACGTCAATTTTTAATCTAAATGATACTTATAATTTTATAAAATATGGTCAAAAATAATTTTATTCCATCACTGCATGTTTTCACATTTAACTATACTGACAATAATTGTATTTGGAATTTATAGATGCCTGAGAATCATAGCGAATGGAAAAAAATTGAAATGGGTTTTCGCCAAAGATGGAACTTTCCTGACTGTTACGGAGCACTTGATGGCAAGCATTTCGCTATCAGAGCACCTGCAAATTGTGGTAGTGATTATTTTAATTACAAAGGTTCTAACAGCATTATTATGTTGGCCGTTATTAATGACTATTATTGCTATTCCTACATAAACGTCGGTTGCAATGGCAGACAATCAGATGGTGGGGTCTTTCAACATTCCTCATTATTTGAAGCCTTAGAAAATGGTCTACTTCCACCCGACGGCTTCCTAGTGGCCGATGCGATGCTTTTCCTCTAAAGACGTATCTGTTAAAACCGTATTCACGGACGTTATTTTCCAAAGACCAAAAAATTTTCAATTATCGGTTATCTAGAGCACGTCGTATAGTGGAAAATGCATTCGGAATTCTTGTGAGCAGATTTCGTGTTTTTGAAAAACCTATCGCTTGTTTACCATGTACAACTGACAAAATTATTAGAACAAGCTGTGCAATACACAACTGGTTGAGAATAACTTCTACAAATCACTATATGCGAAGAGGATCTGGAGGAATGAAATGAAAAATTTTCCTCGCCCCATCTCTAGAACTGCAAATAATCATGCTTCAAGGTGCGCAAGACAACGCAGAGACAACCTTTCTCAGTATTTTTTGAGAGAGGGAGCCGTACTGTGGCAGAACCAAATGATATATTAATTCACATTATAAATATGAGAACTAAAACTTAAAATATTAAGTAAATAGAAACACATCCTATTTACTTGACTAAAATTTCCACTAAATTAGTGACTGGTTCAAGTACTAAATCAGACGTTTACATAGTGCCAGCAGCTAAATTTAGTAACTTGCTTTAGTTACTTGCTTTAGCTACTATCCCCATGTAAATTCGCCATAACGTAATTTATTTTTATGCTAATTAGCCACAATGTTGGGTATAAATATACAATTAAAAAACTTATTTCTATTATGAAAACAACCGTTTTGTTATAATGTGCTTTTGTCATATATGTAAACAAGCCGCTCAAGACTTTTCAAAAATAAAGTGCATTTCACTGAAGTGGAGCGCATGAAATATGTAGGTGCGGTAAAGAAGGAAAGACCATACTTGGATAGCAATCCCGCATACCTGGCATAATAGGGGCATCACGGTATTTACTCATTAGTACCACTACACTCACCTACACTTCACCAGATATTAAATCGGATGCCTTTCGGTCCCTGTTCAGGACCGTATTTTAGGAATAAGGAATTGTAATACAGCTTTTTTTAATATTTTTTTAAAACGATGATCTATGATATATAAATATTTAAAAATTAGGTTTTCCATATAGTTGACAATATTTAAGCTGTTGCATTTGAGATTGTTTTCAATAAAATTGACTTGAATTTTAACACTTTTTAATAATGTTAAAACCGCGTTTCTGTTACTGTGAACTTCCAATCGCTTTAATCATTTCATTATAAATTTGTAGAAAGTTTTTTGTACTTTTTTGTTTGTGAACGTAAATTAAAGTGAAAGTTAAATTAAATAATTAAATAAACTAACTGACACTTGCAAATTGTTAGCGTTGCGGAACACACAAGCAATGACGGCAGATAAACTATTAAATGGTTAAATATTATTCCTGCGACAGATGCTAGTTTGCCTACCACCGAAAGCAATAATTTTTAAGACATTATAAGAGCATATATGTTTTCATCTGTGCATAGTAAAACAAATATGACATTTATGAGTGAAAATTTTTTTGTGGCAGATGAGTTGAATGCTTAGTATATATAGTTAGTAGGAAGGAGTATGACATATAACTCATAGTTGCAATGATAAATATATTGTAATGAATTTGTGTGAAATGATCTCAATTTGGGGTGAGTTCTATATAAAAACAAAAATAAACATTACAAAAAAATAAAGAAAACTAAATTCATAAAAGTCCTTCTGTTCGCCTTTCACTCCAACCTTCTACACCTATTTTATCTCCTACCTTGACCAATCACTTCTTCTGAATACTTCTTCTTAACCTGACTTCCTGATCTCCGCTTTCAAATTATTAAATCTCTACACTAATTTTTACTTTCTTTTACTATTAGTCCTTTTCCTTTATTTGCTTTCTTATTTAGCTCACAAGCCTGAATTTATCCCCTATTTCATTTTACTTTTTATTTAATTTTTTTATTTTTTTTTTTTTTAGTTAAATAACATTTGTATTGTACCAGTGTATACTTTTATTTATTTTCTTTTTTAATTCTCTACATAAATCCTCTTCTTACAAAAGCCATAAATTATGATTCTGATAAAAAAACCTTTTTGTCTCAAATTGACTTGTTTATTATTTTCTTATTCAACTGTCGTCTCACCAAAATTAAAATTTTTTTGTTACTTGATTAATGAATAATTTTTTTTTTTAATCACTTTTGACAAACTTGACATTTACTTTTTAATTATACTGCAAAAATTTACTTTAATATTCTTTCCAAAATTTAACTTTTCGATATGATAATACAAATAAGATTTTTTTATACTCCACAATTGTTAATTTTAAATATTTTATATACCAATTAATCTCAATAAATGTTTTAAAATTAAACTTTTAACAATAAACTCTGTTTATAAAATTCAAAAATCACAAAATATTTATGTTATTCAAACCACTCAACGAATAAATAATAATTAACTTATAAAAAATGACTCATACAAAGTATTTCATTACAATATATATTGATAAGAAAATTTAAGATAAAATAGTCACATATTTCATATTTAAGATTATCAATTCTGGCAAAATTTGAATAAGAAAATTAATCTTGTGAGATAATTGAAGCTTTTTGTCAATTTTGAAAGGATCCTTGAAATTAATTATTTTTATAATGGTCTATAATAATTTTAAAATTATAAAAGGTATACTCCAGCAGAACAAAATGAAAGTAAACAAATTAATAATAAAAGAAAGATAAGAAGATCGAGAGATTACAAACAACAAGACAAGTAAAATTTTAGTAGTAGAAGGTGAATGATCAGGCAATTCGAAGGAAGACTAAGACGTATACACTAAGAAAGTATATATTACAAAGAAGAAAGAATAGTAGATTCTGTAACAAGGTTAGAATGAAAAATTCGACACGAGTGGAAAATTCCGAACGCGAGCGAAAGCGAGTGTGAGGAACCACGAGTGTCGATTTTTTTCATTCTGACCGAGTAACAGACTGTATTTTCTCCACGATCAAAAAGTATAAATCAAAATTAAATTAAATCTGAACACAAGTTATTTGTTGACATATTTGTATTACATTGTATTAATATTTATAGTGCTGTGGTACACTTACCGATATTAAAATCTGGTGCATTGGTATTTTTTCATAATTTGCAATTTCAGATATTATTAAATTCTATATCTACTTCACTTGATTTTTCACTCATTATTTTGTTTAAATTAAAACTTGTTTGAAAATAATTATTACTGTCGCCATTTTATATCTGACAGTGACACTTTTGAAATCCAGGGCAATCCATATTGTTTATTTCGATTACAGAAAATCCATTCTTTACCTTGATAAAGAATGAAAATACATGCAAAATGCATAAGAGGCAAGTATTATAGAATAAATATTCAGACTCTAGAGGGTGAATGTTTACATTCTATTATTAAAAATGATTTCAGAATTCATACATTCAATAATGGTCGTGGAGAAATTTATATTACATAGCAAACGTCAAATAACATGTCAACAAAAATGCAGCATCCTACTACGATAGATTCATGGTAGATTTAGAATAATAATTCTTTACTGTCATCTGCGCATGTGCAGTGTAAAAAAAGACCAATATTAGACATCTGCGCATGTTCAGTATGAGGTACAGGAAATTCCCACACTGCTTTTTAGAATCGTGGGAAATTAGTCCCTTTGAACGCAAGTATGCCGTGTCTAAATGTATACTTTTCATAGTGATCGTAGAAAAATAGTATATTGTTTAACGAGCAAGGAATGATAGTTATTTCCCACGAGTATGAAGTTTGCAGCATGAGCCGCAGGCGAATGCTGCAAATCATACGAGTGGGAAATTAGCATTCCATGCGAGTTAAACACTATACTTTTTCTACGGCTGTAATAGATAATAGCGAAATGATTTAGACAAATTACAGTAAAGCAAAATTTATTTAAAATAATATTTGTTAATTAATTAAGTTTTTACCTTTTACCCAAAATTGAGATAGTAATGTTGACTAAAGACCATTACATTTACCGAACAAAAGCGAAATGCTCCTTCCTACTAACCATATATTATATTCTAAGGTTGAATGAAAAAAATAGAAATAGGTTAGGTTGTATCTATAAATGAACATTGATATGTTGGATTTTCACCACACTTGCCACCGGCAAGAAATAAACAGAAAATTATAAGACTACGACTATGATCTTAAACTATTATATTAAAACCTTTAAGTTCTAAAACCACTATTTGCGTTCTTAAAAAAGAGTATTTCCGGTAACCATCCGCTTTAGATTTGTAATCCGTTGGTAGAGGTTTCGTACTTTTACTCTCAATTTTTTATTTTTGATCTTAAGAAAAAAAATATATTCACAAAATATAACTACATGTTATGGTCACAGCAGATTTTTTAAATTAGTTAAAAAAAAAGTTTTCTGGATCTAAACATTGCCGTTTTTTATCACTTTTTTATTTATTTGCTGTAACGTAATTAAACATTTATTTGAAAAAGTAACTATACAAAAAGACCTAAAATTCTTTTCTGAATCCATACATGCCAATTTTTTTATTTTGCGTTGAGATTTGTAAAAATTATTATTTAATTACGAACACTCTGCAAATTCTGATTTATCACTAAAAATGGCATTGTAATGTGGCGCCTTCGCATTCTGCGGAGTATATTGAATCATTTTTGGGCGGAGCATACTGAAAACGTATTTAGTATTTTTAAACGATTATTGCATTTACAAGTTTCATTAGTGGTTATAAAAGCAGTCTTATATTAGAATTTGCAGTTTAAAAGTATTGTGATTATTCACTAAAAAATTTCATTATTTGTTTGAAGTTACGTATTTCAAAAATTAAATTTTTATTTAAATTACTGTTTCTCTGTCAACAATATTTTAATATATTGGATCCAAGAGAATACATTCAGGTCATAAAAGATGCAGTTGTGGTTAGCCACAATACCAGAAAGACAATTTATACTTTAAGGTCTCTCGGAAAAAGAGTTGGAAAATTAAGTAGTAGCCTCTTGTAGCATTAATTAAGATGAATGTAGCATTAATTAAGAATAGTTTTGCTATTTTATTACTTTACTTTACGAACTGGTGCGTAAAGTAGATTGCTTATTTTTTGGTAGTAGAAAAAATTTTGTATGCAACCAGTATGTAAAGTGCCTTTTTTCACTCATGTGAAAAAGTATCACTTTACACACTTGTTGCATAAATAACTATTTTTTGCTTAAAATCGTGCGCTTAACAATATATTTTTGCAAGTAAATATTAATATTCTGAAACAATATTGGTTTTTTTATTTTGATTATTTGTTTATTAAATAAACAATATGTTTTAAACAAATTAATTTTTTAGATATATTTTTTTAAATACTACAAAAAAATAAAAATGACCATGTGTTGTTTTTACTTTTTTAAAGAAAAAAAATTTTTTCAATTTATTCATTCTAAAAAATTCTCATGACTAATTTCTTATCATAATAATTATTGCGATATTCCAGAGAAACACTTGTCCAGGGTGTTGAAAGGTCTCGCTTTTTTTTTGTATACCTGACCTTCAACTAGCTTTTAAAGATAACAAGTGCGATTTCAAACGAAAAAAATTTTTTTAAGAAACGATTTTTGTCTTAAAAATCATTATTTTTTATATTTTTCTGGTTATATTTTATTTTGTCCAATTATTTCCTATTTTTTTCCTTATTTTCCAAATATTTTACTTTTTTTCTTCTTTTTTTATTCTTTACTGTTTTTTCCTGTGTTCTACATATTCTACATATTATTTTCAATGTCCCAAGTCAACTTCAACCGCCTGTCTGTCCGTTTGTCTGTCTTTTTGTATATCTCAGCGATAACTCGAGAATGTTTTGAAATTTTAGATTTATGATTTTAGCAATCGACAACTAATTACCTTAGCTCGCCCACCAATTGTTTTTAATAATCTAAGTCAACTGAAACTATCTGACGGTCCGTTTATACGTCATTCCGTCTGTTTTAGCAATAAATCGAAAACGGTTTCGAATTTTGGATTCATGTTTTCAATAATCGATAGAACGGTGTCGAATTTTATTATTTTCAGTGACCTAAGTCAACTAAAACCGACTGTCTGTCCGTAGCAGAGCTACTTGGATGCTGTTGGCTTGCTGGGTTTATTAAAACTTAATTTTATTATATGATTCAAAATTATTTATTTAAAATTTTTTTATGTTATTCATGATTTTTAATTGTTATTTATTATATGAGGTTTATGATGGCCTTCTCAACCGAACACTGAGGGAAATTTTTTGCTGTGGTGGCCAAAAATGTATTAAGCCCTAAAAAGAACTCTATTGAAATAGGCAACAGCCAAAGTACTTCGCTACGATTAAAAAATACACTTTTTTGAAATTATTTTTAAAAACTTTTTATTAATTTTAGAGGTTATAAAATAAAATTTTACTCACTAAAAAGTAGTTTTTTGTGGTTAAAAATCATTTTTCGTGCAGTTAAAAAGAATTTTTTTACATTTAAGAGGTATTTTTAATTGATAAAGAATATTTTTTTGTCTTAAAAAAATAGGTTTTAGTGGTTAAAAAGTAGTTTTTCTACTAGTACTTACTTTACGCACGCAAAGGAGTGCGTAAGTTTTACTTTTTTTCACTAGTGCGTAAAGTAAAATAAAATTTTCAAAAAAAAATTTTTTTAGATGTGCAACACATGTTTTGCAATGTTCTTATGTTTCTTATCTTGCCAAGGTTCTATGTGTCAGAAATCAACTGGTTAACTTCAATATTTTAGAAAATAGCTTGTTAACCACTTGCATGAGAAATCTATTTTTGTACATAAAAATTATGACAGTAGAAACAATATTGTATGCAACTAGTGTGTAAAGTGCCTTTGTTCACTTTACACACTTGTTGCATAAATAACTATTTTAGTATTAAAAAAGTAGGTTTACTGATTAAAAAGTATTTTTTGTCTTTAAAAGGTTTTTAATTGATATAGGAAATTAATGTTTACATTTATAAAACAGTTTTCAGTGTTCAAAGAAGTTGATTTAAAAGTAATTGCTAACATAGCCCTCGTGGTGGCTTTTCATCAATTTCAGGAACGTTCTGTAAAAAAAATGACATTTTTAAATTATTGTACAAATCCTCTCCCAAATGAATTCATAATATCGTACACATAAAATAAATGGACGACACTATCAAATCGATAATGAAGAATAGGACCCTAGAAGTGAAGTTTTGACCAATAAAAAAAAAACTACAAGGACCCTAAAAGAGTCAGGTTTGTTAAGTGTAGATGTGCACTATGTTTATTATTATCTGGAGGTTTTAAACCAGATTGTAACTTTGGTCAGAAAAATTGAAGTGGTAAAATTTTAATTTAAAAAAATACAAGTTTAAATAAAAATTGCAAAAAAGCTCTACTTACCCCTAGATTAATGAAAAAAATCTACTGAATCTCGCTTCTGCTGGGTCTCTAACTGCATCCTTTTCTTGATTTTTTAATAGTGATTGGTTGAACGAGGTATAGTAGAATTAGTATTGCCTGATCGTCTAAAATCAAAGTATTTCCAATTAATTTTCAATAATTAAAATAAAAATACAAAAATATAATAAATAATTATTATTTTTTATTAATGTTTCAAAATTCTGAAAACATTTTTTAAACAAGTATTTTTTGTTTTACTAAGCTTCAAGCACACGCTTTTTAATCGAATAGTAGTAACTATATGATACAATTATATTATATTACCATAAAGGTACTTACCTTTTAAATGTTGAACAAAATCTTGTAGTCTCCAATGATTCAGCTTGTCTATATGATTCATGAGCACACCACACATTAGAGGTACAATAAAACAATAACGGGTTAAAATGGTCGCAATTCCACTTTACACCATGATTCAACTTTGCTAATGAAAACAATACTTCTGTACCCGCCAGAAAAATTTCCCGTTCTCATACGAAACGACCAACGAATGAAACCGATCGTATTTTTTAAAAAGACTCATTTCAAAGAATATAAATTTTTTTTTGGTTTTAAAAAAAATATTCAAAAGTCTCAAAAAGTGAATTTCAATGACGAAAAGGATACATAATAATATTTTAGATTCTTACTACAGCAAAAAATGTTGAGTAATTTAAAACCACTTTTTAAAAACTAGCTACAAAATGACTTGAGAAAAGCATTTTATTTAGCTATTGGAATGTATTTTTTTAATGGTAACTAAGAATTTATTCGTGGCTACAACAAATTTCTCAGCAAAAAACATTTTTAACATACTTTTCTCAGTGAAGTATGTATAGAATTTTTTTACTATTAACCATATTTGATTTGATTAGATTTTGATAACCCTAGATTTAGTTATTTCGTACTTTTCAAATATTCAGAAATATCAAGTAGTCAGGGAGTTTAGTTGACAAATTAACAATTCATTAAAAATATACACTTTGTTTCCCTAGGTCCTCATTAGAGAAATGGAAAAAATAATGGTAATTTTTCATGTTAGTGGTAAAAAATACAAAAAACTACATTTTAGTGAGTAATATTTTACTTTCTCACCACTAAAATTAATTAAAAGTTAAGTTTATTTTTAAACAAAAAAAGTAGGTTTTTAGGGATTAAAAAGTAATTAAAAGGAAGTGAATTCCTTAAGCGTAGTAAAGTGCTTTGGCTGTCGCCTATCTCAATAGATTTTTTTAAGGGTTAACATATTTTTTGCTATGGCAGCAAAAAATTTCTCTCACTTTAGGTAGACATAATTCCTCATACCACGTATCTGGATTAACATTTCCTGATAATTTCTTTGGACATCAATTTCCGGGAAACAAACTCTCCATCATGTGGTTTTGTTTCTGTTTATTAAAGGCAACGGATCGATAATACAGATAAATAAAATAAAATTAAGATATTTACAACTTATGTTGGGAATTTGAAGCCATTGGTTTATAATAATGTTGAAGACAAAACTACACTAAATAAAAAATACTTGAAGCACGTTTCGCAAACTCTTACCATCATTTTAGTTTATCACCGACTCCTCATGATGCTAACATATTTGTCGAAACGTTAGTCAGGGTTTTTTCAAAAAAGTGTCGTTTTGGTTAGTAGTGATGTTATTCTTCAGCATATTTACAACTGGTTAATTTATATTCATTCATTAATTTGTTTTACCTATTTCTTCTTTTATTTTTCAGCCCAAGAGTATATAAAAATTTTATCGTATTTTTTACCAATGGTTTTATCTAAAAGGAAACATTTAAGATAAGTATATTGACTGAACCTCGTTACTAACTCAATTTTAAACACTTGTAACATCAAAGTTTCAACCTCGTTTCAGCTCTGATGATGCGGGTGCCTTAGTCATAATCTAATTAAAATAAAGAACAAGTAAATGCCCCAAAAAAAAATCAAAATTCAAACACCGCTTTAACTTTAAATGAATTTTATAGACTTGTGTAGTTAATTTAATTTCAAGTAATTAGTCTATTATAAGCCAATACTAGAAACAAAGCTTTTAACATTAGATTCACTTTAGTTAAATAATTATGTTAATCAAAGGATAATGCGAAAAGCCGCAGGATTTAGAGATTTATATCAAATAGTTGATGCGACTCGCTTTCAATACGATCAATTGACTTTGGAATAATTGAATAATAAATTAAATTAAATTATTATTAAATAATTGTACTGCTATGCCATAGGTTATTGAACGTAAGATAATCAATATAAATGTATATGTATTGTAATGAAATATATTATAACCTGTATAGTATATAATTAATTTGTTATAAAAGGTTATGAATGGAATGTAGAAGTAAAATTAATAGTTTTTTGTTTCCAATATAAAAAAAGAAAAATGTGGATTAATAAAAATTAGTAAATGACATTAAAAGTAATATGAAATTAGTTTTGCTAATATGTATATAGGGCTTCTGAGCTTTTGCCCGCTAACGCCTTGTTGATGCTATATCGACCCCTAGAGTATCTTTTTTTCTACTGAAGCTGCCCGTATAAGAGACTTTCGCACTATAAACGGAAGGTGAAGTCCGAGAAAATCCGAAACCTGGACTAAGGCGCAAAAATACCGCTTGACGACGCAAAGAGCATTACATATGTTTACCTGCAGAGAATGAACAGCAGATGGATAAATAAGAAAAACGAACTACCACAAGGACGCGTTCTATTCCCAATTCCCTACATCTACATGAATGATCAGCCAATGACAGACTCCTCTATACTGATGAAATTGATAGTCAGAAGCTTCGCCCTGGTGCTATGCTTTTATACAGCGGAGTACGCCGCACATTATGGAACGCATCCACACATGTGAGGCAGGTGGACGTTGCAATTAACGAAACAGCGAGGATCATTACTGGGCGTTTGAAACCGATTCCAACAGAGAAATAATATCCGCTAATCGGAGGGTGCGAGCACCCTGTCTGATTATTGCGATATCCAGGACCAAAGTCATCTGCTAATCTGTCCTCAACTAGAAAATCCCTGAATAATAAACGATATTATCCTAGGGAACGACAAGAACATATCAGTCACAAATTATTTTGGACGGACATGGAAAGTATGAAAAAAAATATTTTAGGAGTTTAAATAATATCAGAATGCGCTTTTACAATTTTTTTAAATACAAAACTATCGTTAATGACTCATAAATTATAGGAAAAATTACTTAATAGGTTTATAATATACGACCTACACTTAAAAAAGTATAAAACGGGGAGAAAATTAAAACAGGAGAAGAATAAAACAGGGAGAAATTTAAAACAAAGGACATTAAAATAATTCAAAATTTTTAAAAAAATCGGTTGTGCCACCCCAGAACTTTCCCAGAACACATTAAAAATAGCTAGCCGATGGTGAATTCGTCTACCGAATTGATATTTCAATGTTGATAATGACATAAGCGGGCGCATTAGGAATTCGGAAAAAATTTTGATACAAAAGCTGTAGACAACACTGAAACATTTTGCAATAAAGCATAATTTGTCTTCAAAATTAAAAAAAAATGTGAGAATCCTAAATATGTACTTTTTCGCCCTCTAGCGGCAAAACTATGAGAATTTCGAAAAAAAGTTAAATTCAAAAGTTTGGTGCTTTATAACTTTGCACCAAAACATTTTGCACTAAAATGCATTGTTTGTCCTATGAAAAACCTACATGCACATTTTTTGCGAGCCCTCTAGTGGCGCAACTATTGGAAATTGTGGAAAAAGTGTGAGACAAAAGTTATAGGGGATTTTATGCTCTAAAACTAAAGTATATTGATTGTTCTCATAATTTAACAAAAAGGCAAAAAACTTACATGTGTATTCAATCAATGTCGTTCTTAAGGACCTTCTACTTCACCAATTTAAACCAAAAAATGATGGTCGTATTTGAGGTAGACACCAACCATTCATACTAAATTTCAGCGCGATTGGTTAATCAATTCGGCAGTTATCGTGGAAGTTTATACACAGGCACACAGACACACAGACAGACCTTACTCTGGAAATGGTTGCAGTCGGCCCGGGGGCCTCAAAATAGATATTTTCATCGGTACATCAAATTTTTTTTGCACGTTCACTATACTTTCCCTTTGATGGGACCGGGAAAGTAAAAAAGATCAGAAATAACAAGTAATGCGCTGAAATTCTAATTGTCATCTTATATGTATACCTTTTAATTCATCAAAATCAGGCACAAAAAAACTTAATGTTAAATCGTTTCACTTTTTAAGAAAAACATGAGGTCTCTCATTTGAACCAAAATTGGCATAAAGGTAGAATAAAGGACGTAGATTTGAAAAAATGGAATTTCATTAATAATGTAACGACAAAATTTCTATTATTATTTACGAAAAAAAAATATTTTAGGATGTTAGGATTTTTAAAGATTTCCGGATGGCGCTTTCGCCAGTTTTTAAAATAAAAAACAATTATCAATAACTGCTAAATTATAGGTAATTAAGGAACGAAAATCAGTTTCTCATAGTAAATATTTAGTAAATTCAATAAAATCAGAGGCAAAAAAATGTGTTAAAAACACTGATCATAACAATTTTTAAAAAATATGCAATCCATAGAATCTAAGAAAAAGAATATTTTAGAAGTTATCGATTTTTAAATAATGCAGGTTTGTGCTTTCGCCATATTTTTAATTACAAAACAATTATTAATAACCCTTAAATTATAGGGAATTAAGAAACGAAAATGTATAATTCACGATCTGCACTAAAATAGAGAGATGAATAAAATAATTCAAAAAAGAGAAAAAAGTAACATGTAATTCAAATTATCATTCTGTATGTATATCAGACACAAAAAAAATTATCTCCAAATTTCGGAAAAAAAAAATATGATCTCTCCGATTTGAGTGAAGTAATATTTATCTATGAAAAAAATAGTTTTAAATTATGTAGGATGGCGCTTTCGCCATTTTTTAAATAAATTTTTACTCAACGGAAAATTTAAAAATGTATTATTTAAATTTAAATCAAAAGACAAGTAGCTGATAGGTGGTAAATGTAGTTTTAATTAATTTACCCAAAATATTATTGTGGTTTTAAATTTAAATATTACGAAAAATAAATTACATTTATTCTTTTTATCACTGGTGCGAAAATTAAAACATTTCAAAACCGATTTTATTTACGAAAGGTATCAATTTATATACGTCTAAATTAAATAAAAAAAATTATTATACCGGGTTGTTGAAATACATCAACATATTAAATAGGTTCATCTTTAGCCTTTTCTAGAACGTACACATATATTAGTTTGCAAAAATACTTTTAACTGAAGGGCTATTTAAATATTAAATACCCTTATAAAATCAAATATAGGTTATGTTGAACTTGATCTGAAATATTAGTTTAATTTATAAATTCGTAATGTTGCCAATCATACTATATTTTTGTGATAATAATTACAATTTTATAAGTGGCATTGAAATTATTTTATTAAAGAAAATTATAATTGCGTTGCAAGTTTTATATTCAAGATATACTAACTAAACAAATTTAAAAACATTTTACAATTTACAAATTATTGTATTTTTTTAATATTTTAATTCTATTCTCCTACCGCAGCTTGGCAGCAATACTACAGTTAAGAGTTACAATGTAGTTAAGTGGAATTGGCTTTGAAAAATGACGTGTGTTAGTGTATGGGGAAAATTATCACCAAGCGCAGATTCTTTACCGAGAACGTTTTAGAAATAGTAGACTTGTCTATCGTACATTTTTAGCAACTTATAATTCCGATATAGAACACCTAGCCAACAAACACTATAGGCTGAATATCAAATGCTTAAGGCCATTGAAAATAGGCCTGTAATAAGCTGTCAAAGAATTTCCAATGAATTTGGAATCTGGCGTACACTTAAAGATCAAAACGAGCAGTAGTCTGTGTTAACAATAACGGACACCATTTTAAACAAATATTTTAGTATACTAAAATTTATTGATTTTGGTCTCTTATTAGCATTTCACATAATTAATTAAGAACTGGGATCTGTTTTATCCATGGATAAAACATACTTTTATTTTAGCCAATAATAAAATAAAATTTTAGGAGCACCTTCAAATCTTTCACTTTAAGTTAGGCAAAACCTGAGAGTTCCTTAATTAGAAAATAATTGAATAATTTTATTACCCTATCAAAGCCACTATGAAAATTATTAAAATCTCATTCTAGCTGATTGACTTTATAGTCCATCCCTGTCTGAGTTATCCGGAAGTTAGAAACGAGTAAAAAGGAGAGCATAAAACAATTAGTCGTCTCGAAAATGCCTTTTGGAGATAGCAGAAGATATTTGAACGGTATTATCGACCACAGTCACGTTCCTCCGAACAATGACCAATGAAAATATTTTTATTGGTTTGCTCGAACGATAAAGGGAGAAAGACATAAATTAGTCCAATTTGGAGCATATTCAGATTTCATTTATTAAAAAGAATCTCTACTTCTTGGGGACATTATTTGGTTATCAGTGTAAAATCACGAACTCGATGAATTGCAAACGTGGGGATCGTAATAAATCAATTTTTTTTCAATTTTAAAAAAATGGATTTCTAAATTTCCGGTAGATAATTATTAATAATCATTTCTAAATTTTCTATTTCAATAAATTATGTATAAAAAATAGTTTACAATCCCGCAAAGATTTAAAAAAATCGATTGTGTCGCCCCAAAACTTTCCCTACGAGTATCCACGAATACTTTTTCAGATATTTAATGTTAAAGTTTCAACTTTTGACATTTTTTATTTGACTCTTTTCAAGGGCTTTCAAACCACATATTGCATCTGTCATTTTAAGATAGTGATACTTCCGTTTGACAGATCTTGTACAAAAACTAATGCGTTCTTCCAACAGATAACCCAAACCCATATACCCAATTTCAGCTCAATCGGATTAATACTTCTTCAGATATTTAATGCTGAAGTTTCAAATTTTGACTTTTTTAATTTTTGACAGCTGACAGTTGGATAAACAATTTTGACTGTTCTGAATAGAGTTTTCCTAGTGCTTTTAAATGACATATTGTATGTCTAATTCCGTGATATATTGCATCTGTCATTTTTTGATAGTGGTACTTCCGTTTGACAGATGTCGTACAAAAACTAATGGATTCTTCCGAGGGGTAACCCAAACCTCTATACCAAATTTTAGCTCAATCGGATTAAACGTGTGGCCTCTTATCGTGAAAGAATACACACACATACACACACTCACACACACGCATACACACACATACACACAGACAGACAGACAGACTTCCATCTGGAAATGGTCTTAATCATCTCAGAGGACCCAAAAATGGATTTCCGTTTTTATCTCGAATTTTTTTTTTAGCTCGTTCACAATACTTTCCCTTCTAGGAGATTGGTCGGGAAAGTAAAAATAGTTGTTTGCTGGTTAATATTTTAAAAAAAAAATTGTAAAGATTCTAAATTAGAAATAAATTATTCTTGTAAACGCCTATCAAAAATTACTTGTTCAGCTTCTTAAACTTTCTTTGAATACATTTCCCTCCTAATATGGAATAGACCGAAATACACTCAAAAATATTAAACGATTAGTATTTGCATTTAAACTGCATTATGCGGTTTATTTTCATTTTTGAACTAGATTAGCTTCAGCCTTTATTAGTTACAATTTTTCAACCTAGTATTATTATTTGTCATCAATCGGTATTTTGGCGCCTTACTCCAGGTTCGGATTGCCTCTGGCTCCACCTTCCGGTTATAGTGTGAAGGCCACTTGCACGGGCAGCTTCAGTGGAGAAAAACACTCCAGGGGTCATACGACCCTTAGTAGCCAGAAGGGTGGTCTGTATTTGCCCTCTGGGTTGAGTACCTGGGTATTTACTGCGCCTGATATCACAAATAAAAATCTATTAAGTATAAAATAACTGTTTATTTATAATCAATTCGCGAAAAAAAAGGTGCGCAACGGTTCTTTCCTCAAATGGTACAGGTACGATTCTGGACATCTGTCTCTAAAGGTCGAGGGAGTGCCACCAGAGTTGCCACATCTGGTAGATATTGGTAGATTTTAATATATAACTTTCAATCATGTCAAAATCCAATTAACAATAGTATTATTGTAAAAAATCATTTACTTTAATTTCGATGTTGCTGAATGTGTAACTAATTTTTATTTTTGTCGGTGATTCCCCCTTATGCCTTATAGGATTTAACGCTGTATCGGTCGTATTTATTCAGTGTTTCCATGATGAGGGGAAGTTTTCCTTTGGAGGGGAATTTACACTTCAAAGAGGAAGAAAAATGGGAAATGGCTAGAGAGGGGAAAATACCTAATACGATTATACTTTATTCGATATATTTAATCATGTTTAACCTGATCTTTCTTGGTTCACTGGCTGTGATACTATCTTGCACAAATTTTAATTACGGTTATCAATAATTGTGTAATGAATTATTTAATTGAGATGTGGTGGGGACCTGAAATATTAAAGTGGAAACACTGGAATTTATTCTAGAAAACTTTATATAAAAATATAAAGTATAAAGGTCAGGAAAAAAGAAATATTATTTTTAAAAAAAAAAATTTTTGTTCTTTGTTTAAAAATTAGAATAAGACTCAGTTCTGGTTTCTTCTTTGCGCCAGTTTTAAGATTTAGGTATTTGTTAAGTCAATAAATAGATAACAATTTATTAATCCCCAACCTCAAAATCCCTTCTCATTTTTAACTTTTAATTGTAAAATAGATTTCTGGTATTTTCAGGGTTGCCAACTGGCCTTTACTCTCAAAATTTTTCCGAATTACTCACAAATTATTGAAAACTTGAAAATGTCAATATCAAGGCAGTTCTTTTAAAATCGTATCGTATATTAAATTATGTATTTATTATTTTTATTAGTATCACAATTTCTTTGTTGGATTTTATTTTAAAAGTGTGACTGTGCAATGTTGCCAAACATCAGAGGGTAGTGGTGCTTGACATAGTTAAGTGTCGCCTTGTTGCCATAGGAAAAAAGAGGTTTTCCCTATAAGCCCAAAACGGTCAAAATTAAAACGGGTGTATCGTTTTCTCTACGCTTTAGCGATCTTACAAAAAAAAAGGTGTTACAAGTTACAAAACGCTGTAAATCCAAAAACTGAAAATTATACCTAATGACTAATAGAGCGCTTAAATATAGGTCTAAAGTAAGATTTTTGAAAACTAAAAGGATTTAATAATTTATCAGAGTAAATCTACAATTACCAAAAATATACGCTGACCTTCCTATTACTCACATTTTACTAACAATTACCCTCCACTCACAAAATTACTCACAGACTAGTGAAATTACTCACAAATGTGAGCAATTTCTTACAAATTGGCAACCCTGGGTGTTTTATTCATTTTTTTCTAGTGGATTATAGTAAATTCGACAAAAAATAAATGTGGCAATGCTGACTGCCACTGAAACTCGGACTAACACTGCTACTCCAATTGGGACGGACACAGCGACTACCGACAACGGTTTGAATTGCTCTACTCGACAAGAACTTCGGCGTCTAAGAAACATGGTCACGCGTGCTTCCATCTGTCGGGCAGCAGTTCAACTGGTACTACCAGCTTTATATTCGAAGCTTCTCCCATAATTTTAAGTTAATTTTACTCCAGTGCCGTGCATGATTTAATTAATATATTTTAATTATTATGGAAAAAGTAACTTCGTTAGATTCTCAATATTGAATAAAGTTATTTATATTACAAGTTTAATAACAATTTTAAGTGTAATAATATTCCCGTTAAACACATGTCGTAACAAAAAGAATATTTTGTTTTTTAATGTATTATAGCGTGGTAAATAAAACGGTATGTCATTCACGCAAATCGACATATTTCAAAAACGCAATACCGTAGCAAATAACGTTCTGTCATATTTACAAAATTTTACATTCGATATTCTGTAATAATAACTAAGTTATTCTATTTTTATTTTGAACAGAAACTGACATCATGAAAAATATATGTCGGATCGAGTTTTATAGAAATTTATTACAATGTGAAATCAATCATTGCAAAAGAAGAGGTATTTCAATCCCGTTATAATGCAATGGAAAATTTATTGAAATATAATTGACAAAGTTAATAAAATACGAAATCAAATCTTTAGAGATATTAGTTTGCAGCCACTCTTTGTGAAAATGGCGCCTGAAAAAAAAACAATTGAAAATTCAAAACTGATCTATAAACTACGTGTGGTATATTAGATTTTAACAAAGTTAGGAACACCCTGTAGAATATATTTTTGTAAAGATTACCAGAACGAAATTTTTATGGGGTAGAAATAAGATAGGCTTTTGGTCAATTTGAGACCATTACACACTATTAAATTTTTGTACCTATAAAGTCAGGCGGTTCTAAACTGATAAACCATTACTAATACATGCTTGTGTCTTAATCATCTCCATTTGGGTAATAATTTTTGGTTTTAATTGTATTCGCTTTTCAAATTCACTCATTATTTCATTTTTTTTATAAATAATTAACCCTTTCCATGTTTTATGCAACAATAATAAAAATTTAATTTAATAATTAATAACAAGTATTGGTATTATGTTTCACAATTAACTGGTCTCATGCTTAACTTCATTGATCCGTAGTTTATTATATTTCAAGTTTTTAGTAATAATGTAATCTAACTTCTTTGATATCGCTACTTACAGCCGCTCCATTTTATCAGAAGGAGTTGGAAAAATTTCTGTGTATAATAATTCCTTTAACTGTTTGGTATCTAGAACAAAAATTATAAAAATTAGAAAAGGGTTCTTATCTTAATTTCGACGTCAGCGTAGAATTTCTATGTTTTGTTGACGTACCAAAACGATCGCATAAAGGACCTCTTAAAATCCCCAAAAATTCAGATGCATAGAACATTAAAAAAGTGATAATTACGATTCTATTCTTATGCGACTCCATGATTGGTGTACATACCTTATCAAGTTACTAGATAGAAACAAAAACAAAAACTAGTCTAAACTGAAGAAATATCAGACAGGTCTAGTTTGTGAAAAGAAAAAAATACCTACAGCAGAACCACGTAAATAACATGTTCGAATAGATGGAAGAAAACAGCATATATGAAAGTAGACGAATGTTGAAATGAAAATACGAGAGATAAATGCCTTCGCGGAATTCAACAATAGCTAAAAACAGGGTAAAAATAGTATATTGTGTCACAAGGGCAGCTATTAGCTTCCCTCGCTTCGCTTCGCTCGCTCATGCATCTAATAGCTGCGGGCTGCTAAAGCCTTTTCTGCTTGTGTGACACACAACTGTTTTTCGTCTACCAAAAAAAGAAAACAAAAAAAAGGGAAATATAATAAAAATTCAGACAATAGTGTACTTGCATATACAGTTTTTGATCTTTTCGATAGATAAGCAAGTAATACATTTTATTTTACATTTTTTGCTTTTTTACTCTTTTTCCAGTTGTTAAATATTTCATAGTACTTTTCGTACCAGTGTCTTGACTTTGTAGGTAACAAATTTAGAGAAACATTGCTAGCTTCTTCTTGTAGGTCTGGTGGAGTATTCGTAAATATTTCATCACTGTCTGATTTACTGCTCATTTTCACTAATTCACACAATCACAATTATTTACAATCAGAACCTATTGGTATTTTAATATATACTGACGTTTAATGAAAAATTATGTGAAATGTCAAAGTACGTGAGTGACAGTTAAAGGTGTCTAGATATAGTGAAAAATTAAAAAATCATGATGATTTGAGTTTAGCATCCCTAGGGAAGATAAACATTACTTTCATCCGTATTTCTAGGGTTGATATGACTCATTTTAATATAAGGTAGGCGAAAAATATATTTTATTTAATAATATTAAGAAAAAGTTAATGATAATTAATATATATAAGGTAGGCGAAAAATATTTTTTATTTAATAAAATTAAGAAAAAGTTAATGATAATTAATACATGTTTTACATGTTACACTAACAATGATGCAGGTTTCACCATTTTCTGGTATAAGGCCGAAGATTAACTTACTCTTTACTTCACCTAGTTTGACACTGTATCAGCAATATTCAGATTTTGCTGTGGATAAAATAGTTGCAGAGGATTGATTGCTATTTTAACCTACAGATTTATTTAAAAGACTCACAGCTTTCTAGGTTTATTCTTGATATCAGTAAAGGATATTATAATTATGCCCAGAAATGTTCTAAAGCTTCTCTTTTCCAGCTTCTTCATGGTCAAGTCATCTAATTCAAGTATTGCCTGTGACTCGAACCAAATATAACAGTATTTAAAGCCTATATTGTGAGTTTCTAGAAGCTGGCGTATTTTCCAAGATACTTTTCTTTAGATAAATTTAGTACGTATGCCTTTTCTTATGATTTCAGATAGAAAATTTCTGTTTTGGGTGCCCTATTTTGGCAGATTATTATTAGGAACTCTTAATGACTGCCTGGAGCACATATCCATATTTTTTTGGTCGAGGTCTGCTAACTTCCTTTGGCTTTTTCCAGTAACAGTTTGACCATATGATGTAATTACTACATTAACAAATGTCAGGGCCTATTTAAATGTTGTCCTGCTTGACCATTTTTGCGATATGTGACGGTTTGCTAAAATCTGATGGTTCTTTTTTTCCAGCTGATTATGAGTTTATTTGATGCTCTTTAAAAACTGAAGCTATCTACCCCAATATTAGTTTATTGGCTGATTGTTAATCTCCAGTACTATTTACAGCTACTTAATTTGCCGACTGCTCCTTCCTAAGTTTCCTAAATTTAATCACTTCATCTGTAGTTTTCGCTGTTTCAATTTTTTTAAGCGCCTGATGAGCATTGATTATTAGAATCTGGTTTTTCATATCTTTGTGTTGGCCGCTTTTTGCTATAAACCAGTTTCCTTAGGTTTATTTTGTTTTGAAGTATTTTATTCTTCTCTTCAGAGTCTGTTATTTGTGGAACCTCAGACTGCATTTGAAGAGAATCTTCTTGCAGTAGCAGATTTTTTATTTAAATGATGATATTTTTTGGACCTTAATTGTCTTGATTTTGTTTTTTTTTGCTATTGTCCATATTTGGTTACATGAGTCGATATTTTAGTCAACCGCAGCAGATTCGCTTTGGTGAAATAATACTTTCTTCTTCGGAGTTTCTCCAGTTACTTTACATATGATACATCGCTAATGTGACAATTATCGTTTTGGCAGGAATTTCTATTCCACCATCGGATTGGGTAATGTTTTTTATTGTTAGATTATTGCGGACTAATCACAGATATTATATTCGTAAACAGAACGTAAGTTCCTTTGTTTGTACTACATAAGCATTCTATTAGTGTTCAATTCATTATTTTACAATTATTAAGCTTCTCTTGATTGGACTCAAATGCATGAAATTTTGTATATAGCTGGAACTTGTCAAAATTCATGTCGTGACATATCCGAATTTTAAAATTCGGCCTAGATCTTAAGATATTCGGGGATAATATAACAATTTTTCGATTTTCTCGAAAAGAGTTTTGATTGAAAATTTAATTAGTTGAATTTGGAGATTGATGTTCCGAATAAAACCCGAAATCTTGAAGGCTTTATTCTTTGAACATCAGCTTATAAGCGATGGTCTAGTTATATTTGATGAGATTAAAAACAGAGCAATAAAAATGGGCCAATAATTTTTCCAAGTTCAATATTGTCAAAATTGCTCGAGTTACCTAAGATGTCTTGATTTTTAGACATCTTAGTCTGTGTGCACGATAACTCGAGAACGATACTGCCGATCCGGAAAATTCTTTTATTCAAAAAAGAAAGGCTGTATCAGAAGATGAGCTATTCCGGGTCCGAGGAACCTATAGGCCCGCCATACAAAGTGAAACTTCTATTCGAAAAATCTCGATAAGGAGAACACATTTGTCGATACTGATTGCTTGTACAAGTCAAGACGCGTCGAAATTGAAAAAAAAATTGTTGAAAAAATTCCCATTTTTTTGAATCAGACTTCTTCAGTTGACGCAAACGGGCCATAATCTTAAAAACTTTCGAAGAGATTATTCCTTTTACTAGTTTTAATATGATATTTTGCCTAATGTTTTTTATTTTACGGTATTTAAGGGGCTAAAGTGAATAAAAGTAGCAATAAATAAATATATTAATTTTTCAAAAATTTTTAGTAGAAAAATTGTGAAATAATTGATTTCGATATTCCGGTTGAAACTTTATTCGCACGCTGTATATTGAAAAACATTAAAATCTAAGTAAGATCCTTCCTTTCAAAATTAGGATTTTTATCTTAAATTTTGTTCTTCTTTTATTTGGGTACCGGCAGGCTATTTGACTGTGAAAATGAGTTCTGAAGTTCTGAATACGCGTTTACACAAATATGTATTTTCAAGTAAGCTTGGAAATTTTGTCAATATTTAAAGAGGATTGAAACACTTACTATTATCATAACTCAGTGACGGTAATTTAAAAAAGTTATATACTTCAAACTCGGTGTTGTTTTGTTAAAAATGATCGAACTTTAATATTATGTTTTTTTTTATCGAAATGAATTTATATGACTTCTTCAATGGATAACTCAGTGCAAATAGGAAAAAGTTTTGTTGTTACTCATGAAAGTAGCAAGATTTCAAGTAATAAAAAGTTGCTTGGATGTGTCCTAATTCTGAGTAAGCGTATAGTAAAAACCACAAAAACCCGGCAACTCGCATAAAAATGCAAATATTTACGATGCTCTTGTCTCAACCCAAAATAAAAAACAAACATTATCATTTTTCTCGAAGGCACGACAAAAAGTAATGAGACATCAACCAACTTTTAACGCCTTTTGTTCCTTGTATTATACAATTCGTTAGATTGCATGGATCTCTCACACTATATTAGAATTTATAATTAACGTTAAGCGGTTTGATAAAAAAGCCTAAATATAACTGCTAAATATTGAACGGGATTGGAATTGTTTATTCTTTTGTTCATATAATTTATAGATATCAATTTTTTTTTTCATCATCAACACTTAGATAATCTACAAAAAAATTTTAAAGTTGAATAACTGAACGTTGCTTAAGTGAATTTAAAAAATTGACTATATGTAGGTAATGGTATATCAAAAATTAAAAAAATTATAAATAGACTTACCCACTTCTCAAATAATATAAAAATATACATAGCTTCAACACCAATTTTGCAATCATACTTGTAACAAAGTTAATTTTTACCATTAAAATTGGCATGTAACTTTTTAATCCAAATTCAATTGACAAGCCAAATTCAATTGAGAAGCCAAAATTGTTATTATACAAATAAACAAGGAGATAATTCTCAGGAACTGAGTTATAACATGGCTTTATTGCAGGGCTAATTCAGAAATTAATGAAGTTGTATTTTACATTTGCTTTATGATATATTGTTATACTGATTTTTTTTTTGATGTTTCTCGAAACCAATAGAAATTTTCAATTTCAGTAATTCATATACGTTGTAGCCAATCCAAACATTATTATAGTGTACATTGATTTTATTGAATGACAACCACATGACAACGTATTTTCTTCATCTGACGCGTCTGTCATAAATTTTCAAGGAATTCGTAAAATGAATCCCAAACGTTTTAGTGAATCATCAGTCGATGAAATAAATAATATAATCATTGAAAGTGCATGTAAGAATACCATAATAAGCAACGCGTCGATTTGGAAACAATTCCAATTATTTTGCGACGAGAGGGGATATAAATTGGAAGAAAAGACATCAACAACAAACCTAGGCGTTATTTTGAAGGACTATGGGTTCAATATGAAGAAACAGAATGGAGAAGACTATAAAGAAGCTGTGATCAAGACAATGTGGAATAAAACCGCAAAAGTTATTACAGAAAGAGCCCGAAAAAAGGAAACAAAATTCGGCAAGTTTAAGCAAAGAAGAAATCTTGGACATGATAAAACTCTACGACGAAAACACACCGTCTGGCTTGCAGAAGAAATTCTATCATATTGCTTCATATGAACTGGCATGGCGTGATGGAGAAGGTTCTCAATGTTTAGTGCATTATTTGGAAGACGAAACGAACAATGCTGGTTTGACCACCACAAGAATAGAGTATAACCCTATATTTTCCAAAACGGCACAAGGGGGAGCACAAAGATGTGCGGACAGTAAATGGTTAATACCACATACCGAGAACCCTGATATTTGTCCTGTTCGATTGCTCAAGAAATTACTCAGCAAGCGAAATGCAAATATCGAAACGGACAGGTTATTTTTAAGAGTTAATATTGCTTGGGATAAACCATATTCTTCAAGATGGTACAAAAATATGCCGATTGGGGTGAACATGATGTATAAGTGCATGAAAGAATCTGCAGAGATGATTGGACTCGATATTAAAAAAAATAAAATTACCAACCATTCCGCACGATGGACTGCAGTGTTTCACCTTGCCAAAGCAGGTATCAATCAGCAGGAAATTATAAAAATCACACGACACAGCTCATCCAATTTATTGAAACCTTACCTGCAATTGGATAATTAACATCATTCAAATTTAATTGATAACCTGAGGGAGAGTGGGGAAGCATCATTAACTTTCAACACATCAGAACAGAACAATGTTGAAAAATCCTCCACACAAGGACACAACATTTATAATAATTGTATTTTTCATGTTCAAAACTTCAATGCATCCTAATTTGAATAAATTATTCTGTTTATATTGAGTCGAGTGATGTAAATTTGTTGAAATAAAAATATAATAACTAAAAGTGATTTTGATTGTAATGTCAAAAAATAATCTATCGAATACCACATGAGAGTTCGATAAATTAGATAATAATTCTCCAGTCATTTTATCAAACTTGTTGCCATTTTTCAACAAGTTTTCGGAAATCTGTCGAATTATTTTCAATTTATTCTCACTCTCTTGTAATATTACTACAGAAAATATCATCTTTATACTTTTTATCATTGATTGTCATTTCCAGCATTACCAATCTGTGGGTAATTCCTTAAATTGTGGAGAATTTCATCGCCTGTGGGGAATTTTGTGGGGAATAGTTGCTGTGAGGATTTTGCGGGGAATGTAGGATTTCTTATACTGTGATGTGGGTAAGGTAGCCATGTGAAGTATCTCAGTGTTGGGAAGATAAACAGCAAATACTTTCAACAACAAATTTATTCACTGGTACATGCTTATGTTTAATATAATATAATAAATCGATAACTCATCGACAATGAGTCAAGAATCGAGAATGAACAACGAATCAAAAATGACCGCTTTCAAAGAGATAATAACCTGTATATGCAAATCCAACAACAAACATTTCCTGACTTGGGCAACGGCCGGCATTCAACCTGTCGGCCTTACCTTACTATATCACGTTACGTATAACTCACGTCTCAACCTTTATATTGTTTAAATTATAACTAGATTAATGAACTACGATATATTATTATTTAAGGTTATTCTGTGTGGCCCAAAATGCATCACAATCCTAAATAAGGTAGGTAAGTGACAAAATTATAGATTTTGATTGTGCATAATTTAATCCATTTATTTGTCAATTACTTTTACTAGGTCAAAAAAACGGTTTTTGTTGTTTCGATAGAGTGGAAAACCCATGCTTTACTAGATTTTTCCCAGCATGGTTTATCAGAACCTTTTAAAACGGCTGAAAAATATTGGCTTCAAGTTTTTAAACTAAAAAATTCAAATAACCAATCAGTGTTTCCTAATTTAAAAACAGTTGTTTCATTTTTACTTATACTGCCATTTTCCAAGATTTCAAAAGAAATATGCGTACAAATTTGGACAATTGTAAAACAACGCGTCTCTTGCATACAAAAAAAGGTATGAAATCACATGGAGGCATACTAAATTTGGAACTAGATAAAACAATGATAAATACAAACGTTTGGACAAAAAAATTAAAATAACATGCCGTTCTAGGGGTGACTTGCTGTCCCTAGCGAACGTTTTAAATGTTGTTTTAAGAAATTTACTTATCTATTTTAATGCACCCCCTCCTAATACTTGCATACAAGTGTAATTTGACGCATGCGCGTTGTAAAATATATAATGTGGGTAATTTTGGGGAATCGCCAGTCATGCAATGGGGAATAACGTCGAAGGCCATTGGCAACCCTGGTCATTACATATAAAGAACCATGCACTTTTCTTATGGCGGTTGGGTCCGGGGCCGATTTTTTAAAATTTGGTACACATATACCTTGCTTATTACACCATGGCTCTGGAATGCATAATTTTTGAATATCACTATTGTTCCATCCTTGAGTAAAGAACAGTGTAGACAGAAAATCGACAAAACGCCATCTATTTTCTGAAGAAAACTATCCTTCATTGAAGTAAAGAGCCGGTACTACCGAGCAACCACAAAGATGGCCCCACCGTCTCAGAAGTTTGCGAGTACCGTGTCCTTATCACATAAAGATGGCGTTTTGTTGTTTTTCTGTCTAAACTGTTCTTTACTCAAGGATGATACAATAGTACTTTGGGAGTGAGATTTGAAAATTATGCACCTTCGGCACATTGCCACTGAGAGTCCTAAATCGAAAATCCTTTTGTAAAATAGGCTGACATTTTAAATGTATATATTGCAGGAAGTTATCGAGGGCTTCCGATTTTTTTTTCTTAGAAGTACTTGTTAAAGAGAAAAAAATTCGGAGACCTCATAAAATTGGAATTTTGACAAATACATATGACCTGACCTAAATAATGTCACAATAAATGTACCGTAAAAATTTTGTTTCTTAATATCACACCGTTGTCGAAAAAACATTTTTCAAAATTTCCTATTTATATGGATCTTATACGTCCATCCGATTTAGAAATGCAAGCGGCGCAAATCAATAGAATAAACAGATCATTATTGTTTTAGATCTTCAGGTGACATGAATATTCTCCTGAGAGTACAGAGTGAAGTTACTGCCAATATCCGCCAGGAAGCACGAGCAGTTCGATCCATATAAATAAGAAATTTTGGAAAATGTTTTTTCGACAACGGTTTGATATTAAGAAACAAAATTTTTATATCATATTTATTGTGACATTATCCAGGTCAGGTCATATTTATTTGTCAAAATTCCAATTTTATGAGGTTGCCGAATTTTTTTCTCTTTAATAAAAAGCACTTTTAAGAAAAAAAATTGGAAGTCCTCGATAACTTCCTCCAATATATACATTTACTATTTCAGCCTATTTTATAAAAGGATTTTCGATTTATCGGTACTTAAAATTTAACTGAGGTTCTATTTTACCCTTAAGAGACAAAACAGCTGTCATGTAAACGGCCGGATGCATAGATTCTAAAACCCACACATACAAGTTAGAGATAACTTATTTATTTCAAATAAATAAAACTTTAGTTCTATTTAGTATTCACATTTCGATTATTTGTTAAAAAAAAACATAAAGTTACCTAAATTGTCTTATCTAGATTGTTGTTTTCCCAAGACGGCGACCATCAATACTTTTAACGATTCTACATAGAACAATAAAAGACAAACTGTGATACAGTGGCTGTAACAACGGACTCATTTAATCAATATAAAAGGCAATGAATATTATATACGAGTCCCTCGAAGCACGAAAATCCCCTGGATGGTAACACCAATGTTTTTACGATTTTCAACAAGCATGTATCGGTCTTATAAACTCATAACTGTGAACGAAGAGAATCTGAGGGTGAGAACAATCACAAGAGTTATTTCGCTAAAATCTCTTTTTATGGATATTGTTACGAGCTCGTCGGGTTGTGACCTTAATTTTTTTATTAAGTTCCGAAAGCTTTATTTTTGTGTCAGTATTAAACTAACGCAAAGGAAGTTATGATACTGTTTCTATATAAGTTTTATTTAGTAATATAAATACGGTTTATTATTAGTATATTTTTACAGGTGGTTTTCATAATGTAGTTTTATTTGGATTTAAATGTATAGTGGGTAGAAGCAGTATTTGAGATTCATTATAAAGGTCGACTTTAATAAAGAACCTACCCTTAACCACATGTAACAATGGTTAATGATTACGGACATAAATTCTCTCTGGCTCTCTGGCCCGTATTACAAATTTTGTCTTCCAAAAACTATGAATGTACTATGTTCTTGAAGAAGTCCATTACCGTTAAAAATAAATATAAATATTAACCAAAGGAGTTCCATAATAAAAATGTCAATGAATAAGTTAGAAATAAGATACTATCAGGCAAAAAATATATAAACCTCTGATAATTTTTAAATAAATATCGAAAACTAGTTTGAGTTTCAGTGCATTTTCGTGTAGGAAAATAAATAATCAAATCTGGATTTAGTTTATTTAATTTGTAGATCATGATTTCTAAGTACTACAGACAAATTTAAAAATTATTAATAGTCTTAAAATTCTTGTAGTTCAGAAGCATTATCTACTTTAAGATTAAAAACTGATTTTAATAAAAAAACTTGGTGCATGCAGGAGGACTTTTACATTAATTAATTCATTTGTAACAAAGTTACTTTAAATTTCCGTAATAATTAAAATAGTTAAATTGAATTGCACACGTTTAGAACTAACTTATGGGAGAGGCCAGTCGAACCAGTTGAACATCTGCCCGACAGATGGAGACACTCGCGTCCGTGCTTCATAGACGTTGAAATTCTTATCGAGAAGGACGAATCAATCAGTTGTCTGTAATTTCTTTGGCGGTCGCAATTGGAGTAGCAGTGGTAGTCCGAGTTTCACTGGCAGTCCCTCGACTTTTAGATATAGACGAAGGGAGCGAAGCCAATTCCAATTCTACCGGAGTCTAGAATCGTCATCCGACCATTACGACAGCCCGGAATACGTGCCTGTACCGTCCGAGAAAAGAACCGTTGCACAACTTTTCTGGGCCTTAATTGGTATTAATGATTTTTATTTGTGATAGCAGCTGCAGCAGCAAATACCTAGGGAAAGAATACCTATCGATAAAGAAGCGAAGGCTACGGTATTTACATGGACCGAAATATGTACGCGCATGCGCGAGTTATATTAGTTATACGTTGATGTCAATTCTGTCTAAAGGTGGTATATTTTTGAATAAAGCGCGGATTGTTTATATATTTGCTTTATTTTATATAATTTTATTGTAAATATTACTTTGTTTTCTAAACATATATATAAAATGAATTTAAATGAATTTTTATCAGTATCCGAACGGATAGATCAAAAGCGGGGTAAAACGAGTAAAAAGAATAACGATTTTGAACTCAGCTGTTAAAGTAGTTATCCCTCACCTGTCACAAAAATTTTTGCCCTTCCAACATCAAAGAAATTTTGCCGGCCTTCGCTTCTTGGTAAATATGTATTCTTTGACCCAGGTACTCAACCTTGTGGGGCAAGTAAAGCATGCCCTAATGGATACCATTGATTGGGTCGATACCATCACGATCCCTTTTTCTCCACTGAAGCTGCCCATGCAAGTGGCCATCCCTGTATAAACGGAAGGTGGCGCCCGAGGCAATTCTAAACCTAGAATAAGGCGCCAAAAGAGCGTTACAAATATTACTGTGCAGTAGAAATAACAAAAGAACATTAGTATCTATGAGAAAGCCGGAAATTTGATTGAAAACTACTTGATCGAAATTATTTAATCGAACTTAATTTGGTCGAAAACCAGTCCAAAGATTGAAGTATAGAAATTTCGAGACTGAGATTTTATTAGATGCTGCCAACATATTACTTATTCGCTATTTTTGTAAATTAATATCTTATTCAGTTTTGTTTTGATTTAAAATAAGTAACTTAACAAAGAGGAATAAACTATTTTTGAAGATATTTATAAAACTGATTTTATAGCCTTTTAAAGATGTTGCTAGTTCTTTTATACTTAAAAGCGGTTATTCTATTTTTTTTAATCCCATTTAAATGATCATGGTACAGGATAACAATCTACACCCTTGTAAAAATTTTTGGTATTACACAGGATTATATTTTGGGATCTATTTGATCTATTTTGACGCATATGTTTTATGAACGTCAAATTGAAATTGTATTTTAAATTATCACTTATATTTAAATTTAGAAGATTAAGTGACATTTTATTTAAAACTGAAGAAATTTCCAGTGTATCAAAAAATATTCATTAAAAATAAATGAAATCTAATATCTTGTTTTCCTATGATAAATATTTTATTAAATATATTGAAAAAGGATAACTTAGCTTTAATCTTTGATTCATATTGTAAAAATTTTAGTTTTAGTTAGTTTAAAAATTACATTAGAGAGCATATTTCAATTAAATTAAAATTGATATACGCAACTGGAAAATTAATGTACATACCTTATTTATCACATAGGGTTAAATATGGGTAATATACGACACATTTCTATCATTCCATTGATTTATTTTCACATACTTTAGAATTTAACGTATTGTTTAAAATCTGTCCGTTTTTTAAAACTAGTATTTATATTAAAGAAAGCCAGAATTCAAATCTCTTCAGAAATATTGCCATTATTGTGAATATAAAACAAAAATCTATATGCTCTTTTTCTGCGTTAAATCTTTTTTTTTCATACGATGTGTTTATCCAGAATGTTTTTTCTGGTAATATATTTCAAAATATAACAAGCGCGCCTATGAAAACATCTAGAAAATATTCCTTTTTCCGCTAGATCTATAGGTTTCTCGATAGCTCAGCAGTTTTCTCGATATTATGAATAATTGTGAAAAACTTTCTAGAATACAAATTCACTTTTACGGTCTTTCAATCCCATCTTTAAAGTTATATCCATTTTATGATATACTAATGAATTCTGTCGTCATCCAATATAAAAAAACTGAAATTTTATTTTATATCCAGGTTAATGACATCCTATAAAACAGTTTGTACAATAAAGAAAAATTGGATTAGTTAAACTCAGTTTATCACCTCTTCTGATAATGCTAATAGAGTAAGCGAAACGAATGTTTTTTAAGTGTTGTTTTGGTTAAGGATATTCTTTAACAGTTCTCTGCTGATTTTTTCTCATTCAATGTTTTGTCTCTTTTATCTGGTGGTGTATTGGTTTGAATAATTCATGACTTGCTTCGAATATTTTCTTTTCAGTAGTTCAGAATTTCTAAAGGAAATAATAAAGATAATCTATCATGGAAAAATTCAGTAGCGCATAAAAATCATCAAACATTATTTTAAAACATTTTTAGTTACCGCATAATAAGCAGATTTGCAGCTTTATACTGGCCTTGGAATTCACTTGATATAAAAGCCTCAGACTACTTCCTTTGGGGGTATCTCAAGGAAAAAGCTTATGTCAACAAGCCAGCAACGACTGAAGATTTCAAAGCCAATATCAGAACCGAAATCCGAGAGTATTCCATAATTTTTCGATATATTCTTGTTGGTCTTCCTCCTTTAAGTCCAAACAACATAAATCTATTTTATATTTATATCTATCAAGTGTACCTTCATAATAAAATTATCCATATTAGTTTCCTGGACCCATCAAAGGGAAAGTATAGTGAACGAGCAAAAAAATTGAGATGTCAATGGAAATATCCATTTTGAGGACCCCAAGAAGATTGAAACCATTTGAAATCTGTAGAGTAGAAATTCCTTAAGACCGACATTGATTGAATACACATGTAAGATTTTTTGCATTTTTTTAATAAGGACAAACAATAGACTTTAGTGCAACATGTTGTAGTGCAAAGTAGTAGAGCATTAAATTTCCTGCAATTTTTGGATCGAACTTCATTAAAGGTCCAAAATGGACAGCGCTTATGCAAGCCGAAGTCCCCGTTTTCGGCTGTATTTTCAACACTCTGAGAAAATTATAAATATTGGTCCTACAAGTAAGGGAGGTATAGTTTTTTTTTTTGGGAAATGTCCTCCTCTTTTTAAATATTTTTTCAAATTTGAAAAATGTAAAATAGTTTTTGAGATATTTGCAAAAAACTAAACCCCATTGTTATTTTTCAGTTAATTGTTTATAACTTTTGCAATTTGAATGACACCCCGTTCATATTTTTCGGAGGCGGAGAAAAAAGTTTGACCCAAAAAGCACTTGTTGACTGGTCTAATAGTTTTCACCCATGATTTTAGGAGATCCTAATTAATTGTAGCAGTGTGATAGAATATGCGCATGCATTTCATAATCGTCATTGAAATATCAATTCGGCAGAAAATTTGTTTCATTAATTAATGAAATACTGTAATTAAAATAATCATATTCTCTACAGCCGAGCCGAGAAAGTTCTGGGGTAACACAGCCGATTTTTTTAAAATATAGTCGAGGGAAATTAGATAATTATTAGGAAAATCAAAACTTTTTCAAACAAAAGAAAATCGCGAAAAAATAACAAATTATTGATTTTTACCAAACATATGAGTCAAGGGAAATTTGTTTATTTTTTGGACAATCTAAAATTACTGATAAAATTTTGTTAAAACTAAAGAAAATTTACAAAAAAAATAAGAAATTACTCAATTTTTTTAAATATACTCAAGGGAAATTAGGTAATTATTTGGAAAATCAAAACTTATTTAATTTTCCAGGAAAACGAGTGAAGGGAATTGTGCTTATTTTTTTGGAAAATCAAACTTGTTCCAAACAATGTAGTCAAATGAAAAGAAAATTACAAAAGAAAAAGAAATTCCTCAATTTATTTAAAACAAAAGAAAATCGTATAAAAATAAATTATTTATTTTAACAAAACTATGTCTCAAATGAAACTAGTTTAATTAATGGAAAATCTAAAATTACTGAAAAAATCTTGTTAAAAATATAGGAAAATTAAAACAAAAATAATTACTCAGTTTTTTGAAAATATGGGCAAGAGAAATTAGTTCGTTGTTTGGAAATTCAAAATTTTTTTAAACAATGTATTCAAAACAAAAGACAATCGCGAAAAAGTTTTGTCAAAATTGAGTCAAAAAATTTATTTTTAATCTAAAATTACTACAAAAATTTTTATTGGGAAAATTAGAAAAAAATAAGAAATTACTCATTTTTTTTAATCTAGCTGAGGGAAATTAGTATATTATTTGAAAAAATCAATTTTTTTTTAATTATTATGATCAAAACGAAGGAAGTAAGAAATTATTTAATTTGGCAAAAATATAATTCAAAGGGAATTTGTTCAGTTTTTCTAAAATCTAAAATTACTGAAATAATCTTGTTAAAATTAAAGGAAAATTACAAAAAAAAATAAAAACTTACTTACTTTAAAAAATATAGACAAGGTATAGGTGATTATTTGAAAAAGAAAATCGCTAAAAAATAAGAAATTACTCTTTTTTACTGTTCCGACCCACCTCCTAGAAGGGAAAGTATTGTGAACGAGCTAAAAAAAAATTCGAAATAAAAACAGAAATATCCATTTTCGGGTCCCCTGACACGATTAAGACCATTTCAAGATGGAAGTCTGTCTGTCGGTCTGTGTGTGTGTGTATTCTTCCACGATAGAGGCCACACGTTTAATCCGATTGAGCTGAAATTTGGTATAGGGGTTTTGGTTACCCGTCGGAAGAACCCATTAGTTTTTGTACGACATCTGTCAAACGGAAGTACCACTATCAAAAAATGACAGATGCAATATTTCACAGAATTGGACATGCTATATGTCATTTGAAAGCCCTAGAAAAGCTCTATTCATAACAGTTCAAATTATTTATTCAACTGTCACCTGTCAAAAATAAACAAATGTCAAAATTTGAAATTTCAGCATTAAATATCTGAAGAAGTATTAATCCGATTGAGCTGAAATTTGGTATATGGGTTTGGGCTATCTGTCGGAAGAATCAATTAGTTTTTGTACGAGATCTGTCAAACAGAAGTATCACTATCAAAAAATGACAGATGCAATATGTAACGGAATTGGACAAGCAATATGTCGTTTGAAAGTCCTTGAAAAACTCTATTCAGAACAGTCAAAATTATTTCTCCAACTGTCACCTGTCAAAAATTAAAAAATGTCAAAAGTTGAAACTTTAACATTAAATATCTGATAAAGTATTCGTGGATACTCGTCGGGAAAGTTTTGGGGCGACACAACCGATTTTTTTTAAATCTACCCGAGGGAAATTAGTTCATTATTTGAAAAATCAATTTTTTTAAAAATAACGTGATCAAAACAAAGGAAGTAAGAGGTTATTTAATTTGCCAAAAATATATTTCAAAGGGAATTTATTTATTTTTAGGAAAATCTAAAATTACTGAAAAAATCTTGTTAACATTAAAGGAAAATTACAAAAAAAAAAAACTTACTTTAAAAAATATAGACGAGGTATAGGTGATTATTTGAAAAAGCAAATCGCTAAAAAATAAGAAATTTAATATGCCAAAAGTATGAGTAAGGAAAATTTGTTTATTTTTTGGAAACAAAACAATACAAATTCAAAAAAACAAATAGAAAAATTGCTTAAATTTTTACAAATATAGGAAAATTCGTGTACTTGTTATCAATAAATCAAATTTTTATCCTAATTTTGATCTCTATTAATATTTAACCATTACCAAAAAAATAACATAATTCTAACCTTTTTGATGAAGCTCGTATTTTCAGTTTTTTTTCTCTCACTTCACTTTATTTTAACTGAAAAAAAGAGAAAACGTGTTACTAATAAATAAGATGGGCTGAATAATTGTAAATATTTAAATGTTGAAAATGGAATATTTACTCATATTATTAAAAAAAATAGTAACAAGAAAATAAACCGAAAAAAATTTTTATTTTTAATTGAACCCGGAAATAATTAGCATCCTGTATAATAAAATACAAAAGGTAATAATAGTATATTATACACCAGGGTCGAGAAGTAATTGTTCTCAGTCGAGCATTATTATTATCCCGAGATGCGAAGCATCGAGGGATAATAAGTTGCGAGGGTGAGAAAAATCTTCTCTACCGTGGTTTATATACTATTTTTTTCACTACTAGAACATTTCAACATTTTTACAATGATATTTTTTGGATTTTTTGGCTATATATTTGAAAATAATTTAATGGCAGAGAAGCAGTTTAAGAAAACAATTGAATGAGAATATTCAATAAATTAAATTGACAGTTCATTATGATAATCGCACTTTAGGTTAATTTTAGAATAGGTATTATTGCTGTCGAATTTTTTGTAATAATTAAAAAAAATAATTAATTTGAAAGATTTCCTAAGATCGCCTGCCTCTGATATCACGTTTAGTCTTCAATTGTTTTCATTATCTACTACTAGTAGATAATCAAAAATTATTTACTTGTAGGAGAGAAATTTAACTTCTCGACTCGAACGCAGCATAAATAATGACATCTTCTAATACTAGTAGTGGAAAAAAGATTATAATATAAATTTGAATCACCCTGTAACACAGTTATAATTACTGTAGAGAAAATTCAAAGATTATAAAAAAAATTTAATTGTTTTTTCTATATGCGTTATGGTATTTTAAACCCATAAAAAATATAAATATAAAGAAATTCTTGAAAATTTCTAACATCCCTTCTATAATTTTCAAATTTCAAAATCAGACCACATTTTTTATATCAATTTTGTAAAAATTTATCCACTGCTTTAACTAACACCATTACCGGAATTGTTCAGACTTTTTAAAATATTTCATAGTTGACTATGTTTTTTTGGAAATTTTACCGCGTCGTTACGTCGATGGAGGTGGAACTGATGTGTAAGATTATATTGTTTTTAAGTAAAAAATTATGATTTTTAAAAATACTGTGGAAGGTACAGCCGATCCGGGAAAGTTCTGGGGTGACACAGATGATTTCTTTTTTTATAATTTCATATCAATTGCTTTAGTTAAACATCACTCAATAATTTCAATGTGTATGTCGACGTGATGGATTAAAATTGGTGTAAAATTATGCATTATTAATGAATGTGATATTCAAATCAATCAAATTAGCATATTTTATAATGCTTACATGAATAATTGTATCCAATATTTTTGTAAAACATGACAATAATAATTAATATTAATAACTAATTTTGTAATTCGCTTATATACCATTCAAATCTTCCTAATAAATTAATTGAGAACGTAATAAATAATAATATGTCACACAATGAAAATTAGATATTTTTTTAGATGAAGGAAAAAATATTCAGGGCGATTTTCTTGTGAGGTGTTCAGAAGATTTTTACACCTTCCTTGCGATCTGTTACGGAATGGATTACAAAATTCCGTGTTCCTGTAGTCAAGAATAAATTGGTGAAACCTGACAATCGGTTCAAGTCAGATTTAACTGACACCAGATTTTTATAAAAACAGGTCTCATTAGGCACTTAGCAAAAGCTGAACGCTAACTTAAAACTCGTCGCCAGATCCTACTTGATTAAGTATTACACTGGTTTCAGAATAGCGCTGGAAAATACGAAGTATAAAGACCCATTAACATAAAAAACATCAATAAAGAAGAATGACATTTATTACTTCTATGGAACAGAATCATAACAATGAAACTCTACACTACCGTTATCGCCAATCAGATTTAGTTGAAAAATTATAACAGATAGATAATTTGGAATTTTCCAAATTAAAATGTATTAAAATTATAGATATTTCGACGATTGATAGCTATAAATTATTTAAAATAGTTTATTAAAGAAAAAAAAAATATGGAAAGGCTTCAATTTTAAAACCATCTTTCTCCACTCGTTTTTATTAATGGCAGTTTCTTTCTAATTATATATTCCCACTTTTATCTTTTCATGCCTCTATCTACTTTTCACGAGGCCGTCCTATTCTTCTTTCTTATCCTTCACCCCTTAATTCAGATCTTTTGGCACATCTCCGATCTGTCATTCTCTTCACAAATTATGACAACGTAACCTTGTTACTCTGACCATTTGGCTAATCTCTACTTGACATATTTGAGTTCCGCATTTGTTCTTCTTCTCCATTCACTCCCTTTTACTCTCACTACTCCAAAAATTATTACTTATCATTCTAAGATATTAAACTTGTTTTTTATGTTCTTATTCTTAACCCAGCATTTACTTCCATACAAGGTTGTATTACTAGTCGATATATTCTTAGTTTTGCTGCCCTTGAGACCTTTTTCGACTTCAATATTTTTTGAAGAGTTCCAACTGCTCTACATCCTCTCTGCATTCGCTGGTAACTGGTAATCTTAAATGTTCATAACTATTTACTTTTTCAAAACGGTACTTCTTGTCCTCATCTACTTCAATCTTAAATGACAATGGAAACACGATATTGGAATAGCGACTGAGAGATACTAAAATAAGGAATTAAAGTATATTGGTCAGAAAAAGGAAGTGCGATGGAGATATGCTTAGATAAACGATAAATTCAGAAAAAGGAAATAGACATAAATACAAAAGAAAAAGAAACAAATACAGAATAATCTTAAAATCGTAAATTTATTTTATATAAAATTTTTTTTATCAATTTATTCTAGACTAGATCCGGCCCGATCGGTACTGATAGTTTTTTAATGGTACATCTATGCACGCCCTAATAACACAGGGATATCCTAGGTATATCCTTTTATCTACCGCGGTACAAGGACATGATTGGGACATCCAGTGGATGTCCCGCAGAGGTTGTTTAGAGGACTTCCAATCTGGTATATCCATAGGTTGTCCCTTTCATGTCCCTGATATTACTGATATCCATTCACATAAGAAAAATCGAAACTCATTAAAATATTGATTTAAAATTTAAAGTTGATATTTTTGTTTAAACATCTTGTTTTATTCTTATCAAGAAATTGAAAAACATAGTTCAAGAATTTCTGGGATGTGACTGTTTCGCATTAGCAAATATTGTTAATGCATAATACCCTTAATCTAAATATCCAAGGATGATACAAATTCTACAGAAATCTTAATAAAATTTCGTTTCATTTTCGTTTCCGTTTTTTTATCCGGTTTCTGGCTTTGGCAACATTGTTTGGTGATCTGTCAACAACGTTAACCCCACTTTCCCTAATGTGCACGTCTCATTTCTAACTCTTTTTGATTTATGTATAAAGGTATTAAAAAGATTTTGTTGATTAGTGAAGGTTGTGTATTTTATAGTTGTAAAATTAAAATAATAAGTTGAGTTTAAGGTTGGTATAACAATAATCATGGTATCGAATGTACTCTTTCCTCTTTTGAATCAAAGACTTGATTATTCCAATGATGCTATGGGTTATTCGATTCTGAATATTTTCTTTATGCGAGGTTTATATATGGTATATTTATCAATATATTAGGTACATATTAATGCAATGGATAGTATACGGAAGGTATCCTCAAGGCTTGAAAGGAAAAGTAGACTAAAATCAATGATTTCATATTTGCAGTAAAGTTATTTTGTATTGAACATCTTTAGATTTAGTTTTTTTTCCACATTTTCCAAGAAATATTTCATTTTAAATTAATATTGAAAAAAAAAACAGAACATTCGAGGAAGTCCTCATATATCCCAGTGATGTCCCTGGAACATCCCTAGAGGGTCCCTTAGATGTCCTTTGTTGGAACTCGGTACATCCCTGGGACGTACCAGAAGGACATCCCACGTGTATCCTTTTTGTCGGAAAGTAGATGTCCCTGGGACGTCCCTAGTACTTACCATGTCCCAATGAAGGATATCCCAGGGATTTCCCAGTAGCAGACGAAGGACATCCCTGGGATGTACACGGGATGTACTTACGTTGTTAGGGCGGGGTGTTGTGCTTTGTTAGAAATATAAAATAGAGATAGCTAGCAAATTATTTGAAAATAAGCAAATTAACATTAATTGCTAAATACATTTTAAATAGTAAAGTGATAACAAAACAAGGAGATGTAATAATATTATAAGAACAGAATGCAGCTGCTAAGACAAAAATAGTAGGAAGAGAAAAGAGGAACAGAAGAGAGTAGATTGATCACAGATAGATGAGATAAAATCAAAATAACAAAAATATCAATTAAAAGATAAAAAAATTATAAAATCAAACCCAAAATATGGAAAAAAATAATGGAAAAAATAAAAAATATAAAAGCAGATATGAAACAAGATATAAGTAAGAAAATGGATAAAAATAGTATGAAGATTCATAAAAATTCTGATAAAATAGAAAAAGAAATATTCAAAAAATAGAAGAATTCAAAACAGTTTTAAAGAAGTTAAAAAAGTTAAAAATGGTGTACCAGATTCTGGAGAAAGAATGCCAAATTTCAACCTTGACATAGAAAAATAATATACCAAGAAAATTTAAATCATAAGCCTATTAAAGAGGACAAAAAATATAAAACACAAGATCAAAATTACAAATAAATGTTTTGAAAGTTACTGAATAAAAGTAATAAATATTTCAATAAAATGAAAAAAGGAAAGTTAAATTCAAGATTTATTTAATTTTAGACGAATATTTAGGTACTCCAGCTATTTTATTTTTTATTTTCGTAGTTTAATCTCTATTTTGTTGGTATAAACAAAAAATTAATCTATTACAAATATAATAACTTTGTTGGCGAAATAATGAATAAATTAAGATTATTGTTAATATTATTACCTAATAGAATGGATATTAAAGAATCAATATTTATAATAATTGTGCTTAGTAAAATATTTGTTGAATTTTTAAAAAATATCTTATACCTACTTTGATATTTTTAAATAAAAATATAAGGCCAATTCGCTCTGAGTCTCTTCTAACATCAACCCCAATTACTACGTTGCTGAGAAATAATATATTGCCGACATAAAAAATCTTCCATTGAGTAGAATAGCTTGTCGCTTGTCTATAAATAATGGCAAGCTTTTATAGACTTACTAATGCAAAGATACACTTTATATCACTCGATCGTCCTTAGCTCATTATTTCTTCTCTGCTACACGAAACAGGCCCGCCATTACAACGAAATCGTACAAGAGACAAAAGAAAAACACATAATTGCCAGGAAGTGAGAGAAGACGAGGAAACGGAAGCAGCAAGTGACTATCTGTCTGATCCTTCTGTCTCCCTGTCGGTAATAGTTCTCCTTTCACCCCACATATTCTTAGATAATAAGAGCCATCAATTGTCATTATTGATTTTTCATGAATACAAGCAAAAAAATCTCTCGCTAATGGAGCTATTTAAAAGAAATATATCTTTTAAACTGCTGCCTTAATGGAGATGGGGCTATTTTTGAAAGTCTAATTCGGATAAGAGTAAATTTGTATTTTAAAATGGAATAAATGTTTTAACTTAATAGATAAAGGGACGATATTTTACTATTTTATTAGTTCTTTCTGATAGAATTATCTAGTTTAAATGATAAAAGCTGTTCCGAATATAAATCGCTTTTTTCTTAAGTACTTATATTAATGGAAATAATATTTACTGTTTTCTACTCTTTTTTCCATATTTTCTTTTAAATTGTATGGCAAATTCCCAATTTGTATTAAAATATACTGAGTATACTAGCAATTACACTATATCGTGGAGTGACTGCTATAAGTAAGTGACCAATTCAGTTTTGATTCAATTTTGATGCATTCCGAGAAATTGTATGTGAAAATTTAAGTTGATATGGAAAATTAGATTTTATATGTTTTGTTACTTGAAATATTACCAGACATTTTTTTGAGCACTCAATTGTTTTGAAAACTTTCCCGAACCCTGATTATATTAATTCCATTTTGTTTTCTTCTAAGTATGTGTTTAATTAATTAAACAAAATAATTTCCCAAAATTTTTTCTGTTAACTTACATTAATACACTGCATTTTACTGCAATAAAGTCACTTTCCGTGATAATTAAAATATTTAAATTAAATCGCACACGGCACTGGATTTAGAATTACTTTAAAATTATGTGAGGGGTGAGCCGTACCAGTTGTAACCCCCTCCGAAAGATCGAGTTACTCGCGTACTTGTTTCGCATACCCAGCCGACCTTATAGTATACGGCAGCCGGAGTTAGCTGCAGTCACAGCCCGAAGTACGAGTCCCTGTGGTAGACCCTCGAAGCAAAGCCAATTTCCAATTTCCTTTAGTCTCTGATCTATCAGTCTAACAATCAACTACCATCTGACCGACACGCTACAGTAAGAACTGAGTTAAACGCCTTTCTCCGGATTTGGTAATCAGGATTTTGAATAATAAATTATTTCTACTTTTTGTTCTTAATTATTTTTATCTTTTAACATTCCAGCAGCGGAATACTCAGGTACTGAACCCAGTAGGGCAAGTAAAAACTGCCCTTCTAGCCGCTAGTGATTTGGTCGATTCCATAACGACCCCTGGAGTATCTTTTTCTCCACTGAAGCTGCCCGTGCTAGTGGCCTTCACATTATAAATGGAAGGCAGCGCCCAATGCAATTCGAAACGGGCAACAAGGGAATCAAAGGTGACGTGTGGGCGGGCCATAGTAATTTTTTTCAAGTTAAAAATATATAACGCCTTGTGGATTAAGAATAAGGGCATCCAAATTTTGTTTTGGTTTTCACGAAGGATGACCAAATAGTGACAATGTATTTAAAAAGTTTATTTCACCAGGTACAGTAATAAGGGCAGATCAAAATCTTCCAAATTAAGATGGTTTATATCCCAGGACTACCTCACGGTATATTTATTTTAGGATTCTAATATTACTTATCAAGAAATGTGCTTTATTATCTACTGCAACTACAAAAGGTAATAAACTTCGTACCTGTCTATACTACGATCGGTACTGTAATTAATAAATTAGCAAAATGTAAACGACAAAATAAATAACAATTTATCAATAATATTAGATTAATTGTCAGTAGATAGAACGTTCGTTAACTTTAACGGTTCTGTAACTTATGACAATGACGTTTAGATTGTGAAAATTATACAAGAAATCAACTTATAAAGTTTTATTCTAAACGTCATCGCCTTTACTTACTGAATCTTTAAAGTTAATGGACGTTCTATCTACTGACAGTAAATGTATTATGATAATTATACATTTAAAATATATTAAAGTATACTAACATTTTTAAATTCCACAATATTTTTAAAACTTAACATCATCAAAAACTTTCTTCATAGACTTGTACTAAAGGATAAACCAACGTAATTGTGTGAAAAAATTCTATTGAATAAATAGCTAAAAAATCAGATCAGCTGGCACTTTATGGACTGACACAGAAAATATTGTTTGTTTTGAAACCAGTTGCGATCTCTTTATCACGTGTAAAAAAAGCAAGTGGGAACCGATTTAGTTGAATACTTTAACAGACTGCCTTTAGAAGTTTGTCGTAATAATATAATCAAACCGGGTCAAGCAGATCCAGTGCTAGATCGAGTCAAGGGACGGCAAACCAAGCTCAATCGACCATAAGCAAGGGCACCATACAGAGAGACGCTCGACCAGGACCCCTATTTACTCTAGGATGAGTAAACTCCTACCACGTCTCACCCACGAATGAGCATATACTGGCCAAAAATTGTTACTTTAAGTTACACTGCTCATAATATGACTTAAATAACGACATTAGATCTTAGGTCATACAATATCAATTTTGTGTTTATAGATTTTTTCTTTTTTTATATAATTACGGCAAATTCAAAAATCTGAAAATTTTTTTGCTTATATATTATTATTAGGGTTGCTTATTTAGTTAGTTAAAAAATTGTTTGACTAAGAAGACAGCTAGGTAGGTATATATATTTTCTATTTTCATATTTAACAATATATTGATATCAAAATTTAAAATATAATGATGCCAGGTTTTTTCATATGTCATATCTAGGTTGATCAGTCCTGGTTGACTAATTATCTTTGAATTTAAAAAAAAATAATCAAGTAAGATAAAAAAAATCGGTCAAGTGCGTGTCGGACTTCGCACATTTAGGGTTCCGTACCAAATGTAGAATATAAGCTAGCTGTGCAGAGGCAGGATTCTTAAAGGACTTTAAAATTTCAATCGAACTAATAAGTCAAAAATACTTGGTAAAAAGATTTAAAGAAGTGAAAGGAAAAATAACCTGGCGCATGTGTGTTCGACGAAGAAAAAAAATTATGAATATCACAATCCCCATATATACTTAGATATATTAACAAATTTTGAAATGCAACGAACAAATTTGTTAATATCAGCGTAACCGACAAATATAGAAAAAAAATTATAAGATGAAAAATGCGTTTTTTAATAAAACTAATACGATTGCACAGATAAAAATAATAATTAACATATATACGAAGGTACGGAACCCTAAAAATGAGGGAATGTTAATATTAATGAAAAAGACATATTTATTAATATATTGGTATTTTCTGGTAAAATATACGCAATAATAAACATTATCACCAAAGTTGATAGGTCAATGGAAAGTTAAAAAATACCTCGGAACAAAATTGTGTAAAAAATTCTGACTTTGGCAGCTTCTCATGCCTACGTTTTGCAATATTTTTTAAAACAAAAAATATGGCTTTTATCTACTGAATGAGCTCTATTCAGCGATACCTCACTCGATGGGGTAGGCCAACATTTATTTTCAGCGCCCCCCTTTAGCTGTATGGGAGCCCCCCTTGAAAACAGTTAAAAATATTTTTTTTATAATGTATATGGCTTTGGGTTAACAAGATACATATACTGTGAAAATTTGAAGACTCTGGTTTGAACGGTTTAGGTGCTAGACCGGTATGACAGACGGACGGACGGACGGACATGCGAGTGAGAGCAATAGGGTTCCGTTTCGACCCTTTGCCGTACGGAACCCTAAAAAAGAGGTTGTCAATTTTTGAATTTTGAGAATTTTTAATTTTGAAATTGTCATAAGAAGAAATTTGTAAAATAAAAATTATTTAAAAAGGTGCGTTACCGTTATTAGATTACAATAATTACATAAAAAGACAGGGTATAAAATATATAGAAAAATTATTTACATTCCAGGATGAAGAAAAATAAAACATTAAAAAAAATATCAAAGATGAGGTGGAGAAGGAACTAAACTAGGAGGTGATATATAGGGACAGCATCAAAAAGAAGAAAGAAACAGATTAATAGAAGAAACATTATTGAGGGGGAAGAAAGTAGAAAAAGTATTCAAAACATCAAAAATTTCAATAAATTAGAGGTTCGATTCCAGGTACCGAAACCAAAGAAAGTAGAAGAAGTATTCAGAATAGTATATTATAATTTTTTTTTGCTAAGTTTATTAAATGTATATTCGATTGAACCCAGACCGGATTGAGAATCTTAGATAGGACATCTGAAATACTGGGTGGTCCATATCAATATATTTTTTAATAATTAATGTACCTATCTCAAGAAAGAAAGATTTATGATTATTTTATGATATCCATATTCATCAAGTGCAAACTTTAAGGACATTATAAAAACTCCAAAGTGATTAAAAAAAATATTCAAAACTTCTTTTCTAGAAGTGATAGAAAAATTGGGGAAGATTGGCACTTTATTTTTATTTCTTTGAATAAAGCTAATTTATAAAAGTAAATTGTTCTAAGTATTGGCTCACAAGCTACGGAAAAAGACCGTAAGTGATTCGAAAAATAGTGACAACTGTATATTGACTTCTTCCTTAATCATGCCATGTTTTTCAAATTCTCTTACTGTGAACTAATTAATCTTAGGAACTTATAATCACAATTAATTGAATACGTGTTTGAAATTTAGATCTGTACATATCGCATTTATCAATTGATTCATTAATGAACAAGTACTAAAAAACATCGATTCATTTATATATTTTCAAAAGTAAGATAGGATTAATTAGAAATAAATAGTAAAAATCTTTACATTGTTATTTCACTACTGGGCGTAAATTGGTTATTGCGCTCTCGCCTAGGAGTTCAACTCGCATCCATTTGCGCATAATATTCGGAACAAATAATTGCTTAGTGGAATAACTGGCTTAAATGTACTCCTGCCGGTGAGTAGATGGAATGAAAGCTAGGAAAGTTCAGTTGTTCCGGAACTGCCAATCCGAACACAGCGCCAGCCTTGATAGTCATGTCTGTACCGTCTGACACATCACCGACAGCTAATACCTAACGCTTTATCGAAACTATAACGACCCCCACAAGTAATAAATATTCACCGACCCCACCCAAAACAAGTGGCCTTCACACTATAAACGGAAGGTGGCGCCCCAGGCAATCCGTTATCTGTCAAATATTAAGTGAGGTAATTAAATATAATTTTAGTAATTCAGTAACATTTTGATAGTAAGCCTGCTTCCAACCCCACACAGATACAACAATTATTGGGGCTTAAAACATCACTGGAGTGAAAGCATTTCCTAATAGATGCGTAACAGTAATAGACCGTTTAATATTGCTGAACTATTATAGATAAGGCTTGTTTGACTTCTTGCTAAACTTGTATCTGTTTCTAGAATGATACATCCTTTAAAGAGAGTAGAATGGTAGCTATTATAATAGCCATTCTATGCAAGTAGAAGACTATACTTTCTCTACGACATGCAAGAAATTATATACCTAACTCATAATTTTTAACACAAACCTTTAATTGACACTAAATGTGATTTGTTCATATTAACGTGAATTCTAGAAATCAAAGGATGTGATTGGCTTATTAAGCGAGAATTCTTGTATTTTTCTCTTTAGCTAGTTGAAGAATGTATATCATTCTTCAACTAAAAATGTAGTAATAATCAACTTAATATTAAATAGTCGTGGAGAAATACATAACCGTAACGTTTTTGGTGTTGTGGATTATCCAACTTTCTCTTAAAATCTTTTAGATTTAGAAACATTGAGAAAAAGACTTAAAACTGCAGTAACAGAACAAAATAGTATTGCCAAAACTCTGCAAGGTTTCAACCACCTACAATTTGGAATTGTTAGCTAAAAGTAGAATAAAACTCAAGGATAAAAAAATAAGATTGACAGTCTAATCATAGTTTTCTAAATATATGTTTTATATTGTGTGGTAAATACTAAACCAATATCAGTGATATACTAGAAATTTATGCTGCTATAATAGCGGCTATAATAAACCATCAGAAGCATCTTTATACATAAAGCGATATAAAAAGATATATATTAAGATTTGTTCGAAAATTATTATGAGTAGGCTTAGAAAATCTTTCAAATCTTTTATGGTCTGGTCCCACATTATTCTTTCCGAGTTATTATCATAAATTCCAAGCTAGTGAAGTGCCGCAAATTATAATCTTCATAACGGCTGTTTTCAATGGTGGTATCATCGCCCCAACAGCCGTATTTTTAACCGTATCAGAAACATCGCGCGAATATTGCCACCCTCCGTAATTGAATCATTAATCTACAGACCCTTTTCAGAAGTAATCAGACATGCAGCTTGGAACTTATTTTTTCATGCTAAAAATTAGTTTATTGTACTCAAACGTTTGGTGCGGAATATCTAGATCTGAAAGAGAATGCAGGCGGGAATTAATAACTGAAAATTTGACAAAAATAAGTTTAACCCAGTTATTATTTGTAATACTAGAAGTTATACATATTTTTGTAAAAAGGAGTTAGGAATGAGTTTTTTAAATAAGTTAATTAAATTGGCAATAGGAACCTAATAATGGAACAATAAATTGTGCCTTAAATACTAATATGAAAATCAAAATATAAAATATTTATTATACCAGAATTTTAGGGAGAAAAATTTATAACTGACTATCTAAAATCCACTCCATTGTTAGGTCTATTATACATTGCCAATTTTCGCTTCTATCAAGCTTTATTACCATATTCAAAGTTATTATATCTACTCATTTGGCGACATTGACGTCATAAACGTTTACCTACTACATGGACTTCATACTGATCCATAGTTGTAATAATTGGACTCAAGTACAGTATAGATTATTTACATTCCAGATAAGATTGTTCCCAAAATTAGTAGTAAACTTAATAAAGATTCTAACTGTATCGGTTTCGTTTAAAGACATAAGGAAATTATGAATTCCGTACATTGATAAACTTAAATTTTAACCGTCGTCCCCCAGAGTAAGAGAGAAGCAGAAGTATATTAGAATTAGCACTGGAGTAGGTAACGATATTGTATGTTCTTTATTTCTATGTTATTAAAATTTTATTAAATAAAAATACCAGATTTATTACTTTTTCAAAAAAAAAGTTAGGATATTATGGATATTGATGATTCCGACCGAGATTCTACACATGGGCCAAATCTGGAAAACATTGAACCTTTTCGTGTAACAACAGAACAAAACAACGAAAACGTTCACTAAATAGATTTGAATGTTGAGACAGGGCCGTTTTCAGCACAATCTAATATAACAAGAAGAGGTACGATTCAAAATAATTCCAAAAAAAAGCCGGAACGCTAGCCTAAATTTTTGGAAGACAAGAAACGTATTATTTTTAAGGAATACTGAAATTTGAAATCTTACAAAGAAAAGAGCTACATATTGATATATTAATATTAATCTAATTTTATTTTTTGATTTGTATTTTACTCTTTATCTCAGGGAGGATTCATGGATACAAAATTATGTTTATTTTATTTGATTGATGGATTTAGTAATCTTGTTTTTTTTATATATTCAAAACACAAATATTCACCTTGGCACATATATTTTTTTAAATTATTTCCTTGCAACAAAAAACAAAAGAACAAACAAATTATGACATTCGTCAACAACAAACGAACAAGTTAGTTAAATATTGAACCTTAGACCATTTACCATTAGACATCAATTTTCCATCCTTCTCTTGAAGTCAATATCTAAGCACAGCATGTCAGTTTGTTTGTATACAAACACTTAAACAAACAGTGTCGCAAGTAACTCTTCAAGGGTTTAATAAATGGCCGAGTCATTTTATAAAGTATTATTGAGTTATTTAAATTGTAAACGATACTTGTGGTAAGTTCCATAGGCGTACACCACTTCTATTGATGTTTGTAAACACTTCCCCGCACACACCGGATACCCCCGCACCATGAGAAATGTCATGAAAAGAGACAAGATGTGTCGACTTCAAAACATTGGGTACAAAAATGTAAATAAGGCATGTCTAATAGTAAATGGTCTAAGTATTGAACGCATGCATCCAATGACAATTGACAAATAATCTTATGGGTGTCGAAATGGACGAAAATCTCAGCTGGCTGGATTTGTTAATTAGTAAAAAAATTCATCCAGGTGAGTTTGAAATTATCTTAATAGTAAATTTATTTTATACAAATTATGATAGTTCACTTTATTTATTAGTTAGTTAATTTAACTAAATTTTTTGTCATGTTAATTTCTTTTTCACTACTATTATTAGAAGACATCATTATTTATGCTCTCTTCTAGTAGGCTCTATTTTTTCATTATTATCTGGTAGGAGATAAAAATTGAAATGCTATAAGGAAACATCAATGTCAATGTCAGTTTTATTATCTACTAGTAGGAGCTAATTTTTACTTTCCCGACCCACCTAGAAGGGAAAGTATTGTGAACGAGCTAAAAAAAAATTTCGAGATAAAAACGGAAATATCCATTTTCGGGTGCCCTGAGACGATTAAGACCATTTGTGTGTGTTTGTGTGTGTGTATGTGTGTATGTGTGTATTCTTCCACGATAGAGGCCACACGTTTAGTCCGATTGAACTAAAATTTGGTGTAGGGGTATGGGTTACCCGTCGGAAGAACCCATTAGTTTTTGTACGACATCTGTCAAATGGAAGTACCACTATCAAAAAATGACAGATGCAATGTCACGAAATTGGACATGCGATATGTCGTTTGAAAGCCCGTGAAAAATTCTATTCAGAACAGTCAAAATTTTTTCTCCAACTGTCACCTGTTAAAAATAAAAAAAATGTCAAAAGTTGAAACTTTAATATTAAATATCTGAAAAAGTATTCGTGGATACTCGTCGGGAAAGTTTTGGGGCGACACAACCGATTTTTTATTACCTACTAGTAGGGAGAAAAATGAAAAGACATAAAAAATGTCAAATCATTGTAAAAATGATTAAATATTCTAGTGTAATATGTAGAACATGTTTGTATAATTATACTAAATTATTCTCTAAAGTTTATCAAATTTATCCTCAATTACTCCATTTAATTTCCACTTGCCATAAAGGATAAGAGATTGAAACAAGAGTCTAGGCGTGTGCAAAAATTGTTTGAATTTGATAAACAAGAGATGTTATAAACTGAAATAAAAAAATTAACCTGTGTATTTTAATTTATTTTATTAAAAAGTCTTGACTATCTAAAACTAGCCTTTGTATTAAAAAAAAAGAAATAACTTCCATTTATTTCGTAAAAAAATAAAATTAAAATAAAAGGATACCCTCAGGAGTCGAACCCGGATCTTCTATATGTAACGCACACACATTAACATTCGACCACATCGTATCACATTGATGAATAATCAATCTTTCAAGTTAACGTACAACTATTAGGCAGTCGGACCGTGCGCATGCCGAAGCTCGGGCCACAAAGTAGACGCTGGATATCTAAACTCTTGTGAGATTGAATATGAGGAAGCATTCTTTTCGCATCATTCCTCAGATTCGGTGGTCTCAGTCGATATAACATTATTTTGAGAAACAGTTCTGCGCTAATCAGTGAACTTTGGAGACAATAATAATAATAATAACAGATAATAACAATTTAATTTATCGCCTTTGTATTTATTAGACATTTATTTTATCAATATCCACGTATTTTGTACAATTAAATTATTGAAAGTTTCATCTTTAAACATAATGGCGAACAGTCCATGACGTTATGAAATTTTTATGTTCAATAATTATTAAAATAAGTTTCCTTTTTTTAAATTAACTCATAATCAATGCCAACATGTAAATTCTAAAATTATGTTTATTCGTTGTACATTTTCTTTTATTTAATAAATTTCCAACAAATAATTTTAATAAGGTACCTATCTACATTTAAATCCAAAATTGCAGTACTTCAAACAACTATTTTTATTTTCTTCTCTAAAGACAAGTCTACAACCTTATTAATAAGTTCCATAGCCTACTTAATAATTTTCTTACATCGATTTCATCTGACGCGGCCATTTTGAATAAATTCCAAAATTGTTCGTATCTCACTTATTTTTTAGAATTTTTTAAATCTGAAAAAACTGTTGCATTTAAAATTTTATGCTTAATAAGAAACCATCAAAAAATTATAGTCATTATATTTTAGAAAAAAAAGTTGATGTCACTTTCGGATTAACCGGGAGTGAAATCTTCATTATTGTTAGTTTAAAAGTAGCCCATTATTATCTAATTTATGTGTGCCAAAAACCTCATTTTTAAATTCAAAAACAACTAAAATTTTGGGGGCGTACATTGACCCGTGGCCACCCGGTATACTCGTCTTGTTTTTTATTATTATGTACATGTTTTGTTTTTCATTGTCAAATTATTTGTATTTATTGCTGTAAATGAAGTTGTTAAATAATATATAAAAATAAAATAGGTACGTTTAGTTATATCCGCTAAGAAAAATTGAATTTACATAACTGTGAATAAATAATAGCCTATTGAAACGAAAATAATGCTGTATGTTTGAAACTGCCGACAGATAGGCAAAATATTCCATACAAACCGTTGAATACGTCTTACATATTTCGGGTTCATAAACCTTTAGTTCGAGTAAAAGTGACGATTTCCGTTTGATATATCCTATATTCAAATAAATGAAGTGACATTTAGAGGAGTCGCAAAAGGGAAGCATAAAATCTTATCGAATACTTTATAAAAGGGTAGAAGATATCTGTTATTTTTTATTAAAATTGGCAGCAGGTCTATAGATAAATGATGATCTTTGCATTCTCCTAAAATATAGAAAAATGTTACAGCTAATTTACTTCTACATTAAAAATAAATAACTTACATACAAGATTTGGTCCAAGCTTTAAATTTACCTTTTTCGATCTAAATTGAAAGTTAATTATATATCACTAAGATATGTATTCCATTTTCTGTCGTTTTTGTGGCTGCTTCTTCCTTTAGGATAAAGCCTGCTGGTATGGGATGATGTTCAGCATTATTTTTTCTTTCTTTCACTATTTTACGCATTTTTTATCCTACTACTGTGAAATTCCACAAAACATAGTCCATCAGTTTATTAATTTGTCATTAACTTCGTTTTGTATGTGTATCGGGTCATTTCCCTTGTTATTTGTTGTCTCCATTGTTGTGGAAATTGTTTCCACTCACAATTCTTCCAAACCATAATCTGTTCCCGTGACAATCCTTTCTTATGACACTCCTTCCCCAGACACTCCTTCCCGGACAATCCTTTCCGGATATACCATCTCCAAATAATACGGAGAATCAGTTCATGTAGTAAGAGTGTGTAGTGTTTGGTTATTTCTCAATATTTATTTTTCTACGAGAGCTGTTAAGTGCTTTTTTGTAAATACAAAAAAATGGAGACTGATTTGTATTGCTCAGTCAAGTCTTGTTTTTAATCCATAGAAATAGACACTGATTTGCATTGCTCAGTCAAGTCCTTTTTTTAATACATAAAAATAGTGACTGGTTTGCACTGCTCAGTTAAATTAGGTCCTTTTTTGTTAAATACATAAAATAATAACTGTCATTAGAACGAATTTGCATTCCTCAGTCAAGTCCTTTTTTTATTTATATAAAAGTAGTGACGGGATTGCAATTGTCAGTCTAATCCTTTTTTTAATACATAAAAATAGTGACTGGTTTACCTCTTAACTGCAGGGCGGTGTCTCCGCAATTTACTTGCAGTAGTAGGGGAGACCACGATGCTAAATGGGGATTTACTCAAGCGTCGTGAAAACCTATTAGATTTCGAAGCTTAGATGATTAAAAGAAAAAAATGTTGTATAATGTAAAAAATACTGTTACATGGAAATATCCGAGCGCGTCTGACATTGATATAATTTATACCAAACGTATCTTTAATAATGGAGGTTGCTTAATCAGACGGTTTGCACGATGGGGGTGGCTGTACGGAAGGGTAGAAAACTGAAAAAAATGTAATCGAGCGTGTCAGACATTTTAAGGGGCTGGCAAGTATACCCAAAGAAAGTTCTCATTTAATATTCTGACGATTTGGTGATTTTTGAAAATGCAGAAAAAAATCGAAATCGTCCTTTTGAAATACTCGAGTGCGTCAAATTAAGGTATATACGGTTCATATTAATATCCTAGACGTGCTGACAAATAATCTGACGATTATTCGGAGGAATTTCATAAATCCGACAATTAAAAAAAAATAAAATTTAATGATTTTTTTTAATCATAGCACTTAGTCCATTAAAAAGCACAGAAAATAGCATGCAAAGAAAAAGTATATTTTTTTAAACTGGATACATTAATAGAAAAATAAGTATAAGAGTTTAATTTTTTTAACTTTTTTTTTATATCTGCCTCGATTTCATCTCCAATTTCATCGTCAGATTCTCTTCTCTAAAAATGTAACGCCAATATTGTTCATTATATCATTTATGATAAGGAATATTTGAATCTTTCGAGAAAGAACTAAGCTTTTCCAAAATTGGTACGTCGTTGTGTTCTGTGGCAGCATTATTTAAATAATCTATGGTTTTTAATTTATTTATAGTAGGGGAGCCCAAGAGGCTAAATGGGGATTGACTAGAGCGTTGTGGGGGCCTATTTGATTGTAAAGATTAAATGCCAAAAAGAAAAAAAGTTTATATGATGTATGCCTTTTCATAGGGGGGGGGGGGTGCATACATTTTCAAAAATGTAAAAAAAATAGTTACAAAGACATACTAGAGCGTGCCAGACATTAATACCGAGGGAAATACATAATTCACAGCAGCTGCACACACCATACTTTATTGATGATTTTAAGTAGTTTATATATTATAAAAATTTAACGGCGCTCGAGTATTTCAAGGTGACGTTTTTTTTCAAATTTTTATCTCCCTCATTTACGTCAGATTATTGGAATGTACACCTGTTAGGTTATAATTAACTCATCCTACCTTAATCTGACGCGCTCGAGATTATCTAATGATCAACTTTTTTTTTTCTATTCTGATCCTTTATCCTATATATTAAGAGCTCATATCCGGTAAAGGTTCTCAACTGGGTGTAAGGTATCCCTCCATATATTAATATACCCAGCTTCAGTAAATCCCCAAATCCCCGCTTGGCCTCCCCTACTATAGGTACCTTTTTATGATCATCAATTATTTTATTGCTTTTGCTCCGCAGTTTATCTTTCACCTATAAGACTAGGTATACGAAAGTACTATTAAAGCGAGTATATGAGAATTGTCATTAGAAATCATTGTTATGGTGAGGAATTGTCCACGAAGGATTTTCTAGGAGGGATTGTCAAGAAACGATTATCCAGGATGGATTGTCCAGAAAGGATTGTCCAGGAAGCTTTTTTAGACAGGATTGTCCGGGTAGGGTTGTCCGGGAAGAATTGCCATAGATTCGCGGCTGCCGCCATATATTTCGCTATTTTTATCATCTTGGCTTAAAAATATGTCATTAAATCAAATAGATGTGGCCAGTTATTTAAAGATCAGCCTCGTGAAGCATAGAATACGTTATAAAACAACAATATTATAAAAAAACAATAAATTAAGTACAAAAACGTATCAAAATGTACATAAATAAACTAAGAGCCTATTTTAGATAAATTTAGCTTCCTCTAATTCGTTTAAAAAATGAACGAATTATGAAAACACTGTCTCTTGCATTACTAAACCGTAAAATATTATAACTGACGTACATAATTACTTGCTAAGCAGCAACCGATTCTTGTAGTTTTTTTTTCTATCACTAATTCGCATTTTGAACACATTTTCAGGCGTTGAAAGCAATGTCCCGAATTTGACCTTCTAAGTACACAATTACGATCTTTACAGTAACTGAACTATACGACGCTTTAAAAAAAATGAGTTTCTCTTTCACTAAATTTATTTTCCAATGCGCGGTTCTTCTCCCTCTATCTTCTTAATATTTTATTTTGATCCTCAGATTCATCAGGTATTTTAAGTTCTTAAAGTCTTTTTCTTTAGCTTCTTTGTTTACCTTATACATTGGAAGTAGTTTTCTTGTTCCAAAGTGGGTTTGTATTAATACCAATTTAATGAGATTTCTTCCTTTATTTCCGATATGACAAAGGCTTTTAGTAGTTTATTTATTCACTTTTCGTTTTTGTCTTCTTTCTCCCTTTATTCATTTTTGATCCTATTGTATTGCACTGGATATTTATTACAAATCATTACTATTATTGATCTGCAGTTTCATTCTGATTTTTCTTTCTTCTTTGTATTCAGTTTTGGCACTAATTTTTTTTAAGGATTTCTTATGTCTTCTTATGCCAGAATTAGAAAACAATAAACAATAACAAATATTAATATAATATTTAAAGTATAATTAAAATATATGCATGTATTAAATCAGGATCATCTATGCACTACATTAAATGTAATAATTTATTTCCATTTGTAAAAAAATTACGGCATCACGTTGAATGCTCCAATTACTTTTATTAAAAAAAAAACCTTTAAAAAAGGGAAAAAAAGAATCAATATGAGTTTTGGCCAATATAAAAGTTTCCTGCTATTTTATTTTGGAAAAGATTGATTGATATTTAATTTATAAATCTGTACGCAATTTTTTTTCTATAAATATAATTAAGATATCTCTAGCGTTTATTACACTCATATCAGATTTTATTGATAAATTTAATTTATATTTGGTCTTACTGCTAAGTTTATTATTATTGGGTACAATTTTTGCATCAAACAATATGATAAATTTTGCTGAGCTGGTGATCTTTTAGTACACATAAAATCTTTGTCAAACAACTTCCCAAATTCTCTGATACTAAAGAAAAATCTAATCTATCAATGTAAATTTTAGAGGAAATCCACATTGACAGCCATAGAAATGTGAAAACAAGAATCTTGGTTGTTTCAATAGAGGGATTTTAAGGCTGCAGTATATCTTGGAAAAACATGATCCGAGCAAACAACAGGATTGTATTGAGGAAGTTATGTCAATTTAAAAAAAAAGAAATGTATCGCTAATCGTGTTTTATGGAAGATAAAAAAAAAATATAAAAAAGGAATAGGAACTTTATAAACCCCGACATTATTCCAAAATGTCTTTAATTTTATTGAATTTCTATTGATAAAATAATCTTTATTATTTCGTTAATACATATTCAAAGAAAAGTGATAACAGATATAACATGATTTGTTTTTTAATAATTTTTTTGTTACAAACCTTCTTCTTAAAAATTGGAGATCTGTCCAATTTAGAAGCTTCTACCAATTGATAATACCATTCTTCATAATTTTCCATTTTTTGGTTAATTTTATATTAACAATAAGTTTAAAAAATAATTTTTCTTTAAGTTTGATGAGAATATATTTTATTCCATTTTATAACTAATAAATCTGAATATACTGTCAAGAACCCTATTTCTTTTAATTTTCTAATTTTATATGACTTTAGAAATATCTAATATTAAATATCGAAGCCGGTCCTGTAAAGTTGCTTGCGATTCAGGCATTCAAGTTTATTGCTTCGCTTGACTCACTTACAACCTAATAAAATAATAATGGCGATTGATTCTCTCGCAAAAGGGCCATCGATTTACGATTAATCCTTTTTTTGGGTTTATATGTATTATGACCATATATACTGTTATTAGTTTGTTTGTTTGTCAAAATTATTGTCGCTATTTGCTAGTTTTTAGAATGAACATATTATATTAACGAATTTAAATAAAAAGGTAAAGATTATAATAAACAAACAAAAAACTTAATCTATCAATAATAATTTCTTGATAGACAAATTGGATTTTAATAGTTAAATATAATTAATTATAGCATGATCATTTCCGTGCACTCGAATTGCGGCTAATCCCAGGTCCTCCTTTAATCCGACACTCAAACACCTACCATTTGGGAGCTGTTTGGGGGGGGGAGGCTGGCGCTCTCACTTTTATACAGTCAGTATTTTTTTAAAACTTATTCTTCAATAAATAAAAATTTAAAGTGGTCCTATTGCATATATTTCACATACCTTTCTCCATTCCTTCTGGATTTCTGTGCCCCCGGAAACGCATTGAGCTTGTAACTTACTTCCTACCATAGTTTCGCAATTTGAGAGTTGGTAAATTCGTTAGTTTGTTTATTTTTAATCAACTCTGGTGGTCCATCAAAGTACTCTTAAGGGCCACTTGTATAACGGTTGGTTACCGTAAGGTTAATTTTATGCCTTGGTAACCAAGGTGTTAACTAAGAATCGACTTATTCAAACACTAGTTAACACTTGATCCACTGGTCACACTTAAGTTTAGTTGACTCATGGATTTTGTCCGATTAGAGCTCGGTTAACGTTTTGTAAGAGAAGGAGAAATATAAACAAATAAGGCTAGTACTTTAGCATTAATCATTAAGACGTTTGAGATTAAAAGACAATTATTTTTAATATTTGTTAATATATAGTTTAAAATCACTATTTATGAAAGTTATTAAAAAGTGTAACATTGTGTACATTTTTTTCTTATATTTGTTGATTTTATTGGTGATTTAATTCATGATGAGAATTAATAGACGTGGTAAACCACCATTAAGGGACTTATTTTTATTAATTTTTAAACAATATTTATTATTTTCTCATTCAATTCACTACTAATGAGGGTTTCAGAGGTCCTCCACTAGTAGCACGTATCACACTTTTATCTTCACTTAAATTTCGTTTGGCACGTTTATTCAAATTCAAATATGTTTTTTAGCGAAACTACATGTCTTGGAGTTTATTTAGGCTTCTTTCTTCCTTTTATTGTCGGTATCACTTTCTTTACTTTCTACAATTTCTTTAAATTTTTCCAAAATACATAATAAAATATTGGTTTCCTTCTCTAAATGTGTATTAACGTATTCCTCTAAAGATGAATTGCTGTCAATTTAAAAACTCGACACACACTCGCAGAATAAAAACCGCTAAGTTAGTTAACATACCTTTGACCGGCACTTCAACAAGTCATTTCACTATGATCGTATGGTTAGGCTGACCATCTAATTACCATTAGGTTTGTTGTCCGCCAGGTAATTGAAGTTTTATACAGTGACCCTAAGTTTTTTTTTGTGCCGGTGTTATTGTCTTTTTAGCCGCATTTTCAATAAAATTTGAAAAAAAAAACACCAAGAATAACAAACAAATCAATATAAAAATGACAACGCCAACAAAAGAAACGTCAAATTAGTAAAATATTATGTTGGCAAAAACCTAATGTTTTACGAGAATACCCGCCCTGAACCGTACTAATCTCTTCCCGAATTGCGGTTAATATAAGAAATACATTTTATAAAATTATGTCTACTAATTTGATTGTTATTTAATTGGCTGATTTTAAAGTTTGGTAATTTTTCCATATGTGTTGGTTTTAGGCGAACCTATATTTTTAGATATATGTCAGTCTGCATTACTTTTAGATTATTTACAAAAAGAAATATATGTGGATGTGGCGACCAACAATAATTTTGAATGAAAACTTTCGCAAATATTTATTGTTCAACCATACAGAGGGCGCGACCGGTCTCACATACCTTCGTTATATCTATTTTTAATTGTTTCGGTAGTCTGTGTCTGTACCTGCCCCCGCCCAACAGTAGCTGCCTGAATCGGTTGTGAAGTGGGGGTACTCCAATATGCAGCAGAACGTCAGTTTTAGTGTAGATACCTACTTGTAACCGTTTTCGGTGTCGAATACCGACGCGCCTTTTCATGTTACTTTTTTTTTACCATTTTCGGTGTTTCAGACCGACGCGCCGTTTCAAGTTACGTCTTCTTAATATCATCGTTTCAAATATTGAATGCAAGTGGCTTTTACTTGATGAACATCTATGTTAAAAACTAAACACGACTTCTTTTCGATATTCACTTTATTTCACAAATTTACTTATATTAGGTAAGTACTGATTTTACATCTGAAGAAGATATTGTATATCGAATTATAGTTGTAAAATAAAGTGAATATCGAAAAGAATTCTTGTTATTACTACGGCCCTCCAATACTTCACCTTCGGTGAAGTATGGCAAGCCGTAGTATTGAAATCGTGCAAAAATGTCAAAAAAATTTTTTGCTCCAAATGACTTAAAATGTCATGAAACGTGGAAAAAATTGATTTTCCGCGAAAAAAAAGTCTTTCTGTGTGGATGTGTGGATGTCTGTGCGCACGATAACTTGAGAGCGGTACGGCCGATCCGGAAAATTAATTCGGCTATCGGTTTTTATTCAAAAAAGAAAGGCTCTATCAGAAGATGAGCAATTTCGGGTCCGAGGATCCCAGTCCCGCCTACTAAGTGAAACTTCTATTCGAGATATCTCAATAAGGAAAGCAAAAATTTGTCGATACTGATTTCTATTAAGGTGTTGTGTAAGTCAAGACGCCTTGATTGATATCCATATCGCATCCGGCTAGTTGAAAAAAAAAAATTAAAAAAAAAAAATTATTTAAAAAATTCCGATTTTTTCTAATCGGACTTTCTTCCGCTGACGGAAACGGGCCGTGGTCTTGATAAATCGCGCAGAGATTATTCCTCTTACTAGTTTAATCTTTATCATCGTTTCGTCGAAATATATAAGAAGGGTGGTTTTTGTATTTCTTTTATTGTTTTTATTTAATTAATTTTAATATATTCAAATCTTCTAGAAGACATGGCATATTATGAAAAAGTGCAGGCTTGACTTCAGCCTTTAATGGAAGAAAGTATCCTTGCAACGGACGACGAAATATATTTGGTTGAATAAAGAAACGAGAACGGCGAATCAGAACAGGAAATTTCTGATGTTGAAGATGAGGCTACATTAGGTGGTGGCAATAATCTTTTGTTTATTGGCAAAGATAAAGTTAAACAAAGGTCTAAGGATTTACGACAAAAATGCACCAGAATATGTGCAGTGAATAAAGTTACTCGTCTGCTGTAACGTGCTAATTTACTCACTGAGACATTTGATATTCCACCCTCCCAAATCTCTGCTAAAATAATTTTAGTAATACTTTCGTCCTATTTTGGATTCATACATCACCAATAATTTACGTATTTGTCTGTCTTCCTAAGTCCATAGAATATGTAAGGCCCGACAATTCCGTAATTTATCCAACGACTATGAAGAGTGTTTTAGTCGACCTTCTTCCTTACCTCGTTTAATTTTATCTGAAACTTGAGTTTATACAGGTTATGAAGTACGTAAATTTGAAAAGGACCCTTACCTGGATACGAGGTGTACGTGTCCTTGACTGAATCATTATTTATTTCCGTCTTTTAAGAAAACTTTCTATTTGGTAAACCGTTAATACAGTTTTGTTTTGTTTATATCTGTCATTTTGTGGTTAGATCCGACTGGGAAGTAGGAATTAAGTAATGTAGATTTATTTTGCGGCATAGTTGTTCTTACAATACATTTTTACTTTTGCTATGTTGTAATTAGGGTATTCTTTTCCGGTGTAATAGTTCTAATGACCTGACAAATCGCGAGAAAACTCCTGTCAGTAGGCCATGATTTGGAATAGGGAGCCTGAAACTGTTTTCTGTCGTCTGTGAGTCAATTCTCAACTGCCCTTTTTCTAAATGGGAATGGAGGTGTGTTTCTAAAAGTTGATGTGAGTTGAAATCCAGAATTTTTAATGGTCTGTTAGTTCCATCCAGTAGTGGATTATTTCTGGTTCTTTCCTATAGAAGTTTAGTGTTGTTGGGAAAAATGCAATTGTTGGATCTAGTGTCAAGTAGTATATATTTGAGTAACCCCATGGAAGCACCCTACACGCATTTAAGCGGATGTTTTGACTTTGGAATACACTTCCCATTGTGTTAAAAAACCCCTTCTCATAAGGGTTTTTTTGTTTCGGATACTGCGGCTTGGGAGTGATTCCCGAACATTATTTTGGAGCGATCTTGTTGGGATTCTACTTATTGGATGTACCAGTGTTGCTTTACGACATACAAAGAAAAAGGAGCCTACCCTCATCTGCTAGGTTTACACAGATTCTATACGTTCCGGAAGATTGTTTAGTCTCCTCTCCATATAAGACAGTACTTACTCTTCGGTGTTGCCAACCAGTGATCATCTTCTGCCGAATGGAAAATTACCCCGAGATCAAGTTCAAGGACTCTCAGATAAGATAAAGTTGTTTTCAATAGAATTAATTTTGGACCACTACGAGCGCTGGGATCGTTTCAGTTGTCCCAACCATGCACTTCACGCCCAGCGAATGGAATAAAATAAAATTTAAAAATCTTTAGGTAATTTAAAGAAGACATTACAAAGTTCATTAGTTTTCTGGTATACGTTTGTCTACTATATAGACTTAATAATTTTGAAAATTTTCCCAGTATATTAAGCGGCAGAAACTTCAACTGTCACTCAAATTTTGACCATCGCTACATCAAAAGAGCCAACAGGAACCTTTGCTTCTGTATCAGTTTATCTTTTGTGGCCAAAGATAGTTTACAGAATGACACTATTTTTTTGAGGGATTTCAGAATACAAAGTAATCCATCAGTCAAGATTCTTCTCCAAAAGGCAAGAAAAATCAAGAATCCAGAAAAACAGAAGATGGGAACACAGATGAACCAAGAGAAGATTATTATGAATATCAATCAACAACAACCCAAATTATTATTATTTTTCGACGTTGTCAATCATATACAATTTTAAAAAATCCCTTTTATGTGTTATAAAAAATAAATAAAGTTTTAAAAAGGTAACCGTTATTAAATATCGATGAAGTTGATGTTGAAATAATTCCGTAGTATAGTTACCGGCGTATCTTCATGGTAGATCCAGACAACCCCAAGCCCCCTAAACTAGAGGGGCTTGGGGTTATTGGTTATTGTACTAAAATTTTCAACATTATTTTTTATACATGATTTTACAATGTTAATGTTCATTTTTCATACCAAATTTTAACATCATGTGTAACTTCGTCATTAATTTTGCCTGATGATGGCCATCGTTTGGCCGAAACATGTCGCCATTTTGATCTCTTCCTAAACCAGAATTAACTTTGAGTTTTAATTATTTGTTGAATAATTTTACCACATTTGAGTTATGGATAATCTACTGTTTTTATACACATATATTGTGAACATTTGTAAAACGTACTTGGGGCAAGAGTCGAATGTTCTTGATCAGACATATACTTTAAACTTTCACATGCAAATATTACTACATGAAATTGTTTAGCATTTGCTATTAAAATATCTTGACATCAACATGTTTTTATTTCAATGACATCTAACAATTCCTAAATTTCTACAATGTTTTGGGGTAGTTTTGGTAATTATTTTAATCGGGCATAACTGAATATCTTTTTCAGAAAATCTGTCCAATGTTCTGTTGTCCTGGTGCATTTCACAATTAATTAATTTAGCTGGTTTATTACGCACTTCTTCGACAGCTTGACTGCTTGACGTTTTATTAAATTACTAATTTTTTGCCTATTAATAACTCCTTCGTCAATTGGTTTGGCACTTTGGCACAATATTTCTTATCAGTACACGACACAACTTCACTACTCCTTTTTATTTCGCTATAATGGCGATATTTATAATTTTCTAACACAATCAATGGTTTGCCCTTTTCACTAAATATTTTTAAGATTTCCATATTTATCCTTATTACATAAATTCGGAGCTAGGAACAAATTACAAGTGAAAATATTTCATTAAAACTACTTATATATTTTTAATGCCCCTCCTATCTATTTAACCCCAATAAATATGAAAACAAATCCGATTTACTAAACTAGTTGATTATCTATTACAATTTTCGTATTTAATTAAGGGAATTAATAAAAGCATACGCCGCAATTCTAGAATAAGATTAGCTCTCCTTTTCTTGACCTTTTGACCTGGCTAACCTTACACCGCAATTCGAGTGCGCCCTATCATTTATATTTTTGAATAAAGCTCTAAATTATTTGATGTAGAAAACTGTAAAAATCAATAATCTCAACAATTGATTAACCTAAGCCAAATGTAAAAGAATTTTATAATATCTTCATCAGAATTTAAAAAAAATTAGTCAAAGCTGTAAACAAAGGATCCATACACCGCTTTTCAAAAACACACAATTTTAAATACATTTGTATTCGAGCCATCGATATATTTAAAATAAAAAAGCAATTAGCAAGATAAAAAATACAATTTGAAATCGAAATGGAAAATTTAACCTGCAATCATAATTCTATATACAAGGTGTAACAGAAATATAGGACATAAATTTAACTAAGGGTTCCAGGGAATTACAATATTTACTATAAAAATGATAGATATTCACGACATCTATCGTAGGTTTATGGGTACAAACCGAACATAGCCACTTAATAGGACAAAATCCTCTATAAAAGCGACTAACTAAGTACAACTTGATGCCGGTAGATGATGGAACCCATTTGCCATCATAATTACTTATATGGGAGAGCAGACATCACGCAGTTAAATCAAAAATCCTTATAGGAATCATCAGTGGTACTTTATCGGAATGCATAGTTTCAAAAACTTACTCTGGTGGATTGATTCCATCATCTACCGACACCAAGTTGTACTTGGTTATAGATGTCTTGTCTATCTATCATTTCTATAGTACATAGAAATACTTGGGGTATACAGAGTAAGTTTTTAAAACTATGCATTCAGACGAAGTATCACTGATGATTCCTATAAGGATGAAACATGTATGGTAATGGTCGGAGTGTATAGTTTCAAAAACTATTTGAATTAAAATATTTTACATAAATTCCAAAAAATCTCAAAATTACTATAGCATCTATAATTTTCATAACAAATATTCTTCTTAATTATTAGTTACGTAAATAAAGAACTTTTTACTAATTATCGGAAATTTAAAAAATATGCTTAATATACAGATTTGGCATAATAAACAGGGTGTTTTTTTAAAAAGTTTGAGAGAAATTTTTCAAAATGTTAGACAAGAATTCCAAGACAGACTTGACTTTTGTTTAGCACACGATGAACAACATTTTGAGCAATTGCTGTATTTTTTTTTTTACCTTCTTTTAAATACCTAACAATAAACTGATAACATTATTGATACAAATTATGTAATGTTTTTTTGTCCTAGCAGTGGACAAAGGGTATGATTTGAATTCTGCATTGAATTACCTTTCCTCTGATGTGCCACACATGGTGTATCGCCCATTCAAATTTTCATGTTACGGGGTGGGGGTGAAGGGGGTTAAGGTAGATCGACAAATTTTGTCAAAAATTTCGTTTCCTTTAAATCGAAAGTCGACGTGTCTCACTATTTTTCTCAAAAATTATTGTGCGAGAGTAAAGTGAGGGTAGGAAAAAACACCCTGTATTTCTGTTCAGGGAGGTAGTAAAAAAATTAAACTTAGTGATTTGAATTCTGCATTGAATTACCTTTTCCCTGATGTACCACACATGGTATGTTCCCTATTTAAATTTTAAAGTTGTATGGCGAGGGGTGAAGGGGGTTGACGTTAGAGTGATGTTTGTTATCAAAAATTTTGTCCCCCTCAAATCAAAAATCGACGTATCTCGCCATTTTTGCCAAAAATTATTGGGTAAGCCTAAATCGGGGGTGGAAACTTTTTAAAAAAGCACCCGGTATACATATATATATATATATATATATATATATATATATATATATATATATATATATATATATATATATATAAAAATATTTTTTCTCCACGACTATTTAATAATAAGTTAATTCTGACTACATTTTCTGTGGAAGAATGATAGGTATACATTCTTCCACTAGTTGAAGAATAAATTTAAGAATTCACGGTAAATTAGCCAATCACATCCTTCGATTTCTAGAATTTACATTAATATCAACACAAATCACATTGCTTTGAAAATAACTAACCAATCGCATCTTATCAACATCCTAATAAGACGCCATTTTATTTGAAATATCAAATACACAAACGTCAAAGTTTAATATTTTAAGTGTCAATTAAAGATTTGTGATAAAAACTATGATTTTAGGTATGTAATTTCTTGAATAGTCGAGGAGAAAGTATAGTCTTTAACTCTCATAGAATGAAGGCTATTATTCACTCGAATTATTCCGACACGAGCGGTATTCTCGTGAATAATAGCCCACATTCTATGCTTGTTGAAGAATATACTATTTTTAAAAAATATAAAACCATATAAAATGGTATTAAAAAACTATATGAAAGAAGAAATTAGAGAACAAACCATTTGAATTAGATTTAAAAAACGATCCGAAATTAATAAACAGATCCAATTTTCAAAAAGTAAATTATTTCCAGGAGAAAATTAGTAACAACAAAATATATTAAAAAAAACGAGCACAAGTTAGAGGAATATGTAAAGAAAATTAAGGTGAATAAAGAGGTGAGTAATGAAGAACTGAAAAAGATTTAATGAATCTTTTGTGAAAGAAATATTGTAAAGCAAAAAAAAAAAAAAATCGTTAAATGCAAATCAACACAGTCTTAAAATAACATATTAATCTCTAACTACGGAAACAGGGAGGTATAATTCTTATCCTTAAACATAAAATGCTATTTATAAAAAAGTTGCTAAATGAAAGACAAAAAATTCCATCCAAAATCGAATGATATAGTAAAACTAGACATATATGGATAAAAAGGAAATACATGTAAAATGTAGGTTGTAGCCAACATAACAGTTTAATATATAAACGGAAAGTATTGTTACCGGACAAAAAATTAATTTGGAGATTTTGAATTTTCTTTGCATTTGTCTAAAAATGAATTTTGAAAAATTTATTTAAGTGTAGAACTCATACACAAACATTCCTGCCGGTAGGGTCGACAGGTGAAGGTAGATTTCTGTACTAAAGTCTAGAGACAGAAATTCCACTTTGATTTCCACTCAATTGTAACTGCGTTTTAATGTCAAAACTGACAAATGTAAAAAGTTTTTAATTAATGGAATTAAAATAGTTATTTGCGGCCGAGGCAAGATAATCTTGAAGTCGTAAAAAAGTTTCGCGGCCGTGGTATACACACTATTTTTCGTGCAATCGTTGAAATTTTGAAATTAGATCATTGCCAATAAATATATTATTGCTTTAAAATAAACAGCAGTTCAATTTCATTAACAAAATCACAGCTGCTATGGAAATGACAGTGTTTGAATATACAAAATATTTTGACAGTTCTTGACAAAACGCAAATATGTCTGACATTGATAGTGATATTTCAGTATCTTGTTGCTTCAACTTCTAAAGTAAATACAAGTAGTAATACAAACTGTACAATTATAAGTAATATTTATCTTGAATAACATAGGTATGTATTTGTTAAATTAAAAATTAATACTGTGTTTAATAAAAAAATAATAACATTGTTAGTTTCGTATTGTAGAAATGTGAAATTTGAAAGTGACTTTTGCTTTTTCGGCCGTTACCATGGGCAACGGCTGCGAAATTGAATTTCGCGGCCGCTGTGGAGAACGCGAAGTACTCACTTCGCGTACGATTGCACGAAAAAATATTTTTTTTATTAGCCTGTGTATTAAAAAAAAATATTTCCTTGAAAATCAAACTCAAAAAATATTTTTTTTGTATATTAAAAAAAATATTTCCTCGGGAATGGAACCGGATTTTTTTATATATAAAGCATGCAGTTTACCCATGACCACACTCCACACAATGCTAAATAATAAAAACCCTCTCCAGTTCCACCCCTGTAGGTCGGATGGAAAAAAACTTCCACACAAATTAATTTTGTAATAATTAGGATATGAAAAACGTCTCATGAACTGTTTCAATATTTTCAAAGATTGTGGAGAAATGATTTTTTTTAAATGTCAACCCCCAGTTCCACTTAAGGAAAAAGAAAACATAAATAAAAATAATATAAGACAGGTTCAGATTAACATACACCAATAGCGCCGCTAAACGAATTTCTTGTAAGAGTCTTAGGGGTAAAATTGATTCTTGAGATTCCTGCTGGTCGTTTCCAAGTCTGTTATGCATTAAAGTCCCTTCCAATCAACAGGAGCATGATCCCAATCTATTTGAACTGAAGATAGGTAGCTAAAGGACAAACAATACCGTCCATTTTTGGACCATCTATTACCACGAATCTTGTTCAAAAGACGTAAAAACTCATACTTTAATTTTAGGTTATCTGGTATTTCTTTCATTTTTTCCTTATTAGCATTTGCCATCACAGAAAAATCCAGCAACATCCTACAGGTGTCCATTATCTAAGTCATGATTAAAATTTTCCGTACCACCGATGATACATTTTTTTAGACAATATAACACTGGATAGAACTTTTTAGCAGTATTACATTAGCGACAGCAGTGGCGTGTTTTTTTGGGCTACCCAGTATTACGCTAAATGATCAATTTTAAAGAACGACGGAGGTCTTCAAAAACCATACTTTTAGTTTAGGTTGTCTGGGACCTTGCAGCCAATAGATTTAGGATATTTGTCGATAATTTTAGACTATCCAGTATTACGTTTTAATTTTTATATGTAGAGAGTGTTGACTATATTTGCCTTTATCCTGCACACCATTAATGACAGATCTTATTAGGTGTTACTTTTTCCGGGGTGATAATTACTGCCAGTCCTACGAAGCAACCTAGTTTACTTTTAGTCTTTTTAACTCTAATGCTTAATTTTTTCAAATACCAGTTTTGAAATTAATTTTTCTTAAAACTTATATTTATTACCCTTAACGGGTGTCACATATGTAAAAATTTTTTCCCCTGGCGTACTTAATAAATTAATAATGGTAAGTTTTTTATACTTTTGAATTTTGAATGTATTCATTCCTAACTCGGAGCGTTTGTACCTATAGACCTGATGATGGTCAGTGACCTAAACTAGTTGCCTCCTGACTTCGTGCTTTATTTCTTTAAAACTTAGACCACATTTGAGATATTGATAACCTTTGGGATTTGAATAAGAGTGTTCAATTATCGGGTTAAAGTTAATATTAACTAATAATGATCATAACAACAAAGAGGCGGACTAAATAGCTTATAGAAATTTCACAGCAATATTTTTAGGAAACTGATAAATATTAATAAGTAAAAACTAGTAAAAGGAATAATCTCTGCGCGATTTTTCAAGACTACGGCCCGTTTCCGTCAGCGGAAGAAAATCCGATTCGAAAAAATCGGAATTTTTCCAATAATTCTTTTTTTTTCAATTTTTTTTAACGAGCCAGAGGAGATATGGATATCAATCGACGCGTCTTGACTTACACAACACCTTGAAAGAAATCAGTATCGACAAATTTGCTTTCCTTATGGAGATATCTCGAATCAAAGTTTCACTTAGTAGGCGGGACCGAGATCCTCGGACCCGAAATTGCTCATCTTCTGATAGAGCCTTTCTTTTTTGAATAAAAACCGATAGCCGAAAGAATTTTCCGGATCGGCTGTACCAATTTCGAGTTATCGTGCGCACAGGCATCCAAACATCCACAGACTTTTTTTCACGGAAAATCAATTTTTTCCACGTTTCATGACATTTTAAGTCATTTGGAGCAAAAAAAATTTTTGAGATTTTTACACGATTTCAATTCTACGGTTTGCCCTACTTCACCAAAGGTGAAGTATGGGCTCTTGACGATTGTCGAACTATTTACGTATGTTTTAATGTTTATATCAAAGTGAGTAAGAGCCTTAACTCGTTTGTCGAATCAGTGGCGTGTGTTTGATTTTTGGCGACAGGCTACCACTCTCTCATTCCCCGGAGTCACAATTGACGTTTCAGTGTCACAGAGATGGAATGATTTCGAAATGAAACGTTGAGTCGAAAGCCAGGAACCGTTTACCGAAACAGATATTGAATTAATCGTTTAGAAAAGGTAAGAATGAAGGCCCGAAAGAGAGTATGAAGATTAGAGAAGAGGCCATTGGATTTTATTAATGAAGAATGATTTATTTCAGATTTCCTTGAGTGGTGTGTCACTTCAGTGTGGCTTCAAGAAAAGTAGATATTTTTGGAGAACTATAACGGAAAATATATGTATCCACAGGGTGTAGCCTGGTACTGTTCCTGAGTAGTAAATTCCTTAGTCTACTACAAAGCAAACACATCCACGTGTGCCGAATTCACAAACCAAAAAAAAACGATTTCTCAGACCACTTTTTAGGCCGTAAATCTTAGTTCTTAATTATTTTATGAGATTGGCATTATTTGAAATCCAATAACATTATATTTAAATATTCATAATATCAATGATTAGATGTAACAGAACAATCGATTTTTGAAAGATGACCCTTTTCATTAAGAAAAGAAGAGAGCATAAAAGGGGTTATAGTACCTTATTTTAAGAAATAATTAAATTGGTTTTGATTTATATTTGAATTTTATACAAATACTAAGAAATAAAAGGATTATGGACACGGAAGAGAAAAGAAGTAGCGAGTCAACCATTTCGAAGCTTCCTAATAAAAGCTTCTCTGGGGTTTATTAAACGAATGATACTATTTGTATAATACTTTGACCATAGGAAATTATTTGGCAAGTATTTTAATCCGTAAGACCAGTATTTAGAGTAAAAATTTACTTTAGTAGAAAAAAATTTAATAGTACACAAATTTTGTACAAACAAAAATTTATTTACCCGTAGTTTTTTAATCAAAAGCTACATATAGTATATCACCTTTCTGCAACAAGTAACATCTTAGAAAATTAGTGCAATGTGTGAAAATGCGCGCATGAAGCATGAAGCTTGTGCCGGTGTCCAAATGAGACGCTTGTCTCCAATATTATATCATCGTTAGGCATTTGCATATTTCCATCTCGGAGGCGTCTATAAGCATCATCTTATGTTGTAGCTACCGAATTAATGACGAATTGTTCCCTTATTACGGATTATTAGGTTATTCGAGGGAGAAATGAGATTATTGTGAAGGCAGTTCATCTTCTAGCAAAGTTTCATTAGAATTTCAAAACGGTGTATATACTGCGATATCAATTTTGCACAGATTGAATATTCTTTAGTGGTGCTTTATTCAGACGGGAAATTTCATTTTAAATGAAGCGTAGAATTGATTTTCAATTTTGGAATATAAAAATCGATTTGAAACTGATTAGTTTCCTAATAAAATATTAATTTTGATTTTACATTTGATTTATGGTTGTTAATGTAACAATTATTTGAACAACTAATGTATACAGTAATATCTATAGCATTAAAAGCTTAATGTCAATGACTCTTTGGGTTCACTTTATTAAAGCAATGGCTAAAAAGTTGTCTTTTTATTCGAAATTTTGTGGTATTTATTTTTTTTATTTGCCTATTCTACTACTTTTCCTGCTTTTGTTCTGAATTGGTACCTTCTGAACGAATTAAACATATGTAACTTTCTATTTGTTTTGGAAGTAAAACTAAGTAGGATATCAGTAATAAATTATTGATGAAGGACCTAACTTGCTTGCAAAGTGTAAACTTCGTAATACACTGATACGGACCACCCGGTATCCATTTCATGATTTTTTACTTCTCCTTAGATAATCTTCTTAATAACCTACGTTCCTCTTCTCATTTTGTATATTGATTAACCTTTCCTTAAATCTGTGTGACTTTCTCACATCTTAGAAAGTTTATCTATCTTGCCCTGCGATATGTTCTAAATATTTTATTTTGTTTCACCCTGTCTTAATATTTTATATGTCTTGATCTCTTTTATTTTTATTTTATCTTTACCTTCCCGACCCACCACCGAGAAGGGAAAGTATTGTGAACGAGATAGAAAAAATTTCGAGATAAAGATGGAAATATCCATTTTGAGGCCATCTGAGGTGATTAAGACCGTTTCCAGATGTCTGTCTGTCTGTCTGTGTGTATTCTTCCACGATACAGGCCACACGTTTATTCCGATTGAGCTAAAATTTGGTATATCGGTTTGGGTTACCCGTCGGAAGAAACCTTTAGTTTTTGTACAACATCTGTTAAACGGAAGTGTCACTATCAAAAAATAACAGATTCAATATCTCACGGAATTTGACATGCAATACGTTATTTGAAAGCAATCGAAAAACTATTTAGAACGGTCAAAATTATTTCTCCAACTGTCACCTGTCAATAATAAAAAAACATCAAAATTTGAAAATTTAACAATAAATAAATGAAAAAACATTAATCCGATTGAACTGAAATTTGGTATATGGGTTTGGGTTATCAGCCGAAAAAAGTTATAAGTTTCTGTATGACATCTGTCAAACGGAAGTGTCACTATCAAAAAAATCGGTTCTGTCGCCCCAAAACTTTCCCGACGAGTTCAAAATACTTTCCCTTCTCAGAGGTGGGTCGGGAAAGTAAAATGACAGATGCAATATATCACGTAATTCGACTTTAGTGTGTGTGTGTGTGTGTGTTAGTGTGCGTTTGTGTGTTAGTGTGTTAGTGTGTGTGTGTGTTAGTGTGTGTATGTGTTGTGTGTGTGTGTGTTTGGATGGATGTTGTAGTAACGATAACTCAAAAACTACTGAATAAAAAAATTTGAAATTTTGCATACAGAATTCTGATACCCTAGATTAGATCTGATTAGATTTTGGTGCCAATCACACAACCGGAAGTGGCAGTTGCTATGGGTGATGACGCCATTAGTTTTACACATATATTTTATATACCCTATAGTTTATTTTAATGTCATTAAAATTTTCGAAACTTTTGCCATTGTTGCCAGATTTACAAAAAAATTATTTTTTTTCATATTTTTTTTGTGTCAACCTGTAAATTTTTGATTCAAAAATGGCAAGAGGTCATGTGCTAGCCACATCAGATTTTTTCTATTCGGCATAAAGGGATTGTGAGGTATGCTTATTGGCTAATCTAGATCGGGTGATGTTTGTATGTCACGTAAAAGTTTTTAGTGCTTTATTTAGCAACGAATTTTTTTGTTGTTTTATAAGGGAGAGTCGAAAATGAAGCTAGAATTGAAAATAGACAATAAGAATATTATTACTACCTGAATTTCCCAATAGATATAGTTTAGGAATAAAAATTTTTGGATGTATTAAGAAATGAAAAGTACAGTATTGGCCAACATGTTATAGTCATAATGATTTTTAGAGTCGATCGTAGGAAATCGCTTAAAACTTTTAGGTTTTTGGCGACATTTTTCGTTTTACGATAATAGTATGGATTTTTTTGTTTGTGCATGGGAAACTGCGATGTAGATGTATCCCATTTCTCCTATTTTTATTATTATTGGATATTTTAAACAATTGATGTAATTAAAAAATTATTTCTTTGTTTAATAAAAATAGATAAATCGTTAATTAAGAATGTAATTAGTGTACCTACGAAATAATAAAATTGTTCATTTTCATTTTTCGGAAAGATAGAATTTGTGTTCAAGTTTATTAAAATATAAAACAAGTTTGTCTTATTTTATTATTATATTTCCCATTCATTTTCTTATTAATGAACTGTAATTTACGACAACTATGAATGACGATTTTTTTAAATAATAGCTCAGAAAATGCTCATTAACTTAACGCTTAATTATACGTTATGTTGTGAACAACATACAAGATCTATTATTTTCAATATATGAAAATGATTTATTTATTTTACAACAAAAAAAGAAATTTCGACGTAAACTAGTTACTAAAGAAATTCAATGTATTTTTAGATTTTTATTCTTCTCATTAAACACGATTACTTAGTTTTAATAAAGTGCTCTTCTACAAAGAAGATTTTTCTGTTTCAAATAATATGAATAAATTTGCAATTTGGACGTCGGAAACTGTTCGTTATTGATAAAATACAATGAGCCAGTAAAAACAGCAGGGTTACTGATGTTAAGAAGAATGTAATTTGTGCACTTTTGTTATGCTAATATTAAAAGAAAATAGTGGCGTTCCCTCTATCCAAAACCAGTGGGATATCGTAGATATGTAAATTTCTCTGAAACCCTTATTTGATGCAAAGTTAACATTTTTTTCGATCTTTATTAAATTTTGTAAAATAATTGACAAAGGTACGTAATGTATACTTTTATATTTAAGACATTGTAAGGTATACAAAAAGAGAGAGGAAAAAAGTACACACTTAAAAATGTGTGCATCTATAATCAACAATTGTAAACATGATCTATATAATTTGTTTCTGGAATGGGCACAGAATCAATTTGTGTATGAATTGTCTAGCAAATTGTGTACTACACTTTATTGGTTTTTAATTTAAAAGTTTTGTATTATTTTGCAATAAATTTTTGATTTTTTATACATGCTAAATAGAAATAATTTTATTAGATTTGTGAAATTAGTATCAACAATTGTTTGACAAGTAAACACATTGTGGTTATTATTATAATAAACTTTTTGAACACAAAGTACACAAGTATATGATTTTTATACACAGGATTGTGTAGTATATTCCAACAGTATATTTTTTTATTTAATTTAGACTGTAGAAATTTTACACAAATTAGGGTTAATACTTACATAATTTGTGCAATAAATGTGAATAGGGTGTGTATATTTTAACACATTTATGTATACTTATGTAGGGTTAGTAAAACCAATACCTTTATCTTTTAACACAATGCTGTGTAGTTTCATTAAAATTGAAATATGCTTTTTGTACATATATTGTTTAGAGAAAATCTATAGAATATTTGTTTAATAGTGTTATAATTTGTATAAAAATCATAACTATATTAGAAATATTTTTACCTACCAAGAAGAGGTTACACATTTTTTCTGAAATTGGAAAAAGATTAAAAAAATGCCAAATTAATATCATAAATATTTTTATTTTATAAAACGAAAAATATCCATGTGATCACAAAAATAATACAACTTTTATAACCAAATATTTAGATTGTGTATTTGAATAAAAAAATCAACAAGAACAAAAATACTAAACTATATTAGGAATTAAAACACTAATAAATGTTTATTAAAATATTACTACAAGAATTATAGCAAAAATAACTGCCTTATGTGTAAAACATAGTAAGTTGCATAAATCACAATGACTGCTTAAAGTTCAAAATAATATACTGGGTAGTTCGTTAATTACTAGATTTTCGAAAGAAATGAGAAAAATCGACAAAACACTGTGTGTGTCTCTATATTAATTACGTGAAACCCATTAACCATATGTTTATAGAAATATCTTTGTCTCTCCTATTCTCAGTCACCGTTTGTCTATTTATCAATGAAACACCCAGTATATTGGAACAAACTTACAATAAAAACTTAGAATTATAGCATTAAATTTGACTTCATTTAGTAAATAGGTACTTACATTGATTATATCAGGTATTGGTAAAATTTTATAATATAATCCCACTGTTGCCTTTATATACAAATAGGCTTTACTGGCTTGGACCGAGCTCTACTTCGATTTCATCATCGGTTACGTAGACTAGTAGATAGTACTTGAACAATTGCTGCCTCCGAAAAAATAAATTGATGAGAAACAGCCTAAAAAAACATTTCTTTAATAAAAATCGATAAAAGTTCTCATTTATAAATACCTCATTCAGTTGAACTTCCTGATCATTTATTTTAATCCTTAATATCAGATTAGTTTCTTAATGTGGATTTATGTCCTATTTTCGAAGATCTTGTGGTCAATTAGATTCTCTTAAATTATAATTAAAAAAGGTTATTAAATAAATCAATAATGAAAATTTCTTATTTACTTACATATTTGCCTATCTGTAAAATGTTTTTCCACTTGCTCATAATTTATTCTATGGTATCAAATCGCAAAACAAACTAACACAGCAAAAGCAAACGACTGAGACATTGAGATGGTCGAAGAGCTGTTATGTTGCCACATCGCGCTAAAAATCGTGATGTGTATTTTAATTTATTTTGTAGATGATTTTTGAAGCGTGTTTTAATGATATTTCGACAACAAATGTGCAAATATACAAGTGAAATAAAAATTGTCTACCTATTGGGCAAAATTAATTGTTTTTACCAATTGTATTAATTCCATTTCTTTACAGATATTATTTCTATAAAATATCTTGTAAGTAATTTGGCAACATGGCTAGACTAACGACAAGTGGCCAGAAAAAGGCGCCATTTTTAGCGCGTCTGTATTTCTACACAATTGTGTATCAAACATACTCAATATATATTATAATTTGTGTGGAAAAAATATTTATTTGCTGTTGAATTTTATTACCAGATTTCTAAAGATTTTTTTAGGGTAAATGTTTATAAATATACACAGTTTCTGGTTAAAAAGAATCCAGACTTCCTGTGTATTAAATATGAACAACTTTCTTATGAAAATTACACATTATCACGTACACAAAACATATGAAAATTTTTACACACAGCTGTTATATAATTTCGAACAATTCTGTAGTGTAAATAAACAAATTTTTTTACACAGCAAAGTGAGAAAAAATACATGGGTATTTTTCTGGGTGTATGGAAATGGAAAAAAGTGAAAATAAAAGTTGGAAACAAAGAAGAGAGTGGGAAGAAACCCATGTATCTACTTTTTTTTATAACTTTTATATTGTAATGAAATAATTTTTATAAGTTTTGTTTGAATTTTATAACCAGAGTTTATTGTTAATTTTTTTTTGATTTTCAAGCATTTATTAATAGTAATTGGTATATAAGATGTTCGAAATCAACAAGTGAAATATAAAGAGTCTTATTTTAATTTTTTTTTGAGCACATCATTATTTCATTATTATTATTATGAAAATAAAAAAATTTGGAAATGATAAAAAAAAAATTTTTAAGTAATAATGTTAAGGGAAAGAGTTAAATTTTATTTTAATTAATCAAGTAAGAAAAATTTCAGTTTGGGAGAAAAAAAACAGATGAAAAAATAATAAACAGACGTCAGATATAAATTTTTGAATGTCACGATAAGTTTTTTTTTGGAGAATGATATATTGAATGCTGTAATAATATAAGAAGAAGAAATGAATATTATATACCAATAATGCTAGAGGATGACTTTAAAACAATAATAAAAAAAAATCAAAAAGTCACTTAAGAAGAAATTTAAAGTAAAAGAAGGTTAATATTGGGCGCAAACAGTAAATAGAAGAACGTAAGAAATGGTTATTTGATATTGAGAAGGATTAGAGTGGAGACTTTATCCAGATTTAGAAGCAAAAGAAAACGAAAAAAGAATAGGAATATACAGGACAAACATAATATAACATATTTTGTATTTTATAATTTTAAAAGCTTTATTTACATTTATTTGAAATACATATAAGTTGTTTAAATAATTTCACATTTCATTTTATTGCAATATTCAACTCAACTCTACTACCAAATTAGTTAATTAATTACCTAATTAGTTAATTAATTAAGTACCATATTTTATATTTGCATAAGGTTGATATGCTTAATAAATGCTAAAAATATTTGTTTAATTCACATATAATCAACGAAATGAACAACAGCATGATTGACTAATTACAGTAAAAAGTTCGATAATTTGAAATAAAATGTTTTATTTTATCATTTAATGTAGCAATTTTCAATACGGATATTTAAATACCTATTTGATATTATTTTTTTCTACTCCTATTTTATAATACGCGAATTAAAAGACTAATAGAATCAAATTATTTTTAGCAAAGTAGGCGGTTATTTTGATAGTACAAATTTTTCAGCGAATAGAATCGAGTTATTATTTAGCAAAGTTGACAATTATTTTGACAGCTATCAAAATATTTTAAATTGTTTAAAAACGATACGAAAAAAGGTTAACTTATTAATATATTCTAAAAAGGTTACTAAATAATATATGTTGTGAAAAAAAGTGTTTAGTCTTACACCCGTAATGGTAGATGGGCAATATGGATTAAGTAAATAAAAAGTATTTCTTTTCATTGTTATAAAAATGTTCCTTTTCATTTAAGGTAATTAACATATGAAAGTCTTAAAATAAATATGTATTTCGTTTATTAATGGGAGTAGAAAAAATAGCGTATGCAACTCTCATGTAATGGCGATGAATACACTCGCATGTTATATACGAAACTCGCTTGCAGCTCGTTTCGTATGATACAACATACATCAAAATACTAAAAAATAATTACCCTTTAATATAAACAACTTATTTGTTCAACAATTAAAATAGACATTTTAAAATTCATGCTAGAGAAAAAATATCATTCCACTAAATTTTAAATTTTAACTGTCATAAAATTCCAGGCCTGTAATTTATAGTTCATCGAAAAATTAAGCCAAAATATATAAAATAAAACATATCTTACAAAAACTCCATTTTCCTAGAATTTTGATATTGATTTCCATTCCACAATTTTTGTCATCTAAATCTTTCGCCTAAAAACTGCCATTCTCAATGAACCATTCCAAAACTGACCATTTCTTTCAAATATCTATTAACCATTATAATTTTCTCTTCTTTCCCTTTTATATAGAAAACTTTTTACTTTTCTTTTTGCAATTTTCTGCAAATTCAGCAATTATGGTCCTAATTTATTACTTCGGCCCATTAAACAAACACTTTTGTGCGATCCTGACCACATGTAGGGTAATAATATACAGCTGGTAAACTTTTGTGCTTTACATAGGAAATATATAGCATGAAGAATAAACTTCATAAGTCATTTTGAAAATTATGGCAGCTAAATATTGCATTTTATGAATCCTAATCAAAACAAAAGATGCTTTTCGATGCGAAATGATGTGAACACCAGCTTTACATTAAATACTCATAAGTCTGTCTCTTTCATGGTTTCTCTAACCTTATCCTATACCTATTGATAATAGTAACGCCGTTTATTCCAACCAGAGAAGACACGCCTTATAGAAATATGGCGTTCGATTAAAATGTGATTGGTGTAGGTGATCTCTCGAAGTCGACCGCTGCAAAAAGCAAGCCGTGTTGTCATATTGTATACTCGAGATATTCCGATGCAAAGTACAAATATTTACAATCTGTACATAATGTGGGATGGAAAAAGTTGAAATTTGATCTGGAAAAAGTTTTCCTATGCAAAATACTTGAGTTTCTATGGCGGGTACTGGAAGGATCGGTCCGATCCTGCACAAAATAAATAGGGTTATTCACTGGAGAAAAACTGGAACTCGAACGGAGCTTTCAATCGGGAGTAGTGTTTACATTGATACAGACAGGGCAGGTTTTTTTTGCAATTTCGGACTCAAGAAACGTCGAGAAAAGCCATCATGAAATTTTTTGCTTGGGTAATAAAGGTAAAAATGGAAAAATATAATCAGGTTATGATTATGTTGTAACATATAGTGACTTTAATTTCCTAATAATATTGAAAAAAAAAACTTTTCAAAATTATCACAGTATCTAATTTTTAATTATTATAATCATACTAATGCTTGATTATTCAATATTTCTTTCTTTAATATTCGTCTTTAAATCCTCTATACACTATACATTTTTATTTTCCCGCTACATAAATACCAAATAAACAATAGTATATATAAATGGAAAGTATTGTTTTCGGTTAAAAAAAACAGATCTCGAGATTTTGACTTTTCTTTAAGTTTCTAGGTCCCTTGAGTCCCAAAATAGTTATTTGTATGGCTAGGCCGCGAAATACCTTTTTGGCGGACCGAAAGAAAGATTATCGCCGAGGCCGCTTGTGGCCGAGGCAAGATAATCTTGAGGTCGCCAAAAAGTTGCGCGGCCGTGGTATACACACTATTTTTCGTTAAAATTATGAAATTAGATCATTGCCAATAAATATATTATTGCTTTAAAATCGACAGCGGTTCAATTTCATTAATAAAATCACAGCTGCAATGGAAATGACAGTGTCTGAATATACAAAATAATTTGACGGTTCTTGACAAAACGCAAATATGTCTGACATAGATAGTGATATTTCAGTATCTTGTTGCTTCAACTTCTAGAGTAAATACAAGTAATAATACAAACTGTGTTTAATAAAAAATAATAACATTGTTAGTTTCTTAATGTAAAAATGTAAAATTTGAAAGTGACCTTTGCTTTTTCGGCCGTTACCATGGGCAACGGCTGCGAAATTGAATTTCGCGGCCGCTGTGGAGAATGCGAAGTACTCACTTCGCGTACGATTGCACGAAAACTCATTTTTTTTAAAAAATGTATGTATGTATGTATGTATATGTGTGTGTTATCAAATTTTTCGATAACTATTTTTTTTAAACTACGGTACCGATTTTAATCAAATTTTCAACAAAAATTATTCTGGTTCTAACTTAGAACTAATTAGTTTTTGGTGACCATCCAGGAATGTTAACAGCAATATTAACGCCTTAAAAGTTTTAAAAAATTCGTGAAATAAAATAGAATGAATCAAGTTTTAATAAAATAGTTATTTATGCAACAAGTAATACTTTTTTCACGAATGTGAATGTTGTTGCACTCGCCTTTGGCTCGTGCGAGAATCACATGAGTGAAGAAAGGCACTTTACACACTAGTTGCATACAATATTTTTTCTATTATAATAATTTTTATGTACAAAATAGATTTCGCATGCGAGAGGTTAACAAGCTATTTTCCAAAATCTTGAAGTTAACCAGTTGATTTCTGGCATATAGAACCTAACTGCCAGTAGATAGAACGTCCTTTAACTTTAAAGGTTCTGTAAGTAAAGGCAATGACGTTTAGAATAAAACTTTACAAGTTGATTTCTTGTACAATTGTCACGATCTAAACGTCATTGTCATTAGTTACAGAACCGTTAAAGTTAACGAACGTTCTATCTACTGACAATTAGCAAGACAAGAAACATAAGGATATTGCAAAAAATGTGTTGCATATGTAAAAAAGTTATTTTGAAAATTTTATTTTACTTTACGCAGTAGTGAAAAAAAGTTAAACTTTACGCACCTCTTAGTGTGCGTAAAGTAAGTACTTTACGCACGGTAGTAGAAAAAGTGTTTTTTACATTGGCCTTATTGTATATTATCCAGCAATGAAGATATCATCTTCATACTCTGCGCCATTGTAAATAAATTCGATAACAAACAAAATTATTTACGGTCTATATATATAAGGTCATAGTAGCTAGAAGAAGAAAATGACATTTATTGTCAATTAGAGAAGGAACATATAAATTATAATATATAGGGTTGCGCACGTTTTCAATATTATTGGAAGGATTTGTATGTGAATCAAGATTACTAGACATTTCTTATGTTTTGTTTGTAAAAACAATTTTGCAAACAGAGTTAAAAATAAGCTATAATAAATCTTTCTTAAAAAAATAAAATAATACAAATAAATAGCGGGAAAGTTTTATTTTGGCTACAAAAACCATTTTTTAATTTGTGATTAAAAATTTTTTCTAAAAACTTCAGGATGTATTTTCCTTATATTTCCATCAAATTTATGTTCTGTTTTTAAATCACAATGTACCTTTATGGACATATTTGGTATCCATGTTGTTTTTTTCTCTATTTCTTTCTCTATTTTTTGTTGTCTTATCATTTGTTTTTCTATTATTCTTTTTTCTGATTCTTTAATAGTTTGTTCCTGTAATAGTATTTGTACATTTATCGTCTTATATTGTATTTTTAAATAAATAAAACAACGTTTTAAGATTTCCACGTTGTTTTATTTATTTAAATTTAATCATGGATTTTCATCAAGTAAAAGCCGACACAGTTAAAGACTTATATTGTCACCATTTTTCCTGTATCTTGTAATCTTAATTTTTCACCTTTTCAATTTTCTCTTTTACGTCTACATTTTTTCTTTCCTTAAAATATATCATACTCGTATATATTTTCAATTTTCTATTTACTAAGTAATCATTTCTTTTCTATTTTGTTTAAGTTCTTGTTTTATTTCCATTCCAACCATGTTCTTACTTATATTTTGATTTATATCTGCTTTCATATTTTGCTTTTTTAACATTTTAATTTAGTTTTGCAGGTTTTACTAATATTCCTTTCTTGTTTCTTTTTCTCCACTTTATTCATTGTTCCAGCTAATATTTCCATAATTGTCTACATGATGGGTCTTCTCTCTTCTGTTCTTTTTCTTGTTCTCCAATAATCTTTTTTACCTTTGTATCATTTGTGACTTTCGAAAAGTCATCTTTCTGGTTCTTGGTTCTTACTGTCACAATAAAATCTATAATACGTCATAAATGTCACTTTACCGTGACCCTATATGTTCTGTCATATGGGATTAATTTTAAGCAGAAGGGGTCACCCTATGCGACTCGAGATACAGGGTAGCGCAAATTTAATTGAACAGTATTACGACTTCGTAAATCGTTATACATACAAAGTTGGAAAAGATAAACTGAATGGTTTTTTCAAAATTAAATTAATAGGACCGGACTCATTATTTTTACCTCTCGAGCCTCAGAGAAGAGATGTATAGTAATCATGCTAAAAATTGGGTAGTACGTTTTTAATGGATAACACGTTTTAAGGTTGCTAGAATACGATTTTGATATTTTCGCCATGATGTCTGTGTGTGTGTCAGTGTGTGTTAGGATGGATGTTGTAGTAACGATAACTCAAAAACAACTGAATTAAAAACGTTGAAATTGCACGTACAAGATTCTGATACCTTAGATCAGATCTGATTAGATTTTGGTGTCAATCGGGCAACCGGAAGGAGCAGCTGCTATGAGTGATGACGCTATTACTAAACAAAATGGCACTCAAGTTTTACACATAAATGTTGTAGTTTATTTTCATATTATTAAAATTTTCAAAAATTATGCCATTGTTGCCAGATTTAGAAAAAAGTCAATTTGTTTTATATTTTTTTTATGTTAACGTGTAAATTTTTGATTCAAAAATGGCGAGAGATCATATGCTGGCCATTAGATTTTTTTATTATTTCCAACGATATGCAGAGATTAACTATATAGTTATGAAAATGCCAAATAACACGATAATTATGAATAATTTAATTTAAAACAAAAATAAGTCTAAATTTAAAAGTTCTAATTAAATTTTATCTCTGATAAAAATTGATCAAATTAACACGCAAATAATCTAATAATGGTAACTATGTAACCAAAAATAGAAGTCTAAATTAAAAAATTATAATTAAATTTGATCTTTTATAAAAAATAATCATATCCAAACGGAAATAACATTATTATGGTACCTATATAAAGAAATTAATTAGTAAAAATTACCAAATATGGTTTAATTTCTTATACAAAATGTCTCCTCTACTACTATTATCATTTTGTCTTATAGCTTACGAAGTCACTTGTATTCCGGTAAGTTAATTTATTTATGAAATTTTTCGAAGATAATTTTTAAAGAAAATTTAGTATGATGAACATTAATATTGTTTCAATTTGGCCACTCTGTTTATTAGAGGCAATTTTAGAAAATATAAACCAGGCAGCGCCTTTAATCAAGTTTGAATTAGAAATGGAAAAAAATACCTCTTTGGTAGTTTTAGACATTTTATCCAATAAAAAATTTCAAGAGGTATTTCCAAATGTGCATTCATTTTGACTTTTAAGTTTGACACATAGATAAAATGATATGTTTAACAGCATGTACAATGATAGTGTCCACTATGATAAAATGACAATATTATTATAATCAAATTGAATTTTCAGATTTTTTACAATATTCATATTGTATACGCAATATTGAACTCGTATGACATAACAGGTTGTATATGCACCGCGTGTATAAACAGATGATTATGCCCTCGGGCGACTTACAAACCATCGAGCCAGAGGCCCTCGAGTTTGTAAAATCGTCGCCCTCAGGGTATAAAGATCTATTTATACCCTTGGTAAATAAATAACTATTCTATCTGTCTGTAGGCATAAGATCTAGTGGTACTTATTAAATATTTGATATTTATAGGCTGAAGTGAAATCAGAAAGAAATGAAGATTTATATTACAAAAAACTCCGACTCGAATTGGAAGAAAAAATTCAAGAATTAGAAAAATTGCCACTGTGGAAAGATATAAATAGATTAGCGGATCATCTTCTCACAAATGAAGCTGGCGTCGTTCACGATAAGGTCAGTATTATTTAACCGCTACCTTTTATTTAAAAAAATGCAATTAAATGTATATGTCTTAGAAAAATAATATACTGTATTTTAGCTGAATTTTAACAATTGCAGCTTTGTTTTAGAAATAAAAGTTCATTCATAATAACACAGACTTTAAAACCATTAAGTAGTCGAGAACTTTTATAAAACTTTTTTATAGTGCAAATGTCAATTTCTAACGTAAAAATAAAGTCTTTTAAACGTGCTTTAAAGAAGTTTTATAAACTTTACGTCACTTTCTGATTTTTTATAAGTCTAAATAGTAGTACAACAAATGCGCAAAGCGTCACTTTTCCCACAAGTACAGAAGTTTGTGGCACGATCCGTAAGGCGAGTGCCATAAATCTAGCGAGTTTGAAAAGTGCTTTGTGAACAAGTTGTACACAATATTTTTTCTACAACCAAATTTATAATTGAAGTAAAACCAGTGACTTGTCAAAAAAAGGTGACAGGTCATAACTGTGTTAGACATTTCCGTGGGAAAAATTGCCACAGCGTGTACTTTTCGCACTCTAGTTTTCCAATGGATATCAAAGAAATTAAAAAATGGCCTGCTTTGCGTATACAAATTTGTTTAGAAAAGCGTGTTTGACATAGTGGTTATAGAAAAAATATTTTTTGAACGTTTTTTAAATATTCTTAACGGTGGTTTGAAAAAATGGTATTAGGGCTGCTCGTAATTTTATACAAATAATTAAAACATTTTTGGATTTTTCTGAAATCAGACAATAAAAATTTGATACTTTCAGAAAATATTGCGTATGTTGCATAAGAAATAATTTATTACTTATCTAGTAAGTATTTGCTCTTATTTTACATTATAGTAATTAATTCTTAAGCTGTTGGACTTAATTCATTTCCCTTCGCGTCACTTCTTCCTGGTACGATGTTTATCGCTGCTATACTCTATCTCAAAGTGGTGTGGAAAAAGTACGATTAGGCATTCAAAGGTAATAACGTCATTCTTCTCTTTGAATCTACAATTCTGCAAGTACCAATTTTAAATAATCATGATACCGGAATAATAAACTTGAAATGTAGATTTTACAAATTTACTTCGGTACGTTTAAAAATTAATAAGAATAATTCGTATCCGTTTTTATTAATTTCGAAAACTCACATTTACTGGGTGTTGTTTTCAAGAAATCTACAGGGTGGTCTTTAATTCATAAGTAAGGAAAAACGTGGGCAAAGTGGATACAATTTTTCAGTCAGCGACTTTCAAATCATAATTTTTCACTTTATTCACTTCTTAAAATCATTTATGAACAATCCAACGGACAAATTTATTTTAATTTAAATATTATTGTTTAAAATCAGGGTATTTGTATGACTTCAAAATTTATATTTTTTTGTGAAATTTTTTGTGTCGGTCTATATTAATTATTCTAATGTTACAGTAGTTACGTAGGCATTACATGCCCCAGAAAAATGTTATTGTGTGTATAAAAAAAACTTTTATATCATTGTGGCACTTTGACCTATTTAAGGTTGTATTTTTCAAAATCTCTTGAGAATTAACATAACTAACATGCACTTTATGTACTGGAAAGATATAAGAATTTAGACAAATATATCAAAACCAAAATTTTTCGAGTGGCGTAAAAATTAGGGGATACACATTTTGAATCTCTCTCTATTGTACGTCCGTGGTTCAAGTTACAAACATGTAATTATTACTGTAGTATTAAACTAATTAGTATAGACCGACACAAAAAATTTCATAAAAAAATTGGTCTTAAAACTAAGTAAATATTATACCGTCGATATTTATCTCTTTTATTCTAGGACATCCTACCCTTAATATTCATCTTCAATTTATTGATTTTAATTTTGTCTCTCAGTGACTTCTACTGTTCCAAAATTTTCACCAATAAAAATTGATCATATGGTATATTGATCACTTATGTATAATTTTATTTTAGCCTATGAGAAATAAGCAAATGATGGATAACTATATTTGGAAGAGGTCACCTGAACATATGCCGGGCGACCTATACAGAATGGAGCAAGAATATATTTATAAGAGGTCTGCAGAACATTCCTCGTTAGATAACCAATCCAGACCTAAGCGCAAGGACTTTACTTGGAAGAGGTCTGCACAACATTCTTCGTTAGATAACCAATCCAGACCTAAGCGCAAGGACTTTACTTTCAAGAGGTCTGCACAACATTCTTCGTTAGATAACCAATTCAGACCTAAGCGCAAGGACTTTACTTGGAAGAGGTCTGCACAACATTCTTCGTTAGATAACCAATCCAGACCCAAGCGCAAGGACTTCACTTGGAAGAGGTCTGCACAACATTCTTTGTTTGATAACCAATCAAGACCTAAGCGCAAGGACTTCACTTGGTAAAGGTTTACACAATATTCTTCGTTGCGAAAGAAAAGTACTGACCTGGGAAAACTTTACAGTTATTAATGTTATGCAAATACTTAAACGGCCAATTGTTTTGACAAAACTTTCTTTCCTGATTTAAAGTAAATTGTTAATAATAATAATAATAATAATAATAAGCAAATAACAACTCTTAAATTCGAATTGTTTTAAGGTATTAAAAATTTGTCGTTTTATTAATTCCTTATTGATTTCCGGACATAATATGGCAACTATTAAATGTTTGATATCAAGTGAATTTCTACTATTTGGTAATAATTAATTAATGTTAGAAATCGATTTATATCATTCGTTTTAAAAGGTTTATTTCGGCATTTTTGAAAAAAAAAATTTAAAGTAAACTTTTTCCTTTCTTACAAAATCTGACAACAAAGGTAAATTTTACCGATAATAAAAAATAAAATACAATAAGAAAAATGGAAAACACAATTTTATTGAAACTTGCTGAATTTTTTTCAACTACATTTTAAACGGATGTCTTAATAGTCTCCAAAATTAATCAATTTTTAATTAGAACTAATATTTTGGTAAAAACACATCTTTTTAAACATATGCAAAAAATCAGAATTTTTATTATATTTATCTAGTATTATTAGTATACTACATGTCTTAGAGCTAACGATATAAAGTCATAGAATTAAATAATAAAACCACATTTTTCTTTAAACAAATTAAGCTCGAAACATAAATATTAGTCTAAATTCCCATTTCCATATTCGTTAGAAAATCGTGATGTATAACATTCAAAACTACAACAAACTAGTATCAATTCACAAACCGCTAATATCTCTGCAAGAAATTGTTAATAACCCAGCCAGACTCAGTAATTTTCCTAATTTGGTAGTAAATTCCAGAAATAAGGATGGCTAAAGGAACCGTAATGGTGCTCGTGCACGCGCGACCAGCTAATGGCAGAGGGGTGAAGATATTGTCCAGGGGCGGATGAAACAGGGCAATGTAAAGATACGATTAAAACATTATTTTTATTAGATTTGATAATAACGAAGCCAACCAGAAGAAACTGCAGCAAATAATAAAGTAATTAAAATTTTATTGTTTTTGATAATCATCTCATTAGAAAAATATAAAATGAATATTTTTTAAAGAACAGATCAAAATTTGCTTAATTGGATTTTAATTCTCGTATAAAAATACAACTTATTCTAAAGGAGTGTATCGCTTTTGGGTTTTTTGAGACCCCGTACGAAATTTTTCTCACTAAAAGATATTTAAAAAAAAATGAATTTCCCAATTTTTTTTTCTTTAAAACGTCCCGGAACATACTTTTTTTTAATTTTGAAATCTATTTTTCGACAAAATCATAAGAACTAACAAGGAGGATTTGGCAACATGGCGATCGGCTGTCATTTAGCATAATAGTATACCGGAGTGCTTGAAATAGACCACAGTTATCCACGAATACTATTTTTTTTATTGCTACACTTTAAAATCATAAATACTGGTATTATTACTACAAAAAATGGAAATGAAGAACTAATAATGTAAAATGGTTGAATTCGTGATGTCATCAGTTGTCATCTAATTATAAATACAAAAATTAATTTGCAATCTGTCACATAAGATTTATTGTTGTCACCACAGTTATTATTGGTTGTATATTGCTTAAAAATAAGTTCTAACATTGAATCACGGTTAATACAGCAAAAATCGGAAGAAGCTTATAAAAAATAATACTACAAGTTCATCACATGGATGGAAGAGCAAAATGTATTAATTTGAATAGCATTTCCTCTAATTTAAATTATTAATATTTCAAACAATACTAACTATACTTTTCACGTTAAATTAAAGAATTATGATTGTTAAATATTTGAATAAAACTTTTAAAAAATGTCTTGGGAATATTTTATTTGACGTTACAAGGTACCTATCAGAATAATAATAAAAAGGTTATTTCTACCATAGTATAAGACTAGTATAGTAGCTGAATTTTATTTGCAGTCGGATCAGTTCACTTTTCATTTTAGGTGACCTCAAAATAGATATTTCCAGCCTTATCTCGAAAATTTTTTTAGCTCGTTCACAATACTTTCCCTTCTCGGAGATTGGTCGTTAAAGTAAAAATCCAATAATACCGAAGACATTTTTTCCCACTACCAATACCCTTTTGACTAAGTACGTCAATATACAGATTTACTTATTCTATGTAAGCCACCGTTTTTCGCCCTCTTCTTAGTGGGTGTCTATGTTATGAACAAAATATATTCTCAAAATTTCAAGTCTCTGGGTTAAGTAGATTATGCTATGCGTTTATTCTATGTTGGTCAGTCAGTTAGTCAATCAATCAGGACTTTGCCGCTTATATTATAGCTTTGTTCTTTAATGGATTTCTGATTTTGTTTTTTTGTAGGTAGGTATTTTTTTCTCCTGCGCCGACTTGGAAGCACCGACTTGTCCGATGCCAACTTATCCGGCGCCGACTTGGCCATCTCCGGATATTTGTGTCGTGGCTTAGCGATCAATTTTAGTTTGATATTCAGATATATTGTGGTTGTCTCATAATTAAGATGATTCTCTAGCCGTGTCCTTCAAATAAGAATTCTGATTTCACTACTTGAAATCATATTTTTGCTTAGTCTTTACAATGGCATAAGACGTGAACAGCAATTTCTTTTCGTTCTGGAAAAAACTTGCATGATTTTGTATAAACAGTTTGACTGGTGAATTTATCCACAATTTCAGAGATTGTCGTTACAAACATTTGCTGTTGGCTGTTTTGACCAAAGTCATGACAGAGCCTTGGTCGGCCAGTTTGTCGGCGTCTTAGTACCCAGGAAACCATGCCATGGTCACTTTACAGTACCTGTCTGATTTTAGGACTTGTACAGAATCCTAGACAAGCTTAAAGTTAACCTGCGTTGATCTAGTAACTTTCTCCTTGACTATTAGTTTCTTACTGATACATTCGTCTCCGGTTTGGCTCCTATGGTTCAGCATTTGAGCCATCTGAATACAATGTGGCTTCCGCTTTCCAGTCGTCGCTTTGCGGTAAGCCGTTTTATACTTTTCCCACAACTAAATTTTGCTACCATTGCCTCGGTCGACATCCTTGTAATAGGAGTTATCTAGACTTCCTTCAGCAGCCTTTGGCAGTCAAACTCATGTTGGTTTTGAAAGGTTTGCTCTGTGTAGATTTAATAGCAACCAGGAAGGGTCCGAAAAATTAGTCACCTTCCGTTTATAATGTTGAAGTCACTCCTGGGATGTTAAAGTAGAAGCAAAAGTGAAATCAAACTCATTAAGTAAAAGTAATTATCATAATACCAAATAATAAACTCCGGCGAGGAAGGTAGAAATGTGTGTAAAAACCACGCACTAATAATGATTTTATATCACTTAAATTTATTTACCATTATGTCTCACTCGATTATTGTCGCTGTCATCGGTCGGAAAAAGCTCAGCGATCTAACCTCTCTATATCATCTGGACTGGTATTTTCGTATCTAAAAACGGTCGACGTTTCGTGCTTACTGACCGTATGATGACGTAAAATTCGCATACCACGTGGTCAAACTGACAAAAATGGTATTCACGTTTGTTAAACGCTAGGCGTAGTCCAAACACGAACGCTACGCGGCGACCGTTTCCAAAACCCCTATCATTTGGTTGCTGTTTTGCCCTTAGACATTCGAGTTTTGTCAACTTCGACAGCTGTTGTTTTGAGCGAATTAAGATCTCTAAAAACCCTGCTGTTTCCATTTATACCTGTACCTACTTGATTTTGACTAATTTTTGAAAGATTACTAAAGTTTCACATTATTAATTTCAGATGGCGCATATATCGCTCATAGTAAACTATAATTACAGATCACGAGGGTGTATATATAATCTGGTACTGAATACAGACGAATGCTCAAATCTGCAGCTTTACACTGTCCACACAAAAAGTGACAAACTCAAACAATTCTAAACAATCTTACAGAACTCTGGTAAGTTCTATTGATCGCAACAGGTGACACTCCCAAAAAGTTTGAAAGAAAATCGAATCAGTACATACACCAGGGTTTTTAGTAAGATGTTTATTTGCTCTATTTGCCATTTGTTTCTCTTAGCACATGTCCAAAACGCAACGTTTTACGAGAATACCCGCCCAGCTCGTTGTCCAGCCGACATGAACTGGATCTGTTTGATTGTATACGGTTCTACTGGTCAGGCCTGTATGGTTGATTGAGTTTGGCTTCTCTCCTTCAACTCAACCTCTCTCTAAAGGTCGCTGAATAGATATTGTATACAGGCTTGAATTGATGTGAACGAATTGGTTTTTATCTGTCTGTCGTAGGTTTAACTTGTACGAGGAAGGCAGCCTTCACCATAATTTTAAGTTAATTGCAATCCGTTGCCACTAGCGTTATAATTAATATATTTTAATTAACAAGTATTTTTAGGGACTAAGTTATAGGGGAAAACTATTTACAATAATTATTAAAATATGCTTTAAATGACTACGGCATTACTTATTATATAAAAGGAAACGTATCACGGTTTAATGTTTGTCAAAATTTAATCGGGTATTTGGATAATATTCTGGTAACGGCCCCAATTTTTTTAACATACATTTTTCTATAGTTCAATGACTGGTTTTGCGAATTTGGGTATTCTATGCAGATCATTGGTATTCTAGGTATTTGGCAAATGTATTCTCTATACCTGCCAGTACTAAATGGCTTTAGGGCTATTAGTAATTTGAAGTGGGAAAGGAGTATATCAATGTGTAGAAAATTGAAACAATTTATAAAAAAACTGTCTTTAATACAATTCGGTTAAGCGCTTTTGGTTAAGACCATCATCTAAACCATCGTCATAAGAGGATACCTCCCATAAAAGACAAATAATAATGAAGACAACAGTACAACATTATGGTTACAAGTGTTGTACATATTGTACAATTCTCTTCATTATTATTTTTCTGTGAGGTATCCTCTTGTGACGATGGCTTAGATGATGGTCGTTGACCGAAAGCGCTCAACTGAATTGTATTCATGACAATTTTTTTATAAATTGTTTCAATGTTCTTAACATTGATGTACTCCTTTTTCACTTCAATATCTTTAATGTGTGCTCCTGATCTAACCTAACCTAACCTTTACCCAATTGTTTTCTTTATAATTATATTTACCAATCTTTTTTCTCCGTGTTGTTTGAACACTAATAATGTTATTAACAGATCCTTACCTTACCTTGGGAAAAAAAAGACGAAATTGCTAAGTTGTCAAGAAGTGGTATTTATAAAACAGAATGTAATTCTTTTACAGGTACCTAGATAGACAGGACCATTAAACCTTTGGGAATTTAAAGCACATTTAACGATACATGATAAATCTAAATTTGGACATCGTATTAAATTTAACAAGCATAATTTGTCTCCTATTAATGTAAAATATTATAGTATCCAAGGCAACAATTTTAGGAAGATGAATCTTTATAAAAAGTTCCAATTAAATTTTATCTCTGATAAAATTTAATCAAATTAAAACGGAAATAATCTAATAATGCTAACTATGTAACCAAAAATAAGTCTAAATTAAAAAGTTCTAATTAAATTTTATCTTTTATAAAAAATAATCAAATCCAAAACGGAAATAACATTATAAAGGTTAATATATAACCAAATTGTTTACAAAAAAAATAACAAATATTGTTTAATTTCTTATACAAAATGTCTCCTCTACTACTTTTATCATTTTGTCTTATAGCTTACGAAGTCACTTGTATTGCGGTAAGTTAATTTATTTATGAAAAATTTCGAAGGTAATTTTTGAAAAAAAGTATGATAAAGATTAATATTGTTTGAGTTTATTAGATACAATTTTAGAAAATATAAACAAGGCAGCGCCTTTAATCATATTTGAATTAGAAAATGAACAAAATATCTCTTTAGCAGTTTTAGATATTTTAACCAATAACAAAGTTCTATACAGCAGATTTATACAAAATCTACCAATACTAATAGATATCCAAATTTTGAGTTAAATCATCGTCTTAAAGGCACAATAAAATTATTTTATGATAGGTCAAAAATTATTTGTTCAAACGAAAATACTTTTGATAAAAAATAGTTATCGTTTAAAGTTTAATAATAAGGAGTATATAAAATAACCAAATTAGGAATTATTTATTATTATATATTTCCTATCTGCCTCTAGGTGATAATAAGATCTAGTGGTACTTATTAAATATTTGATATTTATAGGTTGAAGTGAACTCCGAAAGAAATGAAGATTTATATTACGAAAAGCTCCGACTCAAATTGGAAAAAAAAATTCAAGAATTAGAAAAATTGCCACTGTGGAGAGATATAAATATATTAGAGAATCTTCTTCTCACAGATGAAGCTGGCGTCGTTCACGATAAGGTCAGTATTATTTAACTGCTACCTTTTAACAAAAATGCAATTAAATGTAAATATCTTAGAAAAATAATATACAGTATTTTGGCTAAATTTTAACAATCGCAGCTTTTTTTTAGAAATAAAAGTTCATTCCTAATAGCACAGAGACTTTAAAACGTTAAAATAGTCTAGAACTTTTATCAGACTTTTTTCTCCACGACCATTAGTGAATGTATGAATTCCTAAATAATTTTTAGTAATAGAATGTAAACATTCACACTCTAGAGTCTAAATTTTTATTCTAAAACAATTGCTTCTTATGTATTTTGCATGTATTTTCATTCTTTAACAAGGTAAATAATGAATATTCCGTAATCGAACTAAATGATATGGATTGCCATGGATTTCAAAAGTGTCATTGTCAGATATAAAATGGCGACGGTAATAATTAATTTCAAACAAGTTTTAATTTAAACAAATTAATGAGTGAAAACTAGAGTGAAGATAGAATTTAATACTATCTGAAATTGCAAATTATGAAAAATTCACCAGTTTTTAATTTCAGTAAGTGTACCATAACACTATAAATATTAACAAATATGTAACAAATAACTTGTGTTCAAATTTAATTTAATTTTGATTCATATTATTTGATCGTGGAGAAAATATAGTCTGTTTCCACTCTTGTCGAATTTTTCAATCTAACCTTGTCACAGAATCTACTATTAAACGTATTTTAAAGTAGTTTTAAAAACCTTACGTGACTTTCTGACTTCCAAAATAGTAATTTATACAACAAGTGCGCAAGCGTCACTTTTTCCACGTGCTCAGATGTTTGTGGTACGAGCCGTAAGGCGAGTGTCATAAATCTAGCGAGTGGGAAAAGTACAAGTTGTATACGATATTTTTTCTACAACCATATTTAAAATTGAAAGAAAAACACTAACTTGTCAAAAAAATTTACAGGTCATAACTGTGTTTGACATTTCCGTGACATTTAATTTTTGATTATTGTATGCTTTTTATTGCCGTTTATGTAAAAAAATTTGGTTTGATATTTGTGTTAAAAGTATTTTTAAGGCACTTCGCTCGTTCTGTAAATTTCCACGAGCGTGTCTTAAAAATGTACTTTTAACACTTATATCATAAATAAGTATTATGAACTATCCAACAGACATATTTATTTTAATTTAAATATTATTGTTTAAAATCACAGGGTCTAGGGGCCAAACTTCGGCGGTAGAATACTTACTTAATTTAAGACCAAATATCTTGATGAACCCATTATCTAAATTGAATATCAACGAAGTTACAGGGTGTTAAATTTTCAGAAAAAAATAAAAAAATTTTGTATGGCTCCAAAATTTATGTTTTTTTTGTGAAAATTTTTGTGTCGGTCTATATTAATTATTGTAATGTTACAGTAATAATTACCTGTCTGTAACTTGGACCAGGGACGTACAGTAGATAGAAGTCCAATATGGGTACACGCCACTGGAAAATTTTTGGTTTTGACATATTTCTAGTACACAAAGTGCATAAGGTTTGTTATGTAAATTGAGATATTAAATAGGTCCAAGTTCAACAATTATAAGTTATTGTTTTTTAAACTTTAGTAATGAAAATTACTGTTATTTATAAATTTTTAGAAATACTGAATATAAAACTAAGAAATAAATATGGAAATTAAATAACTGGGGGATATAGCCAGTACATGTCCCAGAAAAATATTATTGTGTATATAAAGAAAGCTTTTATAATTATAGCTCTTGGACCTATTTAATGTTGGATTTTTCAAAATCTGTTGAGAATTTACATATCAAACATAATGCACTTTATATACTAGAAAGATATAAGAATTTAGAAAAATATATCAAAACCAAAATTTCCTAAAAAAATTCCTGTCGGTAGGGTCGACAGGGGAGGTAGATTTCTATTGTCTAAATTTGAGCATCCCTCCCCACTCCACGATATGGTCAGATCGAAAAAAGTTTCAAACAAATAAATTTTAAAATAAATAGGACATGAAAAAAGTCTAATGACCTGTTTCAATGTTTTTAAAAATAGCGGAGATATGAATTTTTTGAAATTTCAACCCCCTCCAGTTCCATCCCCTTAGGTCCGATTAAAAAAAGTTTCAGACAAATTAATTTTATAATAATAAGAACATAAAAAAAGTTTTATGAACTGTTTCAATATTTTTGAAAATAGCGGAGATATAATTTTTTTGAAAATTCAACCTCCTTCAGTTCCATCCCCGTGGGTCGGACGAAAAAAAGTTTCAGGCAAATTAATTTTATAATAATTAGAACACAAAAAAAGTCTTGTGACTTGTTTCGATATTTTTGAAAATGGCGGAGATATAATTTTTTTGAAATTTCAACCCCCTCCAGGTCCATCCCCTTAGGTCCGATTAAAAAAGTTTCAGACAAATTAATTTTATAATAATTGGAACATTAAAAAAGTTCTATGAACTGTTTCAATATTTTTGAAAATAGCGGAGATATAAATTTTTTGAAATTTCAACCCCCTTCAGTTCCATCCTCGTGGGTCGAATAAAAAAAAGTTTCAGACAAATTAGTTTTATAATAATCAGAGCATAAAAAAAGTCCAATGGTCTTTTTTAATATTTTCAAAACTGGCGGAGATCTGATTTTTTTGAGATTTCAACCCCCTACAATTCTCACCCCCTTAGAGGTAGAATGCCCGTTTGCAATATGCAACGAATTACTGCCCCAAAGAATTTTTGTACCAAATTTGGTGTCGATTGGACCAAAATTGCGACCTCTATCGTGCCGGAACGGAATGTCTACACATACATACATACATACATATATAGGTATATACCGATAAATTTTTTTTTTACTGATTCTTATTCAGAAGGTCATTATCGGCGTAGCGCCCCTATTCCTGGTGCTGCGTCCTGTCATTGAATCGATTACAATAGGTAGATTCCATATATGGAAATCTACCTAAAAATTAGTCTTAAAATTTAGCAAAAATTGTACCACCAATATTTATCCCTTTTATTCTAGGACATTCTACCCTTTATATTTATCTTCAATTTATTGATTTCAATTTTGTCTGTCAGTGACTTCCACTGTTCCAAAATTTTCACCTATAAAAAGGGATCATATGGTATATTTATCACTTATGTATAATTTTATTTTAGCCTATCAGAAATAAGCAAATGATGGACTTTAACTATATTTGGAAGAGGTCACCGGAATATTCATCATCGAACGACCCATACAGAATGGAGCAGAAATGGATTTACAAGAGGTCTGCACCACATTCTTCGTTAGATAACCAATCCAGACCTAAGCGCAAGGACTTTACTTGGAAAAGGTCTGCACAACATTCTTCGTTGGATAACCAGTCCAGACCTAAGCGCAAGGACTTCACTTGGTAAAGGTTTATAGAATATTCTTCGTTGGACAAGAAGTACTGACCTGGCAAAACTTTACAGTTATTAATGTTATGCATTTAAAATACTTAAACGACCAATAGTTTTGACAAAACTTGCTTTCCTGGTTTAAATTAAATTGTTAATAATAATAATAAGCAAATAACAACTCTAAAATTCAAACTGTTTTAGGATATTAAAAATTGTTAGTTTTTATTAATTCCTTATTGATTTCCGGGCATAATATGGTAACTATTAAATTTTTGATATCAAGTGAATTTCTACTATTTGGTATTTATTAATTAATATTAGAAATCGATTTATCATTCGTTTTAAAAGGTGAGTTATTTCGGCATTTTTGAAAAAAATATTTTAAGTAAACTTTTTCCGTTGTTACAAAATCTGGCAACAAATATAAATCTTACCGTCAATAGAAAATAAAATACGATCAGAAAAATGGAAAACACAATTTTATTGAAACTTGCTGAATTATTTTGTTTTTAACTACTTTCTAAAGGGATGTCTTAATTACCACCAAAATTAATCAATTTTTAATTAGAACTAATATTTTGGTAAACATACATATTTTTAAACACATGCCAAAAAATCAGAATTTTTATTATATTTATGTGGTTTTATTAGCATTGGCAGGGAGCGCGACGAAAATTCCATCAGATGGTAGCAAAAAATCATGCTAAACAATATGTGAGAAGTATGTAAGTTGTGGATAAAAAATAAAAATTCGTTATAAAAAAATCTCATTAGAATTTATAAGCAAATAAATAAAAAATGTGATTATATTTTTGAAAGAAAAAATTCAGTAAAACGTGTTGTGATGAAAAAATAAGTATAAAACGTGTAAATAAATATCAAAAACTGTGATTCTTAGGTTAGTGTCAGGTTAATCAGTGACATCCAAACAAAGAATACATGACAGCTAGAATAATAAAAATTTATGAATATCTGCTAGATTTTCAGTCACAATAATTTAAAAAAAATTTTCGATCCATGTGGGCATTAAATTGTTATAAACAATTAATTTGTTCACTTGGGGCAACTACGCGTGCGCGCGCGAGCACGCATACGATTTTTTCTATGAAACTCGCGTTCTATGAATGCAGTTTTTCATACTCTCACTGTCAGTAGATAGAACGTTCTTTAACTTTAACGGTTCTATAACTAATGACAATGACGTTTAGATTGTGACAATTGTATAATAAATCAACTTGTAAAGTTTTAGTCTAAACGTCATTGCCTTTACTTATTGAGTCTTTAAAGTTAGAGGACGTTCTATCTACTGACAGTCAGTATGTTTAATCCTTCTGAATTTGGGAATCTGACGTTAAGTTGGGCAAATGATTTTTTATAAAAAGTTTGTATGGTGAATTTATCCATCATTTCAGAGATTTTTGTTACGAACATTTGTTGATGGTTGTTTTGACCAAAGTCATGTCAGAGCCTTGGTAGGATAGTTTTTCGGCGTTTTAGTGAACCGGATGTCTTTGGTACCCAGTAACCCATGCCATGGTAACTTTACAGTACTTATCTGATTCGTTTAGGGCTTGCTCAGAATCCTAGACAAGCTTAAATTTAACCTGCGTTGTAGTAACTTTCTCCAGGAAAATAGCTGTTAAAGTACATTCTCCTTTTATTATCATTCTTCTTTTTACATTCATTTAAGAATATGATTTTATTTAAACAATAATTTTTGTTGTTTTAAATTGTTTAAAATGTTTCGCACTTCCTTTGAAATTGTAACCATTTCAAGGATTGCTTTAATGTATTAAATGTCATCTAAAATAATTAGCATTAATATATTCAAGGAACACAATTATAATAATTATGACAGAAATCCCGAACAACAAACTTCTAGATAATATAAAAATTTTAATTAATAAACACACAACAGAACTTAAGGAGGAAATTGAGAACTTAAGAAATTGAGAACTTAAAGATAGATGCGAAAACAAATAAATAATCAGCAACAAAAAAATACTTCTTCGTCACTTCAAGAAGGCGGTGAAGGGTACACAGCAGAAGATTTGGATAAAGACAGTGAATTCAATATTTCACTAGACACCAAGGCTAATAATTCTCTACCAACCCCAAACATTAGGGAAAATTCAAATTCTATCTCAAATACAAGTCCACAACAATAACAAAACATAGAAACTCAAAACGAGATAAAGAAGATAACAGTACTTGCAAGACCAATAACAGTACCGAAAAAAAGAACTTCCAGCACCAGCAGCAACTCTTCAAATACGTCACGAACAAAAAAACATCAGTAGGTGGAAAAATGAAGGACTTTACTGAAAGACTAAAGACACAGATCCACCAAACAGTATAGTAAACACTTACTTTTGTTACTAGTTTATATTTTACTATTGTATTTTTACTACCTTTTAATTAATTATCAAAATAAAGCAATAAGTTATAATTTAGACATAAACTACAGTATAATAATACAAATATTTTATAGCTTTATTGTATATTTTTTTAATTTTTTAATTTTAGGATAATATTATATGTAACTATCTACAAATTTAATAACACTTTTATAATTTAATATTTCTATTGTTATCACCTCGATAGAGAGCTTCTCTGCACTTTATTTATATGTATATTTATAGAAAGTGCAGTATATAAAGTTATTATTATTATTATTATTATTATTAATGTTATAATGCAGTTTTGGTAAAATTCCTGTCATTTGTTATTAGTCATCATACACTCTTATTAGTTTTAATAAGTTCGTGTATTTCAAATATAAATACAGCTGTAACTTTTTTATATTCAAATTAATTAAAACTTATAAAATCAGTGTTTCATATCTGACATTATAAAATTATTAATCAGTGGATAAATCATATCCAAACTAGTTACTATTTGTCAACGCCGTTATTCTAAATGTCTAATAATTTTCATGAATTCACAACTTGCATAGCTATGTCATTACAATTCCTAGAAAGATTCAACATTCTTTAGCAATAATCTCTGTCTTTATTACAACTCTTACTTTTCGGTAATACTGTCAACTTCTCTAGATGCATCGGTCGCCTGGTTTTTATGCGTTTGGTAAAAAAGATAATCCGCCACAATTATGACTGTTTCATTAACTCTCGGAAAGAGCAGTCGGGTTTATTAAAATAGCCAAGCAAGCATTTTTTTCTGTAGTGATATTAGTTCATATTCCTTCATTAAAACATTTTTTTTTAATTAATCTGATCATTATTAAGGAGCTTAAAACTACCTACGTTTTGTAATAATAACCCTTAAATTTCATATCAATACTTGTATATTTGTTTACATTAACCCAATTACATATTAAAAAATCCATTTATATGGTCGGTCCTTCGATAATTATCCTTTGTAAACACGTCAACAGTCGTAGTAAATTTTTCCAAATATTTAACGATTCTTAATCATATTTGTTCAATCAAAATCAGTTTAGAAAAGTTTGTAAATAGAAACAATATAGTTTATGTGCGACTCTTTTGTGCAATCAAAGCCCGATCGGTAAATACAGATTATAGTTGAAGTAAGTAAAAATTAAAAATAGTGTCCCTACACTTATATTTTATATACTTAGATATTGAATATTAAATTTTTAAAAAAAGATTGTGGTATTAAGGGACATAAAACATATAGATAGTTACAATACTAAGATCATGTTTTACTCGATCAAAAAACATTCCCTGTACATATAAATAATATTATAATACAATGTATAAATGTATGTAGTAGGAAAGTAATCAAACAATGTTCACAAAATATTAAATATTAACCATTACTTATAGTTAATGTACTTTTTTAGTAATTTTGTACTCTAACATTAATATTTGTATTCCAAGACTAGTTAAATATCAATTTGAGTGAATCGGTGAACACAACATGTAATCGATAACTCCATTAAGGGTTTTATTTAACATTTACACCTACAGACTAAGAACCGATTTAATAATTTTAAGTGACTTTATATAAAGTTCTACCTAAATTAAATTCGATTTTAAGTACGAATTTTTTCTTGATGAATATTTAGTGTATGATAAACTAATTGGTTCCCTTAAAGTTGCAACATTATAACGGAGTTGTTTATTAACCAAGGTATAGTGAAGTATATTGGAAAATCCTTCAGTCATAAACTGACCTTCCTAATCATTTTACACCATTTGCTAATTGATGCTAATTGAATAGCAGGTACTTTTTTAATATTCCAAAATATATATAGACATTAATAAAATATATAGAAGTAAACCAAGAAATAAAATTGAAAAAAATTTGCCATGATTTAAAAAAAGTTTTCTTGAACCAACCAAATGCATTTGGTTGAAACGTGTTTGTTGAAAAGAAACAAATTTTGTTGAATTCAATAATGCCCTTTTTCTGTAAAAAAATTAATATCTTTGAATATTTTAATATTACCAAAACTTTTCCAACGAGTATCCAGAGACGAATACTTTTTCTGATGTTTAATGTTAAAATTTCAAACTTTGACATTTTATTATTTTTGGCAGGTGACAGTTAAAGAAATAATCTTGACTGTTTTGAACGGAGATTTTCAAGCGTTTTCAAAGGTCACATACTTCAAGTTAAATTCAGTGGCATACTGCTTATGTCATTTTTTGACAGTGACACTTCCGTTTCACAGATGTCGGACAAAAACTAACTGGTTACTCTGACAATTAACCCCGTTTTACTGAAATTGGTTCAAATCCATGAAGCACTTTTTCAGATATTTAATGTTAATGTTTCAAACTTCAACATTTTTTTATTTTGACAGGTGACAGATGTAAATGGGTTCTTCCAATAGATAACCGAAAACCATATACCAAATTTTAGCTTAATCGGATTAAGCGTGTGGCTTCTATTATGAAAGAATACACACATACAAACACAGACACACAGACAGACACACTTTCATCTGGACTTTGATCATAATCGGCTCAGGGGTCCTCAAAATTGATATTTCCGTTTTTATCACGAAAAATTTTGTTTAGCTCGTTCACAATACTTTCCCTTCTCGTTCGATGGTGGGTCGGAAAAGTAAAAAATCTTGTGGACATTTGTATAGCTGTCTGTTTGGATGTAAAACTATAAATAAAGGAGCAGGAAGGCTTTAAGAATTAAAACCCTCATTTTTACATGTAAATCTCTATAAGAAAATCTAAGCCCATAATTAGCACAAATTTACTTAAAATCAATTTAGGTTAGTTCGGTACTGGAGGATCGGTTAGATAACATGGAGTTGCGGTCTTATATTTTATTGAAGGCCGAAACTATATACACGTTAACCTGTGGATGATTTCAAAAATTACCCACACGTTAAAATATTAAACTTGGTTATCTGACCTAAAATAAATATTTCTATTTTATTAAAAGAAGTCTTTACTATCTAAATCTAGCCTGTGTATTTAAAAAAATATTTATTTTATTAAAAAAAGTCTTGACTTTCAAAATCTAACTTGAGTTTAAAAAAAAATTAAACGCAATGTAAGATTCGATCCCCGGACCCATTGTTCCAGTGGCGGGCACTATGTCACGCGGCTACCAGAGCTCATGCTTAAATATGTTCCAACTTATTATTGAAGCGAATCACGTTTCACGTGTGGTTAATTTTATTAATTATCCACAGGTTAACGTGTGGCTAGTCACAGTGTTTATTGAAATAAATTTCAAATTAAAGGACCATACACAACAATCTAGCGAGAAACTGCGCTACATTTGAAATGTGACTTATAATAAATACGTAAAGTAAAATCAAGCGCAGAACTAATCACAAAAGGGCACTGAGTATATCTCCATTATTAGGGGCGAGATTTAAACGGGACAAACGTCATTGTAGCATTAGATTCCAACTTCGTTATTATTAGTACAAATTGAACGCGGAAACGGTGTTTTTATTATAATTATGGCGTATAATATATAAGAAAATCCTGCTCAGAACCGAAGACAAAAGGGCATTAGAGTCCAATTTCGTTATTAATGGCCAGAATTGAACACGGAAAACGGTGCTATATTATAAATGTGACGTATAATAAATACATGTAGAAAAAGGAAATACAAAAGGTTACTAGCATATATATAATATAATATTAATGTTGATATTTAAACGGAACAAACGATGTAATATAAATGAGACGCAAAATAAATACGTAAAGTTAGTGCGCAGAATCAAAGACAAAAAGGCACTGAGTATATCTCCATTATTAGGGGCGAGATTTAAATTGGACAAACGGCATTGTATCATTAGATTCCAACTTCGTTATTATTAGTACAAATCCTGCTCAGAACCGAAGACAAAAGGGCATTAGAGTCCAATTTCGTTATTAATGGCCAGAATTGAACACGGAAAACGGTGCTATATTATAAATATGACGTATAATAAATACATGTAGAAAAAGGAAATACAAAAGGTTACTAGCATATATATAATATAATATTAATGTTGATATTTAAACGGAACAAACGATGTAATATAAATGAGACGCAAAATAAATACGTAAAGTTAGTGCGCAGAATCAAAGACAAAAGGGCACTGAGTATATCTCCATTATTAGGGGCGAGATTTAAATTGGACAAACGGCATTGTATCATTAGATTCCAACTTCGTTATTATTAGTACAAATCCTGCTCAGAACCGAAGACAAAAGGGCATTAGAGTCCAATTTCGTTATTAATGGCCATAATTGAACACGGAAAACGGTGCTATATTATAAATATGACGTATAATAAATACATGTAGAAAAAGGAAATACAAAAGTTACTAGCATATATATAATATAATATTAATGTTGATATTTAAACGGAACAAACGATGTTGTAATATAAATGAGACGCAAAATAAATATGTAAAGTTAGTGCGCAGAATCATAGACAAAAGGGGACTAGCACTTCATTATTAACGGTCAAAATAGAACGCGAAAACAGTGCTAAATGTGACGTAGAATAAATACAAATAGAAAAATCCTGCGCAGTAAGAAAAATGAAAGGACACCAGCTTATATCTCCGTTATAAATTTGTCAATTTTTATTAAAAAAACGCTGTTATACTACAATTCTAAAGTAGAATACATACGTAAAATTACTGCGTAGTGGTAATGGTCAGAAGCGAAAATTTTCGCCAGTGTCGCACAAGTCATTCATGCTTTTTAGCATGGGCCGAAGTGTACCACCATTAGAGCGTCCCTAGAATGTATGTTTACATTAATTTTGTTCAACAGATTTTCTGTATTTTAAAAATACTAGAGTCAAATTACTTTCAACTTTAAACACAAATTAAAATCTTCTTGAAAATTAATTTTTTGTTGCTTACTTAAATATTAAAGGATAAAAATTAACTACGTCCCTGATATGAAAGACTCAAGCAAGCAAGCCAGACATCCTCCAGCCAACACTATTAAGAAATTTAGAACAATTAGCAGAGTACAATCATATTTTTTGGTGTGCGTTGAATTGTCACAGTCTAACGCTTTCAGCCCTTTCGTCAGATGTTTCCGCTTTTGTCTTCTAGCTTAATTAACGGTATAGAGCATTTTCATATTTCGTAAAAACTCCTTTTGTTAAAATTAATACCAGAGTTAAGTCGATGAGTGCAATTACTATTTTTTTTTTAATTCAACAAAGAAATATTATTTAAAAAACGAATTATATCAATGGATACTTGTTTAAAGAGATTAAGCTTATTTATCATATATATTTATATTTCATATAAGAAAATGTTGTGGTTAGTTTTGCCGTGGTACGAACCTTTAAATGCTTTAAGAAATGTCGCTTTTCTAAATTATAATAAAATTTTAAGTCAAAAGCATAATACAAATATTTTTAATATCACAAAGAAGTAAAAAAATCTTTATGATAAATTTACCGAAAAGTTCTTTATTTCTAAGATACTTAGAGCTTTGAATTGGTTAATATAACTTATTAAGGTATTTTTCAATTGACTTTATCCAAGGAATAAAATTTTGCCAAACATCTTTTCTGGATTCTATACACCAAAAGTTTCCTTTTCATAAACTGTATTCCTTATTGATAAATCGGACCCTTTCCCTTTATTAATTGTTATTGTTCCGCTTTTATCTGCCAACACAGAAAAGCTTAACTTACGGATTCATTTTTTAATTAATTTTACGCTGAATAGGCTTTTGATAAAATTCGAAAAAATCCAGCTCGCTAATAATTATTTACTACAGTGATATAGTAGAATAAAAAAATGATGCCATATACGTGTTGGAAAATAATAGACACTGATTTATATATAAACGCAGAGACAGTGTCATACTCAACTCCTTATAATATAAAAGGGATTATTGTGTGATTAAATCACTTAATTATTTTTCAACCGGACTATACCTTGCTCATTAATTGGTTTTATTAAATCATTAGATGTGTCTGTTTTGTACAATTCTGTTTCGGTTTAGAAAATTCAACTACTAGTAGGATATTAACTTTAATGATAATAAAATTTACAAACTACAATGTGTTAGGAAAAACATATATTTATAAAAATATAAACAAACTCAGAAAAATCTGTAAAAATACTATAATAATATTTAATATTTATATCCACTGTTACAATGAAATGAATATTTACTGTCAAAAATATCGTCAAAAATTTCTCAACGAGACGTAAGTAAAATTATACTATCTATCTTCAGTTAAAATATCGTACCTATTTTAAGAATCACCTAACCTAACCTACCTAAAATAGGGTTTGCACATCAAAATCTTACTTCAAAATTGGTGTCTACGAATTGATATTAGGTGACATTTTTGTCGCCTTACTAAAAATGTGAAAAACGGCAATATCTTTGCCGTAATATCGAGTTTTATAAAATTTACAGTTACGAAAATAAATTTCTATATATAGGTATATACCTTACATACTATAGTATGTATGGTATAAGTAGCGGGAAAGTAAAAATAGGTCAAAGATTAATATCATTTTCAGGGTTTTTAACGATGCTGAATCGATTGCCGTTATTCGTTTGTTTCTATCTCTCACCGTTCTCGAGTTGAATCAGGCTAACAGACGGTGGACGGACAAAACCGTTTTATAAGAGTTTTTTTTTTCGAAAACTCTAAAAGGAGAGCCCGAAGCTGAATAAAACTCGCTACCTAGCCCCGAATGGTACGTATTAAGTACCTCTCGCTCCCCTGCCCCGCGGCAGACGTGTTGAGTCTAGCGATAGATAAACCAAGTTTTCTCCAATCCTTCTCCTAGATTGACTTTAACCTATAATTTCCATCTGATGCCTTAACAGTACAATATCCATACTTAGATATTTATTTTTATGATCTAGAACAATGTTCCCTGAACACATGGCCTGTCCGTCTAAGTTTTTTATTGTGGGAAAAACCGAAGTTGCATATAATATTTATTTATATTAAAAACCTTTATTTTAAAAATCCTTTCTAATGATTTACAAATTGGCTTCCGAGCAGATTTTAACCAAAAATAAAAGGTCTTTGTACGTCTGAATCTTTTTTTGTAATAATTTTCTTTTATGTCTTTTTCACAATTAATAACTAAATACAATGAACCGTATCTGGAAATAGGACTTGCATTTTGATAGTTCTGGAAATCCTATACAATTTTTAGAAGGATTAGGAGAATTTAAAGATTGTTAGGGTGTACACAATAAACTTCTGCAAATAGGTTTACTCCCAGTATTAAAGAAAAGGCACTTTTATAGACTGGGTCGATTAGAACCATTTCATTCAGGATTTTATTGACATCTTTTAAACAACATCCACCCAAAATATTCTATCAGCAAAATAAAATAGAAAATTTTTGGCAAAAATGATGTACCAGATGGAAATAAATACAAAGAAAGGCCACCTGGTCTCAATAAACTTAGCGAAATACAAAATGTACCAAAGAGCGAAAGGAAAGACTATTAACCCCTTCCGCTCCAGATGGATTTTTGAGGCTCTATAAAAGCAAAAAAATTTGTGAAAAATTAATTTTCAGAGAGTTATAATGTAGAATAAAAAAATATTTATATATGAAGACTAAATAAATGTTTTAAATAATTTAAATTTATACAATATCCGCATCCACAACTAGATATTATTAAAATTTAAAGAAACTTATTGTTTACATTAATTAAAGTATATACACACTGGTTTCTAACAATTTATTTTAAAAACTAATACAAAACTGAAGTCAAGACCAATATTCAAAAATTAAACATGCTTTTATAAAAAGCATAATGCAAAACTAAATTATAAAGTAGGGACAAATCAAAAATCTCGTAAACTGTAGACGCTAGAAAGACGGTTAAATGGGGAAAAATGTGCAAAAGTTAAAAATAGACAAAACGATATTTTGAAACCTAAAATATTCCTATTGGTTCCGGAGTTAAACGACATTATCCGAATTTGTGGAAACTCGTTTTTTGCCAAAGCTCTGTTATTATCCAAAATTTGGGATAACTTTATTATTGGAAATTCAGGAAAAAGTTTAATACAAAAGTTGTATGCTCTACAACTTTGCACAAAAACATTTTGCATTAAAGCCTATTGTTTGTTTATGGGAAATTCGAAAAAATGATAAAAAAAAGTTAAAGGAAATTAGATTCTCTACAACTTTGCATCAGAAAATTTTGCACTAAAGAGCAAAAGAGCATTGTTTGTCCTCAAAATTTGAAAAGCTACGGAAAATTTACATAAACATTTTTTACGCGCCTTCTAGTGGCGCAACTATTGGAAATTCCGGAAAATGTGTAATATAAAAATTGTAAGAAATTTTATCCTCTAAAACATTTTGCACTAAAGTGTATTGTTTGTCCATAAAATTTAAAAAAGGCAAAAAATCTTACATCTGCATTCAATCAATGTCGGTCTTGAGGACCTTCTACTTTACCAATTTAAACCAAAAACTAATGGTCGTATTCGAGGCACACACTGACCTTTCATACCAAATTTCAGCTTGATTGGTCAAACGGTTCGGCAGTTATCGTGGAAGATTACACAGACACACAGACAGACCATACTCTGGAAGTGGTTTCAATCTTCTCGGGGGACCTCAAAATGGATATTTCCATCGATATCTCAATTTTTTTTGCTCGTTTACTATACATTCCCTTTGATGGGTCCGGAAAGGTAAAATGAAATAAATATACTATGAACATTATTTTTATTATTTATGAAAATAAAAAGAAGATTATCCATACTCAAATGTGGTAAAATTATTGAAAGAATAATAAAAAAACTCATAGTCATACCAAAATAATATAATGTTGAAAATTTAACAGCAAGGTTAAACATGTTTCGGCTATTCGATGGCCATCATCAGGTATAAATTTTGTTAAACAAGTATATTGACAATAGAAAGAATATAGAAGAAAACTTTAACCAAGTGTGGCCATACAATCATACATTAACAAATTAAATGTGGTATTACATCAAAATTAATTATTTTTTTTAAATATACAGGGTGTCCAGAGATAAAACCGACAAAACTTAGGGGGTTATAGGGACTACCAATATGATTGCAAAAAGTCATATACAAATGTCCAAAACCGCTTCGTTACTAATATACAGTGTGATTTGTGAATTTAGACAAAAAATTCAATCCGCCATATTAAATACAGGGATAACCCAATTTGATTTAAATTTGGTACATGAATTAAACTAAATTGCCTTAATAAGTAGCCCTTTGAACGAATCCAATATCAGGACCGGAATATTCTTTTTCTTCCATCTTAAGTTCTTGTAAGAATAACTCACCCTGTATAATGATTATCAAAAATCTGAGACCAGATTCGAAATCTACGAAAAAAATCGTACAGGAACTTGTTAAAAAAGTTTCTGGCACCATTTCAGTTATTTCGTAATAAATTTTTATTTCAATTTTTTCATTCGAGAAATTAATTTTTGGATAAAATACCATCAAAAATGGGTTATTATAATAAAAAATTACAAAACCACGACATAAATATTGTTATTTTCTTTAATTAGTTCGTAGTAAAATTTTATAAAATACTTTCATAACCCAAGAAAAGACTAAAAAATAAATTCGTATCAGGACCGGAATGAGTCAGTTATTGACACTTGACACAAGCCTACTGTATTTAGACAAAAATTGTAAGCTACTGATATGGATTTATTCTTCACTTTTTTTGGGTTATGAGCGTATTTTATAAAATTTTACTACGAACTAATTAAAGAAAATAACAATATTTATGTCTTGGTTTCGTAATTTTTTATTATATTAACCCATTTTTGATGGTACTTTATCCAAAAATTAATTTCTCGAGTGAAAACATTTAACATCATAATTTATTACGGAATAACTGAAATGGGCCCCAGAAAGTTTTTTAACAAGTACCTATAGGATTTTTTCCGTAGATTTCGAATCTTAGCTCAGATTTTTGATAATCATTATACAGGGTGAGTTATTCTTACAAGAACTTAAGATGGAACAAAAAGAATATTCCGGTCCTGATATTGGTTTCGTTCAGAGGGCTACTTATTAAGGCCATTTAGTTTAATTCATGTACCAAATTTACATCAAATCGGGTTATCCCTGTATTTAATATGGCGGATTGAATTTTTTGTCTAAATTCACAAATCACACTGTATATTAGTAACGAAGCAATTTTGGACATTTGTATATGACTTTTTGCAATCATATTGGCAGTCCCTATAACCCTCTAAGTTTTGTCGGTTTTATCTCTGGACAACCTGTATGAGTTAAAATTTAGAAAAGTTAATGAGCCGCTCAGCCCTCCGCAGTATGGAGCGGCTAATTAACTTTTCTAAATTTTAACTTGTATATTTTTAATTTTTTTTTTAATATTGATGTAGTACCACATGTAATTTGTTAATATATTGCCACACTTGGTTAAAGTTTTCTTCTATATTCTTACTATTATCATCGTACAATTAATATGTTATACTTGTTTAACAAAATTTATGCCTGATGATGGCCATCGAATGGCTGAAACATGTTGCCTCATGCTGTTAAATTTTCAACATTATATTATTGTGGTGTGACTACTGTTATTTTATTATTCTTTATTTGTGAAAATTCTGAAAATGTTCCTCTGAGCAGAGTCCAGGTTGGCCCAGGTAACCAATGCAACATTTTCATGTTTGTTTACGCACTCCACGTAACATCAAGTTGAACAACGGTAACATATCAGGACCGTACAATGCCGAGGCAGGTGTCCCCCAAGGGTCAGCGGTGTCTCCGCATCTCTACTCCATACTCATACATGACATCCCCTTTTTTAATGGGGTGGAGACGGCGTTGTACGCCGACGACGCTTGTGTCTACAAGAAACCACATATGACCAAATTAGTTAGCAAAAGACTTGAGATCTATATCAACAGGACTCTAGTCTAGATGAAAACCGGATATAACACAATCTAGAGAAAACATAAAAGGGTTATAAAATATCTAGTTTTCCATCTAAATAAGCAACTCAGCTATCATCATCACATTAAATCGCTGAAAAATAGAGCAAATGGATGCATCAAGGCGCTATACCACTTGATGGAAAAAACAGCATACTGACAATAGACAATAAATTGTACAAACAAATTATCAGACCCACGCTGACATCTAGATGTCAAGTCTTTTGTTCGACTCAAATTACAAAGGGTCCAGAACAATTGTCTGAGAATGCCCCTTGGAGAGAATCGATACCAAAAAGCGACACTTCATCAAAAAGCAGACATCGAAAATATAATAGTTATTTGTTTAACTAGGCAGACAAGTAACAGATTTACTGCCGCGGCTAGCATTTCATTGCATCAAAGGGTTTTGAAGTAGTCACACTACTATGAGCTTGCTTGCTTAACAGAGAAAGATAGCAAATCGTATTTATTCATACGACAAAAATTTTGACATATTTAAGAAATCTATGTCGGTTTCAAGATTTAGGTACTTTTAATAATTTTACATTTATCTCTTTTCCTCGTATCCTAAGTGATCATCATATTATTGTGACTTATTCCTGTTATTTAATTTACAGCCAGTTCCATAAATATCGACAAAAGGGTCCTTTAAGTAAAGTAGACTTTGTGGTCAAAGTCGACTTTTACTAACCTAAAAGTCTGGCCTGTATCATAATGCAAATTTAATCGCCTGTTAGGTAAAGGACGCTTTAATTAAATATTGTTGTGTTGGCTGCACTGGAAATGGTGTCTCATGATATAAGTGACGTTATTTTGACAGACTTTTTCGACTTAAGCTAACTTGTTTGGGTTTATTTACTAGCGCGTGTTGACTGTTGATTTGTGTTTGCCGAAATATTTTTTAAATTGTTTTAAAATATCGTCAGCTTTTTTAAATTATGTCAGAGCAAAAGAGAAAGCGTAAAAAGAGTTAATCGCTGTCTATATATTTTTGGTCTTCTCACTACGATATTTTCTTCGTCTTCAGAAGAGCTCGAACTACTACTTGGATCAAATACGTAATCTCCCATTTTAATCTAAAGTAAAGGACGTGTGGACGGTATATAATTAATAACCTTTAAAGATTTGTAGGTTATGTTTCAAAATAAAGCTTACTTTAACCACGAAAAAGTGTCAAAATTGGACCTTTACAATAAAGGCGGCTTTTTAGCTTAATCCTCCTTTAAAGTTGTATTATGGTACGGGTTTTACAGGTAAAAGGGACCTTTTACCCTTAAAGCATACTTTATATTAATTATGGTACTGGCTGTTAATAAATTTATCTTTTATATATCATAACAAAGGAGATGATGTTTATCTAAAGCAAGTTTTTTTTAAAGAGGAAGGCATTATATAGAAACTCATTGAATGGTATTTGGTATTTAAATCAAGAAATTCTCTGGAAATATAGGTCAATTTTCTAATGTCGATAAATAAGGTGTCAATAGGTCGAACGTGACTTTATCCCAAAGTCTCATCCATAACCAGAGTGGAAATAATTTAATCCGGCATGACTGCATAGTTACCATATTGAAATCGTGATTTAATTCGATTAATCTAGTATAATTCAGTTCGACAGAATTATCGCGATTCAAATATACTCGAGGATTGTTGTTCTGTATCTATGGTTGTGTTTAATGCAAACAGATCTACTAGCTGCATTTTCGAGCTTTGTCTCTAGTACGGGTAATGTTAATCATTTCAATGTACAAGGTGTACATCCAATATGTCACAAACGTATATTAAACAATGCTTAATTCAAAGTGAAACAATGCAATTGATATAGTTTTGAGTGTTGGTTTAATTCATTAACAGTGAGAATAAGTTTAATATTTACTTTTCTACCACATTTTTAGATAAATAAAACAACGTTTTATGATGTTCACAAAAGTATATAACAAAAAGTGCGTGTGTGTGTTTAGATTTGCAGTAAATTATGAATTAACTGATAATGTTGTTGTAATAATACAAAGTAAAGCCTATTTAAAATATAGTGTTTTGATCTATTGACCTTAGGGAATTTTATATAATGAAAAGTTGTAAACTTGAATGGTGGTCAGTACAAATCCGTCTTTCGTGTATTAATAGTAAACTTACAACATCCTTGAATGCTATTTTAGCATATACCGCGCAAGCTCATGTTTTGGAATTTATATGTGTTTCTGTCTATCTGTCAGTGAAGTAATAATGATTTATTTTAATTTCTAGTACTTTTGATGAATGGACAAAGCTGTTTTTTTATTTCAAAGAACAAAATAACCCCCTCATCAACTGCTAAAGTTTGTTTAACCATCCTTTGCCGTTACGTCATAATCGGTGACGTATTCTGCTGTTTTACGTTTGTCGTATATTATTTGAATGTTATTTTACACATAACCTCAAAATTAAAATACAACTAATGACATATGTTAAGGATTGTTTTCAATGACCCATGTTAAAGTGTGTTTGTATTAATAAATTGGTAATGCCGAAAATTGTATTTTGCTTTATGAGTTGCGTATCTTTTTACATAATTTAGTAATTTTGTTTAACTTGAAACCTCCTTTTTTTAACTGATTTGTTTCAAATTTCTAGTTTGGGGATATAGCTATTCATATTTTTAAAAATTGTATAGTAATTATTGTCTGTGTTATTATGAGAAATAATTTCGTAAGTATTCCTAAAAAAATGAAAACACATGTATGGGAGAAACCAGGCAATAAATAAATTTATTTCTGAAAAAACTTCCAATTCAAATAGGAAAAAAAGGAACGAAAAAACAGATAAGAAACGTAAACTAAAATAGATGTAATGAAATAAATGCAAAATCTAAGCTTCATCACTGACAAAATCATCTTCATCATCACTTTGGGAGTCCGATTCACTCAGATGATAACAGGAATAAAATGAGATGCATCAAGGTATTTTTCTTATTCCCAGTCATTATTGATTAATTGATTTGTGTGCCTGAAATAGTGCTTCCATGAAATACGTCCAGCATCAACTTTGATTTTGTAGTCTTTATCTATTTCTATTCCACTAGTAACTGTTTTTTGAACGGTTCTAATAGATATGTCTAGAGCATCAGCAACATGCTATAAAATTTAATAAAATCAAATCAATAAATGCTTACATTTTGCATAATAAAGCTAGATATTTACGTTGTAGACTGCATTTAACGGTAAAAGCGGTTTTCCAGCATATCTTTCTCTTGAAAAGTAATTAATCAACAACAAAATTAAAGTTTGCTCTTTCTCATTATACCGGGAAGGCATTTTGCCAACGAACAATTAATTGAAAAAGGCGAAAATAATCAAAAATACTCAATACAAATCAAAATATGACAACTTAACTGTCAAAAATAAAAAATTATCTGAATTAGTTAAGAAATACGTCAATGACGTCATAATTCCGTCTCATCCATTTCATGATGGAGAGATAGAGATGGATAATGTATGACGCAACGGCAAAGGATGGTTAAACAAACTCTATGTGTTATTAGTAGATACATATAAGTAAAGTTTGTTCAGTTACCGCTGATCCCTGCGTCATAAAATAACCTAATTTCAAAAAATTGGGGTATGTCGAATATAAATTCAATCAATTTGACATTCTATTGACAAAGGTTATGTTTTTTCTTAAGCTAGGTTTTCATAGGTATGAATTCTTGTAAACAAAACAAAACGAAAAAAGGCTCTTTTACCTACGTAGGTACCTAAGCAGAAACTTATTTTTCCACGTCCATTTGTGAATGTAATCTTTAAAAACTCGAAGAGGCTGTTTGTTATGGTATTTAGATACGCAAGAAACCAATTTTGAAATTTACATATAATTAATAAATTCAAGATGGATACTCCAATTTTTAACCACAGGATTTAACATACCTACATAGGCGATACCAGGCGGCATATCGAGCCGTTGCCATCGTCGGTCGAACTAGTTATAATTAATATCAAAATTATAATAACCATACATGGTATATTCGCATAAAATAAATATTAATCGATTCCCTATATAATCCGCTGTTCTTTTCTTTTTTTAGATTTTACAAAGACATTTTCTTATTTATTTGAATTAGAGGAAAATAAATAAAAGACATTCTGAGTGAAAACAGAATAACAAATGACTCATTATTTCTGAAAAACTAACGAATATTCGAAGCATCTATAAATTTTTCTTGTTCCCAGACGTTATTGATAATTGTAGTGGTGTGCTTGACATAATTTTTCCATTTCTCCGGTGTTACGTAAAAATAAAATAAATTTAAAAACAGTTAAAAACGGCTTATTATATAAATATTGACTTTTTCAAGGGCTTCATTCCACAAATATAAAACTGATTCATTTGTCACGGGATGTACAGAACCAATTTTTGCGTCGTAATATCGCTTACATTCTGACCAAATGGGATTGAAATGACAATGATAAGGGGGAAGTCTTAAAACTCTATGTCCATATTTCGAAGCCTATAAAATAAAAAAAATGTAAAATAAATAAAACACTAGACAATACATTACCTCTAACGTTAGGGTGGTATATGTTGTTTCACTATTTTCCAAATTTAGTCCTTCATTGCATTTGATGGAAATTGAATTTGTTTATGATCTAACCACTCTGTAAGTAATTTTTTGACCAGCTGGAATTTGTAATTTTGTCAATTAATGCAGAATGATAAGTAGCATTATCCATAACGATAAGCTATGGTACTTCCAAATTTGGTAACAGTTTTTCTTTAAACCATCGTTCAAAATTTTCGGTCTTCATAGAATCATGATAGTCGCCAGTTTTTAGCCCTGACTTAAATAGCAAACTTGCATAATTGACAAATTAATCCTCTGAACCAACATGCAGAATAATATATCTCACACCCTCTGATGATTTTTTTCTTACTGTCTGGAAAGAATTGTCCTGCCAACTCCGCCGAAATGCGCCTTTGCTATATATCCAGGTTTTGTCCAGATACACAGGTTTTACAGGACATAGAGAGCTCTCGTTGTTTTTAAATTCCATTAAAAATTCTAGTCGTTTTTGTGCGACATAAGGCTGCTCTATCAAAAATATTCAGTTGGATACAGAGCACTTACGTCATTGAAATTTAATTTTCTTCAAAGTATTAGATAATTCTCCAGTATATATCTTTACACCATCAATGTTTTGGAGGTTTGATTTTAAAGAACGTATGGTAACGTGTTCCCCTAAAAAAATATAATGTGTTAATATTGATATTTGCCCATTTTCCTTTTTCTAAGTGACCTTTAATGCAAGAAAATAACAAAATATATATTTACCTGCTCTATATATCCCGTAAATACGCCCTCGTATTTCATTTTCATAAATCTCGTGGATTGGCCTACCGCTAGATGACAAAATGGCCTTATTATTTAGATTTTTAAAATCCACATCTTTTTGTATCCCATTTGCCTTAATTCTCTTAACCGTTGAGCAAAAAACTCCTAGAGCATTAGATACTCTCTAAAACAGAAAGTAGGTATATATACTATTTACGATTTTATTGATTACCTATTTTTCTACTTACCTCATAAATTGCACTCAAGGGCAAAAGAGTCGTTCCAGCATCTTTTTCCCGTTGGAATGATCAATTAATTTCAATATTAACTGTCGTTCTTTTTCAACATATCGCGACATTTATTTAAAATGCGTAAATGTCAATTTATGTCAAAATCAAAACTGACATAAAATTTAACTGAATGTTGAAGTTATTTAAGACATTCCCTTTAGTTGCAAATTCTCTGTCTCATCTGGTTTACATGTGCTACTAAGAGAAGCGCTAGTGATGACGCAGTGATCAGCGGTCACTGAACAAACTTTACATGGTTATAACATATATAACTATTAAATTTTTGGTATACTAGTATTGTTGGGCCAGCGAATGATTACACGTGCGTCACGGATACACGACGATATCAAAGATATCCGTCTTATATCTTATCAAAGTTCCTTTACAATCGACAGAAAAGGATAAACTATAAAGTATTGTCTATGCCATCTAAGAAGTACGTCGTTGGAATTTGGTTTAGATCAACTTAACACAATAAAGTGAGACAGAAACATAAGATGACGTTATTTATTAATTCATGCTGTAATATTTATAGCTTTTCTTTGACTAATTTAGTAGCTGTCAATGCTGTCATTCTTAGTTGTTATTGTACTTTTATTTCTCAGTTTTTGTGTCTTTTTTTCGTTTTTAAGTCATATTTCCTAATTAAAAACAGTTCTTTTAAGGGCTAATTTAGTTTATTGTTATATTTCAGTTTAAAGTAAGTATATTTTTTATCAATGAACACATTAACCTTACATTTGGACATTGTGACTAATCTTACGGTTACGAGTCGTTTTAAAATGAATTAGATGAAAGATAATATCAAAACCTAAACATGCTGAATAATAATACGGTAAAACTGGTATCGTTACTTATTTTTAGAATATGCCTGGAAAAACTCTGAAGACACAAGCGCAGCAGTTCGTCTTAAACTTATGCGAGTACTTTGAAATGGAGAAAAGGAATGGAGGACCTTTAGAACCACTGTCATCTGTTCAAGAGGTAAATAAAACATATTTAACTTATAAAATAAGAAAAAACTAACTCTTTAAATGTATTTTAGCGAGTAGCAGCTGCACTTAAAATATCAAGAAAAACAGTGTATGCTATTAGGAAAAGGAAAGATAATAATCCAATTTTATCTTCCCCTGGAAAAAATAGGCCTCGTTTGAAACTGAAGACTACAGATTTACCTGAAGGAAATAGAATGGCAGTACGAAATACATTATATACTATGTATGAGGAAAGTTAGTAAACTCACTTAATATTAAACACATAAAACTAAATCAATTTTTTTTTTAGAAAAACATGTTTCTCTCAAAAGTTTAAATAATGAACTAAGGAATAAAGAAATAGTTTCTACTTCAAAATCATCTTTAAGCATCCTATTGAAGGAACTGGGTTTTAAATTTAAAAAGGATGATAATCGAAGAGCCTTAGTTGAAAGAACAAATATTGCATCACAAAGAGCATGTTTCTTTCGTAAATATATGGAAAACCGTGAAAATATTTATGCAAAGGAATTAATTTTTTTAGATGAAACGTGGATTTATTCTAAAGGAAACAAAACAATGTCTTGGCAAGATAATAATGTCAAAAGCGTTCGTAAACCAGAAGGTTATGATGGTAAACGATTTATTATTGTTCATGCTGGTTCATCGAAAGGATTTGTTCAAGGAGCAAGTTTACTGTTTTGTTCAAAATCTTTAACTTTAGATTATCACGGAGAAATGAACAGTGTGATTTATAGCAAATGGGTTGCAACACAGTTAATTCCCAATTTAGAGGAGCCATCTTTAATAGTAATGGACAATGCACCGTACCACAGCGAAATACAAAATAAACAACCTTCGACTTCTACAAAAAAAGCTGAAATAATATCTTGGCTTAAAGATAATAATATTAATTTTGATGAAAAATTTAAAAGACCAGAATTACTGCAATGTGCAAAAATGAATCGAAAAGAAAATATATATATAATTGATGAATTGCTACGAGAACATGGTCATGAAGTATTAAGATTACCTCCTTATCATTGTGAGTTTAATGCTATCGAGTTAATTTGGGCTGATGCAAAGACATACTATAACAAATATATTGGCAAAGATGGATATAGTGATGAAAACGTTCTAAATATGTGGAACGAAGCATTAGAAAAGTGTAACGCTGAAGTATGGGCTAATTGTGTGAGACATACTGACAAACTCATTGAAAAATGGTATGAGCGAGAGCAACATTTAAGTGACACAGATGTTGAACAAATAATTATAAACCTAGGTGACCAATCGGATTCTGAAAGTGATGATGAAGTATAATAAGTATTTTTGAAGTTATACATGTAAAAAATATATTTTTCTTTGTATTCAATTATTATGACATATATGAAAGGCTTTTTAAATTTTAAATAATAAAAATAGTAATAATAACACTTTCTTTATTGAATTGCTAGATGACAGGGTATCGATAAAGTTCTTGAACCCTAAATATTTATATAATCATCTTGTGTAGCTGCTATTAGCACGCTTTGTTTATTAATAATAAAAGTGCAAAATACCAATTATGCATTGTAAATAATACAAGTGCAAAATTTCAATTATGTATTGTATCTTACATCTTACCAAAACAAAATTCATATTTAAATCTTTTTTTTTTGATATATTATTGTAATTGATTGTTAAATCTGAGTTTAGTTCTTATATCTCCTTAAAATCCACATATTTTTCAATTGCATACTTAAATATCTTCCAAATATGTTGTGGCAATATAACGAAATTTATATAATAGGTATTTAGTAATTCAATGTAAAAGCCAATATTTGCACGTACGTGGTGGCAGTAGGCACGTTGATTGTGAACACAAGACAGTTTTTGTTTTGATTAAAACTTTTCGACTAATTTCGTTTGAATATTATTGATGACGCACGGGTAATCATTCGCTGGCCCGACTGTACTTAACTTCCATTTGATGATAATATTGATTTCATGGTATTTCATGTTCGTTTATTGGGCATTCAATTAAGGTATGTTTTATACTTTGTTGTACTTGGCAGGTTTGACATAAATGTGCTGCTTCCTTTTTAGGTGCTGTTGATGTGTTAGTCATGTGTGCCCGGTTTATTACTTGGCTCTGTCTTTTATTTCGGATTCGGTTTAATGTATCTGTGTTTTTGGGAAATTTTTAATAATACATATCTTGCTGTCTGGTATTAATTTAAGGGCTAGGGAGTCAACTACCCATAGAAAAGAGATATATTTGTTTAAGCGTTCCAAATTATAAAGTTCTGACATAATATCTTGTTCGATGGGGTGTCTCTGAATGTTTTATTCCTGATATGGCACTCAAATAATCAGTGATAATTAGAAAGTTATTGTCACTAGCCATTATGCACATTTTAAGAGCTTGAATGATTGCAAGTATTTCCCCAGTGTGGATGCTAGAATGTTGCGGTAGTCGGATAACAAATTTGTTCTATGCTGCTACATTTCTCATATCTGTTTTCAAGGCATCAGTGTATATGAACGAATAGAGAAAGTTGTCATAAATATATATTCTTTGACTCATCAATAACTTCTCAGTAGTTGCCGTTATATTTCAATATCAATTACCGTTTAACTTTTTGTTGTTTTAACATTGGCCGCCATTTTTTCGGTAATGGTTCGTTCGACTTTAAAACTGATAACACTTTATTTGCATAATTTTTCAAGAATCTGAAGTCAGATTTAAAATATCTTGATGTTATATGCACAAACACTGAATGGAGAGTTCAACTTGAAATATTAGTCCACCTTATTTTGCATTATTTGAGAAAAAAATTAATTTCTGTTTATGAAAAAATCGTTTTTTCTTTAATTTAACATGAAAAAATTGATATTTAAAAATTACTGCATTTATGCAACTTGTAGTGCGCCTACTTCACTTATGTGCGATAGCTGCAGCATAATATTAACGTGGGCCAGTTTCTCTAAATAAAATTGACGCTTTCAAATATAGATGACGTTTGCTTATAAAGTGTCGTTTGGTCAATGTGTTTTTAATTGTGTTTACTTTTACCTTTGTTTACGTATTTTTTGGGTCGTGTTGATGACATAAATTTGTTTGCTATAGTAAAAAACGTTGGAAAAGTTATGGATAAAAGATATAAAAATTGTTTTGTCCAATGTTGTTTAAATACAATAATTAAAATACCTAACAAAAATTTTGTGACGGTTTCAATTAATGAAGACCGCCGGAGGCGTTGGTTTGAGGCTGTAAGACTGTAAGACTTACTAATTTTAATAAGCACAACTTATTTCTATTGCGAAGATCATTTTGACGTAAATATTTGAATGCAGTTACATAAAATAATGTATGCCTTCTTACATAGTTCAATATTGTGTTGATTCATAAACATTGTATTAGTTTCAGAATGATATGGAGAATTATATGAAATTCAAAATGATGGAAGGCAAAATTATTACCAAAAAAAAAATGTTGAACCCATATTTTCGATTGGCCAGAAGCATCTAATACAAAGAAGAGGAGATTTGATACCTGTTCTGAAAGTGAACCATCCACCGGTAAAACAAGTGAAGAGGTATTACCCAGGTATCACAAAATATTGGCAAAACATTGTTTTACAAAATTTTTTTGGGTTGAAAATATCTGAATTGAATTTTAATGTTGGCCAGAAGTCGAAGTGTTAACATTTTGTAAAATTTGCAAAATATTGATTTAAAATAACTGCAAAAATTGAAATTGAATGTGGAAGAGATATTGAATTTCATTATTAATTTTCAATATTGGGCAACTATTTATTTACCAGAACAATATTATGGGTGTCAAAAACTGATATTGATGTTTTGTAGTAAATTGGTCTTACATATTGGCAAAATATATCTTACATTTAAGTAGAATATTTTTACATCTTGATTTTTAAAATTAATATATTATATTTATATTATAAAAATATATAATTACCATATTTAACAGTAATATTGGTCCAATATTGAAAAAATATATCATTACCATATTTAATAGTAATGTTGGTCCAATATTGACTTTCCTATTATGTATCTTGCCAGTGATTTATTTCTTCACAATCTTTTACGATTATAAAAGAAACATGTGTAAGCTGAAAACACTTCACTTTAATAACAAATACGAATAGAGGTCCAATCCCTAATGGACATATATGATAGTAGATTCTGTAACAAGGTTAGAATGAAAAATTCGACAAGTGGAAAATTCCGAACGCGAGCGTTAGCGAGCGTGAGGAACCACGAGTGTCGAATTTTTTCATTCTAACCGAGTAACAGACTATATTTTCTCCACGATCAAAAAGTATGAATCTAAATTAAATTAAATCTGAACATGTTGACATATTTGTATTACACTGTATTTATATTTAGTGTTATGGTACACTTACCGAAATTAAAATCTGGTGCATTCATGTTTTTTCATAATTTGCAATTTTAGATATTATTAAATTCTATATCTACTTTACTTGATTTTTCACTCATTATTTTGTTTAAATTAAAACTTGTTTGAAAATAATTATTACCGTCGCCATTTTATATCTGACAGTGACACTTTTGAAATCCAGGGCAATCCATATCGTTTAGTTCGAATACAGAATATCCATTCTTTACCTTGATAAAGAATGAAAATACATGCAAAATACATAAGAAGCAAGTGTTTTAGAATAAATATTCAGACTCTAGAGTGTGAATATTTACATTCTATTATTAAAAATGATTTCGGAATTGATACATTCAGTAATGGTCGTGGAGAAAAAAAAAGTTATCTGATACTTAATACCAAGAGTTATTTATATAATTAACGTACACTGCTAACGCCATCTATGGATAATATTTTTCAATATATTATAAATATTAGACATAAATTTCCTGCAAATATTATTTTATTATCTAAGCATCATATTCTGGTCTAATAATATTAGTATATTGAAAATGTTTTTCCAATGTTGATTGTCTGGCTAATTGGTCTTTGCCAAAGCCATAAATCTATTAAAAAAAAAATGTTGATTGTATATGGAAATTCAATTTATTTTAAACATTGAATATACATTTCCTACCTAATATTATTTTATTATCTAATCATCACATATTGATCCAATATCATAAATGTACAACCGATATTATTTTTTTCTACAAGCGTGCGAAAAAGTATACTTTTCCGCATTCGAGTGCGGAAATTTGTACTTTTCGCACCGATTTTATAAATGCTAAAATGATTAAAAAAATATTTCTTGCTGTTTCCATAAGAGACTCTGGTATTTCGTCATCCATTTTGGTATATTATAATTAGATAAATATTAAAAATCCACTGATGTCAAATTAAGTTGACAACTTGTAAATTAATTCTTGCTTGGTTACTATGATTACTTTCAGCCTAATGTTTTATTTATTAAGAAGCACTAAGAAAATTTTTGTTTAATGACAAAAAAATATTTTTGCTAAATTTTTTTTTTAATTCTAGGCGCTTGTAGAAAAAATATTATTCCTAACACTTGCGTAAAGTATCTTTTCCCCACTTAATTGCATGCCCGAACTCCGCTTTGTGTCGTTCGGGCAACTGCAATTGCGTGCGGAAAAGTATAAATTTCCGCACTTGTTAGGAAAATAACTATATTATGTAAGAATCGTATTATTTTCCAATATCATTATTGAAAATATTTGTCCAATATCGATATTATACGGAAATTCAATATGTTAGAAATGCTGAATATCAATATCTGACCAATATTTTTTAATTATTTGGGCATTATATTTTTGTAAAATATCATTAGTATATTAAAAATATTTTCCCAGTATCAAATTTATATACCTTTTTAATATACTATAAATATGTTTAAACAACATTTTGGTTTCAGATGGAAAATATTTATTGATACCTCAAGTTAAACTTTTAAAAATGACATTCCGACATCCCCAATTCAGAAGAAAAATGTTTAATATATTGAAGAGACAAGTACAGAGGAAACTACTCAGGGTAAACAAACTGGGGGTGATTTTATTCCAATAGATGCAATTTTATATAAAACATTAATAATCATAGTTCATATAAATACGTACTTACTGAGAAACCTTAGAACCTTTTATTTCTGTCAGATTGAATCTATTATTCTTTTTAAGGAACTTGTGCACCATAAAAATGTATATATGAGGCAAATTATTAGAGTTTGCTTTTAAAAACAAATAAAAACTGGGCCATCATTAACAATAGTAAGAAATCATATATCACTCAAAACAAATACAAATAAACACGGAAAATTATCAACATTAACCAGCTCTACAGAGTACAAACTACAACAGTGAGAGTGAACTATGCAGTAAGCAGACGTTTTCACTTAATCAGGAACGCTTGTGCCCAGCACTTATGTACCAAACAGCAAATTATTACCTGATCTCGTTAAAATAGTCGTTTTCTTTATCTAACAGCGAAATCTAATATCTATTGATCTCTCTCGATTTTGAATGCGAATTCACAGTGGATAGGTCCAAGTTTTCATCTTCATCCAATTATCATATAATGGTTTTTTCCATGGTTGTCTGTTTAAGTGAGATTTAACAGCTGTTATTCATTCGTATTCTCTTCTTTACACATTTACAGTTAATGGCTTGACAGTAACTTCATTGCACATATAAATAATTAGAAATTTGAATTTTTAAATTAATTTATTCAAAGATCTAGCTCAAATTACGGTAGATAATTAAAGACAATGGGTTTTATTTGATTAATTCTAACTCTTAATAAAGAAAAAACGTGATGTTATATTTTTGTTGAACTCCCCATTATAGATTCCAATACAAACGACAATGACTATGAAAATAAATTCTGGATTTATATTAAGCTATTTCAATTGTCCTTTGTCTATTTTATTGTTTATTGGTTAAATTTGCCTTTATGTTCTTTTGTAATTATCTATGTCTCGTTGCTATATAATGTAGTTGGCCTTACTGCTTTCTTTGCTACTTACCTTTATCCTTTTTGGTAACTGTTTTTCATAAATGTTATATCTGTTGTATCTCCTTGTATTTCAACTTTATCTTGTGGATTTTTTGTTCTCTAGCGATTATTATTATTTTCGTTTCATTTGCATTTATTTTCATGTTGATTTTCTCCAGTTCCATTTGCCTTTATTTTGCATTTAAAATTTATTTTTCCGCTCTTTAGTGTTCTTGTTTCTTCCTATCTTTTGTATTTATATATTTCTTTCGTTTCAATTTTGTCGAGTAATCTTGATGTTGCTAGAAGGTCCGTGTTTTCGAATAGGATCTCGAGTTATGGCTTCTTTACTGTATCCGTTTGCTTGTAGCACTATTGTTAGGTGCTCCATTTAAGCATTGACGTATCTTGGTTCATATACCCTTAACACTCTGTTTACTAAGGTATTGATAACAATCCGTTTTTGTTTTGGATGATGGTTGGATCCATATTGTAGATATCGATTAGTACGTGTTTTCCTTTTATATACATTGTAGTCCACTTTATTATATAAGGAATTTTTCTGTTGTCTTCTATTTCCATGATGAACGGCACTTTGGGATGAAAACTGTTTAGATGGTTTAGGAAGTTCTGCAGTCCTTTTGGTACATAACTTCAGACTACAAATTTGTCATCAATATAACTCAGTCAATGATTCGGTTATTTTTCAGCAGTGTGGATGGCTTTCTCTTCAAATTTTTCAGTGTAAAAATTAGCCACAACTGGACTGAGTGAGCTTCCCATGGCGACTCCGTCAATTTGTTCATAGAATGTTTGGTCCCATTGAAAATAAGTTGTAAATGTTATTGTGCTCTGAAAAAATCACCCCTATGTTGCTGACTACTTATTCAATTGACACATTTGTAAATAATGAGATGACGTCGAAGCTGAGTAGGATGTCTGTAGGACATAAGTTGATGTCCTCTATGTCATTTATACCAACGATATCTCTCTCCCTTCCTCATCTATCCAATACCTCCTACTCTGCGCTGATGATAACCAAATTTAATCCTCCGCTCCTTCTACCAGAGCTCGTAATACCAAAACTCAACAACTCCTTGATCGTTTCTCCCGATGGTGAAGCAACTGGAGGGTTAACCTGAAACGTCAAAAGACCCAACTCATTATATTCAAATATCCCATCTACTCACGAAAATCCCACCAAACCGTCAATGAAATCAACCTTAATCTCTGGGGAGAGAGACTCGTCCCTGAGGATGAGGTTACCTAACTGGAAGTATGCTTCATGCGTACTCTTAATTTTGCGACTGAAGTCCAAAGAACTCTAAACAGAGTTAGGAGACGGGCCTTCCTCCTTGGGGCTCTGGGTGGTCGATTTGGCAGGTGTAACCCAAGGACGTTGCTACAGACTTACAAAACCTACATCCGCCCTGTAATGGATTACAGAGCTCTAAACGTTTTCTCACTTCCTCCTCGTCTCCTGCACACCGCCACGGCAACTGATAGGAGGATCCTTAGAAAAATGTCCTACCTGCCCTGGCACTTCCCATCCGACAAAATCTATGAACACACTAATATACCCACTATAATTTCCAGTTTCAAGAAGCTTCAAAGAGGATACGTCGGGAGAAGATTTGACGGCACACACGCCCAAGAAATTCTAAGGACCAAATGGACAGCTGACAGGAACATTTGGACACTGAACAGAAAACCAAAGAGGAAATTCATCCATCCCAACCTCAGGATCATTAGTGAAGCAAGCGAAGATATAGATGTCCCGAACGAGCTCCTTAGCATTAGATGATCTCGACAGACCACCACCGACGCCGAATAACCGCTCGCTGCACTGAGCCTCCCCGTCCGGGAGGCTCGTAAGTATCAAACAACTCTATACCATAAAATATCTTAAGATACTAATTACTTTCATTTTTAGAACAATAACTCCCACTGTATCCCTGAAAAGGAGAATCTTTCTCCTACCGCAGTATACCAGGAAACACCAAACAAAAAGGACAGATTAGCGAGGAGGATTTATCAGGTATGCCCCTGACTCTGCTTCGGAGCTATCAGGGAGAATCCTGCACTACCTCACGCATAGAACTAAGCGTGAGGTGTATTTAAAAGATTCCCGCCTCCCCACAACTCAGGACATTAGTTGTAATACAAAAAAAGCGAATAAGGTTTCAGTTGATACGTCGAGAAGAGTGCTTCATCCAATCCACTGAAGACGGCTGTTACAGTCGTAACGTTTGGAAGTAAAAATTAAATAAGACCACGGCATAACAGCCCGCAAATAAATTACATTGACGCCGGTCGTGAAAGCCTACATTCCTACATGTGTTCATTAACGTTCACTTTATTTCATATTTTTACTTACACAAGATAACAATAAATATTTGTATTTTCAGACCATCTACTCAAGTCGATAAATTAAATTGAAACCATTATTTATTGCCAATGAATAATGAACTATGAAATGGAAGACTTAAATTGATAGCCATTGAAGAAAAACAAGTACATTACAGTTTTTCTGCTTACACAGTGCTTCCTATGTACATATAGAAATACGGTGACAAACAATATATTTTCTTGGTATCAATTTTTCACTCGGTTGTCTACTTCCGGTCCAGGTGTGTGGAAAACTGCTTCGTTACATTCCATTGGGAAATTGAGGATCGGGATTGAGTCGGTGCCTTTAAAATCTTTTGCTTTTTTTTCTCTTGAATAGCATATATATTTGATGTATGCAATTCGCTCGAGATATGTGTTTGAAATGAACTATATGAATATGTCTCTCAAAATACAATTGCATTTATATTTTCATAAATGGATCCTGCACACTGCATAAAATAGCATTTGTTCAATAATTACAAATTATTTTAATGATATCGCTAAATTAGTGCGTATGGAATATAATTAAATCTTTAAATAATATGTATTATAAAGTTGAAAAATTAGAATTAATATTTTTATATAATACACAATAATCTAAGATATTAAATAAATTGCTTTAAAAATGTATGTCGCCTGCACTATTTTCCCTAATTATTGTGGTAGTTATCATTTGTACTTATAATGTTTGTCATTGACATTAATAACCATTAATTATCTAAATAGTAACTATAGAAAACCACTATAAGCAACCGATTAATGCTGATGTATTTTTATTTGAATTTTTTAGTTTTAAGACGTTCCATAGTGATTATTCTCAATCCATTTTACCTCAACATATTCAACCAAATAGCCTGCTGTGAGGTCTGTTGACCTGTCATTACCTGATAATGGAGTATAACTCTTGAAATGTGGTTGACCGTTTGTCTTTATTACGCTGCGTTACGGCGTAGTGCTGTTAGGAGGTTGCGGACTCTCTGCGGTACATTAAAATAATTGAATTATTTTGTTCAACGGCGATATAAAAATAATAATTATTGCACAAATTTCATATCTTTTTGAATTACCTCATAAAACGGGATCATTAAACATTGGATAATCATAAATAAATGAACAACAGAATTATTGCTATTTTAAATATTGGGGAAAATAATCAATCGGATTTGAGGATAATATATTAAATTTTTGAATATGACAGGAATAAAACTAAGGTTCTAAAAAGAAAATTTAAGTTGTGTATGCATGATGATTTGAGCAGATTTTATTTTGTGGAAAAAAAAATTCAAAGTGGGTGTAAAAAATTTCCTTTTTTTGGTTTCTTGATTGATTAATAAAGATGAATAAAAATTTAAAAGAATCTTGGTGGAGGAAAAATTTCTGTGAAAATGGACATATATAAAGATTGAATGATGAAGGAAAAATATTAGCAGGTTGAAGGAACTATTGAATGTTAGAATTTTACTATAAGGAATAAAAAACAAAAATAATAAAGAAGAATACTTTATCGAATAAAATAATATTATAATATATTTCAGGATTTTGGGAAAATGGAATTATTATAAGATAAGTTTTTTTATATTTGGCTTATTACTTTTGTAAATAAGGAAAATGACAGATCTGAAAGGAGGGTATCGTTTTTTGGGTTTTTTGCGACCCCGTACGAAATTTTTCTCACTAAAAGATATTTAAAAAAAAAATGAATTTCCCAATTTTTTTTTTCTTTAAAACGTCCCGGAACATACTTTTTTTTAATTTTGAAATCTATTTTTCGACAAAATCACAAGTACTGACAAGGACAGTTATCCACGAATTCCATTTTTTTTAGTGTTACACTTTAAAACCATAAATACTGGTATTATTACTAAAAAAATGGAAATAAAGAACTAATAATGTAAAATGGTTGAATTAGTGATGTCCTCAGTTGTCATCGAATGATAAATACAAAAATTAATTTGCAATCTATCACATAAGATGTATTGTTGTCACCACAGTTGTTATTGGTTGTATATTGCTTAAAAATAAGTTCTAACATTGGATCGCGGTTAATACAGCAAAAATCCGGAAGAAGCTTATAAAAAAGAATACGACAAGTTCATCACATGGATGGAAGGGCAAAGGTATTAATTTGAATAGCATTTCCTCTAATTTAAAATACCGAAGTTTTAATATTTCAAACAATACTAACTATACTTTTCACGTTAAATTAACAAATTATGATTGTTAAATATTTGAATAAAGCTTTTAAAAATGTGTTGGTAATATTTTATTTGACGTTACAAGGTACTCCTGTCAGAACAATAATAAAAAGGTTATTTCTGCCACAGTATAAGACTACTATAGTAGCTGAATCTTATTTGCGGTCGGATCAGTTCACTTCTGATCTAGATTACTTCAGATACAGTTTTCTTTGTAAAATAATCGGAATTTATCCGATCTGGATCACTTCCCATTTACCGATGCTGCTCCACCCGCAAAAATTGTTCAAAAGTGAACTATAGAAATGTTAAGTACAAGGGGTAATTAAATTGACATATATTATCATCTATAGACCAATCCAAAATGCTGTCAGATGAAATTCAAGATGGCCGCTGGTAGACACACAAACCCATGTCTTTCACGTAGTTAACATGAAAAGAGCAGTTTATTTTAACATATGAAACGATTGGAGATTAAAACGGACATTTTAATTTAGAATAGTTGTCTGACTAACTACTCGGGATGCATTGTTGATATTTAATGAAGTGAAAATGTACAGAAAAAATATTGTTTGTTAGAAAGAACTAAACATGCACACTACTTGTTCTGTAGTCAATTGTGGGAGTCGAAGAGGTCGTGAAACTGTTAGATTTTATAGAATACCTAGTGAACTACATTTTCCACATAAACCAGAATGGAATGGTCTCTCAAAAACCATGAAAAATATTTATATGCTGACAAACTCTTGTAGACCTTGACTTGTTCTTTGCTGTAAAAACTATGTGTGAGGACCAAATAATAGATTATGTGGAAAGCAGTAAAGCAGTCACTGATGATGGAAAGTCATCTTCTCGAGTTTTACATCAATTCCAGGAGTATTGTATATGTATTTTTTTTTATACTCTCATTATGTATGTTATAAGCTGTTATCTTTTTTCTTATTTGCTTAATATTTGAAACAGCAATTATTTTTATTTCAAACACTTTCTAAAAGCACAAAATACATCAAATAACCTTAAAACACATAAAAAATGATGTTTGCTCACGTGTTCTGGATTGCCTTATTTAAACGTTGTTTAGGTTTAAGGTATAACCTAAAAAAAATGTTTACATCTATTTGGAGAAATATTTATTTCTTATTACGAATGCTTATTCTCTATGGGTAAATTGCCTATGGACATAGCCCAATAAAGGAAAAAGAAGAAGAAGAATGCTTATACTTCTTGTTCCATATACTGTGGTTCTGTGTTAAGACATAAGTTGTTGCCATATTTACAAATTGGCTTAACAACTGAGATTTTAATAATAAATGTCAAACTTCTCCAGTTCTTGGATTTTTCAGTTTACAATTGTTAAATATTAGAGCCATTTCAAGCAGATGTATTATTTTTAAAAATATTAGTGATTTATTTTTTTCCATTACAAAGAGATTTCTTGCATTAAATATGTTTAATTTATTAATAATTTTAGCCGTCGCGTATACACCCTAAATATCAGGTAATTTAGAATTTCACACAATGGAAATTCATTTTAAGCTCATAGTTTTAATATAAAAACAAATTTTCATTTTCCTCTCTTTGATTTTCAATTTTTAGTAACATAAAAATTGTTTTTATGAGAAACCCAAAACACCCATTTAAAACGATACCCTCCTTTGTGTTGGTAAAAATTTTAAAATTGGAAATTTTAAAATGAATTTGTAATTAATGTAATTTGTCATTAAATAAGTGAGAAAGACATTTTATTTTATTATCATTTGAATACAATTTGTGGTTGAACTTACCCCAAGAAAATAATAAATAAAAAATTAAATTGGTTGATTTAAAATACAAAAGAACAGACCAATTTAATACGTACGCAATATCGGTATACCGAACGGATATAGACTTCAGAGTTCACATTTAGTAACCCACCACCTTTTTTTTTATTTTAAATAACCTGTCGAAATAGCTGTCAGAATTTTTTATACTACTACGTAAAAATTATTAATTCCAGTCATTAATTAATAAACGGAACTTCACCAGATATTAGATATTCAATTAGTCGAAAAGATGTAATAATAATATTATTGCCCCAAAAATTAAAAATTAAATATCAGTATGACCTAATTAAAAATATAAGATGCCTATTATTATACGATTTTAAAGGTTAAATTATATTGCATTGAATATGCTTATTGAAAATTGTAATTGTAGATTTAGAAGTTAAATGTATTTATTAAGAAAGAACATGGTTTTTTAATAAAAGTGCGAGCACCGGGAGATAAAGGGGAAAAATTATAAAGTGAGGAAGGTTGTGGTACAAGAAAAAGAGGAAAGGTAGTGGTGATAAAATTAATAAGGGTAGGGCATGTTCAAAATTAACAAGGGTAGGACATGTTTACAGCAAAACATGGCCTACCCTTTGTTACGTTTTTTTGTGCCAGCCTGTATTTTCATTATTCCTCTGCTCCGTATATTTTATAGTTTCATATTCGCTTGATGTTCCCCTTCTTATTTCCTTGCGTCATGTCCTTCTCTTCTCTTGGCATTCTTATAAAATGCCTTACACATGCTAATAACTTTCTATTTCTTTATCTATTGAGTACAAGTAATAAACTTTGTATATCATTATATCGCCAGTGTTTTCTAGTGAAGATTTCTTACTTGTCTCCCCTTTATTTTATAGTGGTTTTTGGTGGTTTGCTCATTGCTGGTTCCACTTCCCAAGCAGTTGTCATTTATCTGGACGGTGGTCAAGTTTTGCCGGGTCCAAGAAGACCTTTATTTATCTGGACAACTAAAGATGGGGCAGTTTGAACGGGACAGCCACATCACCAAAAAAAACAAGAAACTCTACCATAAAGGAGATAAGTTCAAAATTTTGAAAAGAAATGAAAAAAACTCTGTTTCATTATCGTCGAATAAACAAATATATCCTTTCATTTGAGTTTAATTTCCTTAATCCAAAAAAAAAGAAAGGACCGATTTTGAAATATACCATAGTTTATTTGTCAATTGTTTCTAATCACATCAAAAAAATCAACTGACTGGCGTCCAAAATTTTTTTTTTAATTTTTTAATATTTTACTTCTGATATATTTCAAATTCTATTCGTTGAACGAACCCATAATAAAATTTGAGCTTAATCACATTAATTTTTTACAACTTAAAGTATCGTTTCACCTTATTAATTTTATTCCTACCCTTCCTCTTTTTCCTGTACCACAACCTTCCTCCCTTTATAATTTTCCCCTTTATCTCCCGGTGCGCTCACTTTTATTAAACAACCATGCTTCTTTCTTAATAAATATATTTAAATTCTAAATCTACAATTACAATTTTCAATAAGGATATTCAATACATTATAATTTAACCTTCGGCCTGATGATGGCCGATTTCCGAAACTAGTTGCCAACCTCCCTTTAGCATCTTTAATAAAATTTTGTGCTACTCGACTTTGAGTTTGATTACTACAAAACTGTATATTGAGTATATTCGCATATTCTTAAACTACTCAGAATATAAACAATATTTAATATTCAAAAATATATAGCAGTTATTAAATATGTTATTTTTGTTGTTTTCCACATTAAAATTGGCTTTCAATCATGTCACATAATTAAAGTTCCAATTATTCTCCAGACTTCTGTGACATAGAAGCACCACATATCTGAATGCAAACAAAAAAGATTTTTAAAGTACTATAATAAACAATTTTCAGTCAGTCACTGAAAGCTAATTCAATACTGTTTATGTATATTTAATAATTTACAATCCTGGTTATTTGCTGAACGTAATGTAAAGGTGAGGTTTTTTATTGGGACTGCAGCAAGAAAACGAACAGTGTACTCTTATCAGTATTTAATGTCCAAGCTTTCGGGCATTGTATATGCCCATCATCAGGGAGAAACTGAGTGAGGTTGATACGTAAATTGTGGTAGGTAGAATCCAAAATGTTATAATCATTCGTCTTTTCTAGTGAATATAGTTAAAATTGTTCTTTACATTGGTTATCTTGGCATTTGTGGCACATAACATGAATTTTACGTTGATTAATAAAGGAAATATAAATTTATATGCTAGGTTAGTTAACACAGAGATATTACAATATAAAACTTTTTTTTTAAATTAAAATTAAAATACACATAGGAAACTGTAACTGCTCTTCGGTTAGTTACGGTCTACTTTTGCGCTTTAGACCAGGTTTCGGATTGTCTGGGGCACCACCTTCCGTTTATAGTGTGAAGGCCACTGCACGGGCAGCATCAGTTGAGAAAGAAAATACTCCAGGGGTCGTTATGGTATCGACCAAAATCACTGGCGGCCAGAAGATCGGTCTTTACTTGCCCTACTGGGTTAGAGTACCTGGATATTAGCTGCTGGGATGTTAAAATAAAAATTTTATTATTACCAAAATTCCGGCGAAGCAAAAGGTGTCTAACGGATGATACAGGCACGATTGGCTTGGCGGCGTGGGTAGTCGGACTGACGGTTCTGGACTCCGGATATAATTTAAGTTGCCTTCAACTTGACCTGTCTCTAAAGGTCGACGGACTGCACTGCTGCTCCAATTGGGACGGCCACAGCAATGACTTCTGGCTGGTTTGAATTGCCCGACTCAATACGAACTTCGGCGGCTAAGAAGCAGAGACGAGAGTGTCTCCATCTGCCTAGCGAAGGTTCAACTGGTACGACTCGCCTTTTATTCACAATTTTAAGCTAATTTTACTCCATTGCCGTGCGCGATTTAATTTATATATTTTAAATTATACGGAAAAAAGTAACTTTGTTACAAAATAATACTTAAATTCAACATGCAATTAATTAATTAATTGTATGTTGAATTTAAGTATTGTTTCCTATGTGTATCTTAATTTTAAATTAAAAAAAAATAATTGGTCGTATCTATATATTTTAATTTTAATTTAAAAAAAGTTTTATATCGTACTATCTCTGTGTTAACTAACCTAGCATATAAATTTATATTTCCTCTATTAATCAACGTAAAATTTATGTTATGTACCACAAATGCCAAGATAACCAATGTAATGAACAATTTTAACTATATTCACTAGAAAAGACGAATGATTATAACATTTTGGATTCTACCTACCATCATTTACGTATCAACCTCACTCAGTTTCTCCCTGATGATGGGCATATACAATGCCCGAAAGCTTGGACATTAAATACTGATAAGAGTACACTGTTCGTTTTCTTGCTGCAGTCCCAATAAAAAAACCTCACCTTTAATAATAAATCTATTCTAAAGTTTTAAATTTTTGAAATAAAACCAAAATGTAGCGTTAATAGTTATTTAACGAACAAGTGCATTAATAAAGGCGATTAACGAAATAATCTGACGTTAATGTTCGAAATTGTTAATCGACATTTTAATTCACGAGTTCTTTACGGAACTTTTCCGTCGGTCGTACTTTTCAAAAATAAAGAGATCTTATTTAAAACATATATAAAATTTTACGAGAATATAACAATAAAATAAATAAATAATGACATACAATGACAGATAGTACTAACACAGCTGCTTGATTTCAAATGTCACTGCCAATATAAATGTATAAGAGCGGTGTACATTTGGGTTATATATAATAAAATTGTTAGAATACATTATAAATGCATATTTATTATTATAAAACTATTAATTACATAATTTGATATATATAAAAAAATCATAAAAAGACGTATCATACTTAACAAAAAATATTTTCAATTATACACTGTGTTTTATTTATTCTTATATGAAACTATAATTATATTCAATTTAATTTTCTGCTTAAGTTTCATGACCCATTTCTACTCTATGTTCTATAGTATACAGGATGTGTCACAACGAGTTTAAACTATCTGTATGTTGAAAACTGCTTACACAATATTTATCAAAATTTATATACAAGTGTATGTCGTTGTGCCACATCTAAATAAAACATCGTCAATTTCCGGTCTATACACGGTTTTACGAAAGTAACGACCAACTTTAAATGGAACATCCTGTGTTTTTTACATTTTTATAAACTTCCTGTGAAGTAAGTTTAACCAATTGCCTCAGCTAAACAACTATTTGAAATCAGCTTCTCAAAACTTATCTAAAAATGTAAAAAAAATACAGGATGTTCCATTTAAAATAACTAGGTCGGAACACCCTGTCTAGACCCAAAAGTTCAAAATATTTTCTTTAGATATGGCACAACGATAAACCCTTGTATACAAATTTTCATAAATATCGTGTAAGCAATTTTCAATATACAGATAGTTTTAGCTCGTCGTGACACATCATATAATGGGTAAAGGGAAAGTATTGTAATCTGATAAGATGTATAAATTTTCACTTTTTATTACGTTTTTAGGATCCCTAAGTCCAAAAAAACTTGTTTTTTGAACAAGGTATGTATATGTGTGTATTCCTATGTTTTCTTTAAAACAATACTACACATAATTAGCAGGGAAATGTTATGTTGGCTACAACCCATTTTTATTTTTGTTTTATTACAAGAAAACACATATTTCATTGACAGACAGTGATAGTTCTTAAGCTCCAATTTCACATTTTGGCCACGTGGTGCATTATCGTGACACGAGAATCCTTCCCGGAAAATTTTTTTCGAACAATTCTCCCTCACGATAATCCTTTCCTGCAATAATCCTTCCCGAATATAATACATATTGACCTAAGATAGGATTATCGTGGGAAAAGACTGCAGAATTTTCCGGGAACTATTGTAACAGGAAAGATTGTCATCTTGAAAACAAAATTATAACCTACTTGGTTCTGACTTTTTGCCCTACAATCTCGAATTACCCTGTATTTTTATAAAATATAGATATTTGCTTAAATAGTATCACCTTATCTTAGTGACTTCGAAGTTCCGAGTATAACAAGATATTATATGGATTTTATGTACTTAAGGGCTTTTGGGCAAATCTTGAAAATGTCGTATTGCTTTATACCCCTCAGTTGTTCGTGTGTACTCTTGTTTGAAGACTTCGCAAGCCGCTATGTTCCCCGGAGTCGCACCGGGAACAGTATCAGAACAGAGTTTCTCGATATTCCCAAGCTAGTGCACTTTCAGACTATTGGGAACAAAAAATTCGGAACGTACTTCAAAAGTATCTTTTGTTTAATTTTGAATTGAAAGCTAAAGTATATTAGTTAGAAAGTAAAAGAAAAAAATTAATTATTGAGCCACTTGAAAGACAATAAAAATATGAAGCTCTACAAATAATTAATTTGTTTATATTATGCTTGAATACAATATTAACATCAAACTTAATAAAAAAATATTAGAAATTTTTTCTTTATATTATTGGATCTATCTATAAAAACAGAAATAATATATCAAAAATTCTACTCGTTCCGAATAACGTAGACCCTAAACTTGGGATGAAAATAGTGTAATTGCAACAAGGTATAATGGATTTCTGAATTCGTTCGATATTTATTTCATCACAACTTTACTCTATTAAACTTTCCAAATATTACGAAGCAACTTTCTAATACTCTCTTACAATGTAGTCGCTTGGACCTCGTTGGCCCAATAAATATGAACTCCATAGGGATGAAATACTCCCTATGGAATTTATCATAAGCGTACAATGCAAGTAAACAGGGTAAAATTAAATATTTTAAAGAAATTTGTTAATTATTGAATTTTTTATATAAAAACTAGTAGCAGCAATTGAAATATAACCAATTTTGTTATAATAAATTAAAGTACACCAATGAAGATCAAAATGTCTTTACTTGGATATACCGAAAATTCAGGAGTTTGTAATAAAAGCGCGAACACTGACTGTCACAAAAAATGGCGAGAGATGTCCTCAGCCTCAGTGAAAAGAACAACTTTGAATGAAAGTATGATGCCTATAATATATATTGTGCTCCCTTATAGTGCTTAGTCGTTGAGAATGTCTCAGTGATAAGAGCACCTCGCTCAGTCCTATTCTCCTTAGGAGATTTAGATTGTCTGACGGTTTTAGATTCTATCTGATATGCTCCTAGATATTGGGCACTTAGGTTTTGCAAAGCAGTGCATTCTGAGAGTATGTGTATTGCGTTTTCAACCTCTTCAGTCACAAAATTTGCATTCTTCTTGTTCTGCTAGTCGAAATTTCTTAAGATGTCCTCTCAGCCGGCAATGCCCTATTAGAAGTCATGTTATTATGCAAAGCCTATTTTTACTCAGGATGATACATTCTGTGGACCTCTTCTGGTTATAATTTCCCTGAATAACTTTCGCTTGTCTCATTCCTTGTAGATTACTCCAGTGATTGGATCTTTTTAGTTCTTCCAGTATCATGCTGTTACTGATCCCACAAAAGGGTTCAGGCCCCTGAAATGGTGCTTCAGCCCCTTTATTGTTTACCTAGAACTATTAGCAGACTACAAGAAGACAAGTAGCAGAATATACTAGGACTATAACACGAGAAATTTGTGACAACATTGACTGGAACTGGAATCAGTATGCGAATAAGCAACACTAGAGACATCCTTATGGAGAAGTTAAAAAGCCAAACCAGGATATACTCTACTTAGTTAAAAACCTCTACTAGGCTCAAAAGTGACATACGTAAGATAATAAATATGGATTGATAGAGCACTACTAAAAGATTTAGGCAAGATAGCCTCAACAGAAGTCAACAATTCAAAATTATTATGGCTGAAATGTTTATCAAATATAAAACCTTCACACACTATATTGCAGAAGGTAATATAAATGCTAAAACAGACCCGATACAGAATATCTCTACTCGAGGACAATGTTACTCTACGTCATGGAGACAAATAAAATGACTTTAGAAGAATATCTAGCATAAACCTTCAGCCCAATAACGACAGACAAGAAGACATTGTCCCTCCAAGCAAGTGACCGAAACTATTAAGGGCCTTTCAAAGTGTAAATCTTCACAAGAAACATCATGTTATTAATTGTTGACTGAAAATTGTTGACATAAGACAATCAATTAGAACTAACACATTAATTTCCTTATCCATTAACATTACTCCTTTGACCTCGAATATATCGAGTTCCATGCCGAATTTTAAAATTTAAACTTCGTTACAACTTGCGTCTTGACGAATTCTAGTTATGTACAAATTTTCATGTCAATCGTCTGTATGGAACTACTCAAAATCTCGGTGTCACTTTTTGCAATTTTTGAAACAAGATTACTCTTCATGAAAGTAAGACGAAAATGATAGTGCTACACAGATATCTCCGAAATACATCAAGAATTCCAAATCAAACACACCAACATCCCCCAAACTTCATTGAAGTATCTTGACTACCACCTCAATAAAAGGCTCAACCGTGCGACCCATATAAATCAAGAGACTAAAGCTTTTTTAAAAATAATGTACTCTATTGCAGGTTGACATAACAAGTTTAATGTAGAAAATAGATTTCTCATCCACAAACAAGTTAGGCCAATCCTAACATTAGAATATCTAAGTTGCAAATAGTGAAGATCGGGTGTTTGAGGCTGTTCCTCAAAATGACTTAGACAAACAAGAATGCGGGAACTTTATGAAGAGGCCTCTGTGTGTGCGTAATATCAGGGCATACATCACAAAAAACAATTTTTATCGATATCACATAATATAACCTTGATGTAAGAAGAAAAAGACTGCGCCATAAATATTTATTATATTTACATTTCCAGATCAATTAAACTAACCTGTCAGCACTGAGATTACTAAACACTGAACGGCGCTTACCGACTATGGCCAATTCCAGTCGGACGGTATACTGATGGCCATTCTGGAATTATTGTATTATCTGTGTGACAATGAGGTGCAAAAGTCTTCCACTTTTTTCCATTGGTGCTGCAGATGGCGAAATGTAGTGTCTGGGTTGTCATCGTTGAAAGTACTAGGTTACTGTTCTAGATGTTCTTGATAAATCTGATTAATACAGGTGATACCCGGAGAACTTCAAATTTAATTGGATGAAGGCTGCTGTATTGCTTTTACCTATTTTTTAAAATTAACGGTCATTGACTAAGAATTTAAGTAAGTAAAAAACCGATGAAAGAGTGTTTATTTCTGTAAAGGCTTTATTTATTCCAAGCTTTGTCAATGGCTGGGCCTATGCTGTGGATTACTAAAGAGTTTTTTAGAGATTGGTTTGTTATATATGAATTATTCTGTGGCATTTCTAAACGGTTGAACTCAACTGACGAAACACAACTGTGTAGTCAGGAATTGTATTTAGAATTAGAGCATTTTTTTGTAAACTGATGATTTCAAGAAGTTTTAACAAAAGACTAATTGGTCTATTTTATGTCTCAAAATTGAGATTATTACCTGGTCTCGACACAAATGTAATTTTGGATTTTTTGACGTTTTTACTGGTTCAGTTACAGCTAAAAAATGATAGAAAAGTTAGAGAAACAGAACAGGGCTAACCTAATTACGGTACAAATATTAAAAGAGTTAAAACTTGACTTTAGGAATCTTATGTATATGGGGCGAATTAAAGGATGACATATATCTGGGGACTACGAATTGATTTGTATCATTGAAATTAACTGAAGAAAAGCCAGAAAAGAAAACTGACAATAAGTTTTGTGTCAAAAGTACCTCCTACCACGGATGAAGTGAATGAACTTGTTGAGTACTGCAATACAAATAGAATGGAGCTACTTGTAGGGTGTGGGGGATCACAGATGTTAACGGTAGAAGGAAGGCACTTCTAGAATTTGCTGCATAAAACAATCCAGAAATTACAAATAGAGGTAATAAACCGACCTAGGTAACTAAAACAAGAAGGGAGATCATTGACATTACACTAGGCACTGTAAGGGTCTGCTAGTGATTGAGGAAGTGGTAAGTCTCATGGAAGGATTCGCTATCAGACCGCAGGCATAACATACATGCTGGGTGGGAAAATCACGGAGGAGAGGACATACCACAACCCCAGGACCTGCGACTGGGAATATTTTAAAAAGCATCGCAACCAGGCAATGGAGGAATGACCCCCAAAACCAAAAAACTCTTGTTAAGTTGAGATGGTGGCGGAATTCCTGACACACACTTAAGTAAAGCATGTAAAAAAATTTGATGTGACCAACACATGACCTCTCGCCATTTTTGAATCAAAAATTTACAGGTTGACACAAAAAAGTATGAAAAAAAATTATTTTTTTGTAAATCTGGCAACAATGGCAAAAGTTTCGAAAATTTTAATGAGATGAAAATAAACTGTAGGGTATACAAAATATATGTGTAAAACTTTATTGCCGTTTTGTATAATAATGGCGTCATCACCCATAACAACTGCCACTTTCGGTTGTGCGATTGGCACCAAAATCTAATCAGATCTAATCTAGGGTCTCAGAATCCTGTATGCAAAATTTCAAATTTTTTCATTCAGTAGTTTTTGAGTTATCGTTACTACAACATCCATCCAAACACACACACACACTAACACACACACACACACTAACACACACACACACACTAACACACACACACACAGACATCGTCGCGAAAATATTAAAATCGTATTCTAGGGACCCTAAAACGTGTTTATTCATTGAAAACTCACTACCCAATTTTTAGCATGATTCCTATACCTCTCTTATCTGAAGGGCGAGAGGTAAAAAACCTATAAAGTTAAAGAAAGAGAACCGAGACGCGGATTGGTGGACTAGGAAACTATCTAAGAAAAGAAATGTCCACAGACTTTTTAACCAATCCAAAATAACAGGCAACTGGGAAGATTATAAGACATCCAGAAGGGAATACGACTAGGCCGTATTGAATTCAAAGGTTAATTCCTGGAAAAAATTCTGTGAGAATAAAGAGAGTATTCCTGAATGCTTCAGAATTAGTAAAATACTGCAAAGCGAAAAGCAAGGATGTATTGGGAGTATGCTAGCACTTTAGACTTGTTATTAAACTAACACTTCAAAGGTTGCTTACTTAAGTCAAGAGGATAGTAACATGGGGGCCCAAGTAGCAAGGGCCACAAAGCAGGACTTGAAATTGACAAACAAAGTTGCAAACAGAAATAAACTTGAATGGGCTCTGAAAAGTTTTCATCCATGCAAGACAGCTGGACCGGATGGCATATTTTCGGCCCTTCTTCAGAAGAGACATGAGGAACTAGAATGCCGGCTGTGCCAACTACTCCATGCCCGCCTAGCATTGGGGTATGTATCAGGAAAAACATAGTTTAAACAAAATTTCTACCCTAAACAGGATAAATAAAATCATTAATGAAGTTAAATAACATCAAATTCTGTTCTACACAAATTAGTAGTTATATTCCGTTATAATTAAATTTGATGGTTTTTTATTAATATTCATAATCTTTAATACCATACATATATATAAATAAATAATATCTTATCCTTTGCAGACAAAAAACGTGACTACACACATGGAATTAAGTATAATAGTATCGAAGCCGGGCATTTCGAGGTTTCGAGAACCGCTTATCAACTTTTGACGTACGTATGTTTTCATATTTCTTCTATGTTCGAAAAGGCAGCAGGTCAAATTTCGAGTGATGAACGGCTTTTCATGTTTTTGTAGGAAATACCTCTTGTTATGATTTTTTTCTTTTAACACCAACGAATTCTGGGCTAGGATATATTTTAAACCCGAAGAGATATGTATGAAGTTTTTATGGCGTTGCGGGAAAAATATGAGTACTTGGATATTTTATTCATTAAATGAGTTGAGGGAAAAAAGTTTCTCAAGTAATATTGATAAAAATAAACGGCGTGATAGATCCAATAATAATGTACGCCGTAAAATAATAAAATGTACAAAAAAATAGAGAATACTACAAAGAAATATAATGTTACACTTTCATCTTTTTTTCCAGTTGGACAATAATATAATTTTTATGTATCTTTTGTATCTTCTTTTTTCTCGCATAATTATATTATTATTTCACGTTACCACTAGAACATAATAAAATTTTTTTATATGTTATAATCGAAAAAACTATTTGAGCTACGAAAACTCTCGAGGGAAATTTTTCTGAAGAACTTTTTAACAAACCAATTTCTAATGCTAACTTTCTTTTTACTATTACAGATATTGCTTTTCAGGCGGTGAAAGTTTAAAAAAAAATTATGCCGGTAAAAAAGTATGATTGCGAATTCTATAGCTAAGTTCGTTAAAAATATAATTACCTGAAAAGCTGAGAAAATTTTCAATAGTAGATTAAAATTTTCTTTAGAAATAAAACGCTCACTTGCGTATTTCATTTCCTTTACTTTGAAGTGTATTCTACAATTAAATTTTACAACTAAGTTATACTGAAAAGGTCAAAAAGTAAAATAAAACTGTGACGGCATAAATTCAAAATACTCTCACTCAAAGGCGAGTTTCAAAACCGTATCGCCAAGTTTCTGAAATCTATGAAGGTGGATGGAGAGATTTTGAACAGTCATTAATTTAATTGGGTTAAGTGAAGGTCTGAAAGGTGGCTCAATGGCGGGGAGAAATATCGGGAGTTACCCACGGCAAAGAGGGTTATTGGTGGAGATCGGAGCTTTTATGCAACGGCTGCTATCGTTTTGCCTTCGCTGGGCCGTTGTTCGAGAAATGTTGTTTGGATTAATCGAATTTTATACTTTGTTAAAAGGCGGTCCGGCTGGTCAGCGGTTTCGAATCCGCTTCTCTATATTTAAAGGAAAATCAAATCAAATTTCCGCAGAATGCCTTCTGTACTGATGAGAAAAGAGGAAAGTAATCGCTCGCGGATTTCTAGAAGACAGAATTGGACTTGATCCGAAATTTAAATAAATGTTTAAGCCGAATCAATTTAACTATATATATCAAAATATTAATAACAAATATGGTTTGTGACCAACATAATGATTTCCCGCTATGTACGTGTAATATTTTTTTTCTTTTAAGAAAGATTTATTAGCATAATAATATCTAGAGTTTCTCAATGTTTGTAAAAGTTTAGTTGTAATGGAATTTGATAACAATGGCAAACGGTACGAAGATTATACCGTAATGTAAAAAAACACTTAGTATTTAAACTTATTCCAATAAATATTTTTGCTCGTTAGAACAAAAAAATGTTTGGTGAAAATTTGGTTAAAATTGGTATATTTTACAGCTGATAATTTTTTGTGTAAGAATAGTAAATGGTATGTAAATAAAAGTGTATTTGATTTTCTGTCAAATGAATAGAAAAAGTGAAGAGTTATTTTATAATCATATCATTTTTTTGTTAAATTAATATTACATTCGATAAGAGAGATAATAAATTTACATGTTCTGCAAAGCATAATTTTGTTATTCCAACTTCACATGGGCTACTGAATATCTAGAAGAATTGCTAAAAACTGGTGGATTTCTGCATTATAAATGATTTTCTCCACGACCATTACTGAATGTATGAATTCCGAGACCATTTTTAATAATAGAATAATAATAATATTGTAATAATAATAATAATGTCTTTATTAACCAACGTTACATAGTACAAAAATAGAACAAAAATAAGAACAGGAAAAATGGTTATTGGTTAAAAGGCGCAAGATCAGCATAGCTGTTCTTCCTCAAGAGCCTGAATATTTTTAAATTAAACTTAAGACATAGTTATTTAACAAGATCAAAAATATATAAAAAAGAAAAAAAAAATAAAAATTTTTTTTTAAAAAAACCTGAAAATTTAGTATCTGCCTATACCATGAAAAAAAAAATAAAAAAAACAGTTACCTTATATACCACATTGGTCGTTATAAAGCATTTGAAAAACTTTACATTTAAATTTATTGATATTCATATCCTTAAACTCTTGCGGTAGTTTGTTATAATTTGAAACCATATGGAATCGAAATGATCTCTCAAATATCGCTGTTCTGTGTTGAGGAATAGAAATAGTGTTTTTGTGCCTAACATTGATATTGTGAATATCACTTCTGTATCGTATTTTATTTAACAGATAAGGGGGTTGTCCTGTTTTAATAACTTTGTGGAATAAGGATAAGGAATGTAACTTTCTTCTATTCTCCATAGATAACCAATGATTATAAGCGAGAGTATGAGATATTCGATCATATTTTCTTATTCCAAAAATTAACCTTAAACAAGAATTTTGTAATCTTTGAAGCCTCTTTTTATCAAACACACTCAAACATGAATCGTAAACATAATCGCAATGATTTGCATGAGAGAGCACCAATGCATCACAAAGATTACTTTTTAGTTTAGAGGTTAGGACATGCCTATTAGGATAAAGAACTTTAAGTTTTGCATAAGCCTTTTGTAACACATACGAAACGTGGTCAGAAAATCTTAGTTTTGAATCAATGATGACTCCAAGATTTTTAGTTTTTCCTACAGATGTTAAAACTTGATTATCTATTTTTAATGTTATTTCGTCTGAATCTAAATTGGTATATATAGAGAAGAGTAACGGTCCAAGAATTGACCCCTGTGGTACACCTCTTTTAATAAAACCTACGTTAGATAGTTGTCCTTGATAGAGTACTTGTTGAGTTCTGTCCTTAAAGTAGTTCTGAAAGAGATCAATTGCCGAATCACTTAAACCAATGAATTTCAGAATGACAAATAACAACTCATGATTTAGCATATCAAAAGCTTTGCTGTAATCCAACAAAACTAGAACACCGCACTTTTTCCTATCTATTTCAGTTAAAATATCATCAACAATATTTAATAAAACAGTTCCACAACTGTAACCTGCTCGGAATCCAGACTGTTCATAGGGAATTATTGAAAATCTATTTAAATGTGAATTTAACTGGAATTCAATTGCTCTTTCTAATATTTTAGATAAGGTGACTAAAACAGTTATAGGGCGCAAATCATCCAAACCAGATGGAGCATTAACTTTAGGAATTGGAGACACTAAACCATCTTTCCAACATTTAGGAAATACTGATTGGGTTAAACATATATTTATTATATGTGTAAAATAAGGTAGTAAATGGGGACATAAAAAATTTATAAGTGAAATATTAATGCCATCCAATCCAGTAGCTTTTGTTTTGATTTGCAAGATGTACGCCGCTATCTCTGTTTCTCTGACAGGCTGAAACTCGAATTTCATTTCAAAATTGGTTTTAAAATTATTTTTATAAAAGTTTAATGTATCTTTATGTGGCTGATTACTCGTACTATTTGTAGATAAAAAGTAATTATTAATACTATTTGAATCCATTTGAAAATTGCAATTAGTTAAATCTTGTATTTTTGTAGCAGTTATATTAAATTTTTTCAATACTTTCCATTTATCTTTGTTATTACATGATTGCAAGGTGTGCTCTAAGTATGCTTTTTTTCTGTTCTTATTGCTGTAGTGATATAATTACGAAGATCTTTAAAGTAATTCCAATGAACAATACTGTTAGTAGATTTAAATTTCGCTAATGCCTTTTCCCTTAGTTTTTGCATAAACTTGATATTAGGCTAAATCCATGGAGAAAATGGTTTCGAAAATCTTGATGCTTTCATTGGAGCATGTCTATCAAATAGATTTAAGATAGAAATATTTAAAAAATTTAATTTATCATCAATATTTTCAATATCATAGATACGTTTCCAATCAAAATTATACAGATCATAATCAAAGTTATCTTTATTAAATGACGAAAAATCTCTATGTTTTATAAACTGGTGGCTGCTTAGAAATGTTTTGATCTACAATAATATCAGTTATGTTATGATCAGATCTAGGGAAATTGTAATTATTATGACCTAAAATTTTTTGATTATTATCAACTATAATGTGATCTAATAAAGTCCTAGATGTTGGAGTGATTCTTGTTGCTTCAATAACAATTTGCTTAAGATTTAAATCAGTAAATAAATTTCTATATTGAAGGGCAAAATTACTAGTTAACAAATCAATATTCATATCACCCACACAAATAAAATTTTTAAATTCCATCGATAAAGTGGAAAGAACATCTTCAAAGTGTTCTAAAAATATATTAATATCCATATTCGGTGGACGTTATATACTACCTAAACAGATTTTAGAAGAAGGACATTGGACAGAAATCCAGAGTTGCTCGAAAGAAGGGCTTTCTAAATGTGCGTACACTATTTTTTTAAATTTTAATGTATTTCTAATATAGAAACAGAGACCACCACCTCTTAACTCTCGGTCTTTTCTAAAGATATTGTACCCAAGAACAGTAATTGAATTATCTGTTATATATGGACTGAGCCACGTTTCTGTTAAAGCAAAAATACCGTAGTTTTTTACCAAAATTAAGTTTCTAACAATATCAATTTTAGGCAATAATGAACAAATATTTAAATGAACAATTTTCAGTTTTTTAATTTTCATGGCATATAACTTGGTACTATTCCACCACAGAAAATAAAATTGATTAACAAAAGTTTTAATTGAGATTCAAGAATAAAAATAAAAATATACTTGTTTTTTTCTTTTTTCTCTTTTCATTTATTTCGGCTTCTTAAATTGCGCTGATTATCAGGACTGTAGTTGATCTTGCGTTTTTTTTGTTTAGGTGATTTATGTAAACATTCACATTCTAGAGTCTGAATATTTATTCTAAAACACTTGCTTCTTATGTACTTTGCATGTATTTTCATTCTTTATCAAGGTAAATAATGGATATTCTATAATCGAACTAAACGATATCACTGTCAGATATAAAATGGCGACGGTAATAATTATTTTCAAACAAGTTTTAATTCAAACAAAATAATGAGTGAAAAATCAAGTGAAATTATGACAAAACACCAATGCACCAGATTTTAATTTCGGTAAGTGTGCCATAACACTATAAATATTACTACAATGTAATACAAATATGTCAACAAATAACTTGTGCTCAGATTGAATTTAATTTTCATTCAAACATTTTGATCGTGGAGAAAATATAGTCTGTTACTCGGTTATAACGAAAAAATTCAACACTCGTGGTTCCTTACGCTCGCTAACGCACGCGTTTGGAATTTTCCACTCGTGTCGAATTTTTCATTCTAACCTTGTTACAGAATCTACTATTTTCTACTCCTATTTTATAATACGCTAATTAAAAGACTTATACCAGTTTCATAATGAGATTCATTATGAAACTGGTTTTCATTAAGATACAGCTCTTTCAGCCAATAGAATCGAATTATTTTTAGCAAAGTAGGCGGTTATTTTGATAGTATACATTTTTCAGCGGATAGAATCGAGTTATTTTTTAGCGAAGTTGACAATTATTTTGACAGCTGTCAAAATATTTTAAAGTGTTTAAAATCGATAAGAAAAAAGGACCTCGGTGATTTTAGCACCCGGCCGGCCAGCACCAAGCTTATACCGAAGTAATGTTGGCTCACGGTCGGCCAACTCCAAGCGGCACTTTTTCACCACGGTAAAATACTTTCACAAATTCACTCTACCGATTTAGGGTCTACTCATACAAAATTTCTCGTTTTATTAATTTGTTTACATTTTTTGTGGCGTTGATAATAGGCGGCCAAGAACAAGAATTAGCTGATTACATAGAGAAATGGAAGGACCATTCAGACAAAATTTTTCGTTTACATACATCTCCCCCAAAGGGCCAGCTTAAAGAATCTAAAATTTGATTTTCGTAGCGGTCGAACAAATTTCAATATTTTTTTTCGGGGGTTGAGAATAGGTGGCCACGAACAAAAATTAACTGATTACATAGAGGAATAGAAGCACTATTCAGACAAAATTTTTCGTTTACATAGATCTCCCCGAAATGGCCAGCTTTAAGAATCTAAAATTAAATTTTCGTAGCGGTCGAAATAATTTCAATATTTTTTTAGGAGTTTGAGAATAGGAGGCCACGAACAAAAATTATCTGATTAAATAGCGGAATGGAAGCACTATTCGGGCAAAATTTGTTCGACCGCTACTAAAATCTAATTTTAGATTCTTGGAGCTGGCCCTTTGGGGGAGATGTACGTAAACGAAACATTTTGTCTGAATGGTCCTTCCATTTCTCTATGTAATCAGCTAATTTTTATTTTTGGCCGCCTATTATCAACGCCACAAAAAATGTAAACAAATTAATAAAACGAGAAATTTTGTATGAGTAGACCCCAAATCGGCACAATGAATTTGAAGTATTTGACCGTGGTGGAAAAGTTCCGCTTGGAGTTGGCCGGCCGTGAGTCAAGATTACTTCGGTATAAGCTTGGTGCTGGCCGGCCGGGTGCTAAAATCACCGAGGTGAAAAAAGGTTAACTTATTAATACAGGGTGTGTACAAATTAGCGGATAAGCTATACGTCATTCTTCTATCGTTTCTGAATCGAAAATTTTAATGCGAAAATGTTGTATCACGCGTCGTTTACCTTTAGGAACCATTTAAAAGAAACATACATTTGGCAACACTGTAATTTCATAATACTGTAATATAAGGTCTTGGTAGATGGTTCGAATAGGAACCACATTCGAATACAAACTTGTTTTAAGACCTCGTTGCCTAATGTGTTTTTCGTGTTTTTTATGAAAAAATTTTAAAAACTAGAATTTAAAATAAAAAAAAAATAAAAAACGTAACATGTTTGAAAAAATATGATTGAAATTCGTCCCTATTCGACATGTGACATATCTCTATTGAGAGATATCGAATAGAGACGCTTATTTTTATACTAAAAATCTGAATTTTAAGCATCTCGTGAAGACGCATGAAGCATATTACAACATTTTCGCATTAAGATTTTCGATTCAGAAACGATTGAAGAATGTCGCCACGTGTAGCTTATCCGCTAATTTTTACACACCCTGTATATTCTAAAAAGGTTACTAATTAATATATGTTGTGAAAAAAGTGTTTAGAATTACACCCGTAATGGTAGATGGGCAATATGGATTAAGTAAAAAGTATTTCTTTTCATTGTTATATAAATATTTTTTTTTTTCATTTAAGATAATTAACATATGAAAGTCTTAAAATAAATATGTTTATCGTTTAGTAGTGGGAGTAGAAAAAATAGCGTATGCAACTCTCATGTAATGGTCATGAATACACTCGCATGTTATTTACGAAACTCACTTGCAGCTCATTTCGTATCCTACAACATGCTCGTGTATTAATGGCTATCATTACATTATCGTTGCATAATATACTATACTGAAATGGTAGAAAAACCTTGTTCTTAACTGGAAATTTAAATAGCTTAATATATTTATTTATTTTACAAGTTTAGATAATAAAACTCGTTAGTATTGAAACAAACTCATTTTAGCAAATATTGCTAGTGCGACCCTGCCAATATCCCTAAAAATAAATTGAGGATATTCTGCAAACGGATAAAACATATAAAAAGTAGTCGTACAAAAGATATGCCATTTTATAATGCAAATATTCAGCCTCAAAGGCATTTTATTAAAGAATTTCAATAGTGCTGAAGGAAATAGAAAATTCACTTCTTTTTCTTTAAAAAGGATACAGAAACACTTTTATGACTAAGACCTAAGGAATTTTGTACATTCAAAGTCTTGTGATGTTGATAGTTTTATTTGTAAAATATCAGATCTTCTGGTATTGCTAGATAATTTATTTTCACTTCAGTATTTTTAAATTAACAAGCAAAGTTTATGTAACAAAGTTACTAGAAATACATTTTTATGTGTATAAATAATGATATACGAAAATCTCTTACTTAAGAAATTTAACAAACAAAATGAATCCGAGGTTACAACTAAACAAAAGAAAATCAAATAAAATATTCGCGCCATTACAAAATGTGACTTACAACTAGGAACAAATGAATTAAATGTCATTTTTATAACAAACAAATATAACACTTAAAATATTTTTTATAAAAATGATTGATAGTCACGACACCTATCGTAGGATGGTGGGTACCTACCGGACTAGTTATTTAATAGGATAAATCCTCTGTAAAAACGACTAACCAAGTACAACTTGGTACCAGCAGATTATGGAAGCCATCCGCGATCATAATGCCTCCGGGGAAGCGGGCACTACGCAATTAAATTAAAAACAGAGAGAGTAAGTTTTTGAAGCTATACACTCCGACCATTACCATACATGTTTCATCAGTGTGGTACTTTCTCTGTTTTTGATTTAATTGCGTCGTAGTCTCACCCCTCTAAGGCATTATGATGGCGGATGGGTTCCATCTTCTACCGGCAACAAGTTGTACTTGGTTAGTAGCTTTTACACAGGATTTTATCCTATCAAGTGACTAGTCCGTTTGGTACCCACCACCCTACGATAGATGTCGTGACTCTCTATCATTTTTATAATAAATATTTTAAGTGTTACATTTGTTTGTTACAAAAATGACATTTAATTTTTTTTGTTACAAGTTGCAAGTAACATTTTGTAATGGCGCGAATATTTTATTTTTTTTTTTATTAAAAATCCAATTAAAAATAATATATCAATTTGTTTCATTTTCATAAAACATTTATTTACTTTGGAGTTTTATTTATTTCTTTATTAATAAAATTTACAATATATCATGTATCAATTCAATTAAGGGGAGTTAGAAAAAGGGCAAAGAACAGAGAAGAGGAAGAAGAAGGCCAAATTAGAATGGAGAATCTGGAAGAGAATAATATAAATGAGACTAATGAAAATAATATCGAATAAAACCCAGGACAACCTGGGATGAACAAAGAAAGGAATAAATCAAGATTTGGGAGAAGAAGGACAAATAAGGTTAGAGTAAGAGGACAATGAAGAAGAAAGTTAAGATAATCTTGGATAAGAAAATGACAAGTAAAAATGGTTACATTAGTAGGTATAAGTAAAAGATTTCTGTTGGACGGCAAGTAACTAAAGTTAAAATTGAGTTTTACAAAAAGAAGTATTTTCGTTTCTCACTTTTATTTCTATTTACCTGTACGCAGTTTTTTTTGCACCAGTTCTTAAAAATTATAACGATATGACTTCGTTCCAGCAAAATGGCGCCACAGCTCATACGACAGGTTATTATTATTTATATTTCTTTTTGAGTACCTTAATACCCGTATTTACTTACACAATACCCAGGACCGTTTCTAGGTGTTCTGCCGCCCTAGACGAGAGAAAAAATGACACCCCCTCTTTTTTACTACCCTAGCCTACTATCATTGATCTCCTCGGCATCCTGTTCTCTACCACCACCTGCATCAAAACACAACGCATTACAAATCTCCTATTATACTTAAAAATAATTAAACTAAGGAGACTGGAGACAAGTGCAAATGCATTGGGTATAAAAGAACTTGTATTTAAAATCAAACCGTATAAACATTAAAACACATGAAACATTAAATAACCAAATTAAGCATTGTCACTGTTTATGAGATTTTATGTAAATTTTAATTTTTCATTTGTAACGTCAGTGGCGTTTTGTGTTTATCAATTCATCCTCTTAATCCAATAGTATTTTCCTTGCCTTTATTTTAGCAAAGTTTTTAATAAGGACTCTAAAGTCAAGCTGGTAAGCAAGGTCTTTTTCTATTGAAATTGTAGCTAGTTAAACGAGTCTCCCTTGACTCATAGAACTGCGTAGATAAGTTTTTATAAATTTGAGTTTTGAGAAACTCCTCTCCGCAGTTGCCACTAATAACGGTAAGGTCAAAAGAATACAAAGAGCTACAATCAAATTAGGAAACCCATTTTAAAACTTTTTTTGGTACAGATAGTTCAGCACATTTTCAGTACTCGCATTTTTGAATATTCGATGACTTATTCCTAAATGTTCAGAGCAAAGGTCTGCTACGTCAATGTCTTTTAGAATAGATGTGGATTCTCCATGCAGGGCTATTCCAGGTCAGAACTGTTTCCAATTTGATGCCCAAATCCATGAGTTCTTTGGAAGTTGTCGCTTGAGATCATCTATATTGTACAGTCTGAATCGTTCTTTTACAGAAGAACTTGCCGTATCCAATTTTTCAAAATAAAAATATACTCTAAAATTGCATTTGGGGTCAGCGATGGATTCATCTTCTGATTCGTAAGTGGACAGTTTCGTTTTCTTCCTTCTTATCTGTGGCTGAAAAACAGGCTCCATATTAATTGATTCAGCTAGCTCTTGAGCATAAACCAAAACTCTCTCAATTTCCACATCACGCCTCATTTTTGTTAAATACTCTTCTGTATTGGTAAGCTCAGTTACTGTTTTCTGAAGAGTAAAGTGCCTTGTAGAAGTTTACTGGTCAAATTGGTTCGAAATAATTTACCGTGCCATGATGGGAGTTAAGACATCAATCCTGCTTGACCACCGAGTCTCACTCAAAGGTTTTAGAGTCAAAGATGGTAAGTGACATTGCAGTATATTCAATCGACGTGGTGACCGAAAAGAGTACATGCAGTCGTTGTATATCAAAAAAGGCTGCTGCTTCTCTTCAACATGAAGCTACGTTATTGACTACGAGATTAAGGACGTGGGAACTGAAATGGACATAGAAGGCACAAAGATTAATATCCATAATTATTTCTGCATACTACTTTTCTTGCCCTTCCGTTATCATAGCCCTGACATCGTATGTCTTCAATTGACAATGACAAGCTGAGGAGATGATTGATGACAACATGTCTCATTGATTCACCAATGTTTTTGGTTGGTGGTACAAATCCCAAAAAGTGTTCCTGTATTTACACGAAGCTGCTATTATCACAAGACTGAAATAAATCTGCTTCAGCAGATTGCACAATGGCCACTAATTTTACAATAATGGTCATTTGTTCCGTGTGGGTTCTATCTGGGGTCCAATCATGAATGACTGAAAAATACTTTGCATTTTTTACCAATGAAATTATTTTGCTTTAGATAGCGTTTAATAGCAGTTGGATTACTTCATTTTAAATAATGTTGCCTAAGAAGTGAACATGTTTTCTATCTTTATTTTGTGCTGTCCTGAGACGTTCATTTATTAGGATCAAACAACGCGATAAGTTCTAAAATTTTAAGAAAATTACCATTGTCATGAGCATATGGTTTATCACTGCCACTGCCACGGAAGGCCAAATTTTGAACACCTAAAACTCTTACAACAGACATTACACGCTGTAAGTTCTAATGCCAGTACTTTTCTTCTTCTATAGGCTTTTTTGTATTAACACTATCAATAGTTACGTCTTGTTTTAGACTTGTATACAAGCATTTCCACTTATGGAAGTTGGTAATATGTTCAGCACTTTTGTTGTGTGAAGAAAGAATGTTATGCCAATCGTTGCGTTCATTCTGAGTAAGACTTGTACTCGAATTTTTACCAAATACCTTGCAACACAAACAGAAAACATTATCTATTGACACTGAATATTGTAGGTATTCACGTATCCATTTGGTAGTTTTCTTTTATAATGTACACATGAAAACTTCCTTTTTTTCAAAATAGTTCTTAATTTTTCTCCTTTTATTGGTAAGTTTTTCCAGAAAGCAGGATCTGAATATTTTGACGTTTTCTTCCGTAATTTTCAAATGTGAACTTTGATCACCGTCTTCATCTTCAAGGCTTTTTGCCATATCATCCACTACAAATTGCTCTTCTTGCTCTGTGTGTGGTGTTAAGCAGAAGTCATCATCTTTTTGTAAGGCTGAACTTGAAGTTGATACCACAGCAGTTTCAGAAGTCTCTGGAGGACGTAGAAATTTTTCAAAAGACCCCTTCAACTTGGACAGTTCTCTTTCTGTATCGGCTTTTCTTTCTCTGTATTGAGGTTCTGAGAGATTTTTCCTGTTTGCCATTTTTACCTAAAAATATTAATTAAGTGGGAATAATAATTTTATAATAATACAGTTACGGTTAAAATCTCGTTTCGGACGCCTACAAATGACATCCGATAACCTTTAAAATAATGCAAGAACACTGCACTTACTTTTTACCACCTTGTATGGTAACTGGTGAATACGTGATGGATTTTCTACAAGAAATAATACTAGAACTAAAAACAGTAGATCCACTCAATTTTACTGACACTTGACAAATGATCTCCACAGACGATAACAAAAAGAGGTAGTGGGCGAAGAAAGTCGTTGGGGTTGGAGGTACCGTATCAAGTCTAGACATGATCCCAAGCGACAGCGAGCCAGCGCACGACAGAGATGAATCATAGAGATGAATCATAGAGATAGAATCCAGGCCATGATTGTTACTGTCTAGTACTCAGTAGTGGCTGCTCTGCTTAAGTTAGTAACTGTTTCTTTTGTTCTGTGCTTGTTTTCTAATTTGTAATTAATTTTCCCCCTTTTGCCAACCCTAAAATTTTGTCGCCCTTAATGTCGAACTTGTTAGATTTTCGTATCCAACTTACTACACCGGCCAATGCCTACATATTATCTGTTACAGAAGCGGAAAGTTTAATTCTCAAGTGTTAAAAATTAAAACACAATCGTGAGAAAAGTTCTGGATGAAATCGTTAATACTGTATTTAGCCTAAGCAGCCTAAGAAGTACTTTTGTAAAGAAAAGTACTAATGACAGTAGAAGCTGTTAATTATCGTTAGCAGAAGAATACGTTATTCATTATAGTCTTGTGGTTTTGTGCTTTATTTCCTTAAAAATTGGACCACATTTGAGATGTGGATAACCTTTAGGATTTATAAATTTATAAAAGTATTTTTTATGACATGTTGAAAATATTATTAACAGTTAAATAACTATGCCAATTATTGATAAATTGAAAAATTGTTTTGTTTGATTTACTCCATACATGTTTACGATTTGAAACGGGATGTCACGTTTTTGTGTATAAACACCTAAAAAAATCTTTAATCTTCTCATATGTCTGTTTGTGTTTACAGTATATTTCCATTTCCTAGTAATAACACAATCAACGAGCGTATAAATCAACATATAGTGACTATGTATATCAATTTTCTGGCTTGCAGCTCGTTAGGAATCATGGATTATTCGGTATATGTACCGAGCATAAATACCTAACGTCCGAAAGTAAATTCGATCAACGATATCGTATGATTTAACATCAGCGATGGAAAGAGACATTAGTCATGTGTATTGGTCACGTGACGTTTAAGCGCGTGACCAGCATTTGTACTGGGAAAATCCAGAAGGATGCCTTTCAGGCGTTTCGCTGTTATACGTTCGATTTATATACGAGCCAAAAAAACAATAAATTGAATCATGTATCAGTAGAAACCATTGCTTGTTTCTCTATGATAAAATACTGTCAATTTTAAAAGGAAGTGTTTCATCTGCTTACCAAAACCAGACATTGTTTAATTTTGTAAAATTAAAAAAGTTTATTGTATGTATGCAATTATTAGTAGCAATATTAGAATAAATTTGAAAATAATTTCATATTTTTCATAATTGTTTTCAAAAATCTGGATACCCTCAAATGGAGGTGCACCGTTTCGGAGGCTCGGCCCATTCGGTACCCAAAGGGCTGGTGCGATCCTAGCTAAATTTCTCACATACATGTAGGGTTATATTATACATGATGTGACGTAGAAAAATTGCTAAAATCTTAACTGGATAAAAGTTTTCTTATGCAAAACACCTAAATTATATGGCGGATATCGGAAGCGCTGACGTGATCCTGTTCAAATTTAATATAATAATTAAACCGAAACTCGATCGGAGCTTTCGTTGTAGAGTTGTAGCGCTTGCATCCAGAAGACACACAGACAGCAGGGCAGGATTTTTGTGCATTTTCGGACGCTGGGATCTCAGTAACGTCTTGATAGAGTGATAAAAAGTGAGGATAAGAATGAAATTAATGCTGAGGCATACGATCTAATTGTACAACCAAAAAAAATTCACAATCTAAAACACCAAAGCCTTTTTTCCAAAGAAAACCATTCGAACAACGTCCAGAAATACAAACCGAAACTATACTTAACTAAATCCATGAGTAGAAAATTAAAAAAAAATTACTTCTCAGTACAAACCGACACTATATATGTCGCCACATTTTTAATATATAGTTTTTTCAAATATAATTAAAGGACGAGACAGACATCTTATCAAAATAAATCTTTCGGTGAAAATGGCAGAATTTTTGATATTATATATCAGAAATCATCCCAAGTAAAAGTCTTTATTGGCCCAACTCAATTGTATGACTAGATACGTAACAATGTTATGAATTTCTGGTATTTTTGAGAATATGAGTCTCATGATCTACAAAAAAATTCGATCAATTGGTTTTTGATGAATTTGCTTTGGTTGAAACGATTTTTGATTTACCAATAAATTTTATACTATTATAATTATACGTTGTATAATTTTTCAAAATAGTTCATTAAAACTTGTTTTATGACAAATTAGAGCCATAATAAATGTCTTTGTATTTCTAAAATATAGTACAAAATTCAATAGTAAACAATGTCATATTCTATATAAAAGCAATAGTCCCTAAAATTTCTTTCATATATTTTTCATTACACATTCGAATAAATTAACCTTACAACATTTTTTGTTTTCCGCAAACTAGCAAAAATTTGAATAACTGAATACTAAAACTCTCGGATTTTATTTCGTCACGAAAATCCTTAAAATATATTCGCATATGGTGCAATAAAAGATATAAAACCGGAGGGAAAGGAGCGAGAGGAACAAATGTAGTCCGAGCACTTAAAAATTATTTAATTAAATTTAAGACAAATGCAAGTACCAATAAAATTTATTGGGTCAGTGGAACATATGAAATTTTTATTATGTAAAAAGGCAAAAATGTTTTAATTAATTGTATAAATTAGAGCTCAGCTCTCGAACTACTTCACTCACTTGCATATAATTTGCTTTGATAAATGATTTCAAACACCGGCATTATGCAGCGTTGCTGGGGTTTACACGGTAACAGGAATTTTTTATTTATTGCGGTATTTACACAATTTATCTAAAAATATTGCATTAGACCTTAATGATATACGAATATTTGTCAATACTAATTAATAATATTTTGTTTAATGAAGTATGGTCCAAAAATTTTTGATTACGCAAATACGTTAAAGCTGCAGGAATTAATTAAATATCAGAAACCGCTTGATATATATCTCACTGATAGTCAATGCATAGTGACATTTAATAAAGGCGTTTTTCGATCCAAAATAATTTTAAGCTTTAACAGTGGCGTACGACATTGATATTTTTAAATACCTATTCCATTCAATATCTAAATATCTATCTAGTCTACGAAGTTAAATTTCGTTACAAATTTTTTTTTGAAATTTCATAACAAAACATATCATTCAATTTTCATAAGGGTGATTAACAATAGTTCAACATTACTACTAATCCGAAATCTTCCTATCAATTTCTGTTACCTTTATACAGTGGCTTCAGAAATGATAGTCTTCTACGTGACCTGATCGTCGCTAAAAAATGCCGAAAGCAACCGAAAGGGCCTGATTTACGGACATTGTCAACGTTAAACTCTATAAGTGTCACATGTGTATTTTGACAACTTCTCGATTATTACCTGTTTTATATTTTACGTTTCAATAATTTATTTAAATAAGAGTTTTTTCAGAACTAACCGATTTTTGTACTACAAACCGTTTCTTAATTTGTTATACAGTAGAGGTGTCAATATGTTTACATCTGAACAAGACTCTTTTAGAATATTTTATATCTGGAACTCGTGAAGTAGATTTGTTTAGACCAATTTATAAAACATTTTCCAGATGTTCAATCTCATTATGATGGTGTTCGTCGACATAACAAAATATTATTCGTCGTTCTAATGAAAAAAATTTAAACAGGGTCTATTGATTTGATAATCCAGTTTTTTTTTAATCAATTTTCGGATATAAAACAAACTCATGGTAAGTTTTTTTTTTATTTCCAAAAAAAAATTAGATCTTAATAATTATAGTAATGTGATGTTTATGCTTTTTCTTCGACAGAGGATTGTCCCAAATTCATAAAAAAATTTTATAGGCTTTGATATTTTCCCGATGATGTCTGTGTGTGAGTGTGTGTGTTAGTGTGTGTGTGTGTGTGTTAGTGTGTGTGTGTGTGTTAGTGTGTGTGTGTTTGGATGGATGTTGTAGTAACGATAACTCAAAAACTACTGAATGAAAAAAATTGAAATTTTGCATACAGGATTCTTATACACCAGGTTAGATCTGAATAGATTTTGGTGCCAATCGGACAACCGGAAATGGCAGTTGCTATGAGTGATGACGTAATTACTATACAAAACGGCAATAAAGTTTTACACATTTATTTTGTATACACTATAGTTTATTTTCGTCTCATTAAAATTTTTAAAACTTTTGCCATTGTTGTCAGATTTACAAAAAAGTAAATTTTTTCCATACTTTTTTGTGCCACCGTGTAAATTTTTGATTCAAAAATGGCGAGAGGTCATGTGCTGGCCACATCAGATTTTTTTTCATACTTTTTTGTGCTAACTGTAAATTTTTGATTCAAAAATGGCGAGAGGTCATGTGCTGGCCACATCATATTTTTTGTCTTATATTAACAATAAATTTAACTGACTTTAATACTGACAGTTTTTGGGATCTCAAATCGACGTTATATATGTGTTTCTACGTCTATTTATTGGAAAACGTTAGTTCTATCGTATTTGAAATAATCCAATGAATATTTCCTGTCAAAAGAGTTTCGTCTTCCTTCTTACCATAAGTTTAGTATCCTTGAGAAAAGGAAAATAAATATTAAGGCTCATTTTCTGATATCCAAGTATCCCTGAGAGAATAATATAATACTAAAATAAATCATCAAATTTATTATTTATTTTTTTGTTGGTAATATATTTAACAATTAGTACGTACCATTGTTCCCACTTTTGTGTCATTAATTAATTTTAAAACTAAAAGTTTCTATATTCGGACAATATACACAATAATTTATTTCCGCTGGAAGCTATAATAAAAAAAAAACTTTCTTTTAGATAAAACTGCTACACCCTTAAGTAGTTTATTCGGGAAAAACTTAACTTCGCTTACTTCCGCAACAAAGATCTTATAGGAAATAACAAACTATTGAAACTATTTACAAGACTACAAGCATTTTCACTTCAACAGGCAAAAGCTGTGCCATTCCCACGCCTGCTCCGTCTTTTTACACTTCGCAGTTTTCAACTGAAAATTGTTCATCTACATAGGTACAAACTCTTTTAAAAGGACTATAGTTGAAGCGAATGCATTTTATTTGTATTATCTGCTTAAAATTATTTCATAATAAATTAAAATTGATTTGTTAATGTTGTTAATCCAGAAGTTATAAATTGATTCGCTTAATGTAAAATGTGCGTTTACATTAGCGTTTAATAAATAATTAATTAAAAAATCAAGATTTAAGGTGGGTTAAAAAACTAGTTTTCAACCTTTGAATAGTAAAAAGTCAGATATGTCTAATACATTTAATACTACTCCAAAATTGGGTACAACATATAATAATTTGAAGTACCACAATATATTTTATTATAAAAAATCTGATGTGGCCACCACATGACCTCTCGCCATGTTTGAATCAAAAATTTACACGGTGGCACAAAAAAGTATGAAAAAAATTTACTTTTTTGTAAATCTGTCAACAATGGCAAAAGTTTCTAAAATTTTAATGCGATGAAAATAAACTATAGTGTATACAAAATATATGTGTAAAACTTTATTGCCCTTTTCTATAATAATGGCGTCATCACCCATAGCAAGTGCCTCTTCCGGTTGTCCGATTGACACCAAAATCTAATCAGATCTAATCTAGGGTATCAGAATCCTCTATGCAAAATTTCAAGTTTTTTAATTCAGTAGTTTTTGAGTTATCGTTACTACAACATTCATCCAAACACACACACACACACACACACACACACACCTATACGGACTTTTGTACTAATACGAGGACAGAGCCCGATCGAGCCCGATTTCCGGTTCTACATCTGCGTTACGAGGACCACCATTTCTAAAGTTATTAGAAGCTTAATTAATATTAGAATCTTTTCCATTGCAATCAAGTAAGCGTCAGTTAATCTAATTTTAATATACACTCCATATTTCGTAAGATATTAAGATATATGTACATCAAACATACACACAATAGTTTATGTAACATGTCCTATGAGGTCTCCACACAAGCCCATACGTATTAGGACTTGAAGATTTCTTGTTATGAGGACCTAATTAACTTGTATCTCCTATATAACGATTTTATACTGACAGCCAATTTGAATAAATATTTAATCTTTTCTTATTTTAATTAATTATGGCAAAAATATGACTCTTATTCTATGGTCTATATTTTTAACGTTTTTAACTTTCAATAGTAATTATGCGCCAACTCCGTTTCTCGGCGTTTCGAGGTCTTTAGTGGAACACAATTTTCTACCAAGGCTCATATATAGCATTTTTTTCACTACTAGCATTTTATGTTTTAAAAATATTCAAATTTGTTCAAATTTGTGATTTGAGTAACTGACTTAAATGCGTCCACAGCGTGATTATGTAGGTATACAGAGTGTCCAGAAATGCTTTTCAAAGAAAACTGCAAAATCTAGAGCAAATTTTATGTCGATTTGACTTAAATCACCTTATAGAAAAATGCAGGGAACTGGAGCTCTTTAAAGATCGGTTTAATTCAAATAACTTCAAAACGCGCTTTTTGACGCGGAGAGCATAAATTTGTTTTTTAAACTCCGACTAACGAATTTTAATTAATCTGGTTTAAATTTTGTACCAGGTTCTTTAAATAATATTAGATCTAGCTTGCTGATTATTTATGTACGTGTTTGGTACCTTAAAGTATTATATTCTTACATGGTCCTCATAGGGACCGTGTGCGTAGATACTATTTTTTGTGTGTATTTTTCCCAAAAGTATTATATTATTGCACGGTCCGTATATGAACGGTATACTCAGACAGTTTATTCTTTAGTGTGTATTTGTTCCCATAAGAATTATAATAACAGGCAGGTGCGACATTTTTGTTTTTAACTGAAATCGAGAGATTTTGTTATTTAAAAACGATCGAAAAAAATTTGAGCCCAAAATATTAAAATTTACGTCCGCTGTAAGCAGTTTAAAATCAACGATCGGCGAGAGGCTGGAAAACGGTACCTGTGCGCGAGACTAGACCGTGTGACGTCATTAGCCATGAACGGTTGGCCCCTGGTTCGCTGCTGCGCTGTATTCACACACATTTTACAGGGTTACCGTTTTTAGTAAATTTCCTACTTAATTAGTAGATTTTTAAGAAAAATGAGGGTGTATGGTAGAATTTTAGTAGAATTGATACTAAGTACGTTCGACATTTTTGTTAAACTGAAATCAATATTTTTTTTTATTAAATTGAGCACAAAATGTTAATATTTACGTCAGCTGTAAAATTCAGTAGATTTTTCAGATTTGAATTTAAAACTATATTTTATCGCTATCTATCTATGGTTTATTTAAGACGAGTGTATCATTGCAGAAAAAATATTTTGTATCATCCAAACGTCACACGTGATTCGCTTAAATAAGTTGTTTGAACAAACGTAAGTATGGGCTCTAGTAGAAGCGTGGAATAGTGCTTTTTACTGGTGCAATAGGTCCGGGATCGAATCCCGCACACAGGAAATCTTTTTTTTTTGCTTTTTATCGTTATATTTTGCTTTTCAACCTGATTAAATATTTTTCAATAAACCGTATTCTACCAACATTTCAATAATAAACTACCAAAATCACGACTGTCTCATCGCAGTAAAAATATTTTGTACATACTTTTTACCTACCCGTCTTGACAACCTAAACTAGCCTGTGTATTAAGAAAACATTAAAAAAAATATTTAATAACGTTGAAAAGTAAAATATAATGATAAAAAGCAAAAAAAGGTATTATTTTTATTAAAAGAAGTCTATCTAAACTAGCCTGTGTATTACTTATTATTTAAGCGAATCACGTGTCATATTTGGATGATACAAAATATTGTTACTGCAATGAGACACTCGTCTTATATATACCATAGATAGATAGCGATAAAATATAGTTTTAAACTAAAATCTAAAAAATCTACTAAATTTTACAGAGGACTTAAATATTAATATTTTGCGCTCATTTTTTTTTATCGTTTTTTAATAAAAAAATATATCGATTTCAGTTAAAAAAACCTGCCTATTATCAAATCTACTAAAATTCTATTAAACACCCTCCTTTTTCTTAAAAATCTACTAAAAACAGTAGATGTGTTTGTATCGTGAATACAGCGCAGCAGCGGGCAAGGGGCGAAGCGTTAATGGCTACTAACGTCACACGGTCTAGTCTCGTGCGGTAAGTTTTCCAGCCTCTCGCCGATCCTTAATTTTAAAATGCTTACAGCGGACGTAAATATTAATATTTTGCGCTCAATTTTTTTTGATCGTTTTTAAATAATAAAACCTCTCGATTTCAGTTAAAATAAAAAAAATAAGAAAAATGTAGAATCTGCCTATTCAAGGTGCTTATAGCCACAACATAATAAGAAAGTTTTATCTAGAAAAGATAGATTTATTAATATACCATAGAAATGTACATTGTTTATAGGAGAAATTAGTAAAAAACGTATAAATAATAAAATTAACTAGAAATAAAAAATCTTTAAATAAAAACGAATAGTAATTAAATATAACAAATCAATTAACTTACATAATATATGTAACAAAATGTCAATGAACTTATCCAGTAGGAACGAATTTATTGGTTTTATATTAATGAATGAATAGCTTAAAGATCATAGTTGCTTATGTTGATTTTCAATGTTCTAATAATATTCATTAATTAATAAAAATTAATAAAAAAAAATTCATATATTTTGAAATTGGCGCTGCTTCCTGACCAATAATTAACGTTTTACTTTCTACAGCATTGCCAAGATTCTAGCTTTGTTCGTTTGTAGACAAATTTAACATACTTCTTTCCTTCTTTTAATCATAACAAATGAGAACGAGAGTTGCCAATTTAATCGATATGACAACATAGCCAAATATAATCTGTTTCAATTGGGCCACGTCACAAGCCACTATAGCCCCAATTTTCAAATTTTAAGAATTAATTACAGCCGCAGGATCGGTCTCAGAAGTGCTGGACCCGGTGCAATGTGTTATGGTAGGCCAAAATTATAAAATAAAAATATAAAAAAATCACTGGATTAGTCCATTACAAAATAAATAAATAATTTTAATTTTGAATTTATGCTTTGAATTTTTTTACTGCTTTTATTTCATTTATTCTTTTCGATATATTTATTAGGGTGGAGCCCTTTTCGGCACAACGGTCAGTTTTAACCGAATTTAATCTTTTGTTCTTCTAAAGATGTAGCCTTTCTGGACACGAGAGCGGTATTAAGGGTTCTAGAAAAATGAAGTAGGATTATTTAAATTTTAAATAATATTTTTGTAATCTCTTGAATTGTGGGTTAATTCCTAGATACAGTTTAAATAAAATTATTCACGGTTAGGCTAATGGTTTTCATTGAAGTCCGACACAATCAGCATATATACTTAGATATATTAGCAAATTTTGAAATACAACGAACAAATTTGTTAATATCAGCGTATCCGACAAAGATAGAAAAAAAATTATAAGATGAAAAATGCGTTTTTTAATGGAACTTATACGACTGCACAGATAAAAATAATAAAATATCGAATATCACAATTGGCATAAATACAAAGGTACGGAACCCTAAAAATAAGGGAATGTTAATGAAAAAATTATATTTAGTAATATATTGGTATTTGTTGGTAAAATATACATAATAATAAACATTATCACCAAATTTCAAGTTCATAGGTCAATGGAAAGTTAAAAATACTTCGGAACAAAATTTTGTAAAAAATGCTGACTTTGGCGGCTTCTCATGCCTACGTTTTTCAAACTTTTTGAAACATCTACTGAATGAGCTCTAAACAACGATACCTCACTTGATGGGGTAGGCCAAATTTTGCGCCCCACTTTGGCTGTATGGGAGCCTCTCTTGAAAACATTTAAAAAAATTTAATATAATTTCTATGGCTTTGAGTCAACAAGACGCATATACTGTGAAAATTTGAAGACTCTAGCTCCAACGGTTTAGGTGCTAGACCTGTGTGACAAACGGACGGACGGACACGCGAGTGAGAGCACTAGGATTCCGTTTCGACGCTTTGGGGTACGGAACCCTAAAAAGGATTAGTTACTTTATAGTTGATAACCACTGTGCCCAAAAGGACCACCTCAGTTTAAAACTTTGAAGCCCAAAGACCGGTAGGATTACGGAAACCCCTTGACAAAATTGACCACTGGGACCAAATGAACAACACCAATTTATCAATCAGGGTGTGTTTCGCTTAAGTACCGACACAGAATAGGTACATGTTGGGAACCCCAAAATATGATGTTTTAACGCAACTTACCTCTATACCAAGTTGTACCCTTAAGGAGTTACGGAGACCAAAAGTAGGGAGATAAATTTCGAAAAAAAAATTAATATCTCTGCAACCGTTTAACTTAAAAAATCTATATTTCGTATATTATTTAAGCGCATTTATTTGGGTACTGGAAATTTAAAAAGTCTCTAACGGTATGACTAAAATGAGGTGGTGTTCCATTATGCATGAACCAATGTTCCATTACCAATAATAGCAGCCCAAAATGAGAGGATGGAGATCATTTTCGACAAAATTCTTTAAAGAAATTTGTTAAAATGTGTTTGCTTAATTTTTGTTATTATGTTTTCTGATTTAAATCGATTTTATCAAAAATTATTTGCTGGTTGTTAAATTTAATTGACAAATGCATGGTCAACCAAAGTTATTTTTGTATTAACATTTTTCGAAAAATATTTAGTATTTCTAAAAATAAAAGAGTAAAAAAAGTTTTAAAATGAAACAAAAATTTTAAAAATCGGCCGATGGACAAAAAAGCTCTTAATGGTGATAAGGGTGGGTTACCCCCAAACAACTCCTTAAAATGATTTAATTAATTATTATTCACCCCCAATTTAAGACTTATGAAGCGCCTAAATCCTAAATAATGTACCATATATAGATTTTCTAACTTAAACGGTTCCAGAGATATTAAGCGACCACTTACAAATCTACAATGATCAGCTGGACACTCTTTAATGCAGGAAAGAGATTATAACTATATAAAAATACAAAAATGTTTATTCCTTTTGAAAAGGTAGAAAAAGACAAATGGATATATATGCGTTCACACATTTATCGGAGATAAAAGCTTTTACTGGGACCGCAGAATTTGCATCTCAGAAAAAGAAAAGCAATATAGGCCTATAATAGACAAAAATTTCTTTAGTTAGTCAATACTACCTTCATAAATCATAACAGTTCCAAATTCTTAGTCATCTTTCAGTATAGCCCCAACTTATTTTTTTTCAAAGTTTTTTTTTGTTGTTCTAGATTTTTCTAGTTATTTATAACATCGTTCCAAATTTCCATGCCTTAAAAAATTATTTCAAGCTCAAAATTAATTAAAACCTTTTAGAGCTAGCCCCTAATTTTTTTTTTTTAGAAATTTTACTTTCCCGACCCACCTCTCTGAGAAAGGAAAGTATTGTGAACGAGTTGAAAAAAATTGTCGAGATAAAGATGTAAATATCCGTTTTAAAGTGACCTGAGATGATTAAGACCATTTCCAGATGGAAGTCTGTCTGTCTGTTTGTATGTCTATCTGTGTGTATTCTTCCATGATCACACGTTTAATCTGATTGAGCTGATATTTGGTATATGGGTTTGGGTTACCTGTCTGAAGAATCCATTAGTTTTTGTATGACATCTGTCAAGTGTAAATGTCACTATCAAAAAATAACAGATGCAATATGTCAGGGAATTTGACTTGCAGTAGATCATTTGAAAGCCCTTGAAAAACTCTATTCAGGACAGTCAAAATTATTTCAATAAGTACCACCTGTCAAAAATAAAAAAATGTCAAATTTTGAAACTTTAACAATTAATATCTGAAAAAGTATTCGTGGATGCTCGTCGGGAAAGTTTTGGGGCGACACAACCGATTTTTTTTATTGTTCTAGTTGTCCTTAGCATTGTTCTAAATTTTTATGTCTTAAAAACATATTTCAAGCCCAAAATCAATTAAAACCATTTAGAACTGACCCCCATAATTTTTTATTTATATTACAAGATTGTTTTACTAGTTGTTCTTAGCATTGCTCCATTTCTATCAGATTTTTCCATTATTTTGAATATTGTTCCTTATAGTTTTAATCCTAAGGAAAATATTATCATATATAATACAACGAGTGGCATCTTGATTATCGATAATCCCATAAGTTAATGCATTAACTTATAGGATTATCAATAGACACGATACCACGAGTTGTATTCAATAGATTATATCACGAATTAATGGCATTTTAAAAATTTGACAGCTCAATAATTTACATTTACAGTACAAAAGCAATGACAAAGATAACAGCATTAAAAGTACCAAAGTGTGATTATCAGTTATTAGTCAGTATATGGTGAATGATTATCGATTATTAATCAAGTAACAATATAGGACATTATTACATTATGAGTGATATAATCGTATTAATTAGGTACGTGTAAGGAAAAAAAAATTGATCACGATCCTCATTTGTATTGGCTGACTATTTTTTTTATCATATGAATTTATCAAATTGTCAAAAATTTTAAGGTAAGACTGCTATACAAAATTTCAAATAAAGGAAAAGAAAACTTTTTATTGACTAATATAAATACATATTACTGGTTTTATTAAAATCTTTTCGCAGACACTTTTTATTTTGTACTTTGCTTACTTTTTTAGAGCTTTAAATGGTTTTTTTTAACACGAAAATTTGAAATAATGTTAAGAGCAATTTCTTCGCGCTCCAACACCGTCAAAACGTTTAAATTTCATGCATTTAGTTTTAATGATAGAGAACACAATACTGAATAAATTTCACCACTTTTTGTTTTGTAACAAAGAAAAAGGATTAATATACAATTTCGTCGAATTTTTTTTGAAAAAACCGACCATTCCGCCTGGAAAAAAATGTAAGCTTGGTGAAATTATTAAAAATAATAAAACTTTTCCTTACAATTACTGTATTAAAAATGTATTATTAAAATATTAAAAACGTATTATTAAAAAAAAAGAATTCGAGCAATCTGCAGATTCATCTTTCCTTAATATAATACAAGAAACAAATTAAATATTCAATTCGATATTAGCTTCTAATCACTAAAATACTAGATATCGTTCTGTTCCTAAAATAATTATAAATAAGACAAATATTGTCCCTACTACTTAAAATGTCATTCTTTCGTTGGCCGAGGTTCGTAGAGTATCGGTTTCGATCGGTTTGTCGGGGACGGTATTTAAAGAACAAGGTCGGACTCCAAGAGTTAAATGAAATAGCAAATTTTAATTCAAACCAAATGAAGACATTTTTAGAATTAGTTGTAGTTTTTGAAATGTATACAGTGTGTCCCAAAAATAAAATTCTTGTAAGCTGTATACGGTATGTCTCAAGCTGGGTTTTTTAGGAATACTTTTTCTAAATAGTTGGTATATAATATTTGTCTTTAAAATATTTTTCCTTTTCAGAAAATCTCTTAGTTTATATCAGTAAATGTCCCAAAAAAAACTTCTTGTAAGATATATACAGTATGTCCCAAAAATGAAAATTCTTGTAAGTTGTATAGAGTATGCCACAAAAATGCAAATTCTTATAACAGCATGTCCCAAAAATAAAAATTCTTGTAAGATGTATATAGTATGTCCTAAAAATGAAAATTATTGTAAGTTGTATACAGTATACCACAAAAATGAAAATTCTTATAACAGCATCTCCCAAAAATTACAATTTGTGTAAGATGTATACAGTATGTCCCAAAAATGAAAATCCTGGTAGGTTGTATACAGTATGCCACAAAAATGAAAATTCTTATAACAGCGTGTCCCAAAAATAAAAATTCTTGTAGGATATATACAGTATGTCCCAAAAATGAAAATATAAGTTTTATAAAGTATAGTATAAAAATGAAAATTCTTATATACAGCAGGTCCTAAAAATAAAAAGTCTTGTAAGATCTACACAGTGTGTCTGAAGTTGAGTTTTTTGGGGAATACATTTTCTAAATAGTAGGTATATTTTATTTATCGTTAAAGTTTTTTCCCTTTCAAAAATCTTTTAATGTTTTTACCTACACTACGTCCCAAAAAAAGTATTGTCAAATGTATACAGTATGTCTCAAAAATGAAAATTCTTGCAAGTTGTATACAGTATGCCACAAAAAATTGAAAATTGTTCGATTTTTATTCGTCATTTATATTCTTCTTTCTTTTCTTAAGAAAATATCGTTTACTCCTTAGCCCCATACTTTCCAATAAAAAGAAAAATTTTAAAAAATCCACAAATAACACCGCAAAACTAACGGCACTAAAAATAATCTCAACAATACTGGGCTTGAAAATTTCTTGAGTCCGTATTTTAAAAGTCAACACAAAACGCCGTGGTTGAAGGGCTGTTAAATAAAATGTTTTCGTGGGTTCCATGACAGTTGCCCACTAGAATAATCCGCACATGATAATTCCCTACAGACCATTTCCCACAAGTAGAAAGGCCCACACGAAATTTGCCCACATAGAAATTTGCACACATGAATAATTCCTCACAATAAATTTGCGCACAATGATATTTGCTCACAATGATATTTGCTCACAGAGAAAATTTATTGGTCATTATTCAACAGTTATTGAGTTTATACAAAAGCAATTATAGAAATATTTTTTTTACAAAGTTTAATTAAATTTCTACTAAACGTTTCTTATATTTCTATTTTTTTTTCAATATGAGCACAAATTTTATATACTTATATGTATGCGTTCGGACACTTTAATTTGTTTAAAAATTACAAAGATATTTGAATGAGTACAATAAAATATTAAATATATTTTAATAATTACATTGTGAAAATTCATTAGCAAGTTTTGAGAATTCTATTTATGAAATTGTATGATTTTAATACTTTGGTTGCCTAATTATTAAGTTATGCTTAATCGATATACACCGATCAACACAAATTTCATCAGAAGATTATAATTATCAATTAATTATTTTTTATTTAAACTCAATAACTATTGAATAATTACCAATAAATTTTCACTGTGAGCAAATATCATTGTGAGCAAATATCATTGTGAGCAAATCTATTGTGAGGAATTATCTGTGTAAGCAAATTTCTATGTGGGCAAATTTCGTGTGGGTATTTCTACTTGTGGGTAATTTTCTGTGGAGAATTATCATGTGGGGATTATTCTAGTGGGGAAGTGTCCGGTCACCGTTTTCGTGAATCGCCTCGGTCGCTTAAAAATTTGTGGTGGGGTCCTCACAGGAGAAATTTCCCCTTTATCTGAGATACAGTGCACGAAGCAATTTCTCTTAAGAACAACTAAAACAATCTAGTACACCAAAAAAAATTTCGAAAAAAAATAATGGCGAGCTAGCTTTAAACGGTTTTAATTGATTATGAGCTTGAAATATTTTTTTTGAAACACAAAAATTTGAAACAATGTTAAGAACAACTGAAACAATCTGATATAACAAAAAAATTTACGAAACAAAATAATGGAGGGCTAGCTCTAAATGGCTGTAATTGATTTTGAACTTGAAATATTTTTTTAAGACATGAAATTTTGGAACAATGTTAAGAACAACTAGAACAATCTAGTACAACAAAAAATATTTCGAAAAAAAAATAATGGTATTACTTAGTTTAAGAAATAATTTTCTGTAACACTTTGTTATAAACTTACAACAATTTTAACAACATTCAAAATGCCAAAATTCGAAAAATGGGGCTAATTTCGTACACACCAATATTGATCGTTGAAGACACTGAGATCAACAGTATGTGAAGTCAAAATCTAAGCAAAAATTAAACACATTGTGAATACATGGTCTTTACAACCAATGCAATATCATTGCCTAATACACACAAAGTGTATAGATGACGGCGCCCCCTTCAGGTATGTTATAAGAACCTCATCCACCTGACACATTACTTATGGGGACCAAATATTTTACTAATGTTATAGGTACCATTTGAGACCAAAAATGACGTAGATTACAAAAATCAGGTTAATTTCTTATGAAGACCGGCTTGATGTCCCAATAAGAAAAACGGTCCTCACAACCATAAGCGTTTTTCGGAAATTGTCCCCGTAAGGTCTCAAAAGTCCACACACACACACACACACACACACACACACTAACACACACACACACACTAACACACCCACACACAGACATCATCGCGAAAATATTAAAATCGTATTCTAGAGACCCTAAAACGTGTTTATCCATTGAAAACTCACTACCCAATTTTTAGCATGATTCCTATACCTCTCTTATCTGAAGGTCGAGAGGTAAAAATGTTGGCGGCTGGTTTCAGCGACAAGCCATCATCAAGCCAATTGTTAAAACGACTGATGTTAATTATTGAACATTATATTTAAATTTGTGTTCAAAGTCAAAAGGTTAATATGACGTAATCATTTAAGAAAAATCGCTATTTCTCATTGCTCACGGACGTTATTTAATACGTTGAAAAATGTAAGCTGCAAAATGTTATTTATACAATGTATAACAATACGTTAATATAAGATAGTTGAAATAACCGCCTTCTTTCGACTTAATACTGTTAAGGGTTTTTAAAATGCGTCTAATAAAATATCACAAATACATAAACATGTCTACGTTAGTACCAAAAATATAGGTCGAAATTTTAACCTATAACGTTAAAATAACTATTAAAAATAGGAATTTCTCATATATATGTCTATTGAGTTGGATCTGGTTTCCATAATTGGTTTTGCGGTATTTGTTTATTTTTAAAAACGACGTTTTGTTAATTACCGAAAACTGGAACATTTCTTGACAGAGAACGTGGTTTGGTATTAATTGGTTGACTAGACCAGATTAAAGAAAGTTTTGATATTGATTTTGATAAGGTTGATTTACTATTTGTTATCGTTGATTTTGTATGTTAAATTAAGGTTGGGTTATGGTTTTAACTGAAAATTGTTAACTAATTTTGAATTAAAACTGTTAGGTCTAAAATATTTTTTTTAAAAGTGTTTTTGAAATTTTCATATCGTTTAGAGATGCAGGTTGTTTTAGGTGCATTTTATTTGTTAATACATCTATACACCCTGCAATGAATAGGTTTAATGGGATTTTGTTACACAATGAATAATTTGACAAAGTTTTTCTTGTTTATTTAAAATATTATCATTACTTATTCTCTGCATAATAACTGTAGTCTTCTACCAAAATCTATTAAGTTTTCATTCTCGTATCTCGTTAGTTCTTGTTTTAAACAGTCTTAATTACGAGTTTTTGAAAAACATTGCTTTAGACCATCTTTAACTCTTTTTCAAACCATAACCTCTGCTTTACTTATTAACTTTTCCGGAATAGATTCAGTAATGTGGTCATTTAATTCATTATTTTTATATTCGGTATCAGATACTCTAAGATTTTCACATCGCGAAATAAATATATCAAAGTATCATCTTCACAAAAATATTTGCTGCTTTAGACTTAAGAGCATTCGACTAACAGATACTAAATTCCTAATAACATTTTTAAGAAGTTACCTACAAATTTAATTGTGGTTTTCACTAAAATATGGAGAAAAAAATCTATTATTGTGGTTGCCAATTACATTTTTTTTATATCAACTTACTTTTTTTTTCTCGCAGTTTAATTTTTTTTTGTACTAATTTTTAGCTTTCCACAATTCGCCATAATATTTTAAGATATTTGGTGAAAGAAAAAAATGAAAATTTAACAGGAGTTAAGTTTTATGACCTAATTAAGATAAATGCATTTAATGGTCTGGCAAGTGCTGCCACCGCATAGATGCACCTATACTTTACGCTTCAATCATAGATGCATTTTAAATCGGACGCTGGCTTTAGTTAGTATACCGAGCTACGATAGTGAATTTTTATTTGCGAATTTGCGTTGCTGTTAGTTTTTACTTTTTAAAGTGTATTTCGATTATTTTTTTTTGACAGTTATTTTGTTTTTTTTTATTACGTAGTTTTATAGACAATTATTTGGTTCTTTTTTACCTCTCGCCCTTCAGATAAGAGAGGTATAGGAATCATGCTAAAAATTGGGTAGTGAGTTTTCAATGGATAAACACGTTTTGGGGTCCCTAGAATACGATTTTAATATTTTCGCGATGATGTCTGTGTGTGTGTGTTAGTGTGTTAGTGTGTGTGTTAGTGTGTGTGTGTGTGTGTTAGTGTGTGTGTGTGTGTGTTTGGATGGATGTTGTAGTAACGATAACTCAAAAACTACTGAATAAAAAAATTTTAAATTTTGCATACAGGATTCGGATACACTAGATTAGATCTGATTAGATTTTGGTGCCAATCGCAGAACCGGAAGTGGCAGTTGCTATGGGTGATGACGCCATTATTATACAAAACGGCAATAAAGTTTTACACATATATTTTATATACCCTATAGTTTATTTTCATCTCATTAAAATTTTCGAAACTTTTGCCATTGTTGCCAGATTTACAAAAAAATAATTTTTTTTTCTATACTTTTTTGTGTCAACCTGTAAATTTTTGATTCAAAAATGGCGAGAGGTCATGTGCTGGCCACATCAGATTTTTATTAAGTAGTTTTATAGACAATTAAATAGTGTAATGGGCAATTTAAAGAAAACAATAGCTGGCCTATCTGGGAAACGTTTACAATTAAGTGCAAAGCGGAAGAGTAAAAAAAAAGAATTGGGCGAATAAACGGTAAGTACATTTTTTAATAAAATATTTTTAGATAGTACAAATCTGTATGAGCATATTTATATATCTTCATGAATCTTCGTAATGTTTGTAATTTTTTTTATTATTTTTAATATAATTAATAATATTCCATATAGAAAAAAATTTTATTGCGAAACATTAATTTTGTATTAAAAATACAAATAAAACTAAAGTAAAATACATAATAATAGAAAGATACAATGAGGATTTAAATAGTATTCTTTAACTAACTTTTAAGAGTGATAATATTTTGTAACCAAAATTTGCAATTATGCTTGGTCTGCAGTATACTTGAAGGGATAGAAAATATTGCTTATGGTGAAAATTATACTCCAGTAACATCTGGATTGAATACCAATTTGAATGAAGAACCTAATCTGTTTACTAAATCGGTTGATTCATCCAATTTAGATTTAATGCAATATGAAATAGAAAATGTTCCGAAGTAAGTTTCTTTAATTTTGGATTATTTACACCTATGCAGTCAGACAACCTTTAGAAGAGCCGGCGAAGTAAAGAATACACCTAAATAATAATTCAATAATAATGTTTTTCTAGTATCCTTTATAAAAAGACATTTTTCGTTACCGAATGCTCGAATGAAAATTTGAGCAAAATACCGTCACTAGTGATGAAAATTACCTGCTAATTTTCACATTCGTCTTGACTGTCAATACGTAAAAAGTTTGATTGTGAAACACACCTAATTTTTAATATTTAGTCACATGTAACAATTTTTCAATATCTAAATCGCAAGTATTTTAAGTATGATCTATAATTCGGTAATTTTTAATTTTTTTAAGATTGTTATATTGTCATGGGCGAGGTCGTAGAAAAAGTAGTGTTTAACTCGCGCTTCGGTTTTGAAACTGTTTTCTCGTTTAAAAAAATATACCGGGTTTAATGGGTCATGGCCCACCCATATAACTTTTAAATGGGTTAATAGATTTATACCAAATTTTGGTTGATTATAATAGAGCTATTTTTTGATTTTTTTACATACAAATTGCTACCAAATTTTCCCGAAGGGGAATTCAGGGGTTTTACTAGGTTCGCTACAAAGGTAAAGTGAAAACAGTTCCTATTCTTTTCTATTGTTTATTATAATGCTGCCGTTGTATGTTTCATATGTGCAAAAGGGTTAAAGTTGACACAAAATAAATTGCTTTATTAGATACAAAAGATCCGCGGATTGATACCTTCTAGAAGACTCACAGTTGTAATTTTTAAAGACGCTGATAGATAAAAATAGGTAAAAATAATCAAGATAATGATGAATATATATCAGTTTGTTTACGTTAATTTTATTTTTATGTAGTCAAATGTGAAAAAGGCTTATCTGGTTTTTGACGATCTTTCGGGAAGTCAGCGGCGTGCGTTTGGCTCTCGGCGAGAGGCTACCGATCTCTGGTGCTCCGGAGTCCCAATAGGTAGGGTGGGCCGGCGTTTCAGGCGAGTCCCGTTCAGACGGTGGCCCAGAGAAGGATGGAGCTCCAGATTAAGCGTACAGTCGAACGCCAGGAGAAGTAAACGAGACAGATGTCAGAGTAATCGATTACGAAAAAGGTAAGGATGAAGGCCTAAAAGAGAGTAAGAAAATTAAGCAAGAGGTAAATGGGATTTGATTGATGAAGAAAAGCTTATTTTAGATTTTAAGGCTTACCTTTGGTGGTGGGTGGCTTCAACGTGGCTTCGAAAGAAGCAGAAAATTTTGGAGAACTATTCAGGAAGAAAAATAAATCCACAAAGTGTAGTCCGGTACTGTTCCAGACCTTCTTAAATTTTCCTGGATAGTAAAATCCTGATTAAATCCGCTATTAAGCGAGCACGTCCACGTGTCTAATTCACCAAGAAAAACGGTTTCTCAGGCCAGTTTTTTAGGCGGTAAAACTTAGTGCTAAAATAATTTATCAGATTGGCACTATGTGAAATCCGATTAATATCGATTAATAGATGTAACTGAGAGCAAAGGAAGAACAATCGATTTTTGAAGGGTGACACTTTTCATCAAGAAAAGAAGCGAGTATAAGAGAGGTTAAATTTACCTTATTGTCGGCAATAATTAAATTGTATTTGATTTATATTTGAATTTTAGGCAGATAACAACAATTAAAAATATGATGGGCACGGAAGAGAGGAGAAGGGTAGCGACTCACCGACCTAAGCCTCCGAATAAAGGCTTTCCCGGAGTTTACTAAACAAATGATAAAAAGTCAATATATTGTATGTAATAAAATAAAGTTTACTTTGGTCTATGTTTAAATGCTAAAATTATTTGGTGACGATTTTAACCCGTAACAAAATCCAATACGGCCGACATCCGGTTTGATCGGAAATTACATAAAAATTGGAAATTCAAATGGAACATCCCGTATATTTCTATATATTTGGATTTTACGACCTTAAACACGTATAGGTCGACGGTCAAATCTCACTCCATACGACATTTTTATTTTATTTTTATTATTTTTTACCCATCCTAGGGGTACTAATGATTGGGTCTGAATTCATTATAATCAAACTAAAATTACTTAAAAGTTCTAAATTTTATATTTTTTGGTGCACCTAGTATACGGGTCAAAAAAGATATTATCTGATGGTTGTAATTTAGGCTTTAGATCAGGCAGAACTTTTTATCAAGAATATCTTTTTTCATAAAATCCATAATAAAAAAGTTTCCCATATGATGCCGGCTTAATTGGACACACTGTAGAAAAAATAAAATCAGTACTAGAGGTACAAATGATCACTTAATGCTACTATTTTATTTAAAATTCTCGACTCTGAGGTTACTGAATTGATTTAAAATTTCATCAATTTCACTCATAACATTTTAATTTATTTTTTTTTTTGGTATATAATTATTTTAATAAAAATTAAAAGTTAATATTCTTAACTTCTATATTTCCCGCTATTCTTAGAAACATATAGACTATCAACTGAAGGGTACTTTTTTCCGGATTTACACTTAAGTCGTCAAAGCGCCAAATCCCCAAAAATTCTGTTTCTGTTAAAAGCAAATTTTCTTTCGCGACTCGAACAAATCCTACTGACAGCAGCCGAAAACACCTTTTTAAAAATGAATTCATTTTAAAAATTCAAAAATTATATGTAACTAAAGGTTAGACAAAGAATGAATTAGAATATTAATAAATGTAATTGTGTTCAGAGAAACAAGTAATAATATTTTCTGGGATAATTTTTTGAACTTGTTACTTAATGTGTGCAATCACAGTTTTTTTTTCGAGTATATAAATTTCTATTATTTTAGATCATTTAATTCGTAATAATTATAGTCATATTTTAAAAATACAATTTTCCACTTAAAATATAGAAATCCAATTTGACGTCAAAAGAACATTTTTTTCATTAAATCTTGAAAAACATCTTTTTTCTCTAAATGGCAGTTTAATTAGACGGCTACTTCTGTCTAATAAATAAGATGAATTCGTCATTATCTTGCACATTTTTACTCTCCTAAATAGCAATTAGGGCGAAATTATATTAATAAATCATTTTAAAAATGTGTTGAAAACGACAAATTATAATATTTGTTGGATTAAAGTGGCTGCAATCTTGGAGGGTTCTCTAACTGCTTTATGAAGGCAATGAAAACATTAAGGCACGATCTTTGCATTTCATTAGCGCGCTCCGAGCTTTAAAGAGATATTTTTTACATTGCTAACGAGCAAACAGATTTTTTAATAAGGCGTTTCAGAAATGAAATTGCTGAAAAACTACAACAGTATATACATATTTGCATAAGAAAAATTTCTCAAGCTCGATTTTAATTGGTTTTTATGAAAAGATTATTTAAATTATTTATTGCATTAAATTAATTACTACTACCTACAGCATTATAATTTATTAAATAGATAGTTTATTAAAACGTAAAGAATACTTAAACATTAGAATTTATATTTTCTTAATTCAAATTAAAATATAGTAGTTACTAATAAAGAAATGATTGTTTTATATATTTTAAAATCTAGTGGAGATTCCATACATATTTACCTATGGATAATTAGCAACAGGTAGCTTATTTTATTGCCCGAATAATAAAATACCATATTTGAATAGAATAATAAATGATCTGATCACAACTTGAACATAAACAAAGTCAAAAAGTGATCTGGCAAAAAAACTATATCAATAAAAAATCAAGATAAATTCTGGATTGAAATTTGTAACCGAAATACACAATTTTGTACCCAAAAAGACAACCAAAGTCACGTTTTATTCAAAACAAGTCAGATATTTCCGATATCAAAATGATCAACGCTGTGATGTGTGAAAAAAATTTTGTATACATTTGAATAACAAATTACCTACTTAAATTGCGAAAGTAAGCAAGTTTTAAGAGAATAATTAAACGTGAAGTTGTGAAACTCTTTTTCAAATTTTATTTATATTAATGGCAAAATAAATCCGAGAAGAAAATAGATGCAGTAACTTCATGCACTTTGTTTTATTTTTGCATGAATACCAAACGAATCTGGTGAATTTTATTTTTCTCATTTTACTTTCTAAAATGTATTTTCCACCACAATTGTTGAAAATAATACCTGAAACAGCAAAAGTATGGCAACCTCCGAGTAAGACGTTTCTTGGCTGCCGACCCACTTAAAGCCGGTAAAATGTATTTATTAGACAGTTAAGGTGTCGTGTAGAAACGCGTATGTAAATGGTGCGGTAGAAGGCGCAGCCCAAGATAATGGAGTCCCTAATCCTTCGCACAGCCGGTCCAGAATAAACACTCCCAGATTTACAGTCGCAGAAATCGTTTCGCTGTGAAATTCGTCATCATTTTCCAGGCAAATGACTTTAATGAAACAAGTATCCAATATAAGGATTATGTCGGATTAATATTCATTGCCGTTAAATAGAGAACGAGAGAGTTCAGGGGACCGACGCGCAATGTCGACACTGCTGGCTCCGCTCCCAAGCATTATTTTCCCAAAGGCGTTCACTTTAAATAAGATTTTCTTATATTTTGTCATTATTTAATATATACTAAAAAAAAGTATAAGGAAATATAAGTTATTCTTACTAAATCATTTTCAAAAGAATAGGGCAAAATATTGGCATCGAATGTTGGTCTATGATGTTTGTCACTCTAATATTGAAAAATCTTAAAATAATATTTAAAACATCCACATACCATGCCGTCATATATTATAATCTTGTATATTATAATCTATATGTTCCTTCTCATGGTATTACTGAATGAACTTTATAGGTAATTATACTCATTGGATTAACTCATTAGTAATAAATGTAACTTTTCTTTTTCCAGTTTACTGTTATCTCCATTAGAATAATTGCGGTAACATTTATATTTTTGACGAAAGAGACGAGTATATCAATGTGTAGTAGAACAATTTCGTTAAAAAATTTAAATTATTAAAATTAGGCGGAGCGCTTTCGGTCAACCACCTTCATGAAGCCTTTCTAAGATATTAACCCCTTCACGGCCAGGGCGCCAACGATTGCGTCGTGGACGATATACTACCAGAGACGCCATATGTGGCGTCAAATTTGCTTTTGTTGTATTTAGACTGGTCAACAAGTGCTCTTTGCGCCAAATTTTTTTCTTCGCCTCCGAAAAATATGAACGAGGTGTCATTCGATTCGGAATAGCGTGTAGATGATTTTTGAAAAAATTCAAGAGCCGCTTGCAAAAATTGTAATTAATAGAAAAATAAGAATGGGGTTTGGTTTTTTGCAAATTTTTCAAAAACCATGTGACATTTTTCAAATTTGAAAAGAGAATCAAAAAGAGGGAGAAATTTCCCAAAAAAAATATACCTTCCGGAACTGTAGGACCAATATTTACAATTTGTTGAAAATACAGCCGAAAACGGGGACTTTGGCTTGCGTAAGCGCTGTCCACTTTGGACCTTTAATGAGTAAATATTATTTAAACTTATTATATATGAAAACGACTTTTAAATTTTTTTATTTCTCATCGTTTACAAACATTGTTATAAGCAAATGTGGTTTATATAAGATAATTTAAACGTATTTGTTAATTACCAATTTTTTTCTACCTGTAATTATTATTAAGGAAGCATTTTTTATAATCATAATTTATCTTGTTCTTTGATAACTAAAAAAATTGGTTTTATTTAAATTTTCATTGTTTATTTAGTAAACAATTTATTATAAACAATTAAATTAACATATTTATTTCACATCCCTCCTCCTTACCCAGGCGCTATAAATGGAAATTTTTTGCAAAAAAAGCAAATCCAAAATGCATTACAGATGTTAAATAAATAATATTAGATTTTTGGGCAAAATCTAGTATTAATAATCAAATCGTGAAAATCACCTGGACGCGAAGGGGTTAACGATGATATGAAAATAGAAAGTTTTAAAAAAGTTATGAGCTTGTATTTAATAAATATGTTGAAATCATTCAAACATTTAAAAAACGACGCCTAAATTCCAATAATGACAGTAAGTAAATATGGCTATGGAGCCGACAACTATTACATATTACATAACAAAATGTTTAATGGTCAGAAGAGCTTCAAATTAATTTACTAAAAATTTGACTAAATGAGTAAAGGAAAGGTTAATAATGCTAGGTTTTAGAATCTGGTAGGACGATCCATACATACTTGAGAATACCCCAAGCCCTAATTGGTTGGGAAACTATTTAATCGCAAATTTTTAAGAGTGATAGAGAAAGACTTAGTCACTGAGGTTAGTTTTGCTGGCATTTTTTACTTAATAAATGTTTTTACTTCTAGACCTTCAGAGAAGAAAGGTGGAGTAAAGAAAGGTAAAGTAATCATGCTAAAATTTGGGTAGTGAGTTTTCAATGGATAAACATGTCCCTAGAATGTGATTTTGATATTTTTGCGATGATATCTGTGTCTGTATGTGTATGGATGTTGTAGTAACGATAACTCAAAAACTGCTGAATTAAAAAAACTGAAATTTTGCATACAAGATTCTGATACCATAGTTTAGATCTGATGAGATTTTGGTGTTAATCGGATAACCGGAATGGGCAGTTGCTATGAGTGATGACGTTATTAATAAACAAGAAGAACCATCAGTAATTTGTAATGCATTTATATAAACGCAGTTGAGCACAGAGAAAAAAGATTATTTGAATTAACCAAATTTTATTAGATCCAAATAAATATGTTATTTAGATAGGTCGAACAAAACGTGTTATTTGTTTCAACAAAACTGTTTTAAATAAACATTTTTGTATTTAAATATCCAAATAAATGATTTTGTTGAATGAAAAAAATATGTTCTTGAATAAAAAATATGTTTCGTTGAATGAAAAAAATGTTTTGTTGGATGAGAAAAATATTTTATTGATTGAAAAATATGTTTTCTTGATCGAAAAAAATGTTTTATTGATTAAAAAAAATGTTTTCTGGATTGAAAAAATGTTTCCTTGATTGAAAAAAAGTTTTAGTTAAATGAAAAAAAATGTTTTCTTGAATGAGAGCCACTCCTTTCTGTTTATCAATAAAATATTTACAATGCTTTTTATTTTCACATGATTTTGCTTGACACATTATACTTACTAATAATACTAATTTACTTTTTTATTTATTAGGTCATTGGGTTAATCTCACTACGAAATAACAATTTAAACAAGCGAGATTGCTTTGTTAAGTTATTACGGCCCGCCCACACTTCACCGTTGGTGAAGTTGGGCAAACCGTAGTATTGAAATCGTGCAAAAATCTGAAAAAAAATTTTTGCGCTCCAAATGACTTGAAATATCATGAAACATGGAGAAAATTGATTTTCCGCGAAAAAACAAAAAATGTCTGTCTGTGTGGATGTCTGTGCGCACGATAACTCGAGAATGGTACGTCCTATCCGGGAAATTCTTTCGGTCATCGGTTTTTATTCAAAAAAGAAAGGATGTATCAGAAGATGAGCTATTTCGGGTGCCAGGATCCTGTGCCCGCCTACTAAGTGAAACTTCTATTTGAGATATCTCGATAAGGAAAGCACATTTGTCGATACTGAATTCTTTTAAGGCGTTGTGTAAGTCAAGACGCGTCGATTGATATCCATATCGCATGGGACTCGTTGGAAAAAAAATTGAAAAATTTGAAAAAAAAAAAAAAAATTTTTGGAATTCCAATTTTTTTTTAATCGGACTTTCTTCCGATGAAGGAAACGGGCCGTAGTCTTGAAAAATCACGCATAGATTATTCCTTTTTCTAGTTTTATAATCGTTATTATAATAAATATGCATACCTACCTATAGTTTGTTAAATAACAGTTTGTAAAACTATCTCAAAACTAAAAAATGAGTTAAAAGTGCATTGGTATTGCTCATGAAACTTATTTATCCTAAAATAACATTAAAAAGAAGCACTCGCCTTGAAACTTTAACAGACATTTTTCTAATTTTATTGCCTCTAAATATTCAGACATTTTAATTTTAAAACATAAATCCAAATTTAGAATCACGTTATAGCACAAACACAAAACTTAAGCAAACATGGCGTGGTCTGATTTCTGATCTGATCAGGTACATCAAAGCTCGGAAGATCCGATGGATTACGATCGTCTCAAATTTATCGAAGTTGTCCCCTCTTGACCAATTGTGAACAAGGTTTACAGTAATGTGACACGTACCCTTTAAATTTTGTTCATTCAAATAACAATACATTTAGTTTCATCATTTTTGGATCCAAATAACCCCATTGGTTCATACAAATAACACAATTTATTCCATATAAATAATATTTAGTAAATATAACAAAATTACAGTCAACCAATATGATATTGTTGATTCAAATAACACATTTCTCTCTGTGAGATATTAAACAAACTTTAATTAATACAAGTTAAATGTTTGCTGCAACCGTCCCTTATAAAACAACATTTCACAATGGAGTCAAATGAAGTCTTCCACTAAATAATTAACCCAAGTTCTATATCACCATTACCTCCAATTATTCTTCCATCGCCACTATATTATGATTATGTCAGAATTATTATTGTGGTAAATTAATTACTGGTTTTGTTATTCTATTAGGTAAATTTTAGCCATAAATATCTAACAATGTGAATTTATATCCTTGCTATTCAATTAGACGTTATCAATTTATAAATCCCAATAATAGCTGTAAAGCTCTTTTAATTGGGATTATAACACGCGACATTGAATTTAGGGAAAGATATATGGGATCTGCTTTTAGTATTTCGTTGGTAAATAGTAAGCAGGATTTAAAATACTTAACTTAGGGACTTTATGAAGCTTAATAGAGCCAATTAGTACAATACTAAGGAGGTAAATAATATTTTATTATAATAGATTCTGTATGGTTTTTTTTAGAATTTAAACGATTTTAAAAAATAATACTAGAAGTGGGTACTAAGTATAATTGAAAGAATATAAAAGGCAATCTATCAGTAGATAGAACGTTCTTTAACTTTAACGGTTCTGTAACTAATGACAATGACGTTTAGATTGTGACAATTGTACAAGAAATCAACTTGTAAGTTTTATTGTAAACGTCATTGCCTTTACTTACTGGGTCTTTAAAGTTAAAGGACGTTCTATCTACTGACAGAATGTCTAACAATTTCATTTTCTAATCATTTTTTTAAAGCAGTAACTAAAAATGTACTTTAAAACTTGCAAAAAATTTTTGAACTATATTTAGTGGACAAAGTGGTTCTTTATTGCACTCATCTATCATTCTACTACAACGTTTTGTCATCATGACAAACATAAACTTTCAAATCGACGCCATTTTAAACACACTTACTGTCAGTAGATAGAACGTCCATTAACTTTAAAGATTCAGTAAGTAAAGACAATGACGTTTAGAATGAAACTTTACAGTTGATTTCTTATGCAATTGTTACAATCTAAACGTCATTGTCATTAGTTACAGAACCGTTAAAGTTAACGAACGTTCTATCTACTGACAGTTAATGTTACCTAAATAAAACATTTTTAAACATGCTCTCGGGGCACATAATGCATAGCTGACAAAAAATAATAGAGGTAAGCAAAGAAAACTCCGGGTCGAACAGTAATTTTTGACAAATAAAAGCAATTAAAAATAAGTAACCGGTTACCCAGAGATAATAAAATAGGGTAGAATAACATATGGGGTGATCCCTACGACTGATGCTTTAACTAAGGGAAATCGTCAATCAGTTTATGTATATTTTAATGAAATATTATCTATGAATTATTGAACTTTATAATTTAATTGTTAAAAAAAATAGTTTGATATCATTGATTTTTATATGTTATGATATTTAGATGTTCTAGTTTTATATTAAAATAAATATATTGATATTAATTGGGAAATTAAAAATGGAAAGATATTATAAACCAACAATTGTGGAATATATAATAATCTTATTCTTATTATTGTTACATCATTATTATTATAATTATTATTTGTATAACAATTTAATAGTAAAATTTTATTTTGGAATATTATATTAAAAGAAAATTTTAGTTATATAAGTAAAAAGTTAATGGTACGAAAATTCTATTTTTTGAAAAAAAGCGTATGAAAAGAAATTAATGAACAATTTTTGAAAATATATATTTGAAGAATGTCAATTTAAAATTTATTAAAAAAGATTTTATCGAAATTATTAATGTATTGAAATATGAGATGGACATTATAAACGAGTACTATTAAAGTATGAATTTTATTTCTTTAAAAGAAAAGGTGTAAAAATTTTATTTATAAAAGAACAGAAATTTAGGTCAAACAATATTGAAGTAATGAAACTCTTAAGAGGTAGTTGTACTATACGATAAAGCAGTGGATGCAAAGGCTTCGTAGTCCCTAACTTTTAAAGTTTAATTTTTATTATTAGTCAATTAAGAAATTTGTACCTGTTAGTAAAGATCTGATCTATGTTCCTTACCCCTTCAATTTTTCGAAATTTGATTTGGTTTTTTCATAAAAAAAATCACAAAATTCCATGAGTAGGTACCACAAATTTCATTAAGGTTGAAGAAGGTTGGCAACTAGTTTCGGCAAACTGCCATCATCAGGCCTAGAATATAAAGTTCTTAGGGCTGAGGGGAAAAAACATGGTACACCTTAAAAAAAAATTAAAATTTTATATTACTTATTGGGATGTAAAATTATAAAATTGTTTAAAAGGGGGATACACGGTTGGTTGTACGCGGACTGCTGAAAACAGGAGGTGAAGGGAGGAATGTTGTAGTACAGGAAAATGGGGGAGTAATAAAATTTTAAGATAAAATAATGAACGACATGTTATCAGCGTAAAATAGCTGTATAAGTAATAATAAAGGATGGATAGTATTGGTTAAATATTTATTCACAATGGGAAATGAAAGGAAGTGCCGCTGGCAACAATAATTTCAAATCGAGAAAACAAAAATGGCAAGCTTGAAAAATAACCGGCTGAACATAAGGGATAAGGGTATTAGCCCTTCAGGTCTTTCTTTACACTAAATTTTATAAAATTTATATTTCAATTAATTTCGGAACTTTGAACTATCAAATTCAAGTACCATTTTGTATGTAATGTTAGTTAAGATTAGCCTATAATGTGTGGTGTACTTAAAACATTTCATGTTATTTATAAAAATCTTACGTGGTTGGCCCACTAAAAGGCCTAACACCCTTATCTGGTATGTTCAGACAGTTATTTTTCAAACTTACTATTTTTGTTTTTTTTTTTTTATTGAAAATTATTGTTGCCAGTGGCACTTCCCTCCAATGTTTTATTTCCCATTGTGAATAATTATTTAACCAATACTATCTGTAATTTATTATTACTTTTACAGCTATTTTTCGCTGATAATATGTTGTCCCTCATTTATCTTAATATTTTATTACTCCCTCTTTTCCTGCACCATTACTCTCCCTTTACCTCCTATTTTCACCAGTGCACACTTCATCAAGCCAATCATGTAGCCCCCTTTTTAAACAATTTTATAATTTCACATTTCAATAAATAATATCAATTTTTCAAAAAAAAAATTGGTAAGTTGTACTATGTTTTCTCCCCCTCAGCCCCAAAAACTTTGTATTCTAGGACCGATGAAACTAGTTGTCGAGTTTCTTCAACCTGTTAATGGGTGAAATTAATAGAAAATCTGGAGAACAAAGTAGGCAGATATTGATTCAGAAGATTAGTAATTGGAAGGATTTGATCATAATTTAGTAGTAAATTTATATAAAAAAAATACAAGAAGAGTCATATAAGAGAATATACATAAAATTTATTTATTTTGTAATGTTTACTAATTGTTTTTATTTTACAGAACCCACCCCAAAATTACAATATATATTATATTTGGTAATATTTACTAACTAGTAAGGAGGTAGCGTAGACGATATTGGGAAGCATCAATATAAAATAAACAAGTGAAATTTTTGAAGGATTATATTTCAAGCGTTTCAGCATGCTCATGACCATCTTCAGTAAAGCTACAAAGTGATGAATGACAAAAAGGTTAAACTTTGGTTTGCTCGGAAGCGGTGCCGTCTTAAACGGCCGTCAAAATACGGTGGGTGACGTCACAAAAACGGTGTATTTAAGTACGGCTGTCGCAGCGGCTGAGCAGAGTTGCTAAACATGCGGATTTATCCGTAGATCTACCGATTTTTGCGATAATCACCGATTTTCCGATATGACAGCTTTTCCTGCGGATATTTGAAAGGGGCTACTAGGTACTATTATTTTATGTTATATGTAAATGTTAATTTTTATTTTATGCCATTTATTGATACGATGTTTTAGATTTCGTTTATTTCTGACTTATTTTATGTTACTGATTGATTAGAATCCTAAATTTTATTTATTGTTAATAGAACTAATTAAAACTTTTATGGTTCTTTTCATTGGTTTTTATTGTTTTTATTCGTATTCTGCTAAATTTAAATATTTTATTTATTACGAAATGCAGCAACATCTAACATGGAGCGTTCTGGCAGTGATTTGTCAAATGTCGTTTTTTATCCGTAGTACAATTTTCTTTGGTTTTTCATATTTCAATAGATTTTCATTAATCGATCTACAGATGGAGCGTTTGTGTTGTTTACAGATTTCTACGGAATTTCGATAACCTGATCTATAGATATTGGATTTCGAAAGGTTAACAACGACAGTGACTATAATATAAGGAAAAATAATTTAAAGAGTATTTTCGACTGACACTGATGTTGTTCGATTATGTTATAAATTACATCAAGGAAGATATTACATTGTAACATGAAAATTGACCTATTTTTCTCTCTATGCCTCGACATTATTTTTGTCTACGATTTTTACATCAAATAGGACATTGTATAGCATAAGGTTTTATGTTTTACATCTCTCTCATAATTTAAGTATAAAAAGCCATTTGTAAATATTTTTCTTTTGTAAGTATTTCGCAACATGATAAACGAATTACCTCATGACCCTAATTAAAAAGTTTTTTTTAATTTCAAAATAATAAAATAAAATGAATAAATTGTCGTTTATAGTACTTGACTATAGGCAACCCATAAAACACGTAGGGGTTAATCTGGTTGCCTAGATATTTAGCTATTTAGTTGCTATTTTGTTTTTATAATTTTAATGTAAATTCTCATAAGGTTGTCTTTTCTTTATAGATTTGATATGCCCTCCTAAGGCACGCTTATTTTTTGGGTAACTTTCAAGCCATGCCTTCTAGGCATACCTTTATTGGTATTTTTCGTTCGTGAAGAACATTTCTAATTGATTTTCGAGATTCTTCAGTTGTTGAAGAATATTTCTACTCGACCTTGAAGATTCCAGTGATGAAGGATATTTCTGCTTGAAGTACGAGATTTTCGTTTTTTTGTTTGCTGTGTGATGCAGGTAGTTACAAAACCCTTTTTGTAAGTAGGAGGTAGAAGTACTGCTGTGGTGTATTGGCTTTGCATCGCCCGTGGGTATTTTCTCCCGTTTGCTTCCTTGACCTCCACTGAAGAAAGGACAACACCATCGAATTGGAACTCCTGGCGATTTTGTGTAATAGAAACAGATCCCAAATCAACGCAAAAAAATTTAGTACAAGGTAGATGTAAAATCCTACATATTTTTTTATTTTTTTTCGGCCTATCTTTCAAAATTTAAACGTTAAATTTTTTTGGTATAATGTTGACAGTAGTATATGAACTACTTTTTTGAGTTATGAATAATGTTTTTAACCAACTTTGACACCTATTTCGGGTTAGTTTTTTTTAAGCTTTACAAATATCATATTTAAAGGTCATAGGATTATCCTGGTTTAATTTCGTTTATCATGTTATTTAAGTATACCTAGTATTGTCAGGTAATGTAACGTTATTTTGTTAATATAAACTTTGGGGTAAGTTCTCTTTGTGAGACGGGTTTTAGTTTTTAAGTAACATATTGATGTACAATATTACTTTGTATAAATTCTTTTACTACGACTCAAAAATCACTCGAAACAAAATATTGTGATTTTCTTAGACCACAAAATAATCATGATGTGGCATCTTTTATGTTCCTCATTTTTTTTTGTAACAAACTGTGAAAAAAAAACACCAACCAGGAATAAATTAATTTTTTGAAATTTACTTGGTTTAATTTTTTTACTTTCGGGATAAATCATTCTAAATTCAAGTATTTCATTTTGTCTATAGTAATAATTTTTTACTAAATTGAACAACATCATAAGATACAGTTCTTGTGATTTTTCTTGATTTTTGCTTTTAAAATTAAATGGCGCCTGGCAACCCTTTAAAAAAGAGTAACTTTGTTAATTCACTCCTTACCAACGACCTAATGCTCACCAGACGAAAAGCTGCCGCGCATGCTGGTTTGTAAAGGGTATCTTTTTGATTACCCCTGATAAGATCACATAAATAAATAAAATCAAAACTTATCGAACCGCATTATATTGAGTGTACTAAATCTAAAATCAGTTTAGCGTCACAACATCAAAGCTGACAAATCTTGAGAATATTGCGGGTATTATTTAAAATTAAATTAAAAAGAGCCTTCCAACTTTCAATGAAAATCTTAGCTGCTTCACACAACACCATAGTAAAAAAAGCGTAAAATAATTCTTACCGAATTCCTCATTTTGATCTGCACGTTCTGCATTTCATCTCCATTGGATTTTCGTCTGACCCTGAAATGAATGAAATAGTATGTAATGAGAGTGATTAAAACTGGCGTCTAGTAAATAAGAGGTAAGGATAATTTTGTTTTGTGATTAATAATATTTATTATTTATATTTAAATAGAATTAACGTCCGAAAAATGTCAAAATCAAGGATTCAAAGGCATCAATAAATCTATTGGACCATCTAAAGTGATTTCAAAAGAAAATAATTGCATTTAAATTGCGTATATACATCTGCGACCGAGAATTTTGGATTATGCCCCGCAGTGGTGCCTCAATGCAATTCAATGAAATAAAACAAAATCTAATACCAATATCGCTGATCGTCTTGTAGAGCATGGAACAGACGTTCCAGCTAACTACTTGCCAAAGGCAGTGATCGAAATTGAATTCGCGATATGTACCGACTTCTATTCTTGCCGGTTCCTTCCTTTGCCTCACCTATATTTAATTCCCACCGATTCGTATCCCTTAAGCTATATACGCTAACAAATAATACTTTTTATTATTTTCTTTGACAAAAAAATCGGAAAAATGTCTTCCACGGTCTGAGTTGAGTCAATAGCCTTAGTGCATATCCGAAAATAAAACGTATCCATCCAATAATAAAAGAATTTATTTTTGAAATGGTTACGTATTTTATCAATTTAGGTTTACGTACATTGAAAATAATGTAATATTTACTGACACTTTCTTGTATTTTTGTTAATATTAACTAAATAATAAGATTAAAATTATATGTGTCCATGTAACGATAAATAAAGCAGATAAATTCATAGTTTAATAATCTCAAAAATATCAAACTGTCAAATTAATGTTATTTAAAATATAATGATAGAACCCGTACTTAATTTACTTTAGTTTATATAGGCCATATCGGTAATATTGATTTATTGCTTTATTTAATGAGATAAATAAATACCCATCAAATAATCTCTTTGACCCATATAAAAGAATTTTAAAAGAATAAATAAAAAACAAAATTTTTACTTAAAAACAAAATTTTACCTTGAGTAAGTAAATAAAAAGTACGATTTGAATTCGCGCTATTTATTTCTGTTTCTGTGAGCTAACTCCCTCTAACCACGAGTTCTAAGATTTGTAATGAGATGGCTCTGTTCTCTGACAAGAAATAATGTCAAAAATAGTATGTTGCCAGATCTATTCTGAATTATCCGAAATTCCAGATAAAATATATGTGGTGGCAAAATTCACCGGTTTTCTTTAACAAAAATTAAAATATTTGTTATTTCGTATTTTAAAGGATCATGATTCCAAAATCGTGTTTCGAGAGGCATTTTAAGGAAATTATGCGTGAAGAATAACTACTTTTGATTGGTCAGTGCTGTTGTCGACTATGTTGTTTTCCCTAAAGAATTATAATTACATTTTTTTAGTTTTAATGGATATAAATAAATGAAAAAACAAATGGGGGAATACATAATTAGTAGCAGAAAAGGTAATAAGTAACATTGAAAAGGAAAACAAATGAAATATCTGAAACGGTCTGATAAAAAAATATGATTCTCTTTAAGACGTAATTGTTCATTAAGACAGTTGATAATGGGATTATGGAGACTGGAGTTGTTTCATACATCTCAAGGACTTTTAATCCATTACCTTTTTGGCAGTCGTGTAAGTTTAACATCTGCAAAGGAGTAAGAATGTTTAGGAAAGAATGTGATAAGCAAAGGAAGAAGGAGTGTTGGTAATATCTAAATCTTTGTATTTCTCAATTGTTCTAAAGTGTTCTCTGATTCTAGTTGAAAGTCTTCTACCTGACTGTCCGATGTAGACCGAATTACAGTCAGCACAACAGAGTTTATACACCCCTGAGCGGTCAAGATGCGAAATTTTGACTTTGGAATTTACTAGCAATGATTGGAGGTTATTATTAGTTTTAAAAGCTATGTTAATGACATATTTATGAAAAACTTTTGAAATTTTATAATAAGAAGTGAAAAAGACCTGTCTGTTTGTAATACACTAATCAGAAGTGGGAGTTGAGTCTAAATTTGGAGAAGAATTTATTAATAATTTCTAATGGAAAATTGTTGTTAGAGTTTGTTTAACCATTCTCTGCCGTTACATGATACATTGTCCAACTTTATCTCTCAATCATGAAATGGATGAGACGAAATTATGACGTCATTAACGCATTTCTTAACTAATGTCGACGTAAATGTTATTTATTACTTTTGACAGTTCAATTAATTTTTCGTTGTCAAAATGCCATCCCGGTATAATGAGAAAGAGCAAAGTTTAATTTTTGAAGTTGACTAATTACTTTTCTAGCGAAAAAAATGCTGGAATACAGCTTTTACCATTAAATTCAGTCTACAACGTTCGGGTTCACCCCAAAAATATAATCGTATAATACATTTTTTTCGCCATTTAATCACCATTCGGTCATCCGATTTTTTTTTAATTTAGTCAAAAAACGTGCTTAGGGGCGTTAAAGAAATTTGAAACAAATCAGTGAAAAAAAACAAGTTTCAAGTGAAAAAAAATTCCTAAATTATGTAAAAAGGAACGCAACGCATAGAGCAAAATACAGTTTTTGGCATTACCAATTTATTTATACAAACACGCCTTAACATGCGTCATTGAAAACAATCCTTATAATATATGTCATTGATTATATTTTAATTTTGAGGTTATGTTTAAAATAATATTCAAATCATATATGACAAACGAAAAATAGCAGAATACGTCACCAATTATGATATAATGGCAGAGGATGGTTAAACAAACTCTAATAGCTAAATAGCTGTTTAATAATGTCGAGTTCTGAGGTGAAGGCCGAATGTGATGATGAAATGGAAAAGGCTCTAAACACAAGACAATTGAAGGAGGCAAACTTCTGTGACATGAGGTGGTTGGAGTGGAAGTTATCCAGGGAGTCAGTTGTAATACTTTTCCTATAGATTTCAAATTGAAATCAGGAAGAGGAAGGGTTACGTTTGATGGGTAAATCGAGAAAATGTAGGGCAAATTGGACTCGAACTCAATGTTAAATTTGATATTGTATTGAGGTAAGACAGGAAGGAGAGAGCCTCATCTTGAGAACGTCAAAAGAGCACCAAGCAGTCATCTATATAACAGGCATAAAACAGGATTTTTTAAGTTGTTCATGAAGATTTCTGCTAGAAGGGGTGAGAGGTTAGAGCTAATAGCAAGATCAGAAGTTTGTCAAAAAAAAATCTAGATATCGATGGAAATATCCATTTTGAGGTCCCCCAAGAAGATTGAAACCATTTCCAGCGTATGGTCTGTCTGTGTGTATGTGTGTCTGTGTGTATGTGTGTCTGTGTGTATGTGTGTCTGTGTGTCTGTGTGTAATCTTCCACGATAACTGCCGAAGCTTTTGACCAATCAAGCTGAAATTTGGTACGGAGAGTCGTTGTGTACCTAGAATGCGACTATTAGATTTTGGTTTAAATTGGTATAGTAGAAGGTCCTCAAGACCGACATTATTTAAATACACATGTAACAATTTTTTATTTTTTTAAATTTTAAGGACAAACAATACACTTTAGTGCAAAATGTTGTAGTACAAAGTTTTAGAGCATAAAATTCCCCATAACTTTTGTTTCAAACTTTTTTCAGAATTACCGTTAGTTGCGCCACTAGAGAGCGTGTAAAAAATGTGTATGCAGGTTTTATCTAGTTTTTCTTGATTTTGAGGACAAACAATGCACTTTAGTGCAACATATTGTAGTACAAAGTTTTAAAGAATAAAATTCCCTATAACATTTGTTTAAAACTTTTTCTGGAATTTCCAATAGTTGCTCCACTAGAGGGCGTGTAAAAAATCTGCATGTAGGTTTTCTCTAGTTTGTCTTGATTTTGAGGACAATGCATTTTACTGCAAAATTTTCTTGTGAAAAGTTGTAAAGCATCAAATTTTCTTTAACTTTTATGTTTAACTTTTTCGCCGCTAGATGGCGAGAAAAATATATATTTAGGATTTTCCATTTTTTTAAAATTGGAGGTAAATTATGCTATTTAGTACAAAAGGTTTCAGTGCAAAGTTGTAAAGCATAAAATTCCCTACAACTATTGTATGAAAAATTTTCCCGAATTCCCAATACTTTTTACACATGATTTTAGGAGATCCTAATTGTAGCAGTGTGACATACAACGTGCGCATGCGCATCTTATGTCATTATCAATAATATTGAAATATCAATTCGGTAGACGTATTCACCATCGGCTCTCTATTTTTAATGTCTTCCATAATTAATGTAATGCTTAGCATTTTGTAATTAAAATAATAATAATAAATAACATATTCCCTACGGTCGAGCCGGGAAAGTTCTGGGGTGACACAGCCGATTTTTTTAAAATATATTGAAAACTTAGCCTCAAAAGTTTGTCAGTAAAACTGCCGCAACATCTTATAGTTTGTTAAGCAACGTTACATGTAGATGCAGAAAATTGCTATCATTGCTTCGAAAACCGTGAATATGTTGCCATTTTTAGTCCACACATAATGCGTCTCGTGTAACATCTCGCGTCAACGAAATGTATTAATTTTAGGGTAAGATAAACCTTAAAAACGACAGCAATGTTGAAATCGAACCTGAGTCAGGTAGATAGAACCATGTTATTAATTAAGTTAAGGTACTTATTATCCTTAAATAGCAAAAAAGCATGACGTTTGTTATAACCCTAAGAAGAGACTAAAGGGTACAATAAATTTTGTATAAATATTATTTATTTTTCTTTAATCAATATTTAATAAAATCCTTCTTACAGATAATGAAGTGTCATTAGCTGCTATAATATTCAGCAATTTAAATTTGTATAAATCAAATGTATACGTAAGAAATACTGCGTAGAAAGACGAAATATAAAAGCGTTTAGGTAAAAAATAACCGCTTTATTATGATCAAAAGTAATAAAATAATTAAATTTTTATAAAGATATTAACGACGCACGTGTATAATAAATTTAGGAAGAATCCCAACGAGTTCCTGTGACCCTAGAGGGTAACCGGTCAAAGGTGACTTCGATGAATATTAATCGGCACTTACTGAACTCAATTAGAAAGGTATCGAAACCATTTCCATGAAAAAACCATTACTTCTTATCGTCAGTTCTTTCGGTGTTATGGCGATGGCGCTACTGCTGATGCCAAACAGACATCATTACATTTACGATCGGACTTGATTATTTCGGAAAAAAGGAAATTTAATCGAATCGGAATTCGTTCATTACAGACTTTCAGTGAGTTCTTAAAGATGTGGAATTGTGAAATTTTGTTTTAATGATTTTTTCGTGATCAAAATTGCGCTGTATAATATTACCCCAAAAACTGAAATGGAACAGACTTTAGCACTTCATCCATTAATGGCAATGACATAAAAAAAATGTAAAAAACAACAGAATGTTAATTTGTCGTTTTCTTATACGTTAAAGATTAGTAAACAGTTTTGTTTCACAAAACAAACTTAAGAATAAACAGATTTTTGATAATTTCCTTGTAACGATAAAAAAGTTATGTGATAAATTAATATAGAAACAGTTTACTATAAATTACGTAATAATATTTTTTTTTTACTTTCCCGGACCCATCAAAGGGAAAAAAATCGAGATATCAATGAAAATATCCATTTTGAGGTCCCCCAAGAAGATTGAAACCATTTCCAGCTTATGGTTTGTCTGTGTGTCTGTGTGTCTGTATGTATGTGTGTCTATGTGTAATCTTCCACGTTAACTGCCGAACCGTTTGACAAATCAAGCTGAAATTTGGTATGAAGGGTTTTTTAGTTTAAATTGGTACAGTAGAAGGTCCTCAACACCGACATTGATTAAATAAACATGTAACAATTTTTTACTTTTTTTAAATTTTAAGGACAAACATCACACTTTAGTGCAAAATGTTGCAATACAAAGTTTTAAAGCATAAAATTCCCTATAACTTTTGTTTGAAACCTTCTCCAGAATTTCCAATAGTTGCGCCACTAGAGGGCGCGTAAAAAATGTGCGTGTAGGGTTTCTCCAGTTTTTCTTGATTTTGAGAACAAACAATACACTTTAGTGCAAAATGTTGTAGTACATAGATTTAGAACATAAAATTTCCTACAACTTTTGTCTCAAACTTTTTCCAGAATTTCCCATAGTTGCGCCACTAGAGGGCGCGTAAAAATGTGCATGTAAGTTTTCTCCAGTTTTTCTTGATTTTGAGGACTTTAGTGAAAATGTTGTAGTGCAAAGTTGTAAATCATCAAATTTTCTTCCATTTTTGAGTTTAACTTTTAATCGAATTCCTCATAATTTCGCCGCTAGATGGCGAGAAAAATAAATATTTAGGATTTTCCATTTTTTAAAATTGGATGTAAATTATGCTCTTTAGTGCAAAATGTTTCAGTGCAAAGTAGTAAAGCATAAAATTTCCTACCACTATTGTGTGAATATTTTCCCGAATTCCCAATAGTTTTCACACATAATTGTAGCAGTGTGATATACAACGTGCGCATGCGCAGCTTATGTCATTATCAACAATAAAATATCAATTCTGTAGACATATTCACCATCGGATCGCTATTTTTAATGTGTTCCATAAATTAATGTAATGCTTAGTATTTTGTAATTAAAATAATCCTATTCTCTATACAGTCCAGCCGGAAAAGTTCTAGGGTGACACAGCCGATTTTTATATATAATATAGCTATTATAACACTAAAAGTAGTGCTATAACAGTTGGCAGCATAATTTACTATACGTCAAATCAGCTATCAGCTGACTTTGAATTCGCCTCTGAATTACTGTCAAATTAAATGTCAAAAGTATAAATGTAAAAAACACAAAATATAGCTACACCGTATTTAAAAATGATTTTTTTATACAGATCTTTAATATAATATACCTACTCAAAAATTGTGCCTACCTTTATTCCAAGATATATCTTATATTGAGCTACGTTTATAAATTTGTTAATATCTTCTTAGAATGTAACTTTTGGATGATCCTTTTAACATAGCTTGCAATTTATTACATTTTGATATATCACAATTATTGTATAAATTTAAACAGCAACATTGAGTAAGTTGTCCATAAGGCAGATGACTTAAATTTTTGGCGATGGATTTATTGCAAGTAACACATTTTCTGAGAAGTTTCCAATATTATTTTCACGGCATCAATCTTGAAACTTATTATATTTTTTCTCATAAAGATGTCGAGATTTGTCGAGAATTAAATTACTTATACTAATTTCCGCAATTTTTCGAATTTCCGTTGGCGTATACAATTCTTCACTTATTTTTGCAAAGGTTTTAAAAACTTTAAAATAAAAGAAATAAAATAATGAAAAATCAAACTAAAAATGACTGTCAAGTATAAATATCAAATCATTGTTATAATAAACATCGTCTTATGAAACTCGTTCTTTAATATACTATTTTGTACTCCACCACGAGTCATTACGAACAAACTCATTTCCGTACCACTATAAGGTAAAGTAAGTAGAGCATTTTTTTTTGTTATTCCCAGTAAGCCTAATCTACGAATTACAAAATTAAGCAAATTCTACTTCGCTTTGCTAACAATGTTAGAGGAGATTTTGCGAGTTCGTCTTTCAATGCCGAACGAATTTTCATAGATAGAAATTTCTTCCACGTTATCAATGATATGGTTTTCGGCTTTGATGTAATTACCTATTTTTCTCAATTTTGTCAGAGATTTGCTCAAGAACAGTTTTCGTTTCTCCCTCTTCATCGCAATCTTATAGTGTAACTTGTGTACATTATCACAGTTACAATTCATTTTAATAAGGTAGCACTTTTATCCAGCCTCAGCAGGAAAGCAGTGGTGACACGAATTAGGTAATTCTTGCTTTTTTCCTAATCGTATCGCTCTGCATTTTGTTCAATTTCATATTACTGCTGGACCTGTTGATAGGTTCGGAACGCCTTCTGTCGGTGGCAGCGATACAATACAATGGTTGAGTAGAATTTTGAATTCTCCACATCACTGTAAAAATTTGTTGGAATCGGTATATAGAGAATATGCAGAGGTGGTTTCAATTAAAATGGGTCACACTGTATGTTTAAATGCATTGAGCCGTCAAAAGAATTAAAAGATCTACTTTTACGGAATGAAATGTAGATGAAATGCAGATAGTCTTATTCATTACGTCGAAATCTAACAAAATATTACTTTTCATAATCCCGAATAATTATCATTTATAATACAACGAGTGGCATCTTGTCTATCGATAATCCAATAAGATATTTCACGAAACGTGTTGTCAAATATTAATTTTACGAGTCCGCAGGACGAGTGAAATTATAAATTGATAACACGTTGAGTGCATTATGGGATTATCGATAGACACGATACCAATTAATGACATTTTAAAAATTTGACAGCACTCCAAAATCTGCCATGTAGTTGATTTTATTTCTGACTTTGGGTATTTTAGGTTCAGTTTTTATGTAATTGAAAATTGTAAGTGTTATGAACTATGAATTTATTTTGAACAAATTCAAATAACAGTACAATGTTCTCCAAATAAAGCAGAATATTGGTGTAAGTTAGTGATTTTTGCCATATTTTTAACTCTAACCCTGTATTTGGTTGTATTTAATTGAAATCGTTATGCTATAACAGCACTTGAATATACTCTTTCTCTTTTTCTTACTTTACAGGTAATTTCTATAACGGTAAAGATTCATCTTTACCCATTTTCCTTAAAAACTGACAGTAAGTTAGGAATATATAACAGAGTTGCCACATTATATAATATTTGGAAGAAGAATTCTTTTCATCAAACAAAATTATGCAAATCAAATCTTTAAAATTCATAATTATTGCTTAATATTATAATATATTATATTTAAGATCATTTGCCTCTGAGGTAATTTACAATTCTTAAATTTAAAGGAACGTAATTTACTTCACATCGACAACACTGTTACGTCGTTCATCAGATTGCTAAGACGTTGCCATGTGTTATAAAATTTATTTTCTCTCTCATTTTTTGTCATGCAATAGAAGGAGAACGTTTGATATCTACTTCATATGAAATAGGCAACATCGCTTATTTGTTAAACAACGATCAGTGCTTAGTTAGGGAGTGGCTTTGAGTTCATGTGCGGTACGTATTGGCGCAAACGGGAATACATGGTTAACTATTGTATTTTTTGTTTTTCTTTGCTGGACCTCTGTAAAAATAAATCAGCAGTTAGCCAATTGTAGCAACACTTCTGCCAAAAGGCCTCATTATTCTAAAGCCGAATTTAACAGTCGATCAGGCGGTAAATTTTTGTGGGAAATTAACGAAAGCTTCAGAACGCACAATTTATCGGACATTAAAAAAAGTAGTGTGAAAAATGAGCTAGCATTTAATAAGAAAATAGAAAAACGGGGACGAAAAATAATAGTGGTAACGCGCCGCGGTAATAACTCAATGGTGGTGTGGAAATCTATAAACAATTACTGACCTCACTTTAAAAAAAAATTGCCCGCCACTGTAAAAATTTCCTCTTTCCCCTTAACCACCGAAAATCTCCATTACTTTGGAGCAATGACAGATCTCAACATTCCTTTCACATTCTTTAAGACATTCCATTACTGTTAGTTTTTAAGGAAAATGGGTATAGGGCGCAATAATAATGAGTCTCATTAACTATTTCTTAAAAAATTAAGGCAAAAAAATACTAGATGTAGGTACTTATCGAAAACCACAAAAAAAAATTTTTTCTTTAATAAATTAAACAAAAAATGGCAACATTGGTTTAAAATAATTTTACACGTGGATAAATGTTTTTATCAATTTTACATTAATTACGTTTTAGAGTTTTACAAATAATTTTCAACCATAAAATCGAGCATAAAATAATATAACTGAAAACGACATACTCTATAATATACCCGAAGGCACTTGAAATTTACGTTTTGTTTTTGGACTATAACAAATTCATATCGATTATTTTGAAGTGCTACATCATGTGTACTTTGCAAGCTATTTTATTAAACACGTTGTAAATTGAATATCTTGTTTGTTATGAAAGATAACACAAAATGTTGCTTTTGCACGAATATTTCTTTCTAACATATATTTACTCATTAAAACGAAAAACTTAGTATTAACCTAATCTAGTATTTTTCTTTAGTTTGTACTGTTTTTATTACAATAAACCAGTGGCTCTGAAACTATTTTCCCGTATTACATGTGTTGCTACCACTAAATTGATATTTTTGTTAGAAAAATCCAATACACACATACATACATTTTTAAATATAGTTTTTTTACTCGCGGACCTGAATACGTAAAGAAAAGTTAAAATTTAGAGATCAATTTTTTACCATTTTGAAATTGGGTCACAGACGTCATTACGAAAGAATTGGACATTTTAGTGCGAAATTTTCTTGTGCAAAGTTGTAAAGCATAAAATTTCCTACAATTATTGTATGAAAATTTTTCCCCATTACCCAATTGTTTTCACACATGAATTTAGGTGATCCTAATTGGAGCACTGTGATATACAACGTGCGAATGCGCAGCTTATGTCATTATCAACATTGAAATATCAATTCGGTAGACGTATTCACCATCGGCTCGCTGTTTTAAATATGTTCCATAAATTATTGTTATGCTTAGTGTTTTGTAATTAAAATAATAATAATAAATAATATATTCTCTACGGTTGAGCCGGGAAAGTTCTGGGGTGACAGCCGATTTTTTTTATATGGGTAAGTAAAACCAATCAGTTCGGTTAATAATTTTCTTGGGGTTTCTTATACGTATATGATTGTTTGTAGACAATACCTACTCAGTTAAGCGCAATTTTCCTTTTAAGTTTCACTATATTACTTTCCCGGACCCATCAAAGGGAAAGTAAGGTGAACGAGCAAAAAAAAATCGAAATATCGATGGAAATATCCATTTTGAGTCCCCCAAGAAGATTGAAACCATTTCCAGCGTATGGTCTGTCTGTGTGTTTGTGTGTCTGTGTGTAATCTTCCACGATAACTGCCGGACCGTTTGACCAATCAAACTGAAATTTGGTATGGAGGGTCGGTGTGTGCCTAAAATGCGACAATTAGATTTTGTTTTGAATTGGTACAGTAGAAGGTCCTCAAGACCGACATTGATTAAATACACATATAACAATTATTTACTTTTTTAAATTTTAAGGACAAACAATACCCTTTAGTGCAAAATGTTGTAGTACAAAGTTCTAGAACATAAAACTTTTGTTTTAAACTTTTTCCATAATTTCCAATAGTTGCGCCACTAGAGGGCGCGTAAAAAATGTTCATGTAGGGTGACACAGCCGAGTTTTTTTTAACGCCATTGAATGGATTCTATAACCTACGCCGTTTTTGGAACCAAAACCGTCGGAGATAATCCACCTAACATCTGCTTTGATTTTTCTTAACCTCCGCTGAGAGCGCGATATTTTTTTGTGTGAGCGCCCAGTAAAGTATTTATTTATTATCAAAAACATTTACATTTTGAGTGTTACTGGTATGTCATGCGCCACGAATAATTGTTGGTTGGATTATATTTTGTTCATTTAACTCTACACACTTAAAAATGTGTGCATCTATAATCAACAATTGTAAACACTATCTATATAATTTGTTTCTGGAATGGGCACAGAATCAATTTGTGTAAAAATTGTCTAGCAAATTGTGTAATATACTTTATTGGTTTTTAATTTAAAAGTTTTGTATTATTTTGCATTAAATTTTTGATTTTTTATACATGCTAAATGGAAATAATGTTATTAGATTTGTGAAATTAGTTTCAACAATTGTTTGACAAATAAACACATTGTGGTTATTATTATAATAAACTTTTTGAACATAAAGTACACAAGTATATGATTTTCGTACACAGGATTGTGTAGTACCTATATTCCAACAGTATATTTTTTTATTTAATTCAGACTGTAGAAATTGTACACAAATTAGGGTTAATACTTACATAATTTGTGCAATAAATGTGAATAGGGTGTGCATATTTTAACACATTTATGTATACTTATGTAAAACCAATACCGGTATCTTTTAACACAATGCTGTGTAGTTTCACTAAAAATTAAAATATGCTTTTTGTACATATATTGTTTAGAGAAAATCTATAGAATATTTGTTTAATAGTGTTATAATTTGTATAAAAATCATAACTATATTGGAAATATTTTTACATACCAAGAGGAGGTTACACATTTTTTCTGAAATTGGAAAAAGTTAAAAAAAATGCCACATTAATATCATAAATATTTTTATTTTATAAAACGAAAAATATCCATGTGCTCACAAAAATAATATAATTTTTTTATCCAAATATTTAGATTGTGTATTTGAATAATAAAGTGGGTAAAATAATTTATAGATTGTGTATTTGAATAAAAAAGTGGGTAAAATAATGTATTTCAGATGATTGAGAATATAACATTAAAAACAAAAATACAAAACAACAAGAACAAAATTACTAAACAATATTAAGAATTGAAACACTAATAAATGTTTATTAAAATATTACTACAATAATTATAGCAAAAATAACTGCCTTGTGTGTAAAACATAGTAAGTTGCATAAATCACAATGACTGCTTAAAGTACAAAATAGTATACTGGGTAGTTCGTTAATTACTATACTTTCGAAATAAATGAGAAAAATTGACAAAACACTGTGTGTGTCTCTTTATTAATTACGTGAAACCCATCTGTCCTATTCTCAGTCACCGTTTGTCTATTTATCAATGAAATACTCAGTATATTGGAACAAACTTACAATTAAAACTTCTACATTAAATTTGACCTCATTTAGTAAATAGGTACGTACTTACATTGATTATATCAGGTATTGGTAAAATTTTATATAAGATAATCCCACTGTTGCCTTTATATACAAATGGGCTTAATTATTATCTTGGATCTAGCTCTACTTCGATTTCATCATCGGTTACGTAGACTAGTTAGTACTTGAACAGTTGCTGCCTCCGAAAAAATACATTGATGAGAAACAGCCTAAAAAAACATTTTTTTAATAAAAATCGATAAAAGCTCTCTTTTATAAATACCTCATATATTTGAACTTCCTGATCATTTATTTTAATCCTTAATATTAGAATTAGTTCCATATGGTTTTATGTCCTATTTTCTAAGATATTGTGGTCAATTAGATTCTCTTAAATTATAATTAAAAGAGGTTATTAAATAAATCAATAATGAAAATTTGGTATTTACTTACATATTTGCCTATCTGTAAAATGATTTTCCACTTGCTCATAACTAATTCTAGGGTATCAAAGCGCAAAACACACTAACACTAAAGCAGGAGCAAAATACTGAGACATTGAGATGGTCGAAGCGCTGTTATGTTGCCACATCGCCATAAAAAATCGTGATGTGTTTTTTTAATTTATTTTGTAGATGACTTTTGGAGCGTGTTTTAATGATATTTCGACAAAAAATGTGCAAATGTATACAAGTTAAATAAAAATGGTTACCTATTGGGCAATATTAATTGTTTTTACCAATTTATTAATTAAATTTCATTACAAATATTATTTCTATAAAATATCTTATAAGTAATATGGTAACATGGCTAGACTAACGACAAGTTGTCAGAGAAAGGCGCCATTTTGTGCGCGTCTGTATTTCTACACAATTGTGTATCAAACATACTCAATATATATTATAATTTGTGTGGAAAAAATGTTAATTTGCTGTTGAATTTTATTACCAGATTGCTAAAGATTTTCTTACAGTAAATGTTAATAAATATACACAGTTTCTGGTTAAAAAGAATCCAGACTTCCTGTGTATTAAATATGAACAACTATCTTATGAAAATTACACATTATCTCGTACACAAAACATATGAAAATTTTTACACGCAGCTGTAATATAATTTAGAACAATTCTGTAGTGTAATTAAACAATTTTTTTTACACAGCAAAATGAGTAAAAATACACATAGGTTTTTTTCTGGGTGTACTTATCTCAGTCTTGGACTAATTTCTTTTTTTATTATAACATTTGTAATCATTACTACTCCAAATAAAGTTGTTTATGTATTAGTACATTGTCTGTTCGATTTACCTTATTAAGCCGTTTAGGGGTAAGTCAGATTAGGAATCTGAAGACACTACAATGGCTTGGCGCCCATTTTATTTTTAACGATCAATTTTACCCACTCCCATCTTCACTTAGAGTGGCACCAAAGGCAGAACGATTGAGATCGATAACCTACCCTACCCATTGATTGATTGATTGATTTAATCGATGCTTTGGCTAAGGATTTAGGCCTCAACACTGCAGCATTAAGACTTATTGTGCTATGCCAATTGTACCGTTGTTATCAAGTGAAAAGGTTTGTTACCTTTATCAGGCTTAACAGCCTCTTCACAAGATTTTCTCTGGGTAAGGCCTTCTGTGTATTTTCTGTCCCCAGAAGGTTATACCTCCAGCGTATAAGTGCTTCACTCTAGTATAATGTGAGAGGCTGTTTCCTCCTCCTCATTACATAGCCTACAGATGGGTTCGTCTTGGTAGATGCCCATTTTGTGTAGGTGTTCCCTAAGGTGGCAGTGTCCAGTTATTAGTCCCATGACATGCCTTATTTGATTTCCGCTTAGCTGCAGAATATCGTTAGTGCTTTTGATGGCTTTTTGACCATCAGTTTACTGTTTTTCTGGCCTGTCACGAGATTCCAGGTTGTCTGATGTTCTTTAGCAGCCCATCTAGTCAGCCAGAGTCGTACTGAGGATTTCGGAATGCCAAACACGGGCTCAGAGCCCGTAAATTTGGTAGCTGAGGCTTTTCGTGCCAGAGTGTCAGCTTCCTCGTTGCCTGTTATCCCCTTGTGTCCGGGAACCCATTTAATTGTTACCTTGTCTTGGTTTGCCAGAACCAGTAGGGTTTGTAGACAGTTCCAGACCAGTTTCGATCTGATTTTTTTGCATGCTAGAGCTTGTAGGGCTGCCTGACTATTGGAGTGAATGAGGATTGTTTTCCCTCTGTAACCTCTTTCAATGTTGTCCCTTAGACATAGCTCTATGGCATGTACCTCCGCTTGGAATACTGATGCGTAATTTCAAAATGACACATAGTTTTTGCATCTGGGTTTGTCGCCATATATTCCAGCACCTGTTCCACTGTCGATTTTGGATCCATCAGTATACCATACCAGTGTTCCCTCTTGACAGTTTGATGTGTCTTCACCTTCCCAAGTTAACTGAATGTTGAATGGCTTCGTGAAGTTATTTTTTGGTATCATTTCATCACTTCTCATTTTTAATAATGAGCTTGTGATTGACTTTTGTTACACTGGTATGTCCTTGTTCAGTTGGACACCAGTTTCCGTTGCACCCCAAGCTGAATGCTCCCATTCTTGCCTCCGATTTGATATGAATATCAAGTGGCGGGAGGTTTAGTATGTTTTCCATAGCCGCGGTTGGAGTGCTCCTCATGGCACCTGTAATACAAATACAGGCTAGTCTTTGGAGTTTATGAAGCTCCAGTATAGTCCTTTTTTGATTTACTTTAGGCCACCATACCAGAGAGCCGTAGGATATCATAGGTCTTAGCACAGCAGTGTGTAGCCAATGTACCATGCGTGGGTTTAGTCCCTATTTGGTGCCCACTGCTCTTTTGGTACCCATTAATGCCATTTTTCCCTTGTTAATGGTTTTTTGCAAGTGCTTATTTTAGGTTAGTTTTGCATCTAGGGTTATGCCTACATACTTCACCTACTGGTTTATTTGTAGTTGCATGTTGAAGAGCTTTGATAACCTGAGGTTGTTCAGCTTCTTCTTTTTCGTGAAGGGTATTAGTGCTGTTTTACCAGGATTGACTTTAAGGTCTTCCTTGAGACACCACCTCTCCACGATGTTCAGCGCCTGTTGCATCAGGTCTGAGACAATATTTGTAAAATTCCCCACTACAAGTATGAGTACGTCATCTGCATAGCCCTAGGTATAGAAACCGCTACTGTTGAACTGCACCAGGAGCTCGTCAATTACCAAATCCCACAGTAGAGGGGATAAAACCCCTCCGTGTGGGCATCCCTTGGATATTGACACCTCCATGGTCTCACCCAACAATGATGCTTCAGCTGTCCTATGGTTTAGCATGTTTTGCATCCACCTACACGCGGTGTCGTCTACGCCACGCCTTGCCACTGCTGCTGTCATCGAGGTGTGATCAAATGCACCCTCTATATCCAGAAATGCTGCTAGAGCAATTTCTTTGTCTCTGTGTACAGCCTCTATCCTTGAAACAAGTTGATGGAGTGCTGTTTCACAGGATTTTCCATTTTGGTACGCATGTTGGTTTTTATGTAGTGGCCTTTCTGTTAGAAAGTTTTCCCTGACATGTATTTCAACCAGTTTTTCCAATAGCTTTATCATAAAGGATGATAAAGTTATCGGTCTGAATGCTTTTCCCATGTTTTGGAATGAAGGCAACTCTGGCTTTTTACGGCTTAATGGAATATAGCCCTAAGTAATTTACAAATCACCGGTACCAGCAGTGTTTTGCCCTGCTGTAGGAAGGCTGGAAATATGCCGTCCGGTCCAGGTGATTTGTACGGTTCAAACGAGTCTATTCCCCAGCTGACTTTGCTGTGAGTTGCGACTTTGTTTGCCAGTTGCCAATCCCTTTTTGAGGCCCTGTGTCTTTCACTTGAATATGGCAGATGTGTCTGTAGTAGTACCTCCAGAGTTTCCCTACCAGATTCCGTGTATATCCCGTCCGGTCTTTGTATGTTCCCGATAGGACTGATTGGATCTTTGGCTAGGATTCTGTGTATCCGTGCTGCTTCCGAGGTTGTTTCCACCTCTTCGCAGAACCTGCTCTCTTAGCCTTTCAGATCTCTGTGTTGTATTTTGTTAGTGTGGTGGTATACTGCTTCCACTCACTTGTTCTTTTCGCCTTATTAAATAAAGAGCGCGTTTTTCTTCTGAGATTGTCAAGTTCTTTATTCCAGCAGTTTGTATTTATTCTAGTGTTTTGGCTTGCCTCAGGACAGTTTGCCTGGTATGAGTTTATTATAGCATCTTGGAGTTAACAAGATGCTAGCTCTAAGTCAGTGCTAGTTTTTATTTTTGTTTTAACGTTACTAAGGTTGGTTATTAAGTCCTCCTAAATTTCTCCCAGTTAGTCCTCCTCGAATCACGGTATATCCCAAGTGTATTCCCTACATTCGAGATTTGCATGCGTATTTATCTATGATCCGAGAGTGATGGCTCACCGGACACATGCCAGTTATCCGAGAGCTCATTTTCAAGGACGCCAAAGTTACATCAATTCTTTCGCTACGAGTTTTGTTAAGAAACGTAGGTTTACCGCGGTTCATTATTATTAAGTTGTTTGTAATAATGTAGTCTAAAAGGTACTCACCTCTTTTGTTGATGTCGCTGCTGCCCCATGCTGTGCGGTGGGAGTTAGCGTCGATGCCAATCAAAATCTGTCGGTTTGAAACCCTACAGTAATCTTCAAGTCTCTCCATTTCTTCCGAAGGAGGTGGACTTGTGGAGTCATATGGCAGATACTCTGAGGCTGTCCTGCCATATGCATTTTCAGCCTTATTGCCGTTTGGTACCTAGAACAGAAATCAAGCATTTTTAAGGTATGCAGATTGTTCCTAACAATAATGCACGTTCTAACGTTCCCCGCTGTTAGGTCGTAGAATAACTTACCTTTAACATCCCCCAGCCCTGATACGCGTCCCCCGTTGATCCAGGGCTCTTGTATCAGGAAGATGTCAACGTTGTTTTTCGCAAGGTATTTGCAGAGAGGAGCAGTCGCTGCCTTTTTATGCTGCAGGTTTATTTGAAGAACCTGCAGAATCTTCCTCTAGTTTTTTCTTTACGACTCTGAAGTTTATTGTTGAGAGCCCAAGAAAGGCTTTGAATCCTTTTTTTTCCAACTCCTTCAGGGTCGAGTCGTCCAGTCCGAGCACTAGGGTGATTCCTTGTAATTCGGTCCGACTGCTGATGATATGCCAATCTTCTGTTTTAAGCCCCATATTCTGGGTTTTCAGAACCTGAACTATCATCGTCGGTTCCTTTTTTTCTAGGTTCCTCGTTTTCGCAGGTTATCATCAGCAACCCTGAATGGGGGTGGCTGCCTGTAAATTGAGGCCCTTTGCCCGGGGCACATTTCCAAATTTCCTGCGTCAGAGCATGCTGGATTTTTTTTGCTTGCTCCAGCGACAGCCTGACCTCAGGATAATTGGCTTCCCTAATTGCCATTTTTACGGTAGTCAGGGCCTGCTTGAAGGTTGAAAAACTAGTAGAAGTGCTGGGTTTTGCCTTCCAAGGTGCCTATTTTAAGGTTGAAACCCCAGTAGAAATACTGGGTTTTGCCTTATCTGATGCCTGTTTTAAGGTTGGTCCACCAGTTTAGGTACTGGGTTTAGCCTTTTCAGGTGCCTGCCTCGTTTTTTTTTTGAGAACGATTGAGATCGACAACCTACCCTACCCATAGTGTAACCCAGCAGTGGGACCGCGTGTCACCTAGAATTCTATAAATCGACTCATTTCTACATGACTAGCACTGCGTGTTCCAAACATTGTCGCTTCAACGCGACTTTACCTGTCGCAAGAAATCGAGACGTTGGGACATATCGTTATCGTTAGAACATACAACCTAACCTCATTTATTGGTCAAAACTGTCAGAAAAAAATTTGTGGTAGCAAGATCACATTTTCTTATGTACGCAACCTTCAATTTGAATATCCTACAGGCGGTATTATTTTAATATGGTTGTAATCCACGGGGCCAATCACACCAAGAAATTCTCTTTCTTGCGTAAATGTAGCTTTTATATTATTTTTGTCTTCATCGTTTCTTGGAAATTGTACATATTACTCAGAAAACGTTTCAATGATGGCAATAGTCACTTGATGAATTGCCTCGGATATACTTTGTAAAGCCATGACGACGTTGTAGCTTTGGCCAATTACACGCTGGTAAGCACCTGTAGCATAAAAAATAAGCACACCAAAGAACTTTATTATGCCTGGTAATACCACAGGATGGTTACCCTGGTCCAACTATAGAAGAATCCCATGAAGCACATATTGAACCATGTATATGTTCAACCTAAATAGCCCTTTAAATCTAATATCGTCTATAGAACTAGGATCACTTTCCTAGCTCATAATCCTTAGTTCCATATTTGCTATTCGTATATCCTCCAGTATTTCCTCCTTCTCGACCACCAGATTATGAACCAAATTATCAGGAAACATTTTGCTAATTTTAAACCTACATCAATTTAAACAAATAAATACTATTATTTTATTATTTTTTATATGGATATTTGACAGAATACGTTTTTCGGACTATAATGATATAAAAGGTACTAGAAGTCACCAGAATATAACTAATGTTTTTCTATCGAGTAATATATTACCGAAAACGTCCGAAGTGCAGTCGACCGGGACACACAGTGCCAAAAAATGCAACAGTAGATTTCCAGATTTCCAGAGTAGATATCGATAGTAGAAAACTAATTGTCGAATTATATGTGACACAGGGTCCCACTACGGGACATGGTCGAAAGAAAGCAGTTAATATGTAATAAACTCACCATACCTTAATGTGAATTTCTACTGATCAACTTTTTTTTACTATCCTGATCCTTTATCCTATACGGGCGGCTATATATTAAGAGTTCATATCCTGTAAAGGTACTCAACTGGGTACAAGGTATCCCTCCATATATCAATCTGCCACGCTTCAGTAAATCCCCAAATCCCTGCTTGGCCTCCCCTACTATAAGTTTATCTTTTATGACCTGAGTATTCCGCTGCTGGAATGTTAAAACTTACAAATAATTAAAAACAAAAAGTAAAAATAATTCTTCATTCAATAACCTGATTACCAAATTCTTAGTATAGTGTGTAAAGGCATGTCTTCTAGGCTGGCGTTGACGGTTGAACTGACGGATCGGTGACCAAGTTCCCTTCAGCTTGACCTGTCTCTAAAGGTCTAGGGACTAGCACTGCTACTCCAATTGGGTCGCCACAACGACTCGCTCTTCAGGCTGCCACTGCAGCTACCAATGACGGATTGAATTGTCCTACTCGATAAGAACTAAGAAGCACGGACGCGAGTGTCTCTATCTATCGGAACAAGGTTTAACTGGTACGACTGGCTTATATTCGAAGCTTCTCGCATTTCCATAATTTTAAGTTGTGTGCAACCGGCTAATCCGGAATCAAATCACGTTATGTTCCCGAATCATGTTCTTTCGAGCAAATTTGCATTGTGATTCATCCCCACTCCACTCATAACTTTGGATCATGATCAGTAATCCCCTTTACTCCCTGAAACTGAAAATGTATGATTGACAGATCCAAATCAATGTTTTCTAACTTCAAAAAAGATAAAATAGAGGACAACTAATAAAAGTATTTTTAAAAAAAAAGTTTTAAAAATATACATATGATCCAGAGCAAAATATTACTGCATCATTTAACCTAAGCGAGGAAGATTATAAACGTGCTATCTCATGGCGATGAAGCTCTAAGAGCTCTTCCCGAGGCTCTTCCTTAAGAATCCGATTATTGTTATTTGGTGAAATTAATCATTATTATACATAAAAAATCAGTAGAGAAACCATTTTATATTCTATAAATTAAAAGCATAACCTAAATTTGCACAGCTGCTGATTGACAAGTAGGGACTGTTCTTTCGTCGTTTGACAAGTGAACATGTTCTTGTAATCAAAACGATAAAACTGAAACATAATTTGTATATCGTGATCCTAAATAATAGGCGAAAGAAAACGTTTATTACATCCTACATCGCGCCGCTCTCTTCCCTTCTCACTCTTTTCTATCTCTCACTCTTTGACACCATTTCCACACTACTTTCTGTCGCGTTCGTGTTCTTATATATACAACGCTTTAATTTGTTTATTGTGTTTTAAAAAAGTATAATGAATTAAATATAATGAACTACGACAATGAGTGAAAATAATTCTACCCCTTCGTACGGCCACCCCCACTAGCAAGCCGGCAGATTATTATCTCTCCGTTACTATAATCACTTGGGTCGTATATGCTATTAATGTCTGGCACACTCTAGTATGTCTTTGTGACCATTTTTTCTACATTTTTAACAATGTATACACGCTCCCCTACCCCAAATTAAAGGGCACACATCATATACACTTTTTTCTTTTTAGCATCTAATTTTTGCAATCCACAGAGAGTTTGCGTTACATCCAAATCGTCAGAATATAAAATGAGAACTTTCTTTGGGTATACTTGCCACCCCCTTAAAATATCTGATACGCTCGAATAATGTTTTTTCTTTCTATTTTTAATCCTTCCGTACAGGTAACCTCCATTATTAAAGATATGTTGGGCATACATAATATCAATGTCTGACGCGCTCGGATATTTCCATGTAACGGTTTTTTTTTACATTTTTGAAATTCTGTAGACGCTCCCTCCACCGATGACCGGGTATACATTATATAATATTTTTTTCTTTTTATCATCTGAGCTTCCAAATCTAATAGGTCTTAGGTTAAAATTTGAATGACAGTTGAAGTTTCTGCCGCTTAATACACTTTGAAAAATGTTCAAAATTCGTAAATTCGTCTATCTAAACTTACGAATTTTGAACATTTTTAAAGTATATTAAGCGGCAGAAACTTCAACTGTTGCTCAAATTTTGATCATTGCTAGATCAAAAGGGCTGACAGGAACAATCGCTTCGGTATTAGTTTATCTTACGAATTTTGAACATTTTTAAAGTATATTAAGCGGCAGAAACTTCAACTGTTGCTCAAATTTTGATCATTGCTAGATCAAAAGGGCTGACAGGAACAATCGCTTCGGTATTAGTTTATCTTCTGTGCTCAGGTACTCAACCCAGTAGGGCAAGTGAAGACCACCCTTTTGGCCCCAGTGATTTGGTCGATACCATAACGATCCCTGGAGTATCTTTTTCTCCACTGAAGCTGCCCGTGCTAGTAGCCTTCACACTATAAACGGAAGGTGGCGCCCGAGGCAATTCGAAACATAGAGGCGAAGGTCGTTACATGTTAGTTTCCATTTCTACTACATAATCTAAAAATGTATATAATAGTACAAAATTTGATTGAATATGTGATGAGATAAAACTTTATTTTTAGTATTTGATTACTTTGTAGAATATATATTTATATGAGGTAGTAAAATTCTAAATACAGTACAAGATTTAATGAAAATAAGGTAGCGGCGACTAGTTTCGGCAGTATTCCATCATCAGGCCCATAATGTGTTAAGTGATTAGGTGGAAATTACATATGAACTAGTAAACATAAGGATTAAGTTGTACTAGGAAACGGTAAAACGGGATTTTATAAAGGTAAAAAATTGAGGAAGTTTGAGTGAGGTCTAAACCCCATGGTGTTGCTTAAAAGCCAAATTAAAGACCATTTCTAATGTTTTACTTCTATGTTTATTAATCTGTTCGGTACCTACAGGGTTGCCTCCCTTTGGTGTACTTTCAAAATTAAAGTGGTTGCATCTACAAGTGCCGCACTTTTTCAGGTACTACGCCGGCTATGGCACTTCTTATCTTCACTTATTATTGATGTGGCTTTTAAGCAACACCATGGGGTTTAGACCTAACTCAAAATTCCTTACTTTTTTACCATTATAAAATCCCCTTTTATAATTTCCTAGTACTACTTAATCCTTATATTTCCTATATTTACCTCTGCGCACTCAATGTAATTCAATTTTTATTTCTACGTTAATTTGTAATGTACCTCATTCATCGGTTCATTTGTAATTAGTTTGGTAAGTTTTTTCTTTGTTGTATAAATTTCCACACCCGTAACACTATGTATTATAGACCTGATGATGGCATATTGCCAAAACTAGTCACTGCCCCCTAATTTTCATTCAATGTAACTGGAAGCCTCCCTTTTTCAAAAGAATTATATTAAATATTCCAGAATATGGATACCCTTTTGGAATGTAATTAGATGTTACCAATCTATTTATTTTTCAAAATTGCCAATAAAACAACAGGCAATTTATAATCTCTTTTTTATTATTCAGCTACATACATTTAAATAAAAATTTTGTTCAATATATGTATTCTGTATTCTAGTCTAGTTTAAGAGTTTGGAGAAAAAAAATGTTGTCATTATTAGAAGAGTGGAAGAGAACCAGCGTAAACCACCAGATTTTCTCATTCTAGAAATCCCTGTCGTTGCATAAATAAAATCTAATTGTTCATCTACTCTGTAACTAATCTGTGGAAAATCTGTGAGACCTGTCATAAAAGTAACAGCGAATACTGTATAATCTTGGTCACATACCAAAGCACTTCCTACATCAACGTAAAATTCTTCATTGGTCGTGCATATAAGATTATTTTTATTAAAAGTGATATCTCCATTCGTTACATTATCTTCGTATTGATAGTCACATCGATCAAGGGGTGCTATGTCAAGTCTTATACACTGTATAGGTTGCGAAGTTATTTCCTTTCCACTCTTATTATTTTTAAGTCCCCAACCTAATGATATTATTTTGCTACAAACGGCTTTAAAAATATTCGACCAACTTTCGTCAGGAAGTTTAGCAAATTTAATCAAAGGATTCTCTTCAAATGGTGCTGACAGTTGTACAAGCATTAATTCTCCTTCTGAAAGTATCCAGTTATCTATTTTTGTGGCGTCTTCGTCATACTCCCTACGTTCATCTTTCTTCCGATTTATGAAAGATTCTAAAAAATATATATAGAGTAAGAAATATAATTATTAACAACCATCTAGTTATTGGCACCATATTCAAAAATACTTATTAGGCCTTTATCAAAAACAAATAGAGTAAGTTTTTGAAACTATACATTCCGACGATTACCACACATGTTTCATCCTTTTGGAATCTTCAGTGGCACTTTGTCGGTACGCATAGTTTTAATAAAATACTCTGTATATGTATTTCTATGTACTATCAAAATGATAGATAGTCACGTCATCTATGGTATGGTTGATGGGTACCAACGAGGCAAGCCGTTTAATAGAATACAATTCTGTAAACGCAACTATCCAAGTACAACTTGGTTGCCGGCAGATGGAGGAAGACATCAGCAATCAGAGTTTATATGAATTTTATGGTAATCAGTTTGTGACGTAGGATATATTTTGGTAATCAACTTTAGCTGTTTAATTAAGATTCAGATAAAATCTTAATATAGGTACAGGTTGGATATTATATTTTAACAATTTTAAACTGAAATGTATACCTGATAGTATAATTTTTTTTATATTCATAATTCTATTTTACTGGGGTGCCAACTATTATATTTAAATTTAATGGGTTAAATGGTTATTTAGGTGCCATTAAGTGCAATTCAAGCTTTATTTTGTTAGGGTATTTTTTATCATTATCATCGTATTATAGTTGTTGGCCCAGTGCTAATTTTCAAATTCTAGGATTGTCAATTACTGACTTTTAATTCCAGATCAGTAACAAACAGTATGGTTAAAAAATTAAAGGAATCAAAATATTTTAGGAAATACTCAGAAAAAAGTTTATAATAAAATCTAAAAATCCACAAAAATACGATGAGATTGGAAAAATATGGGGACTAAACCCGTCAGTCGTGCATTGGACGTACACTGCAGTTGTGAGACCCATGATAAGATATGGTGCACTAGTATGGTGGCCAAAAATAAACCAATGGCAGGTCACTCTAGAGTTATCGAAAATCCAGAGGCTTGCATGTCTCTGTATACCCGGTGAAATGAAAAATACCTTCTTCCAAATAAACATGCGACAATCAGCAGTATAATCACAAACCCTATACTAACTATGGGAAGCGATTACATGATGCTGATCAGATCCCTTGATAAACCCTGCAATATCAAGATCGATTAGAAAGGGGAAAACTGGGAAACACCCGAACAAGAAATAATTTGGTACACAGATGGTTCCAAAATTGAAATACGAACCAGCGCTGAAACATATGGCTAATCTCCCAGATATGACTTCAGCCATTCTCTGGGAGTACATACCACAGTATTTCAAGAAGAAATATCCGCAATCGACCTCTAATAGCCAAGCCTCGATAAAAACGCTTAACAATTGTCAAGTAAAAGCGCTTAACAATTGTCAAGTAAAATCAAAACTTATCTGGGAATGCTTAGAAAACCTTAAAAACCTAAGTGCCACTAATAACGTAACCCTTAAGTGGGTACCAGGACAAAAAGGTATTGAGCGTAACGAAAAAGCAGACGCCCTTGCACGAAAAGGATCGGCAACCAGATAAGAACTACAAGAAACCAATGGGTCTATAAACAATACCTAACATACTGGAAGTCACTTCCAAAACTTAAACACAGTAAGCTAATGGTAAAACAACCTTTACCAAAACTTACTGAAGAAATCCTGAAACGAAACAGAAAACAAATCAGGCTCATAACCGAATTTATAACTGGACTTTGTAGCCTGAGAAAATACCTTCACAAAATGGAAATCTTCCAAGAGGGTCCTATATGCAGATTTTGTGACGAAGAATGAAACAGCCACCCAAGTAACATTCGAATGTGAGGCTCAGAGTTGGTGAAAATATAGACAGATAGAGCCAGAAGACCCTTCCTGTTATCTCACCAGATGTGACACGGTGAGGAGGCTCTTTAACCTTAACAAGGTCACTAATCTCTTCACAGATGAACAGGACAATACAATAAGCCGATGGCTGCAGTGTAGAGGCACTCAACTCGGACTGTTCATTTGCACCCAAACCAACTAACCAACCTTAGGTGAAATACTAAATGGGAAGTGATGGAAAATTTTAGATTTAAAAAGAAGTCATTCCAACATTAGCTTCGATTATTCGAAATTTCTGATGTAATAAAAACAGAATGCAGAAATGTCACTAATGGATTAACTGGTCTAACGATTTTACTGTAACGATTAGCGTATTCCAATCGTTGGCAGTGTCTGTCATAAATTGGAATTAATACAGGGTCCGGCATACCTTTGTCGTAGTTCTATAACGTTTATTGTATAAAAGTTTGATTTATTAGGTTCTAAAAATGTTAAAAAAAAGGATGGCATTCTATTTGAAAAAGATTAAGTCACTTGCCAGGTTTACTAATGGACCACCTTATATACAGGAAAATAATTTTAGAATGTTTGCTTTTAACCACCATTTATAATAACAATTTTTGTATTTATAGGAATTATGTTATGGTGATTTGTGAATTTAACACCCTGTATTATAAAAATAGCCACAGGATGACTTTGGTCCCATGGAAAATTTTTGGTCGTAATACCGAGTAATGTCATATACTTATCGAAAAATTAAATAATTTGACATGGGGCCATTTTGCATAAGCATGGTGCGTGGTTCTTTCTGGTATGAGTAAGTTGGTTTTATTATATTTGATCATTTATGTTAAAAAATATTTATGTCATGCTTTTTTACTTATTGTTTTATTCTAAAAACAATTTTAGCAACGAAATTTCTCTTACACCTTACGGGGTGAACCAACACTCATCAAAAATTAAAAATTAAAAAAAATGCCAAAATATTTCGAATGAGAAGAGATATCGGTTTGAGGTTTTGACGGGTCAATAAGTTATATTTTTGTCTTTTTGTAGGCTTGTTATAGTTATAATTTAAAATTTCTCAAAAAAAATTATAAATAGAGCTAGGTGTCACATAACGCCCTGCAGTTGTTGTTTTTGTGTCTAAATTCTCCCTTTAATGCTCTTTACATGGAGTATACGTATGTGAAAATTTGTTCAGACATATGGAAGTTACAGTAATTTTGAAGTCAACGAAAGTATACTTAAAAATAAGTGATACAGAAAAATGACTTAGATGAAAGTTGTAGAATAAGAACAGCAGTTTCTAAACATTTTTTACTAACCTTAATTGGGGAATATTTTGTAAAAAACCCAATTATATCGGAAAAATATTTTTAAGCAATTTTTAGGGCCGATTTTTTTATAATAATTTTTATAATTCTAGGAAAAACGAATTCTGTTATTCGGCAGGTCGGTAGCCACCCTTAATGTATCACCCTGTATCATTATCCAACACGAGTTGTAAAGAAATCCAAAGATTTATTATATTGGTATGTATTCTTTTACTTCTACCACATTTTACAATTGTGAATTCTTTCAAAATTTTATAATATAAATTATAGACATATAAGAGAAGAGAGAGTTCTCTTATGTCTATAGTTTGTATTATACTTCAGCAACAAAATTTTTTATTTTTATTTTAGTCTCTCGCCGTTTTCAAATAAAAAAATGACATTTTTATTTTTCATTTTCAGTCTCTTAAAGATATTTTATTCTAAAACCCGCCTTAACATGAACTGTTTTCCACTTTAGTTCAATTCGATCCCCAAAGCCCGCACATCGACCAAGTACAATTGCTGATGCCACCGTGTTCGATTATCGATTTTATTCAATCTGATTTGACGTGATGGTCCAATCAGATTCTCAGAAATGCATGGTTTAGCAGGTGAATGAAATAATCAAAGATATTTTAGATCATTGCGCATAAATGGATTTGGAAAAATTGCAGTTTAAGAAGAATTCGCAAATTGAAAAAAAATATAGTGCAGGACGCAGAAAGTATAAGTTCAACTAAAAAGCAAAAACAAAATGTCGGTCGCCAGTAATTGGAAAAGAAAAATAAAAAATATCGTAAATTTTTATATGCATAACCAAACTTTTCAGACGATTTTTATCTTACCAGTGTGATTGGTAATATTCTTAGAATTGCATAGAATGTAATATAATCGCATCGTTGCTAGATGGTATTGCTTTTCAACAAATTTAAGATATTTTAATGAAACACGAAGGGGGGTATGCTTTTCTGTCATAAGATTTGGTACACTTATAGGGGTCTATTCTGTAACATTTTAGTTAATTTTAACCGCTAGGTTAAAAATTATTTATAACTATGCGGTTAAAATTTAAATCAATATCTCAATTTTAACCAAATATGCCATACCAACAGAATATAAAATGGAAAATAACCTCCCGTTATTTTTATAACTTAGGGTTAATTTTAACCAAATTTTTATTGAACAGATCCCATAGAGCTTTAAAAAAGAAACATTTTCAAAAAAAATTCTTCCAAACTATTCCGGAACTTTAAATAAGTTCTGTTATAGCAGAGTTTTAAAGGCAAAAAATGATAAAATAGACATTTTGGCAATCCAGCTAATTAACAAATGAATAAAAAAACTGTGAAAATAAAAAAATATGCTACCCAAATCTAATAAACGAATTAAAAAGAAAACGATGTTGTACACTTTTTGAATTGAATTGAAGAACTTATTATACATACTATAAGATAACTTGTTCTAAATTTAAAAATAAATAAAAATGTACTACTACATTACTCATTTTCAAGCATTTAAAAAAAATTTACAGGAACCATCCCAATTTTCCAATCAAAAGCATACCCTCCTGTAGTTATATTTAAATGTTTTATTTGAAATAGTTTTAAAAAATTATAAAACGATCTTGTAATCTCAGCACATTTTTTAAGCAACATGTATCTCGCCAAATAGCCTCCGAGAAATTCTTTTTTTCCAGCTGCTTTAGCATGACGCCTGAAATGGCAAGTATGAAAAATCATCTTCACGACACAGTGACATAGATCAAAGAGTATTTATATATCGCTCTCAGCTTAAAAAAAAGCTACTAAAAAAAAGCTTAAATAAATCTAAAAACTTATTAGAACTATCGATGGTATATTATATTTTACATACACAATAATAAAATACTATGAACTTTCGATTTTAACAATAAAAGATGGCGATTTCTGTCAATGTACCAAAATGGTTATTTATTTGTTTTTTGGGTAAACCTATACCTCCTGCGTCCTGTACAATATTTTTTTTTCGATTTGCAATTTCTTCCTACACTGCATTTATACACTATTTTTTCTAATGGTTGTATAAAATAAGCGTATTTAAAGCTCCTATTTTATTACACTATTGTTTATTATTCATCAAAGTATATTTAAACCAACCAACAGTATATAAGTAACTTACCCACTCGCCACATCTCAATAGCATAATTTGGACGTTCATCTTTAGAATGTCCACTATTCAAACAAATTCTAACGCTCAAAACGTATAATTCATTTAATAACACACCAGAACAAAGATGTTTATAGACAGCAATATCAGTTGGGTTTATTATTTGTTTCCTGAGTGATACCATCATTAGACTTGGTGGAAACCAAGCACCTTTATTCCTGTTGCATGCTCCACCTGGGATATGAATTACATTATCGCTAATGTCCTCGTAGTAGTCAACCGATGAACTCGTAGTTTCAATTACAATGTTTTCATCTGTAGATATGAAAATTATTTGTGTAGCCAGTATGGCTATTATTAAGAAATTCTTAAAATCCATTTATTTTTTAAGATAAATATGACAGACTTACATATTAGATGACAATGTAAAATATACGTTATTTTGCAAACGTCAGAAACATTGCCATGGAAATTTACAGGCTAACACTTTTTATTGGATTAAATTTGAAACTATCTTTTTATTTTTTATAAACCATATATCGAAATAAATTTAGTAACTAACACGTCAAATTTCTATTTTCGCTTTTATAGTAGGGTTATGGAGCGTATAGAAGGAGGGCAATCTCTAATGGACAACACGTTTAAAATGTGGGCAACATTTTATACGCAACTAATGGTACATAAAATAACCGACGCGGCGCTGACGATCGTATGTTGAAAAACTGTTTGTAGATTGATTAGATCCATAGTCTCAAATAACGTTTTTTATTTAATGAGCCACCCAATTTTTATAAATTACATATCTTTCAAAAGTTTACGTAATGAATTAAAATTATTATTTGAAAAAAATCAAAGGAAATGTCAAAACTGTCATCAACAGTCGATCAACAGTGCCACCAACTGGCTTCCAAAATTGGTTCCCTTTTTCTAACGTTGCGATGTGCCTCCTTCTATACCCTCCATAACTAGGGTATATAACATTGACATATACTTATGGACCTTCTAGCGGTGAGAATTATGCTGTTTCGAGAGAAAGAGAAACGATGGTTTGGTCAATCTCTATCTATCTCTAAACAGTATCGTATGGTTAGGATATTAGAGATAGAGCTATACGCCATCTTCCTCAATCTTTTCAGTAAAAAAACATTACAACAATATACTGGTTGGGTACATCCATGTAAGTCATATATGTAATACTCCTATATCGCCAACTTCCTATCTTTGACTGTAGAAACAAAGCGTTCCGACAGAAGGAGATGCAAGATCGGAATCGGGTGCCAACGTGCATGCGTCATATACATTGTGAGTATATAGCTGCATCGTGAATTGCATTGGCGTCGTGTCTCGTGGGGAAACAGGAACGTAGAGAAAAAGGAAAGTTAAGCAAGCGTAGGCGATTTTTATTTTTGAAAATTATTCTACCAATGATAAATGCATATATCATAACTTTCTTTATTTATACGTTTTTATTACAATATATCTTCTGCTGAATATATAAAAATAACAATAAAAAAAATTTCCGTGCAGCTGTGACGCCTATGACTTATCCGAGGCTGCGTGAGAGAGAAACGATCGTCTACATTTTACTATCGGCGACACACTTCTCTCTCAAGCTGGCGATATAGGAGTATTATATGATGTAAGTATATTTAGTCAAAGAATACCCTATATATAACTGTCAAATTGTATTCATTATTTGCCTGTACATCGTTGTAATATTTTTTGCTGAAAAGAGCGAGAAAGATGGCGAATAGGTACGGTCCAACATCCTAACTATGAGACAGAGATTGACCGAACCATCGCTTCATCTCTTTCTCTCGAAATAGCACAATTCTCACCGCTGGGTATATCCATGAGCATATGTCAATGATCAATAATATACTTAAAAACCATTTTTAAGTAATTTATTGTTATTTAGTTTTTTTGCTTTTAAGCAAAATTAAAAAATAAGTTAAATTCAAATTGTTTTCGCAATTTTTTAGTGTCAAACCGATCACGTCGGAAAAATTAGTTTATTAAAGGTAAGTATTGTGATTGGATAGAAAACAGAATACATTCTGCTCCCTAAATGTTCGTACGACATCCCATTGGTACAAGCAACTCATTCTGACTGTTTCTTTGAATAATTGATATTGGACATACTTTGGTATTTCTATGTTATATATAGGCACAAATTATTTAACGAAAATAGTATGTTATACACCAAGTTTAGCTTAGAATAGGTAGACACCAGAGCTGTGACAAGCAGTGACAAAAAAAGCACGCGAGCACTAAACACTTGAAAATTACGAGCACTAAATACTTTTACAGAAAAGTGCTCGCGAGCACTGAATACTAAATTCACGGAGACTAAGCACTAAGCACGGGTTGTGACGAACCAAAATTTTAAAATTTGACTTAGTAACCGCTAAAAATTAAAATTATTATTAATATATAGGTGCATAAGCTATATTAATTAAAGACTAAAATTTTGTGTTGGTTGCTACCACCTAAATTTTCCCGAAGGGGAATTCAGGGGTTTTACTAGGTTCGCTAAAAAGGTAAAGTGAAAACAGTTCCTATTCTTTTCTATTGTTTATTATAATGCTGCAGTTGTATGTTTCATATGTGCAATAGGGTTAAAGTTGACACAAAATAAATTGTTTTATTAGATACAAAAGATCCGCGGATTGATACCTTCTAGAAGACTCACAGTTGTAATTTTTAAAGACGCTGATAGATAAGAATAGGTAAAAATAATCAAGATAATGATGAATATCAGATTGTTTACGTTAATTTTATTTTTATGTAGTCAAATGTGAAAAAGGCTTATCTGGTTTTTGACGATCTTTCGGGAAGTCAGCGGCGTGCGTTTGGCTCTCGGCGAGAGGCTACCGATCTCTGGTGCTCCGGAGTACCAATAGGTAGGGTGGGCCGGCGTTTTAGGCGAGTCCCGTTCAGACGGTGGCCCAGAGAAGGATGGAGCTCCAGATTAAGCGTAGAGTCGAACGCCAGGAGAAGTAAACGAGTCAGATGTCCGAGTAATCGATTACGAAAAAGGTAAGAATGAAGGCCTAAAAGAGTGTAAGAAAATTAAGAAAGAGGTAAATGGGATTTGATTGATGAAGAAAAGTTTATTTTAGGTTTTAAGGCGTACCTTGGGTGGTGGGTGGCCTCAACGTGGCTTCAAAAGAAGCAGAAAATTTTGGAGAACTATTCAGGAAGGAAAATAAATCCACAAAGTGTAGTCCGGTACTGTTCCAGACCTTCTTAAATTTTCCTGGATATTAAAATCCTGATTAAATCCGCTATTAAGCGAGCACGTCCACGTGTCTAATTCACCAAGAAAAACGGTTTCTCAGGCCAGTTTTTTTACGCGGTAAAACTTAGTGCTAAAATAATTTATCAGATTGGCACTATGTGAAATCCGATTAATATCGATTAATAGATGTAACTGAGAGCAAAGGAAGAACAATCGATTTTTGAAGGGTGACACTTTTCATCAAGAAAAGAAGCGAGTATAAGAGAGGTTATATTTACCTTATTCTCGGCAATAATTAAATTGTATTTGATTTATATTTGAATTTTAGGCAGATAACAACAATTAAAAATATGATGGGCACGGAAGAGAGGAGAAGGGTAGCGACTCACCGACCTAAGCCTCCGAATAAAAGCTTTCCCGGGGTTTACTAATCAAATGATAAAAAGTCAATATATTGTATGTAATTAAATAAAGTTTACTTTGGTCTATGTTTAAATGCTAAAATTATTTGGTGACGATTTTAACCCGTAACATGGTTCGATGGTTATGTGGTCTAAGACACGGATTTCAAAGCAGAGGGTAGTCGGTTCGAATCACAATGGCTTGATCATTTCTTTTTTCAGCAAGTGACTTTTTTATTAAAATTATGGATAATTTTTATTCAGAAAATGTTCGAAATTAAACTAGAATTACTCGAAGCAGTTTAATTAATCCGAGTCACGATGAAGTTTTTCTCTACGGTTCGCTTTGATAAATATTTCATTCAAAATGAAAAACAGATTTTTTTTAGGTTTTTTGAATAAAAATTAACAAAAATTATAATAATAAAAATAAAAAAGTTAATTCTTGAAAAAAAATTTTTCGAATTCGAACGACGACCCTTAGTTTTTAAATCCGTGTCTTAAACCTCATGGCCATGGCACCGTTAAAAAAATACGATCTTTAATTTAATATGACTGACCTACCTAGATATTAATAATAATTTCAATTTTTAGCGGTTATATTGTATAAGCAAAATATTAAAATTTTAGCCTAGTCACAACCCGGTTTTGTGGTCAGCTAACTGCAGTAAAATTGTTATTGTCATAGAATCACTCGAAGGCGTTTAATTTTCGGAACAAAATTGTCAATTCAACTCAATGCAAAGAAAACTTACCTACGGTTCGCTTTAATAAACATATTACATATTGTGATTGTTAAATAATAATAAACATAAAAATATGTATTTCAAAACGCAATATATTTACCTTTAATGAAACTTTATAAATCTCTTCTGCGACGTTGTTCGCACCCATTTCACAGTATTTTTATTTTCTGTTGAATTTTCTCCTCCACCGAGCATATGTGACGAAATGCCAGTTTATATCATGCGTTATTTCCTCAAAACCAGTTCTTATTATTATAATCATCTTTTAAATAACAAAATGCCTGCATTTGATTTTGATTGTATGGGACAAAGTTTTACACGTCAGCCTACGTGTCGCCACATGGCAAGTTGCACACAGCGGATAGAAAGCGCCAACTACGAAAAGATTGCGTAGTTCCTGAAATTCGTGGTACTCGTCCTAAAAATGCGCAGCTTTATCTCTTCTTAGTTGAAGCTTACTTTAAAAGTATCCAAGTAGCTCAGCTATGGACAGACGGACAGACAGGCGGTTGTAGAGTTGACTTAGGTCCTGAATACAGTAGGTGGGCGAGCAAAGGCGACCAGCTGTCGATTACGGAAAACAGAGTTCCAAAATTCAAAACCGAATTCGAGTTATCGAAGACACTCAGACAGATAGCCAGACGGACATTGTAAAGTCAATAAGTACCTTCGCTTTGCTTCGTTACTTAATAGAACGTTTTTTTTAAGAATTATTACACGAGATATTTGATGTAATATTTTGTTGTCATAAAATAATTTTTTTCAAAATGGTCAAAACAGTAATTACTTTTTTTTCCAAATTATAGACTAATATTTACTAGTGTGAATTTAAAAATGTTCACGAAAGAGCTTAGTGGCTTAGCTCGCGAGTCTTTTGGTGTGCTCGCGACCCTTTTGGAGTGCTCGGAAGCCTTTTCCAGTGCTCGCGAACACGTTTAAAGAGCCCTAAGCACTAAGCCCACTGGTAAAGTGTTCAAGCACTAAGCAGCGATTTTAAAAAGTGCTCATAAGCACTGTACTCCCGAGCACAAAAGTGCTTAGAGTGTTTAACAAAGCACTAAGCACAGTGCTTAAGAAGAGCTCTGGTAGAGACAAGATTTTTCTCAGCAAAGGTTTATTATAATAATAAATTGCGAGACTGAGAAAAAATCTTCTCTACCGTGGTTTATATATTATTTTTTCCACTACTACATTTAAAGATTTTTACAATGATAGTTTTTGTATTTTTTTATATTTGAAAAGAATTTGCAAATTAATGAGAATATTCAATAAATTAAATTGACATTTCCTTATGTCAATTTCACTGTGAATTTAAATAATCGCAAGTAGCGATGAAGACATGAATAAATCGTTTTATTTGACCTGTAGATTAAAAAAACTATTAAATTGATTTTTAGGCTATTCTTATAATAGGTATTGCATAAATAGCACTAATTAACATCAAAATATTTATTACATATCCTCAAATTAATTGAAATGGAAATATTTCGGATAAAGAATTATATACTTTTCTGTTTTATTTTAGTATGTCGAAAATTCAATTAAAATGATAAAAATCCAAAATAAATTGTTCATGAATGAACGTTGGCCCTGCCCACCTCTGATGCCGCGCTTTTTAAGCATACAGCATAAATAATGACATCTTCTAATACCAGTAGGAGAAAAACTTAATGTGCTTCAAGAACCAGAGCGTCGTCTTCCAGAATAATATAAAATTACGCTAGCACTATTTTGCAGTAATTTTTTAACAAACTAGCTTACTTTTGGCATCAATTTAAAAAAAAATTACCAAATGTATAATGCCAAGTAAATCACTTTATATATTTTATTTTTATGCGCTGGGACTAAATTCTTTTCCGTCTCCACACCTCTCTCTGGTTTATTATTGGTTACCGGTATTTTAATTTTAACAGAAACCTTACAGTTACGTGGCAATTAATTTGTTAACGAGTCGTTGTATCTTTAATCAATATAATAATAATATGTAAATATTATATAAGAATTATATAAACAAATAAAATAATAATACTTATCACCATGATTTATCTTCAACGTACTTAATACTTTTAGTTTATTGTAAGTGTATATTGTATTAATATTTTGTTTTTAATAAAATAAAGAAAAAAAAATTCGATTCATAAAACGAAATAGCCAATTTACGAACGTTTTGTGTTTTGTGTCGTCCCAAATTCATTTATGTATACCGCTTTGCGTTAAATAAGGAAGGATTTGCTTTATATTTACAAATATGTAAATTTATTTCATCACCGAAGAATGGAACATTTCTCATTTTCCATTTTCGCCTGATGAACATTTTGGGAGTTTCCTGAAATTCTAAGACTTGAGATTATAAATGCAAAATAAGTTTTGAAAGGGAAAAGATTATTAACACATAGAGTTTTACCGTAGTCGCATTTCGCATTTATATTTAATTATGTTTAAAAAACGGTTTTTTTTTCATTTATTTAATTTAAGGTTTGAATATCCCATTAAAAAATCTGATGTGGCCAGCACATGACCTCTCGCCATTTTTGAATCAAAAATTTACAGGTTGACACAAAAAAGTATGAAAAAAAATTATATTTTTGTAAATCTGTCAATAATGGCAAAAGTTTAGAAAATTTTAATGAGATGAAAATAAACTATAGGGTATACAAAATATATGTGTAAAACTTAATTGCCGTTTTGTATAATAATGGCGTCATCACCCATAGCAACTGCCACTTCCGGTTGTGCGATTGGCACCAAAATCTAATCAGATCTAATCTAGGGTATCAGAATTATGTATGCAAAATTTCAAATTTTTTTATTCAGTAGTTTTTGAGTTATCGTTACTACAACATCCATCCAAACACACACACACACACACTAACACACACACACTAACACACACACACACTAACACACACACACACTAACACACACACACACAGACATCATCGCGAAAATATTAAAATCGTATTCTAGGGACCCCAAAACGTGTTTATCAATTGAAAACTCACTACCCAATTTTTTGCATGATTCCTATACCTCTCTTATCTGAAGGGCGAGAGGTAAAAATGAAAAAAATAATAATTTGATATATTTTTTTATATGGAAATAATAGTTATTTAGGTATAAGTGTTTTAGGTAGCATTTTATTCGCGCAAGAATATTTAAACGTGAGATCACAGCTCGCGCGTTTAATATTCTTAAGCGAATAAAATGTATCTAAAACACACATGCAGTACAACGTGTTAGCCACAATCACCTTCATTTAAAATCAGAATCACCGAAATTTTTCATCAGAAAATGATTTGATATTTTGCTCTGACAGCAACTGTCACCTCCTCAAAAATCAAAAAACAACAATTACTACAGAAAAAGTCTCGATATTTTCTGCAGCCCTTATATAGTTTGACCCAACAGTTTATCAAAGAGTGCGTTTTGACATGAGAAAACGTTGTAAGAAGTGCTGTAGACTGAACGGTCAACATTTGGAACAGTTACTATAAATTTAATGTGTAACAGTTCTTTGTATTCTTATTCCTCACTAATTATAAAAAATTTCCTTTCGTTAAAATAGGTATTTATGTCAGACAAAAAACATGCAGGTAATGAAATTTCCTGTCAAATAATAAAATATGGTCCTGTATATTTAAGATATGATTTTTTCAAAAATTTCTGCCCAATAATAAGTTATTTTTCCTCCGATTGACATTAAACGTCAGTTTTGGTGACATTTATCGATCATAGAAGTAACACTTTTACTGCCTAGGCAGTAAAAATAATTTTTAATGCCTAGGCATTAAAAGAATAATTTTATATCTCTAAACACAGATTAATCTCTTCTCCAAATAACTTAATCTTAAGATAAACGGATAAAAAATGGCGATTTTCAACCAAACAATTCAGAAAAGGTACATAACAATCTCTATCTCATGGACAATCAATTCATAAAGAAAATTGAAGCACATTGAATGTAACAGTGGTGTCTTATTTTTCGGTAGAGATTATTATGTATACAATTTAAGGTCTAAACGACAATAATAATTAGAAAATACGATTTAATTATTACCTATAACATACGATTAGAAAAAATATTAAAAATTGTGACTTGTATCCGTTATAAAAAAGTTTTCAATTATATGTTTCACACGGCAGAGAATCAGATTTACTGCCTTGGCTAGTTTCATTGCCTCGGCAATGAAATGCTAGCCGCGGCAGTAAATCTGTTACTTCTCTGCCTAGTTAAACAAATAACTATTCTAAATATTTGTATTATGTCTATTCGTCCAGACATTTATTTATTGTAAATGAACAAATCCAGATTTAACATCGGCGATAGAAAAGACGAATTATAGCCTTCTCTTCAAAGTCAAATATCTCCAAAATGATTGATTTTAGCGCAACAAAAGTTAATAACTTTTTGTAACATAAATAACCAAAGATTTAAATAAAATGAAAAAAAAAATTGATTTATAGTGTCGTAAAAAATAGGGAAGCCGAAGTTACCACTACCCATTATGGATGAAGTACGCCAACCTTATTTTTTGTTAAATTTTCAAGCATCTAAAAAGTAAATCGACTGCCAAGTTTGAACAAAAAAATTAAAACGGTAGGTGAAATATCGCATACAAACTAAGAATCTTAGGGGCTTATGTACCTAACTCATTTTTCATCATTTGTCAAGGGCTATCACCTGTAAAGCGTTGTCGGTCGAATATCAGAACACCCTGTAAATAAATATATAAAGTAATTTGATTATTCCACTAGTGGATAAAGAGGTACTTTATACGGTTCATAAGTGTGGATAAAACTTCAACTGTAAGGTGATTGTGGATAAAGATCATTATTATTATGATCGAATTTTGTATTCACACTTTCTCACTGGATAACAATGCTTCCTATCAAATAGACCTTTTTTCATTCTTGGAAGTGTAGTTTAAATTATAGAGGATTTAGGTGATAGTTGTTATTTTTGGTAAGTATGGTACCTACGTATAACCTTTTGGATATCTCTTAAATTAGTAATAGATCATTTATGAACTATGTAAGAGTAATTACATATTACCTCTTGGTGTATATTCACGAGCCGCTGCTGTGTTTTTACATTTTAATTATGCCAAAAAGTCCAAAATGGATTATTTCTATTATTTCTGTTCTAAATAATTTAATAATACCATCTTTCCAACTATCCCATTTCTGAACCTGTAGTACGGTTTTAAAGCATCAGGTATTTTGTTTGTTTACAAAGAACTGCGCACAAACCTTATGGGAATTGGCTCCCGGTCAAATTGGCTGAAATTTAGATATGCTGTTCATTTCGGCATCCTGAACAAAAGTCTCAATAGACACAAAGCTCAATTTTGCTTATTTTGGCTCCTACAGAGCTCGAAAGCTCCACGAATTCACCATTATTTACTACTTAAAAGGGTAATCTCTTCGAAAGTTTAGTATTTGCTGCGTTAACAAAAAGTATCCTCTTATGTTTTCGAGGTGGCCGTATTCAAATCCAATACCAACATAATAATATTGACATTTGATAGCTGTCAAGTAGCTGTCAAACAACAAGCAATAATCAAAATTGATAAAATCCTCATGTAAAAATATGTTGCTGAGTTCAAAACTGATGTTAAAAAGACGATATTGACAGTTGACAGCTGTCAAATAACTGTCAAACTACCACAATCATCATTTCATTCCTTGCATGTGGATTTTATCAGTTTTGATTATTGCTTGTTGCTTGACAGTTAATTGACAGCTGTCAACTATCAATATCGTCTTTTTGACATCAGTTTTGATATCAGCAACCTCAAAAACATATTTACATGTAGATTTTATCAATTTTGCTTATTCCTTGGTGTTTGAGAGCTAGTTGACAGCTGTCAACTGTCAATATTATTATATTGGCATTGGATTTGGATGAAGCGACTTCGAAAACATAAGAGGAGACTTTTTGTTAACGCAGCAAATACTAAACTTTAGAATAGATTACCCTTTTACGTAGTAAATAATGGTGAATCCGTAGAGCTTTGGAGCTCCGTAGGAGCCAAAATAAGCAAAATTGAGCTTTGTACCACTTGAGACTTTTGTTCAGGATGACAAAACGAACAACATATCCAAATTTCAGCCGATTTGACCGGGAGCCAATTTCTATAAGGTTTGTGCGGGGTTCTTTATTTAACAATTGCAATTTGTGATCCTGTAACGTTAATTGAGAAAGTTGACAAAAAAATTTTCCGCCCATTTTACAATTATTTTCTATTACACATACTGTCATATAGAGAAATCGAATTTTCATTATATTTAATCGATACAGTACATCAGATAAAAATAGATTTCGTCCGGACTTGATTTAAAGTCATACTTTTTTAATTGAATTACCATTCTTTGTAATCTAGCTGGACATTCATATTAAGATTTTTTGAAAACCTCTACCAAAGGGCGAAGATCTGTTTCAACAACAAAAGTGCGCCCATAAAAAAATTTGTGAAATTTTTCCAAATAAAATGTATATTTTTCTTAGTTTTTTTATAGAAAAAAAAAACATAATTATTTGTATCTTAAAAAATCAACATCAAAATACAGTTTTATCTTAGCAATTATTCAAAATTATCATACTATAAGGTTTATTTATTTTTTAATGATTTTGTTTAAATAAATAAAATGCGTAATAAATTAAATAGATAACATCGAAAAATGTAAATAACTGATAAAATAAATACATTGTATAGTGTGGACCTTTGAACCTGACACTCAAGTAAAAAATACTTATACAATTTGTTTAGTTTTCCTTACAAATAGAGGTAAATAAAAAATTCATACTCGTCAAATATTTCAATGAGTTGAGGGTCTAAAGATCGTTTTTTGTAAAATACCCAAACAACATATCTGTAAGAAATTTTTGACTAATGAAACATTTTATGTTGCAGATATAATTGAATTATTAAAAAGGCGGTAATTCCAAAATGTACAAACCATAACAAATAACGTCTATCATTATATTTTTTAGTCAAAAAGGCAAATGGAAAACAAAGTGCTATGTTAAACCTAAAACATTTAAACCCATTTATTCCGGTTAAATACTGGAAGACTATAGAACAGTGATTAAGTTAATAACACCCGGTTGTTATATGGCAAATTTAGCTTTAAAACGTGCATGTTTTGTCTTGTCTATAAATAAAGATTAAAGAAAATATTTTAGATTTAAATTTCAGGATCAACTGTATGAGTTTAACTGTCTTCCATATGGTCTGAATATTGATCTCTTTAATTTTACACAGTTATTAAAGCCTGTGGCAAAGTTTACGAGAAAGTGGTATTAAACTAATTATAGATTCTGTCCAATGATTACCAAGGGTGCTGCAAAAATGTAAGTGTATCAATCAATCTATTATTATGTTTAGGGTTTACAATTAATTAAAAAAAATCGGCTGTGTCACCCCAGAACTTTCCCGGCTTGGCTGTGGAGAATAGTATTATTTTAAATACAAAATAATAAGCATTAGATTAATTTTTGGAACAAATTTTAAACCGCAGGCCGATGGTGAATACGTCTACCGAATTAATATTTCAATGTAGATGAGATAAGCGGGCGCATGCGCATATTATATAGCACACTGCTACAATTAGTATATCCTAAAATCATGGGTGAAAACTATTGGCAATTCTGGAAAAAGTTTGATAAAAAAATTGTAAGAAATTTTATGCTCTAAAACTTTTGCCCTACACATTTTGCACTACAGAGCATTGTTTGTTCTTAAAATTTAAAAAAAGGAAAAAAATCCAGAACCTGCTCTGGAAATAGTTTCTTCTTGCAGGACCACAAAATGGATAATTCTATCGATATCTCGAATTTTGTTTTTGCTCGTTCACTATACTTTCCCTTTGATAGGACCGGGAAAGTAACAGTAAAAATAAACCAACAAGACAGATACGGTATTTAGGATTAACTTTAATTAACAAAAAATGGAAATGCAAATACCATACAATAAGTCACAAGAAATCATTTCATTAATCCCCAAACAAAAATTTAAACAAAGATAGTCAATAACGTCTATTGCTTTCTTCATTCGAAAATTAGTACCTTTTTTTCCGGAAACAAGATACGGTTAGTTACATACTAAACCATTTGAAATTGAAAAATTAGAAAATTTAAAGATTAATAGTTGGAATTTTAATAAAAAGGTATTTGTAGTATGAATTTAATTGGTGGCTAAATAACGTAGGTCTTTTAAGGAAATCGTTTAAATTCTAATTATTTTCTGATGCATTTAATTCTGGATGGGATGCTGATTGTAATGGTAAGCTAGAGTTTTTTGGAGTCAGGAACAATGTGCTAACCATATTAATATATTAGAACGTCTAGATGTATTCAATGCTTTAAAAGCATGTGCTAAGTTAGAATGACATTGACATTAACATTTTGTTAAGACTTGATATTGAAACATCTATAGCTTGCATAATTTACATGGGTAGCGCAAAATATAAATGTTTAAATGAAATCTCTAGAAACAAAATATTATCCATACTCAAATGTATATTCAATAAAGAAAACTCGAAGTCATACCACATAAATTTAATGAAGTGACAAATAGACAATCATCAGGCCTATAAACAATTATTGTCGTTATCTAGTGAAAAATTAAATACAAATTAATACTAACAAACATAAATTGTAAGTAATAATTTGTATTTAATTTTTCACTAGATGTTAACTCAACAACAATATTTATTTATAGGCTTGATGGTGGTCTTTTAGACAGAAACATGTTGCTGCCTTGACTTTTTGTCACAACATTAAATTTGTGATGTATGACTTCGAGTTTTATTATTCTTTATTGAAATCTCTAGAACTGTATGGAAATGGTGGGAACACAGAAATATTTATATTTTTGGGTCTTACATTAACACAAAAGACATTACCCGAGCTGATGCCTTATCAAGGATTACGTCAATAGACACCGGATACGAGTTAAATCAAGAACCTTTGGGCGTCCTTTTTGCAACAAAAGTTAATACAAAATACAAAAATTATATTTCCAGATCCCGATTCGTTGTTTGTTGATGCTTCAATTTATTCACAAGTTGTGAATATGATCATAATTTTTTAATTAAATATGACGTTAATTTCCAATTCAACTTTTACCGTAATGAAATTTCGTTATTAATTATATTATCTATACATGGAAGTAATCTTAAGTGGTTGTCCCAAATTTGTTATCAAATATCTGTTAAATTTCTTACCTGACTGTATCTAAAACTTAACAGATCGTCTCAAAAATATTATTTTATTTTTATATATTATAATTTGTGAAAGATGAGTGGTAAGTTTTGAGAATTTTGAGTATTAATTATATTAAATTTAAACATTTTTTAGAGACGGACTGTAGAGGATTTGGCGAGATCTTATTTAAAAATCTGCAAAAATACGACACAAATATATTACACGTAAGTTTTAATATAATTCACTTCACTTTTGATTTCTAACTAATTTAAAAAATTTCATTTTTTAATAATATGTATCTCTTAGTTTTTAGATGATATAAATGAAGTTGACACGTACTCTGATGTACTAACTCGAAGTATAAGAACTGCAGTAAAGCTTAATAAATGTGGAATTAATCGGAATGACATCATCAGTGTTTGCTCTCATAATCAGAAAAATAGCTGCATACCTTTTTTAGCTGCACAATTCTTGGGTGTTATTACAGCAAATTTTGATCCAAATCTGTCTCCCTTAGATACTACTCATTTATTGAAATTGATTCAACCTAAAATTATTTTTGTTTCTGAAGAAGCCTTGGATTTTATGAAATTTTGTTTAGATAACGCAAATGTAGTTAGTGAATTGGTTGTATTTGGATCCAGCGAAAAATATACTCAGTTTTCGGAGTATTTAGAACCCACCAATGCAGATAAAGTATTTGTTCCTGTTAAAATTACAAATGAAAAAGAGACTGCTGCAATTTTATTTAGTAGTGGTACAACTGGTTTACCTAAAGGTATTTGTTTAAGTCATAAAATTTTATTAAGAGGAAGTTATCCGGAAGAAAATAAAAAAAACATTACATTAATATTTAGTACATTATATTGGATCAGCAATATATTTTTTTTAACAAGATGTATATGTAATGGTTATTCACAAGTGGTTCGTAAGAAGTTTGACCCAGCGTATACATGGAATTTAATTGAAAAATATAAGGTAAGAAACTTATAACTTATTTAATTAGTATACCTTAATAATTTCAATGTTCCATAATTTTGGCTATCAATTCTTACAATTGAACTGACAAGTTTATTTCCATTTACTTTTTTTAGAACATTTAAATCCGTTTTTTATTATTTTGTACTTCCTGAATATTACTCAACACGCAGTATTATCTAATTTGTGATATATTTGTTGTTTGTCCTTTTTCATAAAGAGGAATTAAAAAGAGAGGTTATTGTTCCACGTCTTTATTGTAATGAGTGAATAAAAAACATATAGAGTGAAATATTGTCCTCAATATACCAAGACCTCATTATGACAAAATTAAAGTGTTAATTTTACAAAGTTTACAGGTTTACAATGACACGTTAAAAACAACAGTTGTTTTAATTGTGTTGTTCTACCAGACTCACCAAGTCAAAAAAAAACTTTTTGAAAAATTGACGAAGCTATGATTGTCATAATGGTTGGTTTATACGCGAGTAGAATATTATACTATATCCATGACTTTTAAATAATTTTGAATACTACTATAAACCTTTATTTAATGAATTCAGTAAATCCAGTGAATAATGATTATTTACTAGTGAATAATGGATATCTAGAAATAAGTAAAACTAGTGAATAATGAGATCATTTTTCACTAGTGAATAACGAATATTATTATTGTTTAGTAAACTCATGTATAATGAACAAATAATAGATTATTCATGGATAAAATAGTCTTTCATCTGATTGCATTAATGTTTTATTTTCTTTATTTAATTATTTATTTCCACTGATTTTCGTTAGTAAATAACATTGTTTATTGAGTCCCTAACCTATCTTTGTATATTGTCATTTTTCCTCTTCTCACTCAACTGTCACACTTCTTCTTTTCAGGCCTCTTGTATAACTATTGAAATGTATTTCTCTTTGCCTACTCTTGCACTCAGCCACTTTATTTATAATTTTAATTTTTGTAACTGTCACTTTTATTTTAGTCTTATACTAAATTGCCTTCAGGCTTTAATATGTTTTACATTTTAATTTTTATATAAACTATATTTAGATCTAATGTCATATGTCATCTGTCTATCTGGTACATGACTTATATTATCATTCTCCTAAGTTTCACCTCGCTTTATACGTTGTTTAATGTGCATCTTAACTATTGATTTCAAAATCCTTTCTTGGGTATTTATACCACATTCCTAAACTAATCCAATTTTTCGGATCTTACGCCCGGCTTTTCCTGATTAGAGTTTGTTTAATCATCATCTGCCGTTACGTCATAATCGGTGACGTATTCTGCTGTTTTACGTTTGTCATATATTATTTGAATGTTGCTTGCTTGCTTGTAATTTTAACGTCTCTTTTCTGCTTCAAACGCTAATCTGGACGAGACCTACAGCTTATCGTGGACTCCGAATACCGGTCCTCAATCACCCTAAACCCAGGACTATGCCATTGTCATTCAGGTGATCTACCGACTAGCAAGTGTGTAATTGAGCCACCAACCCCTATCAGTTCCACGAGATATCCGATCTCATCCGGCCTGGTTACCGGCGTGAATGAAGCTGCGCATGACACAAATACCTTTTTGCACTTGCCCAAAGTCTTATCTGACTTTAATTCCACTTGAGATTCATGGGATTCGAACCCACGACCCGAACAATGACCAAGTATAAAGGCCAGTGCCCTAACCAACTCGGCCACCGTGTCCGGTTATTATTTGAATGTTATTTCACACTTAACCTCAAAATTCAAATATAACTAATGACAGATGTTAAGGATTGTTTTCAATGACGCATGTTAAGGTGTGTTTGTATGAATAAATTGTATTTTGCTTTATGCGTTGCGTATACCTTTTTTACATAATTAAGTAATTTTTTTTGACTTGAAACCTCCGTTTTTAACTGATTTGTTTCAAATTTCTAGATTGGGGGTGTTTAACGTCGCTGAGCATGATTTTTGACTGTATTAAAAAAATTGGGGATGATCGAATCATGATTAAATGGCGAATAATATATTATATACATGGTGATTGTTTTAGAGGGGTAATTAGAGGTTTCTGGAGAAGTGGGTAGAATTCAAATCTGAAAATTTGGGATATGAGGTTTTTGGAGATGCCCAATAGATCTAAAATATTTAGGGCAACCAGCTACTTCCGGTTATACCGGAAGTGAACATCACTTTGTTATTTTAAGTAGAACACCCTATATTTTCTTACATTTTTAGATTTGTCCTGAGAAGCTGATTTCAAAAACCTATTACATATTTAATGTAAACTGATTGGTTTTGAAGTTATAGACAATTGAAAATCGCAAATGCAATCATTTAAAGTTAAAAAAATGCGATTTTCAATTGTCTATAACTTCAAAACTAATCAGTTTACATTATAAGTGTAATAGATTTTTGAAATCAGCGTCTCAGGGCAAATCTAAAAATGTAAGAAAATATAGAGTGTTCCATTTAAAATAACAAAGTTGATGTTCACTTCGGGTATAACAGGAAGTAGCTGGTTGCTCTAAATATTTTAGATCGATTGGGCATCCCCGAAAACTTCATATTCCAAATTTTCAGATTTTAATTCCGCCTACTTCTCTTGAAACCTCTAATTATCCGTCTAAAAGAATCACCCTGTGTTAAAATGTATTGTACGATTATATTTTTGGGGTGAACACAAGCGTTGAAAACTGCATTTAACGGTAAAAGCCGTATTCCAGCATCTCTTTCTCTTGAAAAGTAATTAATCAATTTCAAAATTAAACTTTGTTCTTTCTTATTATACCGGGAAGGTATTTTGACAATGAAAAAATAATTGAACTGTCAAAAATAACATTTACGTCGACATTAGTTAAACAAACTTTACCCTCACGTTTTGCTTTCACTTACCATGCCACAAGATGGCTCCTTTTTCACTGGATCTATTTCATCCTGTTTCAAATTTGTCTAAGTTTTAATACCCTTTAAACTTTTTCCAGTACCAGTGTAATGAAGTTTTTTTATATACAGCTCCAGATGTAATTTGATTTATTATTGCATTTCATTTTTTTTAGTAATCTTTTCATAATTTATTCAATATAAATTATAATTGGAGTTGTCTGGGTTGATCAAAATGAATTTTATTATTCAATTTAATATTTTATTATAATAATTCAAATTTTCGCGATTTATTTCAGTAAACAGGTCATGCATTGCTGTTGCTTTGCTTGTGCTCAAAAGGGCCGCGCATATATCCCACTCTTGTTTTAATAGATTGGAGGATGAGAATATCTTTACCTTAGACAGAATTTGTAAAGTTAAAATCACTTCTCTACAGAGACTCCTACCGATAGCTGATAATTAAAACACCGCTAGTACCTCCGAATCTAAATCTGAATTAATTATCACCGTTTTTATCACCGTTTAATTTTGATTCCGACAGTTTTAAAAGTGAGCACTTGGTAAATATAAAGAAACCGAAACGACAATTTGCGTTAAATTTAAGTAATTGATTGATTTTCTAAATTAAAGTCGCGTAAATCGAATCTTATATCTAATAGAAAAATTAAAAGGAACAGTGTAAGTGAATTACGTTGTTTCTTTGGCCTTTCTTAAGGAAAATTAAAAGGTTGTCCCCAGTAGTAGTGAATACGCTTTTTGACAGACTTTTACTTTCCAAGATATAACCGAAATTCCGTTGTTATTTAATTTTTTTTATATAAATAATTATATTGTCGTTGACTTTTCTAAAATTTAATATACGAATCTTAATACGAATGTTGCACTAGTTTTACCCACATAAATATTTAATTATTATTAAAAGAATCGACATTTTAATAAACAAAGTATTAAAGACAAAAGCGATCAAAACAATGCATACCGTTTACTGAACACCGAAACTTACTTTTTTTTCGATACATTATATTTTTCTGTTTGTTTTCACGAGGGTGGGCATTGAGATATTTTTATTAAATTAAAAATCTTATTATATTTATATTCTGACAATATACGTCTATATTTTGTTTAAATTAAATTAACTCTTTTTATTTCCTTGTAAACTTCCTAATAAATTAAATTGACTCAAATACACAGTGATTCATTTAGAATTTAAGAGAAAATATTCTTAGACAGAAAATTATTTCAGTAAAATACCGTTATACAAAAATACAATAAGCTATAGAAAATAAAGAACATTTATTAAATCATAAATATTTTAATAAATAAAGTCGCCACCGAATACCAGAATAAATGGCGTGTAGTGCTTAAAGCCCACTATACACCATTACTACCATCTTTTAGGGTACTTTCAATATCGACCCCTGGTTATTCTTTTTCTTAAGAGAGGGTTGGCGCTCGAGGCAACTCCGAAACTGTTTCGGGTGTTAATTGCAACGTCTTTCAGTAAGAAATCCCTTTGCAGAAAGAAAGCGCGTTACACCACATTATCTCCCAAGTTTTATTTCTCCCGCCCTTATTAATTTTAAGTGCGCACATGTAACCATGTTTTAATACTTATTGTATAATTACAAATTTTCATAACTTATGTAATTTTAGTTGGTAAGTCCCAATGTATTTCTTTAAATATGCTCTGTTTAATTGCAACGTTTGTATTATAGGCCTCATGATGGCACATTTGTGCCGAAACTAGTTGCCAGTTTCTCCTCTTGTCTTGTCTTCAAAATTATCTCTTTTACTGTCATCTTCACACATTAAGCCCTGAATTTCAGCCTCCATTTCTCTATTTGTGTCAACGGTTTTTTGAATATTTTCCTTTAAAATCCAAAGGAAAGGGCATTACACTATTTATTATTAGATATATCAATTTTCCATCCCTGTCTTGAAGTCAATATCGAAGTTTTTTTGTATACAAATACTGTAAACAAACAGTATCGCTAGTAACTCTTCGAGTGTTTTTATCAATGGCCGAGCCCTTTTCTAAAGTTATTTAAATTGTAAACAATACTTGTGGTAAGTTTCATAGGCATACGGCACTTTTATTATGTTTTGTAAACACCGGATACCCCGCACCAAGAGAAAAGTCATAAGAGACAAGACAAGCTATATTTTCAAAACATTGTATACAAAAATGTAAACAAGTAATGTCTAATAGTAAATGGTCTAAGAAAATGGCTTGTGGCCAATTTTATTAAAATTTTAGTTCTGATTAAACGTCTACATGGGCTCAAAGTTGATTAATGGGTATTTGGCTAATTTTGTTTGAATTTGAACTTCTAGAATTTTTATGAAAACTAACCAGCTTATATTGAATTTGTTCATGCGGCAATTTAGTCATAAGATTTTTCTTTTAAAAATATATTAATTGTATATAGAGGGTTTACTAAAAAGTCAGTGAAGCTACTTTATTTTTAAAATTACTATATTATTAAAAATTAATTAACTTTAAACTTTAAATTGGGTATGGTAATATAAAAACATTTGATACTTTAAGATTATTGAGGATGTCCACTAATTACAAAAAAAATATTTCTGAATAATTACCCAATTATTTGCAAAAATACCCAAAAACGGGAAATTCCCCACATTTCGACATTACTGTTGATTACTTTCTTTGCTTAAATTAAGGACGTTCCTAACAAATACACGATAAAATATGTTAGGGCTTAAGTTGACCCCCGGAAAAATTAAATACAAATTCAAATTTTACAAAAAAAAATCAAAAATGTGTATGATTTCTCGACGAGTGTTATCCTAAATTTTCAGCAAAATCGGCAATGTGATTTTGGAAAAAATCAAGAAAAACACATTTTTTCAATCATTTAAATCATTTATTTCTTTATATTTATATAAATCTTATTGAAATATATTTGAAAAAATCAATTTACAAATACTTAATAAGAAAATATGAGACTCAGTAAGATTTGTTGAAAAAAATGAATAAAACAGTAATATTATTTCAAATTCCCGGGATAGATTTATTTGTGTGAGGAGTGTCCTCTAGCTGAGACACAGGAACTTTTTATCACTTCGCATACCTAAGCACAGATGCAACTAATGTTTAGTCAACGGACTGTTAGACGTTGCAGGTTCGATGTTATTACTTTATTATTTGGAATTTCATGAAAAAATTTTAACCTCCACATTCAAAACGTAAGAATTAATCAAAATTTTGAAGTCGAAATTTTGGGCGATACCAGTTAACAGTTTATTTTTACGAACTATAAATTCAGGAATGCAAAAATATTTAAAAGAATTATTTCAGTATTTTTTAATATTTTTTTCACTACCTCTGAATTTGAATAATAAGGATAACGATTAGGATTAAAAATGTATATGATCCAAATATTTTAATAAAAGAACTGGCTTAAGGGGTAAGGAGCCCACATTATTTCATGTTTTTGGAAGTCCCCCTTCCACTCCTTATCATAAGTGGTCACATTTGTGGGACATCCCGCCTGGTGTGTCATCACATAATTTTGCAATTGTAAAATTAGAAATTATGGAACTAAAACAGAACTTCCCAAATAATTATGTATATATTTGTAATCGTACTTAAATCGTTTCTTATAATCATTTTAATTTTCTTAGATAAATTGAAAACTACAAGTTTTTCATTATTACTTTTTTTTCATTATACTTATTATTAATTAAATTTAAACATGTGGCTTCACTAAGTTTATAACTAGTCTTTTCACATGATGTCACATTTTGTTAAACCCTCCATCCCCCTTAACGTGTGTCGTATTTTACAGATGCCCCAAATTCCTTACTAATAAGCAACGTTTTTCATACAGGGTGTTTCAGCATTCAACATTTTACGGTTTATGGTAGACTTCTCTCATAAAATAAAGAATATCTATGTCAGGGGCCAATACTCAAAAATCCCTAGTTTTCGAAATACAGGATAAAGCTAATAAATAACAACAGTTTTTCCAATGTAACTCTTTTAAAAATACATATATTTTGACAAAACTTTAGAGCTGAGTTACTAGACTAAAGACCCTCATTGTGACAAAACATTTCTTTCAGTGGCGTTCCAGTTGGGTATGGCCGAATATTTTGCTCTCAATTTTTAACGTCACTGGATAAATTTTCAAAATTGTATTTTTTTCAACAGTGTTCCTTATGACTAAAAGCTAAACGACACGTCTCGTAGAGCCCTCTTGCGTACAAAAAGAACAAAATAAATTTAGGTCAAAATAAACGTTAAGAAAAATGTACAGCGCCTCAATGATGAAGCATATCTTTAAATTTATATATTTTCCATGTATTACTTTCTACATTCATACATCTAACTTTTTAAAATTCTTCATCCATTTACTTATATTTTTCTGGTTAGTTAATGTATAATCTCTTCTGGTCTTTTTCTTATTTCTTTTAGTTCTAGACACTGGTGTGTTTTTTATTGCAGATTTATTATCGAGGTTAGACCTTTTTCAATCTAATTCTGTTCATGAGTGACAAATCAAATTTACATTCGGCGGATAGGACCAAGGATATAATTATAACTGACGATTCTCTTAAAAATGTCATGATTTTCAGCGACATTGACGTAGACTGAGATGGGTTGATAAAAAAAATATTGGATTTTAAGCGTACCTCGACTTCACCAGCGAGCGAATTATGAACATAAATATGCAGAAAAGCTAATTAATTTGCTCTTTGTCTATATTACAGCACAATCAAATAGGATATTTAACCATAAAACTGAAACAAAGAACCTCACAAAAACTGGCTCTCGGTAAAATTGGCTGAAGCTTTAAATTAAATATCTCCGTGGGCACAAGCTTCAAAATTGGATATTTTTTTATAATCAAGGTGAAAGGCTGTGTTATGTATGTAAAGATTGTTTGAGATATAAGCGCTTCTTTTCACGATATGTCTTTGTTTTTCTTATACTGTTCTACGTACGGTATAAATGACTGAGCAAGTATAACATTACGTTTTATAGAAATTCGTATCATATCACAATTCCGTAATCATATGCATTCTTCTTTGCTTACTTTTGATTGAAAAACAATACAACAATGAAACAATCCTGTGTTAGCAATAGGTTCCAATTCCCTAAAAAATATTCTCCATATGGTTTTCGAGTGATAATCGATCCTGAAAACCCTGCAAGTCAAGTTTTCATCGAATTTCTGAAATATTGAATCATTGGAACAACGATCTGTTTATGGCGTACATAACTACTATAATTGAAAACGTCAATTTGAAAACCTTTCATAATAATTATATCAAAAACTGTCCATTTTTGGACCTTCGGCACATGAGGATATTTAATCAGAATATCGATATCTACAATATCCTAAAGTTTCAACCAATTTCACCGGGAGCCACTTTACATAAAATTTGTTGCGGGTCCTTTGCCTATATTCTAGGTGGCTCAGAGGATAGGACCAAGTTTATATCTTCAGAATCAATTAATTTCCATATATACTGTAGTATACAGGGTGTTTTTTTAAAAAGTTTCCACCCCCGATTTAGGCTTACCCAATAATTTTTTTCAAAAATGGCGAGATATGTCGATTTTTGATTTGAGGGAGACAAAATTTTTTATAACAAACATCACTCTAACGTTAACCCCCTTCCCCCACGCCCCTCAACTTTAAAATTTAAATAGGGAACATACCATGTGTGGCACATCAGGGAAAAAGTAATTCAATGCAGAATTCAAATCACTAAGTGTAATTTTTTTAATACCCCCCTGAACAGAAATACAGGGTATTTTTTCCTACCCTCACTTTACTCTCGCACAATAATTTTTGAGAAATATAGTGAGACACATCGACTTTTGATTTAAAGAAAACGAAATTTTTGACAAAATTTGTCGCTCTACCTTAACCCCCTTCACCCCCACCCCGTAACATAAAAATTTGAAAGGGCGATACACCATGTGTGGCACATCAGAGGAAAGGTAATTCAATGCAGAATTTAAATCATACCCTTTGTCCACTGCTTGGACAAAAAACATTACATAATTTGTATCAATAATGTTATCAGTTTATTTTTAGGTATTTAAAAGAAGGTAAAAATAAAAAAAATTACAGCAATTGCTCAAAATGTTGTCCATCGTGCGCTAAATAAAAGTCAAGTCTGTCATGGAATTCTTGTCTAACATTTTGAGAAACCGCCAATTTAATGTGTAAAAAACGGCAGCGTAATAATTAACAGATTTATAAAACCATAACAATTTAAATATATGCAAAAATTAATAGTTTTTAGTTACACCTAGTCACCTTCTGATTGGTTTGGAACAAGTCGCAGCCACATGTATTAAAAATTATTTTTGAAAATATATATTTTTTGCCAGCTGAAATGACATTTGACATGTAATTATGTATAATTTAACTAATAAATAAAATATATACTGAGTATTCTATTAATAAGTTCAATTTTTACGGCCATTTTAAAGAACCAGGAAGTTAACCATTCGAAACTAGGTCAAGTTTATATAAAAAGCAAAAACGGAGCGTAACAAATTAAATTATTTAAATTTTTGATTTTTAAATGGGCTTTTTGAAGTATGTAGAATATATCGCATTTACAGGGAATTTCATATCTACAATTTTTTTATTTTACTCCGATATTGTTTTTCATAGGTCGATATTGGCCTGGCATCTAGTTGATAATTCAATTTTACAAATATCACTCATTGATTATGGTTAACTAACCTAACTTTTTGTTTATGGTAGTTTACGTTTGGGACGTGTTATTTTTGTTGTTTAATTTTTGTTTAGTTTTTTTTAACATTTTAGTGGTTATGGTAAATATTATTATACCTAGATGTTTTATTTATTTTAATGTGAGAAAAAAAAATGTTACTACTTACTACTTTGAATGAATTTCCAAGTAAATTTGTTTAATACTTTCGTTGATTTCCATGTAAATTAGATTATAATACTTTTGTCAATAACCGTAAAATTCCGTATTAATGCACTGTATAAATTAAAAATTGTTCATTATACCTCCTCTCGTTTGAGAAAGCTACTTTGTTAGCGAAACGCGTCACGAATGTATGGTTCAAATATATAATGAAGATTTAAACAAATTAAATTGTTTTATTTCATCGTTTAGTATGGATCTTCATCAAGTAAAAAAGCCTCATCTATTCAATTACTACTTAACGTCAATCTTGTATCTAAGTTCAACATTTTTCATAGTGTTTCTGTTTTAGCATGGCGCAAAGGCTCGTAATAACTTTCTCACGTATAGACTACTTTTATAAAAAAATATAGTGCTTAATTAAAAAAGGAAAGAACTCTTATAATAGTAGAATTTTTTTATTTTTCTCGCCTTAAGATGAATTTATATAGACCAAATATAACTAAAACTAACACGTAATTATTACAATATGTATGTTACAACTACAATGTTCTAAAAATTGAACAGAAATAAAAATAACACGAATAAAAAACTACCAATGTATCTGTCAAGTTTGTTTGGATCCATATATTGATTGAAGAAGTTTGTACCTCCAGCGTATAAGTGCTTGACACTCTAGTATAATGTGAGAGGCTGTTTCCTCCTCCTCATAACATAGTCTACAGATGGGTTCGTCTTGGTGGATGCCCATTTTGTGTACGTGTTCCCTAAGGTGGTAGTGTCCAGTTATTAGTCCCGTGACATGCCTTATTTGATGTCTGCTTAGCTACAGAATATCGTTGGTCAGTGCTTTTGATGGCTTTTTGACCATCAGTTTACTGTTTGTATGGCCCGGCACGAGATTCCAGGTTGTCTGATGTTCTTTAGCAGCCCATCTAGTCAGCCAGATTCGTACTGAGGATTTCGGAATGCCAAACACCGGCTCGGGGCCCGTAAATTTGGTCGCTGAGGCTTTTCGTGCCAGAGCGTCAGCTTCCTCGTTGCCTGTTATCCCCTTGTGTCCGGGAACCCATTTAAGTGTTACCTTATTTTGGTTTGGTTTTGAAAAAGGAACGGAGAGAAAAGGAAAGTTATGGAAACGTAGGCGATTTTACAGCTGTGACACCTATGCCTATCCGAGACTGCGTGAGAGAGAAATGATCGTCTACACTCTACTATCGGCGACACACTTCTCTCTCAAGCTGGCGATATAGGAGTATTACATATATGTTTGGATCAAACGGAGTGACCTTCGCAACACAGTGACGTCACAAAAATATAGTGTATTGAGGATCCGCTTTTCTTTTAGATTTGAGTATTCTACATTTTTCAACGAGCGTAGAATGGTGACTGTTATTCACGTAGATGAAGTTTCCAACACGAGCGAGTGCAAAGAGCGAATGTTGTAATCATCTAAGTGAATAATAATAATAGAAGACTATACTTTCTCTTCGACTATGCGACTTATACAAGGAATTATATAGCTAAATCATAGTTTTTAACGCAAATCTTTGACATTAGTGTATTTGACATTTCAAATAAAATGGCGACTTTAGAATGTTGCTTAGTTAGTTATTTTCAAAGCAATGTGATTTGTTGGTATTAGCGTGAATTCTAGAAATCAAAAGATGTGATTGGCTAATTTATTTTTGAACTGCGGCTCATGCTGCAAACTTCATACTCGTGGGAAATAACTATCATTCCTTGCTCGTTAAACAATATACTATTTCCTACGGCTGCTTAGAATATACACAAAAACGCACTGTCAACTTGCCTCGAAAAACGTCAATTTCAAACAACGTGTGTAAACGGTTACACACGCAGTGTGCAAAGTAAAATGACAATACAACTACTCATAATAACATAACATATATCAATGAATTGAGATGAAATCTAGCATGCGGCACTGTCACTACTGACAGTTCTCATTTCTCATTAAGTAAAATAAATTCAAATGTATTGCAACTTTAGAAAATAAAGTGGCAGCCGTAGGAAAAGTATAGTGTGTAACTCGTGTGAAAAAGCACTTTTCACACTTTGTGACTTGTGGCACTCGCCTTTCAGGCTCGTGTCACAAACCGTCACATGAATGTGAAAAGTGCTATTTTCAACACTTGTTAAACAATATACTATTTTTCTAGTATCGTGCGTAAAGTACTTACTTTGCTCACGCTAAGGAGTGCGTAAAGTTTAACTTTTTTTCACTAGTGCGGAAAGTAAAATAAAATTTTCGAAATAACTTTTTTACATGTGCAACACATTTTTTGCAATATCCTTATGTTTCTTATCTTGCCACGGGTCTATGTGCCAGAAATCAACTGGTTAACTTCAAGATTTTGGAAAATAGCTTTTTATCCTCTTGCATGCGAAATCTATTTTTGTACATAAAAATTATGGTAGTAGAAAAAATATTGTATGCAATTGGTGTGTAAAGTGTCTTTTTTCACTTTACACACTTGTTTCATAAATAACTATTCTACATTCTAATTTGCGAACCATTGTTTTCCCGTAAGGCCTCTCTCTCTAAACAATTTTTTTTCCCTACACCAATAGGCAATATAAAATAATTATTAATTACAGATATAGGGTCTTCCTTGACCACCTGAGATATACATAGAACAATAATATAGAATAACTAATACCGCGAATATGATATCTAATCTGCGCCAGCCTTAGACCATTTAGACATGCCTTGTTTAATTTTTTGTATACAATGTTTTGAAGCCGACACACATCTTGTCTCTTTCTCATGACATTTCGCATTATGAGGGATATCCGGCGTGTGCAGGGAAGAGTTTACAATTTAAATAACTTTAGAAAATGACTCGACCATTTATGAAACCGATCGAATAGTTACTAGCATTACTGTTAATTTACAGTTTTACATAAAAAAACTTCGATATTGACTTCAGGACAAGGATTGAAAATTGTAGGAGAGAACTTATTTATGAAACTTGATAGCGTAAAATCATTAAAACATTATCGTTATTATAAATTGCATCCATTGAAATCCGTTGAACCAATAATCAATATACAGTGCCCACTTAAGTTCGCAACATATGGAAAACTTTTATTTCAATTTTATGGAAAAAAGATATTCTTCATAAAAAGTTCTGCATGGTCTAAAACCCAGAATAAAGCTATCAGATATCAAATTTTTTTAGTCATATACAAGGTGTGTCGAAAAATGTGAGTTTCCTTCCGAGATTAAAGTATTTTTATTTTGGACAAAATCAAAAACTATTTTTTATAATTTAAAACTGGGTTTTAAAAATTTAGCCATGTCTATCCCAGTACCCTATGATCATCAAATATCGTTCTAAACTAAAACAATAATTTTAGTATGTTATTGTAGACAACAATTTTAAAAAAATAAAAATTCTTATTTTTTAATGCAAATTGATATGATTGCATATCTGAACGTAGTTTTCAATTTTGATCAACTTTTCGATATTGACAAAAATAAGTGTAATTTACTTGCTCATTTCACATTCATAAATTACATTTTTTGACACACCTCGTATACGACTAAAAAAAAATGATAACTGATGGTTACATTTTAGGTTTTAAACCATGCAAAACTTTTTATGATGAATAACTTTTTTCCATAAATAAAATGTATTTTGTAAATATTTTCAGACACATAATTAATTTTTAGATTACTGGGATGTTTCTTCTACCTTGCGATGCTAGAGATTTACTAACTCATAGACCAAAGAATGTTAGCGTTAAAAGTCTTGAAATATTTCTTACAGGAACTTGTCCTGTAAATAAAAAATTAATGAAAGATCTTCGAGAAGCTTTTCCTACTGTAAACATTTTGAACGGGTATGGTTCAACTGAAACTGGAGGTTCTACTATCATGTTTAATACAAACATTGTAGAACAATATAATCTGCATCTTTTGAAACCTACTTCCTGTGGAAAGATGCTCCCCTTTTATAAATGGAAGGTACGTAAAATATATTCATAACATTATTAATTTAAACAAAGTAGGTATTCTTATTAAGTGGCCATAAATAGATCTACTTTCATGCCAACAAAAATCATTTGATTTAATTGGATATACCTCTACAAATTTGATATCAAATTTATCACTAAGATGTATGTAAAATTCTGAGAAAATTATGTGAAATTTATCCGACAATTTTCACCGCAAACTTAACAAGTGTCATCTATGGCGAAAATTTTTAAAACACAAAAATTTAAATAAAACACAAACAAACGCTTCACTACTCGCCTCGAATAAAAAACTTTTATAATTATTCCGATTTTTGTGTGTATTAAAAATGGCAGCATCGAAGAAAAAACAAATTACAATGGAAAACTTAAACAAATGAAAAAAAAATAATGTTCCATAACATTTAGGTTGTAAAACATTAGTACCAGCAGTATTCCAAGTTTGCAAAACTTTTGCAATTTTTAGTGCAGAAAGAAAGTAGTAAAACGTTTTTTGCAATATAAATAATATTCCGTTCATAGCAGACTTCTGCAAAATTTTATAGTTTGTTTTCATTAATGCACTAACACACCATGAAAATTTAAAAACTTTTGGAATTAATTGATTGTCTCTAACGGCTGGCCTATTTATTGAGTGGTCGACTAAAGACCGTTCTCTACCAAACGGACACAATAGAAACTCGTGTCGAAAAAACAAAACTGCAGCTTTTCAGGAACTTTTTCAAGACTGTTTCTGTTTTGTTCTCGGCGTCCCGATTGAAAGCGGTAACATCAAAAGGTTTCGACACGTTTACAAACTCAAGTCGGCTTAATGGAAATGAAATTGTGTGTGTGTGTTTGTGTTTCAGTTATAATTGTTTTATTTTATTTCTTAAAATTAAGGTCCCTCTTTAGAAAACAGAGAAATTGGAATTTACATGTTAAAACATATTATATACCAAAATGTAGACCAAACTTTCCTATATAGACTAACGTTACTCTTAAGGCTCTGCATGCCGCATTGAGAAATATAAACGAATATTCCACGCGGTCCTTGCGAGGCAGTACTGAACGGTCATGAATAAATACGAAATTTTGGTTTGTATACCTTCGGCTCGTGCACGATTACTCGGTATATCTTTTAAAAAAATACAATTTTGTTTTTTTTAGATTAAAGATAAAGGTTAACTTTAGGATTGTATGCATGTAAAATGTTATTATAATTTTTCAGAACCCGTAAAAGTTACCAGGAAATTGTAGTATTTTTATAGTTTTTAAATTGTCGTAGTTTTTTCGTTTTTATTTTTTTTTTAAATTTGACTTGCATACAATCATAGCTTTATGTTTTGTAATTCCAAGAATATTTAGAAATAAAGTAGAAAATTAAATATGTTACTATAATCCAGCATGGGCTGGACCCCTAAATCTGCGGACGGTAGAGCCTTAAGTTCACTTTGGTCCATTTGAAAAGCTTCGAAAACAAAAACAAGACTCGAACAAATTGTAGTCTTCTTGGTGGAAACAACAGATTAGCATTCGTTTCAGTTTTGTGGAAAACCGTCTTAATACATATATGTATCTGGCTTTGTTCACTTTTATTTCATAAGCCGGTGACAATAGCAAAGCCCGATGCATTAGTTTGCAAAATAAACTTATTTTCATTTAAAAAAATCGAGACGAATTTTGAGTGCATTTCTTAAAAAAAAATCAAAATATTTTTGACATTCATTTCCCCATTCAAATCGAGAATGCTTAAGTGGTCATTAATTTCGATTCAAAAGTTTATCCATTATCTCAAATGTGGTCTACTGATGAAGTTATAAAACTCCAAGTCGAGTACCACAAAATTCTTTATTAAAGTAGAAAAAGAGGGGGGTTGGCAACTAGTTTCAGCGAACTACCATTATCAGGACAAAAATAGAATTAAAATGTACTCAAATTGCTTATTGAAATTGTAATTGTAATTGTAAATTTATAAGATTATTACATTTATTAAAAAGGAAGGTACATGGTTTATTTATAAGTGTACGCGTACCGGTAGAAAAAGGGAGAATTTAATGGGAGGAAAGTTGTGGTACAGGAAAAAAGTAGAAAAGAGGGAAAAGCAACTGGTGATAAAATTAATTCATTTAGAGGAATTTGGCTATATCTTTTCTATAGTAGTTCGCAAAACCTTTTATTTTCGTCAGGACTTAAGTGGAGTCAGTCTTTATTAAATAAACAAAGGATTGAGTGAACAAAAGGTAAAAATATTTATTAAAAATCTGATGTGGCCAGCACATGACCTCTCGCCATTTTTGAATAAAAAATTTACAGGTTGACACAAAAAAGTATGAAAAAAAATTATTTTTTTGTAAATCTGGCAACAATGGCAAAAGTTTCGAAAATTTTAATGAGATGAAAATAAACTATATGGTATACAAAATATATGTGTAAAACTTTATTGCCGTTTTGTATAATAATGGAGTCATTACCCATAGCAACTGCCACTTCCGGTTGTGCGATTGGCACCAAAATCTAATCAGATCTAATCTAGGGTATCAGAATCCTGTATGCAAAATTTCAAATTTTTTTATTCAGTAGTTTTTGAGTTATCGTTACTACAACATCCATCCAAACACACACACACACACACACACTAACACACTAACACACACACACACACACACACACACACACACACACACACACACACACACACACACACACACACTAACACACACACACACACAGACATCATCGCGAAAATATTAAAATCGTATTCTAGGGACCCCAAAACGTGTTTATCAATTGAAAACTCACTACCCAATTTTTAGCATGATTCCTATACCTCTCTTATCTGAAGGGCGAGAGGTAAAAATGAGATGATTTGTTAGTGTCGTAGTGGACCAGACTAGGATAATTATTTCCATCTATGATACTAATATTGTAAAGATTTTTGATAATGATGATTTTTTTTACCTAAGTAAATCTAAGTAAATGCGCATAAGGTGTAGAATATCATTACACTTTTATGCACTTTTTAGAATAATAAATATTACATATAAATGATTATTTTTATGTTTAAATTATATAATAATTAAAAATATTTTCTATTAGATTGTAGATATAAACTCTGAAAAAGTCCTTGGACCAAACGAAGAAGGTGAAATTAGAGTCAAAGGAGAATATTTGATGAATGGCTATTACAAAATAGATTCCTCTGTCGCTTTTGACTCAGAGGGATACCTTAAAACAGGGGATTTAGCATACTATGATGAAGATGGTTGCTTTTTCATCGTAGGTAGAATTAAGGAAATGTTTAAATATAGAGGTTGGCATATTATTCCATCGATCATAGAAGAGGTTCTAATGTCACATCCCGCAGTTAAGGAAGCAGCAGTAATAGGAATACCGCATGATCGAGATGGTTATCATCCAATGGGTCATGTGGTATTATATAAAGAAAGTGTCAGTGTAACCGCAGAAGATATTGAAAGATACGTCAATGAAAGTATATCTGAAAATCAAAAATTGAGAGCTGGTATTAAAATTGTGGAGAATCTACCAAAAACCGTTACTGGAAAGATAACAAAAAGAAACATGCGAGACATGGATACTCAAAAAATCTTGTAATTTTTGTATAAACCTTTTACAACATAAAAAAAATCGTTTTTGTGTATTTTCATTCTATGTTATTTTTAAACTATGTTTATATTACAAACTATTCATGGGATTTACCGCATTAATTACTGGAATTTGGTATCAACTTCTTTGTCAAACAGCTTATTTATTTATCCTTCGCTAGATAAATTAGTTTTATAATGTAAATCTAACATTTTTAAACTATTTCATGTAAGATATATCAGTTCTTCAAACTTTTTGTTTCATATATAACCTAGAAAAGCAAACCATAAATTTCCTATTAATATTTTCTTTATCGGAATCGAAACAAATTGTTGTTTGATTAACAAAATCATTTAGAAAAACAAAATAATCGATTGTTAAATATTTACATAAAAATAACTTAGATTAGATAATAATTAGAACAATAAATAATAAATAGCCAAAAATCCCGTTAATGTAACAGTAAAGTTATTTAAATAAAACTAATTCACACACATCAAAGAAATATCTGATTAATGGCAACTTTAAATCTAATCAATCAAGGATAAGAAAATCTATTTAAAAAATTTGAGTTCTAACCAACATAGTACTTTCCCACTATTTATATGAAGTACTTTACTTTTTTGATAAATGTTTATTATAGGTTATCTTTAACTGTGTTTGCACAATTGTTTTAATAAACAAAACATAAGAAATGTCTAATGTTTATCACTCTTGATTCACAAACAAATCCTTCCAATTGTCTTTATACGTCCCCTCTTGTGTCATTAAAGAACGCACCTTATACATTGTGAGCGTAAAGTATGGAAACATGAAAATATATTTGATACACCCCGTAAGATATAATAACAAAATTTTGATTATACAGTGTGTCTACTTAAGTTGGAACCATATGGAAAACTTTTTTATTAGTGGTTGTATGAAAAAAGGGTATTCTTGATAAAAAGTTCTGAATGGTTCAAAAGTTAAAATATCAATTTTTCATAGCAGTATACGAGGTTTGTCAAAAAATTTGAATTTTGTGCAAGAGTAAAGTATCTTTCTCCACGACCATTACTGAATGTATGAATTCTGAAATCATTTTTAATAATAGAATGTAAACATTCACCCTCTAGAGTCTGAATACTTATTCTATAATACTTGCCTCTTATGCATTTTGCATGTATTTTCATTCTTTATCAAGGTAAAGAATGGATTTTCTGTAATCGAAATAAACAATATGGATTGCCCTGGATTTCAAAAGTGTCACTGTCAGATATAAAATGGCGACGGTAATAATTATTTTCAAACAAGTTTTAATTTAAACAAAATAATGAGTGAAAAATCAAGTGAAGTAGATATAGAATTTAATAATATCTAAAATTGCAATTTATGAAAAAACACCAATGCACCAGATTTTAATATCGGTAAGTGTACCACAGCACTATAAATATTAATACAATGTAATACAAATATGTCAACAAATAACTTGTGTTCAGATTTAATTTAATTTTGATTTATACTTTTTGATCGTGGAGAAAATATAGTCTGTTACTCGGTCCGAATGAAAAAATTCGACACTCGTGGTTCCTCACACTCGCATTCGCTCGCGTTCGGAATTTTCCACTCGTGTCGAATTTTTCATTCTAACCTTGTTACAGAATCTACTATTATTTTTTACAATTCAGAAAAATGTTATAAAATTCGGGTTTTGTGATTATTTACTAATCTTTCCGTATTAATTATTCTGGCGGGGTACAATTTAACGCAATCTAGGATGCCCTGACATGAAGTATGTGACAGTGAATGTCAGAGTGAGTTGTTATTTATAACATTACAATAAAAATGGCAAATTTACTAAATCGTGAAGAAAAAATAGAACTTGTGTTAATTGTTGGAGACAATTACAAAACACATAGAGAGGCCGCAAATATTTTTAATAATAGACATCCGCATTGAAACATTAGGCATTCAACAGTTACAAAAATTTTAAATAAATTTAAGACTAGTGGAAGTATAGAAAATAAATTTAAGAATAAACGCCGAAAACGGATTGCGAATGAAGACACTGAATTTGAAGTGATGCTTTCTGTCGTAGAAGACCCAAAAATGTCATTAAGAAAAAGGGCCTCTGCAATCCAAACTACTTCAGTAAGTAAAGATACAGTGGCAAATATTTTGAAAGGTAATAAATATCATGCATACAAACCGCAATTTGTACACACGTTACTACCGAGGGATTACGATATTCGGTTTTTATTCTGCTTTCTGATCCAAGGAAAGTTGGATGAAGACCAGTTTTTCTTCAAGAACTATAATATTTTCCGATGAGGCAACATTTTCTTCAAACGGAACTGGCTCATCACAAAATTGTCGTTGGTGGTCTAACAGTAATCCAAACTTAGTAATAAAAACTCGGAACCAATATTCTTTTAAGACGAACGTATGGTGTGGTGAGTACAAAAATAAATTAGTTGGACCTTTTTTTTTCGACATTCCTTAAATTCCGTACATTACTTACAAATTTTAGAAAATCCTGTAAGTGATTTTTTGCACGACCTTCCGTTACAAGAACGTATGACAATTTGGTTCCAACAAGACGGTGCTACCATCCATAGTACATTAAACATTAGAGTACTCCTTGAAAATATGTTTAATGCGAAGATGATTCACAGGTATTCAGATATTTTTTGGCCTCCTAGGCCTCCTGATTTGACACCCCTTGACTTTTTTATGGGGTTACTTAAAACAGCAGGTTTATCAGCGAGGACCATTTGATGATGTAGACCATTTGGAGAGGGTTATTTCTGAAGAATGCCAATAAATTACTCCAAATATGATACGGAGAGTAATACAAGAGTTTGTCAAAAAAACACTTAAATGTCTACAAAGAGAAGGTGGATATGTCGAAGCTGTAGAACATTAAATTAAAATTTAATTATGTTTGTTTCTGTTAAGAGAGATAAATTGTATCCCGCCAGAATAATTAATAAGGAAAGAATATTGGAATATAACTTTTAATTTGAAACAACTTTCCTTTATAACATTTTTCTGAATTGTAAAAAATAAAGATACTTTACTCTTGCACAAAATTCAATTTTTTTGACAAACCTCGTATACTGCTTTGAAAAATTGATATCTGATGGTAGCATTTTAACTTTTGAACCATGCAGAACTTTTTATCAAGAATACCTTTTTTTCATACAACCACTAATAAAAAAGTTTTCCCTATGGTTCCCACTTAAGTAGACACACTATTAGATGAACCAGGAATTTTTATTTTTTATTTTTTCTTTAGGTATTGTTTTATGTTTATACATCAATATTAATTACAAAATAAAAATGTTTTTCCTAATTTCTTAAAATGAATGGTCAATATTGACTATTATAACAGTTTGTACGCTGCATCGTCAATTAAAAACTGTAACAGAAAATTGTAAAATATACGGATTGTCCAATTTAAAAATAAACATTGTTCGTATATGTCAAAAGCTTTATATTTGGCAACGTCAAAAATATAAAATTTTAAATCGTTGGTCCATCTAATATACATAACCAAAGATATCTTCATATTTCCATATTTTACGCGCACGCTGTATATAATTAGACCATTGACAATAAATACCATTTTCTTCTTGAAGCTACTATGACCTTTTTATCTATTAAGCACCTGTAGCCTGTAAATAAATTTATTTTTTATCAAATTTATTAACAATGGCGCAGAGTATGAAGATGATATCTTCATTGCACGATAATATTACCTAAGACCAATGTAAAACAACACTTTTATTACAGTTTTCAAACAAAAAAATAATTATAAAACGGTTTTGTCTGTCCGTCGTTAGCCTGATTCAACTCGAGAATGGAAAGAGATAGAGACAAACAGACAACGGCAATCGATTCAGCACCGTTAAAAACCGCTAAAATAATATTAATCTATGACTTACATAGAAATTTATTTTTGTAACTTTAAATTTTCGAAAACTCGAAACTGCGGCCAAAATATTGGCGTTTTTCACTCGTTAAAACTTGATCCATTCAATTTTATTTTAATAATTTTTTAAAACTTTGACAGCATTTTGCTGATAGCGTTCCTCGATGGCCACCAAAAACTAGTCAGTTCTAAGTCTGAACCAAAACTATTTTTGTTGAAAATTTGGTTAAAATCTGTAACGAGATTAACTCTATTTACATTTTTTAATCAAAGTTCAAAATTAAGTTTGATAAAAATAAAATATTAATAGATAGAAATTTAACTAATATTTAATTTATTATTATTTTAAGGCAACCAGAGCATCGACTTTTAACTTCAGGATCGTGAATTAGTTTTTCTTGATGCAACACTTTTCCATTATTTTCGCTTCAAGGGTTGTTAGTATATTTGTTGAGCGCCAATAAATTCTCTTTGTGTTAAAATAATAAATTGATTGAATATTATCAAAACGAGTCAGGAGAATTACAAAGACTGACTCTAGAAGAATTAATTCGTAAAAAATGAGAGAATGAGAGAGATGAGAATTTAGTGGAACCGAGAGATATTAGTAAAAAAAAAACAATTTAATGACACACTATTTGATATATAATAAAAATATTATAATTAATTGTTTATAATAGTATTGACACCGCAGGTGTACTTTTTAGAAAATTACATTAAATTTACTAATTATAAGAAAGTCAATAATAATTTACTAATCACAAGAAAGTCATTAATATTTTACTAATCATAAGATAGTCAGTCAATAATAATTTACTAATCACAAGCAAGGCAATAATATTTTCGTAAATATTCAGGGTTGATGTTATTTTTTAAGAAGTAGTCTTAATACTAAAACTTATCTTTTTTTTACGGAATCATCTCCAATGAGGAGACGTTCTCCTCCTGGCAATATATCCTTTACAGAACCTCCAAAGGTGCATAAGCTGCAGGATATAATATGATATGTAGTTCGTTGCAGGATTAAATTAAAAAAATGAATAATGGTAACTCTGAACATCAGATTATTTTCTTAGTTCTTAATTCATAGAATAAGAAAATGAACTCAAAAATGTAGAACCAAATAAGAAATGGAAAAAAGAAAAGAACTGTCTCTTATTCCATCTAAAAAAAAAAGAACAAAAAAACTAAGTATAATGCCGCATAATTAGATCCTCAGCTATGTGGCACAATTAAATGTCTACACTTAAATTTATATTAACAAAATAAGATTATATTTAGCTAACGAAATAAAGTATTATTTTAATTATATAAAATATTATTATTAATTAATTAAGAAATTTATTGGGAAACGCCCTATTGAATTTCAAACAAAAAACTACTATTAAAATTTAATTATTGTTTAAATTTACTATGCACATAACGAGAAATCTGTATCTGAAATATTTGTTCTAATAGAATAATAATTATAACAAACTTATCAAAGATGTTTAACAGTTTTTTTCTTTAAATTAATTAACCAGAAATGTGGCTTCTCATGGCAAACACCGAAAACCAAAAAAACAAGCTGATTGTCCGATCGAGGAGTGAGTCAACGAGCATGCAGAAAAATAACACTAGCGAACCATATCTGTATATTTCGGAATTTTTCAAAAAACATAATTTAGATATTTGTACTTAAATACAGATATCGTTCAACGATTTACATTATTTAGATTTGTGCAAACAGAGGTCAGTAGTTGTACCGATTTTAAATGAATCCTATATTTTATATTAAGAATTTAACCAAAGTAGTAAAACTAACATGTATATGTTACAAATCGGTTCAGTATATAGAGTTAAAAAAATCGTTATCGAAAAATTTGATCACACATACATACACCCACCCATACATACATACATTTTTCAACAATGAGTTTTTTGGACTCTGGAGACCCAGAGCGCATCACTTGAGAACGACTGGACCGATTTGTCTGTTTTATTAATGTTCGTAATAGTCCGAATAGAGTTTTTAGAGAAAGAAAAGTTGAAAAATTTAAGAAAAAATACAAGTGATTTTTATATGATCTTACAATTAAAATGATGGATAATAATTAATAAATATTCACTTGCATACAAATGTAGATGAGAATATTTCACATACACGTCTGTCGTCTTTGATGGTCTAATTTTTACTTTCCCGACCCACCTTCTACAAGGGAAAGTATTGTGAACGAGCTAAAAAGAAATTTCGAGATAAAAACTGAAATATCCATTTTCGGGTGCCCTGAGACGGTTAAGACCCTTTCCAGATGGAAGTCTGTCTGTCTGTCTGTCTGTCTGTCTGTCTGTCTGTCTGTCTGTGTGTATGTGTCCATGATAGGGACCACACGTTTAATCCGATTGAGCTGAAATTTGGTATAGGGGCTTGGGTTACTCGTCGGAAGAAGATATTAGTTTTTGTACGACATCTGTCAAACGAAAGTATCACTATCAAAAAATGACAGATGAAATATGTCACGGAATTGGACATGCAATATGTCATTTGAAAGCCCTTAAAAAACTCTATTTAGAACAGTTAAAATTATTTCTCCAACTGTCACCTGTCAAAAATAAAAAAATTTTAAAAGTTGAAACTTTAACATTAAATATCTGAAAAAGTATTCTTGGATACTCGTCGAGAAAGTTTTGGGGCGACACAACCGATTTTTAACAATTGTTGATTGGTCGCTAATATCATCGGAGGACTCTGTGTTTGCATCCACTTCCTGACCCTTTAAAGGACCAATGTAAATTTAAAAGTAACGTTAGTATACGTAGGAAAATCTGGTATACATTTTGGTATATGATATGTGAATCGGTACAAAAGTGACGGAGAAAACTAAGATCTGGAATTCTATTTTTAACCTATAAATTCCCATATACCTATTTTCTAAAGAGGATCCTTAATGGTTATTCTGATCCTTAATGGCCATTCTCTTCACTAGTCGCATTGAGTGTCTATGTTTTAAATCACATATTAAGCTATGTAAAAGCATTTTTTAAAAGTGTATTTTTTGGTACCTATATTTTATTGTACGCTTCTAAATAATGCTAAAATTGCCATTTTTTTCATTTAGACCCAAAAATTATTGTCACTTACACGAGAGCTTTTTTTGTCGAAGTAAACTTAACATGTATCAATAAGAATTTTGTTGCCTGGCAATTTAACGAAAAAAACTGCCTCTGAAAATATCTTGTATTCGGACTCCTGATGTCCACTCAACATAAGTTATCGGTATTCTTTGAAGGGCTGAAGAACCCTTCCAAACTGTTTTTGTGGAAGGGTAAGTGGTTATCGGCTTACAAAATTTCGTCTTTTCATGGTGACGTTCCCATGTTTCATCTGGTTTTTACATCTGAAGTTTATCTTTCCACAAACTATTTCTTACCAACCTTTTTACGTTCAAATATAAAAAATATATAAAAAAGTTTTTACACCTTTCACCCCTACACAGTGTACCTACTTACTCCCAATATGTATCGATCATTGCGTTCTTTACTATATCATTTAAGAATTTGTTAATCCCGTTATTAATATATGGCCTGAAGACGGCTAGTAACCGAAACTAGCTGCCACCCACCTTTGATCAATTTCAATATAGAGTTTTATTTGACCACATTTGAGTTATGAATAATCTTTTTGTTTTTAAAAAACTTATGTTTCATTTTTATTTTTTGCATTTTTGCTATGTAGCCGTTTTTTATTTTAACTTATTTGCGATATCCTATAAAATCGACAGATTATTCCTAATTCGAAATCAACATTTTATATGATAAAGTCAAAAATTGGTATTAAATTAAAATGACCATAAATTATTTAAGATAGAACATACTGAAAAATAAATTCAAATGTTTTGTTTATCATAAATATAAAAAAATATGGCCTAATTTAATTTAACAGCGTTAGGAAAAAAATATGTATGGGTTATTTGTCATTTCAACGAAAATTTAGTTCATGTATAAAAAATCCCATAAGCCGCGTGATTTTGTCATTATGATAGCGAAAAAAGTTTGCCCTAACTTTTCTATTCCTCTATGTAATCAGCTAATTTTTGTTCATGGCCGCCTATTCTCAACCCCCGAAAAAAAATTTTGAAATTTGTTCGATCGCTACGAAAATCTAATTTTAGATTCTTGGAGCTGACCCTTTCGGGGAGATGTATGTAAACAAAAAAATTCGTCAGAATAGTGCTTCCATTCCTCTATGTAATTTTTATTCTTGGCCGCCTATTATCAAAGCAACAAAAAATGTAAACAAATTAATAAAACGAGAAATTTTGTATGAGTAGACCCCAAATCGGCAAAATGAATTTGTGAAAGTATTTGACCGTGGTGGAAAAGTGTCGCTTGGAGTTGGTATAAGCTTGGTGCTGGCTGGCCGAGTGCTAACATCACCAACGTTCTAAATTTTACATGTCTTCACTAACTTGAATTTTATTTTACAATTTTTTTTATTTTTAATTAAAACTATAACAAAATTTCTCTGACAATTTTAAAAATCAACAAAAATTGACCTGTTTATTATTTTTTTTTATTTCAACGTTCTCTCCCCAAAATAAAAATTTTCTGTTACTTCATTAATAAAAATAGTTTTTTCTCCGACTGAGATTAAACGTCAGTTTTAGTGACATTTATCGATCATAGAAGTAACACTTTTACTGCCTAGGCAGTAAAAATGATTTTTAATGCCTAGGCATTACAAAAATAATAATTTTATATCTCTCAACACAGATTAATCTCTTCCCCAAACAACTTAATCTTAAGATAAACGGATAAAAAATGGCGATTTTCAACTAAAAAATTCAGAAAAGGTCCATAACAAGCAGGCACATGGAATCCACTAACCTCTATCTAATTGAATGTAATAGTGGTGTCTTATTTTTCGGTAGATATTATTATATATACAATTTAAGGTCTAATCGACAATAATAATTAGAAAATACACTCAAAGAAATTAATGGGTAAAATCAACCAAAAAGAGCATATGAAAATGATCCTACCTAATTTAATAATTAAATCAACCAACAAACAATAGTTAAATAAGTTAAGTCACCATACAAATTGAATTGTTGTCTTGATCAACAAAATTTGTTATCAACCAGTTTTTAGTCTCACAACAATTTTATATTATCATAAACAAATGGTCGTTTGGTTAACATATATATCGTACCATGACAAAATAAGTGGTAAATAATCCTTTTTTTTTGTTCTTCAACTTTTTTTGTTAAGTCAATCCATCTCTCTCGTTTGGTTATCATTTTAGATTGTACCGCTACAAAATGAGTGGTATGTTAACAATTATTTTTGTCCCGATACTTATACAGAGTGAGTTTTATGTATGGAACGCCTCAATTAACTCGAAAACGGATAGCACGATTTTTATAGATTTTGGTGAACAAGGGTCTTGTGATGCGGCCGATATTACGGTGATATTTACATTATTGTCAGATCTTCCCTTTTTCCGGAAAAATAATGAACTTTGTTATTTCAAATGGATCACCATGTATATTTTATGCCTTTTGAATTCCTTATGTAATGTTCCCTCTACCTAAATGCCATAATTTCGGAGTTATAGCTACATTTACATTATCTTCGCGGCTAATAACAACTTTGAGGTTCCAATATCATATCAAGATCTACTGTCAGTAAATTAGTAAAAAGTTCAATGAAACTGGTGCAGTAAAAGATTTATCCAAATCATGGCGCAGTCATAGCCATCTAAATGTATTATTTTAACTTCGGCGAACATAATAATATAACTTCGAAATTATGGTATTTAGGTATAGGGAACATTACATGAAAAATAATCAGTATTTATTTAGGATTTTAAAAGGAATTTTAAAAGGAATAAAATATACATGGTGATCCATTTGAAGTAACAAAGTTCATTATTATTCCGGAAAAAGGGAAGATCTTACAATAACGTAAATACCACCATAATATCGGCCGCATCACAAGACCCTTACACATCAAAATCTATAAAAATCGTGCGATCCGTAATGGGCTACTTTTGTGATTTTTTTAAAAATTATTTTTTAATATATAAGTTCAAAATGTATTATCTACACTGATTAATAATTTTAAATCTTAACGCTTTTGGGCCCTACTGACTTCTATTTTCAAATTTCGCGGGTTATGCCGTACTACCTGTAACTCCTCCCCTTTTGCAGATTTAGTTTGAAAGTGTCTACTCGACCACATATTATATTTGGTGGTACAGCTTAGATAATCGGTATATCGATTTTGAGTGGCTTTCGTTAATAGTTAATAAGAAATAACAACCAAAAGCAGAAGAATTTGGTTTAATGTGATTGTGCGTTAGCAACACACTTTTCACTTACCTAAACTAGAGGCTTACCTAAATTTAAATTTCATCGATTTTTATAATAATGTATCATAAAATAATTCACATTAGGCAGATTATTTGATGTAGCTTTTATATATTCATTCTGCATTTTTCAGAACACTCCCACAATCATAAATAAAAAATCACAATCGACATTACATTAAGATAAATACGTAAACAAATTTTGGTTTCATAGACAGTCCCGTTTTTAAAGTGACGTTATTAAATATTTATAAAGAGCCAATTAAATCAAATGTCAGGTAGTACGTCATTATTTATTTTAATCTGCTATTTCTTAAAAAAAGAGGAAATTTGTGCAAATTTATTTAAGTTATCATATTAGTCATTTAATAAGTAATAACTACATATTATCATATATATCAGAATTCGTTATAAAAAAGTAGCCCATTGAGCCGTTCCATAATCTGTATAGTGTAGATATCCATAATATTTGGTTCAATATATTGGAATCAAAATACAGATTTTATTAAATAAATAAAAAAGTCTATTCATCACATCACATCGTCGACATGTAAAGTTAGTAACAAAATTAAAATAACCATTTTCTTAGTATGTCAACTTCTCTCCTAAAAGATTGAATGCTTTCTTTTCATGTAAGTTGGAGAAGTCCGATCCAATCTACAAAACATGCATTATATTTTCTATAAGAAAAGTGTTTCACCTTTACCAAAAAAAATCCATCTGAGTGTTAGAAGAAATATCGACTATATCACTTTCTTTATTTGTAATTTCTCGTCTGCATAGTTTTAATGTACTCTTCTATTTATCCTTTATAACACTCCATGGACTGTTATTTAATTGTAACCACAGTTTATCATCTTCTTTCTGAATGAAATTTGTAGAATTGAAATATGAATTTAATATTTAATTGATTGAACTAATGAATAATACTCACCATCACATTATTTCCATTATCTGATGAATTTTCCTCATTATTTTTATTAATTAGGGGGGCTGCATCGGTGGTACTCCCTGATGATGGGGACGAGAGAATTCCTAATTTACTCAATTTTTTCTGTATGGTTCTGGTACTTGTCGTACAACCTTCCAGAGAGGATATTTCCACTTCTTTTGTAGTAAATGATCTGACAATTAATGAGATTGTTGGATGAATTGATACATATACTTATACTGCTGTATCGACTTACCAAAATCACTTCACTATAAGAATAGGTATAATATGTAATGATAAATATTAAGGCACAACACAATGTGGTCACTGTCGCTCTGTAAATCACACAAAAACAAATCACAATGAGACGCACGCATGCTCTGATGATCCTTAGCTGAATCAGTTCAGGGACTATTCGCATGCGCAGCCTAACAAGCAGCGTTCCGGTTAAAAAATTCTGAATTTTTAATAACTGTTCCTCGTTCGCGGATCACATCGAACTGGTTCATTATTGATTCAGAATCGATTCTAGCGGTTCTTGAATTTTTGTTATTTCTGAAAATTCGGTTCTACAACTAATCTTAGTTGTCAACTGTTTTTGTTTATTGATTTTTGGTTTTTGTGCATAGAGATATAATTATAAAAAATAATACGATATACAATAAAACTGCTTTTGTTTTGTGTTGTGTGGTGTAGGGTAGTGTAGGGTGTAGCAAACAGCACTCTGTTTTATTAATCTAATAAATGATAGCAAGTTATATATATTTAGGTTAGGTTTTAGGTTAGGTTTAGGTTATAAAATAAAATCCAGAATCAGTTCATAACTAGGCATGCGCTCTAAGTCAGTTATTAATTATTAGCTATTGTCAACCTATTAAAGAAGGATGCGTACCTACTTTATGTTCATCTGATAATAATTGTAGGTTGATTCTAGCTTACTGTTCGTTTGTCTACCAACTATGAAAGTGTGCGAGCTGTAATAATATTTTAGTTACAGTATAATATTGTTGAAATACTATCTTTAGTTCGATTTGACAAAATTCAACAATTAAGTGATTGTATCACAAAATTATTAGTTAGTCCAACTAATATTTTCAATTGACGTTGAATTTGTTCAGGTACAATTTTTCCTCGGTTGTTTTGACAATCACCTCATCATTAAGTATACCATAATTGGAGTTTAATTCAACAATTATAATGATGTTGTTGATTAAAAACTTTTTATTGTTGATTCAACCCATACTATTTCTTTGAGTGTACGATTTAATTATTACCTATGACAAACGATTAGAAAATATATTAAAAATTTTGAGTTGTATCCGTTATAAAAAAGCTTTCATTTTAATTTGTTTTTTTTTAATCACACTGTACAAACAATCGGAGAAAAAATTTATATGTTTCACACGGAAGAGAATCAGATTTACTGCCTTGGCTAGTTCATTGCCTCGGCTTTACCTCGGCAATGAAATGCTAGCCGCGACAGTAAATCTATTACTTCTCTGCCTAGTTAAAGAAATAACTATTTTTCAATCACTTTTAGACTATCTTGCTATTTACTTATTATGTATACAGCAAATTTTGTTTTAGTATACTTTCCCAAATTTAACTTTTTCTATTAAATTATTATACAAATAATAATCATTCATATTATAGTAATAATAAGAATAAGATTCTTTATACCCCACAATTGATAATTTTGAATATTTTATACACCAATTACTCTCAATAAATTCTTTAAAATATCAAACTTTTTTAACAATAGAACTATGTTTATAATATTCAAAACTCATAATAGTATATTGTTTAACGAGCAAGGAATGATAGTTATTTCCCACGAGTATGAAGTTTGCAGCATGGGCCACAGGCGAATGCTGCAAATCATACGAGTGGGAAATTAGCATTCCTTGCGAGTTAAACACTATACTTTTTCTACGGCTGTAATAGATAATAGCGAAATGATTTAACAAATAACATGAATTTCAAATTTAACGTCATTCAAAATTTCTATTAAGGTACAATTAAAATATCAATTACACTTAGTACAAATGAGAAGTTTTGAAAAAATATTTAATTATTCACAATATTTATGGTTACATTGTTACAGTGATGAAACGACATGTTTGAAAGACCTGATTTATTGAAATAATTACACAATGAATTATTGTGTTATCAGATACGGAAATGAAATTGGAGACATACAATGTACCTCATTGGTCTATCAAGGACAGCAGTTTTGTATTATAGCCTTAGAAAAAAATTATTTCATTGCAATACCTACAGAAATTTCTTTTTCATAAATTCCAAAATGAACTAGTAATGAAGCAAATCACGCTTCAAATTGCTTTTTTCTCGTTAATATTATCTGCACATGGAAGTAATCTTAAGTGGATGTCCCAAATATGTTATCAAATAAATTTTAAAGTTCTTATCTCATTGTATCATATACTTAACAGATCGTTCAAATATAAATAGAATCTAAAAAAATTGTTTCATTTTATTTTTAAAAATTATAATTTGAGAAAGATGAGTGGTAAGTTATGAGAACTTATTATTAATTATTTTAAATTTAAACATAAATTTTTAGAGACGGACTGTAGAGGATTTGGCGAAGTCTTATTTAAAAATCTGCAAAAATACGACACAAACATATTACATGTAAGTTTTAATGTAATTCACTTCACTTTTCATTGTAACTAATTTTTTAATATTATATATCTTTTAGTTTCTAGATGACATAAATGAAGTTGACACTTACTCTGACGTACTAACTCGAAGTATAAGGACTGCAATAAAACTTAAAAAGTGTGGAATTAACCGGAGTGACATAATCAGCGTTTGTTCACATAATCACAAAAATAGCTGTGTGCCTTTTTTAGCTGCACAATTTTTAGGTGTTATTACAGCAAATTTTGATCCAAATCTATCTTTCCTAGATACTACACACTTGTTAAAATTGACTCAACCAAAAATAATATTTGTTTCTGAAGAAGCCGTAGATTTTATAAAAAATTGTTTAGACAAAGCCAATGTAGTTAGTGAATTGGTTGTATTTGGATGCAGCGAAAAATATACTCAGTTTTCAGAGTATTTGGAACCTACCAATGACGATAAAACATTTGTTCCTGTTAAAATTACAAACGAAAAAGAGACTGCTGTAATTTTATTTAGTAGTGGTTCAACTGGTTTACCAAAAGGTATTTGCTTAAATCATAAACTGGTGTTAAGAGCAGGTAATCCGGATGGAAGTAAAACCAAAGTTTCATTAGTATTTAGTACATTATATTGGATCAGCAATATGTATTTTTTAACAAGATGTATCTGTAATGGTTTTTCGCAAGTGGTTTGCAAGAAGTTTGATCCAGCTTATACATGGAGTTTGATTGAAAAATATAAGGTAAGAAATTGATAACACATTTAATCACTATATTTGTTAATGCTTCATATTGAGTGCCACAACTCAGTACCTCGTATGTGAAAAAAATGAGTAATTTCCCAGGAGGCACAAAAACGATTTAAAACTTATTGTCGCGGTGATTCATATAAATGGCACGAGTTATACACATTCATAATATAAAATTTGTATATAATTTGTTCCTTTACGAATCTTATCCAAGCGAACCGTATTTGCGCTTTCTTTGTGGTGACTTGAAAATTTTATAAAGGGGCATTTCAAATGGGTTTAAAATCACTCTATAAACAAATCTTAATCTTAAAATTGCATTTTTTATATGCGATAAATATTTTAGGAGGTGTCCGAATTTAATATAAAATCGTAATAGAAAACGCCAGGTTGTGGATACAAGAAAAGTTTAAAGAATGGAGCTTCTTTTACAATTCTAAATTAGATACCATACAAATATTAGCGTTTTTTAATTTATGGGTATATAATATTAGTTTAGAAGCTATTTGCATCCTAATTAACATAAATAGAACAACAGCAGTGAACTGGAAGAGTTTTGTAGAGAGGTGTTGTTAAGTGCCTTGTTAGAAATCACTGACCCAGTTAAAATTGTCGAAATAAATGAGAATACATTTGGAAAACGAAAATATTACATTGAACACCATGTAGAAGGGCAATGGATCTTTGGAAGTTTTGAAAGGGGGACAGGAAAATTATTTATGGTAACAGTTGAACATCAAGATACTGATACCCTTTTACCAATTTTTAAAAAATACATTGAAAATTATCTCTTATTAAAAATTATAGGAGTAAAAAACCAAAAGAGCATTTTTAGTTTCCTGTATAACTTGAGAAGGGCGAAAGTCCCTGTAGATTTTTTTAGATCAATGTAATACTCTTCAAAATAGTAACTTTTTTCCCATTTAACCGCCTCTGTATCTCTTACGGTTTTTGATAAAGCTATGTTATTCCTTCCAATTTTAGACATCCTGTATACTCTTCTGGCAGATTCTTGCAACCGCTGGAATATTCTGGCTACTTAGATATACTTTTTAAACAATTGAATGAATATACCCTCAAAATTTTAGCCTTGTGGGAGCAGGTTATGAATTACTATTCAGATGACAACTTTGCTATTGTCTGGCACATACTTGCAAACCTCAAAATAGGTTGTCAATTTTGTCTTACACTTAAACATTATGTAAATTACAACATATTAAAATTGTAGCCTTATGGAAGCAGATTAAAAAAAAAAATTTTTACATTTTCAAAAATTTAAGGAATAATGACGCAACTGATAATAAAACATCATTTAAAATTTTTTTTGCTTTGTGGGAAACGGGTTAGTCGGATGGTTCGCTAGCTCTTAGACTACTAATCTCACCAGTTACTGCAAGAATCTAACTTAACCTAACCAAAAACTATCCAAAATCTAACCTAAACCGATACAAAATGTATTTCTTTTTAGCATATCCAAAAAGGATTAAGTGTGTACGACAATTTGTCTAAAGACAGCATTTGTAGTACTGTATTCTACATTTGTCTACTAACGACAGCCAATCTAACACATTTATTACACCTTTTGTGTTCTTTTTTCACTAACTTTCTTAATGAACCTATTTTTTCTCAATTTTATTTATGAATTACACCTTTTTTTTAATTTTAGTCAAAGATTACCTCCGCTTCCCGAACAACTGACACAGATCAAATAATATTATTGCTTATTATCAATATCGCTATATAATGCAAATCAGTCACAATATTTTTGTATCGCACTATTTTTACATTTTGAAAAGAAAAATTAAAAAAATAATTATTCAATGCAAACCCGTTAATATAGACCAAAACAAAACTCTGATTTAAGACATTTTACACAACTTTGCAACATCATGTAAGTCATTGTGATGTATCCAAATAAAACGAACTTTAGTTTATAAAAATGGTTGCAGCAAAAAAATTTTTTTGGGAAGTGATATTTTATACTATGTAGATGATTTATACCAATCGGGGAGTTTCGTAAATGCTCAACATTTACCTATAAGATCTGTTTGAAAGAACTGATTTCTGAAACTTGATAGTGTAGCATCATTAAAAGATTATTATTTTTTCAAGTTCCATTTATTAACATTCGTAGATCCGTAAATCAATACATAAAGAAAATATTATTGAACTGAACTGAATGTTTTTATACAAACAGTTAATTTTTAGATTAATTGGATTTTTCTGGCACCTTACGATGCTACAGATTTAATAATTCATAGACAAAATGATGTCAGCGTTAAAAGTCTTGAACTATTTATTACGGGAACTTGTCCTGTGAATAAAAAATTAATGGAAGATCTACAAGAAGCTTTTCCATGTGCGAAAGTTTTGAACGGGTACGGTTCAACTGAAACTGGAGGTTCTACTGCCATCTTTAACCCAGGTGATGAAAGAGATTATAATTTTCAGATTTTGAAACCGACTTCTTGTGGAAAGATTATTCCCATTTTTAAATGGAAGGTGAGTAAAATATAATCATAAAACTAATAAAAGTAGACACTTTTCAAGAAGGTTCGTTTATCTGGATTCGTAAATAAAAAAACAAACCATCCATTTATTATTAATTAATATTTTTTTACTGAAACACAACATAATATAAAAGTGCTTATATGCTATGACATTCATAATAGATCGATCTTCTTTTATTTAGTAGAGTTTTTTTAACCATCCTCTGCCGTTACGTCATAATCGGTGACTTATTCTGCTGTTTTACGTTTGTCACATATTATTTGAATGCAGGTAATTTTTTTATTAAGTTAAATTTGTGACGATTTGACTTTTGTATTTTAATAAAACAGCAAAATATTGCAGATTTATTGGTGATAGAGAGTGTCAAAATTTCTGCCGTAATATTATTTCGTTAACTTAATATTCAGAATGAAATTACATTATTTGTAGGTATTAGGCTATTTATTTATTATTGGGCAAACAGTTCCCAGATAAAAAGATTTACTTTCGCTGTCATTATGAGATCGGTGTTTACAGTAGTTTCCAGTGAGCCGTTATAATATTTATGATTTAGTAAATCCTAAAATCCTATGTTAATAAACCCTTTCATGTAAATTTATTTATTATTTTCATTAATGAGGAAATTTTAATATTTCTTGAATTTGATAATTATATGTTCTTATATTATTTTTAGCCATTCAATCATTGATTCTTAATAAGATTTATCTTTTGGACTTTTAACATTTTTAAAAACTAATTTAAAAACATCCTATAATAATAGTTTTATAGTTCTAATCATAAGGTTGTTCGCAAAACCCACCGATGGACAGCGCTTAGATTAGTGCCAGGTATGCGTGTTCGTAAATCCCACGAAAAAGGTTCCGTTCGCAAGTCCCACGGAGCCCTAATGACATATATTAAGGATTGTTTTTAATGACGCATGTTAAGGTGTGTTTGTATGAATAAATTGATAATGCTAAAAATTGTATTTTTTTAACTTCAAACCTCCATTTTTTTAACTGATTTGTTTCAAATTTCTAGCTTGGGTATGTTTAACATCCCTGAGTATGATTTTTGACTAAATTAAAAAAAATACCGATTATCGAATCGTGATTACATATCGAATATAATATATATTAAAAATGTATTATACGATTATATTTTTGTGGTGAACCCAACCGTTGTAGACTGCATGTAAGGGTAAAAAGGCATTTTGAAAGTGAAAAATTAATTGAACTGTCAAAAGTAATAAATAACATTTACATCGAAATTAGAACAAATACGTTAATGACGTCATAATTCCGTCTCATCTATTTCATGAGATCAAGATGGACAATATACGACGTAAAGTCAGAGGATAGTTAAACAACCTCTAAATATACTACACACTTTACGAAAGACTAATTCAAATGGTGTATATTATGTTTCAGTATGTACACTTTTATTACTGAATCATTAACGTTGGTGGGCGTAAGTCTACTAAAAATATTTAAAACTCTTTTATGATGAATCTTTAAATTTTAATCTAAACCATCCCTTGTTTAAAACCTATATATGGTTTATTTTCTGAGGATAATTCGTTAATTCTACTTTATAATATCCTTAACCAAGATCTAAATGTAAGAAAAATAATGCACCTAATAAAGAGTCAAGAATCCCTACGATATTTATATTATAGAGTCTTGATGGCAAATTTCCTTTACCGAATTAAATATATGCACAAGGTATAGGATATCATTAAACTTTATGCAGTTTTACACAGAAATAATGGAAGATATGAAGAGTTTTAATAATTAAAAATGTTTTCTATTAGGTTGTAGATATAAGCTCTGAAAAAGTCCTTGGCCCAAACGAAGAAGGTGAAATTAGAATCAAAGGAGAATATGTCATGAATGGCTATTACAAAATGGATTCTTCTATGGCTTTTGACTCAGAGGGATATTTTAAAACAGGGGATTTAGCTTACTATGATGAAGATGGTTGCTTTTTCATCGTAGGTAGAGTTAAAGAAATGTTTAAATATAGAGGTTGGCATATTATTCCATCGATAATAGAAGAGGTTCTAATGTCACATCCCGCAGTTAAGGAAGCAGCAGTAATAGGAATACCGCATGAACAAGACGGTTTTCATCCAATGGGTCTTGTGGTATTATTTAAAGGAAGTGTAAGTGTAACCGTAGAAGACATTGAAAGGTTTGTTAATGAAAATGTATCCGAAAATCAAAAATTAAGAGCTGGTATTAAAATTGTGGAGAAGATACCAAGAACCGTTACTGGAAAAATCAATAAAAAAGAGTTGCAAGACATGGTTATTTAAAAAAACTTTGTGTAAATCTATTGAAAATTAAATAAAATATTTTTTCTACTAACTTTAAACATAATTTAGCTTACGTAAAGTTCAACTTTACACACTAGTGCGTAAAATGTAATACGTAAAGAAAAAACTGTATGTCGGAGTGTTTATAAATACTATTAGATTATATTAAATAAATTTAAAATATTTATTTAATTTTGTCCACGACTGTTTTATAATGAAGCCATTTTTGAAGAATTTTCTAACTTAAAATGGTATATATTATACACTAATAGCAGTGAATAATCATTATTCACTACTTTTTATCACCGCTCTTCCTATACTTAACCATTGGGATATAACGATTATAAATTTTATCCATTTTCTTAGTAAGCCGCGACTGTCATCTAAAAGTCAAATTAATAATTTAAATTGAAATGTCAAACTTTTGACTACAGAATATTTTATTAAAATTTTTACTAAATTGTAATAAAATAATGGATTGAGAAAGTGAATATAAAATGTGCTTAACACCTTCACCACCAGAAGTAATTATCAAGCTCCATACAAGTAAATGATTCTAATTCTTATGCCAGCAATCAAAAATTTCAGCAAATAATCAGAATATTAATGTTGACATTAATCCTATTCCTGCAATTAACTTAACAAATTTTTCAAATGTAACTATTAACATAAATAATTGTTGTTAAATTGTAGTTATATAATATTAATATTCTACCTAGTTATGCTATAAATATAAATAATAATGTTCCATCAATGTTTGAATCAATAAAAGTTTGTTAATAAATTCCTAACAGTCGCAGACAAAGTACAGTATTCTACTCGCATATAATGGCTATTATTCACACGGGTGATTTACGAAACTCGCCTGCGGCTCGTGTCGTAAACTACACCCTTCTGAATAATAGCCATCATTATATGCTTGTTGAATAATATACTATTATATTCCATACTTATTTTTTATCACTCCTGACTGTGTAGCTATGATTATAATATACATATTTTTCATTATTCTTAAAAAAATTATTTATAATTTTGACGTTTATTGACGTTTAATTTATATTGTCAGTATTAAATCAATTTCGCTCATTTAAACCTTTAAGGGCCGGTTGTTGAATGGAAGTTTAATTCGATGATTAACTGAACCAGGTTCAATATTTAACAATTGATTAGAGCATCATGCATTTTTCAATTGAAAATTAATCAAGGATCAGTTAATCCCTTGTTTTCATATGTTGGCAACACGTTCACCAGCATTCGGATTATACTCGGACTTATTCGGAATCTTCCGTGAGCAAAGCTCAAACATAACCTTAACTTTTGTATTTAATTAAATATACATTCTGAATTATAATCCTTATGAAATGGAACCCTCTCTAAAGAAAAAAATAACAGATAATTTCAACGAAGGTGATTCTTATTTCATTAGTGAAAAAATACCAACATATCGTGGATCAAAGAAAACTGATGTAGTCACCAATACAGAAAAATTGAAGACATGGGAGATTATAAGTGATGAATATAATACTATCTGTTCTGGTTTCAAAGCAGCCTAGACTCTGAGAACAAAATTGAACAATATGAAAAAAAACGAAACAGAAATTCGCTACTGAAAAGAGACTTGTTAAATGTACTAGAGGAGGTCCTCCACCACCAGAAATAAAGGTCAATAATGTAGAATTCGAGTTACGAAATATGATCGGGCATACTTTGACAGGGTTTAAATCCAAATTTAATTGATGATCGAACTAATATTCAAATCGTGGACGCTGAAGAAGAAACATCTTATTCTGGAGATAGTAAGGAGCAAATAGTAATACAATATGTCCATGGGGGTAGGTGGAAACTAAATTATCATCTTTTTATTTCATGAGTAGATCAGTTTGCCTAATTCCATATACCAATATTACATAGACATTAATGAAAGACTAATTCAAATAAAAACTCCACAACATATTAAAACTAAACTGTATAAAATCTACAATTGTTTCGTTAGAAAACTAACATCGTCAGGATGACAAGAAATTGAAATAATTATTTGAATTAGTTTTTCATTACTATCTACGATGAATATATTGCACGAAGTAAGGGTTTCAATGACAAATATTACAATTTATTTTCAGATGTCTCATCAGAACATGAAGTAGATTATGGCAATCAGAAAGAGTATTCTGAAAATTGTAAGTAGCTGTTTTGTTTTTTGATTTAGTTGATATTGATGAGAATAAACAAAAGTAATCAGTCTTGTACCAATAAGATGCTGGCACTATTTGCTAATGGTCCAGAAACCCACTGTATTCATATACACAATTTATTTGAATTGTTTCAAAGTAATGTATTATATGCATAAATGTAACAAAGTGACAGTTTTCATGTATTATAAAATGAATTGTAGTACTGAAAATATTTTTCAATTTCAGTTATACAAGATTCTCCCAGAAGTAATACTCGACAAATTTCAGCACCTACAACTCCTTTTTATCAAAATTATTGTTCAGAGACCAAAGGTCCTGACAAGCTGGCTGCTTCAACTTCATTTATTGGTAAGCCAGTTAGTACAATATTTCAATTTTATTCAAATTTGCTGATGAATAAAATTAATCAAGTCTTTCCATTCCATATTTCATGATAAAATAGAATATTTAACATACTTTCCAGAGAATGAAAAAAAGAAACCAATGATTAAGATTGGAGCAGCTATACTCCAGCTAAGCTGAAATAGCAAAAATTGTCAGAATTGAAAGTTCCGAAAAGAGAAAGCACATCTCTCATCAAAGAAAAAATTTCTACTTGGGCCCTTTCCAAATCCAAATTTGTGAAATCGCAAAACAAGCATTTGAAGAGGAACATAAGTTGAAACAACAGCATATGATAGAAAAACATCAACTCTTTTTGGAAATACAAAGGGAAGAATGGAAACTAAAGAGAAATACACAAACAAAAATTATTAAATTTGAATCCAAACACTGAAGACTGAATATTTACATTAAGTTGCATGTTTCATGTTATTTTGGTTTATCAGTGATAATCATTTTGTTAGGTTAAGAACTGTTTTATTTTCCGCTGTGGCTACATGTAAGGTAACCAGGAATCACGTCATTGCCATACATATATTATTCGTCTGGTTACCTTACTTGTAGCCACAGCGTTTATTTTCTATTGTGAGTCTATCATTGGTTTATGTTATATAAATATGCATATGTACTATTATGTATCTGATGTTCCGATGTTTGTATCAGTTTGATCCATTAAAGTATTTATCCAAATAATGCAGATGTTGATTTATTAGTTGAAAGTGGAATAAAGGATGTAAAGTAATTGAAAAAATATACATTCAGTTTTATATTTGAGAGTACTGGATAATTATTTTTATATATTAATTATATAATATATATATTTTTTTTTCTAGAACTCTATAGTCTTGAAAAATGTTTTTGAATTAACAATAAACGTCTTGAATTATGAAGGATGTGGTTTGGGCCATCATATGGCAATTGAGCAATGGCATTGTCATTATTGTCCAGGTCATTCTGAATCAATTGTAGAATATTTTCATCAATATCTGGAATTGGTGCATGGAAACTATTTGCAATATTGTGGAGTACTGCTGTGGCAATAACTATTGCTTCATATATTTATCAAATTTGACTCTGAGCCCCCGTGCTAAGATAGGAAAACGACGTTTCCATACTCCAAAACACCTTTCAATGGGGTTTCGAGTTCGAATCTGCGCTTCATTGAATAAATGTTCTGTTGGGCCGTGGGGCTGTGCCAAAGGAGTTATTAAGTATTTCTTTATAGGGTAACCACTGTCACCAACTAATAAATAATTTCTATGCACTCCATTATCAAAGGAAATGGATAATTCTGAATGGTTGAAATTCGTGGAATCATGACTAGAACCTGGCCAACGACACACTACATTCTGTAAATTTAATGAAGCATCACATACACCTTGAACATTCATAGAGAAATAGCCTTTGCGGTTTCTAAAAATTTCAGCATCATTTCCTCCTGGTGATTGTATTTTTATGTGTGTGCAGTCAATAGCACCAATACACTGAGGAAATCTGCTCAATTGATAAAATCCAATAGCCTTCTCTCGTCTCTCTTCTTCACTTTCTGGCATCTTTATATAAATCCTATAGAGCATTGCTAGAGCCTCAGACACTCTTTGGATGATCCTGCATGCTGTAGATTTATCAACACCTATAAAATCTCCTACAACTATCATCATACTTCCAGTGGCTTAAAACCTTAGAGTTAGTAAAACCATCTCTTCTGGTGTCAGTGCATGATTACTAAAAAAAAACATTGAAATCTTTATGAAATATTGAAAACAAAATAAATATTACCGATTTGTCTGGTTACTGATATCGTGGGATATTAAATCTACAATATTACGGATGATTTCTTTTGGCAACCGAAATCGATTCAATATAGTGTAAATTCACATAGATTGCAGGGTTATTGTGCCTCTTTTTTAGTCGACAGAAATCTATACAGTGAGTTTTTTGTGAGGAAAATTTGAAACCTAATGAACCCGCTCTTTTTGTTAGTTTGTTTTTCCTCCATTTTCCTGAATACACTTTCGGCACCGTTTTAAAAAGGAAAACCGAATTTTTTGGAAGATCATTGGCTTCTGACGAAATCGATTTGCACTTTCAATGATTCGATGCTTCAATTGTTGTTCGTTGATTATTTCAACAGAATATACGTCCTCTTTTATAAAACCCCAGTAGCAAAAGTGAATGAGGTTAATATCTGGACTTCTGGCTGGCCAAGAAAAATGTGCATCAATCCAATGTCCAGGGTACAGACCGAAAGATATTTCCTAACTTCGTGATCGAAATGCGCTGGGGCTCCTTACCAAATATTTTGCCTTATTAATAAATTTACCTCTTCCAAGTACTCTGGTAAATAATTTTGTAAGAACTGCAAGTAATCCGTATAGAAACTATAAGTGTTGAACAGCCAACTAAAGAATTTTTGAGGGATAATGAAAAAGAGGCCACATCTCGATAAAAACTGGCTTTTTGAAAAAGTGATGAGGCAAAAAAAATTCAGAAATGATGTGTTAAACCAATGGTGGCACAATACTAATTTAATTGTAAACGCATAGAAAAGTTTGAAGAGTTTCAGGGGTTCAAAACCGACTTAAAATTTTATGGGCTGTACATATTTTATATGAAAAAGATGCTCTTACGATAAGAAAGCCATCCATTTTTATTATAAAATGTTAAACAGTTCGTGAAAATTTTTCTATCTGCACATTTGCATAAAGGCAAGTTATGTTCAATCGAATTATTTTTGACACCAGTTCAATTTATGACCTACCTTTTTAATACACTCTGTATATTGTGAGAATATAATTTTCAAAAAAAAAATCAGGCAAAAACATATTAACTATATTATTTTTAGATGAAAGTATAATATCTTCTTTGTCTGCTGTCTGCTTATCAACTGAATGTGTTTACCAGTTTCAATATTAATATAAAGTAGTTATCACAAATTGTTTATCAATTATAAGTTCTTACCTCACTATATCCTACACTTAGAACAAACAGATCATTTAAATATAAATAGTTTCAAAAATAATATTTTGTACTATTTAAAACATAATTTGTGAAAGATGTGTGGTAAGTTTTGAGGATTTATAGTGCTAAACACATTAAAAAACATTATTTTTTAGAGAAGGACTGTAAAGGATTTGGAGAAGTTTTGTTTAAAAATCTACAAAAATATGACTCAAAAATATTACATGTAAGTTTTTTTTAATGCATTTATTCTATTTTAAAGAGTTAGTTCTGTTAGATATGACACAAAAAGCATGTTTTCCATAGGAAGTGGTTGTTTCATTTTAAAAGTCTTCTAATTCGCTTCTTAAGAGTTGAGTAATATTATTGTGGATGTTTGTCTTAATATGTTAAAGTTCACTCGTTCATATTTTCCCATGTTGCCGGCGTAAAATTTAAAACGATATTATATTTTTTTGAGTAATACGTACTTCAAAACAGGAAACAAATGATAAAAAATATAATTATCCTATCTTAAAAAAATCTACGACATAAAAATACATTTTTAGCCTGATATTTATCAAAAGTTATCAGAAAAATATAATGTATTTTCGATAATATTTAAACAAATATCTATAAGTAATTTATTACGCAATGACCCAGTAGGTTTAATCAACTTTCATTAAAAAAATTTTAAATAAATAAAAAATGTAAACAACTAATCAAATAAATGCAGTTACTTGTTAATCTGAGTTTAAAAACACTTTACCAATTAAAGCGATCGATGTTAATAATATTTACGAATCAATTGATACACATTCTCTTATTCCTTCGTTGTAAATTAAAACTAAAGAGATTTTTCTTATAAATTATACAGAAACATATTTAAAAAAGTGATAGTTTAGATATATATGGTTCAATTTATACAAATAGGAAAAAATTATTATACACAGTGATTCACCAGGGACGCCACTGAATTTTATGGAGAATACTTCAAATATTTTCTAATTTGAGTTATATGAAACCAACACCTTGAATAACAAAGAATATATTTAACTCACTATTTCAGGGAAATTTTATCTTTATCAATTCAGCATTAATCTCGCTTTATAATTTTATTCTAGAAATCGCCTGTAAACTATCTTTCTCCACGACCATTACTGAATGTATGAATTCTGAAATCATTTTTAATAATAGAATGTAAACATTCACACTCTAGAGTCTGAATATTTATTCTATAATACTTGCCTCTTATGCATTTTGCATGTATTTTCATTCTTTATCAAGGTAAAGAATGGATTTTCTGTAATCGAATTAAACAATATCGATTGCCATGGACTTCAAAAGTGTCAGTGTCAGATATAAAATGGTGACGGTAATAATTATTTTCAAACAAGTTTTAATTTAAACAAAATAATGAGTGAAAAATCAAGTGAAGTAGATATAGAATTTAATAATATCTGAAATTGCAAATTATGAAAAAACATCAATGCACCAGATTTTAATTTCGGTAAGTGTACAATAACATTATAAATATCAATACAATGTAATACAAATATGTCAACAAATAACTTGTGTTCAGATTTAATTTAATTTTGATTTATACTTTTTGATCGTGGAGAAAATATAGTCTGTTACTCGGTTAGTAAAAATTCGACACTCGTGGTTCGTCACACTCGCTTTCGCTCCCGTTCGGAATTTTCCACTCGTGTCGAATTTTTCATTCTAACCTTGTTACAGAATCTACTATTCCTGAATTCAAGTCATATTTTTAATTATTTTCTGTCTCGTCGATTAAAATTTGTATTTTTCAAAATAAAGTTTTTTAAAAGTACTTCGAATTCCAACATGTATTAACTTACAGTTGGATTATGTCTCGTTTGAATCACAAAACAATATCTGTGTTGATATAGTCTATACAAAGTCAATTTGAACGGCATAAAAACTAAATATCTAGCAATCGTCTTCGGCTTCTTTGTAAAGCATTGGCGGAGTAATATAATTTATTTTCTAAATTAATTTTATTTTTCATGTACCTACATGGATTTTTTTTATTAGTAATATAGAGTAATGCCAAAAAACACCAGTTTGTCCTGGCATGAGAATTTAATAAAAAGTTAAGATTCAATACCTGAATTTTCAGAGCTTGAATCTAATCTTGCTGTTATAATAATGGGGTCAATGCGGAAGGTAAAATACAATATTTATTCGACTTTTTTCAACATTGTCTGTTTCATTATGAAAAATATCAAGAAAAGGTCTCCACAACGTCATCTTGATTAAATAATAACAAACAAGAGACAAATTTTGAAAAACATAACACTAATGCAAGCCACTCGCTAAACAGAATAAACTTATTTTATAAATCCTAACCCAAGCCCCAGCACTGAAAATTCGCTCGAAAATTCAAACGCAGGTGTTCACAGTGGACCCGACATTTTTTGAACTTCATATTTTGCTTGAGTGGCCCCACGAAATATTATTTATTCGACTAGTAAATTGGGCGGATAAAGCAAATAAGTTTGTAGACGCCGCTACTAACAGGTATATTCCTTCAGATTATTTTCATTGTGGTCAACACAAGATGGCGAGTTTAAATTTTCTTGTACATCGTTTAATATATTTCCGTCTCAGTTAATTAATCGACTTACAATTAAGAAAAACTTAAAGGATGCCACTTTTTTCCAACATGAGAGATAAGCTGAAAAGTTTGTTTCTCTGCTATATAACCTATACCTAACTAAAGGCTTACAAACTATTTTTCACAAATCAGGCTTGAGAGTAGTTTTTTGTATAGCTAATATTGTTTTCTCCATGGACATATTTGCTGCAGTATTTGGATCCGCTAGCCTACTAAAATGTCGTTAATAAATAATTGCTTATCATAATCAGTATATATTCGATCCTAAATTTATTTTGACCAGAGTAGACATGGACTGATTATTATTCATATTGTTGATTATTGTTGCATACCAATAATTATTCTAACTATTTTATTAGTTCTTTCTTGAAATTTTTGCTGTATCACTTTTCTGTTAGCCTTCATATTCAAATAACTCTTCACGTTTTCCTTCATGTTGCTGGAACGTCTTCTTTTCCTGGGGTATGTAGATGTAGGACTTACAAATTAAATCCATTATAAAAATAATACTGTTATAGCAAGAGTTTTGAATTCTTTATCTCAACTACTCTGTAAACTTACCTTAGAAGTAACATTATTGTGCTTGATTTGAACCGACGTTACTTCGAGCGCTTTTCCATCAGACGATGCCTTGAATCTCACATATAATAGACAATCTTCCTTAAATGTCAAAGAGTGTCGATTTTTTTTCCACCGTTATTACATGCATATATGTAGAAGTTGATAATGTATCAAACAGCTTTCTATTGGTCTTACTATATGACTGCTTGCAATAGACCTACGTGCATCTTTTTCAAAATGTTGTGTAGGTATTTTTACCCAGCTCCTAATTTGCTTTCTTTGCATCAGCAAATGAGTTGAACCTGTCGCCAACTTTCACCATTTCAATACCAAACCTATTAGTGTATCTGGGTATAACTTAACAATCAGAAAACTAAGTGAAATACTTACCCCAGTCTGCATAAATATTATCCGGTGTCCAGATTCACACTCTATTTGAAACTCATAGTATTTAATACAAATAATAACACTTCAAACTCTTACGGCAACATTAGCAACAATGTATAACACGGAAATGGACTAACGGCATTATAGAATACGACCATCAAATAATAAAAGCCATCAGACGCGTCACTTCAATTACGTCATATCTAATAACTGCATTTTAGTAGACTACCGTTTAAATCTGCCGTTTGATATACAGGTTCCCAGTTAAGATTGTGAAATGTCGTTTTTAGTTTTCTTACTTTCCCACCTCAGAAAAGGGAAAGTAATGTGAACGAGCTAAAAAAATTTTCGAGATAAAGACGAAAATATCCATTTTGATGTCATCTGAGGCGATTAAGATCATTTCCAGATAGAAGACTGTCTGTCTGCCTCTCTGTCTGTCTGTCTATCTGTCTATCTCTATTCTTCCACTATACAGGCCACACGTTTTATCCAATTAAGTTAAAAGTTAGTATATGGGTTTGGGTTATCCATCGGATGAACCCATTAGTTTTTGTACGACACCTGTCAAACGGAAGTGTCACTGTCAAAACGTGACATAATCAATATGTCACGGAATTTGACTTGATTTTTCCCACTGTCACCTGTCAAACATGATAAAACGTCAAAATATCAGAAAAAGTAATCGTCTCTGGATACTAGTCGGGAAAGTTTTGAGGCGACACAACCGATATTGTTTCTGTATTTTTAAGTATACTCGATGTAAATGACGTTAGATAAATATGTTATGTTAATACCTGCTATATCAATAATTGAAAAAGAAGAACCCCTTCAGGATACAAAATATATAACACGTTTTATCCACGATGCTTCTTTGTTACGATTGTGGTCTATTAATCTTATTTATTACTTTTAGGAACAATTAATTAACTAATAAAAAAATTATTTCACTTATTAATAATATGTATGTTTTAGTTTCTAGATGACTTAAATGAAGTTAACACATACTCTGACGTACTAACTCGAAGTATAAGGACTGCAGTAAAACTTAGAAACTGTGGAATTAATCGAAAGGATATTATAAGCATTTGTTCTCATAATCACAAAAACAGCTGTGTGGCTTTTTTAGCTGCACAATTTTTGGGTGCAATTACAGCAAATTTTGATCCAAATCTATCTCCCTTAGATACTACATATTTGTTAAAATTGATTCAACCTAAAATTATTTTTGTTTCTGAAGAAGCCTTAGATTTAATGAAAAATTGTTTAGAAAAAGCAAATGTAATTAGCCAACTGGTTGTATTTGGATTCAGCGAAAAATATACTCAATTTTCCGAGTATTTAGAACCTACTAATGAAGATAAAACTTTTGCTCCTGTTAAAATTACAAACGAAAAAGAAACTGCTGTAATTTTATTTAGTAGTGGTACAACTGGTTTACCTAAAGGAATTTGTTTAAATCATAAAATTGTATTAAGACCAGGTAATCCGGAAAAAAGTGAAATCAACATCACATTATCATTTAGTACATTATATTGGATTAGCAATATTTGGTCTTTAACAAGATGTATCTGTAATGGTTATTCGCAAGTGGTTTGTAGGAAGTTTGACCCAGCTTATACATGGAGTTTGATTCAAAAATATAAGGTAAGTAAATTCTAAAACCTTTTTCTGGATATATTTAAAATTATATCATTTAGCAACTACGTTTTTATAAACTGCAAATGTTTTTATTCAAGTGACAGCTTTCATAACTACGTCACTCCAAGTCCTAGAAATGTCCAATAGTCGTTAGTGATACGCTATCTGCATTCTCGGTCGATTTCATGCTAGGAGAGAAATATTATCCTAACCAAAATAACCGCTGACCCTGTATATATCGACGGTCAGATTTCAAAACCACGTAACTCTATATTTTTTTTCAAAAATAACTTTCCAACATAAGTAAGTACCTATGTCAATAAATTATCTACCTTATATAAAAAACCTCGTATTCCTACATTGAAAAATATTTTATTATTTTTTTATTTATATTTAAATTAATCCTTCGTAAGAGTCCTTTTAACTAAAGAAAAATGAAAATGAATAAAAATTAGTTAACGCTAGTGTATGGAATAACTGTTCTTCCTATTATTATACTAATGTTCATATAAAATATTAATTGCACTACTATAATAATTCTGATAGGTATTTGAAAAACAGATAAAAGCATTTATATGCTTATATATCCTATATATCCTATGCAATACCTCACTTATTTTAATACTTTCTACTTATTTTATAATAAAACTTACAGCGGTTTTAATATACATACAAAAAAATAGTTTTCCTGACGCCGAAATGGCCGACGCCGTAACGGCCGACGGCGAAATGGCCGGTCGTCCAAATGGCCACGCCGAATTGGCCACGCCAAAACGGCGACGTCCTAGATCCTTAGAAACGTACATTGAACTTTGTCAAGGCATTGGCCTATTATTTTTAAATACAAACTATTAAGGATGATGAAATAATTATATTATTATTTTACTACACCTCCCTTTACGGATATAAAATTGTTTTTTGGACATTTGACTCTTAATTTTATCCTCTAAAATTTCATAGATTCTTTGTATTAAAGTAAACTTAACTTTATCATTAATAATATTCGTTATTTTCGGATACCGTTTGACCGTTGGTTTTCATTTTGATGCCAATAAATTATTTGTCGCACTATTTCAAGTTACTTGTAACCAATATTTCAGTTCATTTGGACAGTATAAATTCGATTTGGTTAGCCATATTTGATTTCAATCTGCCTATTTTTCCAAAAACTAACTCACATGGTATATACTGCATTATACTAAACACCAGTTAATTTTTAGATAACTTGGATGTTTCTTGCTCCATATGATGCTAGAGATTTATTAACTCATAGACCAAAGGATGCAAACGTAAAAAGTCTTAAATTATTTATTACGGGATCTTGTGCTGTAAATAAAAAATTAATGGAAGATCTTCGAGAAGCTTTTCCACTTGCGAAAATTTTGAACGGGTATGGTTCAACTGAAACTGGAGGTTCTACTACCGTGTTTAACCCAGATGTAGAAGGAGAATATAATCTTCAAATTTTGAAACCGACTTCTTGTGGAAAGATTATTCCCATTTTTAAATGGAAGGTGAGTAAAATATATTCATAAAAATAATTTAAACACAGCATTTTTATTACGTAGCTCTAGGTGCCGCAAATGGGTTATAAAAGTTGGGACACTTTTGTAAAAGGTTCGTTTATATGGATACTTAAATAAAATACAACGAATCTGTTGACGAATATTAATATGATCGAAACACAACATAAAATAAAAGTGCTTACTTGCTATTATAGTTTAATAATGGGTTTTTGCTTACATATTAACCTAATAAACGATGGCGGAAAAAGGCCTGCAACCATAAATGTTTTTAATACTGGCCGATTTTTATGTAACTGTTATGGATATGAACAATTTTCTTCTTATCGAAGTTGTAGCTTATAAAATTATCAATAAAGGAAATGAAACTCAAAATCATCTACCACAGAGACTTTAATTAAGTTGTAATGAACAGCAACTAGTTTCTCCTACTTAGCCATCTTCGAGCGAGAAAGTTTTAATAAAGTTCAAAAATTCTAAAACTAAATACAAAAACAAACTGGCTTACCATATAAAAAATAGGTTTACAATAGTAAATATATCATTTATATGGAGGGAGTATAGGGCTGTTATAAAATTACTAGTGGGTAATGGAAAACTATAGGGGGGAAAGGAGAATGTGGGTACATGAACTTAGTTATGTTAAGATAAACGAAACATTAAATTTAACTTTAAAACTCGTGCAATGCACCCTTTAACCAGCTTAAAGTTATAAAACAATATTGTGTTAAACAATAAGGATACAACCATAGGACGTCACTAATACTCCGTCCTCGTTCGCTAACAATATCATTACACACAACCATCATTTCTATGTCAGATGTTGCTCTTTTACATGAGTGCCACAAAAGCAATAGACTTAATCTGCTTGAAATGTGAGAGATGCATTTTTGTTTTAAGAATGTATCTTCTACTTGCTTTAACAAACAATTAAGACCGAAAGAGAACGACATCTTTTTATACGATCAGTTTAACCTTTTCCTCTAATCACTTTTACTGTCACTTGATCCTATCATATATATATATACCCCCTCTATGATGCTTTTTATTCCTTTGTGATCATCCCTTGTCTTCATTAGAGAGGTTTTAAGCCCTTTAAAAAATCTCCTTATTTTGGCGTTGTTGTGGTTATTTTTGCTAACCACAACCATAAGCACGGCAATGAAATTAAGACATTTTAAACCCCAACTTTAAACTTCACAAAATGACAGGTGATAGTTATTTTCTTGTGGTTTTTCTAACCTCAGAATTTCTGGTGTTTTGTTGGTTATTAAAATTGAAAGAATATGTATATTTAAGGTGAAGAGTGAAAACGAGTACATCAGTGTGTAAAATTAAATTTATTAAAATTAGGCTAAGCGCTTTCGGCATATTATGCCATCATCAGAGCCTTCGACGAAGGCTCAGTAACTTATATATATATTTAATTTTGAAATGGAGAATGTTTTGGAAAATGTTATCAATAGAAGAGATCGTAATGCGGATTTAATAAGGCAGGATATTTTCCATGTGCCTGAGATTGGGATAGTGGAAATCCCAGAATTTGATCTTAATGCGCTAGAGGATAAGTTTGTGAAATCATATTTCAGGTTCGAAAATCCGGAAATATTTAGATTAGCAAGGGTTCTTTGAATTCCTAATAATATTAGGGCAAGATCAGGACTATTCACATACCTAAAAAGTATCCACAAAGTATACACAATTAAAATATGTTTTCGCAGGCCAACGTCAAATCTGACAGAACTCTAACAGTAGTTAGGTTATGTTTTTCTCAAGAATCTAATATCATGATGTTTAAACATTGAACAATATTATTACGATCCAAAGGAAAAATATAACAAATTCTCCATAGGTTAAAGAAACAGATATTTTTGTTAAATAGGTTAATGTTAAATATTTTAATCAGCACATACATCTCCTTTTTCAAAATTATCTAGTATGCTCGAAAATCTGAAACGTGTGGCAACGGTGCTTTGTTACGCATAACGATAGCCATAACCACTCTCTATATTTAATTTTCCGTAATTAACGGAATCCGTTATCGTTATTAAAGTTAAAGGAACGGCAAACTTCCATTGCGCATGCTCACAATAACGATAACGGAAGAAAAGCGAATAATTAAAGGGCTTAAAATCTCTCTAATATCTCCTTAGTTTGCCTTAAGACTACCTTGTTTTTGTTCTTTAGGTTTTAATTAATTCTTTAAGTTTGACTTAACCTCAAATTATATTCTTCTTTTTCTTCTTCCTTTTATCTTCTTTCATTAATTGGTCACTGTTAATTTTTCTTCTTTCTACCATTTGATAAATTTAATTTATTATCAATTTCTCTATGTACATAATTTTATATAATTAGTTCACGTTTCAGGTCATATGCAATAGGTTACTTTATTGGAAAAAATAATTTTTACGATATTGTTTACTTTTCCATTCCTCCACACCCCCTTCATTCACCCTGTCAATTGTCCTGTCATTTATAACATGTCATCACCATCTCGTCGGCTGCCTAGTTTAAGTCGCCATGTGCATTGCAGAGTTAATTTTCTCTTTAATAGTGAATTTCAATTATTTGGCGGGTCTTTATAACCAACAGACCCCGATTTCTCCTTTTCTGTTTGGATCTACCGTCGTATGGTTGCATCTGTATTATTTTACATATCCTGTTATAACTTTAACCCGGTTAAAGCGTGCATTGCATGATTTTTAAACAGCTAAATTTAATTTTGCGTTCATCTTAACGTGTACCGATATTCTCCTTTCCCTCCTATAATTTTCCATTACCCACAAGTAATTTTATAACAGCGTTATGCTCCCTCCATATTAATGATATAGTTACTATTGTATATCTATTTTTTATATGGTAAGTTTTGTATTTACTTTTAGAACTTTCGAACTTTGTTAAAACTTTTAGGCCTGAAGATGACTAAGTAGCCGAAACTGGTTGCCGTTCATTACAACTTTATTAAAGTCTCTGTGGTATATTGTTTCGAGTTTTATTTCATTTATTGAACATTGGACCACATTTATGATATGGATAACCTATATAGATATCGATGGAAATAACCATTTTGAGGACCCTCAAGAAGATTCAAACCATTTCCAGCTTATGGTCTGTCTGTGTGTCTGTGTGTAATCTTCCACGATAACTGCCTAACCGTTTGACCAGTCAAGCTGAAATTTGGTATGGAGGGTCGTTGTGTGCCTAGAATGCGACCATTAGATTTTGGTTTAAATTAGTACAGTAGAAGGTCCTCAAGACCGACATTGATTAAATGAACATGTAACAATTTTTTACTTTTTTTATATTTTAAGGACAAACTATACACTTTAGTGTAAAATCTTGTAGTACAAAGTTTTACAGCATAAAATTCCCTATAACTTTTGTTTTAAACTTTTTCCAGAATTTCCAATAGTTGCGCCACGAGAGGGCGCGTAAAAAATGTGCATGTAGGTTTTCTCTAGTTTTTCTTGATTTTGAGGACAAACAATGCATTTTAGTGCAAAATGTTCTTGTGCAAAGTTGTAAAGCATCAAATTTTCTTTAACTTTTATGTTTAACTTTTTATCGAATTCCTCATAGTTTCGCCGACAGATGGCGAGAAAAATACACATTTATAATTTTCCATTTTTTTAAAATTGGAGGTAAATTATGCTCTTAAGTGCAAAATGTTTTAGTGCAAAGTTGTAAAGCATAAAATTCCCTACAACTATTGTATGAAAATTTTTCCCGAATTCCCAATAGTTTTCACACATGATTTTAGGAGATCATAATTGTAGCAGTGTGATATACAACGTGCGCATGCGCAGCTTATGTCATTATTAACATTGAAATATCAATTCTGTAGACGTATTCACCATCGGCTCACTGTTTTTAATGTGTTCCATAAATTATTGTAATGCTTTGTAATTTGTAATTAAAATAATAATAATAATAAATAACATATGTTCTACGGTCGAGCCGGGAAAGATCTGGGGTGACACAGCCGATTTTTTTTATTGCTCTGGTGTTAATTTTTAACAAGATATGATTCTTTCAATAGACAGATTGAAAAATGGTAACATAAAATAAAAATTTGAAAAAATTATTTTAAAATTTCACAAAATTTGCAAGATGATAAGGTTAAATATTCAGAATAGTTTGTGACGAAATAAACTTGTGGAGAATTGTAAATTTTTGAGACATTTACAAAAAAAAAAGCCAAAAAAATTGATTTTCCATTCCCTTAAACCCACTGCAAAACAACCCCACAAGTCAGTTTCGTCTTAAAATATTCTGAATATTAAACCGCATTATCTAAGGAACATTTATGCAAATTTTGTTAAATCTTAAATTAATTTTTTGGAAGTTTTATGTCACTATGTTTCCAAACCCTCACTTCAAAGGACCATATCTCGTTTAAAATTGACACTAGGGCAATAAAAAACCAAATTAAACATAATTTTATAAGCTACAACTTTAATAAGAACAAAATTTTTCATATCTGTAATATTTACAGAGTTACAGACCAACAAAGACATAAGTATCAAATCTCACCCCTTTCAACCCCTCCGACACCCCCTAATATCTCAACATTGTGTCAAAAAGGTCGGAAAATATTCAAAAAATTGATGGATTAAATGCTTCGTTTACTAGACTATATCGACTTGTATTGTAATAGCACGTAAAGATAAAACATTAAAAATGCATTAACCTAATATTTAATAATTTATACTATTTAGCCACTATGAAAGTTTCTTAGAAGTTTTGTTTCATGTTATTGAAAATTCTACAAAATCGTGAGAATGTTTAAAATAAAATTTTATTGTATTTTTACTATTCTACAACACAAATAAAGTATAATTGAGAAATATAAGCTTTCGTTTGTTTTATGAGCTATTTATGTACTATTCCTATAAATATTCTAACATAAGTTCGTTCAAAGTGCAGGCACTAGGGCCTATATTAACTACGCTTATCTAAACCTAAGATCTAAATATATGAAATATAATACATAAGTCATGTATTGATTAGAAATATTTTCTATTAGATTGCAGATATAAACTCTGAAAAAGTCCTTGGACCAAACGAAGAAGGTGAAATTAGAGTCAAAGGAGAATATTTGATGAATGGCTATTACAAAATAGATTCCTCTGTCGCTTTTGACTCAGAGGGATACTTTAAAACAGGAGATTTAGCTTACTATGATGAAGATGGTTGCTTTTTCATCGTAGGTAGAGTTAAAGAAATGTTTAAATATAGAGGTTGGCATATTATTCCATCCATAATAGAAGAGGTTCTAATGTCACATCCCGCAATTAAGGAAGCAGCAGTAATAGGAATACCGCATGAACAAGACGGTTTTCATCCAATGGGTCTGGTGGTATTATTTAAAGGAAGTGTCAGTGTAACCGCAGAAGATATTAAGAGATATGTTAATGAAAGTGTATCTGAGAATCAAAAATTAAGAGCTGGTATTAAAATTGTGGAGAAGATATCAAAAACGATTACTGGAAAAATCAATAAAAAAAATCTTGCAAGTCAATATTATGCAAAAAACCTATAAATTATGTAAACCTTTTAAAAAATTAAAAAATACATTTTTATTTATTTTTGTTCTTTGTTCGATATTTTTTTTAATTATAAATACATTATATGCCACTATGGTAGTTGCCTGGATCTACCTCGGAAACTTGCCAGTAACTTCCATGAAATTATTAATACCCAATATTGCATGCGTATTTTATTATTTTGTATAACAGAACAATATATAGGGATTTTTGTAAAAAATGGTATAATTGACAATGACTTTTTAAAAAATAATGAATATTTGTTGATGTTGTCGATGTTGCTTTTATTGATCGATTATTGTTTTTTTCTCATTTCCTAAACTTCTTGATTTTATGTTTTGGTTTTACGAAATGAATCTTGACTCCTCTGGATGGATCACTCTGTATCCTGAAATCCCTTAAAAAAAAAACAGTGTCATTCTGCCAATTGTCATTGGCAAACGAATGACAAAACGAACGAACCTAAAAAGTCAATCTGATCAATTGTCAATCACCATAAGTAAATGTTTTTGCTAAAACTGGTTACCATTTAACTTATTTCAGGAAATATCACAACTAATCGTAGCAACAAAATTAACTTAGAACAGCTTAATTTTTATTGATTTTCGCTTAAAGTACGCGAAAATTTTGACGAAACTAAGTTTTGGATTAAAGGAGGGACAGGGCATTAAATATACAAAAGGTATTAAATACAAAAATTTATTCACTGAAATATTAATTGCATTTTTACAGGTCTTCAACATACAATAGTTAAAAGTGAAAAACCCTTTAAAAATATTAACTTAAAACAAGGGAACTGTTAGAATAAGTAAAAATATTTCAATAGAGTAAAAAAAAGTGTAGGAAGTTTGTTCACTTGTTTTAGCTATCTGAGGTATATTTTTTTATTGAAATTAACTTTTAGGATAACAGTTAGCTTATAATAGTTTAATGGGGTACCTATTCTAGAATGTTTTTAATAAAAAAACAGTGGATGTTTAATAAGATTATTTTGCTTAATTTTCACAAATTAATTAGATACAATTTATTTACTTACAAAAAAAATAAGTAAAAAATATTTTTACATACATAAATAAGTATATTTAATTAACATAAGTGGGTACAGAATAGACTCCAAAGTCAGGTAATACAATAGTTTAATTTGAATTAAAAGGCAACTAGTTACGGTCACAGACCATCATCAGGCCATTATTATATACTATCGAGGGGAAAAGATTTATTAAATACAAACGGTGTGACCCATTAATGGTAGTGAAGAATGGGGGTCATAAAAAACTTTAAAAAAAATGGGGGGTTAACTTAAAACTACGAAAAAAAAGAGTTTGTTAAAAAAACGTTGTAAAAAATTTTAATAAATTGGGCTGGCAGCTTGTACTATTTAGTCGGAAAGACCTGCATGGGCTAAATAGCACATTTATTAAAAATGTTTACAATGTTTTGTTAAGTCCAAAGCTAAGTTTATCTAGGTGTAGTTATCAAAGAAGATGGCGATGAGGAGAAAAATTTAGAAGCAAGGTTAACGAAATTGAGTCAAGCAGGAAATTCTAATAATATAATAAACTCAAAGAAAGTATCTAGAAAGACCAAGTTACATCTATACAAAACAGTTATAAGACCAACGGCACTCTATGGAAGTGAAACATGGATATTTAATAAGGAGGAAGAAAGTAAAATAAATATATGGGAAAGGCAAATACTTTGGAGGATATTAGGAGGGAAAAAAGAGGAAGATGTTACGTTTTTTTTGTGAAACCCTGTATTTTCATTATTCCTCTGCTTAGTATATTTTAATTTCAGACTCGCTTGATATCCCTTTTTAATTTCCTTGTGTCGTGTCCCTTTTCAAGATTTCCCTCTACTCTTGGTATGACTTTAAAATGTCTTTCCCATGTTAACAATTTTCTCCCTTTGCCTCTTCAGTCAGAATAATTGATTTTTATTATATCGTTTGTGTCGCTTATTGAAGATTTCTTTTCTTCCCCTCGTTTTATAGATTAAGTTTTTATTAGGTATATTATATTATATTATATTTTCAATTATGTCCCCTGTTTTCATTCTTAATTATTTCGAAGGTTTAACTTTTATTTACTGTTGTTTTTAATTCTTTTTTATGCCGGTATATTTTTTTTATATTTACTTAAAAGTTCATATTTTATAACAGTATGTTTGTGGTGCTCTTTCAGTCTCAATTAAAAAAAGAGAATGTATTTTTAATTTGTTTTTACAGATTGTCTTAAAATTTAGTTCACTTTGATTATTTTATATTTCATATTTTGATCTAAAAATTCATGTATTTCATATTAATATTATCATTTTTTTATATTTTTTTTTAACGGAGACCACGAAACCTGGTAATTTATAAGATTTTTATCTTATATTTATTTTATATGAACTTTTAGGTCTTTTTTGGGACTGAACGTCTTTTTTGGAACGAGCAATTTTTTTCTTTGGACCGAAAGTTTTTATTTGTCCGTTTTCTTTTGGAACAAGTTTATTCCTTTAACATCTTTTACTGCCGGATCCAGGAAATTTTAGAAGAAACTCGAAGACAAGCCCAAAACCAAGCTAAGTCACATTTTCCAAAGAAATAAAAGAAAAAGTCTCTGAAGGATTTTTAAAATTCCTTCTAAAATAAAACAAGTATAACGTTTAATTTGAGTTTAATTTCCTTAAACCCACAAAAAGAAAGAAAGGACGGATTTTCAAATATATCATAGTTTTTTTGTCAATTGTTCCTAATTACATAAAAAAATTAATTAGACTGGCATCCAAAATTTTTTTTAATATAATATTTTACTTTTAGATATATTTCAAATTCTATTCATGGAACGAACCCATAATAAAAAGAATTGAGCTTCAAACACATTTATTACTAAATTACTTTATTCAACAAATTAAAATAACGTTTCAAAGAAGTATGCTTAAGAAGAGAAAATCCAAAAATAAACAAACCAGAATAACAAAAAACTGATAGATATAGATCATATAGGAACGAGAAAAAGGAAGACCTACAAAAGATACCCTAAAGCGATAGAAGATCTAAGAGAGGCAGGAGTTCGTTCAGGATTGGAAGGCGAAGGCAAGACACAGGAAAGAGTGAAAGAAAACCATCAGCAAGCTATGGGCCCAAATGGCCTATGTGTAGTATCACATATATGAAAAATGACAATATCTATAAGTACTTATAAAAGATATGAGAGGTATTATAAGCATGCTAAAAATTGGATAGTAAGGATTTAATAGATAAACATTTCGTGTGTGTTAGAATGGATGGATGTAGTAGCGACAACTCAAAGACTACTGAATTAAAAATTTTTAAATTTTGCATACAATATTCTGACATACTAGATTAGATCTGGTTAGATTTTGGTGTTAATCATACAACCGGAATTGGCAATTGCTATAAGTGATGACGTCATTACTAAACAAGATGGCAATACAATTTTACGCATATATTTTGTATACATTATCGTTTACTTTCGTATGATTAAAATTTTTAAAAATGCAAGTGTTCGAATATTTACCAAAAAGTCAATTTTTTTCATATATAACCGATTTGAAAAATTGTAGAGGCGCAACGGTTTTTATGCTAGTTGGACAGAATTATTCTATTCTAATTTTATAAATATTAATGCCCTTTAGACGCAGACTGTTCGTCATTGATTTAGCCAAAATATTCTGACAGAGGCGCATAATTTCACTGGGTTAAAAGATATGCGAGGAATGGACGTAAATAACTTGTCTGCTTAAGACTTGTAGAGTTCTTCGTCTTATCCGATATTCTAAACAGCATCAGTTGAGAGTTACATGTTAATGTCTAAGTTTTAGTTAGTTCTTTGTTGGTTTAATTAAGAGAATGTCTTGAGAAATATCATTTCTATATTGAAATTCGTACGGTATAATTTTAATAAAGTAAAAAACAGGGTGATCTTGATTCTTATTCAAAATACATTATTTTATTCACACAAAAGGGTGTAATTAAATTTAAGAAAATAAATGTTTTTAATCATAAACTGGGTTTTATTTATTTTATTTGATAAGAGGAGATACTGCAAATTTCCTAATTCACAACAGGTATGTATAACATATGGCAAAATAAGTTTTCAGGAGTTTTATTCAATTCAGATTTCGTGAGTCATTTTTATTCTCGTTTTAGTATAAGAAAACGCGCAGATTTCACTGAATTCCCCCACCTTGTACTTTGCACCTACCAAATAAATTTTAATAAGATTGCTTAAGTAAAAAAAATATTTACTGGAACCTATTACGCTATTATTTATCTGGGTTTTTGTTTCTCTTTAGTTGACTTATATTTTTGCTCAGTTTTATTATTTTCTGAAGTTTTTTAAATTAGTAATTTGTATAGTCATTTCTGGTTTTGGTTTTAAGTAGATGATGCACTACGTGATTTATCTACATTATTTTTTTTCATCAAAGATAAGGACTTTTACTGTAAATCCTTAGTTTCCTACATATGATTTATTTCCTTTTATATAAACCTTGTCTATTTTTCTATTTTTGTAGTTTAATAATTCTATTTTCGAAGATCATTTGATTTTTTCCTATAGTATAAGGGTATACAATATCATATTATGCCAAAAGTAAACAATTAATAGATGGTTTAGTTCAGGCCAAATATATGGTATCGATCTTTTTATAGGGAGTTCATTAGGGCCGAATATAATATTATTTTTGTTTCGGTTTTATTCTAGGTTTTCTACTTGATGTTTCTGTTCTTTATTTTCCTGTTCCAAAGTTTTTACTTTTGAAATAAGTTTCACTAGCATTATCTAAGTTTTTACTCCCTGTTTTGTTCGATAAGACTATTAAATTGTGCAATATTCAGTCCAGTTAAAAATCTGTAATCATCATCATTTTGAGAATCAAAGTCAAAAATTGATTATTCTGATAGGGCCCCGGGGTAGTACATCACAAACCTAAATATGTAAGCATGTCAACATAATATAAAAACCCCAAAATGACATCATGTCAATGTAACCTGAATATCCCAAAGTAACAGACATTATCTGTAGTGTTTATCTCTTACGATTAGCACTACATCTTAAGTTTTCCTGTTCTATAAATTTCAATCTAGCGCTAATCTTCTTACTTCGATCTATTGTATTCGCCTTTTTTCAGCTACCTGTCAAACTTGTCTAATTCTTGGTGTCATAATTTTATTTTTTTTCTCATAGATTTTCTTGACGATTTTTTCTTAGAAATTCAGATTTCTTTAGCCTTGATGATTTTGCTTATATTGTTCGTGACTCCCTAGCATATACCAAAGATGGTAATTACCTGGTATCCTTACGTCTTTATTTAGTTAAATATTTCTTGTCTTTTTCGTAATGAACAAATATAGTTAAGAATCGCCAAATGTTTAGAAAAGTTACTATGGCAGTCGACGTATTAACATCGACTAATTATCCAAGGACCAAACAGCGTTAAAGCTGGTCAATTATTGTAAACAAAAACACGTATTAAAATAAATTGTAATGGCCGTTTTTACACCCATTTATTATATTATAAATAGTACATTACTTTACAACACTAACGATATCAAATGAACTGTTGTCACTCACTATTAAATGTATAACTAATTGAAATCTTAGAAAATGTTTATAATGAACCGGTTCCAAAAAAATCATGTTGAAGGAACTCGAACAAATATGACTACAGCAAGAAAATATTTACTAAGTCAGTGATAAGCACGGCCTAGCCGGCTTCTTTAACGTTGCGGCTGCTCTCGTTGAGAGTTAATAAAACACTGATAATTTGCTAGTTAGTTTTTTCACCCAACCCTGAAGAGCCAGGTGAACGATGCTTATAGATATTATATTACTCATAATGTAATAATGTCTATATTGTTACTTGATTAATAATCGATAATCATTCACCATATACTGACTTTTAACTGATAATCACACTTGGTACTTTTAATGCCAAAAATCTAGTAGGTATGCTGTCATCTTTGTCATTGATTTTGTACTATAAATGTAAATTATTGAGCTGTCAAATTTTTAAAATGTCATTAATTCGTGATATAATCTATTGAATACAACTCGTGATATCGTGTCTATCGATAATCCCATAAGTTAATGCACTCAGCGTGTTCTCAAATTATAATTTCACTCGTCCTGCGGACTCGTGAAATTAATATTTGACAACACGTTTCGTGAAATAACTTATGGGATTATCGATAGTCAAGATGCCACTCGTTGTATTATATATGTTAAGTTGACTTAATATGATTGGATAAAAATTCATCGCGTGCTTTTGTATAATAGTCGTTTGAGTCAACTTGCAAATATGTAATAAAATATTAAGACATTTCTAGTGTCATATGGGAGAGACACAGAGAGAGGATTTAATATAAAGACAGAGACTATTGCCAAAGAATCTTGGGTCTTTCTAAGAATTTTAATGATGTAGATATGCCAGCTATGGCATGCAGAAAACTATTAACCGTTTAGAAAACGCAAAATAATAAAGTGTTTAGATATAGTATTAAATATTTATTATATTAAGGTGATTTTTAAGAACACATATGGGTAGGATTATAAATTCTGGATAATTTTTCAGTGAAATTTATCCACATATAATGTATTTCTCAGGGATACTTTAAACATTACCTATATTTCTCCATCTAGTATACCTTGAATTCAACATTGTCTTCTAATTTTCAAAGGTGTCGTTAGTTTACTTTTACCATAATATAATGACGAAATGGTGTTTTTGGGCCTAGACTCCTTTTCTATAGATATTTTCTGATATTTATAAAAATTTCCTTCAACATTTTGTATATTTATTATTTACTCCAACTAAAATATACTTAAATAACTGATTAATAAACTAAACACTGATTCATATTAATATTTTCTCACGAATTCATGCGAATAGAACCAAATAATAACCAGAACGGGGTAAAACTTTACCGAAATACGTTAGCCCATCATGCTTGAGTTCCCACAAACCTGGCGGTCATTCAACGATATTACGCTCTTTTATTCCCGTCTCCTGAACTCCTATTTCTTAATTATTCCATTTTGAATTTTGATTTCAATTAAACTTTTAAAGCGTCGTTCATTATTACTTAGTATAATCGCCAAGAATTGCCATAAAATTAGCATTAACCGTGAGAAATCAAGATTCTGTTTTAAATTAGTTGTTATTAACTAAATAATAATAATAATAAATGTGTTTTTTATTTGCGTCACAGATCGAAAACTAATTTGAAAAATGAACCAATTTGATGGACATGAATTATGAATTAAAAAAAATCGACTGTGTCACTCCATAACATTCCCGGCTCGACTGTAGAGAATAGAGAACATTTTGAACAAAAGTGCATTGTTTGTCCTCAAAATTTAAAAAGGCAAAAGTCCTACATATGTATTCTTTACTCCCTTTAGCGGCGAAACTATGGGGAATTCGAAAAAAAGTTAAATACAAACATTTTACGGTCTACAACTATGCACTAGAATATTTTGCACTAAAGTGCATTGTTTGTCTTCAAAGTTTAAAAAATGGCAAAAAATTCAACATGCGAATTTTTTTCGCCCTCTAGTGGCGAAACTATGACTAATTAGAAAAAAAGTTAATACAAAAGTTAAACGAAATTTAATACTCTACAAGTTATCTTCAGAATATTTTATATTAAAGTGCATTGTTTGTCCTCAAAATCTGGAAAAACTATGGAAAATCATTTTTTCGTGCTCTCTGGTGGCGCAACTAATGGAAATTTTGGAAAAGTTTCCTTCAAAAATTGTAGGGAATGTAACTTTGCAATGGAAAATTTTTACAAAAGTGTATTGATTGTACTTAAAATTTAAAAAAGACAAAAATCTTTCATTCATTCAATCAATGTCGTACTTGAGGACCTTCTACTGCACCAATTTAAACTAGAAAATAATGATTGCATTCGAGGCACACTAAGTCTTTATACCAAGTTTCAACTTGATTGGTTAAACGGTTTGGCATCTATCGTGGAAGAGTACACACAGAAACACAGACACACAGACAGACCTTCCTATGGAAATGGTCTCAATCATCTAGGACGACCTCAAATTTTGATTTTTTTTTTGCTAGTTCACTATATACATCTGCAACATTTCAATATGATGAGGATTTAACTTGCGACAAAATAGTAGTGATTTTAGTGTTCTGATTATTTCGATTGTTTCAATTTTCAACTATTAATTGTGCTCGTGAAGTGAAGTGATTAGTTTTAATATAAATTAGATTATTTAAAAATGCCCCGTAAAGGACTAAAAACTCATTTATTTACATCATCAAAACGATTATCAATTGAAATTTGCCGGATAAAAAAAATAAGTGTAAAAATATTTATTACGGACTTAATTACAAAATAATTTTGCTCTACAAGTATTTTTTAATATACCTATGCTTTCTTACCTATGTCAATAAAAACACCATCTAGACGGAAAACTGGGTAATTAAATTAGAGAATTTGAATTTACAATTGACTTTGCCAGTACAGAACTATGAGGATTTCGGATTTTCACTATTACCTACGTGAACATTTTTTAAACTATTTCATGTAAAAAAAATTAGAGGTCGTATGAGATGAAGTAATTTCGAGATGCGGTCAGTGGGAGACGCGATAACTTTTTTTTCATACCTGCACGGACTAGAAGATGCGTTCACATTAACAGCAGGCAATAAAAATCAGATTAAAAATAATAGAGAGGGGGTAATCCCACCCAACTTTCCCAACACTCCTAGTACAGTAATTATTTAATTAATCACTTTTCCATTTTTACTTTTTTCAAACACTAGATATTTATTATTTTATGTATAAAAACAAAGTTAGAGAGTTAAAAGATAATTAAAATTATATTTACTTAATATAAAATAAAATATTAATATTATGTTGACCACAACCCATTTTTCTAATAAACGAAATAAGTTATTTCTTAAAACAATGCCAAATAAACGTAAACCTGAAAAAACCCCTTTATCGGAATCAATAAAAAGAAATTCGCGATCATATAAATCGAGGATTTGCCGTTCTCAAAAAGTAATTAAATAACAAAAATTAAAAATTAGATATGTATGGTATATCTTCCATAAGGCGACTCTACCGTAATGTAAATTCTTATTATTAAAATTTGGTCCTTATATTTGATTTTATTAAAAAACTATTTTCAGAAACAAATTCTGAATGAGAATAACTAAAGCTTGATGGTGCTAAATTTTTATTTTTCCATCTGTTTTTTGAGTAAAAAAATTAAAATTCAAGATAGTTAAAAAAAACTAATTTAAAATTTGCAGATTTAATCCTTTTTACATAAGTTAATCCCGAACTGGTGTAGCCCATTTCGGCACAAAGTAACATAATTATCATAATTGCCTCAATATAAATAAATATAAGGATCCTAGGTACAATGTGTGATATTAATTCATTTTTTAGTCTGTGGCTAAGATTGGAACTGTTAAAAATTTTGTCTTTACTTTTATCCGAATTTCGTATAGTTTCGCCGCTTGTTTTTATTTTAATTTTGAAATAATTTTTTTCTTATTGATTGATTTTTTTTTCAATTAAATTTTAATATTAAAAATTTTAAAATAAATTGTTAATTTGTAATAAAAAACATAATTGTGATTTTTTTCAAAATTTTATTATAAAAATTGTGGAATTTTTAAAAATGACGAAAATTTACGATTTTAAACTAAATTTGCTTTTTCCATATGTGTTATAGTATATTGTTTTACGAGTGACGAAAGTAACATTTTTTGAAGCGAGAGAATAGTTTACAACCCTGTTTATGTCATAATAATATATTATATATATTTCTGGTAGTGTATTTGGAAAATTACTATCACAAATCATGATAAATAAAAAACTAACAATATTTTCAGTCGAAACTGACAAGTATAAACATTTAACGAGGAACGTCAAACTATACTGGAACCATATAGGCAACTAGATATAAACTGTTTTTAAATTTCACGGTACTTTTACGGATTTATTTTACTTTTTAATTAAACAAAAGTAAAAAAGATGCATTCTAAATATAGAAATGATTCCTGTCTTTGTTTACTAATAATTTAAATTCTTCAAAACAGTAGATACGAGGGCGGGAAATTATTCAATATATAAATTTAACTTTCGTCACTACTGATGAAAGTTAACGCTATGAGAATTTCTCTCACTAGTGACGGAAATCAAGTTTTCGCTGAAGGTATTCTATTACAAAATGACGTCTTTTTATAAAGGGTTGTAGAAAAAAATATTTTTAAGTGAATATTATACTCCACTTATATTTTCCCCTATTTTAACTGCCTATAACTTCTAAATGGTTCTGGATATAAATATGCGGTTTTCACGAATTGTTTTATTTTAGTACAAGTTTTGTTTGAATAGATTGAATTTTGTTATTCATTTCGATGACGTCACAACAAATATGGCCATAATTAGTTAAAAAAATCGGATAAAATCATTTGTTAACCGATTTTGAAAAATCTTGCATCGCTTGATAAGTAAAAGTAGGTTCTTTCAAACTTCAAAAAATATACTGGGTAGTCCATTAAAAAAATTCAACAATAAAATTGTTAAAAAAAAAAATTCGATATATCCAAACAAAACTTGTACTAAAATAAAACATTTCAGTGAAATCCCATAATGGTATCCCGAACCGTTTAAAAGTTATAGGTCGTTAAAATAGGGGAAAATATAAGTGGACACCAGGTATAATGGTTTTGATTACTTAAAGTTATTTTATTTCATTTGTTTAATATCATTCCTAACAAAATCATTTTTATAAACATAATCAGTTATAATTCACAACTTAGAAATAGCATTGGCATAAAAATGGATTGATTAATTTTCGTTTTTTGTAATTTTGGACAATAGTAGTGAAAATATTATAAGACCTACTTGATGAACCGGATATAACCAAAGAAACAGAATCTTGGTATATGATGCAAAACAGTATTTTAAATTATAATGTTTCTGCACGACTACACAGATTTTAACCAGCATTAATAATTGTAATTATGGCTCAAAATCTTCTAAAAATTATCATTCATAATTAATTTATTGTATAAATTTGTATATTTGTATGCCTATTTTTATAAATAAATGTTTTATTTATTTCATTTATATTAAACCCAAAACTCTCATACAAAAGTAACTATTGTGATAAATCTAGTGGATACAATTCGACCAACTTTTATAGCTACCCTGGTAGAGACCGAGAAACGTGGTCAAAAGGGATAGGCTGCCTCGAATCATAAAATCTGCTTCCTCCGACCACACCGATACCCTTCATGTGTATCTGTTCGTCAAGTAAATCATGATCTTTATTACTAGGCAATGGTTTTGTAGCATATTTTGCAGAAAAAATCTGATGTGGCCAGCACATGACCTCTCGCCATTTTTGAATCAAAAATTTACAGGTTGACACAAAAAAGTATGAAAAAAAATTATTTTTTTGTAAATCTGGCAACAATGGCAAAAGTTTCGAAAATTTTAATGAGATGAAAATAAACTATATGGTATACAAAATATATGTGTAAAACTTTATTGCCGTTTTGTATAATAATGGAGTCATTACCCATAGCAACTGCCACTTCCGGTTGTGCGATTGGCACCAAAATCTAATCAGATGTAATCTAGGGTATCAGAATCCTGTATGCAAAATTTCAAATTTTTTTATTCAGTAGTTTTTGAGTTATCGTTACTACAACATCCATCCAAACACACACACACACACTAACACACTAACACACACACACAGACATCATCGCGAAAATATTAAAATCGTATTCTAGGGACCCCAAAACGTGTTTATCAATTGAAAACTCACTACCCAATTTTTAGCATGATTCCTATACCTCTCTTATCTGAAGGGCGAGAGGTAAAAAAGAATCAGCGTATATTACCTACGTGGGGAGCCGATATGTCTGCAATGGTTTTGTGCAAAAAAAACAATTTTTAATTCAAAGTCATAATTTATTTTCTTATAAAACTAATTAAACTTAAATAACATTATTATTTTTCATAACAGCATAATTTTTTCCGTTCGTAACTATTTTAAAATGTATACCTGTATTATGTTCATGATACGAAAGCAACTCATTTAACTTTAGCAATACATTTTCTTTAAAGTTATTTTTCCATAATGTAGCTACGTCACATTTTGTGGGAAAATAATATCTGTCACAAACATATATTTTTCGTAGTCGTCACCGAGTTCTTCCATCTTTAGCGAACAAAAGGTGTTAATAAGCAATGGCTGCCTTATGTTCACGACCAAATAAGTCTTGTAATAACTTTTGCTCCTTGACCGATAGGACATTTTCACAAAGCTTCAACAGCCTCAAGACGATGATTATGGTCGTTAAAAAAAATTATAGTGCATGACTACTTTTTTTCGTTGCGATTTTTTGACTTTGAATTTGAAATATATCGATTGATGTTGATAACAAGTTTTGCTGGACAATTTATATTTTTGGATTTCTTGTTCTGTTGGTATAATGTAATTGTTATATTATTTTCAATTAACTCTTAATTATATCGTTTTGGTAAATTTCTTTTACAAATTATCACGTATTTAGACAGCCCAACTAGTGTCTTCAGGCAAATTCGCTAATACATCTGTAACTTACGCTTAATGCGTCTGTAACTTACAATGAAAAATTTATGATAATAATATTCCAATATTTTTTTAATATTTTTTATTCATCATTCATAACTATCAGACTGCGATTAGTTGAACTATGTGATCATATTCAGAATCGTCCATAAAATGCAAAAAAAGTAAAAATCTACATGGTGTTTTATTTTAAATTTCCAATTTCCAATTATTTAATCCAACATCCCTGCCTAGTTTAAATCTCGTACTCTGGAAACTCTGGCTTGTCTAATATACGTTGACATCCAGTATATTTTATATAACATATGTTATTTCTTGATACAAAAATATACTAAAATCTATGCTATAATTATAACTTATATATAACATATTATAATTTAGACAAAAAATATTCAAGCTTAGCAAAATCCATGAAATTTGCGAAAGTTTAATTAATTCCCACATTGTTGGAAATAAATCAGATGGAAGTAATATCACAAAGCCAACACACTACACAAACGATGACCCGGCAGCTCCGGAGAAACTTGTTTAATCTTAGAAACTTAGCATAGCTAGTGAGGTAGTAGCCAGATTGAAACTATCCAAGTCATCCCCTTTCGTGTACTCACAACCCATTTCATTGATTGCAAATAAAATCCATCGCACTTCGGCTAATATCACTCATATGAGGGTGCATACAATTACTATAACGTCCGCACAGTTTCAGGAACTGGGAAATTGCTATTTTCCGATATTAGATACGGTGTTAACAGCGGTTGGCTGATACACTCGGAAAAACAGTTTTAATTAATGTTTCATACGAAAAGTTAACAAATATTATGGGCAAATTTCAATTTAGAAATTAACAGATAATTTTACACAACTTGTCATATTTTATAAATATTTTCGACGATTAAAAAATGTATTTTTGTAACTGTTCGCGAGTATCATATATCATTTTCAAAATTGAAATTTACGTCGAATGCACCTACTACATTAGACCAATACTCTTTAATAGGTCCCCTTCTTTGGGTAAGGAATCAATAATTGTAAATATTTTCAAAAGGGAATTAAAGAACTATTTAATAGAAAACTGTGAATTACTGAGGCACAAAAGCCTCAGTATTATTACGTGATACTAACAAAAAAATTTACCCCCCTTTTTATCACCTTTCTCAACGTTTTAGAGCTCCCAGAGAGCGAAAATACAAATTAAAATCCTATCCGGATGTCAGTGTGTCTGCTTGTCTGTCTGTCTGGATGTAAACAATATAAATCTCGAACAAAAGATCCGATCGAGTTCGAGTTTTCAGTTTACTAGTTAGTTTACTCCGGGAAAAAACCCTATTGAATTTGGGCAAGATCGTACCGGCTCTTGAGGTACCAACCATACAAACTGAAGTGTTTTGCAGTTTAAATTTTTAGAGTATTTTCTACGTTACATCATGTATAAAATTACCGTGCATGTTAGTGAGAAGTTTGAATAGGATCGCACAAACCATTCATGCTTCATAACATAAAAAGTGTTCGGTCGATGGGCCGAAGTTCGAAATTTATAATTAATTTTGTCAAATGGCAAATATTATTATGATCGAATTCCTTACATCACTATCTCAACACTGCATTATAAATAATATTCATCTACCCCGAATACAAGTATCAAAGATCGGCAAACCTGTAAAAACTTTCATACTATGTGGTTGGTCTCGAATAAGCATTTGTTTTAATTATTTCTTTTTATTTGTATTTTTTAGTATTTCGGCAAATCTTGGTAATTTTAGTCAGTTTGACAACGCCGCTTTGTCCTATTGTTTTTTCATTGTTCTACTGGTTGGTAGTCGGCCACCTCATATTGTAAACCAAGGTTGTCGTTATTTTGTGAATAAAAGGTGGTTCTCGAAGACTCAGATTTTTAATATTTTACAGTCCATATCGAAGCAAAAAATAGCGAAATATCACGAAACATTTCACTATGCGGAAAGTATTCATAGTGACCGTCTTCTAGATATCAATATAGGAATTTTTATGTAGTCTTACTGGGAGCATAGGTATATAAATCCAATATGTTATCCATAATCTTAAATGTGGTCCACCGATGAGTAAATGAAAATCAAAGTCTAGTACCACAAGTATTTATTAAAGTTGGAAGAGGCAACTAGTTTCGGCATACTAATGCCATCATCTCTTTTTTTCTTGGAAGACGATGAAGACGATGACATAATGGTTCATTTGTTGTATGAAAAACGAGCCAGTACATCCAGAATATATAAAACGAGATCTGAGGAAGGTGTTTTCAACATACTTATTAGATCTCATTTAACTGATAATGAAGAAAAGTTTAGGCAATTTTCTAGATTAAATCATAATCAGTTTAATTTTGTCCTAGACCTAGCAAATGCAGATTTGAGTAAACCCTATACCCACTTTATCAGCATTTCATCATACATCGTTGACAAATTTTTGCTACTCGTGCTTGAACTAAAAGTTTTTAATATGCAATAGAATAAAAATATTAAAATTTACATGCAGTTCTGCCGTCACGTCTAGACTGGTCTCAAAGCAGTCAGCGCACAGCAGCAGCGTTACCAATCTGTGGGGAATTCCCCAAAATGTGGGGAATTTTATCGACTGCGGGGAATTTTGTGGGGTGTAGCTGCTGTGAGGATTTTGTGGAGAATCTAGGATTTCTCATACTAAAGAAGACAGGTAGGTGACAAAATTATAGATTAAATTATCTTAAAACGTCTTCTAGGTTTGCTAGACACTACCTCTTTTGACCTTCCACAGTTCTCTTTCTTTCTCGCACTCGCATATTTCGCATTCAGTAATTCCGAAGTCTCATATTTGATTCTGCATAATTTGATTGATTTGTGTCAATTACTTTTACTTAGTCAAAAAAACGGTTTTTGTTTTGTCGATAAAGAGTGGAAAGCCCATGCTTTACTAGATTTTTCCCAGTATGGATTACCAGAACCTTTTGAAACTGCTGGTTCAAGTTCTTAAACTAAAAAATTCAATTAACCAATCAGTGTTATACTGCCATTTCAAACGCTTCAGTAGAAAGATTATTCAGTAATTTAAATGATATTAAAACAGATATGCTTACAAATTTGGACAATTGTACCACAACGGCTCTCTTCCATACAAAAGAAAGGTATCAAATCATATGAAGGCATACTAAATTTTAAGCCAGATAAATACAATCATTTGGACAAAAAAATTAAAATAATATGCATTTCTAGGGGTGACTTAGCTGTCCCTAGCGACCGTCAAGGCGGTTAACGTTTTAAATATAGTTTTAAGAAATTTACGTATTTGTTTTAATGCATCCCCTCCTAATACTTGCAGAAAAGTCTAATTTGGCGCACGCGTGTTGTAAAATATATAATGTGGGGAATTCTGGGGAATCGCCAGTAGTGCAACGGGAATAACGTCGAAGGCCATTGGCAACCCTGCACAGCAGCCAACTGCCAGCCGTTGGGCTGCGACGTCTCGGACACTCTAGGTAAAACATATATTATTTTCCTTAAGGGCGCGACAACGCCATCAGCGGTTTGTAACAAGGCAAATCTTCAATACATTGTACATAGATGGCGACAGCTGTACGACTAGCTCGATTTATAATTTTAGTACGTGCTTCTATTTCAAGGTTGTCAAATTTACGGACGCTAATATAAATATTTTAGGAGAATAATATGAAAATTGCTGTTGGCCAGTTTCAATTATTGCACTGGAACATGAAAAGTTAATCTGCTCAAAATTGCACTTGGTTTATAAATGCTAAATACCTAGTTTAATTGTGATAAAAAACACAAATAAAATCATGAAAATAACATTTAAATATTTTCTCATAGTACCTACTGGTATATTCTAATCACATGTAATCTATATTTATCCAAATTTTAATCTTAAATAACCGGGACAATTGAACTATTCCATAACTCGGCAAGGTGGTTGTGCTCCAGATGTTTCGGCTTAGGACAGGCCCTCCTATTAGAGGGTCAAACTGGTCAGTTTATTTATCTTTTGTAAATTACTGAAACTACTAAATCGATTATATTATTATTTAAATAACTTCTCGATTCAATTCGATAATAATAGAAGTAATCATTTGAAATTTTTTAATGTCTATTTAAATACATCTCTTTTAAATTTAGTTAATAAAATATAATCTGAAAAGAATATGGTCAATCCATCTTTGACAATGTTTTGATTGAATCGTCAATGCTTGTAAAAATTAACAATCGATTCTATTCTGTCGATTATAATATTTTTAATCATAGCAACCCAGGACGAGTGTTGCCAATATTAGGGTAAATGCCTGCATTTATTTAAAACTTGTGGATTAAAAGTGGGACATTGACCTAAAATTTGAGGATTATGTATTTAAATTGATTACAAAAATATTTTTCTAATTATTTATTATATTTTTGTCGCTGTGATCTGCAAATTTATTGAACTTTGGAAAACCAAAAAAAAGTTATTTTTTAAGAACTTCGTTTTTGTTCTTCTGAGCTGATTTAAAATAATAAGAGTTCAAAATTATTTATTTTTTAAGTTTTTTTATTATGTATTAAAATACACCTTTTGTTTACCTACTATACATTTACTGTGTAAAACAAAATCAAAAATTCACAATCGGAATAACTATATTAAAAAAGAAAAATGTCAACTTAAATTTTACCCTTCCGTCGAACCGTTTGTTGAAAAGTTTCAAACTGCAAAAAACTGCATGTGTCTTAAAACCGTTCTTATTTTTCAAGTATCTTTGAAACTTTTATAAAAATATGCATACGGCAACGTTGTATTATCATATACAAGTGTCTCTAAAGGTCGATTTCCATTGTTCGATGAAATGTTTTTGACAGATACCGTTTGCATTCCTGATTGGTCAACCATTAATTATTTAGACAACAACTCAGCATTTATCCAAGTTCCAAAACTTATGTAAACTCACCCTTACGAGGCGCATTGGTGGTGAACACGGTGAACTACAATGACATGATAATTAACGCGGCAATTTTTAAAATTGTGTCAAAAATTTGCAAATCTAAATCATGCTTTTAGCAATAACTATCCCACATCCAGCCCTCATATTTTGTAAAAGGTAATAAGAAACGATAGAGAATGGATTGAAATAAATTTTGTTATTCATCTTTACAATTATAATTTCAAAGTTTATATCGATGTTGTGAATTTACGGTTAGTTATTATCGAATATATTTATATTCAATTCATTCTTACAACATTGCTGTTCATAAATATAAATTAGTTTGCTTGTAATTTTTCCTTATTTTCATAAAAAGCATGAATTAGTAAAACCTTGTTAACTGTCAAAAAAGGCCGCCATTTTTAGTCCATTTCCCAGCCTTAAGACCGGTGCTTGACTGCCAGCAGTTCTAGTGAAATTATACCTTAACACGGTTCTATAATCTTTGATACGTTGGAGAGTACTGGTACGTCTTCTATGATGGCGTGGTCGGATTGACGGTTCCGTTTCGTTACAAGTACAATGGAAATTGGCTTCGCTTCCTTCAGCTTAATCTGTCTCTAAAGGTAGAGAGAGTCATTAGATTGAATTGTCCTATTCGATAAAAACTTCGGCGCCTCAGAAGCACGGACGCGAATGTCCATATGTCAGGCGGAGGTCCAACTATGACTGGTCTTCTATTCAAAGATTCTCGAATTTCCATAAGTTTAAGTTAATTCTACTCCAGTGCCGTGTGCGATTTTATTTAAATATTTTAATTATCACGACCACTTCGTTGCACTCGTTTATCAATTGCCCCCTACTTTTTTACTAATTTCTTTGTTTCAAACTTTTTTCTACTTTAATTTGTTTTCCACTACTTATTTCCCCGTTTTTCTTTCCTTTCTTTTTACTTATTTTATTTCTCAAAGTTCTCTAGAAAACCAGGCTTTTGAGGGAAATAAGTAAAGTAAGGAAAACATATATTTGTTTTGTCATAATAGATTGAAAAACAACTAAAGCTCGTTTTGGATTAACAATAAATATGCCAGGGATACTATTTTATTCTTTATTTGAAATATTGCTGTTCGATACAAATCTTAGTCATTCCAACGTTTTAAACTATGTATGCTTATTATTATTATAATTACATAGTAACTTTTAGAAAAATTTTCTAACTTTATTGGTCATTAAATTAAAGAATAACCCTTGTATCATTTATATTATATTTAGACACATCTACTACATTTCTGTGTTAAAACAAAAAAATACTTTTACCAACCTCAATGAATACGTATCTGAGAGAAACTCTTCCGTATTAATAGATATGGAAAAAGCACTGATTGATCTTGTATTTTGTCGGCGACTGTCTGAAAGGCCGAGTTCTATCATCCGATTTCGTTCAGTTCAGTGACTAACTTTGTAGTTTCAGCAGCTAGAGATTGGTTTATTCTATAAAGTGATGGAGCAATTGATTACCTTCATTCAAACTAAGATGGCGTATGTGACTTTGAATGCGAATTTCAGTTCATGTAGCTGTTTTCCTTAATAAGGTTTTGCCGAGTGGATAATTCGTCTTTGCCAAATATGTAATCTTCCACGTACAGACTTTCAGGTTAATTACACTACCTGAAAAACCTCTATTTTAGAATTTGTTATTTAAATGAAAATAATATTGGCGCACAAAGTAAAGGAAATATGGATATAAATAGAAATTAGCCAGGCAGAAATAGAAAACAAATTATTACAATAATCAGAGCGTAAAGAACAGATTGAAGGAAAAGCAAATAGTAGTAAAGGTAAGTATCATCAACCCATCAACTTACGATAGATGTCGTGAGTATCTAAAGGTAAGTACTTTAAATTTAGTATAACTTTAAACCTCCAGCATGTACAACAGATTATATAAATTAATTTATCGAAAACATTTAACACCGTTAACCGTTACAACCTGAAATATATTTTATATTATTCAAATACTTTAAGAGTAGATAATGACTAATTATCTACTCTTAAAGTATTTGAATAATATAAAATATATTTCAGGTTGTAATAAAAACGAATAATGCCTACAACCATATGAAAGTAATCGAATATAGAGTACCGCATGGACCAGTAATTACTCATGTTTTATTTAATATATAAATTAAATCTGTTTTGATTGAAGACGGCAGGTAATATAAACGAATTGGATGAAGAAATATTATTACCAAAATTATTAATGTTATAAATAAAATCTAGATTTGATCTAGCATGCTGTGCTTTATATATACAAGGTGATTCATTGAGAAATGGTATACATTAACTGTGGATGAAAGGCACCGAGGTAATTCTAAAAAATCTATATCCCCTATTTCAAGTGATACCAGAAAAACTGAAATAGTAAATCGTATTAAAATTTCGCCAATTTTATTGGAACTGGTAGCCATACCAACTACTTGCATAAAGCAGGTGCCAATATAACTTTATCTAGTCGCAGGACATCAAAATGATAGCTCAAACCACCGGTTCTCCATTAGCGATCAAAATTTGTCATGTTTAGTGCATTTTTTGATATTTTTTCACATTGAAAACTGGTTTTACTAATGTACGTGAATAATTTGTTGGTTTTTTTAATTAAGAAAGTGATTCTAATGCCGAAGATGAACTTTCAGAAAAATGCCTTCCTTCACAGTCAGACGGCGATTCCAAATGTGGCTCAAAACATGAAAATCAATGGTTTTTTCCTGACGACGAAAAACAGTTTTCGGAGACGACGAAAGTGTTATTAGCAATAAAAATAACCTTTTGTAAGTTAAAAAAGAGAAACACGTGAGTGTCTTTTTGGCATTCAATTTTGATCAATAATAACGAAGATATACCATAATGCCCATTGGGCTACTTTCCCCATTCAATTTAGACCAATAATAACGAAGATAGATGTTAAGTCATTTTAAATATAGCGCCGTTTTCAGATTTCAATTTGGACCAATAATAACGAAGATATATCGATTAGCACTCTCTCTCTCTCTGACACGCTGAACCTCTGCATCCTCTCACCCTAACAGTTTGAATTCCCTACACCTGTATTGTGAAGCCTGTAGTATATCTACTGAGAACAGATTACCTGTGGTATACGTTCTGCAATAACCTTCACTTCTGCAATTATTTTGAATCAAAGACACAAGTTCAATAAGATATCGTTTAGTACCTTTGAGTGGAGTACATTTATCGGTATACTACAAAATAAAATGGATCATTTTTTCAATGCTCCATTGAGTCAATTACCAGATGAATATGATCCAATAAGTTTTCCTTCTGGAGACTATGCGAAAGTTAGTCAAATGGTTTATGAACACGTGACTTTTATCCTGTTTAAATCTAATCACTAATAACGTATATAGACCCTAATGCCTTTTGACGTTGCTTCTGAGCATGATTTTTGTTTATGTACTTATTCTACGTCACATTTCAAATATAGCGTCCTTTCCGCGTTCAATTTGAACCAATAGTAACGGAGATGTCCCCCTTCATACTTTCCCCAGTCCCCACGACACCCGCGGAGGCCAATCGATGTTCGAATTGGTCTAGACTATCTACTACTTAATATAGTATTTTGTTTTAATATAGGTTATGGAAGAAATGTCGTTGAAGATTTTGCAGGGTGCCAGTTTATTCTTACAATTATTTTATTCCCTCATAATAACCAAAAAGGAACTGTTGATTTTGTTTACTGGTGCAAAATAAATAAAATAAGACAAAGGTGGTTATTAATATTCTAAGATTGGAAATAATGGTGTTACTACTTTCTTCGTCAAAAATAGGCTGGTCCCTTTTTAAATGAAAACTGGCCCTATATAAACAAATAGATTAAATAATGATCTATACATTTCCAATAAAATAAAAACAAAATATGCTTTGGTTTCTGCGATAATAATCGTTCGGTTTTGTTACTTAAACTCATTGCTGCTGATTTTCGTCGGCTATAATAGAAAATTTGTCTTAACCATGGGCATTCAGTCCCAAATTAGTATTACACTGAGTTCAGGTCGAAATAGATCTCTACCCATGATCCGAAAATCGATAGTGAAACTAAATTTCGTCAACTTGTAACAAAAACTCGTTCACGATTTGAATCTAATTTAGTTACATAATTTAACTTTTTAAGCAAGATATAAACTAAATAAAATCTTAACTTGCTGTGTCGAAGCCAATATTTTAAGCTCCGCAAAAATGTCAACCAACAAATTAAGATGTTCTGCTCAATTTTCGGTTAGAATTGGAGCTTCTTGCTTCCACCACTCAGCTACATTAGCTCAGCTATATTATTTAAAATTTAGTTCGTAGGACTTTTCATAATTTTTCTTTGCTAAAGTAACGGATTTTATAAGCCGCAATGGAGCACCAGGAGCATCTCTTATAAGGATTGAATCAGGTATGTGATTTTTTCAATGGAATCATGATTATGAACTAACGCATTAAATAATTTAAAAAATGTTATAATATTACGTCACTAAAAAATTTAAGTTTAGGCAATCTGACATTAGGTTTAAAATTAAAACTTTAATTAAACATTGAATGATTATTATTTGGAGACGAGTTCTGCTCTATTTCAAAAATATCTGAATAATTCGCTTTAATTTAAAAATAATCGGAAACGGAGTCTTCACGAATTACTTCTTCTAATAGTTTTCATCAAAGAATCCATGACAATCTTTCCCGGACAATCCTTTAAAGACAATGCTTCCCAGCGACAATCCTTCGCTACGGCAGACCTTCCCCCTGAGATATATTTCTCACATAAGCTGTCTCGAGCAATGCAATGAAATCCAGTCACTATTTTTTTGTATTTTTTTTTCAGTAAAATTATAAATACCTAAAAAGTACATTCGAATGTTTTTCATACGACAAATTTTGTAAAGAAGAAGGATTATCCGTGAAAGATTGTCCGGGAAGAATTGTCCGGGAAAGATTATCCGGAAGGATTATCCTGAGGAAGAATTGTAAAGAGGGAAGAACGTCACAGGGACGAATTGTCATGGAATATATTTGTCATGGGGTAGGATTGTCTAGGAAAGAATAATCCTTTCTGAGAGCTCTCAGCGTCAAATAACTTCACAATAACTAACTCTGCAGGTGCAACCAGTTTAATATATGCTATGAGGGAGAATTATTTAAATAGTGGCCTACATAGAGTAAATTTAAAAGTCGAAGATGGTGGATACATTTTCAACATTAAAGGCAAATTAAACAAAGCAATTTTTGAATTCAATTTAGAATACATTAGCTACCAAAAATTTGGAAGCAAATAATTTAATTGAAAATTTTTCAAATAGATAACGATCTAGTCCAAGTAATATTTAAAATAAAAAGTAGTAAAATCTACTATTACGTCATTACACTACAGAATTTAACATTTTTTGTTAATTTTTAATGTAAGCCTATGATGTATAATAATTAAATTAAAATTACTAACTAAAACATTTTCTCGAAAACGACCGCATTACAACATCTTAGCAAAGTTTACCATGTTCACGACGATATAAATTGTGTAAGACCAGATGGTATTGAGTTTGTAAACAAGCCGAAGTTGAGCGTATTATAACAGAAATGCTTGGCACTGGCCTAAGGGTCTTCCGGAAGTTCGTCCGGAAGGCGCAAACACGCCGGTCAAGTATGCCATGGTCGCGATTAACAACCGCTTCTGACAGCCTCACATTATCACCTTCATATATCAAGAGCCTTAGGCGACTGCGACCCATGCGAACTATGCTCATTAGCAGTTGCTCATAGATATAAATGTGGAAATATGTCTCTAGTTTTTTGTACTAAAAAAGATTAATATAATGAGACAAGAGTTAGGTATATTTTATTTTGTACGCAAAGAAAATTGCAAAAAGGAACCTAGTGAGTTGAGCAACTCCACTAAAGAATTAAATACAATTTTTGCACCTGAAAGATATGCAGCAAAATTTTTTATCCGTTTTATTTTTTATTCTTAAAAAATCTTCACATTTTCACTTGACAGAATACAAGCGGTTAAAAGATGCACTAAAACCTATAGTAAAAGATGAATATGAACAGTACATTTAAAATATTCAAAATAATATAAATACTGATGTTAATGCATTCTGGAACTTTGTAAATGAGGGTAAAAAATCTAGTTTGAAATTTCATATTGTATAAATGGAGAAGAGGAAAAATATCGGATTCAAAAGATATACCTGACGGCTTTGCAAACTGTTTCAAATCGGTAGATGATGAGGAGTCTTCCTACTAGTCAGTAAATACAACAAAAATTTTCGATAACTTACTCAATTCCAGTATTTTAAATTTTAACAAAATTAGAATTCGAGGATACCGATAATGCCTTCAAAAAATTAAAACCTAAGTATTCCTGTGGGCCGGATCAAATTCCAAGTTACATGTCGGGAGTATATACTTAACTTATCCACTTTTAATAATTTATCAGAAATCCTTAAACACTAATATGTTCCCTTTAGCTTTTAAAGACACCAAAGTTACTCCTATGGTCAAAAATTCACTTTACCAATTATAGACCTATATTAATACTGAACTGTATTTATTTAATAATTTTCAATATTCATATTAATAATACCATAGTTAACAGAGGACAAGTTGACGTAATATACACCGATTTCGTTAAAGCCTTTGACAAAGTTAACCGTGATCTACTTTTATGTAAATTAAATAAATTTGGGTTATGTGAATCGAATAAATTTGTGTTATGTGAATCGTTGTTAAAATTATTCACATCCTATCTACAGAATCGATGGCAGTCAGTCTATTATCTGTCACAGCTTTTCTTAGCGAGGTCAGGTATACCTCAAGGCTCAAATTTGGGCCCTCTCTTATTTTTGCTTTTCATTAACGACCTCCCTCAAATTATCTGACAAATTCTATTTCAGATCAACAGCCCCCACTGTATCCCTGAAAATGAGAACATCTCTCCTACAGCACGATACAAGGAAATAAAACAAAACAGGACAAATTACCGAGGAGGGTTTAGTTGGTATGCCCCTGACTCTGCTTGCGGAGGCATCAGGGGAGAGTCCAACACTACCTCACGCATAGAACCAAGTGTGAGGTGTCTTTAAAAGATTCCTGCCTCCACAAATCAGGACAATAGTTGTAATACAATAAAAAAAATGTATTCTTTTACATTGAAAGAGGATAGATGAGAAATAATATTATAATTCATATCTGATCGATTAATAAACTAAAGAAATATTAAATCAATGATATAATAGACAGTGAGGACGAGAAGTGTTAGTCACCACTCTAACTCGTCTTTCGAGGAGGTAACTTCTGGTCCTCATTGTATATTATTGTGTTCTGGTTATTATTGTTCTCTCTGTGTTTAAGTTACTTTCGGGTCATTAGAAACAACTTTAAGAACTCGCAATAAGAATTTCTTGTTCGGCTTACATTCGATACATCTTTGGGAACTATTCGCAATAGGAATGTCTTATTTAGGTTTCTTGTTCCGGTTACATTCGGAATAACTGTAGGACCTCACAATAAGAATTTGTTATTGAGGTTGCGTTCGGGACATCTTTAGAAACTTGCAAAAAGATGGAACATGGGAAATGGAATGTGAGGACTTCAAGATTTCTCCTATGGATAGCAGTGAGAATTTGGCTTAGTTACAGCACAAAGCGATTACTGAGACCTCGCAGTAGGAGTTCGCATAAGGTCCTAATTATAACCTCTCAGACCTATCGAGGAGAGGTCTGTGTTATCTGGGAACTCTATGTGAAAACAAAGAAGAGAAGCGCTTAGCGATAAAACAATCAGCATTATTCCTGGAACCATAAAAATGATATAATTCGAGAGAAAATTATTTCTTACTTTAGTGAGTATATCAATAAGAATCTAACATCAGATGAGATATTAATGAATGATCTTCAGTCTGAATCTAAATTATTTTAAGTAATGGTAAAATTTGTCGTAAGTTACATTTTTAAATATCGACGAGTAATAAAAAATAAATAAATTTGATTAAGCAAAGTGTAACAAAGTTACTAAATCCGGCTAATTTTTAAAATCAGAAAAATATTAATTATTCTATCTCCGTCATTAATAATCGTACGACCTCCATTCTTTTTTCAAAAATCTGCTTCTAATATCATCTATACATTTGTTTAACCCTTTTTGACGCGTCGACACCCCTTTCACCCTTAAAACTATACCGCTATCGGAACCATCGAGTCCTCCCCTCTACACCGTATGTAGCAACGGTCGATTAAAAATCAATACCGCTAGTGAACGCGATATCGAATCAGCGGCCAGTCAGTTCTGTGACAGACACCGTGAGAGCCAGTCGACTGAGATTAGCAGCTGCCGTATACCGGGTGAGACATTGTTAATTATAATTAAATGTAAATTTCAAGAAAGTCCGGATAAAGTAAATAATATTAGATATAAATTTTGACGAGCCGTACCAAGTCCGATATATCGCTTCCGCGCACGCTTAAGCCCCCTCCGAATCCAATCAAAAGCAAAGAGTGGGAAACGGCAGGTTTGGTCCTCACTCTAAGCTTAAAATAAATGGAGTTGTGCCAGCATCGCCGAGAAGATCACCACGCCAGAGAACCGACACCGATAGCCTGCTCGAGATCTCCGACGATATCCGAAGTGCTCCGAGGGAATACCGGTGAGACATATCGAGTCTATTAATAGAATTTCTTGTGTATTTATTTTTCAGAGTTCAATTTCGACAACTACTCGAGAAGACCAGTTAGGTTCGCCTTAGGCCCTCGCAGACAACGATACTGTTAGTCGAGAAATCACACTGTATCGTTGGATGGTATATAACTGTTTATACTAAGACGGAGTGCCCATAGTCGAGAAATCACAGGGTACGTGTCGTCATTGTGTAACTGTTATATATAGGTAAAGGGGACCCCGGAAAGTACTGATAGTCGAGAAATCACACTGTACTTACTCCGGCGACATAATTTCACCGTAATATTGATTGATTATTAATTTAGGGAGACACGACCGACTGACACAAACATATCGGGTACAGTTAGGTTCGCCTTAGGCCCTCGCAGACAACGATACTGTTAGTCGAGAAATCACACTGTATCGTTGGATGGTATATAACTGTTTATACTAAGACGGAGTGCCCATAGTCGAGAAATCACAGGGTACGTGTCGTCATTGTGTAACTGTTATATATAGGTAAAGGGGACCCCGGAAAGTACTGATAGTCGAGAAATCACACTGTACTTACTCCGGCGACATAATTTCACCGTAATATTGATTGATTATTAATTTAGGGAGACACGACCGACTGACACAAACATATCGGGTACAGTTAGGTTCGCCTTAGGCCCTCGCAGACAATGATACTGTTAGTCGAGAAATCACACTGTATCGTTGGATGGTATATAACTGTTTATACTGAGACGGAGTGCCCATAGTCGAGAAATCACAGGGTACGTGTCGTCATTGTGTAACTGTTATATATAGGTAAAGGGGACCCCGGAAAGTACTGATAGTCGAGAAATCACACCGTACTTAATCCGGCGACATAATTCAGAGAATCAGGGTGGGAACCGACAAGGGTAGCGACTTAACCTATAAGGAAAATTGAACTTTGTCCAGCTTAAATTTCGATTTATCTCATTCACCGCTTAACACCGACGTCTCGCCGCATTCTTTCATTTCTCGCTGTCATCATACCGCATTCACGCTTGGAAGCCCGCAGCTTCCCGATTCTTAGCTTATTCCCTATTGTTAATACCCCGTCATACCCGTTTTGCTTTTCATCGTTCACCGCTGCTAAATCGTATTCCGCAAGACCCGCTTCAGCTTTTTGAACCCGTTGCACACCCTTTCTTCTTACCGGCTGTGGTAAAAATTATTTGTTAATTGTGGTGGACAATAAATGGTTTATTTTCATTTGGTAATTTTATTTATTTTTCTGTTCACATAAACTAACATCCTAGCGGCAGATACTCCGGCACTCATCCCAGGTGGGCAAGTAAAGTCTGCCCTTCCGGCTGTCAAGAGGTTGGTCGAGGCCATAACGACCCCTGGAGTATTAATTCTTCACTGACGCTGCCCGGTGCAAGTGGCCTTCACACTTAAAACGGAAGGTGGCGCCCGAGGAAACCCGAAACCTGGACTAAGGCGCCAAAGTGACCCGTAACGACCGAAGTGTCGTCGCAAAAGGAAAAAAGTGTATAATGTTTATGTAGTGTTTATGCTGTATCCATATAAAAAAATCGGTTATGTCGCCCCAAAACTTTCCCGACGAGTATCCACGAATACTTTTTCAGATATTTAATGTTAAAGTTTCAACTTTTGACATTTTTTTATTTTTGGCAGGTCACAGTTGGAGAAAAACTTTTGACTGTTCTGAATAGAGCTTTTTAAGGGCTTTCAAATGACATATTGCATGTCGAAATCCGTGACATATTGTATCTGCCGTTTTTTGATAGTGATACTTTCGTTTGACAGATGTCGTACAAAAACTAATGAGTTCTTCCGACGGGTAACCCAAACCCATATTCCAATTTTCAGCTCAATCGGATTAATACTTTTTCAGATATTTAATGCTGAAGTTTCACATTTTTTTAATTCTTGACAGGTGACAGCTGGAGAAATAATTTTGACTGTTCTGAATAGAGCTTTTTAAGGGCTTTCAAATGACATATTCAATTCGAATTCCGTGACATATTGTATCTGCCGTTTTTTGATAGTGACACTTTCGTTTGACAGATGTCGTACAAAACCAATGGGTTCTTCCAACGGGTAACCCAAACACATATACCAATTTTCAGCTCAATCGGATTAATACTTTTTCAGATATTTTTGAAGTTTCAAATTTTGACATTTTTTTAATTCTTGCAGGTGACAGCTGGAGAAATAATTTTGATTGTTCTGAATAGAGTTTTTTAAGGGCTTTAAAGTAACATATTGTATGTCAAATTCCATGAGATATTGCATTTGTCATTTTTTGATAGTGACACTTCCGTTTGACAGATATCGTACCCCTATACCAAAGTTCAGCTCAAATGGATTAAACGTGTGGCCTCTATCGTGGAAGAATACACACACATACACACATACACACACATACATACACACAGACAGACAGACAGGCTTCCATCTGGAAATGGTCTTAATCGTCTCAGGGGACCCGAAAATGGATATTTCCGTTTTTATCTCGGAATTTTTTTTAGCTCGTTCACAATACTTTCCCTTCTAGAAGGTGGGTCTGGAAAGTAAAATTGATTTTCAGAATTTTTTGTATATCTTTAGTAAACTTTATGATTTATAAAAAATAGTCCTGTACTAATATATCCCTATCTAAGTGATAATTTATTTGCATTTGAAATATACGCAGTAGCATTTGCGCATTTGTAAATGGAGAAAAATTGACAACAAATTAGCATTTTAAATCCGGCTTCAAATGGCATAAATTAGTGCAATACCATCAAAAGCACGGATGCTAAAATAACGAAGTTGTCACTCATACGTATCGCGTTTGAATTAACTCATCATCACGCTAATACGTGTAAATTACACAAAAAAATCATGATGCTAGTTAGTTAATATAAATTTATATCTGTAAAATTCTGCCATATATATGGACACATTATTAAAATTTGCATTAATGCAGTAGCTTAATAAACTTAAGTAAAGTGCATATAATGTTGGAGTTATTTTTACTTTAAAAATATTTTTTAAATAAAATGCGCGATTATTTTATACATCAATATTATTTCAAAAATATTTGATAAGTAAAATTTCATGAAATCGTTGGCTTATGTTTAGATTAATTTGAATTGGAAATAAATATTTTACAGGGTATTTCTGCTTACATGGACAAATTTCTATAGTAGAATCCGCATATAAAGTAATTTTATATAAGAGAAATATTAATTTTTAGTTCATTTATTGTACTTACTGTATTTTTCCACATTTTGCGGACTTGTATCTTCCGAACCAATTAAGATATCTCGATGTGGTTTTTACTAAAGACTTAAGTAGGATCATAAGTTTTATTAGGCTGTACCTCAGCTAAGAAAAAACCAAAACGGTGCCTATTCAAAGATCATAAACTAATTTTCTTTAAATTGGATATATTTTTGAAAAACCTGATCCTTTATCAACATAACGGTGTGCTTAGTTTCAACTTTTTTTCGAAAAAAGCTATGATATTAGATAAAAAAAATTGATGCAAATTTTATTCTTAAATGAAATTTATTAGAATTATATAGGAGGCTATGAATAGTTTATATTTTCCAATTGTCAATTAGCAATTTTAATAAATTGCCCAATTGTTATTAAAACGTTTTTAACATTTATTAGTTCGTTTTAATAAATATGCACATAAAAAAGAGAAACAAATTGAACATTTATTACCATAGAAAAGATTTTAAAGGTTTTACTATTTAATTGGTTCGGAAGATACAAGTCCTCAAAATGTGGAAAAATACTGTGAGATAAATATTTTATAGAAACCTAAACTCGTAACCATAACAATGTTATCAGTTTTTGAATCAAAGTTAATAAAGGAATTCTAACATAATAAAGGACCACGCACTGCATCAATGGGAAATTGGCTTTCTGTGAATTTGCTCGAATTTTTCATATATTGTACAACTCACGATGCTATCAAACGTCTTCACTTTTTCTAAAATACAAACAAAATTTCGTGAAATCATGCTCTTTTCATAAGTAAACACGTCAAAATTAAATATAAAAATGATTCATAATAATTGTTGTGTTGTTAATTGCAAAAATACGGGGAGAAATAGCAAGCACAAATTTTACATATTTTCAAGAGCTAGTTGGAAATTAGAGAACAGAAAGAAATGTATGCTTACTTAGACGAATGTGTGTTTTATTCTACAATTATTCGATGTGATTAAACAACTTTTGCCACTATGTCTCAATTCTTTTACAACTCTACGTGACCAACTGCGACAAGTTGCTTCTTTTTATCCATCGTTTGGAGTTTAAAGGATATTTGATGAGTAATTTACTCAAATCCGGTTTGAATAATTACATTCATTATCGCCTAATAATTATTTAAAAAATTGTGATTGAAAATCTGGCAGATATTCATAATTTTTTATTATTCCAGCTGTTTTTTACTATTTGTTAGGATCTGACTGATTAACCTGACACTAACCTAAGATATTTCTGTTTTATAATTACTTTGTTCATCACAACAAGTTTTACTGAATTATTTCTTTCAAAAATATAATCAAATTTTTTATTATGCTTATAAATTCTAATGAGATTTTTTATAACGAATTTTTATTTTTTATAGACAACTTACATACTTCTCACACTTGTCGAGCATGGTTTTATGCATCAGATGGCGTTTTCGTCGCGCTCCCTACCAATATCCGATACAAATACACTATAGAGTATAATAATTCCTGTACATACCATTGGTTTGCAGGGTGAATATCCAAAGATAGCAAGTTTTTCAGTGATTTCCAAAAAATTGAGCTGTGAAATTTTATTCATTTACAGATATTTTGCAGAATGCCAATATCAATTCCAATTAATAATGTTGGCATCTCCTGAACGAGACTGACATATTATATTTCTCATGAAGCCGCGCCAGTCCTGATTATTGATATATCCAAATGCCTAAAATACCGGATAATTCAGTGACGCACTCGATCGTTCATGATGAAAATTCATTTTGCAGATATAAAATATACAGGGTCTGTGAAAAATAGTGGCTTTTTCTAAAGATTTCCGTAAAGTAGTTATTGATGCCGTAAACGTTCTAGATAACACAAATCTTCTGAAAAATTTAAACAGTTGAAGCATATATTTCTATTAGACCGAAGATCAATTTACTGTTATTTGAAATGGCAACTTCTCACAGTTGTCGCTGTCATAATAGGTTTAAGTTAAATTGGCAACACTGCCACTCTCAAATGTTGACTAACGACAAGTGACATAAGAATGAGAAAATTGGAAAAGCTTACGACAATAAAATAACTCTTAATACAATACTAACTGATGTTTTATTGATAATCAACATATACATTCTCACGTGGCGCAGTCAGGAAAGAACTAAGAGTAAAACTACAAGGAATAAAGAAAATATAGTAAATTAGAAAATACTTAACCTAAAAGTCTGGAAAAATGCAGGGAAGACTGCCAGAACAATTAAACTCTACTGGCAATATTGGAAAATTACAAAAAATTCAGTCAACATGTAAAAATATTAATGCAGGGGACAAAGTAATAGTAGAGACAAATCAGAGTGGCGGGCTGTACAGGTAGTTAATAAATTAAGTGAGCCGAGGTACAAACAGAAAAGGCTCAAACTTTAAGAGAATCTACTGTTGAAAATAATGTACTAAAGGACCATTGTAATGTAGATATAAGTAGTGACGATACATGTGGCGATCAAAGTGAGGAAGTGCGAGAATCAATGAATGAAAATGGACCAGTTCAAAGTATTGGCGTATATTTGATAACTTTTGATATATTATTTAATTAATTTTGAATCACGTATTGTCGCTTAACTACATCTATTTGACCGAAGATCAATTTACTGTTATTCAACATAGCAACCTATCATAGTTGTCGCTTAACGACATCTATTAGACAGACGATTAATTGTCCGTTTTTTAAAATAGTATTCTGAAAAATCATTATTATTGATTTTTACACGCTTTTACACCTGGTGGCATTATTAACTTAAAAATTTATATAAAACTTTCGGCAGACAAATTTTGGCTCTCTTTTGTGTCTTGTGTAGTGAAGCTGTAAGTCAATCTTATAATTCATTATCTCATTTTGTAAATTAATTATCGTTTTATATTACTTTGATTACGATGGTACAATTGTGATAGGTCAACTGTCTATGATTATCTGAGCTCGCGTTATAGCATATTGATTACCTGATTTTAATTTCGTTTGAACAGGCACTTTTTCTCTTCACGCGTAAGACAACATGGCTGCCTGACCAAATCAAGTTTGTCACTGTTTAATTTGACTTCCATTTCTGTAATAATTTGGCTCACGTAGAGTAATTAAGAGTCTGTTTTATTAGAAGGAACACGTACTTCAATTTTCAGTTGAATGTATTTGACATTCTTTTAAATTTGTTGATGTTGAAGACATTTTTTTTCTGATTAACGAATCTTAACTGCGCATAATTTCGTACGTCTCTTATTTGCGTTTGTACCTTCGTCCATCGAAGTCATTTTTTTTTATTTAGTTAAAAACAAAATTCATTTTTTGATTGTTTCGTTTCACTACACGATATTTACGAGCTCTTAATTAAATATTTCAACATTTATTTTCTTGTCAAAAAAAATATCTTTATTATCATACTACGATTGTTATTCTGTTTCTTTGCTTCAAATACATTAGTTAACTTACCTTTTGTTTGTTTGTCGAATTTTCTTCGGCCAGGATAATTCGACAAATTGCACTTGATTATTTGGTATATATTTGATTATCTCTTTCATAATCGTTTGTTATAAATTTTTATTACATTTATTTTACTGATTGTAGTGTAAAAAATTCATTTTTTTTGTTTTTTGTTCATTAGAATTTTTTTTTATCATATTCATTTTACTGATCATTGTTATATAGTCAACTTGTTAATATTAGTTATTCGTAACTTCCTTTTGTTTGACATTTTCTTTGTGATTAACCATTCTTTTACAAACTTTGATTTTCATTTGTTTGATGCACTGACGATCTGTGTAAGACAATTTCAATTCTATCAGTGTGTAAAATCAACGCAACTTTCTCTTGTGGTCCCTAAGACATTATCTTGAACAAAAATCAGTGAAACTGTGGTTGTACGTGTAGCCACACATTAACTCTTTGTGGGTCTTTTGATCAGTGCAAACGGCCAAGTGAGTTTACGGTCATTAATTCTGAAATTTTTCTGTTTACATGTGAAACGTTTTTGGGGGCCATTGGCTCATTCATCACAACAGGAAAAGAGCTCTGTGAGCGCTCTTGAAGACCACTCACAGCGAGGACCATCCCTTTTGCACATCGAGCAGGACACGCTGATAATACACACCACGTCACTGATAGGACACACACGTTTCTCCCAGGACATACACGGTGTTGCTATATAGGACACACTGGTAAACCTATCAAAAACCAGAGGACTGCAGAAGGTTACAAAGTTTTAATTCAATCGATGATTTTTTTTTCTCATTAAATTCGTTACAGTTTATTTTTACCTGTTTCATTTGACTCCTTTCCATCAAATTAGTTTTCTTGTTTGATCAACAACTAAACAACTAAATTATTTAGTGGGGATTAACTTGTCGGGATCCTTCAGGCAGACATAATAGGCAAGTGGCGCTCAGGCAATTCATTTATTTTGCTATATTATTAAAGAATAATTTTAACTCACTTATCCATCCTAAGTCAGAAATTAGAGCTAGCTATTCATTATCAACAAATTGTAACTTAGGTCTCATGCTATTAAAAACTGGTTACAGTATAAATAATAGCAAGGAAAATGCCTGGTAAATTTAAGGATTATGTATTAGAGTAAGCTTTATAAATTTAAGGATTATGTATTAAGCCCGTTTGTAATTATCAATGATTCATTACAAGTTTTAGTCATTTTTATAGGATCCTAAATTTAGTACACTAAACATTGAAACTATAAAATCAAGGGTATGCAACACTCAAAGTTTTAATAATTTATTTAGGATGTGATCAAGAGCACTGCAGTTGGCGGGATCCTCCTTAACTTTTAAATGTAGATTAGTTAGGTATTTTTATACAGTCTACAGTTCTAAATATAAAGATGGATGTTGAATTTTTATTGTTAACAGCAGCATCTGTTATAAATTTAGTAATAATGAATGTTGTAAGAAAGAGAAAAGCTATAAACAAGAGAATAATACGGAAACCATGGTTAAAGAAAAGGAGCGAAAAAGGCTTAGGAACACTTAAAATGCTGAATGAAGAACTGGCCGTAGAAGATGCAGATTCTTATAAAAAATTTTTACGTGTATCAGAAGAACAATTCAAGTATTTGCTTTGCTTGGTTAAAAATGACATTGAAAAAGAGGAATCTCTGATGCAAGAAACTATTTCTGCAAGCAGCAGGTTGGTACATAGAAGTCGCTTTTAATGTACATACTTTACCTTAATTATTTATATTTTGGTAGGTTACAAATTACTTTACGATTCTTAGCAACCGGAGAATCTTTTCGATCACTTATGTATGCAAAAAGAGTTCATGAAAGTAGTATTTCTAGATTTATTCCTGTTGTTTATGAATCTCTATATCGGCGCCTTAAAGATGACTATCTCAAAGTAAGTACCTTTTTTCACAATAAAATTTAAAATGAACAAGCTGTTAAACTACATGATTTTTATTGTAGACTCCAAATTCTGCAGAAAAAATGGATGGGTATAGCACAAGAATTTTTTGCCTTGTGGCAGTTTCCACATTGTCTGGGAGCCTTGGATGGTAAACATATAGCTTTTAGACCACCAAGATCTGATGGATCTTACTACTACAATTATAAAGGGACTCACAGCATTGTTTTATTGGGAATGGCAGATGCTAATTATAAATGTATTTATGTCAATGTAGGATGTAATGGGAGAATGATGGTGGGGTATTTCGAGAATCAACTTTTGCAAAGACTCTCAGCAAAGATACTTTAAATTTTCCAACTGCTGAGAGGCTGCCAGGTAGAGATAAAGCAGTTCCATATGTCATAGTAGCTGATGATGCGTTTCCTCATAAAGATGTAATAATTAAACCATATACCCAAAGAGGACTGGCACATAGTGAAAGAATATTCAACTACCGTCTCTCGAGGGCAAGAAGAGTAATAGAAAATGCTTTTTGTATTTTGGCCAATCGATTTAGAGTGTTACTTGACCCTATAAATCTTCGTGCAGAGAAAGTTGAAATTATAACCCTTGCCTGTGTGGTTCTACATAATTATGTTGCCACTGAAAATAGTAGTTTGTACACGGATATAAGTATAATGAATAATCCATTAAGAACCTTACAGAATATCGGACGACAAAGTGGCAATAAATCAATGGCTGAAGCAAGAAACATTCGAGACGAGTTCAAGGAATATTTCTGTTCACAAGCTGGAGCAGTATCCTGGCGAGAACAAGCAGTGGGAAATTTTAATACCTAATACCACAAAGAATTTAGCTAACATTTTGATTTGAATTAAATCTTCCTCAGAGGAAAATTCCTAGGTTAGATAGCCTTTAAATAAACATACATATAAGGGACAATACGCAGGTAATATTACACGTTACCACTGGTAGCGTAAACCATCATACATAGTACAAAATTACCAACTCTATTCTACATTTACTCGAATTACATATATTTTCTAGTGTTAATGATATTATTGTTCATCCATTTGGTTTCCGTTTTTTCCATCCTCAACCCAATATTGTTTTATTTTTTATCATTGCTGTAAGCTTGAAATAAAAGGTTTGTAATTTTTTCTTCTACTTCATTTCGCACATCTTCACCCTTTATCCTTCTTAACCGACTCACAACAAAGTCTCCAAAAGTTTGTTTCTTTACTTCTAATGCTGCTACAATATTATTCATTGCATTACTAGCAGCTCTAAGTAATGGTTCATCCTCATTTTGCTTCCTCTTCTTTGAGGAATTACGAGACAAATGAGATACATTTTGTGGAATATTATTTGCTTCAGTCGAATTTACATTTTCTATTTGGATAGTCATATTTTCACTACAATTTTCGTCTATGGTAGTATAAAACTGACTACTCTCTTCATCCTATAATACAAGATATTAAGTCAATTCAAAAACGCTTTATCTATGAAAAAACTTTAGTAAAAAATAAAACTTTAGAGAAAATATGTACAGGGTGTCCCAAATTGGTGTGTTTTGCAGGGTATCTCGTAAACTAGAAGATATAGAAAAAAAAGCAGTTAAGATGTTATGACTTCTTTTTTGTTAAAGTAACGATAGCCTAATTAAATATTTAGCAGCTCCCTGAAACTGTCGAAAACTGCAAGGTTCTATAACTTCTTAATTAAGAAAAATATAAAATAACTTTATAAAAAGTTTTGATAGATATATTATTAAAGAGTTCACTGGCGCACAAGAATTTTTTTAGGGGGTCTCACTAAGGAAATATAATGCAAACTTATATTTTTTTAAATGGGACACCCTATATATTTCGACATTTTTTGTTTCGTTTTTTATTTCTCATTCACCTGATATGAAATATTACATATTTATTTTCAGTGGTTGGAGCTACAGTGCAAATAAACCATTTATCAATGTTATCAGGTGAAAGACCCTTAAAAATTGAACACTCAGTAACGAAATTTAACATTGTCAAACTAATAACAATTACATTTTTCAGTTTTCAGTACTGTAACTACGTTCATGGATAATCGTGAATATTCGTTGGTTTCGGATTATTTTACATATTTAGGGAAATTTTAATTAGTTGGTAGTACTATAATGAAAGAATGACATCACTTGTGACGTGCATCGGGATTTGTATTAAAAATACTTTACTTCGCTTACTACGGCAGTATTTGAGATCACTAGGGAGTTTGTTATACAGGGTTGACCAATTATCTTGTAGCTCCGAAATTAATAAATATATCAAAATTAAAAAATAACCATTTTGTTTGGAACAAAAATTCCTACAACTAGAAAGTAGTATAGAGAGTGATCCACATTCGATTGGCAAAAAAGTTTATGATTTTTTAAATGAGACACTTCATATTTTTCAGTGGCCTTTATAGGAATAGGTAAAGAGTGGAAAGAGTCAGTCAGTCTTTTATTTATAGGAATAATTTATTTTTTTAAATCGAAAGCTGCGTTTTCAATATAGTCAAATTTTTATTAAATTTTCTGAAAAATCGCCACATTTCAAAAACACTCAAAAATTAATGTATTTTGCGAAATTGAAAAAGAAACTCTAGTTAAAGTTAGTTTGGATATGAATTTACCTCGTCCATATTTCATAATGATTTAAATATGTACAAGGCGTACGATTAAATTTTCGAAATTTTAATTTCAAACATCTTTGGTTTTTTTAATGAAGCACCCTGTATAAATACGCGACAAAGCACATCTTAAAGTTTCTGTTACAGAGAACAACAAGCAACATGGAGTAACTTATTGGAACATCCAGGAACATTTTCGGAAATATGCAACAGCAACTAAAAAGCTGCTCATTGTTCCTTTGGTGGATACGTAGCTTAAGAGTCAACACAATATGTTGTTTTATATTATTATAATGTTGGTAATGCATAATAAAATTTATAAGGAATAAATTAAGTTAAATATATCTGAACTTTCGGATTAGGGTAAGTTTAGATTAATTTCGATATAAATATTGCTTATTGGAAAATTATGGGAAAGAAAGTTTAATGTTCTAAGGGGCCATTGATTGGTTTTTTTTATTGAAAAACCAATCAAACGTTTCTGAAAAATCCTACAACCGCTTAATTTTTTTTTAGCTTAAAAAGCTAATCCTCTTGCAAAATTTCTTGTTTTTTTTTTTGTTGGATGTAAAGAAATATAAGAGCCATGCAACATGCTCGAAATCGATTCTTAAATCGTACATCACACTTTGCAAGACTGTGGAGGTTCGCATATAAAGCACTCCACGGAAATAAAACAAACACTATTTCTGTTTCCTAATAGCTAAGAGCTTCTTTATCCCCAAAACGGTAAGAACGTTCGAGGACGGTTTACAAAGAAAAGAAACAAGGTTATAGTCTAAGGATATACACTGAAAGCAGAACGATAAATTGAAACATGTTGAACGTGTTCTATTTAAAGGACGTATCGTGAACTTAATTTATGGAAATGTTATTTGAACTGAAATGTTCGAGATGGTTTCAGATTTGACTAATAGCACGTTTTTTTGTATCATTAGAAAATGATTTGCTTTGTCAAAGAATATATTGTTCATTTATTTTTTGATAGATAACATCACATGAATGTTATGATTTATGGTAGATTTAATAGCAATATTAATTTTCAAATATTAATAATAATAATGCTTATATGGCCAAGGAATTTCAATTGACATGATAAATAAGCACGGTAAAAATCATTTCATCTACAGATTTAACATCCATAAAGTAATTTTAATCACTTTACAGGTTTAATTACCATCATATTTTATACAGGACTTTCTTTCAACAAAAAAATCATCACAATATGTTAAAAATACAAAAGATAAAGCACTTAATTTTTTTAATATAACGAAAAATTAATAAAAATTTACTGAATTTTTGCAACTAACATACCTTATACATCACATGCCCATGGATACCGTAATTAAGTGAAAGAAGACTAATAATTATTCTTTTAAGTAAAGATGCATGGAATTTAGGTAGAAAATATATAGAAATACAACTTAAATAATATAATAAGCTTCAAACAAACTGAAAACTAGAAACTGGAAAACAATTATGAAAGTAAAGCCTAAACTTACTTATAAAGACTATCAACTCAATAATGATTATAATTATTATAAGCTTGTTCCCGAAGCGAATTCCTAACTTTTTATGAACATACTGAGTTGCGCAGTTATAAAATAATGGATCAGAAGCCTGCGTAGTACAAAATAATGGAAGAGTAATTTTATACTGCGCAACTCAGTATGTTCATAACAATTTAGGAACTAGCTTCGGGTACAAACCTTTATGAATAAGAATCATTTCACATCACAGTTATTTTCTTAATTATTGGGGTTTTGCTTGAGAGCAGACGGTTATGAGTATGTAACGTCATGAGAAAATCATTCAAATGACTTTAAATCTAAACTGATTAATTATTAATACTGTTAGAACAATTTAGATAAAAATAAAAATTTAGAGTTACTGTAAGGCATTTACTTGGAGGGGACCCACGTCGTACACCTGCTCTTCGCAAGGGAATGTTTATTTATTGAGTTAATAACAAGGGTAAAAATGCAAACATACTATTAAATTCTAATGAAATAAGTACAATCTTCATAATGCCTCTTGCTAACAATCTAACAATAAATTAAACAGATTGATAAAGTAAATCAAACTGAGTTTAAACTGATGGAGCAAAGGCCCAATGAAAAATTAATTGGAACATTTCACAAAACCTAAACACTAACTACTGTTTACTAATACTAACAATTTGACTCTGGTTTCCCTTAGGGGAAATCATCAGGCTCAAATTAGTGCAAAAATAGAAGCTGAGGAGTAATGTTTTCTAGATCCACGGGGATATAACGGCGGGTCAAAATTTGGAAAAAGAAGATCTGCACGAACATCATGATAGCACAAGAAAATGCGATGGGTGGGTGAATCCACCACATCGCAGTGCAAACAGAGATCCGAGTCTGATTTGCCTGTCCTTGAGAGATGTACCATGGAAATCCCATGGCTAGTAAGGACATGTACCGCCTATCTTTTTAAGAGTGGAGTTTCGCGGTTTAACCATTACGAAATGTATGGAATTAGGGAATAGAAATGCCTACCTTTATCAGATTAGTCCCAAACATATTGGCAAGATCTTATTATTATGAAATTCATTTCTCTGGACACCTCCGTCCAATATCTAAAATTCGAATATTTATCTCTTCGCCCGAAGGGTAAGAGTGGCCGGAACGCTTTAATTCCCTAACGGAATAAATATATTGAAGGTGAATATGCATGTGGGCTAATTTGGTAAGAATATACAAGGACTCACAAGGAGTAGAAGAATATGTCCCGATCATAGAATAGGAATAATTTCCTTGAAATAAATCTGTTACAAAGCGGGGTGAAAAACCTCAATTCTGCCCTAATTTCGTCTCAACGAACGCGCAGTAGTTGAAAAACCTTTCTGCATTTGTCGATTATGTAATTGATATGTTCCGAAAATTATAGTTTCTTGTCAATAATAATTCCAATGCATTTAATTATTGTAATACGGGCGTAACGCCTGGTCAGTCGCATAATGTATGCAAAAGAAAGACTGATGATATAAGTGATGTTACAATCGGGTATCGCAACAGTAATGAGTAACCCCGCCACTGATATTACACTGCATACTTATTTCGTATGAATGAATGTGTGACATAAAGCTTAAAAACGCTCAATAGGACTATATTACGTATTGATTATGAGATATATTTGATTTATTATTTACTGCATATCGAATTTACGCTAGGTATTAAATTAATGATCTGTTCAATACTTTTTATAGCGTTTGTTACCACCAATTATCAGCTCGAAGATGGTCACGGAATGTTTATAAAAAATAAATGAGCTAAACAAGAATAATATAATTACCCTCCTGCGGGTTTCGAGACATACCGGGGTGGAGGGACATGAAATAGCAGATAAACTCGCCCAAAAAGGGGCTAAAACACCATTTCTGGGGCCCGAATTATTTTGTGGAATCAGTAATAGCATGATACTGCAAGAATCAAAAAGAGAAGTGGAAATAAAAATATCCAACCACAAGGAATAAGACACGCGAAAGTTCTTCTAGGAAACTATAATCAGAAGAGGTCCAAAGAATGTATCAACCTAAGTAAAAAACAGCTTCGCATAATAACAGGAGTCCTAACTAACAGGGCACTGCAGGTTAAGAGGGCATCTTAAGAAGCTTAGAATAACAGGAATAATGCAGATTTTGCGACTTAGATGTTGAAAACTCAATCCACATACTCTCAGAATAGCTTTGCAAAATCTGGGAGTACAGCAGATAGAAGAGAGAGATCTACTGAATCTGAAACCGTCAAACATCCTAAATCTCTTATAATAGGACTAGTAGACGGGGTGCTCTAATCACTGGGGAGTCGGCAGTTCGACCACGGGCCAGGTACCTGTTTTAAGTACACCGATCAGTTCGACCACGACCGCTCTTCGAACGGATTAAGGTTGTATTCTAAGAATTAAAACAATCACTATTTACTTAACATAGCATTTATTCTTGAGGTGAATTATAATAAGACATAATTTTTACAAAATCTTTTTGTGATAAAAGGCCATTTCTATATTCTGCTATCTTAGCTTTAATAAAATCTTTTTTTTTGTGTTGCACTTTTTAGTTTTTTGGTGGAACATTTTACGGAATTTATTTTAATACATATTTCTTCTTGAAAGTTTATTAAAATATTTACAAAACTAAACAAAGTTGGGTGAGAACTATAAAAATTAGAATTAAAATGAGAATGAAATGATTGTGGTCCTGTACATACTATCTGTAGAACAAGCCCACATACTTGGGGGAAAATTACTTTCTTCATCGATATAAGTTTCCACGATATAATCGCAAAATTTCGATAGACTCGGATTACTGGACATTATTGAATGAGGGTCTAAAAATGGAAGTCCAAAAAATAATTTAAGAAAATTGCCTATTTCTGAGTTTTTGTTCCGATATTCTGTGACCAAGCCCAAATTTTGAATTTTACGATACCACGATTGGCACAAATGGAATCCACATCCTATAATTTTTATATTCGGCCACATTATTGAAGAAGCGTTATGAATTGCCTGTTCAAAATCAACAATGACTGTTGAAGGTTTAAATATCAGATCCAAAATTTTACATTTTTCATTTAACAGTTGAAATAATTTTAAATAACTTGAGCTCTTCTTGTTTGGTAATAAGCAAAATGCAATAGGTATATAATAGCCATTTTTAAAAGCATTAACAGTAAATAATTGAAGAAAATATTGTACTCACAGAGCAAAGACATATATATTCCGCCGTAAACATTCCAAATCGGAAGATATCATTTCTCCAGTAATTTCGTTATCCTGTTAAAAACAAAAATAAAAATGTTAGCGATAGTTAAGTTAATATATATAAAAATATGAAAAAAAGAATTTTTTAAAAACCACGCTTTATTTAAGTGTACTCTAAAGTAAAAAATAATTTTTCGGTCAAAAATAAAAGCGCAAAAATAAAAACAGATAAATAAATAAACAGACACATATGAAGTTAAATAAAGCGTGGTAATAATAATAAAAAGAACAAACCTTTAATTCCTTATGAATTAGCTTGGAGGGTCTTTCTGTTAGATCTACTAACGCATTCCTTTTCAAAGCATTGCTAACCTGTTGCCTTTTAAGAGTACTATCTTCCATGTGATTATGATCTAGATGTGTTTCTAAGATAGTTATTTCGTCTTCCTCGGTATAAATTTTAGAAGAACACTTTCTGTTAACACACCGCCAACGAATTTTTCCGCATTTTGCTACATGAGCTTTAGAAAATTTAAAATTATTTAGTAACAATAATTTGTGTCCTTTTTCACTAATCATACACTTCTTCAAATCCATTTTTGTACACTTCTTAAACAAACTAAATTGACTAGATACTTATGAAGGATAATGATGCTTACTAGAACGTTACTGGATTTAAACTAATATTTTAAAATTTGATAGAAATTTGCAAGTGTCGAAAACTACCAACTATTACTACCCTAATGATATTGTAATTATCTTCGAAGAATTCCATTAAATCGATTAGAAAATAAAATTTTATCCTGGTCGAACTGGGTGTCTTCTTAATTGGGGACTTCTTACTTGGACACTTTACCTGTTACACCTAAAACTATTCTTATTTGGCCCCGCAATTATTTTGATACCTTTTGAACCCTTCGGTTTCTTACTTGACCCCTTTTACCTGATAGTGTGATTAGAAGGATTATCGACCATCATTAACCGAAAAATTTCAAAATCGACTTCGAATTAGCAGCAATTCAGGCATTACGATCATGCTTTTCCAATGCAAAGATTACAGGCTGTAACTTTCACTTCAACCAATGTTTATGGCGAAAAGTGCAATAAATAGGACTTAACAATGAGTACAGGGAAAAAGAAGAAATTCGCTCGCATATAAGGATGTGTGCTGCTTTATCACATATACCGCACGAAAAATTAGACGATGGTTGGTTACATATCATGGAAAATGCACCGAGTTGCGACAAAATACAAATTTTCAATTATTACTTTATTGACCAGTGGATGGAAAATGACGTTATAAAAGATATGTGGGTATGCTACAATGAAAGACACAGAACAACAAATTGTCTCGAGGGTTGGCACAATCGCCTCAACAGCAAAGTTTCCAGAAGAAATCCTAATCTCATTCAACTAATAAGTGCATTGAAATAAAAGAGTTCGTATTACAGTAATTGTCAATTGCAGATCCAATTACATATAACACCCAAAAAGAGGAAGACAAAATATATATTATTAGATGAAAGAATAAAAAAGACAGTTAATGATTATATTAATAATCAAATTAGTATAGGTATATGTTTAAGAAATTTATCTTATATTGTAAAAATGTAATAATCTTCAAGCTGTACTTTTACCAAAAAGCCCGATCCTTTTCAGGACCACAAATAAATTTTTCGATGATAGAATTAATATTAAAAAAGATTATATGAATTTTTGTATAAGCAAGTGGTCAATACTACATCACACATCACATCACTATAATTATTTCATACCATATTTAAAATTTCTTATTATCTCTAAAATAGAAATATAGGACTTATTAAATTTTGCAAATAAGCACTTCGTATATTCCGTATCTATTGCAATAATAGCAGGTGGATAATTTTACCTGATAAAATAATAGGCCCTACCTAAGAAGGGATCAAGTAAGAATTTATTTTAAGGTGCCAAATAAGAATTATTTTACCTGAAAATGGGCAAGTCCCCAACTAAGAAGGGGCCAAGTAAGAGTATATCGTCGAACTGAAGGGTAGGCTTAACTTGACCATTTTCAAAAAAGGATTAATGCAGGTACTCGTGGTCCAACTACCCGGTCTCCAATCACTGTGATAGAGCTCGATTATTTTGAGATGAGTACATTTCGTCATAATGTGCAGAAACCAATTTGAGTTTGTAGGCGTGGTCAGAGAGCTTTAACTGTGGTCCGAGTCGCCTGTCGCTCATGAAATTTGGATTCAGTAGCGTAGTGTTACTTATTTGTACTTGTTGCATTTATTTAGCTATTTTGAGTTTTCTTGTGTTTTTGTGCTTCGATTTGTGTGTCGATATAAACTTTAATTTAATTCATTTTGTGTGTATTTTGGTAAGTACATTTAAATACAACTAAATAATAATCTAAGACGAAACCGTACATTCTGAAATTATTTAAATCCCTTCTGAGCCTTTACTTTGTATCCTATTTTTATGATATTTTTAAAAATGCTAATGAAACCTAAATTTTTAGCTTGTTCGAAATGGAACAAAAAATTAGCCAAGGAAATAGTTTCACGCCTGTTAAACTTTATGAAAAACGAGGCTAAAGATGGTTCATTAAAAACCATATTCCGTATGATGCTAAAATGACCAAACCAGAATTGTACACATAAACTAAGCTCACATACCCCCGCCGAATTTTCTTTTAGATGAGAAAATGGTCACAAAGTATTACGGTTGCCTCCGTATCACCCTGAACTAAATCCCATCGAAAAAATATGGGCCACGGTAAAAAATTGGGAGGGTCAATATAATACAACATTTAAGTTGGATGATGTTGAAAAGTTAGCAAGAAAAAAATTTGAAAGCATAACGTTGAAGAATGGGCAAACGTGGTGGACCATTCCGAAAAATATGGGGATGCATATATTCACAAAGAACATCAGATGGATGAATATACGGTTTCCCTCATATTTTGCGTCAATACGGGGTCATCCGATGAGTGGGATTCCGACCTTTCGGACTTCGAAGATAGTGATGAAAACAGTTAAAATTATAAACATTTTAATAAAATATAAATTATTTAATTACACTTTTAGTTGTTTTATTACTTTAAAGTTTAACAGCAATTTAACTAACAAATAGTTAAAATTTTAAATGCTACTTTTATTTTAAAGTATTTTCAATTTAAAATATTTTATTAATGTACACACGCCACTGCTAAAATATCAGATACCCCTACCGCAGCAGATTTGAACTTAGCGCCATAAAATAAGGTCCACAAAGATTATGACGTGCTGCGCCAACTGGGGCGTAGCCAAAACTAAATGTACTCATCTCAAAATAATCGAGCTCTACCATCAAAGACACTAGAAGGGGACACATAAGATCTTATAGGTCGCGGTGTAATTATCCCCCCAATTACTTCTGAAGAAGCTATCTGAACTTGGTATTAATAGCAATTAAATAAACGTACTATTTTATAATTTCCTCCTCGCCTCCCTGCCATTTCTGGAAAGTTTGGGGATAGGTCAGGGATACGTAGGTTCAAAGTTTTAAACCTTGTAATATTAATTTTTTTTATTAAATCAGATGTTCGTATTCGATGTATACATATCAAATTGTTCAATTAATATTCCTTATCTATGTTCTCCGATCGTCTTATCGTTGGGTCCCTAATTTATATTTTTCTTTTGCTATATTTTATAAGTTTTCTTCGTGAATCTTTCTTCCTTTATTTCATAAAGTGTATCAACCAATTGTTATGGTTATTTGCCCGAATATTCTCGTATTTTTTAGTATGGCCACTTGTATTGTCAGCACTCTGATGTTGTTTTCTGTAAGTGTCTATGACTCTACCATATCCTACCAAACAAGGTCTTACAACTTGTCATTATTAAATGTGAACTGATAACATAATTTGTCATATATTTTATAGTAGTATCAATGGTCTATCAACCCTGAATTTTCTTTAACTCGTCAGAGGAAAGTGAATCGTCAGTTGGATGAAATTTGCGAGGATGAACATCTCCAAGATCTCGAAAACTTGTTTAAATTGAACGTATTTTATCGTGTATTGGATATGATCAAAATTAACTGAGATCGCGTTTCCTTGGATTGAATGAAATTGTTTCCAATTTCAGGGTCTTGCAACCTTTGACCATATATACTACGTAGATGCGCCCAAGATTATTTATCCTAGACGACGTTTCAATGTTGCCAGGTTGTCAGAATTTTCAGGATGTTTATAAATATTTTCAATGGGAATTTCGCTTACATCGCCTGGAATTTAGATCATTTGGCAGGAACGTGATTTATGTTTGTCATTGTCAGTGTTTTGTTAGGTTGTAAATGATATAAATTTTTGTTATTAGATATTTTTTACGCTTTATTTGGTTTTACTAGATTTAAAAAATGGTTCTGAAGGGTGTAGTTTAAAAAAAATCATCAAATAAAGCAGTAGATCGATCATTTCATAGGTAAAGATGTTTGACGTTATGTAGACATAGGCGTAGCACTTTCTAATAAATTCGGTATGTCTATTTGTAGTTTTTGCATATTTGTATACAAAATGTTGTTCAAGTTTATTAAAAACTTAGCTATTTAATAAAAATGTATAAATTGTTCGATAGATGTTTTATTACAGCATCTAAAATATCTTCCTGGCCCCGTAATAACGGTACTTCAATGACATTGTCGTCCCTTCCCCATTCCTTGTCTAAATAATGCCGAGCACAAACCATTGTGTATTACACAAGGCGCGTCTCCTTAGTTTCCACTTTGCAAACTTTAAATGATTATTTCAAATGTAATAATGTCCTACATACAGTTACATGATTAATAATCGATAATCATCCACCATCTACTTTTTACTAATAACTGATAATCACACTATGGTACATTTAATGCTAAAAATCTAGTAGCTATACTGTCATTTTTGTCATTGCTTTTGTACTGTAAATGTAAATTATTGAGCTGTCAAATTTTTAAAATGGCATTAATTCATAATATAATCTAATGAATACAACTCTTGGTATCGGGTCTATCGATAATCCCATAAGTTAATGCACCCAACGTGTTGTGAAATTAATATTTGACAACACGTTTCGTGAAATAACTTATGCGAATATCGATAGTCACGATACCACTCGTTGTATTATATATGATAATCCAGTTTTTAATATCCTTCTCTCCCTGATACACTTGTGCGAGTCACGTTTGTTATGCTAAAGTGAGATAAACACACTATTTATCGGACTAAAGAAAACATTCATGTTTCATAACATGTGTCGATGATATTTAAATGCATTAACATATTTTGATATACTTTATTTAAATGTCGTTGTACGTACCTTAACTATACACAGGAAGCAAATGCAAAAGTTTTGAATTAGCTTATTAAGAGGCTCCACACCACGTGACTTTTGTAGTTACCGGTTAGAGAATCACTAAAGGAAAATGTTCTTGTATACCAATAAATTGGGTGTAAAAATTGTTTTTTTTTTAGTAATTTCCGGTTAATGTTAAGTAGTCCTACCCTCTAGTAAAATATTTTCTGCGTAGAATAAGGTAGAGCTGAATAAAACTTAATTATTCGTTTTTGGACGTGATCACACCTAATACAGCAACTAAAAATATGAGGTTTTGTTATGATATTTAAAATATTTATTGAAAGAGCGCGTCTGTGCTACTTTTTTAAAATTTATCTAGAAAAATAAGTTAATAGTCGTATCATTTTTACTAAGATTAATTTAAAAAAGTACCACAGACGCGCTCTCAAGAATTCAATAAAGAATCGATTGGTGAAACCGCAGCTTCCTATCTTTAATATTAACGGAGCGCCCGTCCAAAAACGATTTCAGGCAAGATAACATTTAATATGTGTAAATATTACACACGTGCGCATCTGAAAATAAATATATGTTGCTACACGGAAAGTAATAGCATGATTTTTTGTGCCAGCTCTTGAAATTAGGTTATGCTATGGAATACTAGATTGCAAAAGTTAATTGTTTAGGATAAGATTTTTGCTGGTCGTCATTACCCACTGATCGCCATTCCTCCACTTTACCTTATAGGGGGTTTATTGTTTCAATTTTTTTTTAAATAAGCATATTTAATAAGGTATCTATTTTATGAATTACTTTTCATTTATTTTAGAAAACTTCTTGATAAACCGTATGTTCTATTTTTTGCAACAGAATGTTATGACGTATCTGATCAAACGCTTTACGGAAATCTGTAAAATTGTTTTTGGCATATTTGTATTTCATGTTGTAAAGCACATACAATTCATTAATTAATAAATTAATCAAGTTTAAATAACTGTTCAGACACATTTATTAAAATACATATGTAATTTTCCATATCTATTTTTAACCAGTTATATAGATTGTAGTCGTTAAGAGTATTTTTTGCATAAATGGGAAAGAAATATTTAATAAATGAATAAAAAATTTAAATATTTTCTTAAACATATTATTTAGCAGATTTTAATCTAAATAATACGCTATTTAGAATCTGAAATAACCTCTATAATTTTCACTTTCCCCTAATATTTATAGACCACCTCAGTTTTGTCATCACTTGCTTGATTAGTTGAAAAGGTGCTAATAAGGGTTTTGATAAAGTTAACTAAAATTATTTCTGAATTTAGTCCCGACCTCTATAATCAAATTATGTGTAGGGTCTAAAATCTAGGTATAGGCCTTGAAACTTCTAAAAACCATGTTCTGTTATGTTCTGTCCGTCATTTTACATTAATTATAAAGTTAAATTTTAGGTTGGGTAAATATTGTCTTATAAACGTTATATATTATACTTAAGCTTTTTCAGAATATTGTATGTCGGATGAGATTTATTAAATTATTAACTAAACCGAGTTAAACTGGACAAAATGTATGAAGGAAAATTTTAATTCATCACTTTTTAAATTTACAATTAAAATAAATGTTATGTGCAGGATACAAAATATTTTTCCTACTACCGATGAAAATAATCTTTGAATTGCAAGAGAAAAAATATTATCATTCTAAAATAACCTTGCAAGAGTATGTTTAAATATATGTGGCATATGTATAATTTTACATATTTATTATTAGGTCTTTAAATATTTATACCTAAATAAAATTTCACATTGAGTGAAATATATCTAAAATATATATTTTTTTGTTATTTTCGGATAAATTTTTCTGTCACAAAGAGAGTTAACTCGAAAAAATAGAAAAAGAAGAATAAAGTCAACTACCACAAAAGTTGCAGATGAAGATTACGGAGCACTACAAGAAGAAATATCAGAAGAGGAAATATTATGTAGAAAAAATAAATTGGCCAAAATGTTGAAAAAAAGTGAAGAAGAAATTATAACAATTGAAAAAGAAACTAGAGGACAAAGTTTAAATCCTGTATGGAATCAGGAAAAAACCTTTAGAATAACTGCATCGAACTTTGGACTTGTTATGAAATAGTGTACATGAAGGCATTTATCGTTTTCAAGGGATTGGAGGTAGAACCATGCGGTGTGTTTATGGGGAGTGGAGATGAATATTTTTTAGGGGCCAGTCCAGGTGGCCAAACAAATTGGAAATTAAATGTCCAAAAAATTGGGATTTACTTCTGTAGAAAATGGCATAATCGAAAAAAAAATTACATTTTTAAAAGAAGATGAAAATGGTCAATATGCGTTAAAAACGAATCACAATTATTATTATCAAATTCAGGGACAGAGGCATTTATGTAAAATAAAGTGGTGCTATTTTATAGTGTAGTCTCCTATAGAAAAAATTTCTAAAGATGACAACTACTGGAATAAATGCATAAATGATAAGGTATCGTCTTTTTACTTTTCTGCACTTATTCCAGAAATTATAAAAAATCCCGTTCATTTTCATTTACTGTTTTTTCATTGTAATTGAAATGAATTATAAACTATTGAACAACAAAAACACTTCAATAATTAGTTTTAAATTATTCAAAAAAAAAATTAAATAGCGAATATTAATTTGTTTATAACAAATTTTTTATTAAATAAACAATTAAAAATAAAAAAAAACATTTTTTCAGAATATGAAAGATCAATAGAAATAATGATTTTTAGAAGAAAAATACGGTTGATTAATTTTAATATTCAGTAGCAAAAAACCATTGATAATTAACAGATGCATTTTTAAGCAATAAATACATTTTTTTAAGAAACGATTCTTTTCTTAAAAATCCTTATTTCTGTGGATAAATTGATTAGCAAAAAAATTTGGATTACCTCACAAAAAATGCATTTGTTTATAACAATTATTTAAACCAAGGGAGTAAAAAAAAATAAAAATATATTATTAAATAGTTCACGATAAGAAATCGAACCGATCGAGACATTCGAAAAAATTTTATTTCACTTTTTAATTTTTTCAAGCTCTAAAATGTTGGAAAATCAAATTCTTTTAATTTTTCCAACGGGGATCTCTTCTATAGCCTTCAAGGAATGGATCCAAGAAGTGGAAAAAATCTCAGGTTTTTGGTTAAAAATTGTCACTGTTTTTATGTAAATTTCGAACTAATAAAATTCTTAATTAACAAAAGCAGAACTAATTGAAAAATTGCAGAATAGTATATTGTTTAACGAGCAAGGAATGATAGTTATTTCCCACGAGTATGAAGTTTGCAGCATGAGCCGCAGGCGTATGCTGCAAATCATACGAGTGGGAAATTAGCATTCCTTGCGAGTTAAACACTATACTTTTTCTACGGCTGTAATAGATAATAGCGAAATGATTTAACAAATAACATGAATTTCAAATTTAACGATTCAAAATTTCTATTTAGGTACAATTAAAATATCATTTACACTTTAGTATAAATGAGAAGTTTTGAAAAATGATTTGTATGACTTTTCATATTTTTCCTTAGATAATTTTGGAATTAAACTTAAACATGCCTGATTTGCGGCATAGCTATATAAATATACGAAAATAGAACTGTCATTACTTGAAATTGACATTCAATGAAAGACCTGATTTATTGAAATAATTACACAATACATTATTGTGTTATCAGATACGGAAATGAAATTGGAGACATACAATGTACCTTCATTGATCGATCAAGAACAGTTAAGAAAGAGCAGTTTTGTATTATAGCCGTAGAAAAATAGTATATTGTTTAATGAGCAAGGAATGATAGTTATTTCCCACGAGTATGAAGTTTGCAGCATGAGCCGCAGGCGAATGCTGCAAATCATACGAGTGGGAAATTAGCATTCCATGCGAGTTAAACACTATACTTTTTCTACGGCTGTAATAGATAATAGCGAAATGATTTAACAAATAACATGAATTTCAAATTTAACGTCATTCAAAATTTCTGTTTAGGTACAATTAAAATATCAATTACACTTAGTATAAATGAGAAATCTTGAAAAATGATTTGTAGGACTTTTCATATTTTTCCTTAGATAATTCTGGAATTAAACTTAACATGCCTGATTTTAAACGTTTAGCTATATAAATATACGAAAATAGAACTGTTATTACCTGAAATTGACATTCCATGAAAGACCTGATTTATTGAAATAATTACACAATAAATTATTGTGTTATCAGATACGGAAATAAAATTGGAGACATACAATGTACCTCATTGATTTATCAAGAACAGTTAAGAAAGAGCAGTTTTGTATTATAGCCGTAGAAAAAAATATTTTTGCGACCGATTATTGATCTTTCGTATTTCCAAATGATGCCTAATTTTTTTCATTTCTTAATATTCATATTCAATGGATAAAACAATTTTTTTTGTTTGTAAATTGTTTATAACTTTTGCATTTTTTTAAAAGTTTCTAAATGCCACTCCGAATCGATTGACACCTTAATCATAATTTTCGGTGAAGGAGAACAGAAATTCGATAAAATGGACTATATAAACACTATTTTCAAAGTGTATAAATTATTTCAAAGTATTGTTTTACAGCGGGTTAAAATTATGAATCTACAAAGCCTACTTACCATCCTACCAATAAAATACCTAGGTAGCAGTGTGACGTGTTAAAGACGTTGAAAATTGGTGTATTCTCGGCCACTGACATAATTTGGGCCAAAACATGACGTGAAAAAAACGTGGTTAGGTGGACGTTTTTAAGACGTCATAAAAAAACGTAATATATTCGTCGAATTAGTTTTCGAATAAATAGATAAAATCGTATTGTTTAGAAATTTGTTTATACCTAGTCAGTGCACACTGACATTCCCAATAAAATTAAAACAGAAAGTTATTTTTACTCGGCAAGATTTCGCGCTAAATCGTATTTAAGTAACTTGTCCTTCCAGTTAAACAGAGCGGAAGTCACTGCGAATTTTTATTTTTAAATGGGATACTAGGTATGCATGTGTTTAATGAAAAATATAGTAGGAACGGGAAAAAATCCATTCAGACAAAACCGCTCTTTTATTGTATCTTATTCGAAGTTATTTTAGTTTAAAAATCGTCAAACTACTGTTGGACATCCTGTATTTGCATATAATTTGTGTAATTATTTATTTTATTAATTCCGAGGATATCGTGTTTTTTACAGTAAAAAAATACAAGTTTTTAATCTAAAATGAATGGATGTTTAATTATACGTTTTAAATAAGTAAAAAAAACGTAATTTTTACGTAAAAAAAGACGTCATTGGTCTGTGACTTATGACCCTGTATACACGTGTTTTTCACATCATTCATATACGTAAATAATGACAAATATTCAACTTCTTGAACACGTCACACTGCTACCTGCTTAATATTGCAAATTTTTATTTCTATGCATCCCCCACCGTCACAACATTCACGCGTATTGAAGAAGTTGAGACACGGCGTCTTTTTACCCGTGATAGTTTTAAATCTACGTCAGCATTACAAAGGCCGCAGTTTCGTACCAGTCAAAAGTACTGCTCGCGAAAGATCTGAACACGCACGAATGCGTTTCGCCGGTTGTTGGTTTCTTGTAATGATCAAAAAATATTTACCCATGAACATTAAATTTCCACAGTGTGGACGATAATTTTAAATTATTTTATTTAGTACATGTTTAATGGTACATTCCGTGCATTGAAAAGTGTGTTTTATTCAACATCGTTAATAATTATTTAATTATGAACACGGAATGTATTAATGGACTGTGTTTACAATTAACTGATGAATACAAAAAATTACCCATTTTATGGATTCCAAAACATCCAAGTCATTTTACAAGAAACCAAAAAGTAGATGCATGGGAATCAATAGCAACAAACTTCTTTTATTCACCATAGCTTATTCTTTCTTTTTCTTGTTCTGTTTTTGTATAGAGAGCATCAAAATAAAGGCTGCATTTACAATTGCTATATTTTTTCGTGGCATTATTTCAGACACATGCACAACAACTGTAGCAGATTTTTACGCTAAAAAAACGTTTAACACGTTCAGTGCCAGCAATATTGGTGTCAGCTATATATGTAGCGGGCAATATGAAATTTTTAAACCACGATAATCACTTTTAAAAACTAGGGTGCGCAGATTTCACTGGAAACCTATTTAAATTCCTGTTTATCGACGCCTGAAGGCGATATCAGCACCAGGAAAAAGCGAAGTAAAACGCCTTTTGGCGACACTGGCGTGACTGAAGTATAGAAAACGCCTTGAGGCGACATCTGGCACTAAAAGTGTTAAAAAGTTAAGTCGTATAAGCGTTTGTGCGCGCAAATTGTTCGTGCGTGAAAATTTGCTACAATGAATACACACCTTTGGACTAGAACATTGAATTTTATATTAGTACATTTGCTGGTAGCAATAGTCTGCTCGACAAAACCTATTTTTCAATTAACACAGTTGATATATTCACTAATTTAAACGTTAAATAAATAATCTAAGAGACTTCAACTACTAATAATAATGGTTTAAAAGACTAAGCAAACATACACATTCACATCGTTGGTAACAATGAGTTGGGAATACTTCAGTTTAGAGTCAAAATCACCTGAAATTTCTTCAAAAACTGTATACATATAAATTTACCAAGTCTGTCGGTCTGCTTGTCTGGATATTTGTAGTTTTTTTTCCTGTTGACATTTTTGGGCTTTTGGGCTTCTAACTTCACATTATTATAGAGCATGGAAAACAGTATTATAATTTTATAAAGATTAATGCCATAGCTTCGAACATAATTCAATTTTTTTATATCATTATTTATATTTATACTATATTAGTGTGCCAGAGTGAAAAACCACTCAGTAAGATTTTGGTATCGATTACTAGAAAGACATTTTTATAAGTATAAATATGATAGGCTTGTTCAAGCAATAAACGAAAATCTGTTAAGTACACGTATGTTGGAGACACAAGGATAGTCTTTAACAATATTAATTAGTTTTTTTGGAATTTCCTCGTAGGTACAATGGAATCTTGCTTAAATCTAAATGGTTAACTATCAAACTGTGTCTTTAGATAATTTAAAGTACTCGCCTATCAGTAAGAAAATCAAAGATACGTTTCTTTTTGTCAGTGGTAATTTAAATCGTTTTTGCTTACGAACGCTAAAATTCGGAACCGATCCCGAACATAAGTTTTATGTATCATTAAAATAAGACCTATTTTAGCCAGTACTTTATTTTCTATCGAGATATGGCGAGATTCTTATGAAATAATTAAACTATTAATATAAAATGTTCGTGATTTGATCATCTTCACTTATTTAATAATTTTTCATGTTTTAATTGTAATTCAGTTTTTGATATCATTTTTATAAATATTTAATCGTCGCCAACAAATTAGTTAGGAAAAGTTCTGAGTTTTATTCAATAATAACAATAATTAACTTCAGTAATTAGTAATCAGTGTATTTATTCGTAGTAATGACCCACAAGTAACAGTACTTCATCGTATCTTTCTATGAAATTTTAAGAAGTTTCCGAAAATTAGATACTTTTACATAATTTTTTGTTTTACCACCACCAAAAAATAACATATTTCTTACCTTTATGATCACGCTCGTTTTGCACTAATCCTCCATCCATATTAACTGCTTTCTGTATATTCACTAGCTTAGAACTGGGGACATTCAAGTGACATACGCATCCCGTACTCACTTGTAACGAACTGCTTTAGAGTCGCCACAAGACAAGTACTGCGACCAATATCATTCGAATAAAAAAGAACTAGGTACAACGTAAAATTAATTAACCTAAAAATTAACGATAATACTGAATACACTGTATGCTCATTTCTAATCGAACTTATTGTTCCGAGATGCCACAAACATACCAGTGAGACCAAATTATTAATTCCTTTTAATCTAAAACTAGTTGGTCCATACTACTGCAATCTGGAACTGGATTTGTGTCGACCTTCGATTATTCACTATAAAAATGTTGTGTACAGGGCTCCCCGGCTCAGAACAATAAATCTAAATTCTAGCTTTACTATAAAGGGTGTCTGAAAAATCATATTTCAAAAGGCTTAATCTCTTTAATTAAAAAATCTATTTTGAAAATAATATATATTATAGAAGAAATTGAAAATTAACTATTTGTAAATTTGAAACTTATTAAAGTTTTTAATCAAATTCTCAAAAATTATCTGGTAAAAAAAGTGCTCATATATTTAATTATTATTCTAAAACGTTACTTTTATTAATTTTTTTTATAAATATTTATTAAAATGTGTATTATTACTATTATTATTATTTATATTATTATTAAAATGCCTGTTCAAGCCCTGTACTCAAAGAATAAATAACCTGGGCCTATAAAGAAATAAGTAAAAGTAGGTACTGCTAAAACACCTGTAAAAAATCTCCATTGGATGGAATCAATTTATAATAAATAATATAAATTTTGGAATTAATAATTTGGAAACACCCCAAGTCGTGTCTTCCTACCTGTTTTTCTTTCATCCCAGTTTATTTTAACTGAAAAAGGAAAAAATGTTAATATTAAATTTAAAAACATCTTAAACATTTATAAATAGAAACTAACTATTTGTCTTAATTTTTTGATGATCATAAAAAAGATTTATATGTGCACGTTTTTTGAAAATTTTTAAATCCAGAAGTATTTAACATTCTATATAACAAAATATACTAGAAAACTTAGGCAGAAAATATTATTATATAGGGTGTTTTATAGCTTAACAGGACAAATGGTAACTGTGCATATATAGGGGATACCAATATTTTTGGTACACATATTTTCAAATCATTATCCAAACTACCGACTTAAAGTTTCTAAGTGTTAAATTTTCTATTACAAAATAACATATTACCTCATCCTCGTCGAATTACTTGTGTAAAAAATACAGGATAATAATAATATTTTATTTATTACATATAACGAAATCAATTGAACCAATTTAAAAAAATAATTTAGACAGGAACAAGAAAAAATGAAAATTTCTTGTGTATGGATTATCTATTTTTGGAAATATTTTTCAGGGGGATTTTTTTTTTCAACCGATATTTGAAAAAATTAAACAATGTAGTCTTTATATTGGTTGATTAAAATGCATTTTTTTGATTATTATAGTTAAATTTTTAGCAAGTAAAAAAATATTTATTATTACTTTTAAAGTAAATTGCTTTATATTTTAACTTATCCACTGCTTTTAAAAATTACATTGTCTTGAAATTTTCTACATAAAAAAGTTTATTTAAAATGATGTGACAATTTAATCATCATTATTATTATAGCTTTGAATTTTGACAGATGACCAAAATTAAAAACAAAAATAAACGTAAAAGGTTGTAGTTGATGGACTGCTTTAAATTTAATTTAAGTAAATAATAGTCTAATTAATTAAACATTAATTTTTAACAAGACTTTTCATATAGGGAAAATTTATTTAGAAATCATATTTAATAAAAATAAATATTTCTATTAAATTCTTTTCAGTTTTTATATGGGGTGATCGAAATAAATTTTTTACATTTTTGATGAAATGATGAAATTTTATACAGTGTGTGTACACTTAAATTAGCGACATATGGAAAACAACTTTCTTATTTTTTGTTTTACGAAAAATATTTTCATTGTTCATAAAAAGTTTTGCATATTCTAAAACTCAATTTGAAATAATTAGATCTTACCATTTATTAGCAATATACAACTTTTGTCACAAATAAAAGTATTTTACTCCTTCCATGCATATTTTTTGATAAATATTGCTATTAACTTTTATGATTTGATCATTTCAAATTAGGTTTTGGAAGACGCAGAACTTGTATGTGTTTATTAGTGGTAAATATTTTTTATTCAAATTATTAATATTTATTTACTAGTGTGAGTTCAAAAATGTTCACGAAATGCTTGCGGGCCTTTTGAAGTGCTCACGATCACTTTTCAGAGCACTATATAAGCCCTTTCGTAAACTGTTTTAAGCACTAAGCACCGATTTTAAAAAGTTCTTGTAAGCAATGTGCTTCTAAATAAAAATTCTATGCGTAAAAAACCAATTATAAGTTTTTTAGTTTTCCGTGTTAACTCGACAAGGTAATGTTCTCCAAAATAGTTAACTTTTGGTCCCGTTTAATCGTCTTTTTATCTGTTATGTTTTAGTACATAGCAATGTTAAAACATGTAAATCCAATAATTTAAAATCATATAATGTTTATACTAATTCCTACCCATACTTGGCACAAGCAACAAAGATATTGGAAGATGCATATTATTGCCAATAAAATTTGACTCCCAAGGACAAACTGCACAGTACCTATATCTCCCGAGGGCCACATACTTTTAACAATTACATACGTTCTCCATTACGAAATTTCAATCAACGAAATGAAATTCAACAAAACCGACCTAAATTAACTACAGAATTTTTGCGAACACAAAAAAAATTCCAGCCAACGAATTTATATAAAACCTGTTTTGAAGGCCGCTATGAAATCAAAAAAATCGCCAAACAGCTTACACCTACTCTAACGCTCCTTTCGCATTATACGATTTGGCTCGTTAAAATATTTTCAATCGACTGAAGAATAGCATAGCCCCATTCACATTACACGATTTCAACCCGGCACGATTATTAATCGTGTTGACAGCCGTCCAGTGCAACTGGAATTGTACGTTTATTTATCGTCCGTCTGTCTCAGTGATACACATAACTAAATGAGCGCTTTCACATTAAACGTTTTTTAGTCGTCCGGTAGCTACTTTGGAATGTGCATATATACTACTTTTTATCGATTTGTTTTATTGCTTTTTGATATTTTTGGTTTATTATTGATTAAATCGAATAAAATTGAAGTTTTAATTTCGCTTATTGAAGCCAAATCTGTATTGTGGGACAAAACTTTAGATATTTACAAAGACCGAATCGCGATACGGAATGCTTGGAGGGAAGTTTATTTGACACTGAAATCAGATTTTGATGAGGTTAGTGATACAGAGAAAAATACATATGGAAAATATTTAATAATAAATTAATATTTAAAGAGGAAAAGTTCAACTTCAGCTCATTTTCCCAAAAATCAACTAACGGCAAAAAATCGTACGGCAAAAAATCGTATAATGTGAAACCACAATGCACACGATATAAAACCGTACGTTTTTTAATCTGACGAGCCAAATCGTATAATGTGAAACTAGCGTGAGACGGATGATAAAGATTCCAGTGGCACTGGACGGCTGTCAATACGATTAAAAATCGTGCCGGGTTGAAATCGTGTAATGTGAATGGGGCCATGCTATTCTTCAGTCGATTGAAAATATTTTAACGTACGATTTTTAATCGGACGAGCCAAATCGTATAATCTGAAATCGTGTAATGTGAATGGGGCCATGCTCTTCTTCAGTCGACTGAAAATATTTTAACGTATGATTTTTAATCAGCCAAATCGTATAATGTGAAATCGTGTAATGTGAATGGGCCCATGTTCCTTTTCAGTCGAGTGAAAATATTTTAACGTACGATTTTTAATCGGACGAGCCAAATCGTGTAATGTGAATGGGGCCATGCTCTTCTTCAGTCGACTGAAAATATTTTAACGTACGATTTTTAATCAGCCAAATCGTATAATGTGAAATCGTGTAATGCGAATGGGCCCATGTTCCTCTTCAGTCGAGTGAAAATATTGTAATGTACGATTTTTAATCGGACGAGTCAAATCGTATAATGTGAAAAGAGCGTAAAAGTAACGATCACACCCCGTATACAATACCCCATTTTTGCCAATATGGTCCTAATAATTATGCATTGTCAAATTAATCCGGAGGAGTTGCATATCGATTCTGGGAAAATATTTATTATAAGATTTTGGTTAATCCGGACCAGAAATTTTCTTATTATTTTATGTCAGTCGTTTGGGTAGTGAAACGAGAATATTTTTATTTTTTATACAAATACCAAATAAATATACTAGATAAAATACCCTGCATCTCTTCTAGTTGCTTTAAAAGATTACATAAACAAAATATTTAGAAAGATCTAAAAAAATATCAAAATGCTTTGTTCTATGTATTGAAATTTTGTAATTTTAACAAGCTTTTACAGACCCAAGTATTAAATTAGAGATAACAAAAAATAATTTATTGATTTCATCTTATTATACAGCGTGATTCACGACCGACGCCACGGAGTTTTATGGCGAAATGACATATATTCGTTAACTTCTATTGTTATGGTCACAGTAAAATGATATATAATCATTTTACTGTGTTATGGTCTTATGTAAGTCAATGAGGACTGCATTTTAAAAATATTTTGAAATAACTGAAGGGGTACCATATCAAATTTATGTTTTTTTAAATAGCACACCCCGTATATAATTACATTTTCGAATTGTATATAAAAAATAAGCTATACTTTCATAAAAGTTCCTTAGACCCAAATACAGAGTGTTTAAGTTATAGTTTTTAGTAGAACATTATACTATTACAGTTTTTGCTAATTTTTTTATCTAATTTATTATATTACATGTTAGTTGTCATTATATAAAAAAATTATAAACGTTTTAATTAAAGTTACTATGGTCTCAATTTGAAAACTTGTGTGCTCTATTTTAATCATTATGCCATACGTAATTACTTCATTGGGGGGGGGGGGTGGATTGTCTTCAGACTAGTCTATTACCCACAGGTAATTGCATCACGTACAGTGGTAAAAAGACATTAATTAAACATTTTGGGAGGATATTTACTTATACAAATGGTGTAGGAAATGCAAATTTTAGAAATACCTAAATAAGTTGAAAATTTAAGTATCGGAAACCCTTATCAAAGTTGAAAGGTAATTAAATTAACTATACAATAGGCTTATAAAAACAGAGTGTTCCATTTAAAATAAGCTGAATATTTCAGTAGGAATGTTCTACTAATTGAACTAAAAATATAAACACCCTGTACAGATATGTTTATTAGTGAATCAATAAATAGACTAAGGAAAAATTATTTTATTTAGGCATAAGAGTAAATTCGTTGTAATTAATTTTATCGGAAGATATTAAATTTTTTCTAAAATCTTACATTTTAAGTAAAATGGACATAACTTAAAACACTCTGTATTTATGTATATGGAACCTTTATGAAAGTATAGATTATTTTGAAAATGTAATTATAACTATGTACTGTGCTGGCCCAAATATATTTGCGAAAATCGGCTTGATTTTTGTCGAAAGTAACTTTTTTTTAAAAAAGTAACTTAGTTACTTTCAATAAGTAACTATAGGTTCTCCTGTTGTAGTTCTTTTGTAAATTTGTTTTAATTTTGTCAAAAGTAATTTAACAATAGAGATACTTCGACATTACCTAAAAATGTTGATAAAAAAAGTATTATCAGAGAAATAATAAATGAAAAACGAAAATATTTTTGCCGTAATTTCCAGTTTTCGAAAATTGAAAGTTAAGAAAATATATTTCTATATAGGGATATACCTGATATATTACAGTATATATGGTAAAGCAGACCCGACGAGAGGGTGTTGAAGGAGGTACAAGATATCGGGGCCCGGGGCTTATGGAGGCCCGAGTCCAGCACAGCAGGGTAACTTCTTATTTTAGACAAATAAAAATTCACTCTTTCTTTTTAAAATTCTATAAAAATCTAACAAATCCCTTTACTTCTAACGATTCTCAAAAACTTTTCTTCAAAACCAAATAAAATTAAACTAACCTTACACGGAATAAAAAACCCAATTGAGAGTTATTGGAGCTTAATTTAACACCAGAAGTAAAAATTGAATTAAATAATAAGTATTTTCAAATTTTTGGGCACTTTTAAATACCTTCTAATGGCTTCAACGTGGCTAAAAGTAAAATAGTTGACCCAACATTTTAAATGAATGTAATTTAGTGGTTAACCATTTGTGAATGTCAACTAAACTATCTTTGTCCGAAAAAAGAAAATTAAACAAAAATGTTTTTCTACGAAACATCAAATGATTCATTAGATGCTATAATTTTAAATTTATCAGCAAGATTTGAAGTACTAAAAAAATTATGAACATGTTTAATGTGTCATGGAGAATTGAAGTTTAGAAGATATAGAAATTGAAGAGCAAGCCAATCTTCTTCAAAATCAATACGATATCAATTTTCAATTCAGAGAAGAAATAAAACATCATAAAATCATCATTTCTGCAAATTTTCAGGATACTGACATTATCCCATTTACTATTTTAGATAAAATTCTCAAATTAAATTTAGATTACGTTTTTTCAAATATAATTGTATACCATTAAGACTTTTTTGTTCTCTCCCTGTAACCGTAGCCCAAGCAGAACGAACTTTAAATACTTTAAAATCTACCATGGCTCAGTAACGGTTGAATGCGCTTTTTATATTATTAGTTATTGAGTCCAGATTAGTTAGAAACAGCCGCTTTTTTAAAATTAATGAAAATTTAGCATCTGCAGCAAAAAGTCTTTTTAAAATAACTTGTACGTGTTAATACGAGTAGTATTCTTATAGTAGTTTGTGTTTTTATGAGTCACAAACGTGTTTTGTAGATTTTAATAGTTTTGTTTTGTTAGGATTTCAAAAAAAAAACTTTTTGTTAAAAGTGTTTCACTGTAAATCATTTAACAGCGTTATCAGCAATTTTTTTCTGTACCATATGGGACCCGTGTTTTTTGTGCGTATACCAGGGCCCATCACGGCCCTCGGAGACCCTGGTTATAAGTGGCGGGAAAGTAAAAATAAGTCAAAGATTAATATCATTTTTGGGGTTTTTAACGATGCCGAATCAATTGCCGTTGTCCGTTTGTCTCTATATATCTATCACCGGTCTCGAGTTGAATCAGGCTAACAGACGGACGGAAAAAACCATCATATAAGAGATTTGTTTCTTCGAAAACTCTAAAAGAGAATCAAAATAATAGAAATTTACCAAGCGGAAAAATAACCGTCTTTTTTAAAAAACTGATATTTTCTTCACTTAGGAATATGAGATTTATGAAAATAGTTTCTATCTAAAATTGATTCAAGAGAAATCAGATCTGAAATCTTTAATTTTCGTTGTATTATCTTTTTTATCGAAATTGTTAGATAATATCAAATACATATTATTAGGTAGCGAAGCAAAGCGAAGGTACTTATTGACTTTACAATGTCCTTCTATCTGTCCGACCGTCCGTCTGTAACAGTGATAACTGGACAACGGTTTCAAATTTTGTAACTCCGTTTTTAGCAATCGATAACGGGTCAACTTAGCTCACCCACCTACTATTTTAAGGCGACCGAAGTCACTTACAACCATCTGTCTGTCCGTCTGTCCATAGCTGAGCTACTTGGCTACTGTTAGCTTGTCGGTTTAATATATTCAAGTCAAAACGTATTTATAAAATAAATACGACGTTAAAATGACAAGTGTGATATATCACTGAATTATCACTTAATCAAAAAGACAGGCCCGTATTTAAAAAAAGAATTTGATGGTGGCCGTTAAGACACGAAACGTCATACCGAGAATTTATTAGTATACTTTTATAGCATATTTGAAATACGTTTTCCATTTTTCGATATTTTTTTAAACAATAATTCTATGCGTAAAAAACCAAAACTAGCATTTTTAGTTTTCCCTGTATAACTCGAAAAGGGCGTTAGTTTCTGTAGACTTTTTTCGACCAATAAAATGCTCTCCAAAATAACTTTTTTCCTATTTACCGCCTCTTACGGTTTCTGATATAGCAATCAATGTTATCCCTTTGAATTTAAGACATGCTGTATAAATTTGGTAATTATAATCGTATAAATGTTTGAGGTAATAAACTCGACGTCAAGTATCACAATTAATTTATTGTTGAAAATTAGGAGTTGAGGGGGCGACTAGTTTCGGCGATGAGTCGCCATCATCAGACCATTGTATTCATGGGAAATTAGTTAAAATTAATTAAAATGATTTGTCATAACTAACAAATTATTAGGTAAAATAAATGATGTGGTACTGGTATACTTAAATGGTAGTATTTAATTTAACTGGCAAAAACTAACATGGCGTACCAAAAAGAAAACCGAAGTGAAAGAATTTAAACGGTAACTAAACGAGCCAATTAAGGTAAAGGTAATGATTAAAAATCTCAATAATGCATGAGGAATTGAGGTAAAGGTAAAATTGATGAACGTGTTGGGCCGGTAAAAGGAGATACTTAGAAATAAGGAGCCAATTAAATAAGTTCAAGGCATGCGTAAGGGTAGCAGTATAAATTTCTAATGATCTTACCTTTAAATTACAAATTTACAAATTGTAAAATCACTAATCACAATTTTCACTTCAATTTTATAAAAATCACAGTTTGATACTTTCGAGAACTTTCGAGAACACTTTATGCAATTGTTACAACCTGTCAATATTTTTCATAGTCTACCAAGATTTTGTAATTTCTATAAAAATTTTAAAACACGACAAAATACATATAATCTAATATTAACGACGCATGCGCACAATCTTGACTATTTGTCTCCAAATACGGAAAAATCACGGAGTGGGCGACATCTATGTTTGACCCTTTGAACAACTCGAGGTGTGAACGATACACCAGTTGCCTTTGTTTATATGGGCGAAAAGTGTACTTTTTATGTTATTTTAAGTCAATTATGCATTGAAATTGATATATTTGGACGATATTTTGTGAAGAATTGTTATATAAATATTTATAAATCATACCATCTGAAATTCACCGAGAATATACTAAAACTCTAAATACGAACCTTTGATCCAAGTGTAAAAAATTTAAAATCAACCGAAACCTCTTCTTCTTTTATGTTTCTGACTTTCTGACCTAATACGACCTCATGAAAAATATATTGTTACAAGATATCAAATGACGGAATATTTGTTGTTCACGCATCAATTCGACATTTTGTCATTTTGCAGTGCCATCTCGCGGTACGTGATTTTCTTTTTTGCTCAACTGTGAAAATGGCCCTTAACCTCATAAGAATTTACGTTAAGATACAAATCTTTATGGTTATTAAATAATGTTTTCAATTTATTCAACATTGGGCATTAGTTAATACTGGAGTGTTATTTGCTATTAGTTATTAAACTGTTTAAGATTAACATACAAATAAAACTCGTATTGTTAAGGTACGTTCGGAATATGTAAACTGAGCCTAACTGAGGACCAATGCCCTTTATGACATGTAAGCTGAAGACCCTTTAAAAGAGGGATTAATAATCAGATATATAAACTGAGCAGATAAAAGCAGCTAAAAATGACGAAATTACGAGAATTACATATGAAAAGAGATCTGTCAATTCTGTCAAATGCTATTATCGCGTATTTAAATCAACCAATAAGAGATCGTTGGGCACCTTATTCCCCCTTCATTACCAGACAAACTAATCTAAATGCTACATCACTAGTCTTATCTGATCTAAGTTAGATATATAGTTAGATATTTCCTCTTAAGATTTGGTCTTGTCTAATGTCAAAACTGCGTCACAGCCATTGGTAAAATACAAATGCCGAATAGCCCCGGTAGCTGAGGACTGTTTGGAATACATTTAAAATTCCGCGATTCTCTTTAAAAAAAAGTGCACTGTGCAGCTGTAGCAACCCTATACATGATGTCACACTATATTTGATCGCCATTATATCTATGGATGCGCAGAAGAAGTCGAGATAAATTAAATCTGACGACGATGACCCGGCGACTTTTTGAAAAAAATGTATTACAGCCATTGGCCATTGGTTATAGCGTTGTCTGTATAAAGACAACGGTTATAGAATGCGAGTCGCACTAATAGCCGATTAATCCTGATGGCTGTCACCTTAAAAAGAAGAAAGAAAGAGAAGTGTCTCTTCGTTTAGTTCAGTCTTTTTATTAGTTTCCATTGGCTAAATTCAAAATTATGTGCTTTTTTTTGAAAATATATTCACTGGGCAGCAGTACAAACCCTCTGCCTTTATATCTCTGAACTGTGTAATGGCCTAAATAATTTGTTTTTAATGGCTGTACGTCTTCAAGTATAATAGGCGACAAAATCAGAAGAAGACAACAATGATTAAAATATGTCATTGTTGTCATTATCGATTAGGTTATAATTTGTTATTCTAAGATTTTCTGTAATTTGCTTAAACTAATTAGTTTTTTAGATATCCTAAAAACGAATACAGTCCAGAATGTTTAAAGCTATTAAAGATTTTATCAATTATTGGTATTTTAGATACCTGCTTGTAACGGAACTATATATGGTTGAAAAATGGGAAAGAGCTATGTTTCGTATCCTTTAATTAGTGTTTTTATCATTAAAAATAACCTTTAACTCGTTGTAAAGTGCATATTTGAAGTTAATAGTTAGTAAAAATAAAAACCAATTTAAATTACACTTATTACATTACCAATTTTAAAATGGTATTGTTTTACAGGTATTTTTGCCTAATCAGGCATTAATGTTTAGTGTTAACATATGGTCAGACTTTATTTAACTTTATACTTGATTGCTAGCTCTATTTTCACTGTAGCAAATAACCAAAAAGTTTCATGTAAACATATCTTTCTTAACTACTTTTTAGATATAATTTTATTTGCCACTCTTTCCATACTTTATATCTTCAATACAACAGTCATTCTAGGATTGGTCAGGATGATAACTGGATTTCTATTTCATAGAGACGTAGTGAAATTTGACCAGGATATTATTACTGAACCCATCACAAATTCATAGTGTATCCTTTAGTATTATTTTTATTTCAGTTATTTAAAATTTAATATCTAGAGATTGCAAAGAAATATTTGGTGCTGTGTAATATTTAGTTTATAACTACAAATATTATATGTAATTTAATAAGGTACATTTTTAAATAAAGGTTTTTATTGATATTTTTGTTAAAAATTTGCTTTATATATGAAACAACAATTATTTCACATCAATCATTTATTTATTTTTGTGGCTATTGTCATTTATAAAATAGTATTTATTATATTTTGGTGGCTTTGATAAATTTTAATATTGATGGTCACTTAAGTCCAATTTAAGTAAGTTTACAGTAAATAATATTCTTACTTGTACCCTATTTTATTTTGTAATTAAATAGAGTGTTAAATTAGATGAATTATATGTAAAGGAGCATAATAATAGATTATAGAAGAACAAATTAACTACTTTTTTTCAGACAAAAACTGACAACTTAATAGTAACAATTAATGTCATAGAAGGGATGATTCTTTTCACGTAACACTTTTTTCAGTTAGTAAATCAATCTTTTTATATTTTTAATCTATTGAGTAAAGATCTGTTATTTGAGTAGGAACAATGTGTTTCTGTAGCAAAACGTTGTAGTTATCAACTTTAATTTTTTTTATACTTTGTTCCAGGCAGTGACTTATTATTCATGACACTTGGATCTCTTTTTGAAAATCCTGGTCAAATCAATTTACCTGTTATAATTTTTAAAGAAGTTGTTAAGTTACTTGGCCACATAATCTAGATAATTCTTGCATTTTGTGCCCTTTTTCTAACTATTTTTGAGTGATTGTAATATTGTTATCCTTAAAGTGATATTTACAAAATCATTACCTGCCTCTTTCTCTTTTGTTGAAATCTACGATTTTAGATTGAAAAAAGTCAGGTTGTGAACTGTTAACTGAGTTTTATAGTAAAGAACTGACCCTTTTAAACATGATGTTAACAAAACAATATGTATCATCCTTTTTTGAACAAATTGTTGGCTTTCTTATCTAATTCATCTTTTTAAGCTGCTTGTTGTTTCGTCTGGTGATTTTTGTACTCTTCTTCTGTTTCCTATTTTGTAAATAAGTAAATGTTTTTTCATTTATAACAGTAAAAAATTTGTTCATTTAAAGGAACTACATTTGTATTCTTACAGAATTTAATTTATTCTCTATAAATGCAGTTTTTGACTGCTATATATTGAAACAAGAATGCCCGTTGGAAAGTGAATTCCATTTCCTAACCTGTAGAACGATTCTCCAATGGGATGGGTGCAGAGGCCTTAAAAAAATGAAAAATAAAATATAAAAAAAACAAATTACAATTTTATTTTTAACTTCTTTCTTCTTTTTGTCCTCTTGATATCTAGTATATATCTCTCTCCGCATGTTACTTCTGCTCTCTAAACTTGTTCACTGGTTTTCTTGGTCTTTCTTGATCTTCTTCAAGCTTCAATAACCTTCAATAACTGTATTTGATTAATCTATGTCTCCCTCTCTATTTCACCTCCTTTTTTTAATATTCTTTTAAATAAATACTTTGGTATTTTTTTAACTTTTTTATTTCTACATTTCAATAATCCATATAATAAAAATCTCTTAACAAAATCCCTTTTCAAAATGCCTTCACCCCAATATTATGTTTTTTTTTACAATTCCAAATTTTTTTTATTGACATTTTTTTTTTAACAAAATCATTTTTTTTTATTTTTTAGCCCAAAATTTTTACCTACTATTTTTTTGTAAAGAACACCGCACTTAAAGCACTGAAAAAAGGTTTCGGTAAAAATGTCTCAATTTTATATATGTTGTAGTCCTAAACATCTTTATTGAATTTGTGAAGAAAAATTGGGGGGGTCCACGGGTCGTTTCGGAGCTACGGTCACTCATAAGTGTACGTAAAAGGGGGCTTGCTATATGTGCACTACTTTTCAAATTGTCCTTATAATCAAAAAAAAGAGCATAATTTAAAACAAAAACAGCATGCATGCCTTAAATAGATATAGTTACTGCTATTAAGTTTAAAATATGGCAACTCTACAGGGTGAACAACTTTAAATGGTACGGAAAGTTGAATATTTATAAGATATTTTTAGTAATTTTGTTTGTCGGTATGCATTTTAGTTAAAAATTAATTTTAATACTGACCGGTATTGAATGGCATCTTTTAGAGTAGAATTTATTGCCGTGTCCTAGGGGGTCAAAAAACAAAATGTAAGGCAAACTTGTGTTTTTTAGATAAGGCACCCTGTAGCTTCACTTACCAATATGAGAGAGTTCTTTTTCCGATAAAATTATATACAAAACTTAATATTTAATTTTAGAAAAACTGCGAAAAATAATAAAATACAAAATATTTGCCCTTTTAAACGAATCTACTATGCTAATGGTTTAATAAATGAGTTATACAAGAGGAAAGTTCATAAGTTATATCATAATATTAGCTTTTAATAAAAATCAAGTACTTAGACCCTCTTATATACCTGCCACTGGTTTACTCTAGCTGTAGAGTTCTAAACAATACACCAATAAACATATATTCAGTTTGAATACATATGCTAATTTAGTTTTATTTTACGTTCTTTTTGTACTTAAGCAAAAACATAATATGTGAGAAGTGTCGCATGCTTATAATAGCTTACGCCAAGGCTTACGCCTTGAGTTACCTACGTTACAGTCGATATCGACCCCCACTAAGTTTTTTTTAATAGTTTAGCAGGTTACAACGATTTACAAGAAAACATTTCTTTAATGTTACGTACGCCAAAAAGTTGTATGATATTTTTCAGAATACCACTTTAATTTGTACAAAACTAGTAAAACTATCTTGACATGGTTTTTGCATCACCCTGAATTTAAAAAAAAAACAAGTCGTCAGTATTAAAATTAATTTTTAACTAAAATGCATACCGACAAACAAAATTACTAAAAATATCTTATAAATATTCAACTTTCCGTACCATTTAAAGTTGTTCACCCTGTAGAGTTGCCATATTTTAGACTTAATATCAGTAACTATATCTATTTAAGGCATGCATGCTGTTTTTTAAATTATGCTCTTTTTTTGATTATAAGGACAATTTGAAAAGTAGTGCACATATAGCAAGCCCCCTTTTACGTACACTTATGAGTGACCGTAGCTCCGAAACGACCCGTGGACCCCCCAATTTTTCTTCACAAATTCAATAAAGATGTTTAGGACTACAACATATATAAAATTGAAACTTTTTTACCGAAACCTTTTTTCAGTGCTTTAAGTGCGGTGTCCTTTAAAAACCATAATTTTGATTGACACTAACTCAATGACAAATCATTTCACCTGATGGGAAATATCATCCAACCTGTCACAAGGAATTTTATACTTCAAATGGCTTAAGCCCTATATTCATATTAGCAAAATTAGTTCATACTTTTAATATCATTTACTAAAATTTCTTTTTAATTCACATTTTTCTTTTTTATGTTACAAATAAAGGAACGCTGTTAATTTTACTTGAAATTCCAATCGGTTTTCTTTTAATTCAACCAACCTCTACTTACCATAATATTTTATGACAAATTAATTCTATCTTATAACAAATTTCATAACAATATGTTCCAAATATTCTTTTTTATTTCCCTTTCTGCAATATTTTCTTTTGTAGCTTTTGTTCTTTTTTTCTTAACATGTAATCCCTCAGTTTGTTATTCAACCAATTTATTGCACACCCTGATGAGATCTGCATGCGTTTGATTCAAATGACAAATTAGGAACTCTTTTCTTTTAGATATATTGTTTCTTTCTGTTCTTAACTACGTTTTTGTTACTACCCAGTTAGATACTTGATTTTTTTTCCATTCCTTATTAATTACCATGGTATCAAAAATCGTTTGCTTTTCGTTATTAATTTATCACTAATTGAAAAGTACTACAAGGTATTAATTGGTTTTTGGCTCATTATAGAATTACATCAAGGTTTTATTAATTTGCTTTCTTCATTTCTTCCCAATTCTTTCTCTCTATTTAAATCATTAGTATTAACAATCTCATTTTCTAGTTTTTTTTTGTTTAAATTTTAGGAACAGAAGAAGTGTTTATTTTTTTGATTCAGACCGACTTATCGGAGGTTTTTCATGAGATACGAGGTTTTAATTCTGATTAATTATTGTGCTTTAATTGTTTTCATTGTTGCTAAGGTTTAGTGTTTTTATTCAAGCATTTAAAGTAGTAAGTTAGACTTAGAGACCTTTTAGAGATTGTGGAATATTATAAAATTTAAATCTAAATGATACGGTCTTCACTAATCAAGGATTTTCAATTGTGGAACTGATAGTATTACATGTGGCTAAGGCCATTACACCAACTTTCTTGAAATGAAAAACAACAGCTATATTTTGAACACACAAAAAATAGGATATTGCAATTTTAGATTAGCTTTTAGTGTTTTTGTCTTTCAATAATTGAATAATAATAATAATTTATTATCTCTTTAGTCATTAATTTATAATTTTATAAAACTCGTCTGGAAGTAAAATTATAAACTAAAAACTTAAAATATAAACAACAAAACAAGGTATAGTTTATACATACCTGTAGTAATGAGATCCTATATAATTCTTGTATAGAGTAAAATGAGTTCTGAATTAAAAACAATTTCAACTTAAATTGAAAATTAGTTTTTCATTGTTTTTTTATTATTTGGGTAATATGTTGAATAAGCATCAAGTAAATGGAAAATGGCATGAAAATCCATTTTCTGTCCAGTAGTTAATATACATTTCATGTTTTCCAATAAGGAATGAATTCAAGTAGTATCATTATTCAGTGACTTATAAACCATAATGAGTTATAATTATAGTCTTTCTTAGCGTTAAGGAGTTAGTAAATCTAGTTCACAGTGCATTCAAATCTAAGGAAAGTGATGTTCAACTTGTGGGTAAATTAAAACTAAAAGTGTAATATATAATACAGCCCTATTTATAGAGCCTACAAATTTAAATACACATTTAACCGAAATAGAATGTGCATTAAAAGATGTATCCGAATAATATATCACTTATATCGCCAGTTTTTCTTTTAAGCGACTGGCTAGGCGTTACAAGTTCTGTAGTACTTTCCTGTTTTATATTCTACTAACACTAATTTTTAATTCATCTGCAACTCGTTCCTGTACCACTGATACTGGCAGTAAAGGTCCGTTGTTCTCTTTCTCTTTGGTGAAGTAATCTAACAAATTTAATACAAACCCAATTTTCTGCAGTTAAAGTTTTTCCAGGCATTTTCATTACAGTTGCTTTCAAGTAGGTAGGTACATCTAACTTTTGATAAGACACATTAATGACATTTAATAGGCATATGATGAGAAATTCAAGGAAACTACGACACTGATAATCAAGTACGAATCAAGAAAAAACATAAGTACCAGGAGTTCGTACGAAGACTAGTGAGATAAGATATATATGAAAAACAAACTTTTTTTAATACAAGTCCCATATACGAATGTCAATGAGGGAGATGGTATAATAGAAAAACTTCTTATATTATTTCAGTGACGACTCAAACACACTGAAAAGAACTATAATAATATACACGTGTGTTATTTACTTTATATTATCTCAAATGATACAATTAATGACGTTATAAATAATCAGTCTTAGATACTAACAAAATTACAATAATTTTGCAGTGTTTTTGAACTTTATTTTATTTTTTATAATTATCTGATTTTGTTAATTTAGATACCAAGTATCAGTATTAATTTATGTGATTTCTTTGATACAATTACCAAGAAACAATAGAATCTAATCTATTTGAGTTTGTATAAAAATAATACTTGAAAACCTACAAAAAGTTATGCTAAAGGGTATAAATAGGTTTGATTTGTATATTGTCTAAAATATAACAAAATGTTTTTTGCTAAATTACTTGTATTTGTTGCTCTATGCTTTACTTACAGTGCCGGTGCACCTAGGGCACAGGTAAGGTGTATTGTCCTTAATATTATAATTAATCATTTATTCTTTAATTGGGATTTTAGAACCTTTAGTTTTCAACAATATTGAAGAACTAGTCATCTTGGAGCCACCATCTTGAATTTATTAATTTTGAGAAAAAAATCTCCAACCCCAAAATTCCCCACATATTAGTTTTGAATGAAATCGGTCCAGAATCATAAATCTCGTCTGCCATATCTTGTATTTACAATTCAAAATTTTTTTCCTGCACATATACAACACCATAACGAACAACTTTTTTACGTTTTCAACAATAGTACAAATCGCTACAACCGTAACAAACAAACATCCATACAAAAAAGCAAACTCAACGAAAATATATGATGATATCGTCACCGCTAACAAAAATTACACTTTTTTAATACTACGTACGTTTCGATAAATATGTTGCCATCATCAGTAGTTGATGTTGCCATCATCAGTAGATGATGAATATATAATTTCTATTATAAAAAATTCGAATAAAACTTATATTAGATCAGAGTTTGAAATAAATTTAATGACTATAAAATTTATAGGTAGCACGATATTACAATAAGCAAGATTCTAAAAATTACACTACATAAATACAACGTTAAATTAATTTAAAATTGTCCTATAACTTCTTGACTTTTTCACATCTTTCTGTCGTATCTTCTTACGAATTTCCTATTTCTCTTGTCACCCTGTTTTAGTTCTTGTTCTAGCTCACTGCTCATCCTCTTATGCTATATATCCCTTTCACCTTTGTTATCTACCTTGTCTTCTGGTAGTATATTATTTTATTTTTTGTCTCGCCCCTTTTTTAGTACTTTATATGTCTTGGTTTATTTAATTTGTACTCTTTGTTTATTTCAAAATTATTTATTTCTTTTACCTCGCACTTTTCTTATGCAAAGTGGTTATCGGTGAAATTCCCTACATTTTTGATATATGTTGTACTTTTGACCATCCTGATTAAAAGGGTCCGTGGGCATAAGGTTCAATAATGGACAGTTTTTTTTTCTACTGGGCGTTGAATTTTAAAATTACATATTTTTACTATGCCATTATCAATATATTCGTAATCATTCATTATGTCTTTGTTGCCACATAAATGTTCACTTATATTTCAGTTATGCAATGGATTACGAATATTACCAAAATTGCAAAAAGCTACAGGGTGAGACAAGAGTAAAGCGGGTGCTATTTTGATGGTACCTGTATTTACTCTTCTAACACAAAGCAATATTTTTGTATAAACAACTATCATTTAAGAACAATCGAAAAAATTGTGCAAAATTGCATTATTTGATAATTTGAGTTTATCATCAACTCCTGATGATGCTAAGATAGTTAGCGAAACGTACGTAGAGTGTTTAAAATGTGTAGTTTTGGTTATTGGTGACGATGGTCTTCAAAATCACAAAATAATGGTCATGCACATTTCATTACTCTTGACTCACCATGTGACAGATTGTTCTAAAATGAAAGTTGTTTTTATATAGTATACAAAAATATTACTTTCAGTCAGGTTATCCATGTCTAAAATGTGGTAATATTCGTGATCCATTGCCTAACTGAAGTATAAGTGAACATAAATGTGGCAACAAAGAAATAATGAATGATTACGAATATATTGATAACGCCGTAGTACAAATATGTAATTTTAAAATTATACACCCCATAAAAAAACTGTCAATTATTGAAGCTTGTGTCCATGGACAATTTTGATTAAGATGATCAAAAATTTAGGGGTATTATCTTAATACATATGTTTTGCTTCATATTTCCATGGACATTGTTTGTATTGCTGGGTTTCCATTTTTGCGTCCGTGTTACCAATGGTTACTTCTAACAAGAATTATTAAACTGGCGACGTTTCTGCACAAATCCCATCTGCCATATTCAGGTATTGCTTATTTGAACTGCTCTTCTACTTCGTGTTACTCGGCAATGCCAAAACCCAGAAAAAGTTTATGTACTTAAAGTATATATGGCATATGTAAGGGGAAAGTGAAAAAATACAATAAATTGTCCATCAAACGTTAAAGTTCAACAAGCGTCGTAGCCAAGATGATGGAAATCTACCTTCAGTGTTTATTATTTTTTGAAAACAAAATTATGTCGCTACTAATTCATCAATTTGTTTTTGGAAAATGATATGTTCAATATTTGGAGAACAGCATACACTCAGACACCGTGATTGTATTCGACTGTAAGTGATAAGATTATTATCTCCTAGTGGATATTTAATATGTCCAAAAGAAGAGTTGATGTGCTCCTTCAGATTCACAAGATATCCTTGATTGTTACCAAATCGTAATATAATCACGAGTTATATTTGATAAGATAATATTATTAATAAAAAGTGAGGAAAAAAACGATGACATTAAATGACGGTATATAATAGCCTTTCATGTTATGATTACTTTACTAACAAAAGTAGAAAATAAAATATTTTCTTAAAATTGATTTCTAATACACTAATACTTTTATCATTATTGTTTTTATTATTAAAACTGTTATGGTCTTTGTTTCATTTTTATGTTATATTAATGTTCTTTTTTAGGAGCAAGTAAAGGTTACATTATATTTTGAAGGTCTTTGTCCTGGTTGTCATGAACTCATATCAAATTCACTTTACTCCGGCTACAAACAATTGGGAGATAACTTACTCTTCGATTTCGTACCATTGGGATGGTCTGAAGTAAGTTAAAACTAAATTTACTTTTGGAAAAATTTATAGTGGACTAATTATATATCTTGTTAATTTTTTAGAGTCAAGAAGTTGGCGGTAAATTGGAATGGACATGTCAACATGGACCTTTAGAATGTTATATTAACAAAATTAATGCATGTGCTATTAATTTGAATTCTACTCAATCTCAATTGGTAGAGTTTATTCACTGTCACATTGTCAAGTCTGTTGCCTCTAATAGTAATGAGCAACAGTTAGAGTTTGCCATGAGGGTATGTACTATTTTATTTATTATACATATCAATTACACATACTAATGAAACGAAAAAAATTGGATTCATATATAAATTTTACAAATTGCTTCGGAAATAATATGCAGAGATTTTATCATCATACATCTCAAACAATCTAAATAAATGCAAGTGTGCCTCAAGGCAATAACATGTGCCGAAATTTCTCACAGTAAACAAATATCAGAATATCGTCGGTTGAAAGCACATTTATTGTAACTCCAAATTTAACGTTTTGAGGATTTTGGTACCAATCAATTGGCATTTTTGCCTTTTTTATTATTCACCTGCAGATAAAAATAAGGACGTTCACATAGTTAAGTGGTTAAAGGTAAAATGGCTTCGAAATGAATGAGCCCTATACTATACAATATAAGTATAATTTGAGTCATTAAAATTTATTAAAAATTAACGTAGCCAAGTCCCAGATATATAGAAAACAAATCGACCTTTTATCCAAAATATAAGGAAAAAATACTAGTAACAGCATCTAAGAAAACATATTTAACGTTTCTCCTAAAGGAGAGGGTAATACCAGACACGTATTCAGGTTTTTTCGCGAGTCTTCCTTGTAGAAATAAAGAGAACGGTAAGAATAAGAAAAACGTAACTTACCTACATGATCTGATGAATATAGTGAATGAAGATCTTGTAGTATATTTTGATTTCCATAAATTGCTGGATTACCTAGCTACGTGGTTGTTACCAACTACTGTTCAAAAACTAAACCCAGGTAATTAGATATTTAATAATAATAATAATCATACTAAATTAAACAGTTGTTTTATATAAATTGTTTTATGCATTCGTGTACGGGTATAGTATAATTTTTATTCATACAAAATAATCTTAAATATACAGGGTGATTCTTTTAGAGGGCTAATTAGAGGTTTCTGGAAAAGTAGGCGGAATTAAAATCTGAAAATTTGAAATATGAAGTTTTCGGGGATGCTCAATCGATCTAAAATATTTAGAGCAACCAGCTACTTCCGGTTATACTTTATTATTTTAAATGGAACACCCCATATTATCTTACATTTTTAGATTTGCCCTGAGAAGCTGATTTCAAAAACCTATTACACTTATAATGTAAACTTATTAGTTTTGAAGTGACATTTTGCGGGATAAGTAGGCGCTTATTAGAGAGTCCTAGTATTATACAATTTTTTAAACTGTTGTCAAAATAAAAATCAAGTTAAAGTTCCTAAAGTCGCTTACATAGGTATTAAAAATCGTCTCGAAAATACAAAAAATCGTTCCAAAAGTAAAACAAAAATTCTAGCATATACCGCACAAACTCATGTTTTGGAATCTATATGTCTTGTCTGTCAGTGAAAACACTTTATTGGCATACTTTTTCGTCCTAAACATGAATCTGGAGTCAGATTTGAAATATCTTGATGTTACACACAAACACACAGAATTATAGATTCCAATACAAATCGTACCGAAAGTTTTACTTTCGGTACGATTTGTGTGAGTTGTACTTTCGCTCTAATAAATCAGCGAAAGTTCGATTTTAGTGACGGCTGCAGAAAAAGAAAACTATTACATATCATTATCACTGTGAAAAACACCATATATAAATCATTAAATGTATATATAATTAACTGATTTCTCTTTATTAGTAATTTATTTATTTTTAACTGTTTTAGTGTGCTGCAGATAACAATCTTTCTTATGACGATATTAACAGCTGCGTAAGCTCTGATGTAGTCAATACACTTTTGCTAGGATATGCAGCCAGACAAGATAGTTTAGACCCAGAAATGCCGTATGTTCCATATCTTCTTTTTAATGATGTTTTTAATGAAAGTGACGAGGATGATGCTACAGTGGATTTTGCTAAAGTGGCTTGCAAGTACTTTAAAGAAAAACCTGCTGCATGTTCAAACCTGTTGGATGAAATAAAGCCAGCGTACGTTGAGAAATGTTAAGTCCAAAATAGACTAATATTTTGATTAAAATACATGTATATACCTATTATACAATTTTTTTGATCATGTCACACACCTAAAATATTTCTATGACTTCACAACTCGCGATTCGCATATTGTTATACCTTTACCATGAAAAATAGTAGCTTTTCCTCTTATGTCTTTTTCACAAAAAATAATATGGATAACAATTAATTTGAAGAAAGATTAAAAAAATCTAAATACTAAATTTTAAAAATCATTTATTCCATTCACTAAACCACTCTTCATCTTCAACATATATTATTAGCTTTGCCCAGTGAACTTGAATCAATTTATCTGTACAATTGGCCCAAACTGCATGTATTACCTCTTTTAGAGCATCGTTTTAAAGTCTGTTACCTTCGTTGTTCCTCCTTCCATTTCTTCCAATATGACAATCATAGTATTGGTTACAGATTCAAACAGAGCACCTTACTGACATTGATATGGAGGCAGTTTCAGTAGCAATACCGGATTCCAATGTTCCTGCAGTAGTTCATAAAGCTTTAGTAATTTATTCATGAAACAGCAATTCAACAGCTCTATTTTAAAAACGTCTTTGTCAAAACATATTCTACTGTGTAACCGTCCATGATAATTAATGATGATTCCTCCATAAAGTAATTTTTCAAAACATTCGTTTTCTATAGAATCAAGGTATTCTGCACTCTTCGATAGTGTAGGGGAGAGTCTGTAACATTAACCACCATTTGCCAAATTTCCCAACATGATTCCTTGACACCAAATGAAACAAACATCAGATAGCACAGTTTGTGATATCAAAAAACGTAAAGAAATTATCAGTATCATTAATACGAAATTAGCAAAAACATCGTCACTGTACCAACAAGAATGGTACACTAGACATATAAGCCACCGCTTTTTATTTGTAAAGCTACCAAAGTTAAAGCCTAACACACATTAATTTGAGATAAATCTATGGCAAATGTAAACAAATTGATGTTCTAGAAGTTTCATTAACTTTTGCTGGATTGGATAAATGAATCACAATGTCAAGGATTGAAATTTGTACTCTGACATCTCAAAAAACTCACTTTGAATGCATTAGTGTCCGGCAGAACTTCTGTTACTCGGTCAACATTATATTTTACTCTGACTTTCATCAGAATCTCTTTCTTAAAATTGTTTTTTAACTCTCTTCATTCTTGCTCGCACAGTCTCCTATTTTCTTTTTCGCCACTAGAGGTTTCTTCAGGCTGACCTTTTTCTTTAGAGTTCCAGTTCTTCGAGTCTTATAAACCGGTATACTAATTAAAATATGTAGTATTATTTTTTCTCTATCGTTTTTTATTAGCAGTAGGATATGGTTTCATAACATTAGAAATAATTAATTTTTTCTCGGGATTTTCTACGAATTTAAACCAGATGTAAGATTAGGCAACGATCGACATGATACTTCCGAGTGTTTAAAGTGTAATTCTTTTCCTGGATTATTCAGTAACTGATTCTACAACAGAACCATAAATACGTCTGTGTAATGGCTACAGTTTATAGTGTGTGTATGGTGGGAGACTAATAAGATATTATTTGTCCTAGCCTTTTTTATGGTTGTCCATTATCAATAAAATTTGGATTCACGAGTTGTTTTAGCATAACGTATAAAATAAATGAGCTATTAAACATATATTTCGTTTGTAGCCAAACCTGAAGGTGACGCCGCTCCAATATTTCCATGAAGCGCAATTTTGATCGTATGATCTCTGAAATATTTCCTAGGAAACACCAAGAGTGGACGTATACTATTTCCAAAAGCATTTATACAGCCACCGTTCACGTTACTTATCCCACTTGTTTCTGCCCCTTTGTAGTTAAAACTTGTCCTGTCTATTGGACGGTGGTAAGAGCTATTTAATCGACATTATAAATTTGATCAGGTCACAAATTATTTCTACTACAGGTTTATTGAAACATAAAGATGTTGCTCATGCAGATCATAGTGACAACTCTCTATGCTTTTTCATGAAGCCATTGTCTTTTTACAGTAAAATTTTCATTCCATGATTTGAGATCTTTTTTCCATTGGCCACTGCTAAATCAAACGCCAGTTTTCGTGCCATTTTGGGATTTAGCCCTTGATAAGGTTTGCCCAATGTCTGTACTTTTGTAGTAAATATTATGTTTCCACAATAGTTAGGTTCAGTTTGGGACCTCCTTCTAAGATTTGAGAAGTCCAATCGATAGTATCTTCTTTATCTTGACACTTTCTCAAAAACGCCTTAGAGTCGTGCGATGGATAGTATATGTCAGGGTTGCTGCCTTTGCGGATATTCCATTCACCATTTAACTTCAAATTGCTTTTGAAGAAGTTTACCTATCACGACAAAGGCATTTCGTCTTATTACGATTTGGAATAAATGCTTGAATCGATTATGAAATTGTTCCAGAACATGACCTCTTCAATAAAGAATAGTGGCCACATCACGTCTCCTGGTAAAGCAGTGACTGTTCCGTTATTTACCCATGGCCGCTGTACCAAAAAGGACGAATTTTAAGAAAATTACCCTAAAAATATTATACATATAATTCATTAAATCCAAGAGGTTATCCATATCTCAAATGTGGTCAAATTTTTCAATAGAATAAAACTGCAAGTCATGTACCACAATATAGTGAGAGCAGTTGCTCTAATAATAATAAGAATAAATTGTAATAAAAAATGTAATATTAATAATGTTGGTTTGCTAATAAATGGATGAGTAAATAGCCCTTACAGTTCACTTAAATAATTTTATTTATTTGTGGTAACATATTAAATCCTTATACTCTGTATTAAGGTTGGTCCTTCGTCAATTAGACGGCGTTAACACGCTGTCTGCCGTAGTAAATTATTCCAAACTTATATCGATTCTTAATCATATATTTGTTCACATCTGCTTTAAATTCTAAACAGCGCCATCTTACAAAATTCTAGTAAGTTCTATTGAACGCAACAGGTGGTAGAGCTCGATTATTTTGAGATGAGTACATTTAGCTATAGCCACGCCCCAGTTGGCGCAGCACCATAAACTTTGTGGACCTTATTTTATGGCGCTAAGTTCAAATCTGCTGCGGTAGGGGTATCTGATATTTTAGCAGTGGCGTGTGTACATTAATAAAATATTTTAAATCGAAAGTACTTTAAAATAACAAGTAGCATTTAAAATTTTAACTATTTGTTAGTTAAGTTGATGTTGAACTTTAAAGTAATAAAACAACCAAAAGTTTAAATAAACAATTTAAAATTTTATAATTTTAACCATTTTCATCACTATCATCATTTGAGAAATCCGAAAGGTCGGAATCCCACTCATCGGATGACCCCGTATTTACGCAAAATATGAGGGAATCTGTATATTCATCCATCAGATGTTCTTTTTGAATATATGCATTATCATTTTTTGCTGAATGGTCTACCACGTTTGCCCATTCCTCCGACGTTATACTTTGAAATTTTTTTCTTGCCAACTCTTCAACATCATCCAACTTGAATGTTGTATTATGTTGACCCACCCAATTTTTTACCGTGGCCCATATTTTTTCTATGGTATTTTGTTCAGTTTTATATGGAGGCAACCGTAATACTTTTTGACCATTTTATTCGAGAAGATTATCTAAAAGAAAATTCGGTGGGGATCTGTGAGCTTTGATTAATGTGTAGAATTCTGGATTGGTCATTTTAGCATCATGCGGAATATGGTTTTTACTGAGCCAGTATATCAAATATGCCTTTAACGCCTGAGTGGTAATCGATTTTTCAGATTTAGCATTATCGATTACAAGTATAGCCCTTGGAGGAAGATTTGGTATTAACTGCCTTCTAACCCATTGCGAAAAATTATTCCAGTTCATTTCATCATGATAATCTTCTTTTTTTCCCGAAAAAAGTAAAATAATATATATCTATTACACAAATGTATTTTTTATTTATATTATACATAAAATATTTCTTTAATTAAGCAAAAATTCGGGATGTACGGTTTCGTCTGATATTATTATTTATATTTAAATGTACTTACCAAAATGAATTGAATTAATGTTTATATAGACACAAAAACACAAAAAAACTCAAAATAGCTAAATAAATGCAAAAAGTACAAATAAGTAACACTACGCTACTGAATCCAAATTTCATGAGCGACAGGTCACTCTGACCACGTTTAAAGCTGTCTGACCACGCCTACAAACTCAAATTGGTTTCTGCACATTATGACGAAATGTACTCATCTCAAAATAATCGAGCTCTACTCCCTAATCAGTGGATACACCAGGGTTTTTAGACATCTTACTGTCAACGAAAACTAACCTTTCAACGAGTACATTTTTATTACCTGATACAGGTAAACCACGGCATGCAATCCATCATTTCAAGTCCCGGACAAGATGGTCTTGAACTTTGGCAAATTTCAATTTTTCTCCAGGTACATCATCATCCGTTAATTCCATTTTTTTAAGTACGTTTAACGTTACGGTCAATAGGGAAATCAAAACATGTGTACGGTTGTTATGTTAAGCCGCGTACAGACATAGAACAAAACATCGTAACGTAACACGTTTGCGTAACAAAAGTGGACGGTACATCGTAACTCTGCAACATCGCAACATCAAGGCGTCCCATCAGTTGTCGTTTTTTCAGCGTCACTTAAAAGAAATGATATAGTCGTTGGAATCGATATTTGAGATTGACTTATTCATATTTTACGAGGGTTTATGAGGGTTTTAATGCTTTATAGGCAACTGTTACAAATCTTTTAAAGAAATGGTACCTCATTTATAATTTTAATATAGACCGTACTTGAATAATAGTGCATCGTAGGATGCACTTTGATGTATCGCTTATTACTACCTCCAGTATTATTGTGGTATGACTTAAGAGTTTCATTATTCGTAGTTCATTAATTGGTGTTAATTTTTATTAAAATAAAACAAAGATAGATACGAACAGGTGTATTACAATTTATGCCCGTATTTATAGTCGGTACTCAAGACGCTGCTGATGCTTGAGGTCGAGTCTGCCATGGCTCAAGCATACGCAGACTCGACCTTAAGCATCGTTACGGACTTGAGCACCGACTATAAATACGGGCATTAGTATAAAAAACACAAAAATTTGTAAACTACATAACATAATACAAATGAATAATTTGTAATTTTATACAGTAATTTAAATAAATGTACTACATAACTCAATATTAATATGGGCACATATTTACAAAAAAAAGATAGTTATAATGGAGTAAAAACATAGACGTTTAATAAATCGATTTCTGAAGTGCTAATGATTTGGTCCTAATTCTTTATAATCAAACTAATACCTAAAAAGTCTTAATTTTGTCAATTATTTATATTTTTGTTTCTTAATAATTATTTATATTTAAAATATGATATTGTAAATAAATAAAATGCCTCCTCATTTACTTGAGAAAAACAAAACCATTGTTATGTACATCATTTTAATGGTAAAAAAATTGAGTTTTAGCTAAAAAACTATATTTGCTAAAAAGTAATTCGTTTTAATTACTTTATAAATCGACCCTAATTTTTAGAAAACTAAAATTACAGTTTTTTTGTTGGAAAATAATAGAACAGTTAAGTATAGGTCAATACCTATTATTTTAAAAACAAAATTTGTAATACGGGCCAGAGAGATGTCTAATTTTGGACAGAGGTTGAATTTATGGCCATAATCATAAACCATTGTTAAATATGGTTAAGGGTAGGTACTTTATTATAGTTGACCTTTATAATGAATCTCAAATACCGATTCCAACGACTATACGGGCCGACGTTGTGGCATTTGTTTGCAAGTCTGGATGAAAATGCGTAATAAGAGCGCGCCGCATTTATTTTTGTTTCATTTAGTTTGACAACATCGATATGAAGTGGTCAGAAGGAAAAAATGAAACGGCGGAATGTTCTGCTTTTAAGTTACACGACGGTGTTTTGTTACTTAATAAATTAGGAGCATCGAACACCGATGCGTAACAAAAAACTGTTGCGAAACGATGTTTTGTTCTATATCTGTACGCGGCTTTGACTCAGATGATCTATTGAGAAAAAGGCAACTATCTAACTTTCAAAACTTAGAAGATACTATCAAGTGGCCACTGTGCCAAACTTCTTCAATATGAATATTTTAAAAAGATCCACGTTTCATCTAAGAAAATTGGATTTTTCATAATTGGATATACGTTTTCAGGAAATTTTCAAGCCTTGTGTTGTCGAGATTATTTTATTTATGGTTATTTTCGCGGAGTTACTTGTGGAGTTTTTAAATTTTAATATTTATTAATCAGCATGTAGTGAAAGAATATGAACAAATTGAATAAAAAAAATTCTGTTGTATTTAGCAAATCTTCCGTGTAAAAAATCAAAGTGTGAACTTTAAAAATGAAAAGTTTTTATTTGATAAGTAGTTCATTCTTGTGTTATTACTAAAACTAAAAAGCATTATTTGAAAAATAAACCAGTGTTTATACAAATCGTATTTTATTTTTAATGTTTCTGTGTCTATTTCGAAACGTTAAAAATAAAATACGATTTATATAAACACTGGTTTATTTTCCAATTAATACTTTTTAATAAAAATATTATTAGAGTTATTTGTTTGTACAAGATCTTTTGTATTTGATTACCCAATAATCTACATGTGGAATTTGTCAATTATAATTATTAATATAATAGATAATCAAGTTTGATAACAAAAATTGTAAATTATCGTAATCATCTCCAAAATTTCAGATTTGTTCAAAATTTACATATTACAATAAAGAATATGAAGGAATACCAAACAGACCCCTATAGGTACTCACTCTTACATTTATTTAATCTGCATATAATTGAATTTATTATTTATAATAATTGATATCGTAGAAATTAACATTTATTTACTGCTGTAAGATGGATGGCGGGAAAATTATTGGCTCCATTATAAAGCAATAATAAAATATTAGTGTATAATGATGATTAAAGAATGTAATTGAAATCGTTATTAGAGTTTTCGAAGAAAAAAACTTATAAGGTGGCAATCGATTTAGCATCGTTAAAACCCAAAAAACGATATTAATCTTTCACCCATTTTTACTTTCCCGCTACTTATACCATATATACTGTAATATATAAAGTATATCCCTATATAAAAATTTCATTTCATAGCATTGTAAACATTTTATTAAACTGTCTATACTAACTGTTCTATGCATTTATCTTTCTGTGCTACATATAAAAAATGTTTCAAATCAAACTATCAATAACATGATACATTCCTATCATACTCGAAGAGGTGGTGAACTTCATACACCCTTCTCAAGATTTTCAGTGGGCCAGAACTCTCCAAATTATCAAGTAACCATATATAATAATAATTTATTTATTTATTTACAGCTTTTTACGTGTACAGCATAATTAATTTTACTTCACATTGTTAGAATTCTAGGCAATATAGAAAACTTCAAGAAATTCAGATTCATGTTGATTCGGTTTCTTCCCGGTAAGGCCTTCTATTCTGTACAAGAATTTTTATTATGTTGGTCTCATAATTTTTAAAATTTGTGTTTATACCTATGTCTAATATATATTTAATTTCTTTTTATATATTTAATTGCTGTATAAAATCTCTATATTTTTAAGCATGAATCTGTTTTTGCGTGGATGCGTATGGTGATACTGTGTGAAAGCGAATGCATGAAATCTGACTAGTTTGATAAGTTTTTTTAAGTCTGTAAAAAACATAAATAGAAAATACTTTATTGACGAATAAAAGTCTGCTTCTACTTCTATATGATTATAAAAATTTGAATTTGAATTTCACCCTGAATTTTAAAAACAAGTCACAGGATTTAAGTGGGCCTATGGACATATTTGGTCAAATATCATAATTATGATATTCAACGGACAGCCATTTTGCATAAAAATTAAAAAAAGTGAAAATCGGCAATATTTTTACCATAATTTCGAGTTTTCGAAAATTTAAAGTTACGAAAATAAGTGTCTATATAAGTATATACCTCATATATTACAGAAATATGGAATAAGTAGCGGGAAAGTAAAAATAGGTCAAAGATTAATATCATTCTTGGGGTTTTTAACGATGCTGAATCGATTGCCGTTGTCCGTTTGTCTCTATCTCTCACCATTCTCGACTTAAATCAGGCTAACAGACGGGCGGACGGACAAAACCGTATTATAAGAGTTTTTTTTCTTCGAAAACTCTAAAAGCAGGGAGGGAATGTTTTAGATACTAATTAACAAAACAAAACAAGCAGATGTACTAACAAGAGATGAAGATATTGAACCTATCTCTCGCCGTTCTAGTGTTGAATCGGGCTAACAGACGGACGGACAAAACCGTTTTATAAGTTTTTTTATTCGAAAACTCTAAAAGATGATGAAGCGGGGAAGTTAATTAAGCTGACTACTGGTCTAATTGGAATATTAGATTTATGAATTTTGCGGCGTCCGTATAAAATTGAAGTTTTAGGAGTCACAACGAGAAGGAACATGAGTTAAAGTGAGATAAACTGTTTTATATGGATTTAAGTGGAATTGGAGAGTAGTAAGGTCAAAGAATTTTGTAAGATGAAAGCTTTAATTTTATTCAAGTAGTCGGGTTTATCTAGAAGGACTAAGAATTAGATTATCATTGGTGATTGTGTAACGGAGGAGGGTTTGAGTTATGCTAGAAAACGGTATAAATAGGTATGTATAAATTTCATTATCCACTAAAATATAAAAAAATGTTTGTTGCTAAATTACTTTTACTTGCAGCTATAAGCTTTGCTTACAGTGCCGGGGCAACTGCGCCAGAGGTAGGTGTATTTGTCTTTAATATTATAATTAATAATTTATTTCTCGTTTTTTTTTTTAGTTAATTAATTCAATAAAAAAAGATTAAATGTAACCTCCACATATGATTGTGTTTAGATATAGATAAATGGTTAAATTATTTTCATCATTTTTTTAAACGTTTGAATAGGAATTCCATTTTATTTTATATCCAGCGGAGTAGAATGTCAATTAAATTTAATCATTCTTCAACTTATGACTGGAGGTTGAAATAAAACTATACTTCCGTTTATTTTAAAATTGTTCTCCATATGAAAGTTATTTGGTTATTTTTAAAAGATCGACGACTGAAACTCTTGAAAACACAAATATTAAATTAAAGTAAAAAACAAATTAAACGAAAAATCTAAATTTGAAAAAAAAAATAAAATAGGAAGAACTCAAATTTTAAAGGAATACTTAATTTTGAAACTTAAACATTTTATTTTGGAGTTTTTGATGTTTTCCGGGATTGGGCCGTGTGAATTTCGAGATGGATATTGAAACAAGCACACAGTATATCAACCATACTAGAGACGAAACCCTCAAACATCTACAGTACAATTCCATTATCAGTATTCTACCAGCTAACAAAGACAATTCCATTGTAATCTTATCAATAAAACCAAATAGAAAATCTCCTATAAATGCATAAACCAAATGTACATTTCCGTTCCATACCGTGTTCTAAGCTCAAAATACTCTTCCAAATGATATCTAGTCAGCGTTAATATCTCTCATTATTTTAACAAATACGTCTTGTAGTTTGGTCTCCTGTAATTGTTTACAGCTTCATGGAAGCATTCGAAACCACAGTGATAGAATTCATCGATTTCGCCCTCAGTCTGGTTGATATATACGTTGATGATACTTTCATTATTTGGCCCTATGGCTATCAAGCCCTTTCCAATTTTTTGGATCATATCAAGAATCTACATCATGAAAACGACAAATATCTACTATTTTCATTTCTTAATAACCCGTGAACCAAGTCTGAATCTTTTTACATACCAGATACCTCTAGGTTTTCTCATACCACCACAGACTCTAATAATATTTTCCTGATTTTCAATGGTTGCAATAAACCAATTATCGAAAAAAAAAGATCATCTACCGTATCATCTAATCTAATCTTAATAAACTTTGTATTATTAGTATTAACAAAATATACTCAAGTCAACTTGTTGACAAGATTTATCTTATTCTGAGTGTTTCTTTTTAATAAGATGGTTTTTACCAACTATACTTGACTGTAACATAACATTTTATTTTATTATATTATTTTCCACTAGTTATATCTCGCTGCAGACACAATGTATTCAAAAGACGACACAATGTATTCAAAAGACGAGTTGAATGTATTATTATTTGCGTTTGACGAGCGAGATCCTTGTTTATTAATCGTAATCACGAGTTATATTTGACAAGAGAATATAATTTTAAAAAAATGATTGAGAAATAAAGAAGAAATAGTAACCTGTTTCCATTTAAGATTGGCGTCTAAATTAAAACCAATGTATTTTGCTGTTTCTTTACGACGAACTATTTTATTAATCATTATGATTTATTTTTCTCTGTGTGTTATGTTGAGATACATAAGTTTACTTTCATTTAGTTTTATTCGCCATCGTCTTGGAAATTCGCTGTTGTTTCCGGTTGCAAATATTGTCTGCAACCAAAATGCCTCATGTATAAAACAGATAAAGCACTGGTCCTAATACGTTGCCTTGGAGCACTCCTTTATTTTTGGTTTTAAGGTCTGAATATTAATTTTCTTGCTTAAGTCTAAAAATACGTTAAGCAACGTATGATTCTAGGAGGTTTTCAATTTTATAAATAGACCTTCTGCCAGTCTTTGTAAAATGCTGAGGCCACATCCAGAAAAATGGCTGTTATATTTTTTTCAGGCGTTTTCTATGACATCGTTTATATCATGAACTTGATCAATCGTTGCATGTTTGTTACAAAATCCAAAAAACAATTTTTCAAACTATTTACATAGCACTGGTAGCAGTGAGATGGGCCAATTTGATTTTACATTTTGGTATCATTACCACTTCTGCTGTTTTCCCTAGAACCCGTTTTAATCTAAATGTGTGATTTTAACAATGTCATTTCTTGACATTTGTTTCAATATTTCCCCTGAAATAAGATTGAATCCTGGGTCTTTTTTGGGTTTGATATTTTCTTTATCTACTTCTATGTGTTTAACTATTTACTTGCAATATTCCTGGTTGGTTTATTTAGTTCCTCGATTGGTTGGAAGATATTTTCTGGAGATGTGGCAAATAGATTAGCCTTTTGATTGTTTTCTCTGGGACAGGCGCCATTTTCTTCTCGTACGAGAGGAGTTGGTTTCATTAGTCTGTTCAACCTTTCTATAGTTTTTCAAATTAAGTATTTTTTATTTGGTCATCAGTTAGTTCATTTTTGAGTTGTTTATTTTTTTGTTTTGTTCTAAAACTGTGCCACTCGCTTCTGGCTTTTCTTTTTTCTTTCACCAAGTTCCTTCTATTTCTTTTGGGACAGTTAATTCCAATTGTTTTCCTTTTGAATACCATGCTGTATTTTGAATGTATATCTTATATAATAGTATCAGGAAAGTAAAAATGCTGTATAAACTGTTTGGCTTACTTATAGTCTTCTCAGGTCTTAAGATTTAAATTTCGCTATTAGCTTTATTTACAGTATCTATTAGTTAAAAATGTTCCGGTATGGGTTCCATTTTGTATTACTTATATCAATATTCTTTTTTAGCGGCAAGTAGTAATAACAGTATTTTTTGAAGGACTTTCTCCTGCTTCTCAGAAATTCATAACTGGAACACTCTATTCCGCCTATAAACAATTGGGAGATAACTTAATCTTTGCATTTATGCCTTTAGGGCGGTCTCAGGTAAGTTGAAAATAAAATATGAAATACTTTTCACAAAATCAATTATTTTGTTTATTTTTTAGCATCAAGAAGTCAATGGTAAATTGGAATGGACATGTGAAAATGGACCTTTAGAATGTTACATTAGCAAAATAAATGCATGTGCTATTAATTTGAAATCTACTAATTCTCAATTGGTAGAATTTATTAACTGTCATACTGCCAATACTGATGCCTCTAATACTAATGACCAACAGGCAAATTTTGCCAAACAGGTACGTACTATTTTTTCTATTATACAGATTGTTTATGCACACTTTAATGAAAAGCAACAAAAAACCTATTTACAAAATATATAACTGATACAAAAAAATTAAGGAAGCCAATAAAGATATAATTCTCAAAAAAGTTTATTATAGCCTGCAGGAATATTAAGATTTTAATTTTTTTATATATAGATTTTGATGATACATTCCTCGACAATAAACCATATATCTATTTATATATTTATTTTACAAAATGCCATATTTAGTCATGTAATTTATTTTCGTGTTCTTTGTCTTCAGTCTTGTTCTGTTTAATTTACTACTTTTTACCCTGACTTTACTTTTCTATTATTAATTTATTTTTTACTAAATTATAATTATGTATGTTGATAAATTTTAATCTTTTTTAGTGCGCTGTAGATAACAAACTTTCCTTTGACGATATTAATAGCTGCGTTAACTCTGATGTATCCGATAAACTTATGCTATACTATGCAGCCCAAGTAGATAAATTTGACCCAGAGTTGCCATCCTACCCATATGTATTTTTTGACGGTATAACTAATGAAATTGACGAGGAATTAGCTTTAGACAATTTGGCTAAAGTAGCATGCTGGTACTTTTATAATTTAAAACCTGAAGAATGCAAAAACGTACATATGAATTGAAGCCAGTATAAAATAAGAAATGTTAGTCGAAAATAAACTAATATTTGAATAAAATAAATGTATATATGTAAATCTTTGTTATTGTTTTTCCTTAAAAATATTTCTACGACTTCATCAACGCTTATAATGTTGATTTTGTGATTCACTTTACCACGAAAAATATTAATTATTAAATCAATGACTAAACATCACAAAAACTATAAAAAATACTGTATTTTGCTTGGATAGCTGACTTCAGAAATTTCTTTCTTGAATCCGAACTTTTTCTCTTTAAACAAAGAAGATATTTTCACTAGTAATCTCCCTAGAGCTTGAATTATTACCGGAAATTTTTTTCGATTTTTTGAAAATTATCCGGAGTTTCCGGTTATTGATTCAAGATCGTGGGGGATTCGGTAAGAAAATTTCACACCTAAAAAATTTAAAAGTAATTAATTATTTATTTGATATTAAGATTAGAAGGAAAGACTAGTTTTGGTCTAGTTAGTCATGAGTGTTTGTTGGTATGTTAAAAGTTAAGTAGTAATTGTTTAATTTTGATTTGCACAAAAAGTAAACAAAAAGTCTTATATGAATCAAGCCCATTACAAGTGTCATTATTTTGACATAAAAATTTCCACTTATTAATTTCGTCCAGGGTACCCTGGAGGATGAAAATTTCCGGAAATTTTTTGGGTTACCATGGTAACCAAACAAAAAAATAGACTCTGATTGGCTTAAAAATGGCGGTGTGAAATTTTCTGTGAAATAAAATTTCACACATCCTGAATAATATTCCAAAATCAGAAAGAAAATGATATATAATGGTACTTTCATTAAGATATCTTGCAAACATACCTTAACTTATATTATAGACTATCTCAGTCACACATACTTTTACACGTTCACTTTCCTTCAACAAAATGTTTTAAAATTTAAAAAAAAAATTATAATTCCGGAGTATTTAACTCATTTAAAAATTGAAAATTCGACAATTCAATTTTTATTTGATTTAAATTGAGAAATATTCTCTTCGTATTTAACTTTTTACGTGTGTTTGTAGGCCCACATTTCAAGAACCTTGAAATTCGATAATAGATCAGCATGTTAATAACATTCAACAAAAAAGAACAAATACTCAGAACTGATAACGACTTACTTATAGGGATTATTAGTGTTACCAGGGCTTTGCTGTTTGTGGACAAATCTTCATTTAAATGTTAGGGGTGTAAAAAATAAAGACATGTAACTTGTGCTAATACAACATCAATAAAAGTTAGATGTTTGCTGCTGTCATCAGATACCTGAAAGCAATTTCTTTTTATGTTCATGAGTTTACAAGATGACTTTGTCAAATTCAGGACGTCAAATGAAATAGCGTTGTACGATAAAAATAAGGAAATTCCGGAACTTAAAAAAAGTGGCTAGTCTAAAAAATCAAAAACAGTATATAGTTGTGGAGAAACAATTAAACGAAAATTATCCAAGAACATAAGAAGCTAATAATTTAATTATATTTAACATTGATAAATCTGGCCGACTGAGAACAAAAATAAAATTGATAACAAATCCATAAGGTTATCCATATCTCAAATGTGGTCCAGTGTTCAATAATAAAATAAAAAATTAATATTATTTCATATCAATATTAATTTTCTTAAGTTCCACAATTAACCATTCGATCTACTTCCTTTTTTTCCCAAATGTCACTCCTTCCCTATTACTTAAAAACACATCCTTAGCATTAAACCGACTATTTACATCATTATGTTAATTTTTTTAAATTTCCAAATGTTTTCAACCAATTTATGACTTGTAAGCCGGAACTCGTTCCCTCATTTTGATAATTATATTTTATGTGGTACATGAGTTAAGAGTTTTATTTCATTTATTAAAATTGATAATGATCTGAAACAAAGTCAAGATCAGTTAAGACGGCAGCCCATCATTTTCGTAACAAAAACTATTCATTAACTAAATGTTCGATAGATGGCGATTAGATGTACTTTCTGCGTAAAAATTTAAATGTTTATTATCCTCCAATAACACTTGCATAGTTGCCAGATGTTACGACCGTCGGGTTTTAATTTTGAGTAAAATTTGAATTTTAGTGACATCAGGTAGAAGATTTTTATGACACCATTAAATTCGAATGGGGAAAAACTGCTGACCTATAATCCGATATATAAATATAAACTGGCCTATGAAGGTTAGGTATATTTTAATAAGTATTATTTCCTCGTGAATCACTTATACAGGGGCGTGTTACTTCTTTACAAAAAAGCTATTTTTTTCCTTAACAATCTGTCAATTATTTATGAAATATTTTTGCGAGTGTTCTATAAAGATATATAACGTTCTACAAGTTAAGATTTTCAAGATTATTTAAATAATAAATTCACCACTTTTAGATTTTGTCAAAAGCTTACCAAATATAATAAATATTTTCCTGCAATTATCGAAAATGTATTTAAAAAATATTTAAAAATGGAAAAATGGAACTAATTCTAGAAAGGAACTCTGGAATACTACAACGCTCTAAATACAGGGTGGCGCAAATTTAGTTGAACACAATTTTGATTTCGTAAACCTAGATACGAAGTTAGTTAAATGGGAAAAGATGCGTATTTACAAGACAAATTAATTTTTTTTTCACAATTAAAAGATCAGGTCCTATTCCGAGATATTTGGGAGAAACCAAAACTGACGATTTTCGTTTTATTTAATTAACACCATAATGTTTTTCTCTATCCAACTATAATATTTTGCATTAAAATCAAAATATTTTTAATAACTGTCATTTAGGAATGAGTTTATTAGTTTTTTGTGACACCTAAACAATAAAATAAATATTTTTATCTGAATTACATTTGATAAAGGTCCTACTTCAGTCCCCTAACCTTGAGATCATTCATGAAATAAAAAAGTAAAAAAAGAACTACGAAAATACCTACACCATTAACCGACCACCAGTAGTAAAGAAAATTTATCGAAATCATGAGTCTATCCTCGTGTTAATTTTCGATAGGTATTATTCTAAAATAGAAATTTTAGCAGCATTTTCAAAATATTGCAACAAAGACATACATTTTCTATTAAAATATCGAATTTCCTTTTTTCTTCTACTTAAAAATATGACGGCAACAGTACGTTACGTAGACATGAATTATATACCCCGAAATAAATATTTTGCAGGTGGCGCCATCTATAAAAACGTGAACTCTAAAATTGCTAGAATAACAGGTCTCTGATGCATTTTTGGTGATGTTCTATGGTTGAAATTATAAATTTTTGAACATATAAGACTTGAAAAGCAAAATATAAATTATCTCTTATGTACCGTCTCTAATCGGAATCTAGTTCCTGAAATAGTTTTTATAGCGATTTTTGATGCTTTTGTGTAAGTTAAATTTTCACAATTTCATTGTTTTTTCCATTTTCGAAATTTTGCTAACGCTGCCTTAAAGTGTTTTTTTCAAATAGAATGAAAAGGGAGCTCGAGGAGGAATTATTATTATTAATTTGTGAAATATAGATAAAACGTTTTTACGATATAATAATAATACACGATGTCACAGAATAAATATTCCTAATTTTCAGAAACGAAAGAAGACACTTAAATAAACAGTTTTTGTTCATAAACTTCTAGGTTTCAAGACAAACTAGAATTATTTAAAAACAATCTCAATTACAACTTTAAAGAGTAGTTACTTACTCAATCCTCTACACACGACCATTTAACTATGCATTTTTCTCGATACTGAAGAATTTCCGGACACTAGTTTATAAATAAAAAAAGTTTATTACTGACAATTATTAATAGTCATTCTGTGACACTCTGTATAACTATTTGTGTTCAAGCTACCAAGTATTGATCAAACTTTATCATATTATAAATTACTGTCTTAGTGTTTGTATCCAAAATACCAAATAAGAAAAAATTATTGTAATTACTTCTAAGACAAGGAAAAATATAAATGTTGATAAAAAATTTTTGGAAATAAAAATAAAAAAAGGTTATTTATTAAACAACTAAACGCATAAAAGGTAAAGTTAAAAAACTATCTTTTTAAATAATCAAATGTAAGTAAAATATTTTTTAATTTCAGTTTTAACTAAAAATTAATATACAATGATTATTTGCCTCGGACCTGTTGGATCTGGCAAAACGTTACTGTTGAAAAGTCTTCAAAATAGTGGAAGTATTGACAATACTACAACAGCGGTACCCACAACTGGTACAGATATCTTTAATCTTAGAATTGAAGAAAAAAATTACCAAATTCGAGAACTTGGAGGTACAATGGCTCCAATGTGGCCCAAATATTTTGCAAACGTGAAAAAAGTTATTTATGTAGTGAATGCATCAAATTTATGTCAAATATCAGCTGCGTGTGTCCTTCTGTATACAGTCTTAGTTAATCCGATGTTGAAAAATGTACCTGTAAGTAGGCATCTAAATAATTTGTTTATGAAAAAGTAAAACAATACAATTCAAAAGTACTCTGTGAAAAATATAGACTATGATCCATTCGGTTTATATTGTTCATAAATCCAGCTTTAAAAATGTAGAGATATCAATTTAATACATACTTTGACAATCTTCTCAATAATTAGCAAACAAAATAAATCTTGTAGATTTGCATTTAAATAAAATAGTTAATAACACTAACCTGTTTCATTTTTTGCTTAAATTTGAGATACACTTGTTGATTTCTTGTATAAATTTTACTCATCCACTGTAAAGTCATCGATAGTATTTGATATTTTTATCTGTTGGTTATTTTTCCTCATTAGATCGAATAATCAATATTGTTTACGTTTTAGATTTTGTTGGTGTTGACGAAAATGGACGTAAGTTACAGACAAATGAGAAACGAAGCATTGCTAATGCTGCAAATGCAAAGATTAGAAAAAGAATTGCGACAAAAAATTAATTTAACTGAATATAGTGCTATTACTGGTGAGGGTAAAAATGACATTATTAATTGGATAACTAAAAAAACTTAATAAATAACTAGGTACATATATGTAATTTTTATTTGCCCTATCACAGAATTCGATTGTAGTTGAGCCCTTCAAAGACTCTCCTTCGTGCCAATCAGCAATTTTGACTTTTAAATTAAAAATTGTGCACAATTAGTCTTAAAACATAATAAAACTAAAATCACTTTGAGGGCATGGCAAGACTGCTTGGTTGCAGATCATAGATCTCAACAACTTTATTATGTTATTTTTCTCCTTTTCAACCCTTAATATATCTCTATCAATGATATGAGTCTCATATTTTTGCTGATTAAGCTGTTTCTATTCGTAATTGGAATCTGACCGCGTTAAAAATAAGGGATCAAGATGAAAATTTACAGTACTTTTAATATAACAGATCTACCGAATTCGCATTGATTCTTTTTTGGCGAAAAGTAAGCCACGTTAAATTCGTTATTAAAAATTGTATTTTCATATTCCTCATATTGTTCATTCCATAGCATTTCATAAAAATAAGGAAAAAAATGAAAATATCGAAGAATAATTGAAACGAAAAAAATATCAAATTAATGAACTACAATTAGTTGTACATCTTAATTAAAGAGGAATTAAACAAAATGAGTGAAAAACTAGAAATGGAAAAATACGAAATGGAAGCATGGATCAAAAAATAGCAACAGAAAAATCAAATCAATTTTCTAAGATAAGCGAAAATATGGGAAAATTTCTAATTGAATTTATGCCCAAGGTTATATAATTTATGTAACAAGATTAAATTTTCAACGTTTAATTTAAAAAAAAAAAACTTTAAAACAAAATCTAATGCCAAGGAGTTTCTCTAGTCTGTGATATTGATCCTAATTTAATATATCTAGCAGTCTGTGAAAATGGTATGATAGAGCTTCCGTTTGTACTAATATTTGTAGGAAGTTGTGTTTGAGGTAATTGAGAAGAATCGCCCTTCAGAACAGCAACGGGTTTCCAAGAATTAATATAATTCACTGTAACAAACATTTAAAAATTTAGAAAAACGACTATTGTTATTTTTTGTTTATTGCTCACTTTTAAACATTCTTACGCATCCGTCATCTCCGGTTGAACAAAGAACTGTACCAGTTAGATTCCAACACACCCTCCAAACTAAGCTATTGTGATCATCAAATTGAGCTATAGTTTCTACATCTAGCTTGGTTACTCCACTTTGAGCGATCTGTTCATCTCTAAAAAATTATAATTATCTGTCATTTGTAAAAAAGATTTTGAACTCTAATAAAAAAAACTGAATTTATATTTATTTTTTACACTATTAAATTCATGACTTATATAAACATAATGAACATTTGATTCTCAACATAAATTATTCTAATTTGAGGAACTAAATAACTAGTTTAAACATGTGCCATATAAGGTAATACATCTTAAGGTATAATATTCCACATCTCCCCTTAAACATCAGGGCCGTAGCTTACTTTGTACATTGTACGCATAGCCTTAACCTTGTGCTGAAAGATGCATAGTATTGTTCGCTGGGAAATCTAAAAATAATGTATCAGTCTGGATCTTCTAAAGTGACATTAAAAATTCTAAATCCAACTCGCTGGGCTGGCAGATTTGACGCAGTACGCGCGCTTAAACATACGTTATGTGATGTAATGAGATGTCTCAGCTGTTTAATTCTGACTGGCAAAACAAACAAGGAAAGAGATGAAGCCATGCATCTAATGAAAAAGCTGCAATCTTTCAACTTTGTTTTACTCCTAGTAATATAATGCGAAGTTTGAGAATCCCTTAACATCGTATCAAAGTATCTGCAATGTCAGACTGTAGACCTGTTATCTGCAAACGAGTTACTGGGGAATGCTCTCCTTAAAGTCACCAAGATGCGTGGAAGATTTGGAGAGCTAATGTCTGAGGCTTCAGAGATTTTTAGACGTTGGGGAATATCTCAAGAAATTCGTCATAACATGAGTATGAAGGTGAAAAAACACTTTGATAAGTTATGTGAAGACAAGAGGTTACAAGAGCCAGAATATTGGTTTAAAGTAATGGTGTTCTACCCAATGATCGATACTTTATTCACTCAAATTGATAACCGTTTTCAGGGTATGAAAGCTGTTTTCAAACTTGGATGCTGCATATTTTGGAATTGCCAAGAGATTCGAATTTCTAGTATGGTCATTATGAAAAAAAGACACTTTGGTACATGCATTTATATTATTCTTAATGAACAATAGGCATTTTAAAATGTATATGGATGGAAACGTTAGATTTCCGTTGGCAATAAATACGTCTATGCAGGACTCACGCCATGGTTAATTAAAAAGTTTTCGAATTATCTTCTTTTCGCCTATAAAAACCCAGTCCTTGTTAGAAGCATTGTCTCAGAGGACAACGCTGTAACTAAAGTAACTGTGTGCTAGACTGTAGTATACACTTAGCAACACACTCGCAGGCTCACAATCTTTTATGCGAGAGATTACATAGTAGGCCCTATTAAGATGTTTACAAATAGAAGTTATGTGTTCAGACCAGCTAAAATGCTCGTCCACATAGACACCGAGGAATTTAGTAGAAGTTGAAGCTGATGTTCAGCTTCCGTCCACATTTAGTTGTGGTAAACAAATGGTAGAATTAGAATTTATGCTAAAAAGATAATATTTGTTTTATCTTTATTGGCTATGAGACAATTAGATTTGCACTAGTCAACAAAGCAGTCTATGAGTTCTTTTGCAAGTAATTTTAGTTTCTCAAAGGTTCGTGCTGATACAGCTAAAGAGGTGTCATCTGCAAATAAGTTTAAGACAAGAGTGGTACTTACTCGACAGGGGTTAAGTTAATAATCCTAACATCTTTGGTAGCAACTGCAAGAACATGATAGCTCCTTCCTAAATTTGGGGAAAAGGCGATATCATGTACAGGTTCAATCACTGTATTAATTGTTTCCAGTTTTGTCCATCTCCTAGAATTCTCATTATACTCATAAATGAAAACTTTCCCACCATTAGTAGGATTCGGATCATCACTGGCTACTGCTATCATTTGTGGATGCATTCTAAAATTAAAATATATTCACATTTCGTACAAATTCTATATTAATTATTAAAAACTAACTTTGAAAGACTAGGATTCCAAGAAAGGCAACTGCATGGTAACTTGCATTGAACTTCATGCTGCAAAGTCCATTGGCTAAGATTCATAACATCTGGAGCTTCATAGATTCTAATAATACCTTCTGCAGAACAAGTAGCTAGCTGAAGACCTTGAGATTTTGGGCCAAATTTTACATCTGTAACGGAAGTTCTGGAATCTACCAAATTTGTTCTTCTGACCCAATGTCTTGTGCCCCTTTCACCAGGGCCTGGTAACTCGCCAACTACATACAATGTAAACTAAATTTATTTTGTCTTAAATAATTTATACGAGATGTGTTAGGATATTAAGAAGTCCTTCAATGGTAAATGTAAAGTAAGTGAAATGTAGAATATTTTAACAACAATAACTCCAGAAAACAATATAGATACAGATTAAAATTAGAATTATTTTATTTTATTTTTTTTACTTTTCCTTTGTTAATGTGTTATCTTCAATCAGATGTTGTTAGTCATTAATGATTTTAAGCTTTTGGATCGTTAATATGTATTTATTTATAGATTCAGTAATTCTCAGAATCAGAAATAAATGTTAAGAACAATTTAAATTTTGTATTTAATTAAACTACCAGTATGACCTTTTTTAATAGGTTTATGGCTTTGGCAAAGACCAATTAGCCAGACTATAGCCCTAACTTAGTATTAGGCATAGTATTAACTTAGTACTATATGAGAAGTCCTTAATATTAGACAGAGACTTAATAGTATAATACTCAGCTTTATATTATGATACGTTACTATGCAGTATTGTATTCCACCGTCTTTACTTTTACATATTTTAATTACAAGGCATGTGCATAAATCAGAAATATTAACTGTTGAGTGTTTAAGTTCAACTATTTAACCTCAGTCCTCAATTGACTGTTGTGTTTGGATTTATTTTTGATTGTGATTTTGAAAAGGCCAAATAAGTTTTTGTTACAATATAATAATTGTGTACGTGAAATTATTTATTCAAATAAAAATATAATCTTTACATGTCAAAACATACGAAAATGTATGAATATATGCGAACTTAATTGTCTTAAGGAATTTGTACTAGAAAGTTAAAAGTTCAAGGGTAGGTCTTAAGGACGGCTTAAGACTAAGTTAATTCTATGACCTTATAAACGTCTACTATTGGAATTGTATGATTGAACTTTTTTAAGACTAACTGTCAGTAGATAGAACGTCCTTTAACTTTAAAGACTCAATAAGTAAAGGCAATGACGTTTAGAATAAAACTTTACAAGTTGATTTCTTATACAATTGTCACAATCTAAACGTCATTGTCATTAGTTATAGAACCGTTAAAGTTAAAGAACGTTCTATCTACTGACAGTAATACTAATAAGTTAAAGTAAGCTGTATAAATCCAACTTTACTCTTACCAATTTCTTCCCAAACTGCTGCTGTTCTATCGAAAGAACAAGTGGCCAAAACTTGTCCAAATTCAGGATGTGCCCATGTTACTTTCCAAACCGAACCACTATGTGCCTTCCAACTCGATGTTAAAACCCATTTACCATCTACAGTTTGGTCCCAAACCTTTAAATTTAATAAATAAACAAAATAAGTTTATAAAATGTTAATTGGGTAATATAAAAACTATTGTTTATTTTAATCCGTGAAAAAAATTAATATAACAACAGTAACTTTATTTTGGAGAAAAAAAACGTACTTTTACATATTGGTCACTTGAACATGTAGCCATTCTACGTCCATAATAATCATAAGCAACATCGTGAATGAGATCTTTATGTTCTGCATGAATTTCTTGTGCTTCAAACATTTTCTGTTGCAAAATAATTACTCTTATTAAAGTTTTACCTAACAGTAGTTAATTATAACATAACCTAAAAAACATTACATTGAAAATTGACAATTATGACAGGTATTCAAAAAATTGTTATTTGGGTTGCATATGCATAAGTAAAACTAACAAAAATTGGATGAAGAGATTTTATTTTTATCATGTTCTGAATTATACTTTTTACTATAATATTCTTAACTAATGTATTAATGTTTTAGAGTACATAATCTTATTTGGTATAACCGTGCACTATATCAAACATCATTGAAGCAAATAAAATTAACTCGACAATAATCAGCACTCCCACTGTCACAACTAAAATTCTTCCGATCATATCTCAACAGAGTTATTCCTTAATAATTTCCTGTGTTCGTTCATTTTATACAGTTTCTAAAAACATTATTTAATGGTGTTGTTGTCTGAGGAAAATTTAAATATCGATTGAAAATACATTTTACCACTTTTGTACTGGTAACGATAGATGGTGCCACTGGTATCTTAATATTGGATTTATGCCATTTTGGTGAAAATTATATTTGTGTTGTTTTAATAATTTCGTACAATACCTTTTCTAATTTAAGAAAAGCTATTTAGATGTATAAAACAATAATCAAGTACCAGTGGGGTAAGAATCTAAAACTCAGACATGGAAGAGTAAATGTATATTTTTATATGGAACGTCCAAAAAATAGAGGCTGACTTAGTCACACAATACATGCCTTTATGTTATGCTACGTTACAGTGTGCAGTGCTATATGGTATGGCAACTTATCTGTTTTTAAATGTAAATTACTATATTAGGGAAAAATCACGGAGAGGGCGACATCTACCTCTCACCTTTTGAACGACTCAAGGAGTGATCAAAAAACAAATTGCGTTTTCAAACCATTTATTTATGCATTAAAAGTGATATATTGGGACGATATTTTGTGAAGAATTGTTGTTAATAACTCATACCATCTGAAAATGTTAAGAATTGGAAGAAGTGCACTCTGTTAAACAATGATCTACATACGGCATTCGGTTATTTCAATACATAAATTTCCTCTGGATCGCAAGGCTATTAATAAATGGAAGTATATGTTTGTTTTCAGCCATTCAGTAAAATTCAGCCGCCCTCATTACACTCGATACAGTGTTACGTTTTAGCTGCATCTTTGACTTTTTACAGGCACTTACACGTTCAAAAATCGGTTTTATTCAATTTTTTCAATACAAACTATCTAATAGTTTGTTATACTTTTCAAAATTTAATTAGATAGAACGTTCGTTAACTTTAACGGTTATGTAACTAATGACAATGACGTTTAGATTGTGACAATTATACAAGAAATCAACTTGTAACGTTTTATTCTAAACGTCATCGCCTTTACCTTTACTTACTGAATCTTTAAAGTTAATGGACGTTCTATCTACTGACAGTTAAAGTAGCTATTTTAAATAACTTAAAGTAAACGTAGAAAGCAAATTGCTCCATACGTAGTTAGTTTTCTGCTTCCTAAATTTTGCCGTCCCCCATATTTTGCCGCTCAAGGCGCGCGCCTAATCCCCTGGTTGCAAACACATCACTGTTTGCAGCAAACATGTAAATGATAATTTTTTTACAAATACAAACATTTAATCCAATTGTAAACAATTTAAAATTAACTGAAATCTCTGAGAAAACTCTTTTTTATGTTTCTTGCATGGCTTTCTGACCAAATACGACCATGTTTGTAAGTTTTCATCAAATGACCGAATATTTGTTGTTCACACCTTAATCCGATATGTGATTTTTCTCTATTATTTCGGACATCGGGTATAGTGCCAACCTCACTGCTGCTCTCCATCTCTTCCAAATCATTCACATCGTACACAATAATGCGAAAGACGCGTTCAGTGACTCTAAACATGAAAAAAGCCATTTCTGCTGAAGACTTGGTATAAAAATCCTGGTGTATCTATTGATTCGATTTTGTTGAAGAATATCGTCACCACTAACCAAAACTACAATTTTTTAAAACACTCAACGTACGTTTCGCTAACTACGTTAGCATCATCAGGAGTCGATGATAAACTCTTTATCATCGACCTAGAGTGTTTTAAAAAAGTGTGGTTTTGGTTAGTGGTGACGATATTCTTCAACATTGTTGAAAAACAAAGGTTCCAAATTCCCAATTCAAGATGATTCGATTTTGTTTAGAACTTTTTGGGAGTACCACCTGTTGCGTTCAATAGAACTTACCAGAATTCTGTAAGATGGCGCTGTTTAGAATTATAAGGATACTTTTGTGTGGACAGTGTAAAGGCTGCAGTTTCGAGCAATCGTCTGTAATCAGTACCCAGAATATAAATACACCCTATATGTGATATGTTTTTACAGTTTCCTATGATCGATGTATGCGCCATCTGAAATTCTAGTAATCTCTCAAAATTAGTCAAAATCAAGTAGGTAGAAATCTCCCAGTTTGACCTATATATGTTTGACCTAAACATTTACAGGTATAAGTAGAAACACCACACAATCGAAAAAGACGAACCGAAAATCGTTATGAGGCGTTTTTTGTGGCACTGAATGCAAATTTCACGTCGAAAACGGCTCCCTGAATACCTGGTGCACCGGAACCGGGACGCGGAACTCATCTCCATGGGTTTTCCTCACACAATCGAAAAAGACGAAAAGAAAATCGTTATATGGGGGTTTTTTTGGGGCGCTGAATCCGAATTTCATGTCGAAAACGACCCTCCCAACACCTGGTGCACCATAATCTGGGCCTGAACGTCGTCTCCGAGGGTTTTCCTCACACAATCGAAGAAGACGAACCCAAAATCGTTATGGGGGGTTTTTTGAGGTAACGATAACGGTTTTCTACTGCCGTCAGCTGCTCGTTCAACGTGTTGGTGGGCGGGGGCCTGGACTTGGGAATAACAATGATTTTCGGGTTGTTTTTGGCGCTCTTGTCAGGAAAATTCTCGGGGAAGACGTTCACGTCCAGATTCGGACGCATCAGGTGTCCGGGTGTGTTTGACTATGGCACATTTGAAATCAGTGACCCAAAAAACTCCCGGACGCCGAGTTTCTCGCCTTCCCCGCGTAAATTTGGGGAGAATCCCACGGAGATGACGATCATCGACGTTCCTGAGCTCCAGGTCGGCTGTGGGTCAATTTGAACATCATAATCGTGATCAGCGACCTCGAAATCCCCCGGGAACCAGATTTGGGCCAGTTCTGGCTGCAGCAATGCAATTTCCGGTTTGCATAAGATAAAAAGTAGGGACATTTTTTTCAAAAAACTTTAGAAGCGATTTCAAAAAACCGCATTCCGATCCGTCTTAGTCCGAAAAATTCCGAACTTTTGGCCTTTTTAGTGCTTCATTGCCTCGACTTAAAGTTACGAAAATAAATTTCTTTATAGGTATACAGGGTGGACCGAATTTACTTTGCGTATACAGAGATCTCGTAAACCGAAATAGATCCAATATCGGTTAAATGGGGAAAAAGATGTGTATTTTCAAGACGAATTAATAGATTTTTTCAACGTTAAAATAGCATGTCAGGTTTACGAGATCTTTAAGAAAAACCGAAATTGACTATTTTCGTTTTAAATAATTACGACCTTAATTTTTAAAGATGGAAAAAAACTTTTATTGAAGGCTAAATATAACTTTACATAGCGTATTCAATTTTGTAAAACACCGTTTCGCCTTTGAAGGGTCATCCTCAACTATTTTTTTTTTAAATACCTGTACTTGTACTTTTTATTTCATCTTTGAAATCCTTATTTTTTTTCTATTCAACCATGTAGAACACTTAATTTTTTTATAAGGTTTTGACAATGAACTAAACTTAAAGATTTTTTCTATGGACGGTCCTGTTCAAATGCACTTTATGGCGCGCGCGAGCATAAAGACAAAAAACAGATTTTTTTAAATAATTGTATTTTGAATGCAATAACGAACTATGCACCGCGGGTATAAACAGATGTTTATACCTATGGTACATAAATGACTATTATTTTTTGATTGTAGTTATTTAACAAAATGTAAATTCAAATATTTAATAGAAATTAAGCTCAAAGTAGACTCAATTTTTAATTAATTTTATTTAAAATGATTTATAAATATTTTCAGTGAAAAGGGAACATGACCGGACTTTAGAAAAATTCCTAAAGTACATACAAAAATTAAATATTCTACATGGTTGGATAAAGAAAAAATGAGGATTTCAAAAATGAAATAAAAAGTACAGGTCCGTATTTTTGTATCTTTAAAAATTAAGGTGTTTATCAAATAAAACCAAAATCGTTGATTTCGGTTTTTCCCAAATATCTCGGAAATCGGACCTGATATTTTAATTTTGAAAAAACCAAATAAATCGTCCTGAAAATACAAATCTTTTTCCCCGTTTAACCGATATTGCAAATCCACTCCACCATATATACCTTATATACTACAGTATATATGGTATAAGTAGCGGGAAAGTAAAAATAGGTCAATGATTAATAATGCGACCAATATTTTTGTGATTTGCTTATTTTTGGAATTAATCAGAAAAAAATGTCTTAAGAACAAAATTTTTCCTTTTTTGCGTAATCCAATTCGAACCTATAAATAAATTAGATACAATCACCTGTCAATATGTTCCTCAATATCATATCTTATCAGAGTTTATTTTATATAAATATGTGAACAAGGGCAATCCACCTGGCAGAGTGTTGGCGATGTATTGATAATTTTCCATCAATCAGTCTTAATCTGGTGTTGGTTAGTGTCGAAACTTTTATTCTTAGTGCCTGTGGAAAAAAATATTACCTACCGTCATGGCAGGGTACGACGATTACTCTCCGTATGAAAATACCACTTGGCATATTATTCCTCCGGATTACATCCATTTGGAAGAGGAATACAGATACCCGTATGTACTTACACTATTATTTTTTGAATTTGTAAGATTTTTTTAATTATTCCTAGTTTGTATCAATATTTTTTTATCGTACGCCACTGTAAAAAAGTCGGAAATAATCTCTATGCCTATTAACTTGAGTTAGAGCCCTTTTTCACACCTTAGAATCGACCACATTCTGTTACAAAATTTGTGAATGGTCTTGAAAGTCATTTTTTAAACACCAGGTAAACCGGAAGTTTGTCAAAAGGATCCCTTTTGTGCAATATATATCGTTCATAATAAATACTATGCTGGTATACAATGGCTATTAGGATATTTTACATGCTTTTGATGAATCTCGCACCATTGTAGTGTTAAGGATTTTCAAAATGGGGTAGTGTATGGACATTTGAGTTTTTCATACTAGTATTATAATATATTTTTGTAAAAATTCAAAAGTAGGTCCCAAACTAATTATTTTTAAAAAAAGTGTTATTAAATAAAAGTATTAAATTCTTACTTATTACAAAAATAAAAATACAAAACAAATTTGCCATTCCGTATTTCTAAACTTTTATGTTTTATTAAAAATGGCACTAATAATATTTTTTCAAGAAATACATAATATATTATTATACTCCCTAAAAAAATCTTATTCAAAAAAAGAAATTTAAAAAAATTAAAAACATAAATTTTTATATACCTCTATATATAAGAGCAAAAAATGACAATTACACTTTTGAATATACTTGTTCTCTTAAAATGAATTGCTATTAAAAATTGTCAGTATTTGCTAAAATGTCTACCAATCCCATACAATCCTACTTTTTGTTTCAAATAGTGAGTTATAATAAATAATAATTCCATACATATATCATAACTGGTTTGATCAAAATTTCATGTATTCACATTTTATCTCATAGTATTTTGCTGTTTATTAATTTTTTATTCGTTTAATGATGGTGGTGAGGTTTTCCGGATTTTCCTACACCTATAGTAAACGGCGCCATCAATCCTCATTAAGTCGCACCGGAGCGCCACGGCAAATAATAATAGCAATCCTGCAATTATATAATTGGTGACATTTAAGGAGAGTATTATTATTATTATTATTATTATTATTGAAATTAATTTTTTCTCTTATTTCTCTTTTTCTTTCTCCATTATTTATCTATAAAAATTAGTCTATTAATCTTCAAACGAGTGATTTTCTACCCTGTGTCGCTTTTCCTTGCCTATTCATATAATTCTTGTTTTACTCTTTTTAAATTTTAATCCTGATTTCTTTCCTTCTTCAATTATTTTCTTATCCGTTTCCGCTATAATATCCATTCTTTTAGTTACTAGTATTCCGTCGTTGGCTTAGCTCGTTTTTTGTTCTCTTCTCGTTCTCATAATGTAGAGCTATGTTATGGATAAGAAATCCTTCTGTCGTATTTTTCGGTCTATTTTATTTGTTTCAGTTACTTCTATTGATTTATGTGTAGGTATATTTATTTCTATTGAATTAAAAGCCTGCTTGCACTCAATAAATAGCAGCTCTAGATCCATGTTGTATTCGTTTCAGAGCTAACTTAGATACTTTTTTAAGATACTTTTTGGGTCATTTAAAAGTTACTTTTACTTTAGATACTTCTTAAAAGTATCTAGTATCTTTTATCTTCAAAAGTATCTTTAGATTCTAAAAGTATCGTAGATGCTTTATTATTTACAGTACTAAGTTAGTTTGCTGTTCGTACTCGCTAAAGGAAATAGTATATTTGTGTCACAAGTGCAGAAAATGAGCTTTAGCAGCCCTCGGCTATTAGATTCACGAACGAGTATAGCGAAGCGAGGGCAGCTATTATAGCATATTTTTATGAATGAGAGGGTATTAAAATAATAAAGCATTCGTAATCCATAGACGTATCACTTCTTTAGACAGTTAAAATATTTTTTGAAGTTATACCTCGAGTATTTTCATATGAAATAACATTTGTATAAATATAATAAATATATCGGGTGTACACTTATATTTTCACCTAATTAACCTGCTTATAACAGCTGAAGGTAAAAAAGTGAAATTTTTCTAAAATGTTTTATTTTTCCACAAGGTATGTTAAGAACATTGTGTCATACTGGTTATGTAGGTATGACTTCTTACAAATCCAAATCAGAATCAGAAGATGAACTGTCGCAACCAATATTTACAATGATTGGCTCGATAATTTCATCAGTAATATTGTAAAACTGCCACATTTTCTCTTCTTCTTTAATCGTATGATTTACTGCCTTTTCCCAGTTTTCAGGCTTTACATTATTTACAGCCTCCAAAAACAACTGTTTAACATCACTCATTTTAAAAGAATTATTTTTTCTTGAAACTTCTCCCTTTATCTGTGCCCATACCAGTTCAATCGGGTTTAGTTCGCAATGATATGGTGGTGATCTAACCACCGTCATCCCACGATTTTTTGCAATTTCATCAATTTCATATTTTTTTAATTTCATTTCTCTTTATGAAGAGAACATAAAGAATACAGTTCTTTTCTCAGAGAACCGGGATGAAACTTAATATTCTTTGAATTTAGCCAATTCTGTAAATCTCTTGGTTATGGGCAATTTTTCTAAAAGTCCCTAGTGAAAACTTGCATTATCCATTACTATTATACAGTGCTGAGGAAGAAGATCTATCATTTGTTCGAACCACTCTTTAAAGACATCAGCATTCATGTCCTCATGGTAGTCACCGGTACGAGTAGATTCAAAAGTCAATAAACCACCTTTAACAAAACAGTTTGAACTGGGGACGTGCACTATTATCAGTCTGCGCCCCTTTCCTGATGGTAGATTTAAAACAGTAGATAAATTCTTTAAAAAAGCCTTATCTTCGATTTGTAACAGTTTCTTGCCAAAATTTACTTGGTGTATGTCCCTCGTTGATCCATGTTTCATCTCAATAAAATATATTTCTTCTTTTTTTGTCTCATTTCTTTTATAGTCCTTAGGTAATTTCTGCTCCATATTACAATATCGCTTCTTTCTATTAAAATAGACTTTCTGGAATGCTTTTTCCAGCGAAAACCAATTTCTTTTAAAAGTCGCCATAGTGTGCTTCGACTCATTTCAGGGTAATCCTTATCATATCGAACCGTTGTCTACTGTCGGAAATTCTTTTCTAATGAACAACGCATGCACTTTCCTTCGAAGTCTTTTAAATGATTTTCTATTTGAAATTTTGGTTTTCCTGGAGCTTTACATGCTGTTTGAAACTCGCTAAATTTCTCTTCTTTAATAACTCTCTAAATCGTAGATTTCCCAACACTTAAGCGTACTACTAATTCCACTTTGTCATCAATACTTTTACATAAATGCTTGTCTGTAAATGATTTAAAACAATTAAATACTAATGTTTTTTCATTAACTGTTAAAGGACCGATTTTTCGGCGTTTACGCGGCCCTTCCAAATGTTCCGTAATCACACTGGAATTCACAATAGACTGCACACTTCACCTTGCAAGTTGAAACTAAACGACTTTTAGTAAACTGTTAAGAATACAGAACTTGGACCTGCTTACTAAATTGAAAAACCTACAATCGCATTTTCGGCTAAGGGCATAATGTATATCTTATGCCGTTTTTAACACAAGAATTTATGTTTATTTTATATTCTTTTGAAAATTTAATAGTTAATTTTTGTTTTCGATACATAGTTTGTAATTTTGTAATAACTTAACGTTTTTTTATTTCTTATCTAACCCCAAAAGTATACGATTTCAAAGTACCTGTTGGCTTAAACTAAAATTGTATGTATTATAATTTAGAGAGTTAAAACAAAAGTATCATAGACACTGTAGAGTACGTTTATAGCTTAAAAGTATCTTAGTTACTACAAAAGTATCTAGGTATCTTAGATATATATGAAATTATCTTAATTAGATATTTAAAATTATCTTCGATACTCAAAAATATCTTAGATACTTGAAAGTATCTAAGATATTTTTACCCAAATAGTTTTCCGGTATTTTGTACCTTTAGATACTTTCACAAAAAAGTATCTTTTTGCCTCAAGTATCTTAAAAGTATCAGATACATTTAAAAAATATCTATTATAGCTCTGAATTCGTTTACTTTTTTCATTATATGTTCCAGCATTTCAGTACTTTTTTGTAATCCGCCTTGATTTTTCTTTATTGCGTTTTTTGTTATTTCTCTTAGCTATCTTTATATTATTGCCGGCAGAATGTTGTAAATCCTGTTAAAAAGGTTATCACTCTATACTAGATTCTTGTTGGTCTCTTTTTGTAAATTGTCACCGTTTGTCCAACTTTCCACTGTACTGGAATTTGTTAACCTCTTCATATTTGTTTTATTTTCCTCTTCCTGACTTTTCAACTATATTATTTCTTCATCTCTTGTTAGTACATCTGCTTGTTTTGTTTTGTTAATTAGTATCTAAAACATTCCCTCCATACTTTTAGAGTTTTTAAAGAAAAAAACTCTTATAAAACGGTTTTGTCCGTCCGTCCGTCCGTCTGTTAGCCTGATTCAACTCGGTAACAGAGACAAACTGACAACGGCAATCGATTCAGCATCGTTAAAAACCCCAAATATGATATTAATCTTTGATCTATTTTCACTTTCCCGCTACTTATACCATATATACTGTAGTATATAAGGTATATACCTGTACAGAAAATTTTCGCAATATTAAATTTTCGAAAACTCGAAATAGGTAGGTTCGACATTTTTCTTATTTTTTATATTTTAACTTAAATCCAGAGACTTTGTTATTTAAAAACGATCAAAAAAAATTTAAGCGCAAAATATTAATATTTACGCCCGCTGTAAGCATTTTAAAATCAAGGATCGGCGAGAGGCTAAAAAACGTACCTGTGCGCGAGACTAGATCGTGTGACGTCAGTAGCCATAAACGCTTCGCCCCTTGCCCGCTGCTGCGCTGTATTCACGATACATACACATTTTACAGGGTTACCGTTTTTAGTAAATTTCCTACTAAATTAGTAGATTTTTAAGAAAAATCTGATGTGGCCAGCACATGACCTCTCGCCATTTTTGAATAAAAAATTTACAGGTTGACACAAAAAAGTAAGAAAAAAAATTATTTTTTTGTAAATCTGGCAACAATGGCAAAAGTTTCGAAAATTTTAATGAGATGAAAATAAACTATATGGTATACAAAATATATGTGTAAAACTTTATTGCCGTTTTGTATAATAATGGAGTCATTACCCATAGCAACTGCCACTTCCGGTTGTGCGATTGGCACCAAAATCTAATCAGATCTAATCTAGGGTATCAGAATCCTGTATGCAAAATTTCAAATTTTTTTATTCAGTAGTTTTTGAGTTATCGTTACTACAACATCCATCCAAACACACACACACACACACACACACACACACACACACACACACTAACACACTAACACACACACACACACACACACCTATACGGACTTTTGTACTAATACGAGGACCGGGCCCGATCGAGCCCGATTTCCGGTTCTACATCTGCGTTACGAGGACCACCATTTCGAAAGTTATTAGAAGCTTAATTAATATTAGAATCTTTTCCATTGCAATCAAGTAAGCGTCAGTTAAACTAATTTTAATATACACTCCATATTTCGTAAGATATATGTACATAAAACATACACACAATAGTTATGTAACATATCCTATGAGGTCTCCACACAAGTCCATACGTATTAGGACTTGAAGATTTCTTGTTATGAGGACCTAATTAACTTGCATCTCCTATATAACGTTTTTATACTGACAGCCAATTTGAATAAATATTTAATCTTTTCTGATTTTATTTAATTTAACATGGCAAAAATATGACTCTTATTCTATGGTCTATATTTTTAACGTTTTTATTAAATAATGGATGGCTAATTTCACAGTGACATTTTTAACTTTCAATAGTAATTATGCGCCAACTCCGTTTCTCGGAGTTTCGAGGTCTTTAGTGGAACACAATTTTCTACCAAGGCTGATATATAGCATTTTTTTCACTACTAGCATTTTATGTTTTAAAAATATTCAAATTTGTTCAAATTTTTGATTTGAGTAACTGACTTAAATGCGTCCACAGCGTGATTATGTAGGTTGTGTCCAGAAATGCTTTTCAAAGAAAAGTGCAAAATCTAGAGCAAATTTTATGTCGATTTGACTTAAATCACCTTATCGAAAATTGCTTGCTAAGGGAACTGGAGTTCTTTAAATAACTTCAAAACGTGCTTTTTGACGCGGAGAGCATAATAGCTATTTGTGTATTAAGAGCGGAAAGTGATACTTTGCCGCTTGAGGCAGAGAGTTGTCCGCGCGACGCGTAGCGGAGCGCGGGCAATCTGCCGAAAGCGGCAAAGCACTTTCTGCTCGAATTGCACACAAGATTTTTTCTACGATCACATTATTTTTAGACAAATAATTTAAAAAAAAAAAACATGAAAAAATATTGTATTGTTTTTCATATTTATCTCTGGATTTAGTCGGCAGAAGATTCAGAGAAATATTTTTAGCAAAATCTGCTACATCTGGAGGTGTACTTGAAAATTCACATTCACTCTCACTCTCCATTTTTCAAATAGCTTTTTCATAAACTAAAAATGAAATATTGACGTTTCATTAATTTCATAGTCTACTATTTGCACAAAATAGTAAGTAGGCACTTAAATATGCAATCACTATTGCATATCGGTGTACCTAGGTGTATCTAGGTGTACCTTCTGACTGTTATATTTATACTAGATAAATTTTATAAAATAAAGTTTAATTTCGTTCGAAATATCTTTAAATATTAATATTTCAACTAAAATATTCAGACTGCTCTACATTTTGTTTTAATATACCTATTATTTACTACCTTTCTTTAGTTTATTGTAAATAAAAACAGGCGAGCGGAAAAGTACGCGCTAGAGCGACAATAATGTCAAATTATGACAGATCACGGAAAACATCAACTTTGCGGTTAGATTTGAGTGTGCAAAAGCCTACTTTGGATAGTGATCGTAGGAAAATTTGTTTTTTAAACTCCGACTAACGAAATTTAATTAATCTGGTTTAAATTTTGTACAAGGTTCTTTAAATAATATTAGATCTGATTATTTATGTACGTGTTTGGTACCTCAAAGTATTATATTCTTACATGGTCCTCATAGGGACCGTGTGCGTAGATACTATTTTTTGTGTGTATTTTTCCCAAAAGTATTGTATTATTGCACGGTCCGTATATGAACGGTATACTCAGACAGTTTATTTTTTAGTGTGTATTTGTTCCCATAAGAATTATAATAATAGGCAGGTGCGACATTTTTGTTTTTAACTGAAATCGAGAGATTTTGTTATTTAAAAACGATCAAAAAAATTTGAGCCCAAAACATTAAAATTTACGTCCGCAGTTTTTGGTAAATTTCCCACTTAATTAGTAGATTTTTAAGAAAAATGAGGGTGTTTGGTAGAATCAATATATTTTTTTATTAAATTGAGCACAAAATGTTAATATTTAGTTCATCTGTAAAATTCAGTAGATTTTTCAGATTTGAATTTAAAACTATATTTTATAGCTATCTATCTATGGTATATTTAAGACGAGTGTATCATTGCAAAAAAAATATTTTGTATCATCCAAACGTCACACGTGATTCGCTTAAATAAGTTGTTTGAACAAACGTAAGTATGGGCTCTAGTAGCAGGGTGGAATAGTGCTGGTTACTGGTGCAATAGGTCCGGGATCGAATCCCGCACACAGCAAATCTTTTTTTTGCTTTTTATCGTTATATTTTGCTTTTCAACCTTATTAAATATTTTTCAATAAACCGTATTCTACCAACATTTCAATAATAAACTCCCAAAATTACGACTGTCTCATCGCAGTAAAAATATTTTGTACATACTTTTTACCTACCCGGGGATATGTATTTTTTTATTAAAAGAAGTCTTGACTACCAAACCTAGCCTGTGTATTAAAAAAACTTTAAAACAAATATTTAATAACGTTGAAAAGTAAAATATAACGATAAGAAGCAAAAAAAGGTATTATTTTTATTAAAAGAAGTCTACCTAAACTAGCCTGTGTATTACTTATTATTTAAGCGAATCACGTGTCATATTTGGATGATACAAAATATTTTTATTGCAATAAGACACTCGTCTTAAATATACCATAGATAGATAGCGATAAAATATAGTTTTAAATTAAAATCTAAAAATCTACTAAATTTTACAGCGGACTTAAATATTAATATTTTGCGCTCATTTTTGTGTTTGTATCGTGAATACAGCGCAGCAGCGGGCAAGGGGCGAAGCGTTAATGGCTACTAACGTCACACGGTCTAGTCTCGTGCGGTACGTTTTCCAGCCTCTCACCGATCCTTAATTTTAAAATGCTTACAGCGGACGTAAATATTAATATTTTGCGCTCAATTTTTTTTGATCGTATTTTAAATAAAAAAAATAAAAAAAATGTAGAATCTGCCTATTCAAGGTGCTTATAGCCATAACATAATAAGAAAGTTTTATCTAGAAAAGATAGATTTATTAATATACCAAAGATATATACATTGTTTATAGGGGAAATTAGTAAAAAAAGTACAAATTATAAAATTAACTAGAAATAAAAAATCTTTAAATAAAAACGAATAGTAATTAAATATAACAAATCAATTAACTTACATAATATATGTAACAAAATGTCAATGAACTTATCCAGTAGGAACGAATTTATTATTTTTATATTAATGAATGAATAGCTTAAAAATCATAGTTGCTTATGTTGATTTTCATTGTTTTTATAATATTCATTAATTAATAAAAATTAATAAAAAACAATTAATATATTTTAAAATTGGCGCTGCTTCCTGACCAATAATTAACGTTTTACTTTCTACAGCATTGCCAAGATTCTAGCTTTGTTCGTTTGTAGACAAATTTGACATACTTCTTTCCTTCTTTTAATCATAACAAATGAGAACGAGAGTTGCCAATTTAATCGATATGACAACATAGCCAAATATAATCCGTTTCAATTGGGCTACGTCACAAGCCACTATAGCCCCAATTTTAAAATTTTAAGAATTAATTACAGCCGCAGGATCGGTCTCAGAAGTGCTGGACACGGTGCAATGTGTTATGGTAGGCCAACATTATAAAATAAAAATATAAAAAAAAATCACTGAATCAGTCCATTACAAAATAAATAAATAATTTTAATTGTGAATTTAAGCTTTGAATTGTTTTACTGCTTTTATTTCTTTTATTCTTTTCTATATATTTATTAGGGTGGAGCCCTTTTTGGCACAACGGTCAGTTTTAACCGAATTTAATCTTTTGTTCTTCTAAAGATGTAGCCTTTCTGGACACGAGAGCGGTATTAAGGGTTCTAGGAAAATAAAGTAGGATTATTTAAATTTTATATAATATTTTTGTAATCTCTTGAATTGTGGGTTAATTCCTAGATACAGTTTAAATAAAATTATTGTCAAATTATTGGTTTTATGAATAGGGTTGTCTTATTTATTAATTCTCTTAATCGATTATATTCAAATGTATCTATGTTATTTAAATTTATCTACGTTATTCTCGATATTTAGTTAAATATATATGTGAAATTAAAAAGTGCATATATACCTAGCAAACTAAAAAACTCGAATTATAAAAAACGACATGTGTATTTAACGAATTTAATAAAACAATACAGAAATAACACACTTTCAAGGTGTCAATTTATTAAAGCAGTTTTGTATCATTATAAAAATATAATATAATTTTTATTCGTTATTTTATATATTTCTTAGTGTTGTATTTTTCTACTATTAAATTTCTTGTGATTTTTCATATTCTTTTCTATTAATTATGAGTTTTTTTAATGTGTTTTAGGTATAGTTTAAATAACATTGTTGTCAAATCATGGTTTTTTATTTGGAGAAAAAAAATTCTTTACTATACCAATCAAACGAAGATTATTTATTTGGAGAAAAAAATCTTCACCATACAAATCAAATGCAGGATATTTATTTCAGAAAAAAAAATTAAAAAAATCAGTGAAGTTATTCCTATTATTTTTTTTTAAATATTACTTTGAACAAATCGGTCACATTTAGGGTTCCGTACCGAATGCCTATGAGGCAGCTATGCAGAGGCAGGATTATATAAGGACTTTAAAATTTTAATCGAACTAATAAGAGCACACATAAAAATAATAAAATATCGAATATCACAATTGGCATAAATACAAAGGTACGGAACCCTAAAAATGCGGGAATGTTAATGAAAAAATTATATTTAGTAATATATTGGTATTTGTTGGTAAAATATACATAACAATAAACATTATCAATTTAAAGTTGATAGGTCAATGGAAAGTTAAAAATACTTCGGAACAAAATTTTGTAAAATATGCTGACTTTGGCGGCTTCTCATGCCTACGTTTTTCAAATTTTTTGAAACATCTACTGAATGAGCTCTAAACAACGATACCTCACTTGATGGGGTAGCCAAATTTTGCGCCCCACTTTGGCTGTATGGGAGCCCCCCTTGAAAACATTTAAAAATATTTTTTATAATTTCTATGGCTTTGGGTCAACAAGACGCATATACTGTGAAAATTTGAAGACTCTAGCTCCAACGGTTTAGCTGCTAGACCGGTGTGATAAACGGACGGACGGACAAGCGAGTGAGAGCACTAGGATTCCGTTTCGACGCTTTGGGGTACGAAACCCTAAAAAGGATTAGTTACTTTATAGTTGATAAGAACTGTGCGAAAAAGGCCCACTTCAGTTTAAAACTTTGAAGCCAAAAGACCGGTAGGATTACGGAAACCCCTTGACAAAATTGACCACTGCGACCAAATGAACAACACCAATTTATCAATAACGGTGTATTTGGCTTAAGTACCGACACAGAATAGGTACATGTTGGGAACCCCAAAATATGAGGTTTTAACGCAACTTACCTCTATACCAAGTTGTACCCTTAAGGAGTTACGGAGACCAAAAGTAGGGAGATAAATTTCGAAAAAAAAATTAATAACCCTGCAACCGTTTAACTTAACTATTTCGTATATTATTTAATCGCTTTTATTTGGGTACTGGAAATTTAAAAAGTCTCTAACGGTATGACTAAAATGAGGTGGTGTTCCATTATGCATGAACTAATGATCCATTACCAATAATGGCAACCCAAAATGAGAGAATGGAAATCATTTTCGACAAAATTCTTTAAAGAAATTTGTTGAAATATGTTTGCTTAATTTTTGTTATTATGTTTTCACATTTAAATCGATTTTATCAAAAATTATTTGCTGGTTGTTAAATTTAATTGACAAATGCATGGTCAACTAAAGTTTCGAGTTATTTTTGTATTGACATTTTTCGAAAAATATTTAGTATTTCTAAAAATAAAAGAGTAAAAAAAGTTTTAAAATGGACGAAAAAGCTCTTAATGGTAATAAGGGTGGGTTACCCCCAAACAACTCCTTAAAATGATTTAATTAATTATTATTCACCCCCAATTTAAGACTTATGAAGCGCATAAATCATAAATAATGTACCAAATATAGATTTTCTAAGTTAAACGGTTGCAGAGATATTAAGCGACCACTTACAAATCTACAATGATCAGCTGGACACTCTTTAATGCAGGAAAGAGATTATAACTACATAAAAATACAAAAATGTTTATTCCTTTTGAAAAGGTAGAAAAAGACAAATGGATATATATGCGTTCACACATTTATCGGAGATAAAAGCTTTTACTGGGACCGCAGAATTTGCATCTCAGAAAAAGAAAAGCAATATAGGCCTCTAATAGACAAAAATTTCTTTAGTTAGTCAATACTACCTTCATAGATCATAACAGTTCCGAATTCTTAAAGTGATCTTTCAGTATAGCCCCAACTTATTTTTTTTCAAAGTTTTTTTTGTTCTAGATTTTTCTAGTTATTTTTAACAACGTTCCAAATTTCCATGCCTTAAAAAATTTATTTCTAGCTCAAAATTAATTAAAACCTTTTAGAGCTAGCCCCTTATTTTTTTTTGAAATTTTACTTTCCCGACCCACCTCTGAGAAGGGAAAGTATTGTGAACGAGCTGAAAAAAATTGTCGAGATAAAGATGGAAATATCCGTTTTAAAGTGACCTGAGATGATTAAGACCATTTTCAGATGGAAGTCTGTCTGTCTGTCTGTATGTCTATCTTGTATTCTTCCACGATCACACGTTTAATCTGATTGAGCTGATATTTGGTATATGGGTTTGGGTTACCTGTCTGAAGAATCCGTTAGTTTTGTATGACATCTGTCAAGCGTAAGTGTCACTATCAAAAAATAACAGATGCAATATGTCAGGGAATTTGACTTGCAGTAGATCATTTGAAAGCCCTTGAAAAACTCTATTCAGAACAGTCAAAATTATTTCAATAAGTACCACCTGTCAAAAATAAAAAAATGTCAAATTTTGAAACTTTAACAATTAATATCTGAAAAAGTATTCGGATACTCGTCGGGAAAGTTTTGGGGCGACACAACTGATTTTTTTTTGTTCTAGTTGTCCTTAGTATTGTTCTAAATTTTTATATCTTAAAAACATATTTCAAGCCCAAAATCAATTAAAACCATTTAGAGCTGACCCCCATAATTTTTTATTTATATTACAAGATTGTTTTACTAGTTGTTCTTAGCATTGCTCCATTTCTATCAGATTATTCCATTATTTTGAATATTGTTCCTTATAGTTTTAATCCTAAGGAAAATATTATCATATATAATACAACGAGTGGCATCTTGATTATCGATAATCCCATAAGTAATTTCACGAAACGTGTTGTCAAATATTAATTTCACGAGTCCGCAGGACGAGTGGAATTATAATTTGGCAACACGTTGAGTGCATTAACTTATAGGATTATCAATAGACACGATACCACGAGTTGTATTCAATAGATTATATCACGAATTAATGGCATTTTAAAAATTTGACAGCTCCATAATTTACATTTACAGTACAAAAGCAATGACAAAGATAACAGTATTAAAAGTACCTAAGTGTGATTATCAGTTATTACTCAGTATATGGTGAATGATTATCGATTATTAATCAAGTAACAATATAGGACATTATTATATTATGAGTGATATAATCGTATTAATTAGGTACGTGTAAGGAAAAAAAAATTGATCACGATCCTCATTTGTATTGGTTAACTATTTTTTTATCATATGGATTTATCAAATTGTCAAAAATTTTAAGGTAAGACTGATATACAAAATTTCAAATAAAGGAAAAGAAAACTTTTTATTGACTAATATAAATACATATTACTGGTTTTATTAAAATCTTTTCGCAGACACTTTTTATTTTGTCCTTTGCTTACTTTTTTAGAGCTTTAAATGGTTTTTTTTTAACACGAAAATTTGAAATAATTTTAAGAGCAATTTCTTCGCGCTCCAACACCGTCAAAACGTTTAAATTTCATGCATTTGGTTTTAGTGATAGAGAACACAATACTGAATAAATTTCACCACTTTTTGTTTTTTAACAAAGAAAAAGGATTAATATACAATTTCGTCGAATTTTTTTTTTAAAAACCGACCATTCCGCCTAGAAAAAATGTAAACTTTGGTGAAATTATTAAAAATAATAAAACTTTTCCTTACAATTACTGTATTAAAAATGTATTATTAAAAAAAAAGAATTCGAGCAATCTGCAGATTCATCTTTCCTTGATATAATACAAGAAACAAATTAAATATTCAATTCGATATTAGCTTCTAATCATTAAAATACTAGATATCGTTCTGTTCCTAAAATAATTATAAATAAGACAAATATTGTCCCAACTACTTAAAATGCAATTCTTTCGTTGGCCGAGGTTCGTTGAGTCTCGGTTTCGATCGGTTTGTCGGGGACGGTATTTAAAGAACAAGGTCGGACTCCAAGAGTTAAATGAAATAGCAAATTTTAATTCAAACCAAATGAAGTAATTTTTAGAATTATTTGTAGTTTTTGAAATGTATACAGTGTGTCCCAAAAATAAAATTCTTGTAAACTGTATACGGTATGTCTCAAGCTGGGTTTTTTAGGAATACTTTTTCTAAATAGTTGGTATATAATATTTGCCTTTAAAATATTTTTCCTTTTCAGAAAATCTCTTAGTTTATACCAGTAAATGTCCCAAAAAAGACTTCTTGTAAGATATATACCTACAGTATGTCCCAAAAATGAAAATTCTTGTAAGTTGTATACAGTATGCCACAAAATTCAAATTCTTATAACAGCATGTCCCAAAAATAAAAATTCTTGTAAGATGTATATAGTATGTCCCAAAAATGAAAATTATTGTAAGTTGTATACAAAAATGAAAATTCTTACAACAGCATCTCCCAAAAATAACAATTTGTGTAAGATGTATACAGTATGTCCCAAAAATGAAAATCCTGGTAAGTTGTATACAGTATGCCACAAAAATGAAAATTCTTATAACAGCATGTCCCAAAAATAAAAATTCTTGTAGGATATATACAGTATGTCCCAAAAATGAAAATATAAGTTGTATACAGTATAGTATAAAAATGAAAATTCTTATATACAGCAGGTCCTAAAAATAAAAAGTCTTGTATGATCTACACAGTGTGTCTGAAGTTGAGTTTTTTAGGGAATACATTTTCTAAATAGTAGGTATATATTATTTATCGTTAAGATTTTTCCCCTTCAAAAATCTTTTAATGTTTTTACCTATACTACGTCCCAAAAAAAGTATTGTCAAATGTATACAGTATGTCTCAAAAATGAAAATTCTTGCAAGTTGTATACAGTATGCCACAAAAAATTGAAAATTATTCGATTTTTATTCGTCATTTATATTCTTCTTTCTCTTCTTAAGAAAATATCGTTTACTCCTTAGCCCCATACTTTCCAATAAAAAGAAAATTTTTAAAAAATCCACAAATAACACCACAAAACTAACGGCACTAAAAATAATCTCAACAATACTGGGCTTGAAAATTTCTTGAGTCCGTATTTTAAAAGTCAACACAAAACGCCGCGGTTGAAGGGCTGTTAAATAAAATGTTTTCGTGGGTTCCATGACAGTTGCCCACTAGAATAATCCGCACATGATAATTCCCTACAGACAATTTCCCACAAGTAGAAACGCCCACACGAAATTTGCCCACAGAGAAATTTGCTCACATGAATAATTCCTCACAATAAATTTGCTCACAATGATATTTCCTCACAGAGAAAATTTATTGGTAATTATTCAACAGTTATTGAGTTTATACAAAAGCAATTATAGAGATATTTTTTTTACAAAGTTTAATTAAATTTCTACTAAACGTTTCTTATATTTCCATTTCTTTTTTCAAAATGAGCACAAATTTTATATACTTATATGTATGCGTTCGGACACTTTAATTTGTTTAAAAATTACAAATATATTTGAATGAGTACCATAAAATATTAAACATATTTTAATAATTACATTGTGGAAATTCATTGTGGGAATTCTATTTATGAAATTGTATTATTTATGAAATTGTATTATTTTAATCCTTTCGTTGCCTAATTATTAAGTTATGCTTAATCGATATACACCGATCAACACAAATTTCATCAGAAGATTATAATTATCAATTAATTATTTTTTATTTAAACTCAATAACTATTGAATAATTACCAATAAATTTTCACTGTGAGCAAATATCATTGTGAGCAAATATCATTGTGAGCAAATCTATTGTGAGGAATTATCTGTGTAAGCAAATTTCTATGTTGGCAAATTTCGTGTGGGTATTTCTACTTGTGGGTAATTTTCTGTGGAGAATTATCATGTGGGGATTATTCTAGTGGGGAAGTGTCCGGTCACCGTTTTCGTGAATCGCCTCGGTCGCTTAAAAATTTGTGGTGAAATTTCTGAGATACGGTGCACGAAGCAATTTCTCTTAAGAACAACTAAAGCATTCTAGTACACCAAAAAAAATTTGGAAAAAAAAATAATGGCGAGCTAGCTTTAAAAGGTTTTAATTGATTATGAGCTTGAAATATTTTTTTTGAAATACAAAAATTTGAAACAATGTTAAGAACAACTGAAAGAATCTGATACAACAAAAAAATTTACGAAACAAAATAATGGAGGGCTAGCAATAATTTTAACAACATTCAAAATATCAAAATTCGAAAAATGGAGGCTAATTTCGTACACACCAATATTGATCGTTGAAGACAATGAGATCAACAGTATGTGATGTAAAAATCTAAGCAAAAATTAAACACATTATGAATACATGGTCTTTACAACCAATGCAATATCATTGCCAAATACACACAAAGTGTATAGATGACGGCGCCCCCTTCAGGTATGTTATAAGAACCTCATCCACCTGACACATTACTTATGGGGACCAAATATTTTATTAATGTTATAGGTACCATTTGAGACCAAAAACGACGTAGATTACAAAAATCAGGTTAATTTCTTATGAAGACCGGCTTGATGTCCCAATAAGAAAAACGGTCCTCACAACCATAAGCGTTTTTCGGAAATTGTCCTCGTAAGGTCTCAAAAGTCCACACACACACACACACACACACTAACACACACATACACGTTTTCCCATATTAGTGACTACCGTGCAGTAAATACATTTGTGGTGTCAACGCTTTTTTTGGTTAAAAATGGATGACTTTCGTAAAGGTAACTTACGAATATAATTAAAATATCTATACATTCCGTCAAAAAAAAGATATTGACATATTTCAATTGTGGTAACCTGTTCCACAATTATGCAGATTTGAGAATGTGTATTTGTGTTGCCACAAATGTACTAAATCAAGGAATGTGTATTACGTATGTCACAAATATGTGATTTCATTTTTGTGCCACGAAAGAAACAAAACTTCAGTACTTTTTGAATATTTTACTGTTGAACAATTTACATTTTCTCTTGTAACTTTGCGAGAGTCTTCCTAGCTAAAAGTTTTAATCAAACTGTTTTCATATCATATACACTATTAAGCACTCGGATTTAGTCTAGTCGAGAAGTGAGTTTTCTGTGAAAAAGAGTTAGAAGGGTAGGAAAAATATGAGCGATGACTCAGTCGACGCGGATTGCAACAATTCTGAGAAATGCGTCATGTCGATTTTTTCCGGCAAATAAAAATTGTAATTTTTATTAACAAAAAACGAAAAAAAAGCCATTTTGGTTTTTGATGATAACTTAAAAACTATACAAGATAGCGGGAATTGCAAAAAATGTCCTTAAAGAGGAGGAACTTTCCACAAAAAAACTTCTGACTCCCGAATCTCTAGCTCTAATATTTATAACTGAAACGATACTTTAATTTGTTGATAATAAATAATTAATGTGACTAAGCTCAAATCTTTATATTATGGGTTCGTTCCACGAATAAAATTTGAAATATATCAGAAGTAGAATCTTAAATAAAAAAAAAATTTGGACAAAAAAACTACGATATATTGGAATATCCGTCCTTTCTTTATTTGGGTTAAGGAAATTAAAATCAAATTAAACTTTATATTTGTTTATTTCATAAAATAGGGTTTCAGAGATTTTTTTTTTCTAAAAAAAAACTTGGTTTGTCTTGCGTTTTTTATCTTCCTTCTCCAAAGGAAACTGTGGTCCAAGATTTAATCCAAAGGAGAAACTGAAGAAGCTGTAGTTCAGAGATAAAAACTTATTTCACAGGAAAAACTTCTTGGCCCAGGAAAAAAACTTTTTGGCCCAGAAAAAAGAAGAAATCTTCAGTAAGCGACACGAACGACATAAAGTCAGTTATTTTGACTGAGTAGGCAAAGAGAAGAACATTATTAGCATGGGAAAGACATTTTATAGGAATACCAAGAGAAGAGAGGGACATGAGGCGAGAAAATAAGAAGGGGATATCAAGCGAGTATGAAACTATAATCTATTGAATAGAAGAATAATGAAAATACAGGGTGGCACAGAAAAACGTAACATAACTTTAATTTGTGGCTGAAAATGGGGTTCTGCGCAACCGTTTCGGGATGAGTATGCCGCCTCTGTAGTGATTACCGCATCTTAAATATTTTTTTAAAAATTATGGTGTCATTTCAACACTTGAAGAAACGAAGACCCGTTGGAAAAAAAATTTAAATGCATTTTTCACAAGTTAATTAACTATTTTCTTCATTGAAAGCTGGAAAATTGTTTAAATAATCACCCAAAAAATTTTTTCGCCTCTTTGAGTATTTTCTACGAGTGTACTCAATAAGACGTTATAAAATTATTTAAAATTTGTTTGTATTGTTTATAACAAGTTTTCTAAGTTAACAAAAAATGAAAAATCGTAAAGTTGTTGTTAAACATTTTTTTTTCTCATATACTTTGGTATTTATAAATTGTTTATAAACAAATAGTTGACTTTAATATTTTTGAAAAAAAAATTTACCATTCTATTATTTATGGTCAATGATGATTTAAAAAATAATTTTTTTTCTTAAAAAATTTTATTGTTTATCATCGTTTTTTCATATTTGCATTATTTAAATAATTAGTTAAGAAATAATTCTGTCTTTAAAAATCATTATTGGTAGCTCATAATACAATTTAAAAAATTTTTTTTACATTAATAATTTCATTGTTTATTTAGTTCACAATTTGTTATAAACAATAATTTTTTCTAATACTACTAAAAAATACAAAAACATCAATATGCAACAAAGTTGAGAATAAAAATTTTCTGTATTTTATATTGGATTTTCAAAAAAAATACAAAAAAAATTGTTGCATATCGTTGTTTTTGTAGTTTTTAGTAGTATTAGAAAAAAATATTGTTACAGTCAAACATTGTTTATAACAAATTTTTAACTAAATAAACAATGAAATTATTGATGAAAAAAAATTTTTTTTTTCGTGCAATCGTACGCGAAGTCAGTACTTCGCGTTCTCCACAGCGGCCGCGAAATTCAATCTCGCGGCCGTTGTCCATGATAACGACTGAAAAATCAAAGGTCACATTTCTACAGTACGAAACTAACAATGTTATTAATTTTTATTAAAGACAGTATTAATTTTTAAATTAACAAATACATACTTATATTATTCAAGATAAATATTAACTTTAATTGTACAATTTTTATTATTACTTTTATTTATTCTAGAAGTTGAAGCAACAAGATACTGAAATATTACCATCAATGTCAAACATATTTGCGATTTGTCACGAACTGTCAAAAATATTTTGTATATTCAAACACTGTCATTTCCATAGCAGCTGTGATTTTGTTAATGAAATTGAACTGCTGTCGATTTTAAAGCAACAATTGCACGAAAAATAGTGTGTATATCACGGCCGCGAAATTTTTTGGCGGCCTCAAGATTATCTTTCCTCGGCCGCAAACGGCCTCGACGATAATCTTTCTTTCGGTCCGCCAAATAGGTATTTTGCGGCCTAGGCATACAATAGTTATTTGTATGCCTAGGCCGCGAAATATCTTTTTGGCGGACCGAAAGAAAGATTATCGCCGAGGCCCCTTGCGGCCGAGGTAAGATAATCTTGAGGTCGCCAAAAAGTGGTATACACGCACTATTTTTCTTGCAATCGTTAAAATTTTGAAATTAGATCATTCCCAGTAAATATATTATTGCTTTAAAATCAACAGCAGTTCAATTTCATTAACAAAATCACACCTGCTATGGAAATGACAGTGTTTTTTGAATATACAAAATATTTTGACAGTTCTTGACAAAACGCAAATATGTCTGACATTGATAGTGATATTTCAGTATCTTGTTCCTTCAACTTCTAGAGTAAATACAAGTAATAATACAAACTGTACAATTACAATTAATATTTATCTTGAATAATATAAGTCTGTATTTGTTAATTTAAAAATTAATACTGTATTTAATTAAAACTAATAACATTGTTAGTTTCGTTTTGCAGAAATGTGAAATTTGAAAGTGACCTTTGCTTTTTCGGCCGTTACCATGGGCAACGGCTGCGAAATCGAATTTCGCGGCCGCTGCGGAGAACGCGAAGTACTCACTTCGCGTACGGTTGCACGAAAATAACTATTTAATAGTATTATGAGCCATCAATAATGATTTTTAAAGACAAAATTATTTCTTAACTAATTATTTAAATAATGCAAATATAAAAAAAAAACAAACAATATAATGATTTTTTTAAGAACTTTTTTTTTAATCATAGGCCCCAAACAATAGAATGACAAAAAAAATTTCAAAAATATTAAATTAAACTAATTGTTTATAAATAATTTATAATCAATTTATAAACAAATAGCGTTAAAAAATCTTAGCCACAATAATTTAATCCTTATTTTAACAACAATTATACGATTTTCAATTTTTTGTTAACTCAGAAAATTCGTGATAAACAATATAAACCAATTATAAATAATTTAAAGCGTCATCGTATTGAGTACACTCATAGAGAATACTCCAAGATTCGAAACATTTTTAGGGTGTTTATTTAAAAAATTAACGAGCTTTCAAAGTTCTACTTGATGGAATAAGAACATAATGTATACAGGGTGATCAAAAGTACACAAATTTTGATCACCCTGTATACACTTTCTTCCTATGCCACCAAGTAGAACTCAAAAAGTTAAGACAGGGACATGTTAGCCGTTTTATCCGATTTTATGTCGTTTGGCCATAGCAATCAGTTAAAGTTGGAAAAATGCGATTTTCAATTGTCTATAACTTCAAAACTTATAAGTTTATATTATAAGTGTAATAGGTTTTTAAAATCATCTTCTCAGGACAAATCTAAAAGTGTAAGAAAATATAGGGTGTTCCATTTAAAATAACAAATTTGATGTTCACTTCCGGTATAACCGGAAGTAGCTGGTTGCTCTAAATATTTTAGATCGATTGGACATCCCCGAAAACCTCATATCCCAAATTTTCAGATTAGAATTCCGCTTACTTCTCCAGAAACCTTTAATTAGCCCTCTAAAAGAATCACCCAGTATACACAAAAACCACCAACAAATAGTCAATTTCGTTTAACTGAGAAACTAAATAATATATAGAAGATATTTCATGATATTCTATATCGGAAGCATTCGGCACCCGAAAAAAAACGAATTGAAACTACCACTAATATTACTGTGTATAGAAATGTAGAGGGCGCTCCGACCTAGACACAGTTATGAATCCACAATTATAGGAATGCGTGATTCCTTTCAAAATATAAACTTGTGGCAACTTTTACACAAAAAATTCAGAATCAACACGATTTGACTAATTTGGGGTCGAGGAGTTCAAATATGTTGTTAAAAAATTGTGGAGTACGCGTGCATGTATACCACAATAGCGACGTATGCCACAAATACTAACAGTACACGCACAAGTATCCACAAATATGTAAAAACGTACACACTCACACACACAGACATCATCGCGAAAATATTAAAATCGTATTCTAGGGACCCCAAAACGTGTTTATCAATTGAAAACTCACTACCCAATTTTTAGCATGATTCCTATACCTCTCTTATCTGAAGGGCGAGAGGTAAAAATGAGTGTGTTTAGTAGAATTTTAGTATAATTGATATAATAGGCAGGTTCGACATTTTTTACCTCTCGCCCTTCAGATAAGAGAGGTATAGGAATCATGCTAAAAATTGGGTAGTGAGTTTTCAATTGATAAACACGTTTTGGGGTCCCTAGAATACGATTTTAATATTTTCGCGATGATGTCTGTGTGTGTGTGTGTTAGTGTGTGTGTGTGTGTTAGTGTGTGTGTGTGTGTGTTAGTGTGTGTGTGTGTTTGGATGGATGTTGTAGTAACGATAACTCAAAAACTACTGAATAAAAAAATTTGAAATTTTGCATACAGGATTCTGATACCCTAGATTAGATCTGATTAGATTTTGGTGCCAATCGCACAACCGGAAGTGGCAGTTGCTATGGGTGATGACGCCATTATTATACAAAACGGCAATAAAGTTTTACACATATATTTTGTAGACCCTATAGTTTATTTTCATCTCATTAAAATTTTCGAAACTTTTGCCATTGTTGCCAGATTTACAAAAAAAATTTTTCATACTTTTTTGTGTCAACCTGTAAATTTTTGATTCAAAAATGGCGAGAGGTCATGTGCTGGCCACATCAGATTTTTTTTAACTGAAATCGATATATTTTCAAAAAACGTTAAAAAAAATTGATCGCAAAATATTAATATTTACGTCCGCTATAAAATTCAGTAGATTTTTTAGATTTGAATTTAAAACTGAATTTTATCGCTATCTATCTATAGTATATTTAAGACGAGTGTCTCATCGCAGAAAAAATATTTCGAATCATCCAAACGTGACACGTGATTCGTTTAAATAATAAGTTTGAACAAACGTAAGTATGAGCTCTAATAGCAGCGTGGAATAGTGCTGGTTAGTGATGCGATAGGTCCGGTATCGAATCCAGCACCCAGCATATCTTTTTTTTGGTTTTTATCGTTATATTTTACTTTTAAACGTTGTTAAATATTTTTGAATAAACCGTATTCTACCAACATTTCAATAATAAACGGTCAAAACGGAACCCTATTGCTCTCACTCGCGTGTCCGTCCGTCCGTCTGTCACACTGGTCTAGCAGCTAGACCGTTCAAGCTAGAGCCTTCAAATTTTCACAGTATATGCGTCTTTTCAAGGGGGGCTCCCATACAGCTAAAGGGGGTCGTTGAAAAAAAAATTTTGACCTACCCTATCGAGGGAATAGAGCTCATTGAGTAGATAAAAGCCATATTTTTTGTTTAAAAAATATTGCAAAACGTAGTAATGAGAAGCCGCCAAAGTCAGTATTTTTTACAAAATTTTGTTCCGAAGTATTTTTTAACTTTCCATTGACATATCAACTTGAAATTTGGTGATAATGTTTATTGTTACGTATATTTTACCAACAAATACCAATATATTAATAAATATGACTTTTTCATTAACATTTTTAGGGTTCCGTACCTTTGTATTTATGCGAATTGTGATATTCGATATTTTGTTATTTTTATCTGTGCAATCGTATTAGTTTTATTAAAAACGCATTTTTTATTGTATAATTGTTTTTCTATCTTTGTCGGTTACGCTGATATTAACAAATTTGTTCGTTGCATTTCAAAATTTGTTAATATATCTAAGTATATATGCGGATTGTGATATTCATAATTTATTTTTCTTCGTCGAACACACATGCGCCAGGTTATTTTTCTTTTCACTTCTTTAAATCTTTTTACCAAGTATTTTTGACTTATTAGTTCGATTGAAATTTTAATGTCCTTTAAAAATCCTGCCTCTGCACAGCTGGCTTATATTCTACATTTGGTACGGAACCCTAAATGTGCGAAATCCGACACGCACTTGACCGATTTATTTTCATTCTTTTTCATTTATTTTTTTATTCATTCATATTAAATGAATATTTTCTTATCTCTTTTTTTTTCTTTAATTTCTTATTCAATCAGTTATATACTTAAACTATATTCCTTAATATTTTTTTTTCTTTTTTTAGTTAGTAAGTAATTTCATTTAATAATTAAACAGGTATATTTATTCATTTGTCAAACCCTTGCTGTAAAACCATGAATTTAAGAGCAAAAAAGATATTATTATTATTATTATTATTATTGTTTCTTATTTCGGACGTTTTAGATTTTTATGATCTCTTATAATTATTGATTTTTTATAAACTTTGTTATAGTATTTCTGTTCATGTTCGTATTTTTAATTTATATATTTTGATTTTGTGGCCATTCTCTTAGAGATTTTCTTATGCTTTTGAATATATTCTTCTTCCTTCTGTTCCGCTTTATTTGTGCGTAGCCACGGTCGCTTTAATTTTTCTTTACGTGCGTTTTGACTTTCATCATTACACAATGTTTTCCTGATTTTATTGTTTAACTGCTTCTAAGTTTATTGTTTCATATAATACTTTCCATTTATATTATTCGTCGATCCCTCCCTCTTTTGCTGTGTAAGCTGTCTCATTTTTTTCTTTTCTCTTCCTACTTTATTATTTAGTAGTTTCATGCATAGTCAGTGTTCTATCGATGTTGGATTTGTTTCTCATCTCCAAAATATACTCATTTTTCTATGATTTGGCATTATAATGAAATTATTCTTACAAGCTCGTTATTAAGTAGCGAAGCAAAGCGAAGGTACTTATGTCCGTCCGTCCGTCCGTCCGTCACAGCGACTACTCGAGAACGGTTTCAAATTTTGGAATTCTGTTTTCAGCAATCGATAGAACGGTTTCGAATGTTATTAATTTCAGTGACCTAAACCCGTCTATCTGTCCGTCTGTCCATAGCTGAGCTACTTGTATTCTGTTAGCTTGCTGGGTTTATTATTTATCGAAATAATAAGAACAAACTTATAATTCTCATCGTTTTTATGAATAGGCATTTTTGGACGTCAAATTTCTCAACAGAAATCGCAAAAAATAAGAAAAACAGATCAGAAAACTAAAAAATAGCAACAATTTTTTTATTACACACTGTATTATTAACTTATATTTAAAAGATTTATTTAAGAAAAATATCTCCAACACCAGTATTACGATAATATAATGGCTATAACAGTGTATAAATTTGTATCAATTTGACCGTACACCTTTGTGAATAGTTACAAGGTTATGAAATTTTATTACTTTACAATTTCCTTCGGTTCCTGTTAATAAAGGAACCAACACCTGTGCTTGGTTAGTTGGTTGTACTTCTAGTTAGCCAGAGAGTGACCATTGGTACCTCTCAGTCTCAGGTAGACCTACCAGACTATATGTCGCCAAATAGTTCGCCAGTGGTGTATCAAATACGTTCTTTTTTATTTTTTACACACATGAAGTGGATATTTGTATTAGAAAATATTTTACGATTAACAACTATAAATTTGAATGTACAGCTACAGGACTAAGATAATTTTGAAATTAAACAATGTTATTTCCAATTCTGAACAATCTCTTAAAAGTTATTGCCCCGGTGAGTCTAATAGAAATGCCGAAAAATGTAAACCTCGACATTATTTTTATACAAAATTCACAATTTTTGAAAATAGGTTTTTGAATTTTTTGATTCTGTTTAAGCGTGTTTAAAATAAAAACAAAATGATTCAGAAAAAAATTTATTTGGTTATGAAATTGATGATTTCGCGATTCTTATTTTAATCACTAGTCAGTTAATGTTCAATGAATTTAAAATTTCCTTTTTTTATTTTTTAATAATGCATAGGTACTTCTACAATTTGTATTACAAATATTTACCAACAATTAAACTTGTTTAAAATTATAGTTCTCCCATTTTTCTAATTTTTAGAGTTTTCGATAAAAAAAACGGTTTTGTCCGTCCGTCCGTTCGTCTGTCCGTCCGCCTGTTAGCCTGATTCCACTCGAGAACGGTGACTGGTAGAGACAAAGGGACAACGGCAATCGATTCAGCATCGTTAAAAACCCCAACTTTAAATTTTCGAAAAATCGAAATTATTGCAAAAATGTTGCCGTTTTTCACTTGTTACACTGGAAACTAATTAAAAAAAATAAAGTTTTTTCTGGATCGTATTGAGTTTTAGACTTCTTAACTTTACAGGAGAAGCCATAATACGGCTCTGTCTGTCTGTCTGTCTGTCTGTCTATCTGTCTGTCCGTCTGTCCGCATTTATAACTCAAAAACGGTCAACGGTAATAAATTCAGCAAACCTTGAATAGCTCCAAAATAGATCTTCAGATTTTTATGACTGGTTTTACAAACCAGAGCCGAAAGTGATACTACCGGTTTCAAAAATAGCATTGCGACGTGAAATTTAATGCTCAATCGATATTTGAAAACAGATTTGAGATATCTTTTATGGTTCATGAGATAATGTGTGTTTAGAAGTCGTCACGTGCCTGCTAACGTTAAGGCGCTTCTGACTTGTTTCTTTTATATTTTAATATTATCAGGTAGTCCTTAAAACACACTTTTAGTATAAAAAATAGAGATCTAAATCGATTATTCACAAGATCGATCTTATTACCTTCGATTCTCGATCTTTTAAATCTTTCCATAAACCATTAATTAACGATTCTTTTATTACAAAATCGATCAACAAAGATCGGATGTTAACAAATTATATTCTTACTGCGACATCTAATATATTTAAGTTTAAACAAAAACAGGAAACTTCCATTGCCAGCAATTTGTTTCATTTCATAAATTTATTAAATTATAAATAAATAAATGATTCCCTTAAAAGGAATAAAAATTACTCAAGTGTTAAGTATATTTGTTTCGTTAACTGAAATAAAATTTCTTGTATAAATATTAAATTATAAGATCGGTTTTTCGATTCGATGTTTAAGTGCATCTATTAAATACCAAACGATCTGAATCGATTCAGAAGATCGTTTAGAAATAGAAAGAATCGCACATCCCTACCACAAAATTCATCGCTGGTATTGCCAGCCGGCGAGTGTTCGCAAGCGGCTGGCCAAGTTAAGCATGTTTAACTTTTGGAAGCCGGCAGCGGCGACTAATAGATCAGGTGATCGGTGACACCATTGGCAGTGCAGTCAGACCCCTACTGCTACTATCAGCGGCGAGTAAAGTACCTAGTGAGTGGATCTTTGCCTTTGTTTTGTGGATTTTTTACATAAGTTTAACAATGACTGACTTTATGTGGAATGGGAAAGAAATTATTTCCATTTTAAATATATTCCAAAATTATCCTTGTTTGTGGGACGTTAGGTCGGAATTTGAAGCAAGTTTTGTACAATAAACTATTATAACACTTAAAGATTGCAAATATATTTGAGTCGATTAAAAAATATATAAAGTTTACAGGATACATATAGAAATGAACGGCATGCTTGTTATAAAAAATAACCAATAGTGTGACCAGGTTGCCAGCCTCTGCCTGCTGGTGCTGCTGTCAGCCGCTGGCAACCAGCCTAGTCTGGCCAGTGCTTAAGTGATCAAAATTAAATTGTAATGCAGATTCTTTTTTTATAGTAAACTAAATTATCCATTCTCAAATGTGGTAGGTATTCATCAGAATAAAACGCAAGGTCATACCACAAATTTATAATAGTAAACTTATTTATAAAACGGCGACATGTTTCGGCCTCATATGGCCATCATCAGGCCTATAAACAAAATTGCATTGCACCGAAGAAAACAATGTTATTAGCTATCTACTTACAGGTTTATGTTAGCAGTAATCACTGATCACATATTGTAGTAACGAAATTCACAGTATAAAAAATTTTTAATAAAATAAATTGAAGTTAATTTCACCAACCGTGATAATCATAGTTCGTGAATTAAAAGCCGTGATTAATATTGATATCAAAACGCATCCCTACGGATTCAAGTAGGGAAAATTTTAAAGACGGTCAAATAGACTGCGCTGTACTTTTGTAACCATTTACTGGTGTTGAAGTACTGGACGGAAAAAGAATTTAAGATTGACAAATGACAATTATGAAGTTTGAAAGACAAAAGTTATAGATCGTGTTTATTTTTTTCTTGTCGTTTGTTTTTCTGGTACTGTATTTGCCATTTGGGTTTAGATTATGTCGTGCATTATTGGGCGGAGTATGACAAATTTCGGGATCTGCTCAATCACTTCCTAGTTGGTGCTTGCTCTATTATAATTCTTCTACTTCTTCCAAACAATTCCCCAATTTTGTTCTAGAGACTGTATCAAATTCTGATTTTAGATCTATAAATACTAGAAAGAACTACCCTTTGTTAGTTTGCCTTTCCTAACACTTCGAATTATATATTTCTTTTCTTAATTTGTCTTCTATTAGTTTTGTGTACATCTTGAAAAAGGTCGATGCAAAACTTAGACTTTGAATAAAATTTTGAAAACTAACCATTAAAATGAATAATCCTAATATAATTCCTCAGAGTGTATTGAAAAAAATAAAACATTTTTTATAAAAGATTGATTATATATTTGTCAAATAAAAAATAAACGTAACGCCACTGCCTATTGTAGAAAAAGGAACTCTGAGCTCAAAATTCTTGTCGGACCACCCGCACAGGTTGTAGTAAAATTATAGTAATTCCGGTTCATTCAAAAAAATATCGCTCTTGAGTTAACTTTTGTTAACTTTCCACGAACCCCCTCGAATACTTTATAGGTACTCGAATTTCAAATTCTCTTCAACAATTGAAAAATGAAAAGTGCCTGTACCGCCAAATAGAATTTGGTCATTTTTAATATTGTGCTTGTATTGGACGAGCACGTATTCTGTTTTTTCGCCTTTCGAAAGGCCTCTCAATGAATGAATTGTCATTTTATGGGTTGATGCGTCTTCAAAAAGAGTTATTGGATAGTATTATTAGACTAAGATTATTTTTACCATGCTATAATTCCAGTAGAAAGCATGACACACCTAAAACAAAAAATTGAATACGTTATGTAAATAATAATAGTGCTTTATTGAGACATCTAGTTTACAATATAATTTGATAAATACAAAGATATAGAATATAAAAATATAAAAATACAAGAAAACAAAAAATGCAAGAGATCAATTGTGATAGGGCATTTAGGTACAACAAATTTTAGATTTCAATCACAAGTTATATTTCTATTTAGACCTAGATTGTTTATCGAGGTGGATTTATATTCTAGAGTTTGGTAGTTTTCATTAAAAAAATCGGCTGTGTCACCCCCGGCTCTTCTATGAAGAATAGGAATATTTTAATTAAAAAATACAAAATTCCTGAATCGGTAGGTTATGAAATGCTGTAAAAATGAAGTAAACTGCTGAAAAAAAATCAGTAAATATTGCACAAATCCGCAAAAATTAATTATAATGAAAAAAAACTAATATAGGGTAACGAATTATTTCCCAAAAATTGTTAAAAATGATAAAGAATTGCTAAAAGAGTGAAAATAGGCAAAAATCAAAAATACGTTAAACCTCTTAATACAATTTGTAAAAATTGGAAAAAAGAGGCAGAAAAAGACAAAGGGCAAAAAAGGCACCTAATAAAAGGAAAAAACGTAAAATAAAGCAAAAAAGAAAAAGAGGCCAAATAAAGGCAAAAAAAGGAAAAAAAGGTAAAACAAAAATTCCAAAAAAAAGCCAAATGAGACAAAGTAAAGGGTAAAATTTCCCGATTCGCCTGACGGCTTAAATAGTGTTAGCATTTCGCCTGACCATAAGTTGGATGGTGTGTACCTACCTTATTTTTTGATAAGGGTCATTTTCAAAATACACGCAAAATTTGATTTATAAGGATATAAATTCATAATTTATCAAAAATTAATAAATTAATAAATAGTTTATAAAGAATTTGGTTTCATTTATTTTCAAAAATACAATTTCACTTCGAGTCTTCCAGTTTATTTTAATTTTTTTAATTTTTTATCCATCTTCAAACCCAATGTATAAATATCATGAATTTTACCTAAAAGAACTAATTAATCAATAAAAACAAATAATCATCGACTTAACTTCTGATCTTATCAAAATTTATTAACTGTTTTTGAAAAAAAAAACCTGCACATATTGACTATATTAAGAAGTTTTATGCTAGTGTGTTAAAAATCATTATTTTTAACTTTTTTAAACCATCTTGATAATTTTTTCCATAAACACTAGTTAAAATTCAAGTTACAGTTATGTAAAAAATGTTTCTTATGGCCTGTATTGCACTTTTGATATAATTATCATTCAGAAGGAACATTGTCTCGCATTATACAAAAACTTTATTAATAGCAGATCAGGCGAATAGCAACTATTTATTTCCGTCTAACATGTAGTCTGGCGAAACGCTACTAAAAGTTACCAAATTTTTACGTCAGGCGAAACGGGACCAGGCGAAACGGGAATATACCAGGGAAAATAGCAAAAAAGGGCAAAAAGAATAAAAGCTATTAAAAAAGTTTTAAAAAGCAAAAAAAAGAGTAAAAAAAGTGGTAAAAATGCCAAAAAAAAAGAAAGAAAAGCAAGAAAGGCAAAATAGTTGGTTGTAAAAAGTAACTGTAAAACCGATTTTTTGGGAATAGAGTGAAGGGCTCTGACACTAGAAAAACTAGGTCAGAACCTCTAAGAGCCAAATAGACATGACTAAACCATGTAGATTGTTTTCAAAAGTGAAAGGGCTATAGAAAATACAAATTAGTACCTAGTTCCATACTAGGCAGCAACAAAGGAGACTACAGATGCCTATAGTCGCCTTTTACGACACAGTGTTTGCTGGAGTACCAATTCTTAAACCGGGCACCCACGGTGAATATGATGATGATGAGTTCAGGTTAATATGGGGCAAAACCGATAGCAAGGATGAGTGACGATTAGCAGAAAAATTGAAGAAATTCAATAGTGGTAAAGTAGAAATTAACAATATAAACTAGTAGTGTATTAAATTATAAATTAAAACATGAAATCTATGAAATGTGTAAATGAGTAAGTGATTATTACTGAACTAACAGTTACTCGTGGGCAGATGAAAAGTTTAATTAAGTTGTTGTGATTCCCACAGAGTTTTAAATAAAGGGTTGTACTTACAATTTAAATGAATTCAGGTTCATTTCACGAAGAATCTCTGGGTTCTCCAGTAGGTCCATTTTCCTAAAATTATTAACTGGAACGCTATATAAGATTTTACTACCAGAAGTAGGAAAAAAACTATAGTTATTAAATTTGATATGGTGACCGAAGATTTACTTGGTCTGGAGAGATGCTCCTTAATACGTTTATTTAGAGGCCTAATGGTTCTACCTATATTTTGGTAGCTTTACATGTATTACATTGTAGTTTGTAAATACCACTCCTCGACAACTTATCAATATTATCTTTAGTTTTAGAAATTATCGATTTGATAGTGTTATGGGATTTAAAAGATATTTTAAGATTATTAACATTATTATATAGTATATATTAATTGCCGAAAGCGCTTAGCCGAATTTTATAAGTAAATTTTATATTTTACACACTGACGTACTCTTTTTTCACTCTTCACCTGATATTTAGTGTGTACACCATTCTCAGTCACTTATTTCTTTACTTCCTCGACCCACCTCCGAGAAGGGAAAGTATTGTGAACGAGCGAAATATCCATTTTGAGATCAGCTGAGATGATTAAGACCATTTCCAGATGGAAGTCTGTCTGTCTGCCCGTCTGTCTGTCTGCCTGTCTGTGTGCATTCTTCCACGATAGAGCCCACACGTTTAATCCGATTGAGTTGAAATTTGGTATATGGCTTTGGGTTACCCGTCTGAAGAACCCATTAGTTTTTGTACGATATATGTCAAACGGAAGTGTCACTATCAAAAAATGACAGATGCAATATGTCGTTTAAAAGCCCTTGAAAAACTCTATTCAGAACAGTCAAAATTATTTCTCCAACTGACACCTGTCAAAAATAAAAAATGTCAAAAATTGAAATTTTAACATTAAATATCTGAAAAAGTATTCGTGGTACTCGTCGGGAAAGTTTTGGGGCGACACAGCCGATTTTTTAATTACCTATGTGCCGAAATGTGACCGCATTTCGTACTCCCTACACGTAAGAAAAAAGAAGTGACCGCATCTCCCACTGACCGCACTGTATACCAGTCGGTGGAGACAATCAATTCACATTAATTCCAAAAGATTTCAAATTTTCATGGTGTGTTAGTGCATTAATGAAAACAAACTGTAAAATTTTGCAGAAGTCTGGGATGAACGGAACATTGTTTAAATCGCAAAAAACGTTTTAATGCTTTATTTTTGCACCGAAAATTGCAAAAGTTTGCAAATTTGGAATACTGCTAGTACTAATGTTTTACAACATGCATTAAATTTGCAACCTTGTAAAAGTTACGGAACCTTGTTTTTTCTAATTTGTTTAAGTTTTCCATTGTAATTTGTTTAAAAAAATTACAAAAGTTCTGCAAATTGGTACGGTGCATGGAAATAGCTATTTGTGTATTAAGAGCGGAAAGTGATACTTTGCCGCTTGAGGCAGAGAGTTGCCCGCGCGACGCGTAGCGGAGCGCGGGCAATCTGCCGAAAGCGGCAAAGCACTTTCTGCTCGAATTGCACACAAGATTTTTTCTACGATCACATTATTTTTAGACAAATAATTTAAAAAAAAAACATGAAAAAATATTGTATTGTTTTTCATATTTATCTCTGGATTTAGTCGGCAGAAGATTCAGAGAAATATTTTTAGCAAAATCTGCTACATCTGGAGGTGTGCTTGAAAATTCACATTCACTCTCACTCTCCATTTTTCAAATAGCTTTTTCATAAACTAAAAATGAAATAATGACGTTTCATTAATTTCATAGTCTACTATTTGCACAAAATAGTAAGTAGGCACTTAAATTTGCAATCACTATTGCATATAGGTGTACCTAGGTATATCTAGGTGTACCTTCTGACTGTTTAATTTTTACTAGATAAATTTTATAAAATAAAGTTTAATTTCGTTCGAAATATCTTCAAATAGTAATATTTCAACTAAAATATTCAGACTGCCCTACATTTTGTTTTAATATACCTATTATTTACTACCTTTCATTAGTTTATTGTAAATGAAAACAGGCGAGCGGAAAAGTACGCGCTAGAGCGACAATAATGTCAAATTATTACAGATCACAGAAAACATCAACTTTGCGGTTAGATTTGAGTGTGCAAAAGCCTACTTTGGATAGTGATCGTAGGAAAAAAATGTTTAACGTCTTCTCGTAGATTTACAATAATTTCTTACAAACAGATCATTTATTTATCAAACTTTTTAGTTCGATGCTGCCATTTTTAATACACACAAGCATCGAAATAATTACAAAAGTTTTTTATCTTGGTTGCAAATAAAGATAATAGCGGTCTCAATGAATTTGTAACTTTGCAACCTTGTACGATAAACGGAAACTTAATTTATTCACTAATAATGAATTTTTTGTATTTTTACAAATGCTGAAATATTTGCAAAAGTTCTGCAAATTGCAGTTATAATTACAACTAATATTTTACGTTACACAAGAAATTTTCAACCGTCATTTTTTAACGGAACATTTTTTTATTAAATATTTTTGTTTTGTTTCTTTGATAATTTGGCCATAAATTGTAAAAAAAAATGCAAATAAGTTTAAGATATTCGAATATTGTTCTATATTAAGGTACTCATTAATTTTCAATATTTTCTGTAATCCGGAAACACACTTTCCTAATATTTAGACGTATTATAACGTCCAGTACGAGTGAAGGGAGGTTTATATAAATAAAATACGCGTGGCTTTCGTTTCCCTCACAACGACGAAAAGTTATACCTATTTCGTTTTCTATTCTAGGCGAGTACTGAAGCGTTTGTTTGAGTTTTATTTTTTGTGTGTTTTAAAAATTTTAGCCATTGATGACAATTGTTTAATATGTGGTGAAAATTTTTTGGATAAATTTAACTTAATTTTCCCACAATTTTCCATACATCTTATTGATAAATTCAATTTTTATTCAACTCATCGTATTATTAGCTATACCAAATAAAACAAATATAAGAATTTCTGCAAGTCCCAGCCTGCTTATCAAATACCTGCGTATGCTTTCAAAGTGTACCGATAAAAAAATGCGTAAAGTAGTCGGGGTCTTTAAAAGTTATCTAGTTAGACCTTTTTTATAATTTTGTGCGTTTTATGTGCAGTTTTTGTGCATTTATACTTTTTGTTATACCAACAGTTGTGCCAGCTTAGCACAACGTTTTTTTAATTATGATGCGATTTTTTTTAAATTACCTCCATAATTTTGTGCAAATTATGGCTGGAATCAAAATTTAATTTTGTCAAAGAGTTTTATTATATCTTTCACATACAGCTAGTACAATTTTTATTAATTATCATGCGGTTTTTTTAAAACTAGTACTATAATTTTTAATGGTTTATGTGCTATTTTTATGCGCTATTCGCGATTTTTGTGCATTTATACTTTTTGTTATATTAAAAGTTAATGTGAAACTTATTTTAATATTAAGAATATTATATTAGTTATTTTGTCAAGTTTGCAGAACTTTTGGAATTTTCATCGAAAATTAGGTTGAAAAAACCAATTCTTTTTGATAAAACAAATATTTCCGCTTGGTTCAAATGGTTGCAAATTTTTAAAAGGATATATACTGCAATTCTTTTTAGCTTTGAAAGTTTGCAGAACTTTTGCTTTTTTTGGTAGGGGGAAATACGCAAATATTTTTTTTGATTTTATACTCATTTACTTGTTACAGGTGAGGTTGCAACCCTAATTAAAAACTTTTGGAATTATTCCGAAACTTATTTTAATAAAAAAATCCAATGTTATGAAAAAATATATTTTCCGTTTGAGGCATGAGGTTGCAAATTAAAACTCTTTTTAAGAAAATTATTTTACCTATTTTGTCGAGTTTGCAGAACTTTTGGAATTTTCATCGAAAAATTATAATGAAAAACATATTATTTTTGATAAAACAATCATTTCCGTTTTGTTTAAATGGTTGCAAATCTATCAGAAGATGTAAATTGCTATTTTTCAAAACTTTGAAAGTTTGCTGAACTTTTGCAAACTTCTCTGCTCTAATAATGCAAAAATTCATTAAATCTCGATTTTCAATATCTTCCGTTCAGAAAAAAGGGTTGCAAAATCAGACTTAGTATCATTCGAATGTACTCTTCAATTTATTAAAGTTTTAAAACTTTTGTAATTATTCATAATTTTTTGTCATATTACGTCTATATCTACTGGCCTACTGACAACCTTACATTTTTGACATTTTACCACAATGCGTTATTTTTTAGTTAAAAACAATTTAATCAAGGAATAAAGTTTCTTTTACGATGATTTTTTGTAGACAAAGTAATTTGCATATTTTAACAATATAATTCACAAATCTGTTTCCTTTTGACCTTTTACGAAAAATTAATATTAATCATTTTAGAGTGTCCCTTTGTACATCCTTAATCCTAAGTACTTAGGATAATAACTCTTAATACTTACTGGGCACATTAAATGTATACCTGTTAAAATTTCGAAAGAATTTGGAAAAACCCACAATTATTCTAAACAGATGGTATTCCCCGCAATAAAAGAATAAATAACAAGAAGTGAAATAGTCTATACAGATAGATTAATCGTTAAATATAATTATCTTAAAATATAGAGAAACATTTTACAATTTTTTATGTGTGTAAAAGACATGTTAATAATTAAGAATGTTGATATTAAGAAATAAAAAATACATTTTGGTCTAAATATGTTGCAGAAATATGGGAATCCATATATATTCATTTATAAAAAAAATATTATATTGTATCATTGAAAAAATAATTAACAAAACGTTACAAGAAATTATTTATTTTACACAAAAAGGAGTAGCATAGATGAAATAAAAATAAATTTAAATCCGTTTGTTTGATGATGTTCTAAAGCAGTCGCCTAGAAAATAGCAGAGGCAGAGAGAAAATTTTATTTGAATCAATAACATTTTAAAACTCAAAGGTTATCCATATCTCAAATGTGGTTCAAGTTTTAAGGAAATAAAGCACGAAATCGGGGACCACAGAATTTAATTTAAAACTAACAGTTTCGGTCCTGTAAAAAAACATTTTTAAGAAAAAATTAATTTAAAAAAAATATAAATGGTACTTGAAAAAGAAGAAAAACTTTGAGCATTAGTTAAAAAGAATAATCCTTCTTTTTCCGATTTACTAGTTTTGTCTTTTTAACTCATGCTCAAAACTTTTCTTCTTTTTCAAGTACCATTTATATTTTCTAAATTATTTTTTTCTTATTAAGAATGTTTTTTTTAACACCCTTAACGGGTGTCACATATGTGATTTCCCTTGCTGAAGTACTTAATAATGGTAATTCTGTGGTTCGTGACTTTGTGCTTCATTTCCTTTCAATAAAATAAATTTTATTTGAACTGAATAAATATGTTATTTGGCTAGGTCCAACAAAACGTGTTATTTACTTTAACAAAACATTCAAATAAATGATTCAGTTGCAATAATGAAGTTTTGAGATTATTGAATAAAAATTTGTTTTGTGGAACGAAAAAATGTTCGTCGAATGAAAATAAATTTTGTGGGATAAAAAAGAATGTGTTCTTGATTGATGTTTCGTTGAATATAAGAAAATATTTTGTTGAATGAAGGAAATTGATAAATGCCAATATTAAGTAGGGACTTTACAATCTACGTCCGTTCGTCTGTCTGTCACTACGATAAATCGAGAACTGTTTCGATTTTTGGATTTCTGTTTTCAGCAATGGATAGCGGAGTATGTAAACTGAGGACTAAATCCCTTTGTGACATGTAAACTGAGGACCAAATAAAAGCAGGTAAAATTAAGAAATGTCCCAATATTTCAAATTTACATTTGGTTGTCTATAAAAATGAAAATATTATTTAAATGGTGGTTAGATCAGAGTGCAAATTATCATTGTACACGAAATATGTTTTCTTAGTACCTGAACAAGCATATGTAAACTGAAGACTAACCCTTTTCCAAAGGGTAATACTTCGTTCTGAGGAATCATGCGATTTTTAACCAAAAAAATGTGGATCTTACGTATTTTGGTCTCCTGAACACGAATCCGAAGTTAAAACATGGCGCTCTTAAGTAGTTTCGGAGTAGTTTGTTCACTATAATATAATGTGCAAAAAATTTACCATTATTTATATATAAAAAAGTGTAACACAATTTGTATTTTAATTTATTAATTAAAATAAGTTATGGTAAATGTTAAGCATTTACGAAACTTTCCGATTTTCATAAGAATTGGTATAAATCATCTACATAGTGTACCTAAATATCACTTAATTTTTTTTTTGCCGCAACCGCTATTAAAGACCTTTTTTCCATTTTTATAAATATTATCAAAATACAACAAATGCCTTTATTTAGTTCCCGACCAACCGACACAGATCAAAGAATATTATGCGTTCTCATCAGCTTAATATCAATCGCTGAATATGAAAATTAGTTACTATATTTTGTATCGCACTATTCAGAGTTTTTTCGATTTATATTGACTAGTTTTTATTGGACAATAGTGTTTTTTCTTCAAAATATAAAAATAGTGCGATACAAAATATAGTTGCGTTAAGAACACAATAATATTCTTTGATGTGTGTCAGTTGGTCGGGAAGTAAATAAAGGCATTTGTAGTGTCATTGATAATATTAAGGAAGAATTTTCTGCCTTTTCAATAATAGACATTTGAGCTGTCAAATAGTGAATAAAATAGGATTGTGTCTCCGAAACTATTTGAGAGCGCTACGTTTTGATTTCGGATTCGTGTTCAGGATACCAAAATACATAAGATCCAATTTTTTTTTAATCGCGTGATCCCTCAGAACGAAGTATTAGCCTTTGGAAAACGGTTAGTCCTCATTTTACTAAATATTAAATCTGAATTTTGGTCCTCAGTTTACATGCACGCATCGATAGTTGGTTACCTTAATCAAGCACCTGTTGTTTTCAATGACTTAAGTCAACCTCAACCGTCTGTCTGTCCGTCTGTTACAGCGATAACTCGAAAATGATTTCTAATTTCGGAACTCTGTTTTCAGACATGATATACCATAGTACTAAACAAAGTAGCTGGGGCTACTTGGATACTGTTAGCTTGCTGAGTTTATTCCCAATCATTTCAGTTTACTTCTAAAATAATAAAAATGTTTATTTTAACAAGATTTCTTGGTGACATTATACGTATTACCTACCTACTTATTTATTTTATGTCATAACTAATTGTATTTTAGATTCGTTCGCAATATTAAATTAAAATATTTAAAATAAAAATTATACCATGTGCTAGGGAAGCAAAAAATATGAATTTGGGGAAAGAGTAAAGTGGGTAGAGTGATCCCACTTGTAAGATGACTAAATCCACAACAGATGCCAAATAACAGAAACTAGGTACATAATCACCTACTTACTTATTCTATAATATTACAAACAACTGCAAATGGCACTTATTATAAAACTCAATGGCAAATGCCTTCTTTTATTGTGAATGATAAAGTAATTCAGAGAACCAAAAATCAACAAGGTATAACATTTAAGTCTTAAACTATGCTAATAGCGGTTTCTTAAATCACTGTTTTATTTCTTAAACAACGCAGTTTTATATTATTATTTGAACCACCCACGGCCTTGTATTATGAAAATCCAATTAATAAACCATATCGAAACGTAAGATTTTTTGTATTATAAAATGAGTAAGTATGTATGTACCTAGTTTCTATTTTTTGGCATCTGTTGTGGATTTGTCGATTTAGTTATCTTACAAGTGGGATCACCCTGTAAGCATGACTTTTTTAGTCTACCTTTAAATACAAAAATAGTACGATAATGTTGCGCAATATGTGGAATTAATTAATTTATAACATTCCCCTTGGTTGGTTTGATTCGAAACAACGGAATGGTCGCTCTAAGGCTCCTATCTGTCTGTATCTCCACCATCTGGGTCCTTCATATTCGAGTATCACGTAAGAATCTACAAAAAGTTCTTCTTGGATGAAGATTCCCCTTACTTCGTAATTTTTATTTGTTACTATAAAATTGATATTTTATAGACTACACGTCTAATATTTCGAAAAGTAGCCAAAGGATATAATTTTACCATTAGGAATTTTGAAAGAGAAGATCAAGATGTATCGTAGGTATATCAAATATTCGGAATCTTTGACGGATATTTTTTTTTAATGTTATTTTGCGCTTTATTCGTAATGTAAAAATAAAATACATATTTTATCCAAAAGAAGTCTGTGACAGCTTAAATCAGCCTGTAACTATCAATATTTTTATTTTGATCATTAAGTATGTATTTTGGCTCCATATATCAGCCAAAAACTTTCAAATATAATTAAAAGGGACTTTTTGGTACGCATTTTAAAAAATTTGGAATATTGAACTTCAACGCCATGTATATAAAAAACTAGCCATATGATGGAATTAGGCCCATGGATTGTTTTGATCAAATACTACAACATATTAAAAATTCAGACAATTTGACGGTGCTCCCGCTTCCATAAGAAAAGTGCGAGGTCCTTTGGTCATCCCCAAAACGGATTGTTTATATTTTGTTTCATTTTGAGAATTATCTTATCTTAAAAAGAAAATATTGTGAAACCATGCAGTATTACTACAAATTGTAATAGATTGAACGTTACAAACATGTAATAATATTTCAAACAGACTGTATAAAAAAGTCTATAATTTATTAACATAACGGTAAAATGAAATTTAACACAACCTATTTAATAAAAAACAAGTCAGAAGCGCCGACGACTTCTAAATACGTACTACCTCGTGAACCATAAAAGTTAATCTCAAATCTGTTTTCAAATATTGATTCAGCGTTAAATTTATTTATTACCTTTGACCGTTTTTATCTATCTCTTTTCGTTTTTGAGTTATAAATGCGGACAGACAGACGGACAGACAGACAGAGTCGTATTATAAGACTTCTCTACACTTTTGGGTTTATAAGTCTAAAACACCAAAAACAATGAAACTCCGGAATTTTTTATACAAGGTGTTTGAAATATTATTACAGATTTGTAACGTTTAATCCATTGCAATTTGTAGTAAGCTAAATATCATGAATTAATATTGATTTCACAATATTTTCTATTTAAGCTAAGATAGTTTACATTAAATTGAAACAAAATGTAAACAGTCCAATATATTTCATTTTGAATTCCCAAAAATTCTAATAAATAACCAATTTTAATATAAAATTGAAGTAGTAAACCATTTTGAACAAACTCCAAAGGCACATTTTTAATTCAGTTTTTTGCGCTCTTTTTGAATATGGAAACAAACATTTTAAATTCAGGAATACAGGGTGTTGTTTTGGGGATGACCAAATTTGTACATTTTTTATGAAGTCGGACCTCTATTTTGTTTTTTATGAATATCTCAATGAATTTGGCAACTTATGAAGAATGTGTAGCCGAAATATAAAAAAATATAGAGAGTATATCGTAAGTTATAGGCTATTAAAGAAATAGACAAAATAGATAAAATAGCCTGTATCTCGGTTATAAAGATCGCTAGACCCATCATATGGTAGTTATTTAGAATCACCTAGATATATATTAAAATTTAATTATAATTATTTTTTATTTACTTATTTTTGATTGTTTATTTATTTTCTAGCTACAAGCGTAATATTGCAATTTTGTAATTTTCTGTCATCATATTTCTACTAAAAGTGATAAATATGAATCAATACAGGATTTTATTCTTTCATAAAATGGGTTATTTGTTTTTAATTTCCTAATTTGAAAATAGTAAAATATATTATTATGTTTTTTGTTTTATTGATTTCCTGTAATTGAACTTTTAATTCAAATTATCGTTTTTTACGACAAGAATCGCCGCTGATAATTTCGTGCAACTTTTTTGCGATTTAATCGACCTTCTAACAGTTTAGAAGTAATAAAAAACGGTGTATGTAAAGAAATAAGGTGTAGAGATATGAAGTATTAAATTATATACCACCAGGTACAAAAAAAATTGTAATATTACGGAAATGTGACATATGAAATATCCCCTTGAATTCTAAAGAGCCCCACGTTGGGCGCCACTTGTAATGTTACGGAAATGTGATGCATGAAATATTCTAATGGTATTATATTGAAAAATCTGAAAATTTTGGGGTGAGTTCTAGAAAAATAAAGTTAAAAATTGAATAAAAAAAATCATACATCACATTTTCTTATTATTACAAATGGTGCCCAACGTGGGGCTCTTTAGAATTCAAAGGAATATTTCATTTCATATATCAGATTTCCGTAACATTACAATAGTATTGGGCTACGTGATTTTGAGTTTCATTTATTGGTTTATAATTAAATTGTTAGTAGGTATTTTTAAAAATAAATATTTTTTTTATTTTCACAATTATGGGTATCGCAACTATTTCCACTTCAGCTTGTAATCTAATATTTTTTATAAAAACAACTAATTAAGCATTATTTTTTTTCATAATTCTTTTATACATAATACAATTTTTTATTTAGGCTTTGAGAGTGATAAAACAGGTAACATTAAAATTATTTATTAAATTTTTTTTATGATGTTAGTTTTTTTTAATAATCTTAGAATATACAATTTAATTATTATTAAATTAAACCACTTAAAAAGCAGAATCTACATAAATATAGAGTACTTATCATTTCAACAAGTATACTCCAAACACATTTTAAGCACTCCACCCAACAACACAAACACATCCACCGCCCCCAAATAAAAAACGTAAAAACCTTCATATATACCCATCGTCACACACATCTCAACAAAACAACTTTTGTTATACAAAAATCATACCAAACATTACTTTTATATTTCAATAGCATTAAGCTGGTACATCACAATGTGCCACTCATCTAAATCCCTGAGTTTCCACCCCTATGTAACACGATTGGTGGAACCAAGCTCCACCTCGTCGAGCTCGTACGCCATTGGATCGAATTTTGAGAGTTTTGGATGACCCTCAAGTTGAGGGTAGCTCTTGAACACTCTTCAGTCCTCTTCAGCGTTCGCGTGTCGAGATCAAGTGCGGTAGAGTATCCGTTGACTACTTTTTAAGAGGTCCAAACTTTCAAAAAAATATTCGCAAATCAACAAAATCGTGTTCGCCGTTTTGAAAATTAAATTCAAGTCAAGCAAATTTAATAAACTAATTTGTAGTGCAAGTTTATAAAAAAAATGTTATTGTAAATCTATCGTAGAAGAATCGAATAATTTAAAAAAATTGACAGTTTACTTTTTCAAATAAATCTTAGAAAGTGTTTAAAAGTGGCGGAAGATAAAGAAAAGGATAAAATGCCGGCCGCAAGTCCGGTAGAAGAATCGGCGACTGTAACATCTGCGTCTGTAGCATCAACTGCTGCAGCAGCGTTTTTGGCATGGCCACCGCTGCTGCTGCATCCTTGGGCTCCAGCTTTACTTCCTGGAGCATGGTGTTCGCCTGCTTTTAAATCTGCTTTTCCTGGGTTAGTAACTAAAACAATTTAATTCTAAAACATACTAATTTTGTTCACCATCATTTTATAGTTAACAAAACAGCCCTTCCAACTTTTCGAATAGTCGTAGAAAAGTAATTGTTTCATCATTTATGTTCCTGCATGAAGGAACTTTTTTTAATTCAGCGTATTTCTTTTTTTAAACAATTTTCAATTTAATCTAAAAAATTGGCGCAGTCTATAAAAAATTTTTGGCACACTCTAGCGGCGAAATTATGCGGAAATGAAAGATTTTTCAAAATTTTATTACAAATATTGCGAAATTTTGAAAAAAATGGCTCAAAAAAATTTTAAATTTGAACTAAATTGAATAACTTTTAAAATATTAATGATATTAAAATGGGATTTATAAATATTAACACTAAAAATTTAAAAAATATACCAATTAATTTGTTATAAAAATTGTGATTTTTTTCAAAATTTAATTACAAAAATTGTGGAATTTTCAAAAAAAATGGCTCAATAAAAAATTTGAAATTTAAACTGAATTGAATAAATTTTAAAATATTAAACATATTAAAATGGGATTTATAGTGATAATTTAAAAAATATACCATTAAATTTGTAATAAAAAATGTGATTTTGTGATTTTTTTTTAAATTTTTAATACAAAAATTATGGAATATTAAAAGAAATTGCTCAAAAAAATTTGAAATTTTATTACGATTTAAAAAAAATTGAATAGAAATATTAAAGATATTAATTTGTATTTTAGTTTCTTTAAATTTAAAATTGTATAATTAAAATAGCCAAAATAATTTTTTTTTTATATATTTTTGTTATTCCGTTTTATCGAAAATAATAAAACAAATAAAAAAAGTAAATAGACGATCTGACAGGGATCAAAAAGAACTATATATGTAAATTATATATAAAATTAAAAAAATTCAAAGGTGACCTATGAATTTTTCATAAAAAATTAGATTTTTTAAAACCGACTTTATTACTGTATTTTGATCCAGAAAACCTAAAAAAAAGGTTTACTTCTCATTTTGAACAAAATTGAATGAACAACAATCTATTCCTTTTAAAATTATTCAAAAATAAAATGTTTTTATGGAAAATACTAACACTAAAAATTTAAAAAATATACCATTAAATTTGTAATAAAACACTCGATAATTGCAATTTCCTTCAACATTTTATTACAAAAATTGTAGAATTTTTAAAAAAAATTGAAATTTTATTACGATTTAAGAAAAAAATCAATAACTTTAAAGATATTGGAATTGTACCATAAAACTCTAAATTTGCAATGTAATTTAGTTTCTTTTAATTAAAAATTGTAATTGTTATAACCAAAATAAAAAAAAATTATTTTAATTTTTTGTAATTTTGTTATACCGAAAATGATAAAACAAATGAAAAAAGTAAATAAATTATCCGAAAGAGATCAAAAAGTACTATATGTGAAAATCATTTCATAATTTTAAAATAATGTTTGTATACAGTATGTCCCAGTAAGTTGGAACAATATGGGAAACTTTTTATTATTAATTTTAGGAAAATAACTTATTTTTCATAAAAGCTCTGCATGTTCTAAAATCTAAAATACAATCATCAAATTTCCACTAATTTAATTTCTTGAAAAACTTACTTCTTCTTACCACTTACCGTTTAAACAAAATTTCACAAATTATTGTGTTTTCAAGTGTCAAAGAATTTTGCTCTAAAAAAATAAAGCTTCCTTTCCACAATTATTGATTCATTTAACTCAAATGAACTAAAATATAAAAAAACTAATTTTTAATATTCTGTAACAAATTTACTATCGAAAAATGATGATAACTTTTTCTAATAGTAACAATAATTATAAACTTTTATGAGTCATATATAAAGTTTCTAAATTTAAATAAATAATTTATACGATTTTCACAAAAATAATAACAAAAGTTATTAGGTTAATAGTGACTAGTTTCGTTACTATGTAACTTCATCAGACTAGACGTTGTTTTATGTATTTAAATTTAATAATCGATTTTCATCAAATAAAAGCCGACACAGTTAAACATATAAAGTTTATATTATAATATACTAAATATACAGGGTGGCTCAAATTTAATTGAACACTATTGGGATTTCGTAAACCGTTATAGATACATAGATATTTATACAAAGTAGGTTAAATGGGAAAAATGATGTGTATTTTCAAGACGAATTGATTGAGTTTTCTAAACTAAAATATAAGGTCCAGTGTCCGAGATATTTGGAAAAACCCGAAATTAACGATTTATTTAATTAACACCTTCATTTTTAAAAATAGAAAAAACTTTCCCAGATTTCTTTTTATGAAAATTTTGTATAATTTTTAATGTAAATGTATTGCTTACTGTTAGAAGGTAGGTTAAATCGCAAAAAAGTTACACCAAATTATCATCGGCGATTCGTATAGTAAAAAATTGAAGATAATCGTAAAAAACGATAATTTGGATTAATAGTTCAATTATAGGAAATCGATAAAACAAAAAATTTAATAATTTTGTTTAAAATTTTCAACAAATTAAAAACAAATTACCCATTTTATTGAAAAAATAAAATCTTTTATTGATTTGTATCCATTCATTTATTAACTGATGTATAAACGTGTCGCCATGCAAAATGAAACATACTGTATATAAACGACATCACAAAGTGTATAGGTATATCTGACGAAGACCTTATAAAAATAATGTAAAGCCAATTTCAGTAAAAATAAGATTTCGCTTGTAGCTAGAAAATAAATAAACAATCAAAAAAGAATAAAATTTTTCGTTGTGAAAAATATTATCACAAAAATACCGCAGCTAAATTTTGACTTATACTGATTAGTAATCATTGATTACAGTAATAATGTTTTCAATGAAATTTTTTGAAAAAAGACCTGTCCATGCACCTATTTGTGTCTTTATGGACCGATTTACAGGTGACAATCATGCCGAATCGCCGAATCCCCAAGAAATACGGGAAGTCACGTTTAAGCAATTCAGAAAGCCATAAACAGGTGTCCCTTTGGCACTTATTTTGACAATACGCACTTGTAGAATCATCACGTCGGTTAAATCTACCGAAAAAAGATTCTTCGATATCCCAATATAAAAATATAGACCCAGTAAATAGATATAATAAAAAGAATTGTGTGAAACTAGCAATAGCAATACCAAAAATATAAATTATTAAAAAAAGAATTAAATCCTCGTATTTCTCCAGATAAAAAAAAATTATATGATTAAAATTATTAAATTTTTACAAAACTAATCCTAAACAATACATTTTCAATTTTTAGGGAAAAGGAAAAATCATTTACTAGGGCCCGCCAATATTTCACCTTAAGTGAAGTATGGCAAACCGTAGTATTGAAATCGTGCAAAAATCTCAATTTTTTTTTGCTCCAAATGACTTAAAACGTCATGAAACGTGGAAAAAATTGTTTTTCCGGCGAAAAAAAAAGTCTGTCTGTGTGGATGTGTGGGGATGTCTGTGCGCACGATATCTCGAGAACGGGACGCCCGATCCGGAAAATTCTTTTGGCAATCGGTTTTTATTCAAAAAAGAAAGGCTCTATCAGAAGATGAGTAATTTCGGGTGCCAGGATCCCGGTCCCGCCTACTAAGTGAAACTTCTATTCGAGAAATCTCGATAAGGAAAGCAAATTTGTCGATACTGATTTTTATTAAGGTGTTGTGTAAGTCAAGACGCACTGAAAAAAAAATCGAATCGGACTTTCTTCTGCTGACGGAAACGGGCCGTAGTCTTGAAAAATCGCGCAGAGATTATTCCTTTTACTATTTTTTTTTAATTTTATATTACATTTTAATTATTTATATATAATTCTATAAAAAAACAATAAGTCTGTGTGTCAACCAGTTCTCAATTTTTAACAATTAAATGTTCACATTTTGATTATTTACATAATTCTACACAAAATATCAACCCCTTCTCAATTTTTATTAAATTAAAGTCAAGTACACCGTAATACGTTTCAAACAAATCTCTTGCACATTCTAGCCACAGATCATTCAATTTAATTTAAAAGACATAAAAAGGGGTTGCCACCCAAATATTAGATATTTTGTGTTGAATTGTAAAAATAATCAAACTGAAGAAGAAATTTAAAAATGAAAAATGAGCTTCGAATAGAAAATGTGATTTGTTTGAAAACGCGTTATGAGTTTGAGTCTAATAATAATACAAAAATAAAACTGGTTGTCACCCAAATATTAGATATTTTGTATAGAATTGTATAATTAATCAAACTGGGGAAGAAATTTCAAAATAAAAAATGAATTTCGAATAGAAATTTGGGTTTGTTTGCACTTTGAATTTAATTTAATTTAATAATTTTTTTAAATATTTTCTATAGAATTGTATAAACAATCAAAATATGAATTAAAAATTAAAAACACAAAACGTGTAAAGGCGAAGATTTTTTGTTTTTAAATTTTAGTTTTTTTATATGAAAAAAATATTCGCCAAATGTGTTAAATGTCTCAGGTATAAATGGATGGCACCTTTCCCTAATATACTAAATTTTTTTGCAACTTTTCACCATCCACGGGTTTAAACATGAACATTATAAGTCTAAGAACACAAGATAAACGTGTAGAATAAAAAAATACACTTTAAAAAATTCACGTATTCTAAAAAAAAATTTTTGTACAAAAAAACTCATCTACACTATAAAAGACAGAGATTAATAATAATTGCTTTTATAATATGTATTTTCTTGAATTATGGTCGGCAATATTCTATATAACCAGCTGAACATAAAGACCGAACAATTTTTTTCTGAATTTTAAGAATCTATCACAATTCATAAAATCGTTAGTGGCAAAAATACCTGCCTGTTTTGGTGGTAACATAATAATTATACGAATACACTATTAATATTTTCCTGAAGATGATCATGTATTGGTTGAAACGTTGATGAAAGTTCTAAAGACACCAATAATTTTGAACCTAAAAATTCAACCAAACATTCCCACTGAAGTAATTTAAATGTCATGAACTGTACTACGAAACAAAAAAAACATGTTTCGGTTGACATAATAAACAAAACGTCCTGTAGAAAAAACTTATCATTTATTTTAGACCATTTTTTACAAATGTATTTTAGAATATAATTTCTTTTTGAATGCAAGTTGACCGACGATTTTTTGTTATACCGAGTATTTTTAAAAATATCCACTTTTCGCAAAATTCAATCTCATATCTTTCTATATACACTGTAGAGAACATACATTTTTGGAAATAATATTTTGTAGTTCTTTAAATATCACAAAATATAGGGTATGTTAAAAATGTACGACAACCATCGATCCAGCTTTTAATATTTTTAACAGTCCTTTATCTTTAGTTCCATTTCGATTATCATTAATAACACTATACAATATTTTACACCGTTCAAATTATCTTTTTTTAATACAACTCACACTGTATAGTTTCAATTTAAAATTATTGCTATTATATTTTGGAACTCTTATGCACATAAGTAATGGTGCTGCACCCGTAGGGCAATCCAAATCATCATTTTTACATGTAAATCTCAATAAGAATATCGTAAGGTTCATTCTGACAGCTCCACCAGAGGGTGCTGTCAGAGCTGACGCATCTGAATGACCTGAAGACCCTGGGATTTAGTTGGAACCGGTCTTCAGGTCCTTGGTGGAGCTGTCAGACCTGACGCATCTGAAGGACCTGAAGTAAATCGTGTGCCGGCGAGCTATGGCGAATGACCTTGAATGAGCCAAAAATCTGAACCTTAGATTTTCTTTTTGAGATTTACATGTCAAAATGAGGATTTTGTTACTGTGCAGCATCATTACTCTCATACTCTAATCAATATATGTTGCTAATTGATCATTAATTTAAACATATGCGAGTGATTGTATTTTTTAAAAATCTTAAAATTATGAAAAATCGATTCTTTAACACCCTGTATCATATCATTATTTTTTGTTGATGCCGTGGACGTTTTTAATTAGGGCATCAAGTTCTTCAACATATTTCCTTCTTACAAAAGCAAACTTTCTTCAAAAATATTATTACCCATTTTGTACCTTAAGCGCTGATTTTTTTATCGTTACTAAACTAAATTGCTTGCTAAATTAAGTTTTCTATTTAGAACTAGCGATAGCTGATATTTTGTTATTGTTTCAGTCTTTTGGATTCGATGAAAATGACCGGAACGACAATGGTTAACCAAAGACAACCTGCAAGTTTTGCAATAAGTGATATTTTAGAATTAGATAGACATAATAGTGAAGAAATAGATCCAATTACAGACTCCTCAGTGTATCCCACCCATCACGATCTTTCATACTCTTCGAGGCACCAGTGGCTTCAAATGCCTGATCCTGGTAAGTTCTTTTCTATCTTAAAATTAGATTTTTTTTATATTGTACAAAGCAATGAAAAAGTCAACAATAAAACAGTGGCTTCTAATCCTTATAGTCTTTTATTTTATCTTAAAAATTAATTTCTATACATCATCATCATGACGTTGATCTAAGCATATCTTATTTTTAACAAATATTGATTTTTTTAATACCACATGTATGGATGGCAAACAAAAATAAGACAATCTGTGTCAATGATGTTATATAAATAAATAAAATAATCTGATCTAATTTTTGTCGATATCTACTAATCAGGAAGAATATAATTTACTTTTACTTTATTTACAGGTAAAAAATATCTATTGTGAAATTTAATGTTTAATTATTTTCTTTTATCAAAAAATCATTGATATAAAGTACGAGTATTTCTTCTGTCATATTTCCCATGTCGATTAACAAGGAATCACCCATAAACTATGGAAATTGGTCACCTAATTTTCCAAATCGATGCATTATTAAATTAGTTATAGCCTCGCTCAATCAGTACCATCCCTCTAACTATCATTTACTCCAATAAAAGCCTCTAAAAGCGCATCACAATCGAATTTGAAAAGCATACCAGAGGCGTAACAAAAATCTTATTGCATATATAATTTTAAATCATATTTAATTTTTATCAATGCTATTTTTGTACATCAGTTTCCATATTCTATGATAAATAATAATAGTCGTCTCTTTCCACCACAAGCTCTTCTTTTAACAAATGATGAGGGATTGCATTATTTTATTATTTATATAATATCATATTAAATATATTTTATTTTGAAAATCATCAAAACCAGAAGTGATAGCAGCTTCTACGAAAATAACCAAATTATAAAAAACGTGGATTAAAATTTTATTTACAATTATGAAAATTTAATAATTTATCTAACCTTTTCAGTTTAATTAATAAGTAGTGAAGCAAAGAGTAGGTACTTATTGACTTTCCATTTATCTGTCTATATGTCTGTCCGTCTGCCACAGCGATAACTCGTCAACGGTTTCGAATTTTGGATTTCTGTTTTGAGCAATCGATAGAACTGTTTCAAATTTTATTATTTTCAGTGACCTACGTCAACTAAAACTGTCTGTCCGTAGCTGAGCTACTTAGATATTGTTAGCTTGCTGGGTTTATTTAAAATGTAGGTACGATATGATGGATGCAATATAAAATTGCACAAAAACACAAACTAGGGAAACGATTAGTAATAATAATGATATAATAATCTACTTTTTGAATAAAATGCTACCAAACAAAATGTAGAAAATTTATGAAAAAAATTCGAACGATTAGAGATATCGTTAAAAAATTTAGTATTGGCATTTTACCATTTAAAATAAAATTACTATTGAATCCTAATTTTCATTTATTTTTTATTCGAAATTAGATAAAAATATTATAGGGGCATAAAATTTAATAATGAAAATGCATTTATTAACTTACCTCAGTGCTTCAGAAAAGTAAGTTATTTAGATCATCCTGTGAGTGTATGTGTCTGTCTGTGAGAGCTCTCACAGCTGTTCCACCGATTTGCTTCAAACTTGGTTTGTAGGTACCTTATGGTCATACCTTGGTCGAGTTTAAATTTAAGCTATGTAGTTTAAATTTTTTTTGGCGGTTGATACATACACTACTCATCATCGTTACTGCACAGTACTCTGAAGTAAGTTTTCCTTCAGAGGTTTACATCTCTCTAGTTTGATTAGCATTAAGCTTATAGGTCAGCATATAGATTTATATAGTCTATAGTCCACTCGACAACTAGTATCAGATAGAAAAAGGTCGTAAGTTAATAAATCTTTGGGCTATTGTTCAGGGATGGTTAAATAACATTTTCTCAAGTTTCGGATCTCGAGGACCCTGTGCTAAAAGGGGAGGGGGAGGAAACTGCAAAATTTTCGACCTTCCTAGGGCAAAAGCTTTCCAATACTTTTTTGTATTGTTAAATTTCCTACAATTGACTATTTAAACAAGTTTCGCTAAAAAATGCCAAAAAATGCAGAATTCCACCTTATTTCTTCTGTTATACCAGAATTATGATGAAATGTTGTTGTAATTATGGTTCCTGGTTACAATCACCAACTTTTGAGTATATAGAAGCAGCAGCGTCTCTGGAGCCATAGTACGCGCACTACCCAAGAAGTTGTCAATAGGAGGATACTCAACTCTGAGGCGGATGTCCTCCAAGATTATTTTCCCAGATTCCACAATTCGACGTCTTTCTCCTTTCGGTGAAGTACCAGTTATCGTACAGAATTTTTTTATCAGCCTTCTGCAGACTGACAACAGGGGCAGTTCTTGATTCTGAAATGATGATTTTTTTCTCAATATTTCGTCTGACACAGTTTGTCCACAGGTCATAATCAATAACGCACCAATTCCAATAAAAATGCAATGGATACTAGGACTACGTTCACACTGTTGTTGAAAAACAAGATCCTACTATACAAAGTTATTCTCAAACCGATATGGACGTACGGCATAGAGCTGTGGGGTTGCAATAAGCCTTTTAACACTAACATTCTACAGTCATTAAAGTCGAAAATTCTGCGCACGCTAACAAATGCTCCATGGTATGTCAGCAACCTAACTTTACATAATGATCTGGACATTCCTTACATCAATGAACTAATTAATACTTCAGCTACAAAGAACAGAGAACGTAACGAGAACCATTCTAATCAGCTGCTAGCTGATCTTTTCAACGTCCCGATAGTTAATAGAAGACTGAATGAGCACTGGCCAGAAGACCTCGCACAATAAACCCTGGAGACCCACCTATGGATGGTGCCCAAATCAAGTCACTAAACGACTGTTAACGAGAATAATTAAAGGAAGAAAACCTGCTTTATTCAATAATGGCCTTCGTCACTGTTCTCGAGGATGTATGAAAATATCATCTGCATGGCATCGTCAACACTCGGCAATGGGCTGAATCCTCTTTTCTGCGCTAACTTATGGATGGAAAAAACTTACAAAGCACTATCGTGATACTCAGTATTGACGGCGACTAAAACAGTGTTCAAATTGGGCAACTAGCTGATGCGTCATTCTATTATCTTCCCCCACTCGTCTCCAAGCATCCTCTTCTTTTCAATAATTTTATTAGTTATTTCGAGTAGAGTCACTTTGACGGGATCATTGTGCGTCTTTTCAAGGTCAACTTTACCTGTTAGGTTCTGAAATCATCAGTAACAGTTGGGTAGGTACCGCAGGAAGGTACAGGAGATGGAGCTTTGTTGTGTCTTGTTTGGTGTCCAAAGTTAGTGATTGTAACCACTAACCATAATTACAACATTTCATCATAATTCGGGCATAACAGAAGAAATAAGGTGGAATTCTGCTTGTTTTGGCATTTTTTGGCGAATTTTAGAAAATGACCATATCTCGCTAACGAACTGAAATAGAAACCTATTTGAATAGTCGGAAATTGTAGGAAATTTAACGCCCTACAAAAAATAAATGAAATTCTTGTACCGTAGGACGTAACGGAAAACAGTTATTGAAAAAAAACCGGAGGAAGGTCGAAAATTTTGCAGTTCCCCCACCTCTTTTCGCACATGGTCATCGAGGTCCAAAACTTCAGAAAATGTTAATTAACCATCCTTGAACAACATCTTAAAGTTTCATTAACTTCCGACCTTTTTCCACCTAACCACATTTTTTCCAACATGTCGAGTGCAATTGAAAAATTTGAAAAAGAAATTTACGCAGAATATTACTTTTGAACGATCCACTAGTACATACCCTTATATTATTTTTGTTAATAGACGTAATTTGACTCTATAATATTTAGAAGACTCTTGAATAAGTCTTTCTTGTTGCTGATTGTTTAACCACAGTAATATATTTTTTTGTTTCTATGTTTTCTAAGTAATGTAAAATCGATAAAATTTTAACAGCATATTACAATCAGATATTTTTCACTTTTCTATCATTCTTGTAACCCATTTTCCAATAATCTCGTTCTTTAAAAGTAGATTCAAATTTGTATATTTGTTTATTTTCACACAAAATTTCGGAAATGGTTTTCTTAAAATCCACATTTCATAAAGACTTAATTCCTCTAAAGACTACTCTAATTTGACACCTTCATACATTTGTGTGTATAAAGCTTGTTCCAATTTACTTTCAATACATGATCTTGAAAATGTAAATCTAATGCATAGCTGTTATGTTTTAATTCCAACAGGCTCTCGTTTAAATCTCCAATTTAGATGAATTTAAGTAAACTTTCGATAATTCTACAAAAATGTAAATCTAATGCATAGCTGTTATGTTTTAATTCCAACAGGCTCTCGTTTAAATCTCCAATTTAGATGAATTTAAGTAAACTTTCGATAATTCTACAATAGAGTTTTATACATCTGTAATTTTTTTTTTGACTTTAAACTTTAAAATTATACATTTGTTTCCTGTTGTCATTAATATCTCATAATGGCATGCATTCAACAACAATCAAGCCTGAAATGAACTGTCATTTAACCCTCTGTTGCAACGCCCCTGATTGAAACTGATACAGTTACAAATTTAGGGATGTGAAGGGATCCTTTACGGATTCTCCCCTTTCTTGGCAATTACGCAACCATTAGTGTAGCTATATATTTGGCGAGAACAGGGGATGGGAGTCTGAATCTAGCACCGTTCAGAGGTGACATAGAGCACAATAGCACTGAAGTCACGCCTTCCCAAAAGCAGATGTTTATTTTTCACAAGCAGATGTATCGTGGGTCCATTCGTTTTGTCACCATTTTGAATGAGTTCTTGTTGTGGAATACGAACAATAAACGGGACATTTATTTGAGTGGAATCTAATAGAGGCAGTTTTTGATTCATTTATACGTTATAATTTTTGCGAATTTTTAATAAATAGTAGAATTGACTTTATATTCCTCAAATTCGATAACGGGATTCTTATACTTCTATGTCACTAGTTTGCTTGTAACCGAATTTTAGTTAAATTGATAAAATGACTCCATTTATTTAAACGAAATGGCACTACCTGTACTACCTGTACTAATTTTATAAATATTAAAAAATAAAAATAAAACTACCAAAGTACTATCGTAATATGGCTTTTACAATTACAATTTTATTGAATTTTTAGCCGCATTCTCTCCGCCTAATAATCTAAATAATTCACACTCATTTGTAATGTATTTCTAGATATATGTACTGACATCCTTTTATAGCCCTAAAAAAATTAAAACTATTTACTAAAAGCGGCTTTTTTTATTGTAATCAAATTATTTCCATTTTTTATCAGCCAGCCAGCATTACTTTCTGATATTTTAACACAGTGTGCAATGTGTTTTTATCTTGCTTTTTCTGTTGGTTTCAATTGTTTGCCAACACGATTTTTGTGTTTTCTTAAAACCCATTTGTGGAGCATACATGCAAAAGCCGATAAATCCATATTACTGGGTATTGAGGTATTATCCAAAAAAATGTATTGCGGAATCCGTAAACTCTTTTAATGCTAAAAATTAATTTTTCTCTTTTTGATTTGTCTTGAACAATACGAAAGTTTTATTCACATATTGCCTTTTTCACTTTTTATGTTTGACTTTTTTCTGGATTTATCGGTTTTTGAATAAAATCAGAATTTTATCGGGTTTTGTTCGGATTATAAGTTAAGTAGTTTTAATAATGCAGTCAAACATCTATTTCATCTTATCTTCCATTCTTCTATGATCTTTTATAATCTGAATATGTTGAAATTAATGGAACAATAGTATATTGTATAACAAGCGCGAAATGATATGCATTCCACACGAGTAATGTATTGAAGAGTTTGTAGATGTGAGTACAGAACGAGAAACGTTGATTACATTAGGTCTCGGTGGTACAGATCGTTGGCTTTCGGTTATATTCATTTATGGATGTTTATATGCTAGAGCCAACGTGGGTTCGTGCCTCGTATCTGGTAGTGAAATTTTAATTTAAAAATTTCAGTGTTGGCCCGAATAGGTAAATCGCATTGGATATTAATTATTAATTTAATTAATGTCTGATGCAGAGTCTAGATTTTCAATCCCCCTGTGTCACTGTGCCGATGATGTTTTCCGGGTTTTCCTACACATATAGCCAAATAGCGCTATCAATTCTCAGTAAGTCGTCCCGGAGAGCCACGGTAAATAATAATAGTAGCCGTCCCTTTTCCGCATAAGCCATTGGCTTCTGGTGTTCACTCGTAAGGAGGTGAAATGTAGGGCGAGTATTATTATTATTATTATTATTCATAGTCATAAAAATATATGTACCTACTGCGATGTACATCAATACAGAAATATTTTCATCTCTTGCAAAACATCTTCAGAAATGTTCTAGATAAACCCCTTTGTCGATAACCATGAATGTGACGAAGGCCTGTCCGCCAATTTATTTTGCACAGAAAATTGAATAACTTTATTAATATTTTCTGCAGTTATATAGTGTAGCCACTGGGTATTTTGCAAGATCGAAAACCACTTTGGATGATGTCAAACTTAGGATCTACCATAAAAATTCATCTGATCCTACTTCTATTGCGCTTAATATTTTGTATCAATCATTTTCTCTTAATATATATAGTAAATGCCTTCTTGAAAATAAGAATTTGGACATCAAGTATATACAGAAGAACATTTTAAGGAATATTTAGACGACAGCCAAGTAACAATTTCAGACTCATTTTGTGCAAATTTTTTCTACAAATAGTCTATTTCGACAAACACATTTGAAAACAAAAGAAACAATTTATAGTAATGTTTCTAAATATAGACCAAAATTCACTGAAATGTGACTAAAATGTCACACAGGCACATTTCAGTAACCTATGAGATCATATACGGACAAAATATGTCTTTATTTAGCAGTGGACGCAATCCACTATCCAATTCTTCAACATTGGCATTATCCTTATCAACGGTCAAGTTTATTCCGCGAAGTAACGCCCGGTACCATTTCAGATCCTGCGACTCCTCCCAGTTCAAACCAAACTGTTGATTTAACAAAGCTGAAGATTTTTTTCTACTATTCTTAAGCCTATAACAGAAACTTTATGTTATAATAGTATTTCCAATTTTTCTTTGCCAGAAATATAGCTATTTGTGTATTAAGAGCGGAAAGTGATACTTTGCCGCTTGAGGCAGAGTTGCCCGCGCGACGCGTAGCGGAGCGCGGGCAATCTGCCGAAAGCGGCAAAGCACTTTCTGCTCGAATTGCACACAAGATTTTTTCTACGATCACATTATTTTTAGTCAAATAATTAAAAAAAAAACATTAAAAAATATTATATTGTTTTTCATATTTATCTCTGGATTTAGTCGGCAGAAGATTCAGAGAAATATTTTTATGAAATAATGACGTTTCATTAATTTCATAGTCTACTATTTGCACAAAATAGTAAGTAGGTACTTGAATATGCAATCACTATTGCATATAGGTGTACCTAGGTGTATCTAGGTGTACCTTCTGACTGTTATATTTATACTAGATAAATTTAATAAAATAAAGTTTAATTTCGTTCGAAATATCTTCAAATATTAATATTTCAACTAAAATATTCAGACTGCCCTACATTTTGTTTTAATATACCTATTATTTACTACCTTTCTTTAGTTTATTGCAAATGAAAACAGGCGAGCGGAAAAGTACGCGCTAGAGCGACAATAATGTCAAATTATTACAGATCACGGAAAACATCAACTTTGCGGTTAGATTTGAGTGTGCAAAAGCCTACTTTGGGTAGTGATCGTAGGAAAAAATAATTGTTTTGGTATGGGGATACTTTTATCTCCTGGGATCAGAAAACTCACAGGATGTCTCCCCATAGAAAATCTGGTGATGAGGCTGCTAAGCCTAAGCCTGATGAAGGTAATAAACCTTTTCACCTGATATCAACGATATAATTGGTAAAACACAATAAGCCTTAAGGCTTCAGTGTTGAGGCCCAAACATCAGTCAATGACATCGATCAAATCAATCAATAAATCATTGGGCATACTTTACCGTCGCTCGATCATTAAATTTTTGGAAAACTATCTATCCTCTTCATTTCTTTAATTATTTTTTAAATCTACTTAAAGAGTTTTTACGTCACACAGTCTCCAGTCGACTAATCCTACTTGTTCATAAATTGTTTCGTAATGATTTCTGGAAAGGATTGTAGCTTTTTTCCTAAGAAATTTTTCCACCCGCCCAAATGCTCTATCGGAAGGTAGGAAAAAGAGTAGCCTCTTACTGGAAATACTATCTCTAATTTTGTAAAGTGCATTGGTGCCTGAAATACAGAGTGTGCAAAATTTGTTTATTTTTGTTCTGCCCATCGTATCCATCAAAGAATAAGCGATTTGTTATATATATTATCATAGTCCAAGGAATCCAAATAATTTATAAGTGCAGATCCTACCTCGATTGATCCTTTTCCTGTGATGTCTTCGGTCCATGTACAAGTTGGTTTTTTGGATTGACGTTAACATGCGTCGTTAATAGGGGTTTTTAGTAAAGTTTGAACTTGTTGCTCTCTTTTTATGAATTATAAGTTCAGTTTTACCGGGCACGGTGGTCGGGTTGGTTAAGGCATCAGCCTTTATACTTGGTCATTGTTCGGGTAGTGGGTTCGATTCCCATGAATCTCAAGTGGAATTAAAGTCAGATAAGACTTTGGGCAAGTGCAAAAAGGTATTTGTGTCATGCGCAGTTTCATTCACGCCGGTAACCAGGCCGGATGAGATCGGATATCTCGTGTTACTGATAGGGGTTGGTGGCACAATTACACACTTGCTAGTCGGTAGATCACCTGAATGACAAAGGCATAGTCCTGTGTTTAGGGTTATTGAGGACCGTGGTTCGGAGCCCACGATAAGCTGTAGATCCCGTCCAGATTAGCCCTGGTAGCAGAAAAAGAGACGTTAAAATTAATAGCAATTAGAAAGCAAGTTCAGTTTTGAGTTCTGTTTTCTTTACGATGTCAACTTGATTAATCAAGTATTTAAGTCTGGTACATTTTGCGCAAACATCGGTGTCTGGAGTAGAAAAACTAATATTAAAGTCATCAACGAATACTTTCCTAAACATAGAAAAGTAAGCCATTGACTTAAATACGTCTTGTGTAACTTCTGTATATTTAGGTGGTCCACATCTAAATAAACTCTTTACTACATTTTTCTATTATAATGACTTTCCCTTCTTTAGTTTTACAATAAACTATCTTACTGTATCTTTTTTGGCACTAGATTTAGCGGATATCCGATTCCCGCTTCGTTTTTCTTTTGGAATATTTAATTCACATAAAGCCGATTCGTTCTTTAATCCATAAAAAACCCCTGGCACTCTTTTGGACAGAAAATAATGTATCTACCGGAAAATTAAGCCTTTTGTAGGTCTTTGTCTCTCAATTTATACCTACTATACACATGTAGTGACATATTTCAGCATCCTGACCAATTTTGTTATTATTTCGCAAAGCTCTCACGTCACTTATTGTAATAGTTTTGGAAATTTAAAAGAAAAGTTTAAATAAGAGATAGACCAAAGTTAATATTTTTTTTAAATAATCAAGTTTATCATCAACTCCTGATGATGCTAACATAGTTAGCGAAAAGTACGTCTAGTGTTAAAAAAGGTTATTTTTTTAGTGGAGACGATATTCTTCAACAGATATATTTAAAATAAATATTATTATATTGTTAGAAAAAGCATTATTATGTAGTATAAAATAGGTGGCAATTTTAAAATATTTTCTCTTTTGTTCCAGGCATACTTCAAACTCAACCTCACCTAACGATCCCTCCCCATCCTTCCCAACTTAGCCCGGACAGCACCTCACCTGCAATAAGCGAACGATCCAGTGTACCTCCTGATACTCCCCTTCCCGACACTTCCATGCAATCGAACTCCCTCAACCAAGCACCCTCTTCTATGGGTACAGTATCCGAAGGAGAAATGGAGGAACATGAAGACTCCAAAGAGGAAGGCGACCAGCATATAACAGGACAAAAAAAGAGAAAACGGAGAGTTTTATTTTCCAAAGCGCAAACTTACGAGTTGGAGAGGAGGTTTAGGCAGCAAAGGTACCTTTCGGCTCCTGAGAGGGAGCATTTAGCGTCTATTATTAGGCTAACGCCTACTCAAGTCAAGATTTGGTTCCAAAATCATAGGTATGTATGCGATACATTTTCTGTTTAATAATACTAAAGTGACAAGTTTTTACTAACTTTTATGATTTATTTGTGCTGATTACAAATGTAGCTGTTATTTGGTCTATTTTTTTTGATCATGCGTTTAAGTTCTAGTATTTTTTACTTAGTGTCGTTTTAAATTTTTTTGAAGGTTTACAATGTTATTTTTCTTTTTGGTAGATAGATCACCGAAAAAAAACCAGAAGAGGCTCACAAAACATTCTTTAGTTGCTTTAAAATTTTATGAAAGTTTGTGGCATGCTTTTACGCTATTATTTAGATAAATAGCAGCGATAAAAATCATCGTAGAATAGATCACTCACTCTTTGAACAAATTTTTCCTATGATTTTATGTATTATTTTCATACTGTATGTCAAAAAATATAGCATATATTATTTTTTGCTTAGTATTCATAATATAATTAAAGTAGATAGGCTTACAACAGGGTATATAAAAATCAGGATTTTTTAAATTTTAATTGATTTTTTTATTGGTACCTCCATATGATCAGATTATTAAAAAAATATTTAGGGAGGGACAAACATTTCAAGAAAACAATTAAGGTAGTTTATTTTAAATAAAACTATTCAAGGCTCTTTTCCTTTTCAAATTATGGCCGAAGGAAAAATGAAAATTTTATTGGGTTTGAAATGACTATCGTTCCAAGAAGAATATTCTCTTATAATTAACAACTTTGTGCCGAGTTTGTCGTTTCAAATATCTAATTTAAAATTCATAATGATTAAAAGATTAGGATGTGCCGAGTTTGATACCTTCTGGTTTTTTTTGTACTATATGTCAAATAAAAAAAACATTTTCTGTATATATTTATGATATTTATAAATCAATAAAACATAATAAATATCGAGTAGGGTGTAATAAAACTTATTATATCCCTACAATTAATTTTTTATTACTAAAACTAGTAGCATATAGATAAAAATTTGAGTGCCACTCGAATTGTAATATATAGCTATTTACCATGGCTTACATTTAGATAAAAGTCATAAAGATTTCGGAATTTATGTTTTTAGTAACGTGCTGAGATTTAACCACTTGTTTTGTTGATTTAAGTATGTCATATTCGCCTAAATTTTCAATTTGATAACAAAATTGACCTCAAGATTTAACTTTCTTAATTTATGACATTAGAATAAATAACTTTAAATTGTGACTTCATACTCTAACTTAAAATTATACGTTATTAATTTCATCACAAGAAATATTGTTTAAACATAATATTATCTCTTGTACAGTTCATATTTTCGAGCCTTGAAGGCCTTCACACGGTTTTCCTTATATCTCTTTCTCTTTTCATCTAGCTACTCTTATTTGTCGTATGTATGTTTTAACTTCATTTTTTTTTATGACCCTTCAATTCTTCGAGTACTTTGCATATTTTTTTCCTGTATTTATAGCTTTCGTTTTGGATTTCTCGTTGTATACTTCTATCTCATTCAAACCCTTATTTCTTGTTCCTTCTATTAGTTTTGGTTTATAAATTGCTATTTTTATGGACAAGGCAAATTACACTAGTCAGCAATGAAAGCCTCTTTCAAATAAAATTATCATAACTATGAAGAATGCTCTGGGTCTCCTCCCGTTGTTCGTTTATTGTTATCATATATATTTTTTTGAGAAATACGTAGAAAAAAATTGTCCACAAAGGGTGAGTTTAACACCTAAAGTTAAAAATGTATCTGAAGAACCTTTAGTGCAAAGTGAAAAAAAATTCTGCCACCACCACTTCATATAAAACTAGGTCTTATGAACTTGAGCCTTTAACAGGTCTTGATCAGGTCTCAAATAGGTCCCGAACAGCTCTTAACAGGTCTCGAACAGCTTTTAACAGGTCTCGAACAGCTTTTAACAGGTCTCGAACAGCTTTTAACAGGTCTCGAACAGCTTTTGAACAGGTTTGATCTGCGTATAAGCTGTTCGAGACCTGTTGAAAGCTCTTAGAGACTTGTTAAAAGATGTTTGAGACGATGTGGTGCAGAACTGGCAGTGTACTTGTGTGCAGACAAAAAATTACCAGAATGGAACTTAGCCATTTCCCATGTTATTTTCCATAAGGAGTACGCCAGAACTGTCATAGCTTATCTACTTAAAAGGTTTTCAGTACCTTAAGACCAAATTCCTTAGTTTGAGTGATGCGAAATTTCAAGAAGGAATTTTTGTAGGTACACAAATCTGCGAGCTCATGAAGGACGAAATTTTTAATACGAAGTTGAATAAAACAGAAAAAAGAACATGGGTCGCTTTTATAGAAATCATTCAAGCACTTTCTGTTTATAAAGCTCTGCAAGTCTGCAATGCAACATGTGTCTCAAAATTCATTTTTTGGATTTGCACTTAAATTTCTTTTAAAAATATTCTGATTTTGGTGCCAATCGGACAACCGGAAGTGGCAGTTGCTATGGGTGATGACACCATTATTATACAAAACGGCAATAAAGTTTTACACATATATTTTGTATACCCTATAGTTTATTTTCATCTCATTAAAATTTTCGAAACTTTTGCCATTGTTGCCAGATTTACAAAAAAATAATTTTTTTTCATACTTTTTTGTGTCAACCTGTAAATTTTTGATTCAAAAATGGCGAGAGGTCATGTGCTGGCCACATCAGATTTTTTACTTTTGCTATTATTTCTTCAATTTAATTGTATTATTATTAGTATTTCCTTCTATTTCAGTGATATTTCCATTTATAACTAGTCGCTTTTTCGTTCTTAGTAAAGTGCATCTTCTTTCCATGTCAATCTTCTGATTCAGCTAATATTCTGTATCAAATAAATCTCTTTTTTTCTTTCTTACTGGATTTGTACATGTTAAGGGCCCTCTTTAGAAAATAGAGATATGGGAATTTACCTACATGTTAAAAACTAAATACTTCTTCGTCACGTGTATACCGATTCAAGACATATGTACCAAAATGTAGACCAGACTTACCTACGTATGGTAAGGTTGGTGGTCTCTTTTTCTAATGCACCCAGTCCATCAACCTTGTTCCCTGTACTAGTTTGCACAGGTTCTTTAATGGATATTTGTAGTAGTCTTCTGGATCCATTTTTGGCTTTCCATATATTCTTTGCCTTCTGTGATCTAGCGCCTCACAGTTGCATAATATGTGGAGTGCATTCTCGGACCCTTTATTGCATTGTCTGCATTTAAGGTCGCCGTTATATAGCCCCATTTTGTTTAGATGCTCTCTGGTGGGAAGGTGTCCCGTGAGGAGCCCTGTGGTAATTCGTAGTTGATTCCTACTCATTGAAAGCAGTTCTTCATTTGCGTTCTTTGACGGCTCTTTTATAAACTTTTTCCCGTGCAGAAGTCCGGGTACATTGTCCCAGTATAATTTGTGTTTTCGCTTGATCCAGTCTTTTATATGATTCCTAAACGTACGTTTTGTTACTCCCATCGCTGGTTCTGGACCAATTAATGGGGTGGACGACCCGCTTCTTGCGAGCTCGTCAGCCTTTTAGTTTCCAGCGATACCTTTGTGACGTGGTACCCATGATAAAGTTATACTTTATTGTGGGTCGCCAGTTCCCTAAGTTCTTCGCCACATTCCCATACCAGTCTAGATGTCACCTTTGGGCCCCTTATGGCCTTAAGGGCTGCTTGACTGTCTGAGTAGATTATGATTCTTTTTCCCTCGTGGGCCCTCACATTACTATTTCTCGCACATTCGAGTATTGCATAGACCTCTGCCTGGAATACAGAGGTATATTTTCGTAAAGAGAAACTCTCTTGGTACTTATTCTGTTCGCAGTATATACCAGCTAGAGTTCCCCCTTCGGTTTTTGACCCGTCTGTGTACCAGGTAATTCCATTATTGTTTGTCCTGAAATCTGTGCTTGTATTCAATTCATTCCGATTCTTAATAATTATTCTCAGATCTTTGTTGAAGCTGTATTTAGCAGTCATGTGGTCTGACCTCATGCCAAGCATGAGCATATGGTAATGTTACTCTTAAGTTCACATTGATCATTTAAAGGGTCCGGAAATGTATTCAAAGAAAGATTCTTCCGATGGTATTAACGACCAATCAAAAGTAAAAAATTAGACAATCAAAGATTGCATACAAATGTAGATTAGAATATTTCAAATAGACGTCTTTCATCTTTGATTGTCTAATTTTTTACAACTTTTGATTGGTCGCTAATACCGGATGATTCTTTATTTGAATCCACTTCCGGACCATTTAAAGGACAATGTGAAGATAAGAGTAACGTTTGCATACGTAGGAAAATCTAATCTACATTTTGGTATATGATATGTCATGAATAGGTCAAAAAGTGACGAAGAAAACTAAGATCGGTAATTCAGTTTTTAACATGTAAATTCTCATATCTCTGTTTTCTAAAATGGGTCCTTAACTAAAAACTTGAATATTTGTCGTCTTACTAGAAGTATATTAAATTTATATTCATTTAAGGCGTCGATGGATTAAATATAATACAATCTCGGAATAGATCAAGTTTCTAAGGACATTTTTTTTGTTTCAGATATAAAACCAAAAGAGCGCAACACGAAAAAGGGATGCACGACCAACAAAACAACCCTATGCCCTCGCCGCGAAGGGTCGCCGTTCCAGTTTTAGTAAGAGACGGTAAGCCCTGTTTAGCCGGTAATCAAAAACCCGAAAACATTTCATTACCTGGTCCTATGATGATGGGTAACCATGCCACTCATCCACTACTGTACGGACAACCTAGGGTTTGGTGGTAGAACATATCAATTAAATAGGACAGTAGGAAGTAAATGTTTTGAATTACTTAGACGCCCTATTTGGTGGGATGGAAATTAAAATGAAAATAAAGCAGTACAGAGAGTTTTCCAAACAACGGATTTAACGCGTTAGCAGCGACGTTCGAAAAAAATTGTTTATATTATTTTAGAGCGTATTTTTTTTAGCTGTTATCATTCTTTTTCGTAAGACATTAATTTAAAAAAACGTTATCAAAAAATTAGATGTGTTCGATACATATAGCGAACTTTTGTACTGTAATGAGATAAGACTTTTTTGTATATTGTATACGTGACAAAATCAAATCTCTATCACGCGTTCACTGGGTGAAAAGATATACAAGGGCTTATTAAAATATACTGAAAATTACAAAAAATAAATTTGGTGAATTTACCTTCTTTAATTTAGTGTAAAAAGAATTATTATGACTGGTTTTTAATAAGCTGACTTGTATACAAAGATTGTCCCATTTAAAACTAAATATATGCTTAAGTGGAAGTCATGACGAGATATAGATAAAGTCCTCCTTTTAAAGAAATGGACAACATTAACATGAGTGAATTTTACCATATAGAAATAAATTAATAAATACAATTATAATTAAAGTATAATTTCTCCATAATATATCTAATTATTGTTTTTTCACTCGTTTATTTGGAGTGAAAAAAATTAGTGCATATTATTATATACCTAAGTAGGTCATTTGACAAACAACTAACTTTTATTTCAACATATATAAAATCGGAGATACTACAACTACAAGCACCACATACAACACTCCCACTATCAGCATATTATGAAATGGTTATGCCTAAAAATTTTGTAATGTTTATCAATACTCAATTTTTTTTTGCATTAGTTTTAGCATCATTGGAAACAGAAATAACAAATACATATCCAACTCATTATGACCTAATTATGTCAAAGTAGCATTTACTCTTTTATTCGAGTCAAGGAAAAAGTAATCAATGCAAGAAATCTTTAGCTATAAATCGTACACAATATTTTACTTCATTTTTTTTGAGTACCCACTTGTATTTTCAGGCACATCCATTAATTTTCAAGCATTTTTAAGGGAACAAAAAGCGCTATAGCCATATCTAATATATGATTCATCTAAAGATTCTAATTCTTCTAAAGATTCTAATTCTTCTATCATCTCTTCCTTTTAGTTTTCCGCAGCAGTACTATAAAATGCTTCTTCTACAAAATTTGTATTTTCTACACATTTCTAATTTTTTTACATTTTGAACTTCTATCGTTTTCTACTACTACTATTACATTTGCAATAATATATTTTTTATCCCTTGTATCTCTTTCCGAAAAAAATCTTCAATTTTGTAAATTTAATTTTGTTTCAATTTATTTTCCATTTTGGATCAAATACATTTTTCATTTTACCCTTAACATATCTGGTAACATTATATGTCATTTATTTGGACTTTTTGTCCCATTTTTGAAACATGCACAAAAATTCTAAAATAATTAAAATTTGATTTTCTGTCTATTCCTATCTCAAAAAGTGTTTTATCTCTTAATCTTGATTTAAGTCTTCGATTTCGCTGATAAACAGCAGTAGGTATTTACTACTTTTGCCCAGAATCGCTTATCTAATTTGTCATCAAACAAAAACCATGCTTAGCGCCACTGTTTTTTAAAGAAATAAACAAACTTACTACTAATATACGTTCTTAAAATTTTAATTTTTGGTTTCTGACTATGACTTTGCAATCAAGAACAATTGAATACTTTTTAGTTTCCAGAAAAATAACAAGGACCATTTTTTCAAAAATCGTCTATGTATACTCAGCTGAAGGTTTTTTTCATAAAGTTTTTCTTACAGTTTTTCTTACTATTTGCGATGGAACTGCAAAAATTCAATTATTGTCTGTATTAGTTTTTTTTCATCACACTACCATGTGTTGGTGTTTGTTGAAATTTGGCTCTGCGAAGACTATACCTACTGATGGGGAACTGTCGGTAAAGTCTTTCAATCTATTCCAGTATAATCGATCATGTTTTACTAGTAGCAAAAGTCGTGTGGTGTTAGTTCTAGAAGGATTAGGTTGGCATGTGACTCAGTTGAACAAAGTTGGAAGCAGTAACTTCTTAATTGGTGGTGGTCGACATTCTCAGGCAAGATTATTCAAATTGTGAATTATAATTTTGGTGATTTCAATGTACCGGATGCCAGCTTGGAGAATGACGACTCTGGGGTAGTAGTTACGTGCCCTTTAAACCTAGCAGGTCTAATTCTTAGTTAGTTTTATGCTTATCTGAGCTTTTATCAGAACATAACAATTTCAAATGACAGGCTTGTTCATTTAGATCTTATTTTCTCAAATAAGTGTAATATTTCGGTAACCGAGGTTGTTGACTATTTTTTCACTAAGTCTCATTATCGCAAAGTATATAACTTTGAGATAGATCTTGGTAGTACGACTGAGTCAAATCTAAAATTTTTTTACGATTATGTTAGTGTTAATAACTACTTATGTGGCATTAATTGTTCCCTTAAAAAGATATAAAACATCTCAATTTCCATGTTAGATCTCAGCTGAACAAAGATCTTTAGTTAGAGGAAAAAAATTTCTACCGGACCAGTCAAAGTGTGGCTGATAATATTAGGTACTTTTTCAAATCTTAGAACAATATGTAAAGCTGTGACTGATGTTTGCTATCAAGATTATATCTCGACCAGCTGCTCTATACTGATCCTAAAAGTACAGTTACTGCGATAATATATTCATAGCATAAGGACAACACCTCTTTTATTGTGAAAATCTGGTCAGTTGTTCATCTTTTTCTGAATTCAGCATGATACCGTCCTATTAGATCGTTTGCAATGGGTTCTAACCTATTTTTTAGTAAAATCATTAGAACTTTGTATACTAAATACAATAGTTTCTGTATAACTAATGCAGTTATATACGTCTCCTCATTTTAGAATGGGAATTACCTAAATGGTTTCACTTTTTCTACATTTTTTGCTCCTCCAAATATATTAAATTATAATTTTTTTATTTAGATTTTGTTCGTTATAGTTTATGTTCTTATTTGTTATTCTCTATCTTTCTTGGCATTTATTATTTTATAGATTTTATAGCTCATTTATCTTCTGTTGGGTGAATTCTGATGTTAGCCAAAAAACTTTGGAACTAAAGTACAAGCGCATAATAGCTAAGTAGAAAGTAAATAATTGAAGAAGATTAATAAAATTTGCCGAACAATTTTAATCGAAAATTATATGTACAAAGAGACTTACCCCAACCAATTTAATCATATATTGGTGAATGCAAAATATAAAAATGTAATAAAAAATTGAAAGTCGTGCAGAAGGGCGGACATTAACTCTGGCCCTTTTTTGGTGAAAATGTATATAAAAATTACAAGACCGAAAAAAAAAAGAAAATACTGAATACAATATAGAATATTACCAACCCAAGAAATACAAAAAATATGAGAATATCAACCAGAGATCTAACACCAAGACTTCCAGAATATAAATGATAATTGGAAAAAATGGACAAATAAATCCAAAAAAGTAACGAAAAAAATGGGTAGAATGTACACTTTAAGATGGAAATGGAAATAACTGAGAATTAAAGCAACAACAATTCTATTCAGACAAAGAAAAATTCAGAAAATCTACAAAGAGCACATGAAATGAAAAATTATTTCCAAAAAAAGAGATGAGGCCAATTAAAAAAAAAGATCTAGGCAAACCTCTAGGTATATAAAAAATAAGGAAGATAATCTAATAGGGAAATAAGAGCAAGATGGAAACAATATTTCGAACAGGTTTTAAATAAGAAACAAAAACGAAAATATTCATCAGGAAATAGAAGAAGCAGGTAAAAGAAACATAGCTCTTAGGTTAGCCATTCGTTAAGAAATTCACCACCATTTTTTATTTTCTATAAAATGGCGAATGTTACAGTTAACGGCAGTAACTACATACAACAACATATTCTGATATTTACAACTATGTAATGCCTTTGAATTTAAAAATTGTTTCTGGTAAAACATAAGATTATTCTACAAAACAAAAGAAAACAAAAACCACTTTATAGCACTTATAGTGTCAGGGTAAATAATAATAATAGCCGTCCCTTCCCCGCACAAGCCTTTGGCTTCTGCGGTTCGCTCGTAAGGGGGTAAAATATATGGAGAGTATTATTATTATTATTATATATATAGATCCACGAAAGAATATTTATTTAAAAATTTCGCTTTAAATGGGACAATCTGTACTTTTTGCCGTCACCGAATCAAATACATTTCAAATCGAGATTTCAATATCTATGTATCTGGTTTTGATTTAATTTAACCCAATTGAAGTATAATGTTTTAATTATACAGATTTTTGTATTTGATATATTCTGTAGAGATAAAACGATCAAATGGAGCCTTTTTTTATTTTATCTGAATATAAATACTTTTTAAGATTAGATATCATTTTGGCATAAAAATATAGATGAATAGATAATGAATTTTTTTTTTTATAAAAAAATATTATAATTCAAAAATAAGAAACAGTTCTATGCACTTTTCATGTCTAAATAAGTAATAATTTCAAGTATACAAGAGACTGTTTCTTATGCTGTTTTTTCTTTTTATGTTTCTAGTCATGTTCTTAACCGCAATACGTTTTTGCCGGATTACAAATGCGTCAATCGTAAACGAATGACGCATATGTGAATCTAGCTTTATTATAGACATACTAACAATACTTATTTGTCTTAAGTATCCAGTGACGTAGATTTTTTTATATAATAAATGTGTAAATAAGTATAGCAAGCAAGTAAAGTGTACATGTGTAAATAGTTTCAGGTAGATTTGTGTATAGAATAGATAAGATATAAGCTAACAAACTTATAAAATTGACTGTGTTATCGCACTATTTGTTTTTTCCTGGTGTACAAAATAATTTATTGAAACAAATAAAAGACGTTCTATTATAATATGTGTTTTATTGAAATCTTTAAAAAAACGTGTTATGATTGACCTTTTCATCGATATACAGATTAACGTTTTATCCAGACGACACTAAATAAAAGATATCTACTATTAAAAAAAATTACTTTACAAAATTGTTGGTTGCAGTTTATGGGATTCTAGGTAGAGTTGGGTAGTTCTGGATTGTGGCTGGATTGAACACGGAAAAAAATGACTCAGAACGACGATCCTTTAAAACTGTATCATATACTGGGTATATAAAATTCCAATATTCTCTATATAATGTTTCATTGAAACAGAACCCCTGTCAGATACTGATAAAGAAATAAATCTTACTAGAAATCGTTGTCTAAAGGCAGAGTTTTGGCATATCAACTTAAAAATACATTGTATACGCATTATATGCTCAGTCCTACAGGAAATTTCGCATACTCATTATATTCTCGTCAGATGAATGGAAGATTCACAGCAATTTAAGGTTATCTTCTGGTGTTCTAAAACAGACTCCTTTCTGAATTTTCTTGTGCCGAACGCGCACGGTGATGTACGAATCAAATACGAGTCGGGTCAACGCCTCATTTCCACAATTGGAATCATTTGTTAATTGGTAGTGTTCGGAGAGTGATATGTTATGAACATTACGTTATATTCCCTAAAGCGTTGAAAATGGAAAAGTTTTTGAGACATTGAATTTAGACGAAGAATACGTTTAACGGGTTTTTTGGGTAAGTACAGCACAATATAATATTATCCCAGTTCAATTCCTCGTTGTCGCATAATCTGAACTAAATTTCTTTACAAAATTTGTAATAACTTCCTTTACAAAATATTCTGTGAAGAAATTCTGGCCAAAAAATTAACATTTTTCCGAACAGAAGGGAGTTAAGGGAGAAAAATAGGGAGTTACTTTTTCCCAAAGTGAGTAATTTCAGAATGTTAACAAATATGTTTTATTTTTTGTAGGATTTCGAAGATTATTTGAAAAAATCAATTGATGGAAGCTGCAAAATCAAATAGACATTTTGAAAATCTGCAAATGTACGAGGTGTTCAATTTATATATCGAGGTTGATGCCAGTGTCAAGTAGACTTGATAACGCTGCACTCTCAAAAACTAGGAAGGAAGATCACATCGTAAATAATCAATTTTTCCATCAGTTCTCCGAATAGATCTAATGTATCTACCCTTTAATGACAATAACAATACTGATACTATCTATATATACTTTCTTTTTAAGTTCTTTATTTGTTAAAAAAAAGAAACGCCTGTTTAATAAAATATTAGGTAGGTTCAGCATTCTTTTACAGATATGTTTATGTTACTGAAAAAAGTATTATGTTTGTTTTATTTTTGTTTTATTTTTGATTTAATTTCATCAACAATAATGGATTATTTCAAAGAATTTATCGTTCAATAAATATTTTTAAAGATCAAATTCTTTTTTGTTACATTCATCTGCTATATTTATGTACTTACCTATATATGTTTCTATATACAGGGTGAATCGGGAGGAATTGACCAAACTCTATGAGTACATTCTATACACATGAAAATAATTTAAAAAACTTATGATTACAATGTTAAATTCTTTTTTTTAATTATTTTTATGTGTAGAATATACTTATTAGATTTTGGTCCGTTCCCCCATAATCACTCTGTATTTATAAGAGCAGATCAATTTCGGCCAGATAAACGAGATCACTAGCCTCATATGACAAGATTGCTAGCTTTATATAACAAGATTACTAGTTTCATATGACGAGACTGCGAGCTTTATACGACGAGGCTACTAGAATAATATGACGAGATTATAAGCTTTATATGACAAGATTTTTATTTTCACATGCCCAGGTTACTAAATTAGTAGAACGGGGTTTTTAGCTTAATTTGCCAAGAGTATCTGATCCTCTAGCCTGGTTGTTTGGGAATATATGAAAGTAGTTTAGTTCTAGGATACCAAAGCATATTTGGAACAGGTGACTCCGTCGGATTGTTTTAGAAGTGCATTCTTCTGTCACGCCGGGTATATGACATTCAGCTAATAAGTATATGAATTTCGTATACTAAGTATCGGATTTTTTTTCCGTGAACATGGAACGATTCATTTGATAGATGGAACTAGTTCCAGGAAATATGTTCGATGAACTACCTATCGTCATACTCCTTTTCAATTCAATTTAATTTAGAACAGAAAACAATAAATAAAGGTTAGGTTTGTTAACAAAAATACAACAAGATATAGCAAAAACATCAATTAACACTTCATAAAAAAGATAAATTCAAAGAATTTATATTTATAAAATATAAAATACACGCATCTTCTAGTGTGTCACTTGACCAGAGTAGAGGGCCTTCAAATATTTTTATAATGGGTTCATTTCTATATTTTTGGAGTTCAATTATTCCAGCTGCCATAGTATTTTTTGGCACTAAACTAGCAATTTCCATGTCAAAGTTCTTATAAACCTCAGATGTAGGAGTGGTTACAGGAGCCGCAGATGTACTTGCTGATAATTCTGTATTATCTAATAGATTTTAACTTTAATTTTAAAGGTTCAAACGCACTTTCATAATTTGATACTTCACGAAATCCTTTATGATTGAACGGAATACCGAATGCGACAGTTCAATTTCTCCAAAATATGTTTTATTTATACTTTTAATAGAATGGTTATGATAAGTGAAACCCGATTGTTATTAAGAACATGATAGGATTATTTTTGCGAAAAAAAAAACGGAACTGTCGACAAATGACCTAGTTCCTGGAACTATACAGCTCCGGAACTTAAGAAGTGACATTTTCGCCTGTCTCAAAAACACTAAATTTTGCTCTTCATTAAGTAAATGAATATCACGAAAAGATAAAAATGCTTAGCAGGTTTGAGACAAATTATAATTATTTTGCATCTTATCATCTTTATACATCTGACTGGTCTTAAATATATTTATCTACGTTAAATACTGAAACTTTAAAAAACAAAATCAGCTCGATTGTTGGTCACACTGATCCAACTGCAGTCGCATGTGCCGGGCCAAGAGGCGCCACGGCTTGAAAAAAATTGTTCTAAATTTTGAATCTTATAATATTTTTGTACTCATTTGATTCCGAATTACCTAATATCACATAGTAAGAATTATAAGGAGAACCTGGTGGAATTTATGGTGTTAATATGGGAAAATTGGACTTTAGCAAGAATATGCAAGAAAAAAAGTCGCTCTCAACTCTGTAAAAAGTAATAGTCCTAAATGTGAAATCTTATAAAATCGCTTATAAATGTCAGTTTATGAGATTTTCGGGTTTTGATTTGAATCATATGTCAAAATGCTCATGACAACGAGCTGAGCAAGAATATGTGAGAAAAAAAGTCTGTCTCAACTCGATAAAAAGATATAAACCCAAACTCTGAAATCTCATAAACTTTCTTACCTACAAATGGAATGTTATGAGATTTTTGGATTTTGAGCCAAATTATATGTTAAAATGCTCGTGACAACGAGCTGAATAAGAATGCGCAAGAAAAAAGTCGCTAACACTATTATTCGTTATGCCCATTAAAAGTCTGCAGTGAGCGCTCGTTTGAAAGTCTGTAGGCGCCTAGGGTCATTTGATCTAGATGACAAATACTTACCAGTCAGTTATTTAAAAAAAGGACTGGACACTTACTATATTTTAGATAAAAAAAGAAAAAATGGACTGGACTGCGTCAACTGCAAAATAGTCACTATTTTTTTGTTTTTTTTTTAAGTACTATGCTGCACCAAATGCAAACCAGTCACTATATTTTAGTTGTTTAAAAAAATGACTAATCTGCGCCAAATGCAAACCAGTGCACTATTTTTTAGATGACGGTGACCGATATTAATTTACTGACTTTTTCATGAAGGTTAGTCAGTCAGTAGGCCAGGGCCATCAGCAGAGAATAACATTGCACATAACGTACTTAGAGGGGGCGCTTAGTAAAATCTGGCCCAAAATAAATGAGCATCAGTATACGCTAATTCCCAGAACACCCAAATAACCTAAATCAAAATTTTTTGGGGCAACGATCTGTTTTCCAAATTAATAATAAATCTTTACTTTTCCTCAGTGTAGGCTTTATTATTAAAAATAATTCATCAAGGCAATCAAGTGGTAAATAACATGTAATGTAATACTCCTAAATTGGAAAAATTCCTCTCCAAGTTTATATGAAGAAAAAATGTAGAACCGAACGTTATAGCTGCGTGTTTGAACAAATCCGCAATGCACAAGGTTAAGGCGGGGCTCCACTAAACTGGGCTAGCCCAACGGCACGTGCCGCCGGGTTTTGCTGGACTAAAAAAATTAAAGAAAAACACCCCTTAAGGCCGACAGCATGAGCCGCCGGCATAATTTTGCTAGCGGCCAAATGTAGGTAAAGATCAAATTAAGAACAGCTTAGTTTGATTGATTATCGCGGTGCATACAAAATTTGATATTTGAGTCAAAATTGTGGACATAGATACAGATTGTCTTTACGGTGCATACAGGTGTAAATATTAAAAAAATCCGTAATTTTTTGTAAAGCTAATTTTGTTACTTTTTTCGGCTACCAAATTAAAACTAACATATTAATTTCAAATTTTAATTCTTTTTATTTAATCATAAGAGATTTGTAGCGACATACAATTATTATTAAATTTATTAATTATTAATTAAGTAACGAATAGTAGCAGATCCTGATACAAAATTGACTCCCTCTTAATGTTTCAAAATTTATTATTTTTATCAATTGTTAATTATTTTTAACAACTGATTAGGCTCAATGCATAGTCTACCCCTGTAACACCCTGTATATGTTACAGTTTTCGATTTTTTCTAATAATAATTATTATAATATTCTAATAATAATTATTATAAAAAAAGTGTAGTTATTTCTTAATTTAGTAAATAAATCATATCTATAAAAAACAAACAAATCATTTTAAGACTTGTTGTAAAATATCGGTATTTTTCTGCCTCGAAAATTAATATCATTTCCTGCAATATCGCTCAGTTTCCTGCTAGTATTTCGAAATAATCATCCCTTTGTCTATTATCGAATCGACCGCAGCGTGATAGGGTGGAAAACGATTTAAACCGCTGTTAGTAATGAACTAATCCGATTCAACCACCAACAGCCATAATGGATTTACAGAATGGGTAATTAACTTCAATTCAGATCAGACAATTTGCTATCGGAACGATTTAGTTTGATAGTGCTGGAATTGGGAACACAGAAGAAAAATAAACATGATATTAATACAACATAACATTTTCTGGCAATTTATTAGGTAAAAATTTTTTATTTAAAGACTTATTAAAAACGAATATTGGGCTTAAAATTCATTTAATTTACATCTACCTTTTTTTTAGATATTATTCGCAAACATCCTATATACAACGAGTGTCATAGTATTTACAACAAATGGGAAACTTTTTTTGTTAACAATTCATCAAAAAGAAATATCATTGTAAAAAGATAGTACTTGGTCTAAATATTAATAATCTCTAAAATTGTTGTTTTATTTAAATATGTCAGAATTCATGATGAGTTGTCACCTTATCAATCTTAATAAATTTTTAATGATTAACGTTAAATCAATCAAATAATTATTGTTATCGAAGGTACTTTTAGTGTTGTCTTCGCATCCTGTACCTTTACGTGAAGAAAATGATACCCAATATGGCTTTCTCCTCTTAGCTAATTAATCAAACAAAAATAAAAAATATTCAACCACATCAATCAACATTTAAATCACCTTCTCTTTTATATCATTTCGAAGCGTTAAGAATTTTAAGATATATAATTGTGTTTTTTTTAAGTACTCCTAAAGAGAATTTCAAAAGAACTACTGAGACTACGTTTACACAGATAAATAATAACAAAAGGTAACTTTGTATTTTTATTTATTTCTTATAGACTAACAACTAGTTCAAAACAAAAAGATTGTATTTTGTTAAAAAAATTTTAATCCTACATTTTTCGGATTTTACAATTTTTACTTTCCTGCTACATACACCATAAAGTATACAGGGTGTTGCTATATTCGATCTACAACGCTCTACCACAGAACACCTTAACTATACAGAAGCGAAAGTACAAGGCAGCACTTTGATCTTCAACGGGCGAGTTTTCGTGACCTTCATCCTCTACCAAATATTATATCTGTCATTTTTGAGCGGAAAATTTGAATTAAATCAAATTAAGTTAGGGTAGGGCGCACTTACTTTCAACATATTTTTTAGTGTATCGATTCGATTAAAAAATATAATCTGGTTTTCTTCGCAGTTGACTTTTTACTTTTATAAATTTACTGATACTCTTCAAGTTTCCTTTTCAACGAATGGGGAAAAATAGTGGGGATAGCATGCTCGATCCTCAATCACTTTTCTTAATAAACATAGAATCAAGAAGAGTTCGCATAATCGATAACTTGTATGTAATATGCTTCTGGAGTTTAATTCCTCAAGATATCGTTATTGCACGCTTCTATACAGTTTTGAGCTCTGAAAAGAATAATTAAGTTTATAAATTCTAGCACAGCCGAAAAATAATAAAAATATCTTTCATTCGAAATCTGAAAAAAAAATAAATTCTCATTAATTATTCTAGAAGAATATCGTTTGAAGGCACACGCAGTTCCTCCGTTGGTCTATTAAACAAAAATAACTAATAATTGATTTTACAAAACAACTCAAAGTAAATCAATATAGGTATAACTCAAGAATAACAAAAAGTTCAAAAAATAAACCATACAGAGTCGTTCGATTTATTTAATAATCACTTTCGAAGGTCTACATAAAAATGGACACTCCTAAAACAAAAAAAAAACTAATAAAACCAGCAGGAAGTTTGAATTTGAAAATTGGGGCTATAGTGGCTTGTGACATGGCCCAATTGAAACAGATTATATTTGGCCATGTTGTCATATCGATAAAACTGGCAACTCTCGTTCTCATTTGTTATGATTAAAAGAAGGAAAGAAGTATGTCAAATTTTTCTACAAACGAACAAAGCTAGATTCTTGGCAATGCTGTAGAAACTAAAACGTTAATTATTGGTCAAGAAGCAGCGCCACTTTCAAAATATATTAATTACTTTTTATTGATTTTTATTAATTAATGAATATTATAAGATCAATGAAAATCAACATAAGCAACTAGGTTCTTTAAGCTATTCATTCATTAATATTAAACCAATAAATTCGTTCCTACTGGATAAGTCCATTGAATACTTAGCCACAGAACATAAAATTTGTACCGAAAGGCTTACTTTCGCTTCTGTGTAGTTAAGGTGTTCTGTCGCTCTACTCCAGAGAGCTATCTTTAATTGTTGAATATTGATATAGCAATATATACCCCTAAAGGGCTGAGTTTCTGAGATACAGGATGGTAAAGTTAATAAATAAAAGCTTTTTCGCTGTAACTTTTCAGACATAGATATTTTTTTACGAAACTTGCGAGTGAATTACTAACTAAGGACGCTCATTGTTACGATACATTTTTTTCAAAACCTTTTACCAGTGGCGTTCCAGTTGGGTATGGCTGAATATTTGCCCCTAATTTTCTACATCACTGGATACATTTCCAAATTTGTTTTTTTTTTTCGATTATTTATTCAATTTAGTAAAAAAGTGCATAACATTTGATATGGTTAAAATTAATATTTATTGAAAAAAAAAACGGAAACAGAAAAAATAGTTATTTACGTGTTAAGCTCGAAAAATAGTAGTTTACAGGGCGAGCATAGTATTATAACGCAAAGCCAACTTCATATTTGGACAGGAAATGCATATTTCTTCATACTACATGCAGTTTTAACTAAAGGACCCCGCAAAATCCTTATGGAAATTGGGTCTCGGTGGATTAGTTTTAATTTTTGATATGATGTAGTCAATGGAATTCTGAACATATGTTAACATTGCGCCAACCCCTAAATATGAACAGTTTTTCTGCTAGGGGGTGGGGCTTAAATTCACATATTGCCCATAATCGAATATTCATTTTTGCAGACGGGAAAAATATTTTCAAATATTTTATTCCAGTTTATATTGCATAATAGTGTTCTTAAAAAAATATATAACCCCCAACCCACATATTTAACCCCAACCCCTATTTATAGAAATTAAAAAATATTAATTGCGGACTCACTTTAAAAATTATGAGGGAATGTTTTAATAAGTTAAAAATATCGGTTATAAAGACCGCTAGACCCATCATATGGGAGTTATTTAGAATCACCTAGGTGCCCCTTATCTGTGAAACACCCTGTATAATTGGTACTGGCAATGGTAAAAATTAAAGATTTTAAAAGGTCGTTTCTAGTATAAATAATCAAAATGCCTTATTTTACCATGTTAAAAATGAGGGATCAAGTTGATATTTTCACAGAATCTTTAATAACACAGGAAACAACTATGAAAAAGGAGAAAAACACAAGGTAATAGGGTGAGGTTAAATTAATTCTATAAACCATTGTTATATTCTAGTGTAAACGTCCTCCTAAGCCAACTTTAATGTGCATCATACGTTTTGAATGGGTTCCACATCTTTAATGTTTAAAAAATTATTGGTAATTTTTGGCTGCAGCTTTTCAAAGTGGCCACACACGTTTCTTAAGGTCATTAGTGAAGCTTATTGATGCTTGAAAGTCCATTCAAGTCCGAAACTACTGTTAAAAAAACCTCATTAGACACCTTTGTGTTCATTTGTATCTGTTGCGGATGGATTTTTACAGGGTTAAGTTTCTTAATTTTCCTGATTTGCAGATTTTAAGTATGCTAGAAACTATAACAAAGATATCGTAATTTCTTTTATGACTTGTTTTAAAAGTTAAAATAACTATTTAATTCATAGTATCTCTTTCCTGATGATTGATTTAAGAGGCCCGCACATCACGTGACATTCGTGGTTGCCGGCTAAAGAATTACACAACAAAAATTTGCTTGTATTCTAATAAATTGGGTACAAAAATGTTTTTTTTAATATTCTACAATTAATGTTAAGTAATCTTACCCTCTAGTCCAATTTTTTCTACTCCGAACAGAGTAGAGCGCCATAAAACATAATTATTCGTTTTTGGACGAGATCTCGCCTAATAAAGCAACAAAAAATATGCGGTTTTTTTATGATATTTAAAATATTTATTAGAAGAGCGCTTCTGTGCTACTTTTTTCAAATTTATGAAAAAGGTCGGTAGTCGTATCACTTTTACTAAAAATAATTTAAATATACTACAGACGCCCTCTTAAGAATTAAATATGAAATCGATTGCTGAAAATCGCAGCTAACATACGATATTGGCTCCTCTTAAGCCATTAGATTAATTAGTTTAAAAAGTCCGATTTCAATTTGTAATAGTTTCATCCTACCGAAATATATTTTGTGTTTTTGGACTATTTTTAACTAGAAAATATATTGATAGAAAATTTCATATTTCATATTTCAAAGATGATCAGTCCTGGATAAATTATTGTTTGGCAGTTTAAAATAAATTATCAGAGGACAATGTAGATGGCGACGTCTGAGTTGCATCCCAAAAATTTAATTTTTACTTAACCAAGAAAAGGTAACGTGTATCTAAAATTTTTATTTTTCTGGAGCTTTACGTGAACTTTAACATTCAGCATACTTTTCTTTCATAATTCTATAAATCGTTGATTTTTCAACATCAAACGTACATATTATTAATTCTACTGTGTCAATAACATTTTTACATATATTTTTGTTCGTAAATGTTTTAAAAAATTAAATGTTTTTCCATTCCATTCCAACTACTGATTTTTCAGACTTTACATCCAAATTTGTTATAACACTAGATTATGCGCTAAGCGAATTCACTGCAACTAAACTTATTTACTATACTGTTACTAATACAACACTAAAGAGTTAGTTAACTGTAGGAACAACTTGAAATTACATTTTCTGTAAAATATGTTCTAAAAATATTATAATGAATTAATATAGAAAATTCTTCGAATTATAATAAAACAATTTCATTATAATAGCAAGCAAGTAGTTGTAATGGAAATATTGAAAATAATCTGTATTATTTTCGACTTTCGGCCTAAGCAAACCTTTTTATATTGTTGCCGTGGAGTTATAAAAAGATCCGAAACTTTATTAGATCAGTATAAGATTAAGCAAATTTACGACATTTTAAGAAGATTTGAAAATGAAGTTTGCATAAGAAATTAGGTTATTACTCGCTCATACACGAAATGAACTGTATGACGTCTACAAAACTATATAGATAAATATGTGATTAATTTTTTAAGGTAGATGTAATTAACACATCAATTTTATTTCTATACTATAAAAAAGACAGAATAAAGCACTGGTAGCCCGATAAGCTATTCAAACAATATTACTGATAACGAATCGATGTTTACTTTTTGCGACAGGTCGATATAATATCGTAAAAAAAATATCAATCATATCAGATTCATCAAATAATTTTTGAATTAAATTTAATTCGTAAATAAAATTTATATCTTTTATCGAATTTCTAAAAGTAATTTTGTTACTAGGTGTCCAATTAATGTTATTATTTTATTTTTATTACGGGAAAAATTATTACTGAAATAAAATAAATTAGAAATTAATAGATGAAGTGGTGGATTATTATGAAGAGATATATAGCTAGTAATCGTATCATTTTGAGTGGATGAAGTACGCGCTTTTCAACTTAACATAAGGACTGTTTAGAGTAATTAATAGTTAAGTACTGTTCAAGTTTAATCGATTTTATGCACGCTTCAACTCGGAAAAACTAATCCAAAATATTTAAGTGTCCTATTAGGATTCCAACTTCCTATTTACTATATTGGCTCTTATTTGTCGTAATTTTTACTAAAAATATGTAAACTTCATAATTAATATTTTTTATTTATTTATTTATTAATGGGCATACATTAGAGGAAATAAATCCTAAATAGTATGGAAATTTAAATTAAGTAAAAAGTTAAACGTAAAAAAATAAAATACATTAAAAATATAATTAGCGTTAACAATAGTACATAACATAAAAAAACATACAAACTCAATCAAAGCCGAATTTCAAAGTTCTTTTAAGCGCTTATATTGAATAGGTCGCATTCCAAGTAAAACTTATTATAATTTATTTATTTATTTACTCTAATTTACAGTTTCCCATTATCAAATTAGACACATAAAGTATATAGAACATAAAAACAAAAATAAAATTATCAAACAAATAAAAAAAGAAGAAAGTACGTAAACACAAAAACAAAAATTATATATAAAAGCAGAATTATGCAACTGGTGAATTTACGTATAAGTTTGTAAATAAATAGACTTAATTTATATATTAGATACTTGAGCATTTTTAAAAATATTTGTACGGGCTGGGCTGGGCTGTTTTAATAAAAGGTTTGATTTCCTCCTGACGGATGTCTAGGATCCAAAAAGTTTAATTTTTCCAAAATATATTGATAGTTATCAGTACTAGCCAAAACTTGAGGTAAAAGAACAAGTGAGCTGCATTCCCTTCTAGCAACAAGGCTATTGAATGGATGCCTCGCTAATAGATGATAATGAGATGAACAGTTGGCTGGATATACCCTATTAATTTTAAAACTTAATAATTTTAGGAAACGTCTTAAGCCTCAATACTATCAATATGCGTTTGATATTTATAGCTCCAACTTGGAGTGAACAAATGCATGATATAAACCCTTTAAGGCCATTAGATCTGTAAAGTCACGCGAACATCTTGCGATAATGCCATACGTTCGACTAGCCGAAGCGACAATACTTTCTATGTGAGTAATGAAAGAAAGCTTCATATCAAAAGCTATACCGAAAGACCACACACTTAGCTGAATTTAAGCTTAACTTATTTGTTAAACACCATTCAAAAATTCGTTCCAAGTTACTTTGTAATTGATGACAATCACTATTTTCAGTAACACTACGAAATATTTTCATATCATCAGCATATAGCAATACATCAACATCCAGTATACTTAAGATATCATTAATGAATATATGAAATAACAAAGGGCCTAGATTAGAACCCCAAGGTCTGATGTAGCTAAATATTTTCTCGACTTGTGGCCACTACATACCACAAATTGCTTTCTATTTGATAAATACGAAGAAAAAAAATTATCATATTACTAGATAATCCAATTTTTGATAATTTCACAATAACAAGTTATGTTCAAATCTGTCGGAAGCCTTTGAGATAACATCTGTTTTTGCCTGGTCATCAAAGTTCTGCGCTATTTCCTAAATTATTTGTATCAACCAAACTTTTGAACTTTTATACAGCTTACGAGTAATCCACCATTTTTGACCGCTTTGACCTTTGACAGCTGCAGGTTATTTTCGGATGGATTAATATTCTGTAATCTATCAGTATTCGTTTGATTAACTGATTGATCAGCAATTTTCGGAAATACTATAACAGCAGAATGTGTTTTGTTCTTCAAATCATCTGAATATTTTGGCAGCAGAGCAACGGTTGATGATGTATATGATTTAGCAATTTCAGCTTTATTATCAGTTATTTGCATTTCAAAGGAAGTTGATGTTTTCCAAAAAAAAGGTCACACGAGATTACTCCATTAAGCAATTTAAAAAGGAACAAGGAGAGAATAATTTCTCCTTGCTCCAAGAATCTGCATGCCGCATAATAATAGTCGCATTTCGTATGGAATATCCTACTATGGGAAACTAAACTTGAAAAGGAGATACTGGCGATGTGACAAGTGTAAATCGGGATCCAGATTACAGCACAGTATTCAAGAATACTTCTTACCAGACAGTTGTAGAGAGACATAATGGCTTTGGTATCGTAGATATGTAGGGTGTGGCGTTTGATGAGACCGAGCATTCTAAATGCCTTACATACAATCGAGTCTACATGTTGATTGAATGTCAGGTCAGTGTCAAAGGTGATGCCAAGGTCGTTTATGGATGAGGTGCTTTCTAATGTGACATCGTCTACTTTATAGATATTCCTGATGACATTGCGGGATCTTGTAATTGTAAAGTAAATCGTAGCACATTTATTAACATTCATGGATAAACGATTTATTTTGCACCACTTAATAAAACGGTCCAGATCAGATTCTAAGGCGGAGTTATTGCTGGTCTTTATGCTGTAAAATTTTAGGTCGTCTGCAAACAAAAGAAAGTGACTGTTTAAGAAGCAACTTGTTATGTCGTTAATGAACAATAGAAATAAAACTGGACCAATGTAGGAGCCCTAAGGGTCACCAGACTGTACTGATATGTCACGAGAGATAGAGTTTTGAACAAGAACACTCTGAGAACGATCAGTTAAATAAGAGTAGATCAAATTCAAGTAGTTACCAGAAATTCCAATTTCGGAAAATTTCTGAACTAGTAACTTATGACAAACACTATCGAATGCTTTGGACAGGTCAGTATAGATGGCATCGACTTGATGACCTGCTTCGATTGTTGAAGCTAAATATTCCTGATTGATAGCAGCTGAACGATCTTTATAGAATCCATGCTTGCGAGGAGAAGTATAATTTGCGCATGAGGAAAAAAAATCATCAAATAATTTCGGTATAGCAGAAATCATAGAGATGTCTCTGTAGTTTTTGATGTCAGATTTCTCGCTCTACTTATATATTGGTATTAGGTTTCCCAGGCTGTGGGAAAAGAACCACGACTCAGTGGTAGAGAAAACGAGCCACAGCAATTCTTTAGTACTAATGCAGTTATTCCATCAGGACCAGCATTTTTGGTAGCATCAAGGCTATTAATTCTTGTAACCACTTCTTCGACAATAAATGTGTGCGAGGATAGAGTTGACCAAAAAGGAATTGATGAGTGAGAAAGGAGATCGGTGTTGTGTACTGTGTAGACGTCTTGAAAGTGATTGGTTATGTCTCAAGGATCACTTAGTTCAATGTCGTTGAAAGTCATTATGTTAGGCAAGCCGGCTTCTTTTTAAATCCTTAATATAAGACCAGAAGTACTTCACATTCTTGGGGATTAAGAGTTCGAAGTTATTAATAAAGGTAAGGTAGCACAACTCTGTTCTGTGTTTAACAAACGGAAAAAATTTAACGTTAACACCCTGTATATTTTCCACAGCAGCATTTTATTCAGGCATATTTGGTCCAATCGCCATTTTGGTCCAAATAACCTGCTCTTAGTATATGTTACAATAGTTATGACTCGCCCTGAAAAATAAAATCATTTTTCAAGAAGTTAACAAAAGTTGATTAAATACATAAGACACTTAAGACTATTAAAATAAATATATAATCAGTATCGTAGAATTTGGCCTTTCACGCCACTCGCTTCTTAATAATTAAAATTGCTTACCCAGTTTAATCAAGTTCTCTTAAAGTAAACTTCATTTTTAATTTTTAACCTTCTCGCTTTCGTAATATTTTGATATAAGGACTTATGTCAACTTCTGAAGTTATAAATATAATGGTACCTATATTTCGTTTTCAAAGAGCAATTCTCAAACGTAACATAAATTTAGAATTCATCAATGAACTCAAAACTAGATAATACTCAATTCCACACCCACTCGAAACGAAAATTCGCAAAATTAAAATTTGTACACAACATTTTTTTTCAATGAAACATACAAATGAATGAAGTAGCGAAGCACGCCTACTTACTAAAAGTGTTTACTCACAATTCGGTTTTCTTTTGTTATTTGTGGGCTGTGTATATCCATTGAGTGCATAGGGCCCATTTGGTCTGGTCGATTAGTTTTTATTTTGGGAATAAAGGTTAATATTTATTGTGAAATGATGCCACCCACGTAAACTTTTCAATAATGTCAATGTATGGGGAATTTTTTGAAAAGTATTTGTGGTAAGGCATAGTTAAAAATTTTGACCCAAATAATTTTGATAATTGTTATGAAAGCTGAAATATAACACCTTTTTCTCTGTAAATAAGTAAATTATTTTTATTTTGTAATTATTAATAATTTTTAATGATATTTTCTTGTCAAATTTCAATTCTAGCCCACAGATGTTTTTTCTAAAAAAATTATTTTGGTAGATTTTATAAAGAAAAATTGATATCGTGTCCTTGTTTAAAAATTAATTCTCCGGTAAACTTAGCAATCCATTTAGGTTGTAATCGATAAAATACATTAGGCATTCGGATCTAAACAAGATTTAATAATTATCTGAACAAAAAATCGACAAATATTGGGATAAGATAAAAATATATGATACATTAATTTAATTGGTTAGTGAAATTGTAGTGTATATCTTTCTAAAATATGTAACTAAGATGACCATCATTTATAAAAAATTGGGGAATAATAATCATCCATAATGAAATATGAAATATACAGGATGTACCAAATAAGAGTGATGAATTTTAAATGTAAATGCACAGCTTATTAATTGCTTTAAAGAATTCGGGTTTTCACTAATTGTTTTTGTTTACCCAACAGTTTTTAATGAAGTTTGTTTGAATTTTATCCCGTAAATACAGGACAATCTACCAATTTTGATCAATATAAATGGAAAAAATATGTATTACTTTAAATGGTAATGTATATTTTGATAGCATTCAAAAGAGCGATTTATCTCCTTTTAAAAATGTAAGTTTAATATCATTTGCTTTCCTAACAACAAATATATTCGAATTTTTAAGAATCACTGCATTTGATTTGATTATATATTACTGTGATACGAAGTGGTCCAGTGCTAGAGTGTATGCTTTACACATAAAACTTCCTGGTTCGAATCCCGAGGAAATTTTTTTATTTATTTTTTTTAATACACAGGTTAGATTTAGATAGTCAGCTGTAGAGAATAGGATTATTTTAATTACAAAATACTAAGCATTACATTAATTTATCGAACAAATTTTAAATGGCAAATACGTCTACCGAATTGACATTTCATATGACATAAACAGGCGCATGCGCACAATACATAGCACACTGCTACAATTAGGATCTCCTAAAATCATTGGTGAAAACTATTGGGAATTCAGGTAAATGTTTAATACAAAAGTTGTAGGGAATTTTATGATCTACAACTTTGCTTTAGAACATTTTGCACTAAAGCATATTGTTTGTCTTCAAAATAAAAAAAAGGCAAAAAGCCTAAATGTATATATTTTTCGCCCTCTAGCGGCGAAACTATGGGGAATTCGAAAAAATGTTAAAAATTAAAAGTTAAAGTAAATTTGGTTCTCTATAACTTTGCGTCAGAAAATTTTGCACTAAAAAGCATTTTTTGTTATCAAAATTTGGAAAAACTACGGAAAACCTACATGAACATTTTTTGCGCGCCCTCTAGTGGCGCAACTTTTGAAAATTCCAGAAAAATTGTAGGAAGTTTTATGCTTTAATACTTTGCACTACAAAATTTTGCACTAAAGTGTATTGTTTGTCCCTAAAATTGAAAAAAGGCAAAAAGTCTTACATCTGTATTCAATCAATGTCGGTCTTGAGGACCTACCGCTTTACCAATTTACACCAAAAAGTAATGGTCGCATTAGAGGCACATACCGACGATTCATACCAAATTTCAGCTTGATTGGTCTAACGGTTCGGCAATTATCGTGGAAGATTGCAGACAGATACACAGACACACAGACACACAGGCACACAGATACACAGACATACAGATATACAGACAAACAGACAGACCATACTCTTGAAATGGTTTCAATCTTCTCGGCGACCTCAAAATGGATATTTCCATCGATCTCACAATTTTTTTTTTGCTCGGTCACCATGCTTTCCCCTTGATGGGTCCGGGAAAGTAATTAACAAATCTGACAAAGAATTTATTCAGCAACAAAACGTAACAAAAATTTAATGTAAATAAGAAAGCAAATAAAGAATGTAAAAGTTACAATAAATGCTATATGTGCCACACCCTAGGGAGCAATCTGCATTATTTAATTTTTTTTTTCGATTATAGTTTACAATTTAAAATTTTTTTATTGCTTTTCAAGTACCATCATGTTTAATTTAATTTACTTAGTTTCTACCCTTATTGGGTTGTTTCACATTCTATGATCAATTCTTTTCCTCGTTTAGTACTTAATATTGGCCTGATGATGGTCAGTGACCGAAACAAGTTGCTTGCTAGTAATTTTTGTTATTAAATTTGTGGTACATGACTTTGTGCTTTATTTCCTTAAAACTTTGGACCACATTTGAGATATGGATAACCTTTGGGATTTATATTTAACTTTGTTTATTAAAATTTACGGTACTTTTTTGTGAAACACTCTGTATATTTTCTTAAAATTGTATGCTAATGTTTCAGCTAGAGTTTTATATCATATATAATAAAAATAATCCTATTGATGAAAAAAGGGAAAAAACACTCAAATTAATAAAAAGTATCTGTAGCAGAATGATCCCTTTTATTCAATATTGAATTGGCTTCCGGAGGACAGAGGGTAGATTTGTATAAAGGGACACAATGTCCAAAACGAGTAATGTTACGTAAAAAACGACAACAAACGGCCTTGATCTTGATTTATTTTAACATATTATCATCGGACACAAAGAATACGTCTCCAAACTGAAGTATTAAGTCAGCGGCGTATCAGCGAAAGAAAATATAACAAAAAAATATATACTGTAGAATATAAATTAATTTTTATTTCACATTGTAGTGGATTAAGAAATGTTTCAAATTGTATTTTTGTATTAATTATTATTTAAACGTTTTTCTATTTTCTTTTGAAGTATATACAGGGTGACCCAGGGGTGCGTGCATGCTCCATAACTTTTAGCTAAACGATAGGTCCGACAATGAGACACAATCTAAAATTATTTTTATTTATATACCTAAAAATTTTGAACCAGGGTGTTTATAGTATTTAACACATTCTCAAATAATAAGATCATCTAATTAATGCATAATTAAATACCTACGATAATTTCGAAGTATTAAAAAAAGAAATTGTTTGTTTTTTTTTCGGATAATTAAATTACTTCTGTCCACGCCACTGGCGAAAACTAATAAAACAAAAATAACAAAAAAGTCGTATCGGAATGAAGGCGAAGGAGTCCTGCTGGTCCATTTCACGCCCCTCCAATCTAGTGCGCCCCAGGTCCTGGTGGTATGCACAAAAAAAACTTTCCGGATGAAAATTAAGTCGGATTAAGGTCCGTAAAGACCGGGAAACGGAAAAATAAATAAGGAGCCGAAAGGACCTTCAGCCTCTCTTTTTAGGCACTCTGTAAGCTTGGAACGAAAACAACAACACTCAAGTTTTTGTAGCATCGAGAACATTTACAAAATAAATACCTAATATGTATTAATTATTTAAAAAATACTAAACTCGTGTTAATAATGTTAAAGAATAAGAACAAGGATATATACAATTTTTTTTCTCCATAACAGTAATGTTGTTTATATAAATGATAATTTATAGAAATAACAATACCATCAGTTGTATGTTTGGTTGTATAACCACTTAACTTAATCAAAACAATATATCGTTATCATTAACGATCTCCCATTTTAGATGTGCTTTGGTAGCCGGCACCGTCTACAGAAATTTTCCTTTGTATAATGGGATTAATACAATTTTGCATCTGCTATAAAAGCTGAAAATATTATTATCTACGTCAAGTTCTTGGAATATTACAAAATTTGCAATATCTAAATCCTTCCCATGTAGACTGACGTACCTCTATATAGTAGAAACTAATTTTGCAATAAGAACTATATTAAGTCTTTTCAAATGTAGAATAAAGACATACCAAGGTCACATATGAAGTAATTTCTGAACTTCCGGTCTTAAACACAAGTATTTTTAAAGCTGCACGAGTAATTTTGGCGAGAGGTGGACAATAATCTATACAGATGGATCGAAATATTAAACATGTGAAGCAATTCCGGTTGCCAGAAGTCTGCTCAGTATTCACTGCCGAAAGTGTAGCAATTCAAAAGGTCATAAATTGGTGTGAAAAAATTTAAGTTGCAATTATCACAGAGTCTAAATCGTTTTTGCAAGCAATTTCTAGAAATCCCTATAAATTTTATAACAACGCTGTCTTAATTATTCTAGGCTTCACTCCCTAGAATCAGAAAATAAATAACTAATACGTAGATCTGGCTGCAATAAAAGCATGCAAAAACGATATAATAACGGAGGTACCACTTTACTCTGACTTGTTTAATATCTTCAATAAACAATGTAGAAAAAACTGTTAATCAGACTATAATCACTACTTCCTGGTCCATAAAAATCTACACATATTTCTTTTTTTAAATTTTTACAAATTCCAATCCTCAACTATCACCCGTGCAAAATTTAACCATGGCAAATTCCCCTCCCACCTAAATAATATCTATGTTCTAGACTTTCCGCTTTGTTATTGTGACAATGCATCTATACCTAATCTTAACCACATATTCTCCAATGCTCTAAAAATGTCAATGCTACCACAAAACTGCATAAAAATCTAATAAATTTGGAGATACTTCCACCATATCATTTGACTTTTCTTCTGTCTACACAAAACAGATATGTTTTTCATCATATTATCAACTTTTTATCCAGTTTCAAGTTAGAAATTTAATAGTATAAAACTAAGCCACCCATTCTAAGAACTACAATTATGATCAGTCTGTGGCTAATGAACTCGTTTCGAAGCCATCCTTATAATTAATTTGACTTAATTATGAGACCAATACACGTACAGCAAGTAACCGATTGCAAAAGTGACTCAGGATAAGTAAATATTTTAGCTACGACAAGTTAATGCTTTATTTGCCATAATCTTATTTTTAGTTACTATAACTAAATCCAGTACATATCCTAACTAAGCTGATGTTAAAATGTAAACAGCAAATGATCGCTAAAAAAAGTCGTTAGGGCAGTATACGGTAAGGTTACTGTATAGGTATAATTTGTTTTTAAAAGTGGATTTTAAGTAAATAGTAAACTTGTCATAACTAGAAAGATAAAAGTTCTGGTAAGATTAAGTTTAGAATTTCTTTTTTCCCACTGGACTTGCCATTTGTAAAAAAAATCGCAGGGTCACTAAAAAAAGGTTAGCTAAACATTAAACTTGTTTTTTCAGTACAGTATCGAGACCAGTGAATGATATGTTTCTTCTTGTAGCATTACCTGTCTCTAGCAACTATGGCCATTTTTCTATTAAGCATCTTTAGCTTTTAAATAAATTTTTTCTACTAACGTGCGTAAAGTACTTATTTTACATTTTAACTTTTTTTCACTAGTGCGTAAAGTAAAATAAAATTTACAAACTTACCTCTTCGCATGCGCAACACATTTTTTTGCAATATCCCGATGTTTTTTATCTTGCCAAGATTCTATGTGCCAAAAATCAACTGGTTAATTTCAACATTGTGCAAAAAAGCTTCTTATAGTAGATTGCTTACCTTCTACTTAATACCTACATATTTTTTGATGGTAGAAAAAATATTGAATGCAACTAGTGTATAAAGTAAGTTTTTTTGGCTCGTGCGACAAAATTCACATTCGTGAAAAAAGTATCACTTGACACACTTGTTGCATAAATAACTATTATTGTGCCACGGCTAGTGATACTGTTACGATAATTTTTCATCCACGGCTTAGGTAAGCGATAATTAAGATTCTCCCTGTATATAACATTATTTAAATTTGATTTATTTACAATCTCCAACACGCTTTTTAATCTAGAAAAAATTTCAAAATTTTAAAACAACGTTTGTTTGAAAACACTTTTATATTTGGATAAACTTTAGTCATTGCAAGGTGAACAAAGAACCTTAAATTCGCTTACTCAGGTAGAAGCGGGATTTTTTGGAGGTTAGCTTGAAAGCCATGGAGAGATTTTTGGACAGTCATATTCGGGACTCGAAACATAAAAAATTAACAGTACCTCTCCTGAAAGACGATTGTCCTCAGCAATAGTATGTGTAAGATAGTGTAAGTATCATTTTTGTACAATTCGTTTGAGAAGTTAGTATTTTTATATATTGTTTATTTTAATAAATTTGTTACGTTTATTGTTGAACTAGCTGGTTTTGAGTTATCCAAAATTTTTTGAGTTATCCAAAATACCTCGTAACAATACTGATATATATTTTCAGTACTATATTAAGACTTGGATATTGATCAAAGTATTGTAATATTTACTAACTTTGCGTTAGCACGTAATATCGATATTATGTTTTTTTTGTACAGAAATGGTCATCAAAAGAGTTTTGCATTTCGGTGACTTTTTTATTTCGGTAATATTTTTTCGGCGAGTTCTTTTCGGAAAGATTATGGTTTCGGTAAGATTTTTTTTGGTGAGTTTCGTTTAGGTGACTTTTGTTCGGTGACTTTTTTTAGGTTACTATTTTTCGGTGACTTTTGGTTTAACCCGTTGGCTGGACCAGTCCGTCCCAATTATACCCATTCGCGTATTCCAGTACTCTTTAGTATGTTCAGTGAAGAGAAGAGGTCTACTCAAACCAATGCGGGACTGCGGGAGCGGGAGCGAAATTCTCACGGGACATAATTACACTGCGGGAAATAGAAGCATACATACCGATGCGATGCGGGCCCAACAAAACGCAGCTGCGCTGCGAAATTATTTCGGTTCTCGGCGTGCACTATATTCCCGCCGTTCGCACTCTTGACGCAGGTCATTTCTGTTTGTTTTGTGTTTATAGACAGGCGTGCCAGATATGTATCCTATTTTGTATGATCTTTCTCATCCAGAATATAAAAACTTAAGGAAGAAAGACAAAGTATGGGATGAAATAGGATTTGAACTTAATTTTCTCATCATGTTCTGCTGAGCAACAAAAAACTTCCTCCTCATCTGATGAACTATCGTACATGGTATTTTTAAATAAAAAATAACAACTGAAATTACGTGAATACACGCAAGATTATCCCGCTTCCCGCACTTTAAAAACCTTTCCTGCTCCCTCTCCCGTTCCCGCAGTTTCTCAGTTTCGCAGTTCTCCCAGCTGAGAAGGCAGTTTATTGAGTATAGAAATTTCCACCTCCATCTCGTATATTCATCGGAGAGTGCTTTCAATTAAAAATATTTACGTACTTTTTATTAACCTGTAAGTATCAATAATTTGAAAAATTGAGATAAGGAGATGGAAGCGATTTCAATCGATTTTAAGTCATTAGGACATAGCAATCACTTAAAGTTGAAAAAATTCGATTTTTATTTATCTATAACAACGAAACTGTTCAGCGTACAATTAAGTGAAATAGGTTTTTGAAATCGCCGTCCAGGGAAGAATTTAAAAATGCAAAAATATAAAGGGTGTTCCATTTGAAAATCGAATGGATGATGTTATTTCCAGAAAAACCCACTGATCTATAATTAAAATGGATAAACATTACCCATTGCTGTCACTACTACAAATTGTGCCAAATTGAACTTTCTGATATCACAAATGCGCATGTGCATATAACCCATTTTTGACGTTGTCATAAGTCATCGCGTCGCGTTTTATTTCAATTGAATAGGCGTAGGTGAAGAAAATAAGCTTATTATTTATTAATCTTATGTAATAGAAACATTTGTTACTTTTATTCGTCCCTTTTTTAGTTTTTGTTGTGTTGTATTAGCGTGTAATATTAAAGACAATATTGGTTGAGTGGAAAATACAATGAAATGCTTTATGGCTAATTGCAAAAGCGTTGCAGTAAACTGTTCTGAAAAGATTACATTTCACAGGTAAGTTGTTTTATTTTATCTTAGAAAATATTAACTTAAAATGTTATTCTATAGCAAAAAAATAAACTCAATAAAATAGAGGCCAATAATTCGTAAACAATTAGGAAAAGTGATATATTGTTTCAACATCAATTAAGCATCCAATACAAATATTAAACAGTACGAATTTAATATTTTATTTAAATGTTCAAATATTATACGTAGAGTAAATTATAATTTTTCTACATTTTATCTTTGATGTTAACTTGTATTATGTTTTTTTTTATTATATACTTGTTATTTTTAACATTTCATTTATCCTTTCCTAAAACTTCTTGATACGCCCATGTTTTGTTCAATCTTCATATCGTATATAATGCGCATGCGTAGATTACCCATGCTGTCAAAATTCAATTTTCAATTTGGCACAATTTCACTATATGGGATTGCTTATCCATTTTAATTATAGATCAGTGGAAAAACCGGATGTGTCAATTTTTTTTCAAATATATCAAAAAGTACCTTCTAGCATATTCAAAGTTCCAAACAGAAATATAGCTAGAAAAACAATGAAAAAAAGTGGAGTGTATACATTTTTTAGAAAATGGTTTATTTATTCAAATTTTTTTATTTAAATAAAAGTCAAAATTTCCAGATCGGTTTTTACATCTAACCTTCCCTTTATACATATATATCTTATATATGCGGTATGTATGATATATGGCATATATAACGGGAGAGTAAAAATCACTCGCATGTGTAAATAAAATTTGAAAATACCCGCCAATGAATTTCGTGTGTCTGTTTATAATGAAAAAAGTATGTGGGCAGATGAGCTGTCCGCACAATTCGTCTAAAAATCAGCAGGGAAGCTCGCTTGTTTCGGACATTACAAATTGTGCCTTGGCCCCTTTTTTCGACCGGACATATCACCTGGTCGTAGCACGCACCCCCACTAATGCATAAATCACCGAGTTTTGGCCTATTTTTAAATCTACATTCAAGGGTTAAAAGTATTCTTCTATAGAGATATAATATATAGTTATAGCTATCTGAATGATTTTTGTAATATTATATCACCATACAATTCAATTATAATCCAAAATTGTGTGTTTGAATTTAGTTGTTTAAAATTAAGATAAAAGCTTTTATTGAATAATTATATTAGGAGATTATGTCACAGTGGTTATTAAAATAACCTCTTAGCTCTTTTTCTCTATCAAGTTTTTTTTTTATATTTTAACTTTAAAACAACTATATACGAAAATAGTTACAAGACTTCAAAAATTTGTGAATGATTTAATAGCAAAATTTGATTTGCTTATGCTACTAGATTGTACACAAATCACCCGCATAATATGCTCTGCTTCTGAACAAAAGCCACGTGCTACGAACTCCTATAGTTTGGTCCTCTTCATCAATCTTCTGATGGTATTAATTATCCAGCAGCTAAAGAGCTTCTGCGTTATCACGAAAATTAAGCCTGTCTTTATGCTTCTTAGCAAATCTTTCGATTTCTTCCATTACAGTTATTAGTATATTTGTTATATAAGAATATTGGAGAATATTACAAGGATCCATCTTTTTTGTATTTATTTTAGATTTATTGCTTCTTAATTTAACATCGGTTCCGTATGAAAAGGTCATTAATTCTTCTCTTGGCGAAATTTATTTGAATTGATTTATGATCATGCAGCTAGAAATTCTTTTTCCATTTCATGCATTATATTGATAACTGTTTGTAATGTTCCAGTGGATATTAGTGGATATTGTTTGATCCTGGTTTGTTGCTAGTATCGATGTAGGAATCTTTACATATTGCTTTGGGAGCATATTATTCAATTTATATTTATTCCTCCGTGCTACTGTTTGTCGAACACTTGTGCAACATTTAGCAAAAGAGGTGAGCAGACTTGTTTCTTTTCTGACGTTTGTTCAATTACATCTGTGATACTTGATCAGTTGTTGAATGTTTCTGTCTAGCTTTTACCTTTTTAAAATATTTGGTAGATGGGAAATTGGTCTCTATGATTTGGCTTTTTGTTGAAGTTTTACTGGGTTTGGCAACATATATAATTTCAGCTACTTTCCAGCTACAACATATGTTTCAATTTAAAAGCTGCATTTAATAGATGTGTGTAAGCATAACCATTCCTTTTCAGTTTTTCAGAACTTTTCCTGTTCCCTCTGTAGCTAAATTTGGCGGGGGATTTCACCTGCACTGATGCCCTAAGCCTATTGTACCCCCAAGTTTTCATATCAGACCAGTACTCTTGACAAAGTCAAGAATAGTTCTGAGGTTAGCTTTCGCTATCTCTTCGGATTCAGAATACTGTACCCCAAAGTGCCATTCCATTTCCCTGTTCACATCCGGGCAATAGCATAATATATGAACAGGAGTTTCCTCGCATCCGCTACATAAGGAATCTTCCGATACCGTATGAGGTTCATATCTTTTCTGAACCCGCAATGTCCTGTTAGAACACCTAGTGCAATTTTAAGCTCACATCTATTTACTCATAAAAGCAGATTATCTCTGCTCTTGGGTGAACCTTCTATGAGTGCTTCCTCTGTAGGTTCAAGTTTGTTCTCATTTCTTCTGCAACTTCTATTTGGGTAAGTAGTGAGATGTTTTTTATTTCTTCTAATGTTTCGTTAGTCGGTATTAGAGTTGTGAGTGCTTCAGCTAGATGTTTTATAAATAATACCGCTTTCTGTTTATTATATTAGCGCATTCTCTTTGATCTTTTCTAATAGGAGAAAATGATATTGGTTTTTTTGATTCTTTTCGTTTCTTTCATATTCTGTCTCTTTTTCTGCTGTATTTCTCTTTTAGTGCTTAGCTGTTAAAAATAGTTTTGCTGCCATCTTCTTTTCGATTTCCTTTTCTCTTTAACTAATTTTCATTTTTTAACTGGATAATTTATACCTTTTGTAATATGTGTTTTTTATTCTTTTTTTCAAAAGCTGTTTGTATTAGGGCTTCACACGAGACGGGATAACTCGAGAATTTCAAAAATCTCGTCTCGGTCTCGTAAGTTGAGAAGAAATAAGTCTCGTTTCAGTCTCGGTCTCGTCTCGTAACCGTTTGTCTCGTGTCGTCTCGTCAAATCTCGTTATTGCTAGAACTTATTTCTAAGATAGTATTTCCATGATATTTAAATACCTTTTTACATAAATTACAAACTACTCATAGCACCACTTTGAGATTTAAAACGTAGAAATGTTCGAACCAAAAAACAAATGGAAAAATAAAAAATAATTGTTAATAACACTCAATAACTTTAAAATTTATACTTGAAAGTTGTCGTTACCAAAAACTTCGGAAAGCCGAAAACTGAGAAGTGAAATCCGAATCCAAGTCAAATAAAAATTAAGCTCTACTAAATGAAATAATATAAAAAGTAAATCTTGACAATAAAATAAAATAGTTTCTCTTTTTTGTAGGTTCATTTGTTTCGCACATGTTTATGGATTTGTAGGTACTACTAGGTAGAAAAAGATCTTTTCGTATTTTAATTTTTACAATAAGAACTAAACTTATTTTTTCCTATTTCTTATAATTATTTTCATTACGTTTATTCCACCAAATGGAAAACACGAATACAAATGAGTGTTAGCCAAACAATGTATAACATTCAGATTTTTTATTTTATTTTTAATCAAAAATAACTATAGTCACATTCGTTATATAAAAATTAATTGTTTTGAATTTTCTTACCAAAAAATAAATAATTACCACTACGCTCTTTACGGTTTTTCATTAGTTTTATCGCTTCGTCTAAGTACTCAAATACTAATAGTCGAATCAGTATTCGATTCTTAAATGTATTCGAATAAAAGGATTCAATTCTTAAAATTATTCGATTCTGCCCATCACTACATTTTTACTGTAACTGAAGTTTTTTTTAATATAAAAAAAATTTAATTTTTATACAGCTAGCTAGTTTATTTTCCTCGGAAATTCTGAAAAAAATCTGAAGAAATAGGAACGAGACCAGAAAAGAGGCTCTCGGGTCTCGCCGTATGTGGTCTCGGTATCGCCTAAATAATTTTCAAAAAGGTCTAGTCTCGCTCTCATCTCGGTTTTATGAAAAGTATCGTTCTCGTGTGAAGCCCTAGTATTAGTCTGTTGATGGTTTCAGTTTCTATTTCCAGCTGTTCTATGGTAATTGATGTTGCAGGTTTTATTGTAAGCTTTCCCATTCCGTAGTTTTGTTTACTAATACTGATCGGATTCTTCATTTAGTTATACTTTCAGATAGTGTTAGTATGACTGGGAATCTAGGGGAATCTAGGTCAAATTTTTCTATGTTTCAATAAAGTTTGTTGAATCTATTTTTGAAATAAAAAACTCTAAAATCATATGATAATCTTTATTGCTGTCTGTTGTTTCATCAATTTGTATGAGAAATAATTTTCCAACTAAGTTAGATTCAATGTTATGCTGAACATCTGTAAATATATCATTATATCCTTAGCAAGTTATATCAGAGTTGCCACTTGATTTATCTAGTCGCGTAAAGAGAACTGAAATGTATAATGACGAGATTTATCCTGTATAATCAGGCAACAATACTTGCCTATTGGGTTATTCTTATCTATATTATAATATGCTGCAGACGCAGAAATAATCATGGTAAAAAATGTAGTCGTGAAATACAAAAGATTGAGAATTGCTGAACTTATAATTATTTGTTTCTTTAACAATTCCCACTTCTTTTCTCCAAAAGAGGAAAATCTGTAATTGACATCTGTGTAAAATATGAGTAATGTCAGGTTTTTCTAGCATTTTTTAAAGAAAAATCAGCTTTAGAAAACACTTTCAAAGTTCCAAATATAACTGGATCAAAACAATAATAAGATTGAATATAGCATTGACCGCGCCACATCAACATTTTTGTCTCTAACTCGGGACTTATCAGCAAGTTTCGGCTCGACTAAGTACGGCCAACTATGATGGATGGACACGGAATTCTGCAAAGTCCGTTTACTGCACAGTCATGTCCACACCATTGATTTCAAATCCGGTGCGCGAGACCCCAATACACAAAGAATGGCCCTTATCGTTGCGGGATAGATAGGATTGAGTCGTCCAGATGCAGATAAGGCCCTTTTTAAGGTATCTCTCTCTTTTTGTACTGTTGCTCTTCGCTTCTTTGTCTGATCGATCTGGTTTTATGAACTATTTATTATTATTATGATATCACGTTAGAGCGGTGCCGTTTGGTCTATTATTGCTTCTGTTACGTTTCTTAATTTTTTTTTCGAAAACACACCATTACGTATTCAAATATAAATATCAATTTTTGGTTTTTTCTTTAGAAAGAAATCAATAAATAGTATAGTGTGTAATACATGCAAAAAACATATTTCTTATTCGGTTGATTTACGACACTTGCCTTATGGCTAGTGTAGCAAACTCCTGCGTCCGTTGGAAAAGTGTCGCTTTTCACACTTGTTACACAATATTAATTTGTAAAGCAAGTGCACAATACAAGTGGAAAAAGTGCGTTTCCTACAAGTTGTACACAATATTTTTTTCTACAATCGCATTTATTAACGAAAGAAAAACAGTAACATGTTAAAAAAGTTGACAGGTCATAGCTGTGTTTGACATTTACGTGAGGAATAGTAGTTTGTACAACAAGTGCGCAAAGCGTCACTTTTCCCACGAGTGCAGAAGTTTGTGGCACGAGCCGTAGGCGAGTGCCGCAAATCTAGCGAGTAGGAAAAGTGGTTTGCGTACAAGTTGTACATAATATTTTTTCTACAACCACATTTATTAATAAAAGAAAAACAGCAACTTATATAGGTATTTTACTTAAACTTTGAAAAGAAATAATTAAAAAATGACTATTGAATACAGAAAAATTAATTTGTTTATAATTTATAAATTAAAATAAATAATCAAATAAATAGTTTGCTTACTTTTAGTTTCAATTTCAAAGGACAATGGGCATTTTGGACCCACCCTCAACAGCAATAAAATATATGCCATCAGAAAGGTATTTTTATATATAATAATAATTTTAATTCAAAAATGTACCTTAGGTACCGCAGTTCCGAGTTATAAGGATTTGAAGTTAGGGGATTATTGATTTAAATGACAGTTCCATGATTGCTTTTTTTATCAAAAAACTTTAAAAATGATGAATTTTTGATCAAACTGTACATCTAAAATTTTTATTTAATGTAGTAGAACTTATCCTAAACATTTAACCCTTTTCCAAATATTCAATCGTGTGCGATCAAAAGCTACTTGAAGTGATAAAATTAAGAGTTTGCCATTTAAAAAAAGAACAGTCTGTGTGAATATTGTATAGTTCTTAAAATTAAATGGCGATCCTTGAAACTTTTGTACAACCAAGGGCGGATTCAGGGGGGAGGTCATAGGGGTCATGACCCCCCCTATCCTGTGATGTTTTTTTTATGAATAACAATAAATACTATAGCCCAAAATTTTCCGGGAGAGGATCCCCAGAAGTTCTTCACGAGTTATGACCCCCCCTAAAGTGAGACTCTGGATCCGCCCTTGTGTACAACTAAGATTCAGGGATGGTCAAAATATAATTAATGATACTGTAGTGGGTAACCTGTTATGTTAACCCATTCTTTATGTCAGGTATTATTAAAAATATAAAAAAGTTTCATATGTAGTTTATAAAACGTGACAGAAAATGTTTTTTGAAATTACACACACATATTTTTATAATTTTAAATTATCCTCGAAAAGCTGATTTCAGTAAACACTTGGGGTCTAAAGTTAAAAGGTAGTTAAAGAGTTACAGGGTCTTTGAATTTTAAGTCATTTTTACGTCAAAACGATTGAATATTTAACTAAACGGCTTACATGTTACCGTCTAGACTTTTTAGCAATATTCAATGATCGTATATAAAATCATATACAAGGTGACCAAATAAAGAAACTTATGAATTTTTGATCACATCTTTTACTTTTTTTATAACGCAGAAAATAACCGGTAAAAAGTTAGGATAGCGACATGTAAGTTGTTTTGCCAAATCCGTAATAGTTTTGTTGACACAGAAAACAACGAAGGTTTAAACATTGGTGATTTTTACATCCAAGGATTATACTATATTAAGGAGAAAATAAAAACATACAGGAGGTGCTATTTAAAAAAAAAAATTCAATCTAGCTACCTGTGGCCAATATACCTAGGGTTTGGAAGGCACCATTTATTTAATACTCCTGCAAATTAATTAAGTTATAATACTTTATTCTAATAAACCTAATCAGAAGTGAACTAATTGTTTCATTTGATCGGTTTAAAATGAGTATGTACCTTTCTAGGTTAGATTAGATTCGGTGGGGCAACGTGGTTTGGAAGTGAAAAGGAAGGTTGACCTTGTGTACTAACCTGGCATAGAAATAAAGGCTGTAGCTTAATATTGGCACGAAGCCATGTGTTAATACAATGTAAATAAAACAATTAAATATCATTGCATAAAAAGCATGTCAATTCAAATCACTATAACTCAAAACTGCGGTGACAAAGGTATGTTTTTGAATCGATCTTATCATTCTACGTGAAAATACCTTTCTAATGACATGTAACTCATTGGTGTTGAGGGTGGGTCCAAACCCCCTATAAAAATGCCCATTGTCCTTTGAGCTCCCAGAAATTCACTATAATATTAAACTGTCAAAAAAAGTTGACAGGTCATAGCTGTCTATGTTTGACATTTCCGTGGGGAAAAGTGCCATAGCGCGTACTTTTCGCACGCCAAATTATTACTTTTCCCACGGATATCAAAGAAATTAAGAAAAGGCCTGCTTTGCATATAAAAATTTGTGTATAGAAAAGCGTGTTTTGGTTGTAGTAAAACCACTATTTCCTATGACTCTCTATGAAAACTATACATAGTAGGTATTTCTTCGGAAAGTAACTCAAATCATCCTAGTGATAAAAAAATGTCATCTAGCGCATATAAATTACATAAAAATAACATGTAAATAAAGTATTGTACTTAGATACCCTTACAAAATCTATCTATTAATTACTTGTTAATTTATGTCACATTTTATTCTGTTTGAATTTTTAGAAGAAACATTTTGCTATATTATACAGATCTGAATCGCGGTTACAAATAGAAAGTCATTGGATTTGCTTCAATATTTAAAGTATATGATAAACTGACTTCAAAATAGTTAACTTTTTGCTTATTTTTTAATCATCTTCGTATCTCTTATGGTTTAGAAGATGGCAACGTCAGCACATGATAAAAGAAACGGCCTGTAAATATATATACCGTAACGAGTTTCTTGCCATGGTATAACTAATTAACTAATGGCTTACTTGTAACCACTTTCCACTGGACCCGTGACAAAACTTATCAGTATCAGTATAAGCCGGATAGCTATGTTAGCAAGGGGGTCCAAATGTTTGAGTATACGGTTTCCTTTAATGAAGCGTAACTATAGAGCCATATTCGATGTTAAACTGTGGATAAATTTCTCGTAAAATGTACCCAGGGTTCTTATTAAAATCATACTAATATTTTAAATTTAAGTTCAAATCATATTTTCAATAATTACATGTTTTGATTTGTATATTACTACGTCATTGTAAAATTTTTAGAAAGATCGAGCCAACAATTACGCAATATTTTCTATTATGATAACACGATTATTTCTTTTGCTCTTGTACGCTGCAACAAATATTATATCGAAAATTGTGATATTACGAATCTTAACCTACAGACGTCCTCTTATATATGTCACAACACCTTTTGTTATCCAATTAAATAAGGTTGACATATTGCCAGACATTTAACGGTTTTCCTAGAAATAGTCGTTAAAACAAAAGACCGCTAAAAATTTCAGTTGTTCAGTACCACTCAAAGACAAATGTGCTCTATAGAGAAGCGCTAACAAAGCGCCGGTAATAATATGTAAATTTTATATAAAAATATAAATTGTGCATAAGTTATTCCGTTTCATAATTTGTGTTGTTAAAATTATGATTAAAAAAATGCAATGATTTCTAAATTAAACAATTAAACCAAGTGATAATGAAAGTGCATTCGTTTCTCGGTATCTTTGTTTGTGATCAACATTTGTAACCTTTTGTAAATTTAATAAGAAATGTTTTATTATGATTAAATAAGCATGTAAAAGCTCTTCAGAATTAAAATCAGTTGTATCTTCATTTAAAAACAAGTTTCGCAGTTATCTAAATATTGCGTGGTCCTTCAACTCTTTTCATGTTCATTTTGAGATAAACTAACTCGTTTCTCTGGCTGTGTAATACTGGAGAAAACTTGACTGTAAATTTTTTATAAGAAAGCAGAATCAGGACCATTTTTCTAGACATAAATTAAAAAATACATATTAACTTAACATAAAAACAAATCTTATTGAAACAATCATTAGTTGATAAAACATAATTGTTGGTTGTTGGTAATTAATAGTTGCGAGAATCATCTTCAAATTTGTTTGTATTTTCTATAAAAGTTCAATTTTCTCAGTTGTTACTGCAACCTGATGTTATATAACTTTACTTTTAATGATAAAGTTATTATTATCTTAATAGTGGTTATTATTTCAGTAACAAATTATGATATATGTATATTACAATTAAGAACCAAATGTGTCTTTTTATTTTTATGGGTCTCTGTACTCGGAAGTCCATATTCTCGGATGATGTTTATTGGATTGAAAATATGTTTTCCACCCCATGTACCGGATCCCTGCTATCACCGGATGGACAATAACATTTACATATGATGGAATTAACTCGATAGGGACACGACATCGATTTATTCTTCTAAAATTTGTTACATGAATTAATTCTGTTTTGGTACCAAAAGCCACTTGAATAGGAATACTTTAAAGGGGATATTTTCAAGATAAAAATAATTAAATTTTGTTTTATCAGCTCTATGCCGATTAATATTAAAGTGTGCTTACTAATCTCATAAAGGAGTCAAGTAAAACCACCGGAGATTTTAGAAGAAGCTAATAAGGCACAACCAACTTACAATAATTGTTCAATTGTTATTAACAAGTATTATAATAAAGTTTAAATAATTGCGATGTCCTTTATTTAATAGAAGTAAATAAGTGGGCGTAGAAAAAGTATAGTACGTTATACGAGTTTTAAGCCTATTATGAAAGAAGTGAAAAAGTTTACGCACGAAGCTGCTCAGTGGTGCGTAAATTTCACTTTACTTACAACTCTTGTTACGTAATATACTATTACGTTAATTTAGAGACAATAAAGTATTTTTAGTTTAAATCTCTTTTTGTAATTTACTTTTTCTTCATTAATAAAAAACAGTTTAGCATAATTTGAAATTGTGTATATATAAACCTAAAAGGTGGAATAACTTTTTTGTGACGCTTTCTGTTTTCGTTTTCATTCAGAGGGCTTTATGAAGTCTTTTAGAGGTCATTTATTTTCATTATAGTTGTCGAGACAATCCCTTTTTATCCCTAACAGATTGTACGGACCGAGTCAGTCGAAGAGGGGTTGATTCGTTTATTCGTTCGCTGCATTTTCACGCACTTATTTTCAACCCCGGTTTTAGTAAGTAAGCTGCGGTGCGAATAATTGTTATGAAGTTTTAGAAGGTTATATTTCTCTACTGTATTTTAAATTTCCCGCTACAAATACTATAGTATATAAGGTATATATAAAGGAAAGTATTGTGATCGGGTAATAAATCGATTTCGAGATTTTGACTTCATTTTAGTTTTCAGGTCCCCTGAGTTCAAAAAAAGAATTTTAAAAAATGTATGTATGTTTAGTTGCACCAATTTTTTGACAATCATTTTTTTTACTTTTATCTTATGATATATTAACTTATATTGAAGATACATTTTTCATATTGTGTGCCATTGTTACCAAATTCCATTAAATTTACTATAGTTGTTTAATAGAAAAATGGAAACTGGTGAATAAGAAGAAGAAGACTGACATTTATTGTCAATGAGCAGCTTAATAGACGAGGAAAATCATGACGTCACAAATGTCATTCTTGTCAAGAACTGAGTCCAAACAACCTTTCTCAAAGTCAAATTTAGCAGCTCCAGCCATATTTAAGATAAGAGAAAACATCATCCAAACAACAAACTAATAAGCAAAGCATCAACAGAGAACGTACTTAAATTCTTTGTTTGGACTTAGTTTTTAACAAGACTGACATTTGTGAATAAACTTTCCTCGTCTATTGTCTGTAAGGTGCGTTCAGTATACTGAGTTGCATTTGATAACATCATTTAAAAACGACGGCATAGTGTATATAGATAGAAGCTTTTTTAAATAACTAATAATAATAATAATAAATACAACTATATAAATCCCTATAATAAGCATATTAATAATGATATTTTTAACTGCAGACACTACTTATTAGTTTACTACATATTTGGTTATTAAGGTTTTGAAATGCTACATTTTAAAGAGTAATTTTTGAAAACAATGTCTTATGACACCAATACGTCAAAAATAAAAGTTGATTTAAATTAATTCCCAATTAATACTTTTTAACTTTAGATCCTGGATTCCGCAAATTAGGCATATTCACAGAAATTGTATGAGAATATCAAAATAACAAATACTAGGCAACAGTTTTACAGTGTGATTCTGTATCCTTGCACCGTCTATCGAACAAACACTGCCACGAAATTATATTAAAATTATTGTGGGAACTAGACGAGCGGACACACCTGTAGGTTAGCCCAATCATCATTTTATTGTAATTATCCTATTTTCTGACATTTACCACCTTATAAATCCAAACATTTTCCGTTAACTGGAAGTTTAGTTTGATTTTTAGTTATTTACAGTATACACGAATAATAGAATTCTGAACAAATATTTGAAAGTTTATAATATTAATCGTTTTTTTACTGAAATTAATATCAACTATGCATGATTTTGGTCAAAATTAAAATAATTATAGAGGCAATCGAATGAAAATTTACGTGTGAGCAATTTTACGATTTTATGCCTAACGCAAAGTGAAATAAAATTGTTAATATGACAGCAGATTGCTTTATGAAGATGAGGCGGAGGACTCCATGGAGGTAGAAAACATAGTAGCAGAACCAGAAGGCGAAATCACGTTAAACTGTCACCCTGAAAAAGAAATGGCGAAAGAAATAAAAAGAATTAACAACGGAAAATCCACAGGAGAAGACAAAATAGCAGCAGATATGCTGAAGTATGGTAGGGAACAACTGCAGAGGACAATATCCAAACTGATACAATAAATTTGGATAGGAAACAAAATGTATAACGAATAGAACACTGCAATATTAACATCCATCCACAAAAAAGGAGATAAGGAAATTTGTACAAATTATAAATCTACTTAATACCACCTACAAAATACTTGCAAATATTATAAATCACAAGCTGAAGACATACGTAGAAAAATTAAAACGGGTTCAGACCAGGAAAATCAATAATAACTGTAATACAATTCATATAATTTTTGTAGACTTCAGTGCACATATTCTTGAAAATCAGGGAGTAGAAATTAAAATAAAAATAGGCGTGGCTCCCTGAAATGTAAAATAACCCTATTCTTGAAATATGTGGGACTTTTATTCTCCCAGGGAGTATAAAATTTCTATTGGTCATTAGCGAGTGAAATTTGTAGGGAGTAGAAATTTATTTGAAACATTAACCTAACTATTTAATCTGTCGGTCCGATTTATTTTGTTTGTATTTCGTGTCTTTATTTTTACGAGTTTTGCTGGGAAGTTTACTAATATAAAGGATAATATTGATGAATTATTGATAATCTCATGAATGACGATGTGGAGGAATCTCTGGAGGAGGTTGAAATAGGAAGAATTCATAATACTTTCCTCCAAGCTTCCCAGGTTTTATAGGCTCCCTCAGGCATACAATTTAAAATTGTGGCCAGCTCAGACCAGAGGGCTTGGCACTGAGCCCGGTGAATGTGTACATCTGTGGTCGTTGCGAAATGTAATCGACCAGCATTTCTTTTTGTGTTTTGTTAATGTTTTTTTCTTAAAACGACAACGGTCCATATCTAATAATTCTAATACATTACAGTTATGTCAAAGAATACGATAGGTATTCTTTGGTTATGTCTTATGTCACATGGCTGTCAGACATTGCTGCGATTGGATAAAATTGAATTTCAACACTTGGCAACTATGTGTGTATTTTCACTCACTCCTTTTTTTCAAGAATAAGGTATTTTTGTACCGAGAGAAAAAGCTGGGAGTAGAAAAAGTAGGGAGCTACTTTGGGAGTAACTTTTCTCTTGATTTCAAGAATAGGTACACTGGAATGCATTTGACTCAATCATAAGACCCAAAATAATAGAAGAACTAATAACACTAGGATCCCAAAGAAGCTTATGGAACTGTTGGAAATGATTTTTCAAAGCATTAAAGGGAAAGTAAAATTCCAAGGAGAGATATCAGAATGATTTAACATGAACAAAGGAGTAGAACAGGGAGAACCGCTTTCCCCAACATTGTTCAGTCTAGTACTTGAAACCATTTTGAGGAAAGCAAACTTAAACGAGAGAAATAGTATCGTGAACGAGATCCAGCTAATAGCTTATGGCGACTACCTCACAATTGTCGCAAGAACAAAGAAAAGTCTAACAAAAGCAGTAGAGACAAAAATTCGGATTACAAATAAAGACAAAACAAAATATATGCGAATGGGGAAAAGAAAACAGACACTTAAGAATAAAAAATTACAAGATTGTAATTGTATCACCTACTTAGGAACATCGATAGAACAAACTAGAAAAGACAAGATATAAGAGAAGATTTTAAAGGAAACCAAATTTTTGACCGCCCGGAAGTTGGCACCCTAACTGCCGGAACCCTTTGATTTTTTCAGAGTTCTGGACTCGTCTCCAATAGTTCTAGAGTTCTCGAGGGGGTGCAGATAAAGTTCTGCCATTTTTTTGCGGAATTTTTAAAAAACAAATTTTGGGGTGCTAACTTCATACCGCACCCCTTTTGTAAGAAAAAAGTGTTCTGGGTGAATAGATATCTCAGAAATTAAGAGTTCTAGAGTTCTCGGTGGGTTTTGGAAAGAGTTCTGAGAATTTTCGGAAATTACAAAAAAAAAATAAATTTTGGGGTGCTAACTTCATGGCGCACTGTTTTTTATTTACTGGGCAGTTTTAGTCACTTAGGGCTGGTTTTAAATACAGCACCCCTGAGTTCTGACTCGAAAAAATACTGAAAAATGGATATTTTCAAGGAGTGCTACAAAGTTCCGATTTTTGTCGCTAATTTTTCGCCAGAATATTCAATTTTTTATTTACTGTGCAGTTTTGGTCACTTAGAGCTGGTTTTAAATACAGCACACTGAGTTCTGACTCGAACAAATAATGAAAATTATTTTTCCCATTTTCCTATTTTTTCCTATTTTCCCCTATTTTTTGTTAATTTTTTACAATTTTTTTCCCATTTTCACTATCTTTTTCTATTTTTTCCATTTTCATAATTTTCAGTATTTTTTCTAGGGGTGCTGTATTTAAAACCAGCCTTAAGTGGCCAAAACTGCCCAGTAAATAAAAAATTGAATATTCTGGCGAAAAATTAGCGACAAAAATCGGAACTTTGTAGCAGCCCTTGAAAATATCCATTTTCGTAATTTTCAGTATTTTTTCGAGTCAGAACTCAGGGGTGCGGTATTTGAAACCATCCTTAAGTGACCAAAACTGCCCAGTAAAAAAAAATTGAATATTCTACAGAAAAATTAGCGACAAAAATCGGAACTTTGTAGCACCCCTTGAAAATATCCATTTTCGTAATTTTCTTTTTTTTTTCGAGTCAGAACTCAGGGGTGCTGTATTTAAAACCATCAGAACTATCCAATAAATAAAAAAGGGTGCGGCATGAAGTTAGCACACCAAAAAATTTTTTTTGTAATTTCCGAAAATTCCCAGAACTCTTTGCAAAACCTACCGAGAACTCTTGAATTCTTTATTTCTGAGATATCTATTCACCCAGAACTCTTTTTTGTCACAAAAGGGGTGCGGCATGAAGATGGCACCCCAAAATTTGTTTTTTAAAAATTCCGCAAAAAAATTGCAGAACTTTATCTGCACTCCCTCTAGAACTCTAGAATTCCGAAAAAATCAAAGGGTTCCGGCAGTTGGGGTGCTAACTTCCGGGCGGTAAATTTTTGGTATAAATCGGAAATTATTAAAATCCAAATCGATCAGTAAAAAAACAAAGATACAAATCTATAAGACTTTGATCAGGTCAGTCATTACTTACGCCCTACAAACAAAAAGGAACAATATTAAAAAATATTAGAAAGGAAAATACTGCGAACAATACTTGGACCAAACAAGAGATGGAGAATGAAGATTAAAAAGAAACATAGAAATAGAAAAGGAAATAGGTGGAAGAAATATAGCCCGATTTATAAAATCAAGAAGATTGGAATGGATGGGATACATTATGAGAAGAGCATGAACAGAAACCTTAAAAAGAATGACGACATTTGATCCATTAAAGACGAGAGCTTGAAGAAGGACACGAAGTAAATGGTGAAATCAAGTAGAAGAAATATAAAAACCATAACAGAAGAGGCCAGGACGCCAAATTTTTATATTTTTTTTAATGCAATGTACTGTGTGTTTCTGTATATATGTCTGCCTCCAAATTTTTCTCGATTGTGTTGGTCCGTTGGTCCTTATTTCGATCTGATTAGTTTTTGGTGTCAAGCGGGATAAGTTAACAGAAATTACATTTTAAAACCAGGGGGAAATACGCAAGTTAGCAATACTAACAATCAATAAATAATATGTAAACTTTTAAAAATAACACACTAGTTATTATCGATGGAGGATGAAGTTGCAGGAGGATATATTGAATAGATTTTATTTGTTTACTGTTAGTTTTCTTACATTATTACTTTGTACTGTTATTTTTGATAGTGATTATAATTCTTTGAAAAACTTGAATTTTATTTCATTTTATGGGGTTTCAGGACAAGCAAAACTTTTTATCAAGAATGACATTTTTCGCTTTAAACTAAAATTTTGAAAAAAATTCACCTATAGGATACCCCATGCGTGAACAATAAATTTGTTTCGTTTTGTGAAAAACCATTGGAATTATGCATACCCAACCGCAAGTTATGGTTCATACAAGAATCCCGTAGAAAAAAGCATTTTCAGTTTTTTTCGATTTTATAATTTTCTTGGCCACTTTTCCAGTCATAATCCTACAGTCATATAGTCAAAGTATGTTTAATCTTTGTGCTATAATTTGTGAATGCTAGGAAAAGTACCCTGATCCGTAAAATATTAAATATACATTAAAGGCTCTTGCACTTACATTTACATAAGAATTAAGCAGTAAAAATAAGAAATAAAAATTAAGCAGTTAAAAAATTATTTTTTGTCAACCTACATTCGTTTGAAATAGGCATGCGTGCAAACATAAATCAACTGTCAGATACCTTTATTAATATAATTATACATAGTAATAACCTAATATTTTTGTAATTTTATTTGTACATATCAAAAGCAAGTCATAAAAAGGACCTTTATGGTATTTTCACGGTGCGAGGATGTTTATTATTAAGTGAAAAAAGAAAAATAAGAGATGGAGAAATTGTAGATGGTTAGTTTTACTTAAATTTATTTCGGTCTTAGCAGATGGTTCAGAGACATTTTCAGTTTCAGTTTGATAATTTTTTTTTCATTGAAGACTATCACTGTATTTTCGTCGTTTAAATAATAACTATAGCTATAGTATAACTGATCTTCACTCATATTTATCTTTATTCTACAAATAAAAACAAACTACAAGCCCATACAAAAATAGATAAATATCTTATCAGCTAACTGCCAAATGGTCAAAGTTATCAACAAGTACTGTTTTTATTGGTCAGAAATAAAATTTTCATCCTTACATATGTATTATTTCTTAATTTTTATTTTTTAACGTGCCTTGCTAGATAACTAATCGTGGAGTGATAACGATCTGTCAAATTTTATTTTTTATTTTTAACTGCTTATTTCTTGTGTAAATGTACGTGCAAGGGCCTTAACTAACATATAATTTTTTATATTAAAAAATAATATATACTTTAACTGAACTATGTTAATGAATTTAAAATAAAATTACACATAACGCAAAAGTCTTATGTTGCCGAAACACATATTTAAATAAGCTTTAAGCATAATCTTACGTAGGTAGTTTTTTTAAAGCCAATTTGCTGTTAGAAAATATTTCATTATTTTCGCGCCCCTCTTCTCTCACACACAAAATTTTGATTGATGTTCGTTATCCATTTACGTCTCTTTTGTTATGTTCAGTGCCTCGGTGCACGTGTATTATAAAATCACACACATAATGAACGAGTTACTTAATGGTATTCAACTCTCCACGATTATGAAGTAAAGGAAGTTGAGCTAACTTAATAAAATCATTTTGATGTTCGTGGAATTATTTTCAAAAATTTCCCTGAAAAGTATTTGCTTAAAATTTTAATTTGATTTAGAAATTGATCGACGCGATTTTAATAATAATAAATAAATTACACTCATTGGTAACGAAGTTAGCAGAATCGATTAATTTTTGATAAATATTAAACCATGAAACAATTTAATAATTAGTGATTCCGTCCTCGTTTATTTATCATATTTTAATAATTGTTATAATTAATTTTCCGTCCTTAAAATACTTGGTAATGAATAGTTAAGAAGTGAGCTATTATTTACCTGAGGCGCCTAGCGTAATATAGACAAGACAGCGAGAGCGAGAGCGAGAGAGAGCGAGAGAGAGAGATAGCGAGAGAGATAGCGAGAGAGAGAGCGAGAGAGAGCGAGAGAGAGCGAGAGAGAGAGCGCGAGAGAGAGAGAGGTGGGAAGCCAAGCTGTCAACCGCAAGCCAGTGCACCAAACAGAAAGACTGAAAAGTACTGAAAGACAGGAAAGTCAGTTGTTGGAACCGTATATCGGCCAACCAGAGTATCACGTTACCGAGTAAGAACCTTGTTGCACACCATTTTGCTTCCTCCGACGGATTTGGTATCATTTATTATTAATAATAGTATATTATACACCAAGGTCGAGAAGTAATTTTTCTCAGCCGAGCATTATTATTATCCCGAGTTGCGAAGCATCGATGGCTAATAAGTTTCGAGGCTGAGAAAAATCTTCTCTATTGTGGTTTATATACTATTTTTTCCACTACTAGAACATTTAATCATTTTTACAATATTTTTTTGGATTTTTTGGGTATATATTTGAAAATAATTTAATGGAAAAGAAGCAGTTTGCGAAAACAATTGATTGAGAATATTCAATAAATTAAATTCATTACGTTAATTGCACTGTGAATTTTAAAACTTTCAAGTAGAGATGAAACCATGAAGAATTCGTTTCATTTGACACTTAAATTTGAAGAAATATTTTAGGTTACTTTATAATAGATTATTGCATAAATACCACTAATCAATATCAAAATATTTATTACATAACCTTAAACTATTTCAAACGAAAATATATCTGATAAAGAATTGATTACCTGTATTATATTTCATTAGGTCGAAAATTCACTTTAAATGATAGGAATTCAAAAGAAAGTGTTGCTGTCGAATTTTTTATAATAATTTTTAAAAAAAGTCTTTGGACAAACACAATGAAATATGCGTATAATTAATTTGAAATATTTCCTAAGATTGCCTACCTCTGACATCATGTTTAGTCTTCAATTGTTTTTACTATCTACTACGAGTTATTAATAAAAAATTATCTACATGTAGGAGAGAAATTTATCTTCCCGACTCGAATACAGCATAAATAACGTCTTCTAGTACTGGAAAAAATATAAAAATATAACGTTGGTTAAATTATATCGCGCCCTATCGGAATGGATTGCAAATAACTTAAGATTATGGTGAATGCGACCTTTCTTCGAATATCAGATGATCAGTTGTAAACCGTGTAAACCCCCGCTCAAAAGATTGAGACAGGCTTCGCAACGAGGATTAACTTATTTTGCAATCAGACTCATTCTAGTTGGTTCGAGTGGAGATCCATTTCCAGCTCCAGTACCGGTTCAGCGACCTTTAGAAAGAGAGAGAGAGCGAGAGAGAGAAAGAGAGAGAAAGAGAGAGAGAGAAAGAGAGAGAAAGAGAGAGAGACAGAGAGACAGAGAGAGAGAGAGAGAGAGAGAGAGAGAGAGAGAGAGAGAGAGAGAGAGAGAGAGAGAGAGAGAGAGAGAGAGAGAGAGAGAGAGAGAGAGAGAGAGAGACAGAGAGAGAGAGAGAAAGAGAAGAGAAAAGAAAGAGAAAGAGAAAGAGAAAGAGAAAGAAAGAGAGAGAGAAAGAGGTGAAGTTTGAAGGAGCGAAGCCAAGCCCAGTCAACCGCAAGCCAGTGGTGCACCAGACTTCGTCCACCTTGCCCATATAGTCCTAGTCCAACCAGACCAGAGTGATACGTTGCCGGGATGGACCTTGGTGCACACCATTTTCCTTCCTCCGCCGAATTTAGTATAATTTACTATTAATAAAAGTTCTTATTTTTACTTAACGAATTATGTTTATTCCAAGTTTTGGGATTTTTAGCAGCTGATACCCAGAACCTAACAGGGAAAGTAAAACCCGCCCTTCTGACCGTTAAACAGATTTTTCGATACTGTATCGACCCCTGGAGTATCAAATCTTAACTGACTTTGCCCGGAGAAAGTGGTCTTCACACTATAAACGGAAGAATGCGCCAGAGGCAACCCGTTGCCTAGACCAAGGCGCCAAAAGACACAGTTATGTTGAGGATACCGTTTTTACCTCGCAATATAAAAAAACTACAAACCATGTTGGCAGAATAAAGAGTCGAGAGAGATAAAGAAAGAAATGTATTTAGCATCAGCCAGTCCAACTATTTATAGGTAATATTTTCTTTTAGTTTAAAAAAGATTTATTATAATAAATTTTTAACTCTGTTATAAAACAGAAAAAAATGTTTAGTGCTGTCTGAATCCGGTACCAAACAAATAAGGAAATAGCTCTTCTTCTCTTCTGATGATGATTCCTGTTGGGTATTATTTTTATCCGTTTTGTGGTATTTCTTTTCCGTTTTACACAATCCAATCTTTTCATAAATTGCTTAGCTTTGGTTCGTTTCAATCTCACTTCATGATATATTCTTTCTCTGGTGCATCAGGGTAAATTGCAGACTTGCCGGTTTTCCACTTAAATTTCCTCGGAGACGCTTTCGGTAATGACCCTATAGCTTCTAGCTTCTGGTATAAATATAAAAAGATTACTGGAAGATATTACTAGAGTACTTGTAGAGGGTTTTGACGAAGTTTGCTGAATACTAATGCTGCTGTAACGTCTGGGTGGTGTACTCGGTCTTCCAAACCTTCAATAAAGATTTCCTGGTCAGTTCTTATTAAGTATTGGTGAACTAGTATTGTTAAACTCTCGTCTCTACTGGTGGTTCATTAATTAAGATAGAAGGCGATAGTGGCGGTGTTTCATCTTAAGGTTGGTAATTCGCTAGATAAACAACCTCTGCCTCTGTTGTATTTTCGGAATTTGGCATATCCGTTACAAATGCACGAGAAAAATCGAGCTTAGTACACAGAATGAAATAAAATAACATAATCATGACTTTCATAATTTGGTACGACTTGAATTAAAATAGTTACATTCAGTCGTTTACCCATTTATATTTGAATTTTTTTTTTTTTTATTTCACAATGTTTTTTAAAAACCATTCCGACATTATGCATATCATTTGATTTATAATCAAACCGCAAAATTAATGACCAAATTGCCCATCATGTTTCCCATTTAAAAAAATTTTGTTTTTCATAAAATTAAAAAATGGCTGTGGAATAATTAAAACACTGAAAAAATATTTAAATTTGTGCGAATATATTTTTTACTAACATTTGGTCACCTTTTGAGAGGTGTAGACCAAGTTGCAGAATCCTCGATTAAAAATAATTATTATTTTTGACATCCAAAATAATTTTGACATAGGAATTATACGTAATTTGACTTTTAGAACCCCAATATATAAAAATATATTGGGTGTTCCATTTGAAAAGTTCAAAGAAACGGACAGTCCACCATTTTGGATATTTATGTGACTTAATTCAAAATTAGGTCTAGATTGACCACCCAAAAATTTAAAATAATCCGTCCATTCGTTCTGAAGATATGAAGTTGAACTAACCCAGCCACCCGGTAAACCTATACTATAGTATACATATAGGGTATATATAAAGAAATTAGTTTTCGTGTATTTAAATTTTTGAAAACTAGAAAAATTACGGCAAATATATTGCCGTTTTTCATTTGTTGCACTTCTTTTCATTATTGTCGTATATCTTTCCTTGTGGCCATTTTCAAATGATCTAGTCTTATAATATTATTGTTGTTTGATATATAAAGGAAGCGGCCTTTGACACTGCCTTGAGGCACACCAGCATTTATTTCTTTCAGGTCAGTATCTACATTCTCCTGTTTGATTCTGAATGGTATGATAGTATGTTGGATGATAAGATCTCTAGGAATTGCAACGAAAACATTTTGTAGGTACATTAATATTGCGAGAAACCGAATATATAGTTGAATGATTTTTTTTCTTAAAACCGAACTGCTATTAGATTTATTTTTCCTGTTAGTGGTTTTCATCTATTAAAGAGCAGGTTTTCAAATGGTTTTGAAATAATGGAAAACACTGAAATAGTCCTGTATTAATATTTTCTGTTTCGTCTGACTTAATATGTTGACTTTTTATTTAATTCTAAAATTTCCAGTTTTTGGCCTAAGAATCTGATTATTTCGTTTGGATTTTATCCCCTTATAAAAGCTAATTAATACCTATATCAATTTTCATAAACGAAATTCATTCTCTATATTTTATGGAGTGCTAGATAGATATGCGTGTCTGGATCTCCAGTAACAATTACCCAGCTGAAAGATGACGTTGTGCGCTGCGACGCTCGCTCTTTATTCGGACGTTGGGGCGAATTTCCGGTTTCCGGCCGACCGTCTGCCGGAACAAGATTTTACACTATAGTATCTATGATGGACTGCCGCCGACGCCCTCTGTATATCAGCTTGTAAATTTACAGAATAGACCATATTTTGTATCATATTACAAAATGATGTTGGCTAACATATTACTTTTCTGCTATATATCTAAGATTTTTTTTCTTTTTATATAATTAGAATTTTAAAATAATAAATGGAATGAGCCAAAAAATTAATTTTTTTACTCCAGGCTGGCATTAATTGGGTTCTATATTATAATTATTTTTAACTTGGATAAATTATTAAATTCTTAACATTTTAACCCCATGTCACGTTACTGTTTTTCTTTACAATTAATTTTAGTGAAAAAAAGAAAAATGAATAATATACTAATATTGATGGTAATCTACAAAAACATTAACTGTATTTGCCATAAAGTGGAACAAAAGGCACAAAGCCAAACACGTGACTTGCTATTTTAATGGAATTTCAGTGATATATTTATATTGATGACAAGAATCATGCACGCGTATCTCTACAAAGGTATATCCTATTCTTGTTCTGCTTTACACGCGATGGTTAGGGAGTATCTAAAATATAAACCATTAACTTTTGTTGGCACATTATTGGAAAGAAATTTAAGAAGGGGTGCCACAAAGGCAATTTAAGAGTTACTTAAATAAAATGTACAAAATTTTAGAAAATAATAAATATAATAAATATATTGTAATGAAATACTGGTCGAATAAAAATTTAAAATTACCAAGATTTTTATTTTTTTTATTTTTTTTTTATTTTATTTTTTATTTATATTTTCTTTTATCTCTTATTTCAGGTTTGGGTTCAAATCAGTTATTTTTTTTTATTTACGGAATTAAATAAACAAATTATCACAATTTCCTTTTTATTAAATATTTAACATTCTTAAATTTTGTGTTTGTTTCTACCAAAACATTACCATAAGATTAAACTAAACTAATCATTCATTCAAACATTCATACCTTATATAACAGAAAAATTTAACAAAATAAATGAAATTATTTAAAAATAATTTACCTAAAATTAGATGAACACAGTCTATTCAACATTGCTCACACTTCTCCGTCCTCCGTCTTTCAAAATCCACCATCCATCTCCTGTCTCTTCAAAACGTAAAATTTTTTCCAAAATTTCCTTTCTTTTCTTTTAAACAATTTTAAATTAAATTTGGTTATTTAATTTGCGTCTTTATAATAAATATCTCTATATAAAGCCTTTTAAAATCAAATTTATTTTAATCTGATATCAATATTCTATTTTCCAAAATTGTCAAATTTGACGACCAATTTTTTTTTATACCAGATGTACACATTTTAGTTTAAAATTCATTTCAATACAATATATTGTAATAAAAAAGGCACCCTACCCTGTATAATGATTTCCAGGGAAATAATATCACTGGGAAAATGAAATATATATGATGATTATGAATAAAATATTTTTGTCAAGAGGGTTGTCAGAAAGAAAAAAATTAAAATTAATAGAGATTTTAAATAATCAAATAAGTAATTATACTGTATAAATACAAATTTAATATTATGGTGGAGGTATAGTTCAAGTTGGTGCATTTGAAATTGGGAAGGGGATATGTGGAGACTCTAAAATAGCAGTGAATGGATTGTTCTAAAATAGAAAATCAGGAACTGATATACAGTGAGTTTTTTTTTAGTATTTCTTTGGTATATTACAAAAAGTTTATGGATTTTTTATTAAATAAAACAAAATCTCAAACAAAGGACAGGAATGTTTTAAAAGTTTTGAGGTATATGTATTATATTTAGTTAGATTTTAATTTTTTACAGTGGTTTGCACCAATCAGAAATTAACTTATAATTAAGTAATCTTAATGTTGACTAATAATTAAATCAGAAATGCATTGCACCGAAGAGCATAATTTGTTGGTTACGTAATTAAAGATTAACGTTTAAATATATATGTTGGTAGTCGTGAAATTTAGTGTCTTTGTGAAAATTGAGTAGAATGTAGTGTTTTTGCCTTTTTTCTGTCTGTCAGATATTTTATGAATTTGGTTTTGTTTGGGTTATTTTTTGTTGATACTATGTTGATAGCTTTTGATAGTGTCTTTTATAATTTTGCTGTTGCTTAGTTTTATTCCTTCAACATGAATATTCATAAACCTCCGCCATCAGTAAAGCGTCAAAGATCAGTAAATTTTACTAATGAGGAAAAAATAATTGACTTCATTCTATAAAAAAATACAAGTATGTTATTGAAAATAAGTACTTAGAAATCATTTGGAAAAGCCAGGAAATTTCCTGAAATATTTCTTTCGAAAGCTGAAACCTTTTTCAAAATGTAGAATTTTCCATTTGATTAAATTGGCTCTTTCATAGATTTTCCTAGGAATGCCATATTCTATTAATTCCAATTTATCTAGTTCTAACTCATCGTCATCTATTTCCATATCGTTAATAAAATTTATCATTTCTATTACTGGCGCATTCATTTTATTAATTAACTTTTGAAGTTAATCAAAAATGAAAACCCAAAATTATGTACCACAATAACATTTATAAAATTTTTTTTTCTTAATTCAGTTAAATAACCATCTTCAGGCGAAGAGATTAACAGGATTAAAATTAGCATATTTAAAAAAAGGTGAGCTGCTACTAAGTAAAGGAGGAAGGTAGGATAATAATGAGGAAAGAACATAAAAACGTAAAAATTAAACCCATTTGGGTAAAAACACTAATTAAAGTACTTACTTTTTCATGTACCCTCCTTTCTTTCCTCATTATTTTCCTACCTTCCTCCTTTACTTAGTGGCAGCACACCTTTTTTTAAAAATGCTAATTTTTATTTAACATTTAATTCCTGTTAATCTCTTGACCAGAAGATGGTTATTTAACCGAAACAAGTTGCCTTTAAGAAAAAGTTTTTTAATAAATGTTATTGTGGTACATGATTTTGGGTTTTCATTTATGATTAACATTTGACCCCATTTGAGATATTGATAACTTATTTAATTTTACTTTTGAAGTTGACAACTTTAATAAATAGGTTAGGAAACCACTAATCCTCACTTTATCATATGATTAATATTAATTAATAGTTATCACTTTAATTAATACTTAATATATCCGTGCAAAGTTAATTTGTGAATAACTAGTAATTAACTTTAACTACCATTTTAATCACACCGGTGCAAACCACCCATAGTTACTTAAAGAATGAATGAGTGAGTTAAAGTTTAATTTAAGGTTTTTTTAAATTAGAAGTTATTGTAATTTATGTAAAAGTTTTGAAAATTTTAATGATACGAAAATAAACTATTGTGTATACAAAATATATGTGTAAAACCTTATTGCCATTTTGTTTAGTAATGACGTCATCACTCATAGCAACTGACACTTCCGATTGTCCGATTAACACCAAAATCTAATCAGATCTAAACTAGGGTATAAGAATCATGTATGCAAAATTTCAAGTTTTTTAATTCAGTTGTTTTTGAGTTATCGTTACTACAACATCTATCCTAACACACTAACACACATACACACACACTAACACACACACACACACAGACATCATCGCGAAAATATTAAAATCGTATTCTAGGGACCCTAAAACGTGTTTATTCATTGAAAACTCACTACCCAATTTTTAGCATGATTCCTATACCTCTCTTATCTGAAGGGCGAGAGGTAATTTTATTTTTGAAGTATATTGAACAAAATAATGTCACTTTATCTAAGGGCTCCCTATACCCATTCTTGATAGTTTTCGATTTAAATGACTTTTTTTGCGAAATTAATATGGTTTAAATACATTCATTACACTTCGTCGCATAAAAATTAACTAACGCATTTTTGTTTATTAATTGCCGATTAGGGAGGCCATCGATACGAATTATTGTAATGTAAAGTTTATTTACCTTCGTACTCCTGAAAAATAACTTTTTCATAACATTTTTCGTTTTCCCAGTAAGCTCCGTCCCGTTGAGCGTGGCCCACCCTGTATAATAAAATAATAAATAAAACACTTTTACCAACAGACAAATTTTTAAATTTCTAACTTAATTGGCAATGTAACAACAATTGTGTTTTACAATATTATTTTTATAGTCGTATCACTTTAATCAAATATTCCCTATACGCATTTTCACAGTTTCGTTTTCCCAGTAAGCTCCGTCCCGTTGAGCGTGGCCCACCCTGTATAATAAAATAATAAATAAAACACTTTTACCAACAGACAAATTTTTAAATTTCTAACTTAATTGGCAATGTAACAACAATTGTGTTTTACAATATTATTTTTATAGTCGTATCACTTTAATCAAATATTCCCTATACGCATTTTCACAGTTTCAATCAACAGTTTGTCTTTTTCTTTATACATTTTCAGTCGTCGCTGACGCCAGAATGGTCGAAGATGATGCTTTTGAATCTGATAGCAAGCATTAAAAGATAATTGTTAAGGTGTTTAATGCCACTAAAAAGGCACATTTATTGTCATTTAGAGAGAAAAATATTTTATTCCAAAGTATACAATCAATATTTAAAAAAAAATTATCCGCAACTTTCTAATAACATGAATAGAATAGAATAAAAAAACGAGGAAGATTGAAAGAAAGAACTAACCGATTATCGGTGAGAAATTTATAAAAGGATGGGTGTAAACTATGTATTTCCGGTGGTGTCTAAATCCTGGCTAAATGTCGGCAAATCTCCGTGAAATACGAAAGGCGGATCGACAGTTCATGCTCAATTGCCTTTCAAAGGGCACCCTGTTGGTCCGTCTTTTACCTCTATACCTGCCATAATAGGAACTTTTCGAGTTTTACGAGGGGAAACAAAATTATAAAGAATATATCGACGTCGTCATATTAACCTCGTATACGCGATAATTATGAAAATTAGATTGAATACTCAAATCATAAATAAAATGTTTTTCCACACCCACATGGATATTGTCGATTCTACGCTCGCTTTACAGGATGTATATGTAGGCAATATCAGTTTATTGAACGGATATAATTTCATTACCTTGAGAAATGGAAATCCATCAATCAAAGATCAGAATATCACTGCATTAGCGTGAGATATGGAAATCCACCAATCAGAGTTCACATTTAATAACCCACCACCTACTTTTTTTTTAAATTTTAAATAACCTGTCAAAACAACTGTCAATACTAAAACATATTTGTAAAAATGAGTAATTCCAATGATGGCTTAAAAAATGGTACTTCACCAGATTTTCATTTAGCCGCAAATATGTAATAATAATATTATTACCCCAAAAATCAAAAACTAAATATGATTATAACTTTAAAATAGGTGACTATTATAGTTTTATATGATTTTATAATAAGTCCGTGACAGCCCTTGATAACGCCGTTCTAACGCTCTCGCTTTGGGATACGAAGGTCCTAGGTTCAAACCCTGTGACCGTAATTTTTTTATCTCTTTGTACCTCTCCCCCTTCAGATAAGCGAGGTATAATAATCATGCTAAACATTTTGTAGTGAGTTTTCAATGGATAAACACGTTTTATGGTCCATACAATACAATTTCGATATTTTCGCGATGATGTCTGTGTGTGTGTGTGTTAGTGTGTGTGTGTGTGTCTGAGAGTGTGTGTCGCGCGCTCAAACTCTGTCCGCGTGCCATATGGCCACACTTGTTGCACAAACTACTTTTATAACATACCAAAATTTGTATACACACACAGCCTAGAAATAATTCATTACTTGATACAATTTAAACAAAAATGAGTAACACACTGTTCTTAACATTGACATACACTCATGGACATGCCCAGCAATGAAAATTGGGCTATTTAGAGAGAAAGAGATGAAACGATGATTTGGTCAATCTCTCAAAACAGTATCGTATCTTTAGGATGTTAGCGATAGAGCTAGACCGAAACTATACGCCATCTTTCTTATTCTTTTCAGCAAAAAAATATTACAACGACATACGGGTTGGGCACGCAAAAAAATATTACAACGACATACGGGTTGGGCACGTTGAGTATGTATCAGTGGTTCTTAATTATTTTTTATTGAGTTTTCATTGTTTTCACTTTCATTCAATTTTTAATTAATTATTTTCAATTGGCTTTTAATCGATTCTTTATTTAATTAATATTCCAGTTCTTAATCGAATGTTAATTGAATAATAATCAATTTTTTAATCAAAAAATAATGATTTTTCTTTGATATTTATTCTATTCCCAATCGATTCTTGTTCGATTTGTATAATCGGATTTTTGAATCGAGTTGTTTAATGAATCTATTGATTTTTAATCGAAATTTTTTTTGTGGCCAAAGTCAAAATGAAGATTTAATTTTCTGCGATTCTCATAATTTCGACGTTTCGCTTCCATTATAGGCAGTTTATTTAGGAGTTAAGACGAGCACGATAACTCGGTAAGTAAACCATATTATAGTTGATTAAGAATCAGCGCCGGGAATCTGGATGGATGGCGTCAGTTGGAATTGCGGGAATTGGTTCATGATATTTTGTAGGTGTAATAATATGATGCTTTGACCAGTATTATAGTTTCATCAAACGGGATCTGAGTGATCAGTTTCCTGTCGTCGATGTTCAGCTATTGATGAGTAGCTGACATCACTGGTATTCTTTGATCCCAACATGCACTGAATACAAGCAGTTTCATTGAACCATGCATGATGACAGGAACACAGAATTTTGTAGAGCCAATTAGATGAGAGAAAAGTTATAGAATCAACTGCATCACTTTGCTGTGAGGTGTTTATACCTTTCTTGCGAAGAATTTTATCAATTCGGTGTGATACGGAACGATTACAGGACAAAAAAGTTATGTTTTAGGGCGAAAAAGAATTGAAATCACGATTTATGCTTTTTTCGATAATTGACTTATTGGACATAAGGACATATTTGACTTGAATAAGTTCTTTGTAATGATTTTCAGAGATTGGTATCTTTGAAAACGAATCAAAGAACTAATGACATATTTCTTTTGCACAGGGTCATGGTGCGAGATAGTATTGAGGTACCTGTTATGATCTGTTAGTTTCCTGTAAGCAGAATAACTTAATATACCATTTTGTTAACGGGGTCCTACGACGTTTAAAATGATAGAAATTTGTTACTTTCAATTGCTTTTGATAATTTTATGGTAGGCTATAGTTTTAAATGCTTCCAGGTTAGTAATTACAGAAGGGAGGAGAAGATTTATTATCTGAGGTTTCAGAATCATGAGATGAGTCTTGAATTAGAATGTTGGTAAAGAAAGAAGTGACTTTAAAGTTAACTAGAATATCGGTTGGGCCAAGAGTCATAAAGTCTTTCGAGTTTATAAAATGGAATGTATTATGGCCAGTATACTATTTGAAAGTTTTTGGTAAAGTATTATTTTTCAATGAAGTAGGATTGAGTAATGATAATCAATTCATATAATCTCCATTCTGCAAGATAGGTGGTTCTATAAAATGTACCGACGTATGAAACTAGAATAAAAGTCTGATATATGCATGACTTAGCATCTCCTCAATTTCGACTAAATGTGCGAGACAACTTCAATCAAGAGTTTAGTGACCAGAGCGTTGGATGACGATGTTCTGCAGCTAGGCCTTCGCGGTCATCTGAAATATTTTTTTTATATATTTTTTTTACAGAGGGACAATTTTTGACCATTCGCAACTTTTTAAAGTATTCTTATTTTGTTTACGTGGCTGTAGATTCGCTAAATCCCAATTTTTTACTAATCGCAAAGAAACGTGTACACGTTAATTTCTATCGTTTGGCAAAGGCAGATTTCACTGTTCGTAATTAATAAAAGTCATCGTTTCTCGTATAAACTTCATATGTAAACCAAATTTTATTATATTTATTAGTTAAAAGATGGGCGAAGTTTCGAAGTAATTTGGAAGAATTAAATACCGTAAGAAAAAAGTCAGTTTTATGAAAATTGATTCTTCCAAGTTATTTTAGCGTATAGTGCACATAAATTATGATTAAATTGTTTTTGATCAACACAATTTTCCTGGTCTTATCGGATGCATTGATTGCACTAATGTGATGATGGTTCCACCTAACATAAATTACCCTGAAATTTATAAGTAGATAAAATATAAAAAATATTTTTTAGATACGTGATCCTACCTTAAAAATTTTAAATGTGAAAGGTATCCTGGAAGTACAAATGATTCATTTATTTGGAACAATTACAATAAGCTTTGGTCTTTGTGTAACAAATTCAATCTAAAACGTTCTATATTTTTGTGTGATTGAGCTATTGGTTCCTCTAATTTTTTATAAATCCCAGCATTCAGATTTCTTATAACGCACTTTTAAATTCAAAGCTAACAACCTTAGATTAATAAATATATATTTTGTTTATTAAACGAACGACCTACTCCACTACTTACAGTGATTCGCCGAATGGGGAGTTCAACTTGAATTATTAGTCCATCTTTTTTTGCATTATTTGAGAAAAAAATGAATTTCTTTTTATGAAAAAATCGTTTTTTCTGCTTTTCTTTAATTTAACATGAAAAAATTGGTATTTAAAAATTACTGCATCTATGCAACTTGTAGTGCACCTACGTCACTTATGTGCAATTGATTGATTTCAAATATAGATGACGTTTGCTTATAAAGTGTCGTTTGTTCAATATGTTTTTAATTGTGTTTACTTTTACGTATCTTTACAAATACAAATAAACACCGAAAATTATCAACATCAACCAGCTCTTCAGAGAACAAACTACAATAGTGACAGTGAACTATGCAGTAAGCAGACGCGGACGCTACCTTTCACTTAACCAGGAACGCTTGTGCCCAGCACTTATGTACCAAACAGCAAATTGTTACCTGATCTCGTTAAAATAGTCGTTTTCTTTATCTAACAGCGGAATCTAATATCTATTTATCTCTCTCGATTTTGAATGCGAATTCACAGTGGATAGGTCCAAGTTTTAATCTTTATCCAATTATTATTATTTTTCCATCGTTGTCTGTATAAGTGAGATTTAACAGCTGTTATTCATTCGTATTCTCTTCTTTACACATTTACAAATAATTAGAAATTTGAATTTTTAAATTAATTTATTTAAAAATCTAACTCAAATTACGGTAGATAATTAAACTCAATGGGTTTTATTTGATTAATTCTAACTGTTAATAAAGAAAAAACGTGAGGTTATATGTTTGTTGAACTCCCCATTATGCACTTATGCATAAAGAAATTTATGTATTGTTGACATTAAAGACGATAATCTATGGAATAGAGGAGGAAAGTGTGTCGTCACAAATGTCATTCTTGTCAAGAACTGAGTCGAAACAAAGAATTCTCTGTTGATGCTTTGCTTATTAGTTGGTGTTTGATTGTTTGGATGATGTTTTCTTAGGCAAAAGAATTTAGTTTTTATCTTAATATGTCTGGAGCTGCTAAATTTGACTTTGACATAGGTTTTTGACAAGAATAACATTTGTGACGTCATGGCTTTTCTCGTCTATTGAGGTTAAATGTGGTGGCCAGATTCACCGCATCGTCGCAACTTTACAATCAATGTCAAAATTTGACCCCCAGCATTAATCAATTTTCGAGTTCTTTTTAATCAAATTATAGAGAACTAGAACAAATTCCTTTTCTTAAATTTTTTACCATATTACGTGTACATAGATTTTATATCATAAATCTAGTAAATTATATTAAATTAAGTAATCATGAAAACTAAACTTTATACGAAGATTAATTATCATTATTCCCTCGTACATACGTACATACAAACCCAGAAGGTCTAGAGAAACCATAAAAGTACTATGAATGGTAGACAATTTGTCTGTGTATGTGTGTAAAGACACTAATCCGGGTATCCCTTTAGTTAGGGAGAAACGTTCCTGCCAATCAGGATTTCCATCGCTTTTATAAGGGCTTATCCAAATATTTAGTGACAATTGTGTCCCAGAATTGATACACACTGTTACCAACACACCAATAACAAACTTATTATGCTTTGATTGCTTGTACGATTCAATGAACACAATCTGTAAAGGGAATTTACGAAATCGTACTTTAAAAAAATACCAATTGAAACGTAAAATGTGTTTAAGAAAAATAGCTTTATTTTATATTAGAACATAATGAGGAATTAAAAAATGAAATGTGTAACATTTGTTAGATGGTGTCAGCTTTCAACTACATTTTCCAAAATACTTTCTTATATACATATAAAATTCAAACGGTCATCATTTTTACTTTATCGCTACCTATACCTACCTAATATACTATAGTAAATATTGATTTTTTTTGTTGGTATGTTTTTAACATTAAATATCAGTAATGGATTATATTTATGAACATATATATTTCTGTGTGTGTGTAGTATTTTTTTTTATTACAAAAAAATTAATTTAAACATATTTGGAGGAGGTGATTTGGTATTAAGTACCATGAATAGAATTAGGTAAAAACAAAATAGAAGATGTTAGGGATTAAAAGTATGCTCAACGTCAAAGTTGTAGTAAATTTAAAGGTTTTTCTTTTCTCTTTTTTTTGGCTTTATTATTTCAAATTTAAAGCCTTTCAGGCATTGTTAAATATTTCCAATATGTATTGTTTAAAATTTATAAAAAACCAATTTGTATATTGCTAGTGAGAATAAAAACATTATTTAAAACAAAATAAGATTAAATTTGGTAATTTTGGTTTTGTACAAAAATAATGGCCTATTGCTAATTAATTAAAAATATTCTTTAAATCTATATTTTAAATTTTGGCCCTTTATAGGTGCCTAGATTTAAAAATTCCTTTATTTTGAATTTTGAATTTTGCTTGGACGATTCATTAAATGCTGAAAAAATATTAGTCAATGTGATATCTAATATCTAACGTAAAAGTAAAAAATATTTAAATAAAATTCAAATTTCCTCATAAAACTTTATTAATAATAATAATACACTTAAACTCCGGCATTTGTCCTAATCCAGGCTCTGAAGTTAGCTATTTTTGCATAAACTCCAGGGAAATTAGCCCTAGCACAGCCAGCTCCCCATGAAACAACACCAACAACTTGTCCATTTACAACAGCTGGGCCACCAGAATCACCTTGACAGGAGTCTTTACCTCCTTGACCCAACAATCCTGCGCACAACATGTTGTCAGTAACTGGACGAACCGCTGCATAAGCATTTCTGCACGTAGCTTGGTTTATAACTGGAATTGACACTTGGAGGAGACTTGTGCTTGAAGCTCCATTTTCTCTAATAGCTCCCCAACCAGTTACAGTTAAAGTAGAACCATCAGCAATTACTTGACCAGCAACTGGAAGCTGAGCAGCTCTAGCATTAGCTGCATTAACGTTAGTAGCCAATCGTAACAAAGCTATGTCACTATCGAGTGTAGAATCTCTATAATTGGAATGGATGATATAACCGTTGACAGCAGCAGTTACACCTCCTGAAGCTCTCAAAGTACTACCGGCTCTGATGTTAAGGTTGGTGGAATAGCCTTGAGTAAGGCAGTGAGCTGCTGTTAGAACCCAATTGGGTGCAATTAAGATTCCTCCACAGAAATGTTGGTTAAGGTATTGGACTGAAACTTGCCATGGAAATTGAGAAATATCGGCAGCTATTCCTCCAACAATTCCAAGACTGTTGTTTATGGAGACATCGTAGTTTAAGGGGATTTCACTAGGTGCACCTAAATAAAAAAAATATTTTGTTTTATTATTTATCACAGTTTTAAATTACTAAATTGAATATAAATTAAATATTAGTGGATAGAACGTTCATTAGACATAGTGAAGTGTTTTTAATCGGTCCTATTATAATATCTTGTATTGAAGATATCATCTTCATACTGTTTGCCATTATTACAAAATTCGATTACAAATAAATGTATTTAACTGATAGAATTGTTTAACAAAAACATGGGCATAGAAACCAGAAGAAGAAAGTTGCATTTATTGAAAATTGTATTTTTAAAATCCTGGCCTTTCATCCTTATTTATTTATGATACAAAATATGAAACAAATACTTGAAATCAGAAATATTAATGCGACATTTATTAGAGAAATATGAACTGATTTTGTGAAAATTTTGCAGGGGTAAAGAAAACGGTATGTAAAGATCATCTGCGTTGTTACTTCCAAATAAGCAAATGTCAATCCTTATTTATTAACGATATACTGTAACAAAAAGTTTGTTTAAAAACACTCGAATTTGACTTCTGGCATTAATACTAAAATTAAATATATCTCATAATAAGCGTAGATAGATACATATCGCTTATTCGGAAAAAAAACGTCACAAGTCCAAAATTATTATGTTTGACGTTTTTCTTCCTGAATCAACGATAAGCATTATATATGAGGATTTTTTTCTTCTAGAAATGAACATCTACTTCATGAGAAAAATCATATTTGATTTTTGAAGGTTAGGTTAGGTCACTACGCTAGACACGTGACTACTCTCAAAATTGAGAAATGAGAAATTAAGAATGAGTGAAGACAAGTTCCCAACTAGGCTGAAAAGCTGCAGCTGATTTTTAAATCCGCCAAAAACATCTGCCAAGATTTCCACTGCTAGCGAGATAATGTGTCAAAGGGCCGGTTTAGACGGACCACTGCACTGATGCTTTTTTAGCGGAGCATTGATTTAAATTAAGGTGTTTACACAAACGTCGACCAGGTGGTCGATTTGCGCTAAAAGTGGTTCATCGCCACTGCGAATTGTGTGAAGCATACTATTGATGAAACTGTCCACACGGACCACTTTTATGTTTGATAAGTGCAAACGCACTTGATTTTCCTATCATCATTGCTAGTTCTCCTAGAGATTCGATACAGTCAACATGGAATTTAATACATTCCAAATTAATACAGAAGATTTTATAAGATCTGTCAAAGGTTTTACTGCACTCCAGTATCTATGATTTAAGTGACAAAATGAGTTTCTCCTTTGCAGATAGACACTTCCTCATGTTGGTATTTCTTCCTGCCAAACGATCTTTTAAAATTGACAACAATGCGTCAAAGGATGTTCTAGGCATTTGACAGAACTGAAATAACTTGCAATCATCGTCGCGAATGTCTTGGTAAATTGTCCTATATAGACCTTTTTCTCATTGTCTTGCAACAAATGGATGTATCCAGAACTTGTATCAAAGAATATAAAGAAATTGTATTCTTTGTACTGAAATTTTCTGCGATGATTCGTGTCACCTTTCGCAACACTACAGAAGACTGCCACCGGTGGCAACCACTTTTTGTCTTCGCCACCGGTAATTGCCGTCGGTGGTAACCACAAATTAGTCCGTCTGAAACGGGCTTAAGAGTTCAGTAAGTGGGAGTACTTTTATAACCTCAAATGAAAAAAATAACAAAAGAAAAAGTTCATTGAGTTTTTTTCAACAAAATACCAATTATTCAAGAGGAAGAGATATGAAAATAATTGAAGTTATTATATTTCCCAATAATTATATTGAAGAAGCTAATTATAATAATGATTGTTATAGTTCCTCTGGTTCATTATAACAGTTATTTCATAACAGAAATTTTGATATTATTGTATATTATATAGATTATGAATCTAGTGGACTCAGCAAAAAGTTAAACCAAAGTCCACTTATTTGCATATCCGCAACAAAATTGTCGGAAAATTAATTCGAAATCACATCAGCCAATAGTGGGAACCCATCTTCACAATGAAATTGAAAATGTAATCTGACAACTAAATTAAGTTGACGTTTTTCGACAGGTTTTGTTTTTTTTATAGTATCTGCTCAACACTCTTTATCGCCGTTGTTCGGAGAGAAACAGACTATAAAAAACCTAGCAAAGTGACGTCACACCAATCATATGTCTGTTTAAAAAAGCCTAATATTTGAATTTAAATTTCCGTTTATTAAATCATCTACTCTTCCAAAGCATTAATGTTGTTTATGGATACTGTCTATATTACCCTATTCTCATCCATTTTTACTTACTATTTTCAACTTACATAATAATTACAAATAAAAATTGTCAAAAATATTGACAGTTATTGTAAATGTTACCGAATTTAAATTAATTGTTTTAATCATCATTCTAAGGAGGCAAGAGTAAATTAGAAGAAAAACCTGACATTCATTGTAGCTGTAAGATTTGTTCAATAATGTCACAACTCATATTTTTTCCCTTAATTTTTATTAATTTTCACTTTCAATAACAAAAATTTAAATAACCATTGGTAAAAATGAAAATAGGAGTACATGGTTTCCTTAAAAAATGCACAATTTTTTGAATGGCAATAATTTTTTTAAATCCAAAAAGTTATCCATAATCTTAAATGTGGTCCACCGATGAAGAAATAAAATTCAAAGTCCAGTACCACAATAATATTTAATGAAATAAATCAATACATAAAATGGAACTCGAAGTCACTACCACACAAATTTTTGTTTATTTTTATTTTCCCTTACTTTTACATAGTATCCCACATCAAAAGTTTATAACAGGATTTACTCATCAAACCCTTTAATTTACTTTAAAAAAAATTTCATATCATATAAATTTTAAATCCTTTGTACCCGTCCTCTCACCGCCTTTTTAATTATTTTATCCACATGGATTTATTGTACTAAAAACTACTATTATTACTACTTATATATGGTAAGTTTGTTTATATTTAAAAAAACCCTCCCCCCATTATCGATTAATGTACTTTCTGGGCCCCAAGATGGCTGTTTAGCCGAAACTAGGCGCCACTTTCCTCCCAATAATTTTTAAGAAATATATTTGTGTGGTACATGACTTGGAGTTTCATTTCATTATTGAAAATTGGACCACATTTGAGATAAGGATAACCTTTTGAATTTTTAATGAAATAGTTTCGGCCTATAATATAAATATTCACAATGAGTTATATAAAGGGGGGTAACAATGTAGTGGAGACTTACCAAAGAATTTAACATAAGTTAAGTAAAATTAATATTATTAAATTCAATTGATGTACTTACTGGGTTACATTATTAATGCGCGTTTATTTTATTAAAAAAAAATTATTTATATTGTACTAAAAAGGAGGGTGGGTGCATAATTGTAGTTAAAAATGAAATATGAGGGACGAAACAGACAGAGGTGGGTTTGAATACCGCTGCAAGAAGTCGGACAAGGTTAAATATCGAACAAAATTGGAGATCCAGAAAAGGGTGTAACGGATCAAATAAGGTATGGAAGAAACAATAGTACCGGTAACCAATATCGGAGGCCCTAATGGCGGCCAAAAGACATAATACAACGCTGTTAACATTAAATAACGTACTAGCATAGCGGCGCGGATAAAGAGACTGAAACGTGTCATATCATATAAAATGGAAGATGATACTTGACAGTTGACAATTGACAAATAATTTATGTAGTTACACGTCGTAAGTTAAATTTAGGCAAAAAAGGGGGCCTCTTTTTTAGTACAACGCAAATTAAAAAAAAATTAAATAAACCTAGCTTGTAAGTGCGCACATTAATAATGTAACCAGTACATCACTTCAATTTAGTAATATTAATTTTACTTAACTCATGTAAAATTATTTGGTAAGTCTCCACTATATTGTTACCCCCTTTATATAACTCATTGTGAACATTTGTATTATAGGTCTGATGATGGCATTAGTATGCCGAAACAAGTTGCAAGCGCCCAACTATTTCATGACAGATATTGTTTTACTAGACTTTGAATGTTATTTCTTAATAAATTTTTTAATCATTTGGGAGATCAATAAATCAAAAAGTGAAAATACAGAAGAAGGACTAAGCAGCTGTATAAAAAATCATCTTTTTATTAATATTTGTTCTGGTATACTTTCTAAATACTTTTCGAAATGTTGGTCAGAACTTTTTATGTATAAAAATTATAAACAAACATATTAATTATGTATTCTCTGATTCCTTTAAAATATTCGTAAAACTATTTTAATATAGAATTCTTCATAGATTATGATAGCTTTAGTTTTGTTTTGGATTTTAGGTTTTGAAGAAAATACCAAAAATTATAGAGACCAAAGATTAATGATCCTGTTCTTAATGAAGATGATGGTTATAAAAAATAATATTTAAGATTAAAAAACATAGATTGGGAAATAAACCACTGTTTTAATACAAATTATATTTATTTATTTATTTATTTATTTTAAAATACAATTTATTTCAAAACATTGGTTTATTTCCAAATTAAGTAATGCATTTTAATTTTATCGTAGGAATGTATAGAAATATTTAAAATATTTTTTTAGTAAAAAAATTAAGATTCTTTACCTAGTGCAGCTTGGAATATAGCAAAAAAGACGATGAACTTCAACATTTTGTGAGCTAGTAAAGTGTTATTAGTTCGTTGTAGTATTTATATTAATATATTATAAAAAAAACCCTGATAGTATCTGTATTGGTTACAAGTACTTTAAATGCTACATATATTGAAATACTTTAAACTATCAAGAGATAAAGAAACTTAGAATTTAATGATAAAATCTAAAATAGTTGATAAAATATTTGTGAAAACCGAATACCAGACTATTTTTTTAATTACCGTTGATAATGTTTTTAGCATATTACGTACTTTTGTGCTTAATTAAAAAATAAGTAAATTATTTTTTAATTAAGAATTAAGTAAAGGGTACACCTATTCCTCGCACTATATACAAAAACTTTGATACAATTCTACAAAAGCATACGTAATATACAAATATTTTCGCTACATATACGATTGAGTAAAAAACAGATCTAGAGATATTGATTTCAATTCGGCGTATTGTCACCTCAATTCTGGATGACATTCCTCATTCGATTAGGCATAGAAATCAGCATCGTCTGAATGTTTGCTTGGGCAAAAGTGGTCCATTCCTCAATAAGGACCAACCGGTGCTCTTCGCGTGTTGTTGGATCAGGCATGCGACGTCTTGAAAAAATGCCACGTTTAAAACTACACTAAGCATCAGAGAAAACTGCCTACCCAAAAAATTTACGAAATTATCCATCGTAGGTAAGATGGGTTAGTATGTGAACTTGCGAAGTTCTTCTGTGTGTGAACTTGTAAAGATCATAACAAAATTAGCGTAACCAAAAAAACTTATTAGAATACAGGTTCATGTAGCAGCGGTCAGCAGTTCTACTCTTCGACGAACACATGAATTGGACAGTGGCCGACTGGAAAAATGTACTGTTCTGGGATGAGTATAGAATGTGCAAATATGGAAAAGATGCCCGAAAGGTTTACAGAAGAAGGTATTTCTTTTGAGGCACACAAGGATCTCGTTATTATTAACCAACACACATTAACAGCATGACGATACACAGTTGAGATCCTAGAAGAGAATGTAATACCATATGCTGGGTTTGTTGGCAATGGTTTTCTGCTAACGCAAGGCAACACATGATAACACAGTACCTTTAAGAGGTTGCTATTCCTAAAATGCACTGGCCTCGAAAATGCCCGATCTTAATCCTATTGATCCTGTTTGAAACTAGCTCAAAAGCCGTGTAAGACCTCGCATACCTGATCCAACAACTCGCGAAGACCACGGGTTGGCCCTTATTGAGGAATGGACCACTTTTCCCCAAACAAACATTTAGACGATGCTGATTTCTATGCCAAATCGAATGAGGAATGTCATCCAGAATCGAGGTGACAATACGCCGAATTGAAAAATGATCCTCATCATTTCTTGCCTCCAAAGTAAACTGTAACTGTAATTTTTCAGTAAATTGATGATATCTCAAATTTTTTACGTTCTTTATGTTGGTGGTAACATCTGGTAACAATTACTGACTTAATACACAATAGATTTATTGCTATAAAAATAAAATATGTTTAAAAAGGAGGATACTTTCGTAAAGTGTTTAGGTTTAATAGCATTTTTAAATCATCTTCTCAGAACAAATTTAAAAAATATAAAAAATACAGAGTGTTTCATTTAAAAAAAACTTTCTTTGATATGGTCAGCTGTTCTAGACCACCCTTTATTTTTAAAAAAATTGGAATGTATCACTTATTAATCTGGATAGACTTCCAGAAACATTTTTTTTTCACTTGCCGTTTAGATGCTAGATAATAGTTTGTATATGGTTCCCCACCATTACAATGGCATCTTTGACAATTACATTAATACTTATTAACTAAAACATCATATTTTTATTTATTTATTGGAACTATGTTACTTAACGCGTCTTACGATAGGATTTAACAATCAGAAATTGTAACGTAAAAAATACGGAAAAATGGGTTGTGTCGCCTCAAAACTTTCCCGAAGAGTATCCACGAATACTTTTTCAGATATTTAATGTTAAAGTTTCAAATTTTTTCATTTTTTTATTTTTGACAGGTGACAGTTGGAGAAATAATTTTGACTATTCTGAATAGAGTTTTTCAAGTGCTTTAAAATGACATATTGCAAGTCAAATTCCGTTACATATTGCGTCTGTCATTTTCTTTTTTACACATTTTCTTTATTAGCGTTATTGAAAGTGACGATTTTTAATTTTGAAATGAAAAGTACTCTCCTTCATTATCTTCTATCACGACAAAAAATTGATGATGATTTGGAAAAATATCTACACTATGAAATGCTGGCTTGTTTTTTCCATTCATTTTTTGACATTGAATAAAATAGAGTTGGAAACAGATTTTTTTAGGCCCATCTAGTATCGAAATTAGTAGGAAATTATTCCCATCTCGGCATGTCCTATTTTACGCGCAACCCTATATATTTAACAATATGTTTAAATTTATTTAAACAATCTTCTGTGTTAATTTGTTTGTCCATCATACTTTTAAAACAAACATCTAATTATTATATACTGTCTGGAAGAGTCATGTGGCAAGATAGCACTGCTTTGAGTAGTAATTAAGATTCATGTGGCGACTTGGCACTAAAATAGTTTATTGTTACCCACATAAATTATATGATCAATAACTATTAAAATATCTATTAATTTCTAAAAAACTTTAATTTTAATTTGTTTTCTATAACATTAGATAGTGTACTTAACGAAACAACATAGAATTTTACTGAAGTGCGGTCCATGTGTAAACCTTAAAAGCGGTACAGGATACTTTAATTCATTTATAACAATTGCCTGTAGATTGGTAAATCCCATCTAATTGCATAAGTAAATTCCAAATATCCCTTCTACTTACTCCTAACTGTGTTTTAATCATATTATTAATTAGTGATTCTCTCTAGTAAAGTTATGAATCTTGAATATTTTATATCTATTTTTAATAACTTCGTAATATAGACTTTTTCCTTGTTTTAAAAAGTTCTGATTACGCATTTCTACAATACAAACCTTTTAACTAAAAAGAAATGATAGAAAACTATAAAACGGTTCGTTTAGTCGAATTAGTGCCGTGACTAGAACTAAGGGTTGAAACAATGTGAAAAAAACAGATGTGTTAAATCGCCCATGGGCGTATCCGTTGGTTTTTTCAAAAATGATTAATCAAAAACAAACCATTTACAAAAATTAATTTATTTTTATTTTTTGGTTTCTTATTAATATTTTATTAAATAAATCTGGGTCAAATCTTATTTACTAATAAAATACAGGGTGTTTAAGTTACCTACTTAAGAGGGAAATTTGGTGAACAAAATTAGCACTGCAGTCATTAAATTAAATCTAACAATTCATTATTTGGCAGCTGCACATTTTCATTTTAGTTTTCAAGCCCAACGTTGAAATATTGTAAAGTAAACGAAATAAATACTGTGGCTAGAACATTTTAAAATCTAATATCTGGAAATGGGTTGAATTAAGACAAGTATACCTTTTTTGTTAAAATTTATAGACTTGAAAAAAAATGGATACTTTTCTGAAGAATCCAGTAGAGTGTAGGTGGTGCCTTCTTTGTCTAATCTCAAAATTGATAACACGCTTATAATTTACTAACTTAAAAATATAACTAATACGTTAAATATTAAATTATTGCAAAAAAAACGAAAAATAAATTTTAACTTCAACACCCTGTATCTTAGTGGTAGATAACATTTGACTCAGAGTTATTTAGGAAAATATTAGTATTTGGAGGTCCTGAACCTGTAATTAAAATATTGACCATTTATTATGAAACACCTTGTATACTTAAGACTTAAAAAATATACTTCAAAACTTTGAATGTCAAATATAAACTTCTTATTGTCGCTTCCTTTGCGAAAAATTAAAATTAAAATTGAAATATAATTATTAGAATTTTCAAATATGGGGCGAACAAATGAATAATAATAATATGTTTATTAGGGCTTAATTTTATTATGTTTTTTTTTAATTCGACATATTAGTGATGAAAAGGTTCCCGTAGCTCCGATATGTAAACGCCTATGTAACCCACCCTCTAAAAGATGAGTATAATCGTTTTGTTTCCAGCAATAAGTACTTATCTACTTTAAATATAAACCAGCTGATAATGTTCTGTTCGCCCTTTAATAATTCCACTTTACCACCTGCACCAGAACCTTACCCTCCTTTTTGAAGCGATTATTGTAAAAAAGTGTTTTTCGAAATCATCTTGTAATTATCATGTAGTGAATCACTCATCAGACACAACTGATTTTAGAGTGTAATAAAAAAATCATCTGTCTATACCGGATGGCTCAAGGGGTATACCGCCAAGTTAATGTCTTTAAAATAAATGAAAGGATTACTTTGAAAGGACTTTTCCGGCTTTAATAGGAATTTTGGACCTTTTTCTTTACTTTTTATTGTTATTTACAACATCATTGCTTATTCTATTTGTAAAGAAATTAAATTAAATTAAAATAATCGATCTTTAAAGGGGTCAAATTAATGTTTAAGTTGACCCTTAGGAAAAATTACAAAAAAAATCATGAATATATATGATATCTAGACTAGTTCTTTCTTAAATTTTCAGCAAAATCGCCAATGTAGTTTTCTTAAAAATTATAAAAACACTTTTTTCCAAAGTATAAAGTTAAAAAAGTACTCTTTCGATATCAACTTTTTTTTGTGAAATAATTTATCCATAAGTTTTTTCAAAATTTTTGAATTTGCGGTTTTAGTCCAAAAGAAAATAGTTATTTATGCAACAAGTGTATAAAGTGATACTTTTTTCACGAATGGCGAGTGCGACAGTCACATTAGTGAAATATGTCACTTTACCCAGTTGCATACAATATTTTTTCTACTACCATAATCTTTATGTACAATAATAGATTTCGCATGCAAAAGGTTAAAAAGCTATTTTCCAAAATCTTGAAGTTAACCACTTGATTTCTGACACATAGAATCTTGGCGAGATAAGAAACATAAGGATATTGCAAAAAACGTGTTGCACATGTAAAAAAGTTATTTTGAAAATTTTATTTTACTTTACCCACTAGTGAAAAAAATTTAAACTTTACGCACTCCTTAGCGTGCGTAAAGTAAGTACCTTACGCACGGTACTACTTTTAAATCATTTCTAAATCTTTTATTTCTTTGTATCTATATAAATCTTTCAAAGTTATCTAGAGAAAAAAGTTGATAGTCGTATCACATTTACTAAAAATAATTTAAAGAAAGTACCACAGACGCACTCATAAGAATTAAATACTGAATCGATTGGTGAAAACCGCAGCTTCCCAGCTGTAATATTAACGGAGCACTCGTTCAAAACCCATTTCAGGCGAGATAACATATGATATTCACGCCTCTTAAATATATTTGAAAGAATCAATTTACAAGTATTTAATAAAAAAAATGTACGACTCTGTTACTTTTGTTTTCAAATTCCCGGACGAGATTTATTTGTCTACGGAGTGCCTCTAGTTGAGACATAGGAACTTTTTAAAACACTTCGGCTACGTAAACACAGATTACACTAATGTTTAGTCAACGCACTGTTCGACGTTGCTCCAGCGCATTTCGACCACGAAGTTAAAGAATTTTTTTTCGGTCTGTACCCTGGACGTTGTATTGAAAGGGGCCTTGATGCACCTATTTCTTGGTCAGTCAGAAGTCCAGATATTAACCCTATTAACTTTTGCTTCTGGAGGCTTATTTGTAAATATTATTATTTCATATAAAACATGACGATTAAGGTCGTCATCTATTTTGCAAACTCTGTTTTTAGCGAATATCTACGACAAATATTTAAAAAGAACGCATTTTGATAGAGTCAAATTCTTTTAAATAACTTAAACAGAATCTCACAAAATATTCATCCACAAAAATAAAAAGGAAATAAACAATAAGGGCAATATCCCTATTCTGTTGTCTCCAAAAAAAAGATGACACGAAGGAACAGACGGTGGAGAGTAACAAAGAACCAACCATCCGTTCTGCATTGTGCACGTAAATAATAGTGAAATATTCGCAAAGTTTAACCGGAAGTGGAAGCAAATCACTGCCATATTTCCGGAATCGAATTTCCAGAACTCCCAGATCGTGCGCTGGAAAACTTTGGAGACTGAATAAGTCGCATACACAACGAATAAGAGGGTCACATTATATAAATTTGACTAAGTGATACACTTTTTTTTCTAATATATTCGAAAACAGTCATAATATGTTTACACTCATTTCTATAGATGATATTTTTTTCTGGATTTTTCGCTGCTCAAGTATTATTTTAATATTTTATTATTATTATCATCTATATATTAATATGCAATATAACCATGTAACCATTTTTTAGAAAAGTTTTTACTTTTTTTCATTGTAATTTTATTTTTGAAGTAAAAACTTTTCTAGGCGCGTTAGACGATTTTTTGATAGGTTAGAAATAGAAAAACATAGTGAAAATTAGGAAAAAATAGAGAACAATTGAAAAAATGGGAAAAAACTGGAAAAATAGGAAAAGCAGGAAACAATAGGAAAATGGGAAAAAATAGGGAAATGAGAAATAAGAAAAAAATAAAAAGAGAAAAAAACAGAAAGAAATAGAAAAATAGTCACCAGTATAACAAAAACTAAATAATAGGGTAAAAACGGAAAAATGGGAAAAAATAGAGAAAACAGGAAAACTTAAAAAAAAATATGGAAAAATGGAGAAAAATGGGAAAACTGGGAAAAATAGACAAAAATTGGGAAATAACAGAAAAATAGGGAAATATGGTAAAATAAGCAAAATTGAGAAAGATAGAAAAAAATAATAAATAATACGAAAAAATATATAAAGATACTAAAAAACAGGAAAAAATAGAAAAATAGAGAAAATGAGGACAAAAATAGGAAATAATAGTAAAAATAGGAAATAATAGTAAAAATAGGAAAAAACAAAGATTAGAAAAAATAGTCTAAAGCAGAAAAAAAAACAGGAAATAATAGGATAAAATAGTAAAAATGGAAAAAGAATATATAAAACAGGAACACAAAAAATATATGAAAAAATGGAGAAAAATAGTGAAATTGTGAAAAAATGGGGAAATCTAGTAAAAAATTAGGAAAAAAATAGGATATAATAGAAAAAATAGGAAAAACCGGAAAGAGTATAAATAGTCAAAAATAGAAGAAAATAGGAAATAATATGGTAAAATAGGAAAAATGGGAAAAATACTAAAACGTAAAACGAATAGTTAAAAAAAGAAAAAACTGGTGAAAAATAGGCAAACCTATAGGAAACAATAGGAAAAATAGAAAAAATAAGAAAAAAATAGGAAAAAGTAGTAAAAAACAAAAAATAAATGGAAATAGTAGATTAGAAAAAATAGAAAAAACAGGAAAAAATACAAAAAATGTAGAAAAATATAAAAAATAGGTATAGACATAAACTTGAAATTTTAATGAATTTTACTGTCGAATTTCTACCACTGGCCGACGACTAGTTAAAATTGGGAAATGTCTTTTTTTTACTTTTTAAAGATGGACGTTTTATAACTTCCTGTCTCTTTTATAAAATGTATCTTAGTAAGTTGGAACCATATGGCAAACTTTTATATTATTAATTTTTGGGAAAAAAACTTATTCTTCATAAAAAGTTCTGCATGTTCTAAAATCTAAAATACAATCATCAGATATCAATTTTTTCCAGAAGTATACGAGGTTTGTCAAACAATATGAATTTTACTCAAGAGTAAAGTAGCTTTAAATTTGACAACATCGAAAAATGTTATTTAAAAAAGTTGATCACAACTAAAAACTAAGTTCAAATATGCAATTACATTTTTCCTAAAATGAATAATAAAAAAGGTTCCCATATAGTTCCAACTTACTGAGACATACTGTATAATTAATATATCAAAACCACGTTTATTTATTTAACACAACCTGTAAAGTATTCATTTGAAAAAAAATACAGCTATGACCTGTCAACTTTTTTTGAAAGTTACTGTTTTTATTTCAATAATAAATGGGGTTGTAGAAAAAATATTATGTACAATATGTACGCAAAGCACTTTTCCCACTCGCTAGATTTGCGGCACTCACCTTACAGCTCGTGCCACAAACTTCTGAGGTCGTGGGAAAAGTGACGCTTTGCTCACTTGTTGTACAAACTACTATTCGGTTGTCGAAATTGACAAGAAACATCAAATTTTCATATAGTTCGCACAATTACCAACCGATAAATCTATGTGTGCGTTAATCAATCAATAATGAAAAGAACAATCGGCAAAAACCGTTCAGCATCTTATTTGTTTAAATAGCCTCCAATTACATGTGTATGGGGGCGCTTTATGACTTTCTTTGAACGATATACGAGCCCTTTATTAAATCTGGCGTATTGTCAATGTACCGGAGCACGATATTATGGGATCAACTCGGTCGTAGGGCTCGACAAAAGCCCTAAATACATTATGACGCATGTACGGACTAATAAATGAGGCCTTAACAGTCGCTTTAAGACTTTGCGTAGTTTTAATTAAGTTGTCAGCAGTGACGTATCTATTTGGATGAGGTTTATATTGAATTTTTGATACATTGTATTTTGTGGTTGGGCGTGATTTGCCCCCGGTTTTAAAGATTTTCTAATTTAATTAAATCTATTGATAGCTACGAAATATAATGAAATATTGTGAATAAATACTGGGTGATTTAAAAAAATACTTACGCCTATTTGTTTACTTTATTTACTTATTGCCAGTGGTGTAGTTACACTTATAAGTAAATAATTATTATACTATTAAAGTGAAGAAAGTTTTTTGACATCGAATTTAATTGTAGTTGTACCGGAAATTATTATGCTCATTTTTAGGGGACAGTTACATTTTCTTATTTATATATTTAAAAAAAGTTCGGTCTTCGGCCTTTTTAAAATACCATTTCGATGCAATTTACGATTCATCACAGCTATGCAAACAATACTAACGACATCCCAAACCCAAATTTATAAGAATATAATTCTCAAACGTTATAAAACCGAACGAAAATGTTTCTTTTTTCATCTCTGCTATTCTCTCCTTTTTGCTACTTCCGATCCGCCCCAAATCACAACGTTTTGGCCATTATGTAACATCATAAGAAAGTAGACGGTCATTTTCTGGGTGTTTGCCGTGCAAAGATCAATATTTGCTTCATTGAGACACCTGGTGATACAAAACACGTGTAAACTTATTGTTTGGACGATGTTTAACCGCAACCGAAAAGGCAAGAAAACGTAAACGTTATACCGGGTGCTTTAAAGGGGCTTCATATCTTCAGAATGAATGAATAGATTATTTTGAAGTTTGAGCTGTACTAGACCTAATTTCGAATTAAGTGACAAGAAAATTCAATGTTTTCAAATAATTTACTTTTTTTTTAATTTTACAATATTTTTCGGAAATCATACGACATTAGGTATGCGCTTAATTTGATTTATAATTAAACCGTCAGTTTAATGAATGAATGGGGACTTATTACGTAATTTTCTTTAATTCTTACTTAAAAGTCTGTTATCAAATATGCCTACAAAAATATTTATAATTTTTTGAAACTTATATTATATTTAAAAAAAATAAATAAATAAAAATATCTACATTAATTATATTATATACGAACTGAATTCCTTATTAAATAGATGCCAGATGTAAACATGAGAAAAGAAGAAAACTGTTGTATTGTTTTTATTTTTCACTTTTCAATATAACAACTCGGCTGAGAAATAGTTATTTATATGCCTAGGCTGCGAAATACCTTTTTGACGGACCGAAAGAAAAATTATCGCCGAGGCCGCTTGCGGCCAAGGCAAGATAATCTTGAGGTCGCCAAAAAGTTTCGCGGCCGTGGTATACACACTATTTTTCGTGCAATCGTTAAAATTATTAAATTAGATCATTGCAAATAAATATATTATTGCGTTAAAATCAACAGCAGTTCAATTTAATTAACAAAATCACAGCTGCTTTGAAAATGACCGTGTTTGATTATACAAAATATTTTGACAATTCTTTACAAAACTCAAATATGTCTGACATTTTTAGTGATTTCAGTATCCTTCAGTATCCTTTAACTTCTAGAGTTAATACAAGTAATAATACAAACTGTACAATTAATGTTAATATTTATCTTGAATAATATAAGAATGTATTTGTTAATTTAAAAATTTATAATGTGTTTAATAAAAAATAATAACATTGTTAGTTTCGTATTGTAGAAATGTGACAAGTTGAAAGTGACCTTTGCTTTTCCGGCCGTTGTCATGGGCAACGGCCGCGAAATTTAATTTGCGGCCACTGTGGAGAACGCGAAGCGCTCACTTCGCGTACGATTGCACGAAAAATTACTTCACGACCTTGGTGTATAATATACGTACTATATTTTTACGAAGACAATCCCACTCATATGTAAATAATGCCATATACTAATACAAAAATGTCAGTTTGCTATCGGATAAATAGGAAGGAACAGAATTGCAAGTGGATAAATCGGATAAATAGGAAGGAACAGGATTGCAAGTGGATAAAAAATTTGGATAAATTACGTTACCGTAGCAACGCGAGCATTTACTGTTCGTTTGTATATAATAATTGTAATTTTAACAATTATTCTTTCTAAACATTATTCTTCTACTTATTGTTCTTTTAGTTTGTTAAATAAAGTTTAATTGAATTGAGTTTTCTATTCATGTAATTGTCTTACCAAATACCACGCGAGCTCAGATTTTGGGCAGGATATTTTTTAAGTTTCTCTCTAGTAATTATTTTCATTGGAAATTTAACTCGACCTATTTGACAAAATCACTCGACCTAACGGTCTCGTGATTTTGTCAAATAGGTCTCGTAAAATTGTCATTGAAACTAAATACTTGAAATGAAACATATAAAAAATATCCGGCCAAATCTGAGCTCTAGTGGTATTATTCCCGACAATCAAATCATTTTTATTAACACGTCGACTGCGTCAACTACGAGATATCTTGTAGCTTGACTGCTAGTTGGCAGTCAACGTGTTAAGTAACTAAAAAATAGTGATTATTTTACTTTATGCCTAAAAAATTGCACAAGGATTTCACTTTCGTACCTGAAAACTCTTTGCCGCAATTTATAACGGTGGGGTGGACTTTGCGAACATATACCTGGCATACCCTCGGTCAGATTATGGAACCCTGAGGTTTGCGAATAGTACAGGTAATTTTTTATTGAGTTAAATTTGTGTGAGCTTTATTTTTATATTTTAATAAAGCAGCAAAATATTGAAGATTTTTTAGTGGTAATAGATAATGTTAAAATTATAAAAAATAATTCAATAAATGTTATATTTTAGTTATTTTTCACAAAGAACTTTTGTATATTTACAGAGATTAGAAATACCCTGCTCACTCATAATTTTTTTAACAGTAATCCTGCCTTTCATCCTTGCATTATTATTTAATATTCGATGGGTCAATTCAAGAAAAATAACTTTGAGTAATTTTTAAAATGGCGACAATAAAATAGACAATTTGAAAGATTAACTATTATTTATCAATTAACTTAAATATACCCATTTATTTCTTATTTTCTTAAATGTAAGCATAATGAGCAAATTTTTATCTTTCTTTGAATTTGAGAATTGTTCTTATTTTTTATGATAAATTATATTTCTAGGGTACAACTGTTAGGATTAAAAAAATTTATTTTAATAACATTTTTTATAAAGTTTATTAACCATTTAGCTAAATCAAATATCATTTTATTTATATCCATTTTAACCATTCAATCATTAATTATTAATAATATTTATCTTTTCAACTTTAACAATTTCAAATAATAATTTAATAACATCCTAAATAGTTTTATAGTTCTAATCTGAGGCGTGTTCGCAATAGTTTTATAGTTCTAATCTTAGGCGTGTTCGCAAGTCCCACCGACGGTCAGCGCTTAGACCAAAGTCATGCGTGTTCGCACACTCCACGAAAAAGGTTCTGTTCGCAAAGCCCGCGTTCGCATGTCCCAAGGAACCTTTATAACCCTTAGTTTCAGCCCTCCGAAATGAACCTATGTAAAAGTGATTAAATCCACAAGCTTAAGTATCAATGATATTATGGGAATAATTGTAGTAAAGAATATCTTAGGGAAGGATAGTTTGGGAAAGGGTTGTCCGTGAAAGATTGTCTATTGAATGATTATCGCGGGGAACGATTGTCTGGGGAAGATTTTTTTAGGAAGGATTGTCGTGTCATGTTCATAGTTACCTAATTTTAAAAGTAATGTGATTAAAGATGCAATAGTACCATCACCAGTTGCGTAGCCACGATTTTACTTCGAAGAGGCGGGAAATAGTTACGGTGGATGTGAAATCTGCCACTGGAAATTTTTGAAAATTTATAATTAAGATGATAAATTTGTATCTACTTTCCGTGTAACTTTTCTCTTATTAGTTTCTTGAAGAAACCTCTTAATAGGTATCAGCCAATTTGTCTAAATAACATTTCTTTATTGTTGATATTCAGATAATTAAGAAGGTAGAAAAATGGACTGGAGATCTATAAGATAATAACCTGAATTTAAAGAAAAACACATTTTATTGAGGTAGCTGTTATTCCTCGTTGGTTCCGCTAGTCAGTCAAAACACAGGCTTAATTGTTGCGCTTAAATTATTTCGGACTCATTTTTTTTTGTTAAACACACAGAATTTAAGAAACACTTGACGTACAATTCGCTAACTATGTTAGCATCATCAGGTGTTGATGTTAAACTGAACAAAGAGTCTTTGTTAAAAGCAAAATTTTAGTTAATAATTACAATATTCTTCAACATTTTGAAAACCAAATGTTCTAAATTCCCAATCCTAATTCACATACTGTTACATTTTTTGTGCCACCCTGTATTTTCATTATTCCTCTACTCAATATATTTTAGTTTTATACTCGCTTGATATCCCCTTCTTATTTATTCGCGTCATGTCCCTCTCTTCTCTTGGTATTCCTATAAAATGTCTTTCCCATGCTAATAATGTTCTTCTCTTTGCCTACTTAGTCAAAATAACTGACTTTATAACGTTCGTGTTCTTTTTTTTCTCCCCCTCATCTTATAGGGTTTTTTTTTAAAGGACCAAGAAGTTTTTTTTTCCTGTGCCAAGAAGTTTTTTTCTGGGAATTATTTTTCTCTGGACTTCGTTTTTTCTTTAGACCACGTATTTTTTCTCTGGACTACAGTTTCTTCAGTTTCTTCTTTGAACCAAGTTTCTTGGACTACAGTTTCCTTTGGAGAAAGAAGACAAGAAAAAAAGCTTAAGAAAAGCTAACTTTTTTTAAAGAAAAGGTAAAAAAAAATCTCTGAAACCCTATATTTATGAAATAAACAAATATAACGTTTAATTTGAGTTTAATTTCCTTAACCCGAAAAAAAGAAAAGGACAGATTTTGAAAATATCATAGTTTTTAGGGTTCCGTACCCCAAAGGGTCAAAACGGAACCCTATTGCTCTCACCCGCGTGTCCGTCCGTCCATCCGTCCGTCCGTCAGGTCTATCAGCTAAACCGTTGGAGCTAGAGACTTCAAATTTTCACAGTTTATGCGTTTTGTTGACCCAAAGCTATATAAACCCATATAAACTATAAAAAATATTTTAGTTTTCAAGGGGGGCTCCCATACAACTAAAGGGGGGCGCTGAAAAAAATTTTGGCCTACCCCATCGAGTGAGGTATCGTTGAATAGGGCTCATTGAGTAGATAAAAGGCATATTTTTTTTTAAATATTGCAAAACGTAGGCAGGAGAAGCCGCCAAAGTCAGCATTTTTTGTAAAATTTTGTTCCGAAGAATTTTTTAACTTTCCATTGACCTTTAAACTTGAAATTTGGTAATAATGTTTATTGTTACGTATATTTTACCAACAAATACCAATATATTAATAAATATGATTTTTTCATTAACCTTCCCTCATTTTTAGGGTTCCGCACCTTCGGATATATGTAAATTGTGATACTCGATATTTTATTATTTTTATGTGTGAAATCGTATTAGTTTTATTAAAAAATGCATTTTTCGTCTTATAATTTTTTTTCTATTTTTGTCAGTTACGCTGATATTAACAAATTTGTTCGTAGCATTTCAAAATTTGTTAATATATCTAAGTATATATGGAAAACCAAAAATGAATCCAGAAGACTACTACAAACAGCCATATATGCGGATTGTGATATTCGATATTTTATTATTTTTATCTGTGCTATTATTAATTTTGTTAAGAAATGCATTTTTCTTTTCACTTCTTTAAATCTTTTTACCAAGTATTTTTGGCTATTATTCTACATTTGGTACGGAACCCTAAATGTGAGAAGTCCGACACGCACTTGACCGATTTTTTTTGTCAATTGTTTCTAATTACACAAAAAAATCAATTTAAAAATCAATTTGACTGACGTCCAAATTTTTTTTATTTAAGATTCTACTTTTGATATATTTCAAATTCTATTCGTGAAACGAACCCATAATATAAAGATTTGAGCTTAATCACATTAATTATTTATTATCAACAAAGTAAAGTATAGTTTCAATACTTACGTAAACTTATATTCAACCAAACAAAATCAAGAGACAATAAGATCTAATTACTCTTTTTACAAAATTTATTTTAGTTTTATGTACAGATCTCACAGTACACCATTTACCCTTAGACTAAATAAACAATCCACACCTATTCCTAACGAGGTGTCGACTTTTACTCGACTCATATGATCAAACATTGAGAACAAACCGAAGCAAACAAACTCACCACGCATTGTTATGCATTTTTCATCAAAACGTCGTTCACACGCGTTATATCGAGTTAGAGGGGGTGTTTGACACGTGACTGAAGCGTGTCTTAATGTTTGTCGAAATTTGTGCGACAATTATTTTCCCTACTGTTTTAGAACTCTTACAATAAACAGCTTACAGTAGAATACAATAACTTTCAGAACTATACACACCGTTACATTATTGCATAACAACCACTAATCAATATCAAAATATTTATTACATAACCTTAAACTATTTTAAACGAAAATACATCTGATAAAGAATAAAGAAAGTGCTTATTTGTTATCGAATTTTTTATAATAATTTTTTAAAAAACTCTTCTTATGTCAAACACAATGATAGTTGCGTATAATTAATTTGAAAGATTTCCTAAGATTGCCTACCTCTGACATCACGTTTAAAGCATTTTTTTGACGAAACAGTTTCAAAGACCGTTTTAAAACAGTTTCTACCTTGACGTCACTAATTTTATGAACCGAAAAAATGGTACATTTTAAAACGTCACGTGCACGTCAATTGTCATTTTAACACCGCCAAAAATTCAAATTAAAATGGGTGTTGTGAATTTTGTGAAAAACCAACTGCATTCATATTTTGTGCAATTTCTAATCAGAGAGAATTTTTGGCTGTACATTTATCAGAAAATTTGTGATTTAGTTTTTTTGTAGAGCTAAAAAATACATTGTGGCCACTTTATCAGTCTCTGTCTGGGTTCAGGAGGTAGAGGAAACAGGTTTCCCATTGCAATTGTTTATTTTTTTGAACTACTGAATTTTGACTATCTTCAATTTCTGTCAGTTGTTGAAGATATTGCTGCGCAAATACATCACCTAAAATGGTTTAAAGAAACGTTCAGAATATAATAGTCAATTACTTATGATTGTTTTTCATTGACAATGAGCAGAAATTTTCCTAAAATTAGTTCTACCATCTCCCATTTTTCTGAACTATTTAAAAATAAAAAATTAAATAGACCACAACACAAAAAAAGCACATTGAAAGTGAAGTGAGCTTAAGAGATAAGATTTGTTGACAGTTTACCGTAATGAAACGGTCTTTGAGACGCTTTCAAAACGTTTTGAACCAGAATCAAGTGTGACGTCATTAATGGTTCAAGAAAATGAAGTGTTTTAAAACTGTTTCAAACAGTGTCAAAACAGTTTTTCAAAAAAAATGCTTTTAATCTTCAATTTTTTTTATTATCTACTAGTCAATAATAAAAAATTATCTACGTGTAGAAGAGAAATGTATCTTCCCGATTCGAATACAGCATAAATAATGACATAAAATTATTATAAAAAATTCGACACTAAATAAGCACTTTCTTTTGAATTAATATCATTTCAAGTGAATTTTTGACCTAATCAAATAAAATATAGAGGTAAGTGATTCTTTATCAGATATATTTTCGTTTGAAATAGTAAATACCAATCAATTTAATAGTTTTGCAAATCTAAGTGTCAAATGAAACGAATTTTTCACGTGTTCATCGCTACTGCATTTTAAATTTGGATGGATAAATCTAAAAGCAATTATATTCTTAGTACAAAAGTAAGTTACAATGAGATATCGTCAATTTTTAATACGTTTTAGCATTTTACGTTTCTTAGCAAATAATTTTCAGCTCATAATTTGGTTTACTATTGTAGCATTATGAAACTATACCTTTTACTGACATCAAAATTGAAATTTTGCAAATGTACATTTTGTGATCCGCAAAATACGTCCGTAAAATTGCAGTAATAAAAGATTTATGTTACATTTTTATTTAACAGTAACTACCTAAACAGTAAACATATAGATATTTAATGGTGAATTTAGTACTGAAGCTTATAATACTTTATATACAGGTAATGTTTATAAACTTATATAGCTAGATCGTTAAATCGTGTATTATTTCTAAAATAAATATTACTTATGTGCATGCAAGGCACTAGTCATAATATTTATCAATTTATGGATTTTTTTTGGTAATTTATTTTTGTTTTATATCAGGTAAAATGACAATTCGTGTGGTTCTGAGTCACGCTAAAGGACCCCTCACTTCTCTTATATAAAATGGCTTTCGCTCTATTTATTTTTAAATTTTAGTATATTGTTGATCTTGACGTTCTGATTAAATGTCAATATGGACTCAACTCAATCCTAAGAGATATTGGTAGTCAAAGTTGGATAAATGAGTATTAGGTAATTTTGTTATAATTTCATTTTCTTGAATATTTAAGAAAACTGATCAGCTTACTTTGAATTTGTTCATGGGAGAATCTATAGTCATAAGTATTGGTATTTTAAAAATATATTAATTGTATATACAGAGTTTACCATAAAGTCAGTGGAGCTACTATATTTTTGAAATTATTATAATATTGAAAACCGGTGAACCTCAATTTTGATAATAATAAAAATAATAATACATTTCACCCCCTTATGAGTGAACCCCAGAAGACAAAAGCTTGTGCGGGAAAGGGACAGCTATTATTATTATTTTCCATGGAGCTCCGGGGCGGCTTACAGAGAATTGATGGCGCCATTTGACTATCGGTGTATAAAACCCGGAAAACCTCACCACCATCATCGGTACAGTGACACAGAGGGATTGAAAATCTAGGCTCCGCATTAGCCATTAATTAAATTAATATTCAATGCGGTTTACCTATCAGAGCCAAGTATCCAACATTGAAATTTTTAAATTAAAATTTCACTGCAAGATAAGAGGCACGAACCCACGTTGGTTCTAGCATCTAACCAGCCATAGATGAATATGACCGATAGCCAACGATCTGTGCCACCGAGACCGATGCTAAATTCCTATAAACTTTAAAACAAACTGCCAATTTCTTTTAAAAGGGGTGGAACCCTTTTCGGCACGGCGATCAGTTATATTCGAATTTAATCTTTTATTGCTTCTAACGGTGTAGCTGTTCTGGGCACGAAAATTGGATTAAGGGTTCTAGGAAAATGAAATAGGATTATTTAAACATTATATAAATTATATAAATTTTAAATAAAATTTTTGTAATCTCTTCAATTGTGAGTTATTCCGAGATACAGTTTAAATAAAATTATTGTGAAATGATTGGATTTATGAATAGTATAATTTTGAATCGGTATTTTATGTAGCTATTTAATATTTTTCCTATTGTTGAATGTTTGTAATATTATATTTCTTGCGATTTTTCATATTCTTTTCTATTAATTATGACTTTTTTTAATGTGTTTTATATATAGTTTAAATAATTTTTCTGTCAAATCATTGTTTTTATTTGAAGAAAAAAAATTCATTACTATACAAATCAAACCGAGATTATATATTTGGACAAAAAAAATCTTTAACATACACATCAAATGAAGGATTTTTATTTGGAAAAAAATTTTTAAAAAGTCACTGAAATTTTTTGTCAACTCATTGTTTTTATTTGGAAAAAAAAATTAAAAAAGTCACTGAAATTTTTTGTCAAATCATTGTTTTTATTTGAAGAAAAAAAAAATCTTGACTATAAAAATCAAACAGAGATTATTTATTTGGACAAAAAAATCTTTACCATACAAATCAAATGAAGGATATTTATTTTGAAAAAAATTTTAAAAAAATTACTGAATTTTTTTGTCAAATAATTGTTTTTATTTGACAAAAAAAAATAAAAAAATCACTGAATTTTTTTGTCAAATCATTGTTTTTATTTGGAGAATAAAATTCTTGACTATAGAAATCAAACAGAGATTATTTATTTGGACAAAAAAATCTTTACCATACAAATCAAATGAAGGATATTTATTTGGAAAAAAAATTTAAAAAAATCACTGAAATTATTCCTATTATTTTTTCTTAAAAATATTACTTTGAATTGAAAGGATTAGTTACTTCATGGTCGATAACCACTGTGCCCAAAAGGCCCACCTAATTTTAAAACTTGAGGCCAAAAGACCGGTGACAAAATTGACCGCTGGGACCAAGTGAACAACACCCTTTAAAAGAATATATGTTTGAAAACTTACCCAGGGACCCTAATCTTGGTCTTTCAAATCTGATTTTTTTCCAAAATATTCTCAAATACGATGTATTGCATTTACTATTACAACTTGATGTAAAAGATATTGTGTCTTAAGAAGTATTACTTTTTATATGTCTACAGGGTGTTTGAAATAATAGACTGCATACCTTCTGCAACCTTTGGAAAATCTTTGGGTATGGAAATTAAATTATTTATAAACAAGCCAAACTATTGCACTAGAGTTAGACGAACACTGCATTGTAAGCCACGACGGCAACAACTAACCAATCAACACGGTAAGAAATATCTGTATGGTGGAATAATATGGTACTTATACCTCAACATGTGTTTAATGCCCATACAAATATATATAATGGACGCAGAAAGAAGTGGTAGGTCCGTAAGCAGATCGACGAAATCGTTCTCAAGTGGACCAAAAATTATGATCTGATCATCGTCTTAGACGCACCACTGTCTGCACAAATGTCACGAAAAAACTCTGATACCACAAATTGTCTGCAAGGTGGGTACCGAAAATACTCACCAGTACGAAGAGCCACCTAGAGCTACCTACAAAATGGAGGTGATTTGTTTTCCAACAATGTTAGTGGGGAACGTTAATGCAGAAACAAAACAACAATCAATGAAGTGGCGACACTCAACTTCACCAAAACCGAAAAGATTTAAACAAACTCCGTACACAAGTCGAAAAATGATGGCTACCATTTTTTGGAACAAAAAGAGTGTTCTTTTAGTTGATTTTATGAAACGCGGGACAACAATTACAGCTGACGCGTACTGTGAAACGCTTAACAAGCTGAAATGTGCAATCCAAAATCGACAACGCGCTGCCAAAACCAAGATTAAAATTTAAGAATTCATTGGGAACATTTTGCACTTCAAATAATGTCTCGGTGGACTATGTTTTGAAGACGACGAGGAACTGGTTCAACACTCAGGCTTAAAAACAAACGGGGATTATATGGAAAAGTGAAATAGGTTTGTAGAAAACTAAATATGGTAATAAAGCCTGTTTCTTATGGTTACAATTTTTTTATGACCAAACGGCCCTTACTTTTCGAATGTGCTATGATTTCAACCTTATTTGTTTGCATATCAATGTCAGTTGATTGGTGAGTTCTAGCTCGTTAAATAATGAAGTAAGATTTGTAGGCTATTTTTAATTTTTGTATTTGCAAAATTCCTGTGCAAATTTTACATACTATTCTTAAAACATACCCAAAGATTTTCAAAAGGTTACAGAAGGTGTATAGCCCGCGGGTGTATAAAATGTCAAACACCTTGTAGACATAAAAAATAATACTTCTCAGCATACTAAATAATAATATATGTAACATAATTGTCAATTGTAACATAACTTTGACTTTGACAAATGTCATTCTTGTCAAGAACTGAGTCCAAACAAACCTCTGTCAAAGTCAAATTTATCAGCTCAAATTCTTCGTTTGGACTCCGTTTTTGACAAGAATGACATTTGTGACGACACACTTTTCTCGTCTATTATTCTATGCAGCCAACTGTTTAGATAGAATATTAATTAATTAGTGCTGACCTCTTTTGGTTACCAGCAAATTAATTGCATCAAAAACAGAATGGAAATCGACTATTGCAGTACTTGAATCTCAGATAGTTTCTAATTTTGCAAGGGAAATCCTATCGCACAATTCTCAACAGCTATTAAGATATAAAGTGCGACATGCGACAAAGGTATATTTTGTTCAGTAACCCCAGACTCTACGTCAACACAAGCGCTTGTCTTAGAAGCACGTGTAATTTGACAATTAAGCATTTAAAACAATCTCGCGATGTTGTGACAAAGAACAGCAGTTCATTTTGAAATTATAGTTGATTATTTACAAAGGGAAAAAGATGCCGGAAAGACTCTTTTGCCCTTAAGTGCAGTTTGTGAGGTATAACTAACATGACCTTTGTATACTTGTGTGAAGTTAGCTCCCGGAGCTGGCTCCCATAATTAGCTCCTTTCCCCCTCCAGGGAGCCAAGTTCACACAGCTTAAATGAAATATTCATTAGTAAGGGAGCTTACTTCTCTTAAAAAAGGCTGAACAGTAAAAAAATCAAATCAAATAAAATTCTTACCTAGTATCTACTACTTTTATAATTCCTGATTTAAAAAATGTCTTTAACTTTAGCAAACATATTTTTCATTAAAAAAGTAATTTCGTGTAGAAAAAATAAAATATATAGCTGTTAGGAGGACTAAAATGTTTTAACGAAAAAATAAACTTTTAATTATGACGCCAGGGTTTTAGGATGTTGAGTTTTTGGCGGAACGTAGATATAATTGAGTACTTCATAGTACTTCTAATCGAAATCCGTCACAAAGCTCGCTTTGTCGTAAAAAAAATAATTATTTCATTTTTAAGGGGATGATTTTTTATTATGACGCCAGGGTTTTAGGATGTTGAGTTTTGGCCTGAAAGTAGAAAATTGAGTACTTTTCAGTCTTTGTAATGGAAGTCTAACATGAAGCCTACTTTGTCGTAATCTGTAATGTTTTTTTCATTAACGGTGAGATTTTAGAAAGTTTATTTATTCGTTAAATCCCAACTACCTTTTAGTCCCCCAAACAGCTATATTTCATTTTTTCTACATGAAATGATTTTTTTTATGAAAAATATGTTTGCTGAAGTTAGACATTTTTTTAATCAGGAATTGTTGTCAAAGGAGAAAAATAATAAAAGTAATAGATACTAGGTAAGAATTTTATTTGATTTGATTTACTAAGCTCCCTTACTAATGAATATTTATTAGCTGTGTGAACTTGGCTCTCTGGAGGGGGAAAGGAGCTAATTTTGGGAGCCAGCTCCGGGAGCTAACTTCACACAAGTCCTTTGTATATACTAAAATTTAAAACTAATTAGGTCGAAAGTCATTTTCCATGAAGTTAAGTGAGGGGGTTCGACGATTTTCCTACACCACATTTCTATTAAAAAATATGTTGTCTATCATATCTCTTTTTTAGTTACTACTGTACTTGCAATTAGATGGTATAGTAATTACAAGTAGGTAGTGGTAATGGGGACGTATTTCCCTTGGCTCACAGTAAACACTTCCATTTACTCCCTTAAAATACGAGCTCGTTGCCATATATCTTCCAAAAACGATTCAACCTGATTACAAGTCAAAATTTATAGTCGTCGGTAACTTCTTACGAGTGTAATAAGTATATTGTACGGCCGGGAGTGGCGCCTAGCATGTGTGTAAATGAAACACGTCACCATAGTTACGTAATAAGCTTGTTCCATTGGCTAAAGACCGGAAGGAAGGAAGCGAATACGCCCTTGATCCCGCCCTCTAGGTAACCAGCCTTCAATTAGGGAAATAAAGGAGGCTATCGTTTCGATCCGGAAATTACAGCGCTGATGCCGAATTTTCTTGGAAGCTTACGATTTCCAATAAATTTTCACTGGTGAAGCTTTACTTTTCTTGGGTTATTCAGGAGCTAGAGTATTTGGCAACTATGTGTTAAGTTTGGATAATGAGATGAAGGAGAGGGATAACTGGGATTTAGGGAATGAAAGAAAATGAATAAAGTTTTTCCCGTTTTCTTATTTGGATCGAGAACGGAAAATGAAACGGTTTAAAGCTTTTAGACATACTTACTTTGATTTGTTCTTTAGGGGGCGGAGATGATGGCATAATTCTGTTTAGAGTTTTGATCAGTTAATAACAATAACAATGTATGAAATTCAAACTATAGAAGTAGGTATTTATATAAGGAAACTTTAATTTAAGAAAAAAATAAACATACTTATATTCTGCTACATGGGTATAGCAACATTTAAAAGAAAATTTTGTTAGTAAATTCTTTATTCCTTGTATTTATAAGGAGTGTCGAGATTTGATGGTAATGGTAAAATCTTCATTTTGTTATTTAACTAACAAGTATAGAATTAAAAGAGATTAATAATTTTAAATGTACTTAAGCGGAGCGAGCGCGTTGTTGTTGAGATTATTAATTATCTCTTAATATACATACGAATTAATTAGAATTTGTTCCATCGACTGTATTTTTAACAAAATGAAGATATCGCATGACATGGAGCAATGCAACCTTCAACGCCATGCAAGACGCAAAGAGCTTGCAATTGCAACTTTATCGGTTTGGTGCGATTTCTATTGCCTGAAAGTTGCAATTCTAGGGAGAAATCTAGTTACTTTTGGTTTACCAACTTGGTTTTGATATTTTCATTTTTAAGCAGATCTACAAAATTTTCAAGACAAACAAAAAATATTTTTTGAGGTTAGAAAATTGCTATTGAACCGCCGTATCGGTCCTTTAAAATAATTTATGAAGCAGGCGGCGGTAGCGGTTCAATAGCAACCGCTTTTGGCGGGAGGGGGGTTGGCAGCCATGTTTCAATGGCAAGAGACTTGCATAATGTCAAACAACACGCAAGATTCAACATCGGCAATACTTTGACCTTGCAAGAACTTGCTGCAATTTCTTGCAGGTTGCATTGCTCCATGTCATGCGAGCTTTAACGTATACAACAGGTGTGCGCAAGATGAACACTGTGCAATAAATAGTAAATCCAATTTATTTATCCTGTTTTACTAATTATGCAACAACTTTTAAACCATTATTGTGAGAATAGTATATTATTCAACAAGCATATAATGATGGCTATTATTCACGAGGGTATAGTTTACGACACGAGCCGCAGGCGAGTTTCGTAAATCACCCGTGTGAATAATAGCCAATATATGCGAGTAGAATACTGTACTTTGTCTACGACTGTTAGGTATTTATTAACAAACTTTTATTGATTCAAACATTGATGAAACATTATTTTGAATATTTATAACATAACTAGATAGAATATTAATATTATACAACTATAATTTAACATCAATTATTTATGTTAATAGTTACATTTGAAAAAATTCTTAAGTTAATTGTATGAATAGGATTAACGTCAACATTAATATTCTGATTATTTGTGGTAATTTTTGATTGCTGGCATAAGAATAATTAGAATTATTTACTTGTATGGAGCTTGATATTTACTTCTGGCGGTGCCGGTGTTAAGCACATTTCATTTTCATTTTCTCAATCCATTATGTTATTACAATTTAGTAAAAATTTTACTAAAATATTCTGCCGTCAAAAGTTTGGCATTTCAATTTAAATTATTAATTTGACATTTAGATGACAGTCGCGGCTTAATGATAAAATGGATAATAGTATATTATTCAACAAGCATATAATGGTGGCTATTATTCACAAGGGTGAAGTTTACGACACGAGCCGCAGGCGAGTTTCGTAAATCACCCGTGTGAATAATAGCCATTATATGCGAGTAGAATACTGTACTTTGTCCACGACTGTGGGTATTTATTAATAAACTTTTATTGGCAAACATTGATGGAACATTATTTTTAATATTTATAACATAATTAGATAGTATATTAATATTATATAATTACAATTTAACATCAATTATTTATGTTAATAGTTACATTTGAAAAATTTGTTGTTAATTGCAGGAATAGGATTAACGTTAACATTAATATTCTGATTATTTGTTGAAATTTTTGATTGTTGGCATAAAAATTAAAATTATTTACTTGTATGGAGCTTGATATTTACTTCTGGCGGTGCAGGTGTTAAGCACATTTCATTTTCACTATCTAAATCCATTATTTTATTACAATTTAGTAAAAATTTAATAAAATATTCTGCAGTCAAAAGTTTGACATTTCAATTTAAATTATTAATTTGACATTTGGATGACAGTCGCGGCTTACTAATAAAATGGATAATAGTATATTATTCAACAAGCATATAATGATGGCTATTATTCACAAGGGTGAAGTTTACGACACGAGCCGCAGGCGAGTTTCGTAAATCACCCGTGTGAATAATAGCCATTATATGCGAGTAGAATACTGTACTTTGTCCACGACTGTAGGTATTTATTAATAAACTTTTATTGGCAAACATTGATGGAACATTATTTTTAATATTTATAACATAATTAGATAGTATATTAATATTATATAATTACAATTTAACATCAATTATTTATGTTAATAGTTACATTTGAAAAATTTGTTGTTAATTGCAGGAATATGATTAACGTTAACATTAATATTCTGATTATTTGTTGAAATTTTTGATTGTTGGCATAAAAATTAGAATTATTTACTTGTATGGAGCTTGATATTTACTTCTGGCGGTGCAGGTGTTAAGCACATTTCATTTTCACTTTCTCAATCCATTATTTTATTACAATTTAGTAAAAATTTAATAAAATATTCTGCAGTCAAAAGTTTGACATTTCAATTTATATTATTAATTTGACATTTGGATGACAGTCGCGGCTTACTAATAAAATGGATAAAATTTATAATCGTTATATCTCATTGGCTAAGCATAGGAAGAGCGGTGATAAAAAGTAGTGAATAATGATTATTCACTGCTATTAGTGTATAATATATACCATTTTAAGTTAGAAAATTCTTCAAAAATGGCTTCATTATAAAACAGTCGTGGACAAAATTTATAATCGTTATATCTCATTGGCTAAGCATAGGAAGAGCGGTGATAAAAAGTAGTGAATAATGATTATTCACTGCTATTAGTGTATAATATATACCATTTTAAGTTAGAAAATTCTTCAAAAATGGCTTCATTATAAAACAGTCGTGGACAAAATTTATAATCGTTATATCACAATGGCTAAGCATAGGAAGAGCAGTGATAAAAAGTAGTGAATAATGATTATTCACTGCTATTAGTGCATAATATATACCATTTTAAGTAAGAAAATTCTTCAAAAATGGCTTCATTATAAAACAGTCGTGGACAAAAGTTATTATTGCACGTCATTTTAAAGTTGAAGAACTGACTTAGACTTGTTTAACAAAATGTTGATTTTTTGTCGAAAACCCTTTTGAATTATGTAAGTAAATATGTTGTGAAAAAGAGCGATTTTTTTATAAACTTTTAGAATAAGTTGGAAACTATTCATGTCAGTGAAATAAAATTTGCTGGATTCGAATGTCAGTTAAAAGCAAAAACTTGATGCATTCAATTTTTTTTACAATTTTTTTAAAACTTTGACAGCATTAAAATTGCTGTTCACGTTCCTCGATGACCACTAAAAACGAATCAGTTCTAAGTTAGAATCAAAACAAGTTTTGGTGAAAATTTGGTTAAAATCGGTTCAGTAGTTTTAAAAAAATCGTTATCGAAAAATTTTATCACACACACACACATGTAGGTACATACA